>OX235275.1:45271135-46641482 GCA_944472155.2 Trichobilharzia szidati | reverse complement strand
GAAGAAGGGGAAGCGAGCAAAGAGAGAGGGAAAATCTGGAATATTAGTGAAGTTAATTATAGCACAGAAGACTATCCCGTCGTAAAGTAGTTAAATGAAGATATAACTGTAGTCATATAGGTTGTTCAAATGGTGTGTGTGTTTGTGTGTGATTCTGGTTACAAATTACTTTGACTACGAGTTACATCACTAACTGATATCAGTTCAAGATTCACTAAGAACAAAAGAATAATAGACAGGTGTTTCGTCCCAGTCTGCAAATCTTCAACAATACTTATACTCGTCCAACATTAAGGATTCACTCCAGAACATTTAGGTTGTGAGGAGAGTCCTTCAACCATTCAGCTACTGGAATGACTGGAATCCAGTGGATGAACCATGAAGTCTAACTTCTGACAATTTGTGAAGTATACAGCACTACTGCAAGTCAAATTTCATTTACGAGTATTTATCCTGACAGAAAAAATACTTGACCCTCCACTTCTCACAACTCTTCAAAATAGCTCCAAGTAACTCTATCCCGTAGTTTCTCATAGTTGAACAGTTGAACAAGACAGCTCTTTCAAAAGAACTGGTAGTTATAAAGGTCAGGTACTGGTTTGCGGCGATTTGACTGGTATCGTTTGGAGAAACAGTGGAAAACCATCTGAGAGTACTGAACAGCTGTCTCTTCCTAATACGCAGTAGTACGCACCCACTGCCAGAGTTCGAACCCGGGATCTCCCGGTTACCGGGTGGGCTTGTAAACCAATCAGCCACTGGAACACAACTCAGTGGTGAGTATGAATAGGACATCAACAATAAGGAACCTAAATCATCAGTAGTAATTCTATACAAGGAATGAACCTCGGAAGCCTTACACAGAATTCTTAACAAGGCAGGAATAAAAGTGACTGGCATTCAAACCCACAAACTCAATAAGAAACAAGCTTTATCGGGTAAAGGATCCTGCTGTGAAGCCTTTAAAACAAAACAATTTAGTTTATCTAGTACCCTGCCTGAATGATTGTCAGGTCAAATACATAGGTCAAACTAGTAGAACAGGTGCAGTCAGACTAGCCGAACAAAGAAACCTAGTAAAATCTAGATTAGTTGACCCAACTAAGATAAGAAATCTAGAGAATACTTCCTGTATAGCAATCACTACATGCAGTTACACACAACCACACAATAGGATGTGATAAGATGACAGTTTTAAAATCTAATAAAACAGTGTGGAGGGAGAGATTGACAACAGAATCTTCGTTTATCGAATCAACTGCAAATGCATGTAATGGGAATGATTCAACACCTGTCCCAGAAAACTGTAAAATTATACTACTCAACGTCGACAAGTAGGAGAAAACAAAGAAAACTAGACAACTCAAGTTTCAAAGATTATAGGTTTCTAGGCCGTAGGTGTCACGAACTTGCTGGAATAATTTGAGCGCCGAGTCAGATTGATTCATTATAAATTATTTAAATTAATCTCAGCGTGTTAAGAAAATCAAAACAAGATTTTTCTGATTTTTTAAAATAAAAATCCGAATAAATCTGCTGAAGAAGCTGTGGCTTGCACAGCGAAACGTTCAGAAAAATCTTGTTTTAATTTTCTTAACACGCTGGGATTAATTTAAATAAATCAAGTTTCAAAGTCCTGTGATTATAATTGATATGATTATAAACAGTAAAATTTGTTCGAAACAGTGTCATCCATTAAATAATACTGTTTCACTGTGTGATACATCTAATAGACAAACTAATATGGATTCGGTGGTGAGTAACTCAAAATTGGTATGGCATTCACCAGACTATGACACATATGCATTTTGTGAATGCGTATAATGGTAATTGTTCGTAGTAGCCGAGTTAGGCTGACTAGTATTCGAACGAGTAGTCCATTTAATTGAATATCGAAATCTCACATGAAATACCTCGCCTTCTTCAGCGACAGTATAAGCAATAATAGCGGTAAAAATAAAACGAAGTCACAAGTTATGATGATGTTTCTCTTATTGGTTAAATCAACATTTCAGAATTCCATATTCTAGTTCTGTAATATCCTTTTTATTGTTCTTTGAAATGGCTCATCAATATTTCCTCTGCTGTCAGTGTCTAGTGTCGAAAAAGCACGAAGATATGAAAGAGGAAACCAACAAGTTGCCTGCGAAGCTGGCAAAGATAGGACTTCAAATGGACATAGATGTCACAGAAGATATTCAGCAACCACTCTTCACTATCTATGGGAGAAATTTGATAGAAGCTGTTTCATTCGCTTACTCTTATTTTTTATGCCTTCACGTGCCCAGTGGAACATAGGGCTTTAGGCTAGTATTCATTTTTGCAGGATACTGTTGCTAGTCTCATGTCCAACCTTCCCTCTTTACCAGTCTTATTACTGACTAAGCGAGGTAGGGGAGTGCGTTGGTGGTCACGGATTGAACCCTGGACCATATGCATGGTCGGTGAGCATTCTAGATATAAGAATAAAACTTGTGCACTGTGGTACAGTGTAATTCCATTATGGGTAAAATTTATTTTGATAAAGTCTCACAGTGTTATACAGTAATGTTTACTGATGACGTTTCGAGCACAATTTATTGCTCATAATCATATCAAGGTAATCCAACGACTTCCTAAATTCATTTATATACTTCCATTGTTTTTCACTTGATTTGATTGGTAGTAGTATCTTCCATATTTCAGGTATGAGTGATGAATCATTCCTATTGCATGTGTTGGGTGTAGATTCGATGAACGAGGATTCAGTAATCAACCTCTCTCTCTCTCCACCTACTTATATTACTTCTTAGAATTTTAACCCTCTCCCACCCTATTGTGTGGTTGTGTGCTAATGCATTCATTGCAGTTACTGAGCTTTTTTCTAAATTACTTATCTTCTCTGGGTCAACCATTCTTACCTTAGCTAAATTCTTATGTTCTGACAATCTGACTACCCCTGACCTACTAGTTTGACCTACGTCGTTGACCTCACAGTCATTGCAGGGTATTTTGTAAATTATATTATTTTGTCTAATTGGGTCCACTGTGCGTCGGTGGCACAGTGGTTAGGACTCTCGCCGACCATGCACATGGTCCGGGGTTCGATCCTCTGCCGGCGCACACCCGATATCTATGGTCAGCCTGAATTTGGGCTACCGATATCCATGCTGAAAGTTCCATACTTGTACTGAAAATATGGTGTGGCGTCAAGCTGTAAATCAAAATAAAAAAAATAAAAATTACTGTATATTACAGTGAGCATTCAACTCCTGTGCCATCGACGTTTACTCCTGAAGACATTATTTCAACTACAGGTGACCACACGGATGAGAATGTCGAAGGCGGTCATAAGCAGCGAAGTAAGAGAGGCAGAAAGATATAAGTGTAAAACGTGGGCACTGTGGTAGAGTATAACTCCATTATAGATAAAATTTTATTTTGATAAATCACACAGCGGTGTTATACAGGAATATTAACTGATGACCGCGTTTCGAGCATAAATTATTGCTGCCCATAATCTTATCAAGTCACTCACACAACTTTCTTGCTTCATTTATATACATGAAGAAAATAAAAAATAAATAAATAAAAAATAAACAAAAAGGATTCAGCTACTTCTACGGATGATTCACTTTCATATATGCGATTTGGATGCTGTGAACTCTAGTTGGATGTCAGATGGAGAAGAACTTCCATCCTGTCTGTTAATTTGTTGATAAATCTATCAAGCTATGAGTAGGATCCAAGACGCTCTCAGTGTGTTCTGCAAGTTGTCACATAGGGGAATAATCACTTCATTCCATATGCGTGTCATCGTCCTATAACTTCGCTAAAAATTATCCGACATGGACCCTGCGTCGGTGGCACAGTGGTTAGGACTCTCGCCTACCATGCACATGGTCCGGAGTTCGATCCTCTGCCAACGCACACCCGATATCTATGGTCGGCTTGCAAAACTTGGGCTACCGATATCCATTCCGGAAATTCCATACTTGTACCAAAATACGGTGTGGCATCAAGCTGTGATCAAAATGAAAAAATATTAATAAAAAAGATGACCAACAGAAGAGAATAGGTAGCACGGAACTCCCGTAGGAAAGTAACCAATAATCTATCGTGCAAGAAATATGAAGAAGGCGGAGATAGATTTGACGCACACTGAAGACACTCACTAGTGACTTCACGCAGCGGCCAGGTCTCCTGGCAGAACTCTAACAGGAAACGATCAGATGGTCATACGCTCGAGTGTTACATAGAGAAGATTGTGTGAAGAGGGGAGACAACCTTCTGAGCAGTCGTTAAGCTTTATTTTACCACTTCAGTGATTAATTTTCAAATCACAATGAACCAAAATTGAAAATGTCCAAATTTTGAAATCTCCTCGTAAAAACAAATTGTCTCAAAGAACAATAAACAGAGAGGTAAAAACAAGAATCAAGATGAAAAAGAAATTAGAAAAAAATTAATCTTAAAAAGATAAGATTCTTTTCAGGAAAACAAAAGCGTTGGATAAAACTGATTAATTAATTAATTAATTAATGAATTACCAGGTTAAATTGTGAATTTATGAAAAGATTTATTTTTGTTGAAATTTATCAGTTACCAGTTTGGTTCAGTTTTAATATCCCGCAATCACCACCATCACCCCTTCATTTCATTTTCTTAACAAACAATCAATCACTTCTGAATTGTATTCATTCCTCTCTCTCTCTCCCACTGCCTCTCTTATCTTCGTAAATTTATATATTTTCCTATCGATACAATGAATTGTCTAAAATGCTGATGATTTATGAGTGATGTCGTGTAAATATCTGAGTCTGTGTTTCGCTAGATGTGTGTAGGTGTAGTGGGTGTCTGTGTGTGTGAGTGCGTGCGTACATGAATCTATTTTTACGAAAAGTGCGGTTATTTCACACATCTCTCAGTAATTCAAAATATAAGCATCATCAAGGTTGATTCAATGTTTCAATATATATATGTTTTGATGCAATTAAACAAAAGAAAATTAATATAAGAATAGAATTTGGGAACTTTGGTAGAGTATATAATTCTATTACTGAGAAGATTCTATTTTGGTAAAGTTTCACAGTGTTATACAGTAAGTAATACTACTTTCTGATGACCAAGTTTCGAGCAAAATTTTATTGCTGCTTATGGTCATATCAAGGTAGTACTCACACAACTGAGCAGGAGAAAATCAACACCACCACCCACCACCAACAACAATAGTACTCTTAAATCTCTCTAAGTCAATATTGGAGGATGGTGTTGTATCTTGTGTTTGAATGAGATGTTTTTCGAACTGCATCTCTGTCTCTAAATGATCAATATTAACAATTTTATTGCAAGATTTAGGATCCAGTGACAACAATTCCATTTCAGTTTTATCTAAAGCGATACTCAAAAATATTGAGAAGAAGCAGTTCAGATATCTGAGATTCTAATTCCTTATTAATACATGCGTAAAACTTGGGCATTATGGTAGTAAGTAATTCCACATTAGTTTGTTTATTAGATGTATCACACAGTGAGTGAAACAGTATTATTTACTGGATGACAATGTTTCGAACACAATCTATTGTTCATAATCATATCAATTGTAATCACACGACTTCGAAACTTGAGTTTTACAGTTTTTTTTGTCCTCTCATATTTGTCGTCGTTGTAGGGGTAGTAGAATTTTCCAGATGTCCGGGTGGACAGGTGTTGAATCACTCCTATTACACGTGCTGGTTTACAGTTGATTCGATAAACAAAGCTTCTGTTATCAATCTCTCCATCCACCCTCTTACATTAGATTTTAAAACTGTCGTCCTATCCCTTCTTATTGTGTGGTTGTGTGTAACTGCATGTCGTGAGTGCTATAGCTGAACTGTTCTCTAGATTTCTTATTTTATTCGGGTCAACTAATCTAGATTTTGCTAGGTTTTTATGTTCGGCTAGACTGACTGCCCCTGTTCTACTAGTTTGACGTATGCATTTCACCTGACAATCATTGCAGGCGGGGTATTAGATAAACTAAATTGTTTTGTTTTAAAGGCTCCACAGGATTTATCCTTTAACCAACATAGCTTGTTTCTTATTGAGTTTGTGGTTGGTTTGAATGCCAGTCACTTTTATTCCTGCCTGCCTTGTTAAGAATCCTGCGTAAGGCTTCCGAGGTTCCTTCTTTGTATGGAATTACTACTGATAATTTAGATCCCTTATTGTTGGTGTCATCATTAATATTATTATTATTATCACTGTTATTATTATCATTATTATTGTTATTATCACTATCGCTACTATCATTATTTATTTTAATTTTTACATTTCCTTTCATATTTCTTGACTAATTTATCCGGCAATTATTAAGTTTCAAGGCTTCTCTTATATGTATCACTTCCTGTCTTAGATTTTCCTTGGTACTACCTAGTTTTTGTGCTCTGTCATTTAAAAATCCTATTTTTACTGACATAGGATGGGATATCTGGCAATTTCTACTACCCCTACAACAAATAGGAGAGGACAAAGGAAACTACAAAACTCAAGTTTCAAAGTCGTGTGATTATAATTAATGATATGATTATGAACAATAAAGTTTGTTCGAAACTGTGTCATCCAGTAAATAATACTGTTTCACTGTGTGATATATCTAATAAACAAACTAATATGGAACCTAATTCTCTGGCTAGTTGGATTCGTTTGTTTGGTTTCTCTAGTTTCAGAGAATTCATAGACGTAATCCATAGATAATTTCGTGAAATGCATGCAAAGTTCATCAGCAGCGCACTGTGTCTGTGATATATATCTTTCTACTGAGGATCCCAGATTGAATTTCTACAATCCTAATTTACAAAGAAATATGTCACAAAGAAAATATGCTGTTGATGAACTTCGCATGTATTTAATGAAATTGTCTATGGATTACGTCCATGAAGTCTCTAAAAATACAGAAACAAAAAACAACGAGTCCAACTAACCAAAGGATTAGATTCCTAGATATCTGAAATCAATTTTCCCAATAACATGAAAATGACTGCAATCGAAGTGTTGTCACTCGGTCCTAAATTTTACAACCAAAGGGTCAATATTGATCATTTAGAGACAGAGATGCAGTTTGGAAACCATCTCATTCAAACATACGATTCAGCACCATCCTATAATTGCGAGGTATAGAGATTTAAGAGTACCATTGTTGTTGTTGTTGTTGTTGGTGGTGGTGTTGATTTTATCCTGCTAAGTTGTGTGAGTTTTGCCTTGATATGATTATAAGCAACAATTAATTGTGTTCGAAACGTGGTCACCATTAAGCAGTATTACTGTATAACACTGCATAAAGGCAACAGATTCAAGCTAATCACACACGGACGCATACATGCATATTCTCATTATTATTATTGTTTCCTTTAATTCCTAGTGGAACATAGGGCTTCAGCCGTGCGTCTCCATTGCGTTCGGTTCTCTGCGAGAGTCTTCACCTGGCTCCAAGTCTGCCCACACGTTTTCATCTCCCCTTCACATGACCTCCTCCAAGTCACCCTTACACTGACGACCAACTCACCGCTTCCCTTTCGGGTTCCACTCGAGCAGTGGCTTTTCTAGTGATGTCACTTGATGGTTTGTTTCCTCAGAGTATGGCCAATCCATCTCCATTTCTTCCTGCATATGTGTTTCACAATCGGTTCCTGGTTGGTTCGCTCCCAGAGGTCTGTGTTGCTGATATTTTCTGGCCATCTGATCTTGCGTATTGAGCAAATACAACTGTGACTGAAGGTCTGAAGTTTGTTTGAGATGCTCTTTATGACGCGCAGTGCAAGACTCTGATCCGTGTAGTAGCATTGACTTCATATTGGAGTTGAAAATCCGGATAGTATTTTTGATGCTGAGTGCCGTTGATCTCCACACAGACTTGAGGGTAGTGAAAGCTTGCCTTGCTTTCTCGATCTTCGCTTTGATATCCTTATCAGTTCCGTCCGCCTGTATTTGAAACGAAGCTTCCCAGGTAGGTAAAGGATGTTGTTTCTTTTAGGTTCCTCCCATTTATGCTGATCGTTGTCTGTTGTTGTTGTTGCTGTTGGTGGTGTTGCCCAGGAATCTTCATCACCTCTGTTTTATCTATGTTCACCTGAAGGAAATACTATCTTTGATGCTTCTTCTGCCAACTTGTTACTTTTCGCCTGCATATCTTCCAGTTTGTGGGAAATCAGACATATATCATCGGCGAAGTCCAGATCCTCCAGGTTCTTTGTGTGTGTCCATTTTATATCTGCTTCTTCATTGCCCGCTGTTTGTCGCATTATCGAGTCTACTGCAATCAGGAAAATCATTGGTGATAGTGGGCAGCCTTTTCTTACTCCTGTCCTCACTTTGTAGGATTCCGTAAGTTTCCCGTTGTGGATTACTTGGCATATTCTCATACTGAACACAAAAAACCATGACACACTACTAATAATAAAAGTGAACGGTGAGTATATATTTACTGCAGACAATAGGTTAACATATTGTACACAATTTTCAGCTTATCTGAATTTAAAACTATCTACTTATTGCACATAGTTCTTCAAGTAAAGCAGTACTCGACAATATAACTGAAGGGAAACTATATTGTACCATTTGTAGAAAAATTCAATTACCTATGGTGGTTCATTTTCTACATTTACACCTAAGAAGTGTACAGAATTATATCGAAAGCTGATTGTCAGGGTGTACAAGTTCATCTAGTGTGGCTGAAAGATATAACTGGCTGATTAAAATCAATGAGAAATAGTGACGAATTTAGGTAACTTGTTGATTTAAATGGGCCTCCACCCATCAATTTTCCTAAATTTCATAGATCAAATTACACAGAATATCCGGTTAGACTACATCACGGTTATTTGTTCAATTATGGATAGCAGTAGAATCTAGGGTTTGCATTTCGGCCTGTTCGGGACTCCTCAACTGGATGCACCTGCATCTCCAGTGACTGATAGTGTCCTCAATAATACTTCAAAGTGTAGTTGGAGCTGATATTTCAACCAAATAAAAATCAATCAATGGGGAATAACACCTGATATCCACTGCACAAAAGTTGACCCCTGTTACCCAGTGGAGTAGTGAATAATGCTTTGGTGTTTGACACAATGGATGCTGCGTTTCAGTCCCAGAGACAACACTATCAACTCCTTGGGATGCAGGTACACTCAGCTAAGAAGTCCTAAATAGGATCAAAATGCGTGTCCAAGGCTTCACTGATAGTTAACACCATTCGAAAAACGTTATGTCAAACGTTAGACAACGTCAGTACTAGCAGCCTACACGTCAGCAGAGACGCAGCATCCCAGTTCAGTAAAATCCAGTCAACACTTGATCTTTGGAATCCGTCTATCTGATTTACAAATGTGAGCGAGTAAAAATCGACATTTATATATATTTGATTATAGCTTGGTTCCACACCGTATTTTCGACAGCGTCGATCGAGAGGTGCTTTGGCAACTACTTCTCTTCTACGGGGTGCCACCGAAAATTATACATCTCATCCAACAGCTGTATGACAATGCTACATTCCAAGTAATCCACAATGGGAAACTTACGGAACCCTTCGAAGTGAGGACCGGAGTAAGACAAGGTTGCCTACTATCACCAGTGATTTTCCTGATTACAGTAGATTGGATAATGCGACAGACAGCGAGCAAAGAGGAAACAGGCATAAAATGGACTCACACAAAAAAACTTGGAGGATTTGGACTTCGCCGATGATATATGTCTGATTTCCCACAAACTGGAAGATATGCAAGTGAAAAGCGAATAGTTGGCGATAGAAGAAGCATCAAAGATAGGAGGGACTTCAGGTGAACATAGATAAAACAGAGGTGATGAAAATACCTGGACAAGAACAACAACAACAGACAACGATCAGCATAAATGGGGGTAACCTGAAAGAAACAACCTCTTTTACCTACCTGGGAAGCATCGATTCAACTACAGGCGGAACTGATGAGGATATCAAAGCGAGGTTCAATCGGAAAAGCTAGACAAGCTTTCACTACTCTCAAGTCTGTGTGGACGTCAACAGCACTCAGCATCAAAAATAAGATCCGGATTTTCAACTCCAATGTGAAGTCAGTCAGTGCTACTATACGGATCAGAGACTTGCACTGCGCGTCATAAAGAGCATCTCAAACAAACTACAGACCTCATTAACAGTTGTCTTCGCTCAATACCACTCAAGATCAGATGGCCGGCCAGAAAAGATCAGCAACAGAGATCTCTGTGAGTGAACCAACCAGGAATTGATTGTGAAACAAATATGCAAGAAGAAATGGAGATGGATTGGCTGGCCATACTCTGAGGAAACCATCAAGTGAGTGACATCACTAGATAGGCCATTGCTCGAGTGGAACCCGAAAGGGGAGGGGCGAGTTGGTCGTCAGTGCAAGGGTGGGGTGACTTGGAGGAGGTCATGTGAAGAGGAGATGAAAACGTGTGGGCAGACTTGGAGCCATGTGAAGACTCTAGCAGAGAACCGAACGCAATGGAGACGCACGGCTAAATCCCTATGTTCCTCTTGGAAATAAAGGAAATAATAATAGTAATGCAATTTTTAGCATGTGATATCGGTAGGCCAAGCTTTGCAGGCCAACCATTGATATCAGATGTGCATCGGCAGAGGATCGAACCTGGGACCATGTGCATAATCGGCTAGAGTGCTAACCGCTGTGCCACCGGCGCACACTATATTCATATAGTTTCTCGAGAATCTGATAAGCTTCGATTGATTGATCACTGATTGATATCACTTAGGGAAACACTGGAAACCAGGCAGTATTGGATAGCTGCTTCGTCTTAGAAGGGGACAGTCCGGAAGTAAACCTCCAGAGGGGTTCGAATAGAGGACCTACCACTCACAAATCAAGATCATAATCCCTCCAGCCACTGGGACCCAATTTAGTGGCATTTGAATTCCAACTTCAACCTATTAATGGTTTAAGCACAACCACTAGCCAAAGTCATCATCGAGTTTTTATCCTCACTACCCACTAGATGAAATCCAGTGCTCACGACTTCTTACTAAAATTCCAGGCAAATCCATTCTATAGCCAGTCACTAGGTCACTAGGTGAGAAGTTGTGACCGGTGGGGTCCACCAGCTGGTCGGGAGTGAGAACAAACACCGTTTGATGACAATGGCTGGTGGTTGTGTTAAAATCACGAATTGGTAGAAGTTGGAATTTATAGGCCAGTAAATCAGACCCCATTGGCTGGATGGAATACAAGCATGCCGTATAAAGTGGAAGTGGGCAGATTCTGATGAAGAGTCTCAAAGTAGAGCGAAACAACTGTCTAGTACTCTCAGCTTTCTAACTGATATCGATTCGTGATCAATCTTGAAAAAATCAGATTCATACAAAATAACTCTTGGTATTAGATGGTTGGAGGCAATCGGCCACAGGAAGCCTTGGACCTAGGTCTCGTGCCAGTTGGCACTCATCAGCAAGGCATATTTGCAACCTTGAAGGAAATGATATCCCTCCTGAGATTCGAACCCGCGTCACCCAGTGAGTACTGCAGTCAGGGACGTTATCACTGAGCTATTCAGGCTCACGATTGACCTCCTGTAGGACTGTATCGGATATTTTTGATTGCACACTAGTCGGTAACTAGTGTAATGTGTCTAGTCTTATCTTCGGTGCAAAGTGAATTCTATGAGTAATGGCGAGCCACCTAACATGGTGGCCACATTGCAAGCTTGACTGATAGAATTCAGTCTACAGCGAAGATAGGGCTAGACATATTACACTAGTTACTGACTTGTGTGTAATCAAAAAATAACTCTTAAAAAAATTTGTTAAGCATTAGTTTGACGTTAAGTCATACGTGTATACAACAGAATTCATTCGGTCTTCACTAATGTAAATCATACAACAATAAGGTAATGACTTTTCTAATATAAATAATTAAATTAAACGTTCTCTTTCATCTTATTAAACTTTCATGTCTGCTTTTATTTTCAATGTAATTAAACTTTTTTGCAATATATGATTACTAGACAAGAGATTTCATTCTTTCCCATCTTATTATACATTATATAATTGGTAAATCAAAGAACATTCTAAGCAATACAGTCATGATGACTTCATGGGTTCTGTTTTTATCTCTTTCCTTCCGAGTAGAATGCAAGACTCTAAGCTTTGAAGTCTCAGCAGAGATGGTAGGGATGCCAGATAGCCTCACCATTAACTTAACCTCTTTTCCTGGCATTGATGAAAACCAGATGAGGTATGGTAGTGCATCCATTAGCCAGGAATCGAACCCGGATCACCTCCAATATTGTCGAACACTAAGCCGTTGAATAATAGAAGCATTTTGCTAATAAGTAGGTTGGTAGGTCAAGCAAAAGCATAGAATTTGTTATTAAACCAAATAACCTTACAAGGACCGATAAAAAGACTCTAGAGGATCTGGATTTCGCGCGTGGATGATTTATGTCTAATATCACACAAACTTGAAGACTAATAAGCAAAAACCAACAAAGTGGCTGAAGAAGCAGGTGGGGAAGACAGGAGTCCAGATGAATATACAGAAGACGGGGGTGACGAAGATAACCAACCAACAACAAGTAACAATTTTTTATTATTTATGGAATTTTCAGCATGTGATATCGGTAGCCCAAATTTCGCAGGCCGACCATTGATATCAGGTGTGCGTCAGCAGGAGAACAAGATTCCGATTTTCAAAATTAATGTTAATTCATTTCTTCTAGATGTGTCAGAAACATGCAGCGCGCGTCATGGAAAGCATTTCCAACAGGCTACTGAAGACGTCTAACAACAGGTGGTTGCGCTGCAAACTGAAGATCAAATGGCTGGCTAGAAAAAATTAGCAGCAAGGAACTCTGGAAACAAACCAACCAAAAACTTGTTGACTAACAAATGTGTAGAAGAAAGTGGAGATAGATTGGGCACATGCTGAAGAGACCAATGAGTGACATCGTGTGTCAGGCGATAGATCGGATGGAACAAGAATGTAAAACTACAAGTGAGGTGTTCGACAGTGACACGGAGGAGATCATGTTGTGGAGGGGGAGATGAGAGATTATGGGTAGTCGTGGAGCGATCTAAAGAGGCCGGCATAGGATAGAAGGAAGAGATGTTCAGATATGCTGTTGAAGGTCTTCAATTCACTTGGAACTCAAGAGAAGAATAATAATACAAGGAGAAAGGTAAGTATAAGGGTTATGGTAATCAGGAATCATCTCTGTCGGTATGCATCATCAGAACATGTTTTAAATCTTCAGATAATAGATTGTTCCTATTCAAAACAGTCACTCATATAAAGTTTTACAGACACCATCAGTAAGCTATGGAATTTGAATATCTTAGTAGAAAGTATCAGCTTTATATGAACTGAACATTTAGCCTTACAGACCACATGAAAGGAACATACTGTGGTGAGAGCTGTCTGCTAGCCAAAATTGGTAGACAGCAATTTACGTCAATGCTTACTTCCTAAATCTTGGTGATGAGAGAAACAAGAAGAAAAACGTTGCGTGGGCGGATACGAATCTCAGATATATAGTCTGACCTTCAAAGAAACGGCCACAAAGAGATGAAAGAATAACTTCCAGTGAGAAAACGACCAATCAGAAGACGCTGTTTCTCTGCTAATAATAACGAATAATAATGTACATAAAAGCATATAAATATCTCTTGATTTCCTCAATAAACGATCTGTCGCCTGGCCCTTGTCTTCTGTCATTACAATACCACTTTAATTTGAACTGCGTAACCTGTCAATGACAAATTCAAATGTATGGATAACCAGTTCAAGCAGGTCGACAATACAGCCAGTAGAGAGATAAGATTGGGCTAACGTGAGGCCAGTAATGTTACTCTGTTAAAAAAATCACCACAAGTACTGGAACTTCAATAGCTGTTTTACTTCGGAATAAACCTTCTCAGCAATGCTCATACACAGTGTTACACACACACGGAGATGTTATGAATTTATCATTATCTTGTAGCTAAGAGATTCGATTCTATTTCAATATTGATTCGTTTGTTAGATATATCACAGGGGGAAACTGTATTATTTACCGGATACCAAAGTTTCAAACACAATTTATTGTTTCGATAAAGGAAGGAAGACGGAATTTGCAGTATAAAGTGATATCATCATTCTATTTCACAGGTTCCCATCAGCTGCAGACTACCTGAAATTATAATGGTCATATAAATGATAATAACATACTTTAATGTTTGAGTAGTAGTAGAGAAGAGATAAAATTGACGCATCCAAAAAAGAATGAAAGCATTACAATTTTTAGTTTAAGTTATCATCATCAATTTATACACTTTTAAAGTTGAAAAGAGCGGGGTGGAGGGGTAAGACAGAAAACAGAAAAAACTGATTAACAGAACAGTGTTAGCTTGTAGGTTTACATTGCAATTTCAAAAAAAAACGAAAAGCGGTTACAGTTTATGAGATTAAGATTTGTTCAGTGAGTTGAGATCACTGAATTAGATGACTAATTAATGTAATCAAAATCAAAATTCAGTTACCAAGGGAGTGAGAGCTTAATCACACTCTCTTTCTGTATGCATACGTCTGGTTTGAATCGTTTGATTGCGATCGCTTCGACAAATCGTAGTAAATTTGCTGTCCTTTGTCTATTTAATATTTTGAATGAATTAGAAATCTCTGCGAGATATCCGGTATCAACAATATGTCTGGTAATTGCACTCTGAGAATATTTGCTTCCCTTCAGGCACAGGTTTCTTGGAATATGTTCAGAAAACCGGACAGAAGCTCTTCTTTCTGTCCTTCCAATGTACTTGCTCCTGCAAGTGCATGTAAATTGATAAACGCAGTCGGAGGTGACATCAGCAGGGTATTTATCCAGTTTTGAGTGGATTATAGAAGGAGTGGTGCTGTATAATGTTATAAGTTTCGCTGCCAGGAAGCTTCTATTTATTGCTCCTTTCAGTCTCCTGTCAATCTTTTGTGACACTGCATCTCCTTTGAATAGGAGACAAATAAACACTTTCTTCTTTTCTACAGCTGGGTGTTTTTCTTTCTTATCTTTTCCTTTGCTATACTTCTGTATAAATCCCTTAAGGTATCCATTTTCTCTTAGGCATTTCTCGACGAAATCTAGTTCTTCTTCAACCTTGTTTTGTGAACATAGCTTCCTGACTACAAAGTCCTCACTAATCCACATTTATAGCTTATGGGACAAAAGCTGTTATAGTGAAGATATTGACCAGTCCACGTTTCCTTTCTATAGATGGACTTTTCGATCATGCCTTCGTTTGTTCTTTTTACATTTAAATCCAGGAAATTGAACTCATTTTTGTGTTCATATTCCATGGTGAACTTGATATTTGGATGGATCTCATTTAGGCGATCATATAATGCCGACGCGTGTTCCATGTCGTTGCAAACAACAAATGTGTCATCAACATATCGGCGATAGTAGGTTGTTCCATTGATAGCAGAACTCAGTTGTGTATGTTCAAGGTAGCCCGTGAAGATATCAGCCAGGATAGGTCCCAGAGGTGAACCCATCGCGACCCCATCGATTTTTCGGTAGAGTTGATTGTTGAATTTGAATTGTATATCTTTTGTGCAGAGCAGCAGTAGTCGCTCATTTCTGTTTTCGGTAATGGTAGTTGATCCGTCTGTTTACAAATGATATCAATCGTTTCCATCAGTGGTACGTTTGTAAACAAGGAAGTCACGTCATACGATACCATGAGTTTGTCTGATATGTCAATTTATTGTTCAGAATCATATCCCATGAAATTTGAGTGCTGTAGAAATCATGTGTAGCTGTACTGAAGTCACTGTATCTTCTGGTGGAACTTTTGCTGTAAATTCAAGTTCATCGTCATAAATGAGTTCGTTTCTGTACTTATTATTCCAAGGGAAAATATACAAAAAGAATTAGAGAGTTATCATGGAGTCACCAAATATCCTCAATAATGGTGGATACATTCATGGCGAGATGCGAAAAATTAACGACTGAAACGTTCGCTAATGAATTGGACAGTCGGAAACAGGAACTTCCATTGTTAGATTTTAGAATAAAAAGGAAAGAAGATGGGAAGTTAGACACTAGTGAGCTTACAGAAAACCTGCACATTCAAGCCGATACCTAGATTTCGCACAAGTTCACCCTATCTTAGTAAAATAACATTGGTGACATTTTCAAGTAATAGGACAGAAAAACCAAATAGTACCAAGGAGAATCCAAGACAGGAAGTGAGGCATATAAGAGAAGACTTAAAAGTTAATCATTACCCTGACGAATTAATCAGGGTGTATGTAAGAAAATGTGAAAATAAAATCAGTAATACTGATAATAATATTGGTAGTAATAGTAATAATTAAGACGTGCATGCCAAACATGCACAGGATAATGACAACACCAACAACAGGGAATATAAATCATCAGTAGTACTTACATAAAAAGCAGGAACCTCGGAAACCTTACACAGAATTCTTAACAAGGAAGGAATAAAAGTGACTGGCATTCAAACCCACAAACTCAATTAGAAACAAGCTCTATCGGTTAAAGCGTCCTGTGGAGCGGCCCATTAAACAAAACAATTTAGTTTAGCTTATACCCTGCCTGAATGATTTCCAGGTCAAATACATAGTTCAAACTAGTAGAACAGGGGCAGTCAGACTAGCCGAACATAAAAACCTAGCAAAATCTGGTTTATTTGACACAAATAAGATAAGAAATCTAGAGACTAGTTCAGCTATAGCACTGCATGCAGTTATACACAACCACACAATAGGATGGGATAGGATGACAGTTTTAAAATCTAATGTCACAGGGTGAAGGGAGAGACTGATAACAGAAGCTCTGTTTATCGAATCAACTGCAAATACATGTAATAAGAATGATTCATCACCTGTCCACCCAGATAACTGGAAAATTCTACTACCACAACGACAACAAATAGGAGAGGACAAAGAAATCTATAAAACTCAAGTTTCAAAGTCGTGTGATTATAATTGATATGATTATGAACAATAAATTATGTTCGAAACTGTGTCACCCAGTAAATAATACTGTTACACTGTGTGATAAATCTAATAAACAAATTGATATATATATAGAATTACACACTACCACAGTCTCCCAGTTTTGCACCTATATTGCTGCGTCGCTTTTGGTTGATAAGCGTTACTGAATGTTATCAATCAGTTTCCTTACTGACTTCTGAAAGATAAGGAGAGTGTAGTGATAGCTGGGAATAATTAACGATGGTCGCATTCAATGGATAGATGAATAACCCTAAAAAATAGGTCAGACCGATGTTATCAGGCTCGATCACTCTGTTAGTAATAACTGCTGCTTGGAAGAGTATCTTGAGGTGGGCTTCTTCACGAACAAATATCATTTAGATAACTATAAGAAACTACAAAGCACTAGACTGATATCTCGTTTTAATTAGCGATATCTTAACAGTGCACATTGATGACTTCATGAACAGATCGAACTTAGGGAGTACTGGTCATCTGTTTTGTCCTCTAGGTCCGGAACTCATACACTCAGTGGGTTTGAACCCAGGTACTTTCGGTTGAAAGGTGACATCATAGACTGGCCATCCATAGAGACAACAAAAGTCGGCAGTACTGGGAGTTTTCAGTCGGTCACCCACACAAGTATGAACCTGACCCGTTGCTGCCGTTTTGATGACAAATGATGTTTTCAAGGCGGTATATTCTCCCACATGCTAATTTGCGTTATACTTCTGTTGTTGTCTAACGTCAATGATGAGCGTCTATCCTAACATCCATTAGTTACGGCATCATGAAATCTATCATAAAGCTGGTTACTAACCAGGTGGAGGCTGATATTTAAATGTTTGATTTAAGGAGATTCGACTAATTTCATCACAGACTGAAGTCAATTATAGGCCTAGTGGTACATTTTCGGCACACTCGGTTCCTTATCCTCGCATTCAGCTGACTTCAGCATCTTCTTCACATCATCTCTGTGTCACAATCAGACGCTGAATTCTCCACCTCCTATTCATGTTCTACTCAGCAGCCCGATTTCTGATGTTCAGACAGTCTCCATTTCCTTCTCCATACATATATTTGTCACTCGAATGTTATCTGATATGGTGCTTGGTGGAGTTCCTTGTTACTATTCATCTATTCTGGCCAGCCAACCCCTAGATCATCAATATGGCAAGAAGGAGAGAGCTGTTGATGCAAAGGCCTTCCGTGATGTTTCATGTTTCCGAACTAGAAAGGAGCACTACTCACATTTGCACGTTTATAGGAGAAATGAACAGATTCATCACACTACTTTTTTGACATTCTTTTTAATTTTCAAGAAACAGTTATTAAACATTAGCAGGAACGAAATTCTATTCCAGTCTTCAATATATTACTTTTCAGATACTACTAACAAAGAATTATGAAAAGATACTTTCATGTATATGTGTGCGTGCAATGGACACACCTGTGTGTTTTGTCTCTCCGATTTTGACGCCTTGGAGACAAGGGATTGTTTGTTTACTTACCGTCTTTTTCTCCGCTATTCTATGCTATTTTCTTTTTGTGTCATTCATATTGATATTATTACTGGAAGGCGTTATTTTTCAAAAACGCGGGGATTATTCACCTTTGTAAATAAAAGTGGGAGAATAAACAATGCAGACAGAACAGAAGAGAAGAAGAAGAAGAAGGAGGGGGACGGAAATGATTCAGTTTACAACAATGTGAACCGTTTTGTTTTTAGAAGAAAGTGTATAATTTGACGATATTTATAATTTGCTACTAATTCACATGTGTTCATTTACAGGGATTTCATTGGTTTAGAGTTTGATGGAAAAACTGACCTCGATCAGTCAACCATTGGGAACCAGGGAGTACTGGGCAGATGTTCCCATTTTGCGTAGATCTCTTAATCGTCTATAGTACAGTTAAGAGTCTTGCTGATGCGGAGTTGCAGACTAAGATGAAACAGCCTTGCTGTATTCCCTGGTGATTTTCAACGGTTCTTAAGCTGATACCGATCAGTTAGTGGGTAAATTTGAAATCTCTGATCATTCATTGAATTCCTGGACAACATGGGTTCCGAGTGGAACATAGGGCTTCAACTGCAATTATCGGTTATGTCCTGTTCTTTTAGTTTCTCTTTAGCTGGCCACATGTTCGCCCATAGCATCTCATCTTCACCCCTCATGATCTCCTTCATGTCACCGTAGAACGCACCAGTCGTTGTTTGCCGTTCATGTCCCACTCGACCGATGGCCTGCACTGCACACAATGTCATTCGACGGCCTCCTCAACGTATGTCCGATTAATCCATCTCCATCTTCTCCTAAACAGTTGCTGAACCATAGGTTATTGATTAGTTTGTTTCCATATTTTCGCCTAACAGATCCTTTCTGGCCTCCCATTTAATCTTCAGTTTGGAGCCAGACAGCGAAGGAGGCAGCTGTTGATAAAAGTCTGTAACAGACTGTTGGAAATGCTTTTTGCGACACACTGGCCAAGTTTCTGACCCATATAGAAGAAATGACTGAATGACTTCACATTTGTGTTGAATAGAATCCGAATCTTGTTCTTTATGCTGACTGAGTCAGTGGAGACGATTTCCAAACTGAGCTGTACAATCGCATATATGTACAATTCTGTTTGTGTGTGTTCATTAGATTTATAAAGTTTAGATAATTATGTAATATAAGCATTATTTGGCTTGGAAACAAACTCTTAAGATAGAAAATAAAATAGAATTGATTAAGTGAATTGGGTGACGTAATACAATCGAGTAGAGCTCAGAGTAGGTCAGGTTGGCAACAGTGTTAATGAGTGGTGGTTAAAATTAAATAAAGGTGGGAGTAGAGAGTAATACAGTTGAAAATAAGTAAGTTAATCGGATGACGTAACATAGTTGACTAGAAATTGGACGTGCGTCAAGCTAGCAACATTGTTAATGAGGGTAGAGATTACAAAAAGATGGGGTACAGAATAATATAAATGAAGATGTGAAATAATAAAATGCTAAAGACAAAATAATACAATTAGTAAGACTGAAATTAAGAAAGATTACGTCCATTGTAGATTTAATGAATGAACGAATTTCTTTTGTATGCAGAGTTCAGGATTTATCAGACGAATTGCCATTGCTTCTGCGATGTGGAAAGGTTTGATCCATATACTTCTAGCAAGATTGCTTTGTATTCTGTAGATAACTTTGAAGTTTATTTGTGGTTTGACTTGGTGTCCAGAGTCGATCAAATGTTCAATGATCGAGCTGCGGGGGCATCAGTTTTCTCCTTTATAAAACCATGAAGGTAAATGTTCGTTGACGAGTTTGGATAGCGAACGCTGAGCACAGCCGATATACCTGGCTCCACACGAGCAGGTGAATTGGTAGATGCACATAGAAGAGGCCAACAGCGGTAGCTTATCCTTCACGTTCATACGAATCATTGGTCTCGTGGAGAACGTCAGTCGTAATTCAGCTGCAAAGAAGATTTTCTTCAATGAGCGAGAGAGCCGATTTTTCAATATTTCTGTAGATTGGTCTCCATTGAACTGTAGGTTGATATAGAAAAGTCTTTGTGAAGCACTGGGTGTGGGCGGCTTCTCTGGTCTGGGTTTCATTGATTTTGTGATAAATCTTTCTGGATAGCCATTTTCAAGGAGGATTTTCTTAAGAGTGTTCATTTCATCTTCTATGGTGTCCAGGCTGCAAATTCTACGTATTCTGTGGCTTAGTGAACGGATTAGGTTTCGTTTAGTATATAGAGGCACCCAACTGTGGAAGTTAGTGAGCTGTCCATCCCACGTTGACTTTCTGTAGATGGATCTTTTTAATGTTCCGAACTGTTTTCAGACTGATAAAGGCCTATCTTGTCTTTCCGATTCTGACTGGCTGGCTTTGACATCTTTATCTGTGCTCTCCGACTGTCTGTTGTTGAAACAAGGCTTCCTAGATGAGTGAAGGTAGAAAGTAACCTTTGTCAAATCTCTCCCTTTGTGTCTGGTTAACTCTAATATTTTAATTTTGAATATTTCCTCGAAGAAGTTCGGAACAGTTTGTTGAATGCAACGTTGAGATTATTCGCTTAAGTTTTGCTGAGATTTTACGGTATATAATTTTTACATTTGCTTACATTTTCAATCGGCCTTAAATTACTGTGGAACAGTTCGGCCAAATTTTGATTAGAGTTTCCATAAATTAATTTAGTCATACATTTTTATTGAAACCTAGGCAGTAAATAGCTATCATCATGCTTCAAGTCCCCGTTGTTTGGTGCAAATTGAATCCTATCATTTTCTAGCTACCGAATTATATGACTTGGATTATAATCTCAGAAGTGACGTGAACTCTTTCAAGATTTCAGATACACCTTTGTGATTAATGAGCACCAACATGTACAAAACTTAGGTCCAGTGCTTCCTACCCATTTTCTCTAACCATCTAACAGTTACGCATTTATTGAGTTATCTTTCCAGGATAGCCCATGTTTGCAAACAATGAGTTTTTTGTGTCAAGAATAGATTCGCTCTCACTGAGTAAGACCAATCTGTTTTCTGTCTTGTATTCTGCGATTTAGAGATGATTTGAAAGTAGTACTGCTATTTGACTTACAGCTGACTTACTCCTACTGTCTTCTTAAATCGAATACCAGTCACATGAATATTATTGATACTGGCTATACCAGCTCATACGACATTATTGAACTCAAAGTGTAGTACCGTCATCATTCATGTGATGAAATAGAATGCAGTCATTTCAGTGTTCGACAGAAGAAAAAGAATTTGTCATTATCGCAAAATTTAGCGGCGATAATTTTATTACTTAATTTTATTTCAGTAGCTTAAAAATACCTAAATGACAGATTAGTAGTGAACGAAGAGTATTCTTATTTCCAATAACTTCTTTAATTTTTTGAACTTAGTCTTTTTATTCGGGAATATTCATCTACTTGTCGTATAAGCATTCAATCCTTTTAACTCTCGATAGTTTAACAACGTACGTCATCGGGTATTTATGTAACTTATAGTTCAATTACTCCTTGTCATCGTGTAAAAAGAGTATTTTTAAATTTTTTTTATGTAATTTACATATTTCTTAATTCATGTAAATTTCCCATTGTAACATATAGAAAGTCAAAACAGGTGACTCACCGAAGAGACTCTTTTCGACGAATTTATTATCAAGCTGTACAATAATAATAGTAATAATAATAATTTGCTTTATTCCAGAAACAGTACTGATGGTACAGTGTGGAATTTTCAGCAAATATCTGCAATATCTGCATATATCTGCATCTAATTTTATCAGACATTTGAAAGGATTATTTCGAAAAAATGAATATAAAGACAACAACAACAAAAAACAAACACAAAATAATTTTAAAAAGTGCAAAAAAATACCAAGAAGTAGAAGGGGAAATAAACAATATATAATAATATCTCAGTATTGGGTAGTGGAAGCTATGCTATGATTATGCATGGTGACAGTAAAGCTGTAGTCATACAAAAAGTTATGAAATGATATTTAAGAATGTTTATCGCCATGATGATTAGTTAATTTGATTGAACAACACTAAACAATCATAAAATAATACTTCAGGGTTGTTGTTTTGTTTTTTATTGTCAGGTCTAATGCAGTGTTTGTAGTGGAAGTGTGAGTAATCCTGCATAATACAAAATTTTAAGGTGGTGATATTGGCGTTCACAACCAATGACTGTCAGTTAATATTTCCGAAAAAAATAAGAAATAAGAAAAAACAGCCACAAAACTAATAATTACATGATGGTTAATGACAGGACAATTTTGTAATACTCATAGTGCTAATATAGTCGGAACCAGTGGATACACAAAAGAAGGAAATACAGTAAAGTACAAAAAGTAAGCCAATGTTAATAATTTAGGCAGCTAAGTTTGTTTGAGAAGGAGTTCACTATAGAATACAAAATAAGAGAGAAATAAAAGAGCCTAAAATTATGTTATTAACAACAAAGCAAGTCATAGGTTTCGCGCTTAACATCGTCTCTATCACTTAGAACACGGGCCAAGTATGGTATCGTTGAGTTCCTGTACTTGGTTGTACGAACATAGATTATTTTATACTGATTTCTGGTTCTACTTAATAAGATACAAGGCGAGATTTGGGAATAGAGGGGGTGTTGGGGGTCGGAGAGTATGGTTTTAGACCATTTTTCGCATGTATTCAGATGCCTTTCAACTAATGTAGTGACGATCTGACTGAGTTTTACACCACTAGTCCTACTAACTACTACTAACTACCTTCAACATCCTTCTCAGGATAGTGTATTCCTTTTTCAGTAGCCCAGGAAAGACTAATGGGAAGCAGTAAAGTAGAATAGGTAAGATACAAGAGTTGACGAATTGTGAAAGTAGAGGTTGGGTGATTCCGGATTGTCATATGTATACATATATATATATGTATATGTATATGTATATATATACATGTATTAAAAGTCAATCTGAAAGAATAATATTCTTTTCAATAAATTCTCCTCTTCAGGTTCTTACAATTATAAAATTTTATATTTGTTGTCGTTACAATAATGACATACAGTTATTCGGCGGATACATTTTTTACGTAGATTAACAGATTAGCTGTAGTAGCATTTGTGTGACAAACGTGCTAGTAGGCTGAAATCGATTACAAAATATTGTGAAATGTGAGGGGCGGTGGTGGTGAAAATTCATATCAAATTTTTAGAGTGTGGGGTAGGAAAAGTAACAAGTCAGTTCAAGGTTATAAAAGGTGTCAGGGATGAGTGGCTAGTAAGAAGTAAAAAATGTATCCTCCGCATAACTGGCCATTATTGTAACGACAAAAAATATTTTATAATTGTAGGAACAGGAAGGGGAGAAATTATTGAAAAGAATATTCTTCGTAAAAAATTATATTTGTAAAATCTCAGCGAAATTCAAATGAGTAATTCCAACGTGTCGTTCAGCAATCTGGTCCGAACTTCTTCAGGGAAATTAATCGAAATTAATATAACAGAGGTTTATATATAAAAGGAACATCACTTGTTTTTAAAAATTTGTCCAATCATGAGTCATTCAACAAGTATCAACAAGTATAATCAACAAAATTCTGTCAAATCTTGACGACAGTTCATTTGAATTATTTTGCAATCGAATTAAATTAACAAAGAAATTGTGTAATTGGCCCAATCATCGTGTTGTCACTCTCCGTTGTCTGCAACAGAAGGCATATCCTAAATCCGTAGTTGTCGAGTCCCCTGACAACTCCAGTAGGTCGAATAAAGCAGCTCAATCTTCAGAAAGAAGACAAAGCAAAAAGTCCGACAGGGTGCTTCTACTAAACTCTAATCCTAAACACCATAATTTTGAAAATACGTCTAATCATAAAATTCTAGATACTAACAGTTTGAACAGACATGAAGGCGTGATGTTAGCTGATGCATAGGAAGTCCTTATTAATAAATAATAATGGATATGTATCACTAATTAATAATACTTGGTCAAATTCCTGACTGTCTATATCTTCCTATGGAGACGTTAAGAAATGTTGTACAACTGTTCACCCACACACATGCACACATACATATATATATATATATATATATATATATATAAAGAGATTATATCTGATGAGGGAACTGAATTATAGAGGCGAATACATTAAATAATAATACTATGAAATGTAATTAAAATATCTGTGATAATAACCTTAATAAAATGACAAGTAGCATAACAATTAATGTCATATATAGAATAATTCGTAGGATGTATAAATGTTGGAAGGGGTTTTGTGGAATTTAGGATTAGTAGGCAAACAGATTAAAAATAAGTGTCGCGTAACATTGTGTGAAATTCGATCACATAGAATTTAACGTTGCATAACAGAATTGATTTAGAGTGACAAGCGGAACAATTGAAATAATACTGGGGACGATTCAAAGTGAGAATAGTTATAGTAACAATTGACATAATAAAGGAAGAGTGTACAAAATGAATAAACAGAACGAAAGATAGTTAGAGCCAAAATATGAAATAGGATTATCATACTTTAGAGGGATGAAGGCCATGAAAGTTGAAGGGATTTAGCAAACCTTTTCTGTATACAAAGATTTGGCTTTTCTGTTTCGATGACCAAAGCTTCAACCATGCAGATGAGTTGGACACGTATTGATTTCGGAAAATTACTTTTCGCCTCTTAGATGACTTTGAAAGCAGAGGATGTAGAGACAGGGTGATCATTACCGATCAGATGTTCAATGATCGCGCTTCATATTGCTTCACTTCCACCTGGTGATAACCGTACAGCATGGTCTCCTTGCAGCCTCTTGAACAAAACTCGAATCGAACGACCGACATGCATAGCTCCACACGAACAGGTGAATTGATAAACATAAATAGATGATATATTTGTCTTATTTAACAATGCGAATGTAAACATAGCTGAATTGTTGATGAAATGTAATAAAGGGCAGACAGCTCCCTTTCGTAATATTTAGTTGGCATTTAATGGAGAACACGAAAGCATTCATGGGATTCTTTGCACCCAACAGAATCTTTCTAATGGACTCCGTATTGGTCTGCTACATTTAGTCGAGGCGACAGGCATTCGAACAACTACTAAGCCTAAACTATGCATTCAAAAGAACTTCGTACACAATCATTATCCCTCACTTGTTGGCCAATTAAGACCTAACCAACTGGTGATACCACCACCACCATCACCCTCACTCATGTTTTTCAGTCCCTCTTTATCATTCCTTTATATTATCACATCTTTAAAAAACTTAGTTTATTTACTTCCCTTACAATCTAGCATTACGTAATAGAATCGTTTGTGTTTCTTAACCCTCATCGACTACTATGTCTATTTGAATATTTGTTTGTTTAGTCATGCTGCTTCTCGTTATTCTTGTTATCACAGATTGCTTCATTCTTTCATCCTTGTTATTGATAGAACCATTACTATTATTATTACTACTATTATTATGATTAATTGCACATTTTATATGCACAATCTTATTATTGGATGGAGGATTTCATCATGAGCTGACATCAGTTAGAGAACCATTTGAAAACCACTCAGAGAGTACTGGACAGCCGTTTCGTCCTAGTTTGGGACTCTTCAGAAGTAGGCACCCACATAACAGCAGTCGAACCCAGGACCTTCTAGTTACAAGTCAAGCTCGTAGGCCACTGAGCCACTGGGCCCGATCCAATGGCCAGTCCATGAATTCTTACTTCTGCCAATTCGACGAGTTACTGTCTCACCTTCAACCTACTGTACCCTACTGGTCACGGCTTCCCATGACGAGCTTGGCTTGTAACCAGAAGGTCCTGGGATATAACTCCATGGTGTGGGTGCATACTTCTGAATAGTCCCAAACTAGGACGAAACAGCTGTCCAGTACTCTCTCAGCGGTTTTCCAATACAGTGGACCAGGACTTCTTTTGCCTATTGTTTATTTTGTACATCACAAAGACACTCCATAATATGACCGGCGTCTAATAGATGACTTGCATTCTTACTGTCCGATGCCATTTATTTAATTTGTTAATAGCCAGCCGAGGGTAATTTATGAGATACATTCTGGATATATATTAGGCAGGTGTGCTTGAATCTCATTGAGTGATGGTATTCTCACTGAAATCATTCTGAAATTATTCATTTGAAGTTTTCAGTAGAATGCACGAATTAGTTAATTAACCGCCTGATTATGAAGTAATTTAGCTAATGTAAATCGAAGATACTCATCTCAGTTATTGAGCGTAGGTGTTTCACGATAAAAAAAACGAAAAAGAGGACTTATAAATATAAGTGATTACTCTTCATACTTCTGATTTAAAGAAAGAAGTTTCTCTATGTGCTCCCACTTTTTCTCGTCAAGACTAGATGAAACATCATTTTTTTTCAATAGTAATAATATTAAATGGTTTTACTCTGAACAACGGATTTATATACAGAATACGGAATTTTCAGTTTGACACTGTCTAATTCTTGCACAGAATCTTCTAGTAGTAGCCAGTGGTAATCATTCGACGGGATTTCATTCCATCTGCAACATGTTCCTATTCCCCGACAAAGCGATATATATTGAATGTCAAGATGAGATAGCTAGAGGCCGTCGGTAGGAACCCTGGACGCCGATTTCATATATCCAATACAATCCTATAGGAGGTCAGTCGCAGGCAGAGACAGCTAAGTGGTAGCTTGTCTGACTGTGGAACTTGGTGACACAAGTTCGAGTCTAGAGTGGGGCATGAGTGTTCCTTCATGATTCCAGATATGTCTTGCCGACAGTCGCCAACAAGGATAAAACCTGGACAAGATGCCTCCTGCCGACTACCTCCTACCATTTAAAACAATTAGTCGGTTGTAGAAATTAAGATAGTGTTATTACACGACGGGGATTATCTTAAAACTAATGTGGGATGCATTTGTGCTATACACTTCGAACAATCTGATCACATATCTACTCGTCAAGTTGATATATATGAAAAGAAATTAAGTGCCATTAAATTAAACAAAGTGACAAAAAAGATTTAAGAATAATTAACACAATGTTTGATACTCCAATCAAATAAGGAATACCAAGGTATATAAGGGTAACAATAAGCTGCTTTTGAAAACTTGAGGGGGGGGGCTTAAGTTTAAAAATAGCTATATAGCATCAGCGTATTTCAATATGCGCCTTCTCGACCATTTTTACAGACGACCTTAAAGGCTGGGTTAACATCAGTCTTAGGGTTCATGTCGATTAGATGTTTGGCTATCGACGAAGTTGGCAGTCTGACACCTGCGTCGATTGATTTTCCACAATTCATTTGTCTTTCTAACCATTTCAGAAGATGCTCGCTCTCCCACACTCGCATGCAAAGCACGATTACTCTTCCCTATGTATGTGTGTCCACACACACACACACTCGAAAATTGGTAAGTAGTGTTGGATGTGACACAATCACTTGTGCAATTTTGAGGTCTGCATAAGGCATTTAAACGTCTGCTAACAAAGATCCCAATGAACTCCTCATAGCAATTTCATACACTTGTCGAAAATGTTCACCTTCAAAAGTGAAATGCACGGTGTCACTCACTCATTCCCTTTCACATTAACTTATTTGAAAGATTTATTACTATTATGTACTGAAAACGTCTGTTTGACTTTTGAAGGTAATCATTTTCGACAAGTGGATATTGTTGCTATGCGGAGTCCATTAGGATCTTGGTTAGAAAGACAAATGAATTGTGGAAAATCAATAGACGCGGGTGTCAGACTACCAACTTCGTCTATAGCCAAACATCTAATCGACATGGATCCTAAGATTGATGTTAACACAGCCTTTAAGGTCATCTTACCATCTAACAACAACAATTTGAAGTGCACTATGATGGCTAGTCAGCTACCATGGCGGACACTTTGCAAACTTTACTGATAGAATTCAGTCTGAAGTAAGCAAAGGATTAGACATATATCATTATTATTGTTTCCTTTAATTCATAGAAGAACATAGGGCTTCAGCCATGCGTCCTCACTGTGTTCGGTTCTCTGCTAGTATCTTCACCTGGCTCCAAGTCCGCCCACGCGCTTTCATCTCCTCTTCACATAACCTCCTCCAAGTCACCCTTGCACTGACGGCCAACTCCCCGCTTCCCTTTCGGGTTCCACTCGAGCAATGGCTTGTCTAGTGATGTCACTTGATGGTTTCCTCAGAGTATGGCTAGCCAATCCATCTCCATTTCTTCCTGCCTATTTGTTTCACAATCGGTTCCTGCTGTGTTGGTTCGTTCATTGCCAGAGATCTCTGTTGCTGATCTTTTCTGGCCGGCCATCTGATCTTGAGTGTTATTGAGCGAAAACAGCTGTTAATGAAGGTCTGTAGCTTGTTTGAGATGCCTTTTATGATGTGCCAAGTCTCTGATCCATGCAGCGAGTAGCACTGACTTCACATTGGAGTCGAAAATCCGGATGATATTTTTGATGCTGAGTACTGAGTGTTGACCTCCACACAGACTTGAGAGTAGTGAAAGATTGTCTTGCTTTGACATCCTCACTAATTCCGTCCGCCTGTAGTTGAAACGATGCTTCCCAGGTAGGTGGGTAGGTGAAGGAGGTAGTTTCTTTCAGGTTCCTCCCATTTATGCTGATTGTTGTCTGTTGTTGTTGTTGCTGTTTCTGTTGGTCAGGAATCTTGATCACCTCTGTTTTCTCTATGTTCACCTGAAGTCCTATCTTTGATGCTTCTTCTGCCATCAGGAAAATCACTGGCGATAGTAGGCAGCCTTGTCTTACTCCTGTCCTTACTTCGAAGGATTCTGTAAGTTTCCAGTTGTGGATTACTTGGCATGCAGCATTGTCGTACAGCTGTTGACAACAGTTATAATTATTGTTCAATCAAAATATTGCAAGTCACTCCAAAATACACGTGAATACAGATTTTTGTTCATGGACGCATTGATAGGTGGTTGAAATAAAGAATAATTGAGCAGACTTAACCCACTGTCCTCTGTGAAAAATTTAAACATGCTGTCTTGCGTAGTCTGATGAATAACCCTCAGGATAATGAATTATTTCAATTAGTTATCCTAAGATCCGTACTCTGATCATAGATAATTGTGAAGCACACTTCTTAAGATGGTGACTACAAGGCAAAAAAGATGAAGATAACCAACCAACAAAACCAATAATGGTAAGAACCACTAATCACTACTAACTGAAGAAATTTCAAAGAGGTCGCCTCTTTCCCTTATTGAGGTAGCGGCATTTCGACTACACGTGAACGACATGGATGACAATATCAAAGCCACCTAGAATCAAAGAGGTGAGGTACACCTTCGACATTAATGAAATCAGTTTGGAAATCTTCTGTACTTAAAAAAAAGGGACAAAATTTGGATTTTCAACACCAATGTGAAGTCGGTCACTTCTTCTACATAAATCAGAAACTTCGTACATCATTAAAGGCACTTCAGGTTACCTGTTGGAGAATTTCATCAACAGCTGTCTTCCCTGACTCCCACTGGGAAGGCAGAAAGGATAAGCAAAAGTGAAGTCTGACTGCGAACCGACCAAGAACCTATTGACCAAGGAATATGCTGAAGAAAATGCAGGTGGATAGAACATACACTGAGGATATTGTCGGGTGGTATTGCTCGTCAGGAAAACCCTCGAGTCCTATTTGAAAGGGAAGTAATGAGTTGGACGGCCAAGGGTAACATAGAAGATATGACAGTATATGGGCAATCATCTGGCCGGCTAAAGAAGACTCGCTAGGAAAGGATGAATTGTAGATGTGCTGCTAAGGACTGATGTTCCTTTCGGTACCCAAAGGTATAATACTAATAACCTCCAGTCTTTGCCTCTCGGAGAGAGCATGTGGCTTCCAGCTCTACTGAAGTTTCAGTAGCCACGGTGTAACATCGTGGTTTGAACACAGGAAACTGATCTTTGCGTTCTACTCTACAGCTGACTGAAACTGCTTCGAGGTATGCGCAGTACCAAAATGTTCCGGTGATAGTAAAAAGACGGTTATTCACATTCCAGTTCAGTAATCATAACATTTCAAGACTCAGAATTAACTCAACAATGCCGTTAGTTTTCGAGTGCAAGACAAGCATTTAACAACACAATGAGTTAACTAAAATTCACCTATTTGAAGTGCCTAAGAATCAAGAAGTGGAGATGGATTGAACACTCACTGAGGAGACCGCTGGGTGACATCGCGCGTCAGGCCGGTGCTCGAGTGGAACCCGAAAGGGAAGTGGCGAGCGGGACGTCAGTGCAAGGGTGACATGGAGGAGATCGTGCGAAGAGGAGCTGAAACAGTATGGATTAACATGGATGCAGGTGAAAAGTACGGCAGAAGACAGAAGCAAGTGAAGACGTGCAGTTGAAGCCCTATGTTCCACTAGGAACCCAAGGGAACAATAATAATAAGAAGAAGAATCAAGGAGAATGTTCCCAACAAGGTGGGATCAAAACTTTGTCAGCGAGAATCGCACACCAAACAACTTTCACACTCACTTCAAGTTCAAAGTGACCTTCGTTCACTCAGACAAAATCAGAGTCGTATAACAACATATTATCAATATCATTACGCAACCACAAAGATAAAGCATTAAGATTAGAGATTAAACAGTGACAAGGACAAATAATTAGGATCAAGTCAAAATATTATGGGCAAACGTCAGAAAAATAACCTGTGGTCTGGGAGAAAAAAGGACAATAACTGTGGAGTTAGTTGAAACATTCGATAATGTAATTCGATCATTGAAGAGGGATTTTCGAAACAATCATAAGCATTTCTTGAATTCTTGAATGTAAGGTAAAAAGATCAATTAACATGGTTCGTGCCCACAAACCTCTATGCCCTGTTTGTTCTATCTGTTTCATACAATGTTTTCTTCTTTCTTTGCCTAACAATTGGAGAACTCGGCTTCGGATTCTTCAGAAGTTTTTGTAGCGGCTATATGTATTTATTGTTGTATTCCCTTACGTTCCGTATGAAACGTAGGGCTTCAAGCTATAGCTTTGAAGTTACGGTGGCAATTATATTATTTTGACAGAATGGAGTTTTTAGTCTCATGCTCAAGCTTCTCTCTTTTCTGAACTCAGTACTGGCTAAGCAAGGTTTAGGGCTGCTTCTACTGACATTCAAACCCAGGCGACAAACATGGTTGGAAAGCATCTTACATCCACCGAACCGCTAACGTATTCAGTAGAAATAAAACATTGAACTGTAGAACACAACCGAAGCAAGCAAATACGCAAATTATTATCAGGATTTACTGATACATAATAAAGTACCATCTGGAGACATCTGAAACAATGTGGACCAGTAGAATCGAACACAATCAAGAAGAATGTGAGTAAAACAGTAATAATAATCATCAACTGTGAAATTATTGAGCTTAAAGTATGCAACTAGACACCAATCCTCCAACGAAAACTGAAGTCATGAATGCAATCAAGTTTCTGAAAGCTGGAAAAGCAGCTGGACCAGATGGAATACCCCCAGAAGCACTGAAAGCGGACCCAGAAACGACAGCAGATATGCTGACTCCATTATTGCAAAAGATCTGGAAAGAGGGAAAGGTGCCTACTGACTGGAGGAAAGGTTACCTCGTGAAACTACCAAAGAAGGGCGACCTAGGACTCTGCAAGAACTGGCGAGGAATCATGCTGCTGTCGACGCCAAGTAAAATCCTGAGTCGCATCATCCTGGAGAGAATCAAGGACGCACTGGATACAGAACTCCGACCAGAACAAGCTGGATTCAGGAAAGGCAAATCATGTTCTGACCAAATTGCAACTCTACGCATCATCATCGAACAAAGTATGGAATGGCAATCAAATCTCTACCTCAACTTCATAGACTTTGAGAAGGCCTTCGACAGTGTTGACCGCGAAGTAATTTGGAAACTACTCGAGTACTACGGCGTACCCCAAATATTCATCAACCTTATTCGACAACTGTACGACAACGGCACATGTCTAGTGATCCACAACGGAAAATTCAGCGAAGCGTTTGGAGTAAACACAGGAGTCAGACAAGGGTGCTTATTATCACCAATGATATTCCTAATTGTGGTGGACTGGATTATGCGTCAGACAGTGGGAAACGAGGAGACAGGGATATCCTGGACCGATGTGAAGAACCTAGAAGACCTGGATTTCGCGCGTGGGTGATTTATGTTTGATGTCATACAAAATCGAAGACTTACAAGCGAAAACCGACAAACTGGTCGAAGAAGCAACAAAGACAGGACTCCAGGTGAACATAGACAAGACGGAGGTTATGAAAATAACCAACCAACAACAACAACAGCAACATCCAGCGCCAATCACCATCAACGGGAGGGATTTGAAAGAGGTTACTTCAGTCACTTATCTAGGGAGCATTGTCTCAACTACAGGAGGAACGGACGAGGATGTCAAATCGAGAATGGGGAAGGCAAGAAACACATTCATCAACCTGAAACCAATCTGGAAATCTTCGTCACTCAGCATCAACAGCAAAATTCGGATTTTCAATACAAACGTCAAGTCTGTTTTGCTTTACGGATCAGAAACTTGGCGGGTCACCAAGAATATTTTCAACAGGTTGCAGACCTTTATCAACAACTGTCTTCGCTCCATACTGAAGATTAGATGGCCGGAAAGAATCACCAACAAGAAGCTATGGGAACAAACGAAACAGGAACCAATCACCCAACAAATATGCAGGAGAAAGTGGAGATGGATTGGACACTCGCTGAGGAGGCTGCTGGGTGACAGCGCACGTCAGGCCAGTGCTCGAGTGGAACCCGAAAGGGAAGCGGCGAGTGGGACATCCAAGGGTGATATGGAGGAGATCGTGTGAAGAGGAGCTGAAACAGTATGCATTAACATGGATGCAGGTGAAAAGTACAGCAGAAGACAGAAGCAAGTGGAGACGTGCAGTTGAAGCCCTATGTTCCACTAGGAACCCAAGGGAACAATAATAAATAATAAGACTACATTATGATATTGATAATGAAGTAAGCAGTACAGATAAAAATAATATTTACAGTTATTGCGTGTCACTGGGAGAGATAATTATTCTGGGTCTAGTGTTCTAGACCTTGTGGTTAATTTATGACTAGTGTCAGACAAACTCGATGATTTTCAGGATACTGGCGAAGACAGGACTTCAAGTGATCACAGATGAGATGAAGGTGATGAAGGTACCTTGCCAAGAACAATAACAACAACAAGCATCAGTCATTATCAATGGGAGATATACGAAGGAAGTCACATCTTTCACTTATTTAGACAGCCAGCATTGTCCAAACTACAGGCGACACTGATGAGGATATAAGAGCCTGCCAGGATCGGGAAGGGAAGACAGACACTCAATACTTTGAAATCAGTTTGGAAATCTTCTTCTTCACTCAGCCAGCATAAAGAACAAGATTCGAATTTTCAACACTAATGTCGATTCAGTCACTTCTTCAGAACAGGTCAGAAACTTGGTGGCACTAACGACTTTTATTAATAGCTGCCTTCTTCAATGAATGGCTCCATGCTGAACATCAAATGGTCACCCAGAAACAACCAGCACCAGGGAACTCTTGTAAATGACAAACCAATCAAGAGTCCATAGCCCAAAGAATGCGATGGAGAAAATGAAGATAGATTGAGAATACACAAAAAGACAGCTAAATGAAATCTTTCGCCAGGCTATTGCTTGAGTGGAACCTGATTGGGAAACGGTGAGTTAGGCATCTTTGGGTGGTAATGACAACTTATGTATGATTGTGAAGCCAGGCATCAAGGATACGGAAAACAGAATGAACTGGTGTTGTGCTATTGAAGCCTTGTGTTCCAGTAAAATAACCCAAAGGAGTAATAATAATAATAACAGCCCTAGCCATTAGAATAACACACCATTTAATCATAAATGAATTGTATTCACAAGTTTAGGCTTAAAACATGAATTATTTATTTGAAATAATGATTAACACCTTGATTAACTGTCCAACCAACAAGAGAAGATGAAAATAAAGCAGAATGTAAGGGAAAGAAAGATAGAAAGAAGGGAAAGGATGAGGGGAGAGGTGAGAGGCACAATGAGAAGGAATACTATTCAGTAGTGAATTATTCATTTTGAACACACTGGAATTGTTTTTAATTGCGTTAAACTGTTAAATTGTGGAAAATGTATTCATCAGGAAATTGGAGAGAAAATATCACAAGAAGCTCAACAAAAATATGAATTTTCGAAGACTTAAATCTGAAAAGCAGCTATTCCAGAGCATCCATCTTGCACATAAGTTTACATAGCTGCAACTTTTATAATTTACTCAACATAGTAACTAAGAGAGAGAGAGAGAGATTAAGGGAGTCCCAGGAGTTTCTGCTGTAGATTGTTCTTATATGAATAGATTGTTGTCTAAAGTTAACAAGTGGTTTTACCTAAATAGTCTTGAACCACATCCATCTAAATGTCTCACTGTTGAATTTAGTTTCAGACGTGAACAAGACTTGCTTGCGTGGACTGATTGAGATCTATGATTCCTGTAATATTGATGGAGTAAACCGAATGTGTCTCATCCTTATTATTTATTTTTTTATTTTTTATATTTTGATTACATTTTGATGCCACACAGTATTTTCAATACAAGTATGGATTTTTCAGCATGGATACTGGTAGCCCAAATTTTGCAGGCTGACCATAGATATCGGGTGTGCGTCGGCAGGGGATCGAACCCCGGACCATGTGCATGGTCGGCGAGAGTCCTAACCACTGTGCCACCGGCGCATCAGATTCTCTACGAATCTCTATTGGTTTTCTCGTGTCCTGTTGATTTCTAAGAAAATATTTCGTTTGACTTATTCCATAAAGAGTGCGTCGGTGGAATAGTGGTTAGGACCATGCACACGGTCCGGGGTTCGATCCCCAGCCGATGCACTCCTTCACCTCGCTAAGCCAGAAATAATGCTGGTGAAGAGGAAAGGTTGGGCATGAGGCTGGCAACCCCATCCTGTAAAATAAACACTGCTACAGAAACTTCAAGCCACTAGCTTGAAGCCCTATTTTCCACTGGGGAACAAGAAGGAAAAAAATTCCATGAAGAAGTTGAGACTTTCTGTAAGAACTCAACCTCTTCTCTTAAAATTTCTGAATTCATGTTTTCTGCCCATTCTTCATTATTGTTCCTTCTTATTCCTCGTTGGACTTCTGGAAAGAGACTTTGTCATATTGTAACAACAGAAGACAAGGGCCAGGCAACAGAACGTTTATTACGGAAAATGAACACATATTTATAGATTTTGATGTACATTATTGTAGGTTAATGTTAGTAGAAAATACAGTCTGTTGATTGGTTGTTTCTCACACAAAGTTAACCTTGCATCTCTTGTGGCTGTGTCAGTTCATCTATATGTTAACTGTATCCGCCTGTCCATCTTGACCTTGTTTTCACATGACTAACATTGACCTCAATTACTGTCAACCAATTTGGCTAGCAACCATCTCTCACCACAATATTACGTAGAGCAATAAAGATTGTAAGTAAGGTTAGTGGTGTGCCTTTGACTTAGCTTACTAACATTATTGTTAATAGGCAGTTCAATTCTTGCCAGTATTTGGCTAAAATTATCTTGTCTGAGCCTGAACATCCTCTTTATTCTCAACCTTTTGACTTGTATAACTTTGCGAATAAAACCAGAAGCAAACTTCACAAGAATTTTCGCTCGTACAGCTACTAAATGTAAAAATTCTACCGTACCACCATGTTTAGCACAGGTTTTATGTGAAGAGGGAGAGTCAGATGTCAGAAAAGAACTTGTAAACTTTTTTTAAATCAAGAGCTGAACAATAAAGTATAAGCGAAGATTATTATTATAAGTTTCCAGACCGTAGGTGTTACGAACTTCCTGGAATAATTTGAGCGCCGAGTCGGATTTTTTTTATTTCCTTCACGTTCCCCAGTGAAACATAGGTCTTCAAGCTAGTGGCTTGAAGTTTCTGTAGCAGTGTTTATTTTACAGGATAGGGTTGCTAGCCTCACGCCCAACCTTTCCTCTTCACCAGCATTATTTCTGGCTTAGCGAGTTAAAGGAGTGCGTCGGCCGGGGATCGAACCCCGGACCATGTGCATGGTCGGCGAGCGTCCTAACCACTATGCACTCCGAGTCAGATTGATTCATTATAAATTACTTAAATTAATCTCAGCGTGTTAAGAAAATCAAAGCAAGCTTTCTCTGAACGTTTCGCTGTGTAAACCGCCACAGCTTCTTCAACAGATTTATTCGGATTGATGTGGTTTCTTTTCTTTATTTACTAGTATTCCAGTGTGTGATTCACTTGATATAATGAAATATGAACTTGAAAACAATCAAGAAGTATTAACTAAATCTTTATTATCGATAGATGAAGTTATAAAACGCTTAAAACTTTGTTTGGAATCTACATATTTTACCCTTAAAGACAAACTATACTGTCAAACAAATGGAGTTGCAATGGGTTCACCAGCATCTCCAATTGTAGCAAACCTATATATAGAAAAGAAAGCATTGACAAGTTTTAGTTGTCATCCTAGAATATGGTGCAGATACGTAGAAGACACATTTATCATCATAAAGAAAGCTGATAAAGAAAACTTTCTAACACAAATGAACTTAATCTCAGAATACATTGAATTTACTAATGAAGTAGAATCGGCTGAGGAAACTCTAAACTTTCTTGATTGTCTTGTAAAAAGACAAAATGACGAGAAACTAAAGTTTACCATATCCAGAAAGCCGACACATTTCAACAAGTATTTGAATTTCCAATCAGATCATCCAATAGGAATGAAAGTTTTAGTAGCTTTAAATCTCGTTACCAGAGCTAGAAACATAATAACAGATAATGACGACATAGAGAACGAGATATCCAACATAAAACAGATTTTCATTGGAAATGGTTATCCTGAAAAGCTACTAGATAATATTATCAATAGAAAGGAGCATAAGGAAAACAAAAAATTGAAAAATCCTGGCTATCGACGATAGCCATTCCATATCGAAAGGACACAGCTAAACACTATTTGCTTCATATAATATTAAAGTTTATGTCAAACCTTCTAGTTCTCTGGAGAAAGCGTTGGTGCATGTCAAAGATATAGTTCCCAGAATGTGATGCATGCTATATAGGGGAGATCAGTAGGCAGGTGAAGGTCAGAGTGAATGAACATAGACTATGCACGAAACGTCCACCTAGAAATGAAGTAGAATTAAAAAGTCTAGAAAAAAGATCGGCTATAGCAATGCATGCGATAGACAGTGGACATAAGATTGACTTCAACAATGTCGAAATTCTTGGAAGAGGATTTCATTCACATAAAGAAAGATTGACTTCTGAAGCCTTGCACATTCTAACCACATCGAATGCAGTGAATGGGAAAGAAGGGGTAGATTTATCACCTATAAGGCAAACTCTTATGAAGCAATACAGATGAAAAAATAACAATAAACACTCTATGAGCCTCCATGACCTTTTAAAACATATAGGATCATGTTTATCATATATGAATTCACGTATTTTCCATATGACAAATAACATAATAATATCAGTAAAAAATTTGAGCATTGTGGATTAGATCAAATAAAGTATAATTATATTTCAATAGTTTACACACAATGATAAGTTTTGTTATTGGTAATATTTCGAGCAAAATTACTGCCCGTGTTCACTCCACTGTTGGAATTGTTTGATTCACACATTTATGATTTGTATTCATATATATAGTTCATTATTTTTGCTCATTCATGTTTTTTTTTTTTTGTATTCGAGTTATATTCCACGTTCATTCATGTGTTTGTATTCAGAATTATATTCCAAGTTGTTGATAGTTGTACTGAGTCACCCTTGTTACATGTATCCGGTGTGACTTTAATGAATATCGATTCTGTTATAAGTCTTTCTTTCCATTTGTTCATGTTAGTTTTTAGAATACACACATTGTCCCAATCGATATTGTGGTTTTTGTCCCATGCATGTGCAGCTATCGATGTTGGTTGACCTTTGGTTAGGCGTTTATGTTCATTCACTCTTATTTTGAGTAATCTGGACGTTTGCCCCACATATTTAGTCGGACAGTCAGCACAAGATATTTTGTAAATCAAGTTGTTTTTATCCATCATTTTTTGGGATCTTTCAGTTGATTTATTTTATTTTTGATTAGATTTGTCGGTTTGAAAGTTGTGTGAATGCCGATATTTTTGAGGTTCCTTTGAATTGCCTCTGATGTACCATTTTTATATGGCATTGTGAGTGTTTTTTTGCATTCTTCCATCTTGTTATTCTCCGGTTTTACCCTCTTTTTTTTTCTTTTTTATATTATCTTTTATAAATTGTTTTGGGTAGTTGTTTTCGAGTAGCATCTTGAATAGGACGTTTATTTCTTTACACTGGTCCTCTTGCGTTGTTGTAAGTCTACGTATTCTATCTGCAAGACCTTGTATTAATCCTCGTTTCACCGTGAGTGGATGAGCTGAGTGATAATCGAGGAATCTTCCAGAGTGTGTGGTTTTTCTATATAGCGTTGTTTTAATGCTGCCATCTGTTATTCTTTGTATTTTGCAATCTAACATAGGTAGTTCCCCAATTTCATTCTCTACTTCCATAGTGAATTTTATTGTGTCGACATGGCTGTTTATGTGTGAGAAGAGTTTCTCAATATCGTTTTTTTCACTATTACTAGTGTGCCGTCTACATATCTCCACCAACATTTCAGTGATGAACTGAATGGTTTAAGGGTGTTCTGTTCCCAATAATCCATGAATATGTCAGCTATTATTGGTGAGATAGGCGATCCCATGGCCACTCCTTCATTTTGCTGGTATATCTTCCCTTCGAATGTGAAATATGTTGTTGTCAGACGGAATTCCACCCCTTTTATTATCTCTTCTACGGATAACTGTGTTCTGTCTTTTAGGCCATTATCTTCTTTTAGTTTCTCTTTCAGTGCATTCATGGCCATTTGAATGGGTATCTTCGTATAGAGACTGTTTACATCAAAGCTGACTAGTATTTCATCTTCCTCTATTTTAGTGGTTTTTAGTCGCTTCACTAATTCAAATGAATCTACTATTCTAGCTTTTGAGTTGTCTCTTGTTGGTCTTAGTATTGTCGAGAGAAATCTCGATAGCATATACGTCAGTGTGTTTCTAAAGTCTACAATCGGTCTTATTGGATATCCCTCTTTATGCAATTTTATCTTGCCATATATTCTAGGTATATTGCATGATTTTGGCATAATTTCAAACCATTCTGACTTACCAATTACTTCTTTCATTTGTTTGACTACCTTTGCTGTTTCTTTCATTGTTTTGTTTGTGATTGTTTCAGCTGACTTCGTCATTAGGGTATAAGGTCCAGACTGTAGATGTTCATTCACCTTTTCACTATATGTCGTTTTGTTAAGTATTACTGGGTGTTAAGTATTAATAACATACATACACACACACTCATACAAAACTAATCTGCACAAATTAACTATAGAAGAGTGAACACAACAACAATTTGACATTAGTCATTACAAATATATATGTGATGACTGCTTACATATTTCTATTGGTAAAAATGTCCATGGATAAATGACCTTCAAATAAACTGATTTCAATTTATGCAAAAATTTTTGAGTATATATTTTGATGATTAATAAAAATGCGAATAAATCTGCTGAAGAAGCTGTGGCTTACACAGCGAAACGTTCAGAAAAATCTTGTTTTGATTTCCTTAACACGCTAGGATTAATTTAAATAATTTATAATGAAAGATTATTATTATTACATGTAGCATCTGTGATACTATCTATGATGTCACTTGATGGTTTTCTTAGAGTATGGCCAATCCACCTCCGTTTCTTCCTGCATATTTGTTACACAGTTTGTTCCTGCTGGGTTGGTTTGCTCACTGCCAGATTTCCCTGTTGCCGATCTTTTCTGGCCGGCCATCTGATCTTGAACGAAGACAGCTGTGGATGAAGGTCTGTAGTTTGTTCGAAGTGCGGTCAGAAAACAGGATGGAAGGGAGCTGTGCTGGTGGGATCCTATGTTCCTCTTTAAAACCTTATGGAATAATAATTTTATAATACATCAAATTATGCTTTCGTTGAAACCTTAGCTCAACTGTGATTATCAGATTTCTAGGTTCTGTTGAGAAAAAACGATCAACAGACATATACTGCTTTCTGGACCATTTAAAAAACGCCAATCTTACTAACAAAAAGAGCAATAAATAAATTACGCATTAACTGTTTTTGTAGAAATTCAGGGAAAGAATTGGGAATTAGAGACTTTTTGTCAATTAAATTATTATGCAATAAATTCTCAAATTTATTACTTCATTATATTCAATTAAACAATTTTCAAGAAAGTTTTACTTCTATATGATAATCTGATCTTATCGTATGATCGCCAAACAATCACACAATACAGGTGACAAAAGCGAAGGACTGACTACTTCCTAGACAGATGCCTTGATAGTCCAACGGTAGAATGTTAACTAGTCAATCAGAACGTCCAGTTTTTGGTTCCTGGTAGACGTAGTGCCTGTAACGACCAAGAACCAATGGTTTACAGTCTAAAAGTTCACTGTATAACTTGCCAAACTTCTGAGAATCACATACGGTCGAAAATGATGCTCTAACAACATGACAAAACACTGTGATATTTGTAGGATAACACGAACTCGCTTTATTTTGTGGATTCTCTTCAACTAAATACAGCCTAAATACATCAAATGTATGTTAAAAAGTGGTGTCTGAACATATTTTCTTCAAGGTGACTTCAAGTTACAGATGAAAAGTATGAGCAACATAATTTTAAAGATGATGTAAGCGGATAATTGTTAAGTGTTAAAAGACTAACTATTTATACAGTAATTAGACAAGGGTAGCGGAATTGAAATTTCGCCTGGAAACTAGGATGCGTTCCGAGTGCAACACAGCGCTTCAACAACATATCCTTACTTCCTTTTATTTTCTGGTGTCCTCTGCAGCCTGGTCCACGACTGCTCATAATCTTTTATCTTCCCTCCCCACACGATCTCCCTACACCGACGACCCACTCGTCACCTTGTATTGAGCTATACCAACATTCGAGCGACGGCCTGTATTGTGCACTGTGTCATTCGATGGCCTCCTCAACGTATGCTCAACCTATCTCCATTTTCTCCTACATATTTGTTGAGCAATCGGCTCTCGCCTGTTGGTTTTTGTTCCAATGTAGACTTTCTTGTTGCTAATTCATTCTGGCCGGCCTGCAGGCCGGCTATTTGATCTTCAGTATGGAGCCAGTCAGCAAAGTAGGCAGCTATTGATAAAAGTGTGAAACAAGCTATTGGAAATCCTTTTCATGACACACTGGCCAAGTTTCTGACCCATATAGAAGAACTGGCTGACTGACCTCAAATTTGTGCTGAATACAATCCACATCTTGTTCTTTATGCTGACTGAGTCCGTGGAGAAGATTCGCAAACTGGTTTCAGACTGATGAAGGCGTATCTTATCTTTCCGATTCTGACTAGCGGGCTTTGATGTCTTCATTGGTCCCATCTGTAGTTGAAATGATGCTTCGTAGATAAGTGAATAGCACTGGAACACAGAGAGGATGTTCATTTCGTCTAATTTAATGCTTGTCATATGGATGTACCTGCATTTCCGGTGTGTGATGGAGATCCCAATGAGACTGGAACCCTGCACTCATTGTTTTGTAGATCTTTTGGCCTAGTGGATAATGGTTTGTACTTTGAAACCATTTTCCAGTCTCATTAAGAAGAGAAGCACTCAGTGGGGATGAGAGTATATCTAGCTATTGACGAGTCTGAAATAGAGTGTAATGCACACCCTGGACTACCCCTGCTGGCTGGTTACCACCAGGCAAAATAATATTCTGATTGGAAGAGTGTTGAATGAGGTTGTAGTTGCTTATAATGTCTGAATTGTGATTTAATTTGCCTCAATTTTAAGTGTGATTAATTGATGATGCTACCGTAATACATGGTGTGGTGAAACAGGCTGAAATCTTAGCGAGATAATAAATAAAATCGTTTGGCAAAGAGGCATTTAGCTGAAACATCATTTACTCCACTGGTACAATCACATCCATATATATATATATATATATATATATATATATATATATATGAAAAACGGTTTCGCCCCGTTTGTGTCGCTGTAGCTGTAGTCATCCGGATACAGAAACCAGAGCTTAGCATAACAAAAATAGATGCTCACTAGTGGCTGGACCTATTCCGCTAGGGGTTCCAGTGGGAAGCCATGACTAGTAGTGTGCAGAAACTCGAGTTTGAGGATAAATACTCGCCGGAAACATTGGCTAGAGGTCGCGATATGTGGTAAATTGTCAGAAGTTGAAATTCATAGGGCAATGGATTGGGTCCCAGTAGCTTAACGGTTTAGCAACTCACCTTGTAACCAGAAGGTCCTCGGTTCGAACCCCGTGATGTGTGTTCGTACCGATGAAGAGTTCTAAACTAGGACGAAGTAACTGTCCAATACTCCCAGTGGTTGTTTTCCAATGGTTCTCTAACCGATGTCAGCTCATGATGAAATCCTGTAACCAAAAAAGTGAGTTCTTCAACCACTTCTGCTGTCATTGTAATGACCTCGTTGTTTATTGTTCTACGATACTGTAGTAGGACGAATCTAAATTAGATATTTGAAAATCCTACATGATAACAGCTGACAGTTGAATGCATGTACAAAGAATGTAAAGCATCTACGGCTTTACCACATAAGGAGGGAACAACTGAGATCCTACGTGGAATTCCTAATAAAGTAGGAGTTAGGATGACATTCAAACCTATAAACTCACAGGGAGACAAACTCTGTAGGCTAAAGGACCCTGTAGGTTGACACAATTAGAAAAAATAATATGATTTATAAAATATTTTACAATGACTTTGAGTGAGGTCAGCTACATAGGTCAAACTAGTAGGTCGGGGATAGTCAGATTGTCGGAAGATAAGAATTCAGCTTAGGCTAAAATGATTGACCCCACGAAGCAATCGCACTGCATTCATTATTAGACAACCACACAATAGCGTTAGTGGGAGAGGTTTTAAAATTCTAAGATGTAATATGGGTAGGTAGGTGGAGAGAGAGAGAGATACTGACAACTGAATCCTGCCTGGTTCATCGAGTTTACACCCAACACATGCAACAGAAGTGACTCAACGCAAATACCAGAGATATGGAAGATATTATTACCACCAGTCAAATCAGAGGATAATGAATAACGTTAGAATATTTTCAATTCACATTATGACAGTCTAACAAGTTATTTATTTATTTTGACTACAAAAACATCTTATTCCCCATCTTATTGATTAACAACACTCGTGTTATTTTCCATGCTATTGTATTCTATTGATATGACTAATATTATTTCCGAATGTAATTTATCTTCCTTTCTGTTTCGCTCATGTCTATTGCACTTCCATTGATTTTTATCCATGTGTCTAATCAATTTTTCACTCATGGATAAAGCCAAAGTTGAAAAGTTGTGTGAGGGTAGCTTGATATGATTACGAGCAGCAATAAATTGTGCTCAAAAGGTGGTCATCAGTAAATATTACTGCATAACAACACTGTGTGTGACTTTACCAAAATAAAATTTTGTCCATAATGGAATTATACTCTACCTCAATGCGCAAGTATTATCCTTATATATGCACAAGAATTTTCCGACGCTTTAAATCTGCAAAATCTATTTCTCTAAGTCACATTTATGTTCAAGAGAAACATGAGGTGTTCAATCGTCCGGCTGTTATAAAGCCTGATAAATCAATTCAACTGAATGCTTATTAAATTAGTTCTAGAATCAGTATACCATTACTCTTGTTTGTTTCTTCCTTGCTTCTGGGATGGAACATAGTATTTCAGTCTCATTAGACGTCTCCTTTGCGATAGTATTGTCTACTTATTGTTGGTTGAGGCTGCTAGCTTCACACTGACCAAACTACCCCCATATTCCGGATTCGGGGAAGGAGCATTCTGTAACTGATCCACCGAGGGATAGAGATAGGCAATACTCTACAGTTGTTTCTTTCTTGTTTACTACTCTCTACCAGTATGCACTTAACATCCTACTGTGAAGTGAAGCCAAGACCTTCAGGTATCCAGTCAAGCTCATTGACTATTCAGCCACTGGAACAAAAATTTACTCATCGACGTATATCATCACACTGTGAGTTACATTATCATCTGTATTGACACCGCTATCACTTTCTTCATTATTTATTATTATTTATTGTTTTCTTGGGTTCCTAGTGGAACATAGGGCTTCAACTACACGTCTCCACTTGTTTCTGTCTTCTGCTATACTTTTCACCTTCATCCCTGTTAATCCATACTGTTTCAACTCTTCTTCATACGATTTCCTCCATGTCACCCTTGGACGTCCTACTCGCCGCTTCCCTTTCGGGTTCCACTCGAGCTATGGCCTGACGCGCGATGTCACCCAGCGGCCTCCCCAGCGAGTGTCCAACCCATCTCCATTTTCTCCTGCATATTTGTTGGGCGATTGGTTCTTGTTTTGTTTGTTCCCATAGTTCCTTGTTGGTGATTCTTTCCGGCCATCTGATCTTGAGTATCGAACGAAGACAGTTGTTGATGCAGGTCTGCAACAGGCAGTTGGAAATATTCCTTGTGACCCGCCGTGTTTCTGATCCATATAAAAGAACTGACTGAATTGACGTTTGTATTGAAAATCCGAATCATTTTGTTGTTGATGCTGAGTTGGGTGACGAAGATTTCCAGATTGGTTTCAGGTTGATGAATGTGTTTCTCGCCTTCCCGATTCTCGATTTGACATCCTCGTCCGTTCCTCCTGTAGTTGAGACAATGCTCCTTCCCTGGATAAGTGAATGAAGTAACCTCTTTCAAATCCCTCTGGTTGATGGTGATTTGCGCTGAATGTTGCTGCTGTTGTTGTTGTTGGTTGGTTGGTTATTTTCATAACCTCTGTCTTCATAATATATATTTATAATGTAAAGTGAAATGCGATTAGTAATTGTATGATTACTTGGTTAATGGGTGCTAACAGTCGAGCCCAAGAGGCACTTCACTTCCTCTTATACGGGCCTCTTCAATAGGGTGTACTTTATTTCAAATATCAAAGCGAGTACACCTAGAATATGAGTCCCAAAGGGGATTAAATTTACTATACCTGGGTTTATGAAGTGTCTATACTAGAAGCAAGCATATCAACAGAGACTTAACATTTTGTACACACATAAAACAGTCAAAAGGAAATTTACGAAACTATCTACAATGCTGGTGTAACACGAGTGATAGGATCATATAGTTGTCAGTTTCATCCAAGATTTTGTGGATTAATTCCCAACATAAACAATTCGAGGAGGTGATATTTCACCACAGTTTCTTTTAGAAACTGGTCTACTTGATGCCATAAATACTAGTCAAGAAACATAGTATATATGTTAAATGCTATATACTACTGATTGACTGATTTAAGTAGTTGTGCACCACTTAGACTGAATAATAATATTTGCTAGCCACACTCGAATTTCATGAACATTACATTGCAAATTCACCAGCAGCTAAAAAAATCAGATTCATTGTTTTACCTGTTCGCTTGAGTATGTAACTCTCTGAGGTGAGCTGAATGGCATACACCTCTGGTCAACTTGGCTCCATGATTACCGGTACATTTGTCCAGTGTTTTGATTTATTTTGATTACAGCTTGATGCCACACCGTATTTTCAGTACAATTATGGAATTTTCAGCATGGATATCGGTAGCCCAAATTTTGCAGGCCGACCATAGATATCGGGTGTGCGTCGGCAGGGGATCGAACCCCGGACCATGTGCATGGTCGGCGAGAGTCCTAACCCCTGTGCCACCGACGCACAAAATACTCTGTCCGAAGACAGAGCTGAAAAAAATGAGGTAAGACTCATTGTACTGTGCCTCCCCTCGGAAATCTTTGTTAAAAGGCGAAAGATTTATCCGCAAATGAGGAGACACCAGAGTTATCACTTCGGTGATCTGGCTATCTTGCACTGATGGTTGATGTGAGTGGTGCTATACAGCTACTCATTTCAATTAGTCAGTAGTATGAAGCTTCACTAGTTTTCATCTGCCTACTCCTACCATCCAAAAAATTAACCCAACTAATTCACTGTGACATTACTCCCACGACTGTTACGATTATGTTCACCATTAATAACAAATTAGCCTAAGTCATAAATACATGAATGATTAATTTCTTAATAGAAAATTCGTAAAACAATAAAAACACTCCCATTTTGTCTGAGAGAAAAAGGAGGCATATAAATATGGAGGTGGACTAAACATTTCTTTCACAATTTATCTATTGGTTATGTCAATAAAGAATGATGGGGGCAAAAGTTGAATCGGAGATTATAATTGAAAGGGTCCACGAGCTCTGTCTCTGAGACTGACTGGTCAATGAGCTGCACTCGTTGCCTGAAGGTTATCGAATTTGATCCCCAACGGGTGTGGTCATGGGTGCGCATTGCTGAAGAGTGCCAAACTAGGGTAAATCATCCTGCGTTTTTCAGTGGTTCCCCAACTGATGTCAGTGAACTCTTGTGCAACAAACCTGAAACACATCAGTATAGGAGATGAATATAAGGAAAGTGAAGACTTTTGCGTGGCAGAACGTCCCCTGAATCAATTTAGACATTCAGAAGACAATAAATTGAACGATGAACTCTATCCTTCATGGTTAAGTAAGTGGTAAACTAGGTCTGTTTGTGGCTCTATGTGTTAACAAATCGTGTAGATGCTGACTAAAAAGTGGATGTTAGCAGGCTTTTAGAGTTATCGATCGTATGTCAACCAGTCTTCTACACATACCTGAATCTATAGCTAATCACCAGAAGTAGCTGAACTGATGTGTTGAGAATAAATCTGTACAGTCATTATCCTTACCGCTTGATTGTAAAAGTCGAATCACTTCTCCTCCCCTTTAATCGAGGTTACTGGTTCTTAGGGATTTAACTATCTGATTGTTCCGTCTACTTACATATTCGAATCGAGCACTCATTTGCTCGAGTACTACACGATTATCTAATCACTAGTTTTAATTTTCATAAATACTTCTATCCTTTAGTTGTTGTTACATTAAATCTCTTGGTTAATCATTACCCTCTTGACAGTCTGGCATTGTCTAATTATTGTTAACAAAACTTATCACCGCTAGACTGATAAATTTCTGTATTTTCAAGTATGGAAGTAAGCCCATTGTTGATACAACTCTGTAACCTGTTCATAACGCTCTTCTTTATATGTAAAGTTTCTGACCTTCACTGAAGAACTGACTGACTTAATAAATATTTTTGAAAATCCAAATTTTGTTGTTTGTAATAAAAACAGGAGATTTTCAAAGTGATTTCAGAATGTTGCCTTATCATTCCAAATCTGGTTTTGACATTCTCATCCACGCGGGCTATTGCTGAAACAATTTTGATGCAATACAGAAATTTCCTCATGAGCTGACATTGGTTAGAGAACCATTGAAAAACCCGCAAGTAGTACTGGGCAGCTGTTTCGTCAGCCTAGTTTGGGACTCTTCACCAGTATTCACCTACCGGGGCTCTAACCTAGGACCTTCTAGTTACAGTCAAACCTCGTAGACCTCGTAGATTTGATACCCACTAGTGACTGGTCCTATTCAGGGAGTTACGCAGGGTTATAGTGGGAAGCCGTGACCAGTAGAGTACAACCGGTTGAGGATGAGGGGGATTACTCATCCAAGATGACATTGCGAAGCTAGATATCATGGGCCATTGGATCGGATCGGTGACTTAATGGTCTAAGAGCCTAGTAACCAGAAGCTTCGGGGTTAGAACCCTCAGGGCTGCGTACTGATGGAGATTCGCAAACTAGGATGTAACAGTTGTCCAGTTCTCCAGTGCTGGTTTTCAATGGTTCTCTAATTGATATCAATCGGTGGTCAAACTCGTAAAAATAAATATCTAGGTAGTTGAAACATCCAAAAATAATTATCAATATTGTTATTAAATCATTCAGGAGGGATTGATTTTCCGAAAAAAGGACTCTATTACAGAAAGACACAATTTCCAGTTAGATTCTTCGCATTATAATAGCTTTAGTTTCCATAATAATATTAACCTGATAACTCAGACTTCTATTCTGAAAACCAAATTTGCCTGTTTGTTTTAATATCTAGAATGGAAGCGAAAAAAGAAGCATTTAAAAATTATAAATGAACATCTCACTGTAACCATAGTAACGAAGTAAGATAAAACAAAACGAGACAGAAACCGGGTCATTTAAATAATAGTAATAAATAAATCTGAAAAGTAATAAATCTTAAAAAAAGTTTACTGTTTTATATTTGAGAATAAAAGCAGAAAATTAATAAAAAATAATTCTCTTTATTATGATTTATATTAACTGACACTTGAACTAATCCAGTAAGATACATGATGACATAAAATAAACTCCGTTTTATGTTGCGCGCGAAAAATGTAACATTGAACAAGTATACAAGTGTTACAAGTAATTATGAATTACCACTACTCTTCTTTATATTATTATTATTAGTAAAGTAACAAAGTATCTATTTCCTAGTTTATATTTGTATCGTTTCAACCTCTGTTACATAAGAGACTGATTTGATGGAGATTGCAAAGTGGTGTGTAGTTTAAAACATTGTACTGTTACATTTTGTTCAATGTTTAAACATAGAACATTTTTCAAAAATGACATATATACGTATATTGTAGTTTGAATTATCCCTTTCTTTAATTCCTTGCTTTGAAGTTTCAGTGGCAATGGTGTTGTTTATCTTTAGTGAGCCATGTTACTTACTCACATCAAGGCCTCATTTTATCGGGTCTTCTATTTGCAAGTAAAGTAGGTAGGAGCTGAGAATGCACCAGCCAGCAACCATACCCGGTGGTTTATGTACACTACCCTACTAACAAGAAACAGTCAACCATATGGAATGTGCAAGCGATTGAATGTATCCAGCATGTCACTGTGGTACGCTGTTATCAGACAATCTAAGGCATATTATTAACGATTAGGTGCGTTGGCGGCATGCTCAGGTACAGCACACTTGGCCTGTCTGACGCACTCCAAAACTTTACCTAACCTGTAGTAAATTCGGAAAAGAAAGAAAGTTGAGCATTTAATGAACAGGTCTACCTCCATGAAAACTGACATCACACCTACTGAAACTGTATAGCTTCAAACCTAAGGCCCTATACTCCAAATGTAATGCAAGGAAAGAATTGAAAAGGGAAGCGATTCATTGGTAGAATGCTCACCAACTAAATGGGGGGCCAAGGTCCGATACCCAGTCGACGCACTCCTAAGCCTCTTCTATTCTGCTAGCTACTGTTGAGCCCCTAGGAATGTCATCCACTCACCATGAAGAGACACAATTAAATTGCTACTCAAACTCCACAGATTGAAGCCGTATATTCCATTCGGAGGGTGAAGAAATAGAGAAAACTATCCTGTAGAGGTTAACGTTATGAAATATGTAGTTAAACCACCCAAACCCACTGGATTATGACGGACAGAATACTGTTTTAACTGCTGTCAGTATAACACCTGCTACAAGTAAACATGAGATTGATTGAATTAGAATTTGGACATATTTGTTTTAAGTGCATTCAATCACCTAGTAACATCCCTTATACCATCATCATGTGTAATCGGTACTTAATAAGGTATATGAAATGCATCTCATATCCATGATTAGCAGAATTACAGAACTCAGGAAGCCACACATCGAATTCAGATATAGAACATTCGAAATTATTCATGAACTCATTATTCGTCTAAATATCGGCTCAAATTAGGTTTCACTAATGTCATCTTCAAGCTAATTTGGAGAGTGAATTTAGAAATTTCAAAAAATGGGTATTGTCAACTAATTAGGTTGAAGACGGGAGAACATCAGGTAGTTGAGTTTCAAACGGGATGAAATACAATATTAAAAATTCTTTTCAATTTATGAAGAACATAAAAATTGATATTTCCAATTACCAGTGTGTACTTCAAATATCAAAAGTTATGCCAGGCCCTCTGAATCGGGCGAAACTATGTGTGCCAAAGAAATGCATCCTTGGGGCAGTTGCTATCTTGGCCTCCTACTGAATCTATATTTTCTTTCATTCCTTGTTTTTCAAGTGGAACCTCCAAATTCAAGCCTCGAAGTTTCAGGAGCAGTGATGTTATTTTTGCGGGTGAGTTTGCTAGCGTCATTCACAGCCCTGCCTGTTTTCCGATCTTACTGCTGGCTGCTAAGCTAGGCAGTGCTTAGACTTGTGTCGGCGAAAAATCGAACTTGAATCACTTGAAAGGCTGAAGAGCATTCTATCGTTGACCTGTTGACGCTTTTCAGCTGTCTGGGCTAGCATCATATGTAGCGTCTGCGGTATCTACAAACACTTCTAAGTATTAAGTTGTGGCATATCACCCTCATGTGGTGAGTGCTACTGACAAAACTTACCAGTAGGATATGAAGAGACGTTCATCGTCCTAAACCATCAAATAGCAGGGAGATAAATTGGATTTCAGAGAAGTTAAATGATAAATCGTTGTAGAGATGCATGTGAGACGTGAAAGGAACACAAAGAAAAACAAGGTGAAATCCAGAAGTACCACAACACAAAGACCTATGCAAATGGTGCGTTGAAGATAAGGTATATTTAATCCTTGAACTAATCTTTGTTTTTCGTTGTGTACGAGCAAACGCTCCCTATTTCTTATTTACTCGACTAAATTTATTTGAATCTATCACCTTCGTCATTTTACACTTGTAAGAGAGTTCATCTTCCTCTGTTTAGCCATAAATGTTTGTAAAATTAATAAGACAAATACTGTGCAGACACTGATTATATATAATTATTGTTTCCTTTTATTCCTAGAGGAAGACAGGGCTTCAGCCGCACGTCTCCATTGCGTTCGGTTATCTGCTAGAGTCTTCATCTGGCTCCATGTCTGCCCAAACGTTTTCATCTCCTCTTCACATGACCTCCTCCAAGTTACCCTTGCACTGACGACCAACTCGCCGCTTCCCTTTCGGGTTCCACTCGAGCAATGGCTTGTCTAGTGATGTCACTTGATGGTATGGCCAATTCATCCCCATTTCTTCCTGCCTATTTGTTGCACAATCGGTTCCTGCTGTGTTGGTTCGCTCCCAGAGATCCCTGTTGCAAATATTTTCTGGCCGGACATCAGATCTTGAGTCTTACTGTGCGACGACAGCTGTTGATGAGTGTGTGTAGTTTGTTCGAAGTGCTCTTTACGACGCGCCAAGTCTCTGATCCGTACAGTGAGTAGCACTGACTTTACATTGGAGTTGAAAATCCGGATCTTATTTTTGATGCTGAGTGCTGTTGACCTCCACACAGACTTGAGAGTAGTGATAGCTTGTCTTGTTTTTCCGATCCTTGCTTTGATATCCTCGTCAGTTCCGTCTGTCTGTGGTTTAAACGATGCTTCCCAGGTAGATAGGTAGGTAAAGGAGGTTGTTTCTTTCAGTCTCCTCCCATTTATGCTGATTGTTGTCTGTTGTTGTTGCTGTCACTGTTGCTGCTGGCCAGGAATCTTCATCATCTACCCTTGTTTTCTCTATGTTCACCTGAAGTCCTATCTTTGATGCTTCTTGTGCCAACTTGTTGCTTTTCGCTTGCATATCTTCCAGTTTTGTGGGAAATCAGACATATATTATCGGCAAAGTCCAGATCCTCCAAGTTTTTGTGTGGGTCCATTTTATGCCTGTTTACTCATTGCCCGCTGTTTGTCGCATTATTCAATATACAGCAATCAGGAAAATCATTGGCGATAGTAGGCAGCCTTGTCTTACTCCTGTCCTCACTTCGAAGGATTCCGTGAGTTTCCCGTTGTGGATTACTTGTCATGCAGAATTGTCGTACAGCTGTTGCATGAGATGCATAATTGTCGGTGGCACCCTGCAGTAGCGAAGTATTTGCCAAATCACCTCTCGAGGGCGTACTGCTGAAGTGTCCCAAACTAGGACGAAACAGCTGTCCAGTACTCCCAGGTTTTCCAATGGTTTTCTAACTAATATCAGCTCATGATGAAATCCCGAAACCAAACAAATCCTTACAAACCGACACTTGAATATTATGTTGGAGATATTTGGTTGAGACGTTCAAAGTGTTGAAATCTGGACACATTTTTTTTTTCATACATATAAACTCAAGAGTAGACGGAATCCAATTCACTTCTGAGTTAGAAAAAGAACAGGTGAGCTGAACATGCTAGGCTGTAGAATATAACGAAAACAAGATGGTGAGTTAGATACTAGCACTGATAGGAAACCGACAAACTCTACCAAATACTTGGACCTTAATTCATCCCATCCAGAATCGGTACAGATAGGTTTAGTTAGGTGTTTGTATAGTCAGGCCAAGAGCCTAGGAAGTAGGCCAGAAGATCTAAATAATGAAATCAAACAAATAGGGGAATTATTACTAGTGAACAACTAGCCACCAGAACTTTTTCAAAAATATATGAAGAACCATAGAAAAGATAAGATTAGCAATAAAAATAATGAAAACCCTCTATAGCACTGCCGCATGAAACAGGAACATCAGAGGCTTCACTTAGGTTTCTCATTGAGGCTGGAATTAGGTTGGCATCTAGACCAACCAACCAACCCACCAACTCTCTCAGAGATAAACATTGTCGGCTTAAGGACCTAATAGGTCCAATTAAGTAAAACAATGTAATTCACCGAATGCCATGTATGGACTGTTAGGTTGGTCAATTACATAGGACAGCCAAACCAGTAGATCGGGGTCAATTAGATTATTGGAACATAAAAATTTAGCTAGACATAGAATAATTGACCCTGCTAAGTTAACTAACCTAGAAGAAAGCTCAGCCAATGCACTGCATCCACTTGCATGTATTCACCAAATAGGGTGAGTGGGAGAGAGTGCGAGTAGTATATATATATATATATATATATATATATATATATATGAGACAAATTGTGAAACCGTGTGACTAAAATTTATATGAATATGAGCAGCAATAATTTGTCCTCGAACCGTTTTACAGTAATGGTATGAGAACATTTGCCGCTGTCTGTGGGTCTGGACTTCAGTAGCTTGATAGCATTCAAAATTGCTGCTTTCGTTGGAGGATTGGTTTCCACTGGCAGTTCGGTGAGTGCTGTTGGTGGTATTTCTGGACGAGTTGCAGGTGATGGTTGATTCAAAAATCCTTTGAAGTGATCACCCCATAACTTCATTTGTTTCTCCTCCTTGGTAATTAGATCCCCGTGAACATCTTTTATTGGTTTCATCATCTGGGTTCAACCTCTTCCCAGATAGCGACATATCTGGTTATCTAATATGATGTTCTGAGGTCTGTCTAACCTGAGGCTTGCACTGCTCTTGTTGTTAGTGTGTCGTAGAGTTCTTAGAGGTATTCTTCACTTCATTGTTCAGTGTAGTGTAAACTGAACTTAGTTTCTCCTTCTGTTGTCCTTCTATAATCTTCTGGTTTTATCTATCTGTTTGTGCATCACAGTTAGTCAACTCGTATAATCATTCTTTATTCTTAAATCCATTTCTAGATTTATTTTCAGGTGTAGAAATCCAGGTACTTAATTGATCTCAGCTTACTTCATGAGATAACTGACTGATTGTGTTAGACATATATTTCATACTCGTCTGTCACTCTTCATCAGTACATACCCAATACTCCACCCATCAGGGGTCGAACTAAGGAGCTTCTATATCACGAAGTGAACGCTCGAATCATTCAGCTACCTTGATAGAATCTAACAACCCATGAATTCGAACTCGTAGAGATTCGAACTAAATGGCGTCTGGTACAGCTTCCTGGTTTAAATGGTTCTCAAAATGACATCAGGTAGTTCGTTATCTAACTTTAAAACGGATCCCAGGATTGATGCCAAACTGAGTTAAGTTTGGGGGCCGTTGAAAACCAGTGGGTACTGTACAGCAATTGCATCTTACTTTGGGACTCAGCAGAGGTACAAAACCGTGACCGAGATAGGGGTCGAACCCAGGCCCTTCGAGTCACAAGTCGTACTGGTAGATTATTCACCTACTGGGATGGGATCCACTAGTCAGCCCATTTATTCCCACTTCTGTCAATTCTCTCTCCTTCTGTGTCTCTCCTCACACACAAATTATCCTCATACGCAAATTACTAAGCGCAGCTGGTCACGGCTACTCAGTAGAACTTCAAGCAACATCCTTGTGGACATTCACTAGATTAATTTTCAAGTTAACAGGCTTGCGTCGTAACCTTAAGGTCCTCAGCTCGATGACTGATAATTGGGGTCATGAGACTATACAGATGAAGAGTCTAAAACAACGACAAAACATCTATCCAATAGTTTTCCCTGGCTTCTAATGTTTCTCCAAATGAAGTTAGTGCGTGGTCATTCTTGAAATCAGTTAAACCTCCTGCAAAATCATCACTTCAAAAAGGGTTCTTTGATTTCTGAAATAAAAAACTAAACTGACATCACACATCAGATCATGTCACTCCATATGAAATTTTAAATAGAAACGCGAATGTAAAGATCCGCACTTAACTTGACTATATAAACTAATCGATAATAAAACGCAAAATAATCGAGCAAAGAATATTCTTTTCGATAAATTCCTCTTCCGGCTCTACAATTATATATATGTTTAAATACACAGAACATTCTAGATTAGTAGTTAATTAAAATATTAGTGTTTTTTAAATAATATCAATTTGTGAAGTGTGATCAATGCAATTACAGATGCTTAAATTATAATAATAATAAGGATATAATAGCGAATAGAGTATCAAATAAAATTAGGAAAATTCCACAAAACTTCATGATCATTCAAACCTAGATGGCCAAGGTAATGATAATGTCTGCACTAACTTATTTTGGATGAATAAATTAGGCTTGTTAATATGGATCTCCACAGCCTCAGCAATATTTAGTAGTCGAACTCTTAAGGCAAATTTGAGATTCGTAGGTATGCGGTAAATCACCCTGAACGCACGATTAACGTCAATCTTGTGTTCTGTCTCCACAAGACGAGACAGAATAGTGCTGCGAATAGACTTTGTTTGTCCTTTGCTTAACCACACAGGGTGATATTCGGAAATTCAACTAGAAACACGCCTAATTGTACGGCCTATGTAACTAGCTCACTCCACAGAAGCAGTTAAATTGGTAGATACACATGGAAGAGGCGAAATTAGGCAGTTTGTCTTTTACTCCCGAACGCAGAAGAGGAGTGGTTTTAAAGATACAGCGTAATTCGGCAGCAGGGAATGCTCTTTTTACCACATTTCTAAGGCGCTGTGTTAGTATCTCACCGGTGTTGTCCCCAAGGAACTGCATTTTTATGAATAAGGCCTTTTCTGGAGCTGTTGATTACTTGGGCTGCCTTGGTTTTAGATTCATATTCTTATCAATAAACTTTTCAGGATAACCATTCTCACTTAGCAACCATTTAATATTGTTAAGTTCCTCGTCAAGACATTCGTCCGAGCAAATCTCTCTTGCTCTGTGAACCAAGCACTTCATTCGATTGCGTTTGTATTTCAAGGTCACGAAGCTGAAAAATGAGTATACTGACATTCAGCTGATGTAGGTTTTCTATAAATACTTCTTCTTATTGTACCGTCCTCTTTTCTGGTCATAGGGACGTCTAAAAATGAAATTCTAGAGTCTTTTTCTTTCTCAATAGTAAAATTTATTGCAGGATGAACTTGGTTAAATTTATCCAGGATGTTCTTTGCTTCCTCCTCATTTTTCAAAATCAAAAAGTGTCATCCATGAACCGACAATAAAATTCGAGTTCATTATTAGCATCCTTCAAAAGCCCATTTTCTAGTTTCGCAAGGGAAATGTCGGCTAGAATGGGTTTTTAGTGAACTGTAATTGCATTGATCATACTTTACAAATCGATATTATTTAAAAAACACTAATATTGTTATTGACTACTAATCTAGAATATTCTGTGTATATAAACATACAGATATAATTGTAGAGCCGGAAGAGGAATTTATCTAAATGAATATTCTCTGCTCGATTATTTTGTGTTTTATAGATGTCTGAATGAATATTTTTTTGCTATAATCGATAATAGATTGATTGACTAATTCCATAAAGACAAATGCACTCAATCACACATACAAACGCATAAAAATACGTCATTATTTCAACTACCAGTTGTACTATTTCGTAATTCTATTCACGACTTACTCACGCACACACACACAGACAAACACTGACACAAACATCCATGAAAGGAAACATAACACATCACATCAACTAAATAGATTACAAAATTGTCAGAACACATTTCATTAAAATATAAACGAGGCAAGGAAGATGCTGTTCTGCATAGATGAAAGATTTAAATAAGGAAGAGGAGAGACACAGAAAGCTTGCATGTGATGACTATTCACACTGTAAGAGAAAATGAATATCAAATACACAATCCAGTACTTCCTCACTCCTTCATTTATTCAGTCATTCATCTATTCATTGAATTTCATAGTTTGACTGTGAATTTCTTCTGTAATGTGTCTGGTGTATTCATCACAGTCACTCACATGCACACTCACACTCACATATTCACCGTCACACTTTCCTCTTTGTTGCCAATGTTAACTGATGAGATGATGATGGCGGATTGTAAGTTTATTGTGACGTAAAACATCGAATTTCTGTATTTTCCCTTCTATCTGTTGTACGTTTTATGTTTTTTCCTTTCCACTACTGCTACTACTACTTATTACTACTATTATTCTGTCTTCCTCACCCACCTCCTACTTCCTTCCTTACCTCCTTCACCAACTACTTTCTTTCCTCCCTCCCTCCCTCTTTTTGTCTCACTTCAGTTGTCCATAACGACCAAAAAATTCATTTGCATAATTGAAAAACTACTTGTCATGGATTCTTTGGTAAGAGGTGAAGTAGTTCTACTTCTTCTTCCTCTCCTCCTTCCATATTTTGCTTAGATTATTTCATATTCATTAGGAATGGAAAGATTATTGTCAGCTTGGTGTCAGCATATCTCACTGCAACATGGATTTCTGTGGGTGTCTGTCTAGTGTCTTTCAAATCATACAGCAGTGAAATGCACACGTTGGGATTCTATCGTCATACAGAGTTTCATCTCATCTTCAGTCACCATCCACTATGTCAAATGACAGTTTGACAACCTAAGAGGATCTCCGACAGTCTCAGCACCATGTTGTAGTAAGCAATGAAATTGTCTGAAGGTTAGACGGTGTAGTTTTTTGTTCAGTTTTCGAAAGGCTATCCAGCCAAGTAAAAGAATAGCAACCTCGGAATACGAACGCACCAATCACCTTGAACGCATACTATTCATTGGATAACGGGAGCTACCATTATTATAGCGACACTATGGAAGGCTGTGCACGAAATCAGATGAAAGCATTTAAGTATTCTTTGGATAATTGATTGGTAGGTCCGCAGGGTTTGGATTTACGATTAAGGATGGGATTAGGATTGGGTTTGGCATTAAGATGTTTGTTTTGTATAAATCTGTGTTTTTCTATTGAAGGAACGCCAGAGAAGGACGATTTTGATTTGGCTGCGTTCTCTGAGCTAATTGATTTAACTGAGGAGTTTTCGGTGTCCATCTTTCGACACAATATCTTCAGTACAGTCTCTACTGATATTAAGTGAACTTCTTTGAATTCGCCATGAATGATGATGTATAATTGTATCTCCTGACAACTGTTGCTTTTGTTATTGATTTTCAATTCACATTGGGCATCTTTATCCACTTGAAATTCAAACTTTGTTGTCATATGATTTAATTTTTATCAGTTGGTAAATTTCATCTAAAGTAGTGCACTTATTAATCGTAGACTCATCTGAGTACAGACCAGGCTTCCAGAAATTCCCTGGCATTATGTTTGGTGTTTCCACACCTACATCTCCCCAGTTAACGTGGTTTCTGTAATTTTCTGCATCCATCAGTAGGAAAGGGTGAGTCGGTGGCATAGCGGTTAGGACGCTCGCCGACCATGCAGATCGTGTGGGGTTCGATCCCCGGCCGTCGACGCACTCCTTTACCTCGCTCAGCCAAAAATAATGCTGGTGAAGAGGAAAGGTTGGGCATGAGGATGGCAACACCATTCTGTAAAATAAACACTGCTACAGAAACTTCAAGCCACAAGCTTGAAGCCCTATGTTCCACTGGGGAACGTGAAGGAAAAAACATCAGTCTGAAAAAATAAACGTCTTGTCTTACCACAGAAAATTTCTTTTGTTCTCATTCTGATTCCAAGGAGATGCACACTTTGACCAATGTAGTATTTATCGCACTTCATGCAGCTTATTTCGTAGGTGTTAATGGCTTAATCTTCATTCGATGTGACATCCTTCGGTCTGTACAATATTGAATGAAGTGATTGTGTTGGCTCATGCGCTAACGAGAAGTAATGAAAAGTTATCGATTGGAATGACCTTAAGGACAACAATCGTACTCAGCGTTTGCGACGCTTCGTCAGTATTCCTCCAGCACTCTATCAGTAAAATAGATTATCAGGAAAGTAGATTATGATTCACTCAAAAGATCAGGATCTCCACAAAGGCAATAAGTCAAAATCTTTGCATACACAACATTCAAAAAATAATCTGTTTGATCATTAGGGATTGTCTATCGATTATTTCCACCAAACAGTTCATGCCCGCTGATCATGCTGGATGGCTATGGTTGTAATCCATGGACTGGAGGGTAAAGAATTTAACTGATAATCTTAACTTCCTGCATTCCTTATCACACTTTAAACGCCACGAGATCAACAGGTCTATTAAGCTCTTTTTTAATGCAAAGAACAAGAATCTCAGCGAAGAATTCTTTTCGTCGATTTCATTCCCAAAAGCAGCTGTAAAATCGCATTTATATAGAATATTTTTATTGGATACAATTATTATTTGTTTAATTCCACATAGTAACGAAGGAGATAATAATTTTCAACTTGAAATGAAACTTTGAAGGTACAAATACAGATTACAAGGGGCTTAGAGACAAGATTGCATAGGATTAGAAAACAGTTACATCATATGCAAAATTAATATTTGATAACGCGAGAAATAATACCTTTAAAGGAGAATAAAAGGTGATGATTATTTTCAACTTGATATGAATTACTAGAGGCTTAGAGACAAAAATTACACAGGATTAGAATATAATTGTAAAATGGTTATTCTAAACGGATTACAAGTGTGATCAGCAGGAGGAGGAGCATGGAAACAAACTTGAAACAACTGATTTTATAACTGAAAAATATGGGATGAACTGAATGAAGACAAAGAGAGAAAAATACACATACAGCGAGAACAAAACCAAAAACGAAACTGAAGGATAAGGGAACATACCGAACTAGGTCCATGGTAGTTGTAAAGGCTGGATTAGTTTCTTGTGAACACATAGCTCCGGCTTTTAGATGCATATGGCGAGAGCTTCTGCAGTACAAAGAAGTCGGAAAAACACACTGTCTTTGGTAGATTTGTGTTTACTTTGTAAGTGACTCTGAATGATGAGTCAGTTGAGGTGCTGTGACAGGTATTGACGAGGTGTTCAGTTATCGCGCTTCTGATTGAACCAGTGACTCCTCTTTGCAGCCATCCTGGATGATGTTCTCTAACACGTTTTGATAAGACCCGCATAGAATGACATATGTACCTAGGTCCGCAAGAGCAGGTGAACTGATATATGCACATTGAAGTGGTCACATGCAGAAGTCTATCTTTTCCGTTGCTCCGAAGTAGTGTGTGGCTAGAGAATATCACTTTTAGAGTTTCTGCCAGAAAATTTTTGAGAAACAACAAAGATCTAATCAAAACACGTCCAGACAACGGTTCGGGAGTGCTATTTATGGACAGACATTTGTCTATTCATAAGTTAACAGCTCTAAACTCTACTGATAATAAATTTACAAAACCAGACAATTAGAAGAATAAGGCAGAACAGATGGAACATCAACTGAAAGATGTTCTTAGGAGAATGAAGAACGACTGCCTCATAACTGAGGACCTATTTGAACGTCTGAGACCAACGGGATCAATTATCCCTCGACTCTACGGTCTACCAAAAGTGCACAATGAAGGTCTGCCACTTCGACCAATTTTAGACATGGAGGGATCACCGTATCATCCGACTGCCAAATGGTTGTCCGAAATGCTTGAGCCTATGAGACGACAACTCTGTAAGTACTCTCTACGAGATATTTTTGAATTTACTGAGGGCATAAAAAACTTGAATGTAAATGGCAAACGAAGGTTATCACTGCACCTGAATCTCTTTTTACGAATGTGCCGCTGACAGACACAATTTGTTTCTTTTGTTTTTTTCCTTCACGTCCCCAGTGGAACATAGCGCTTCAAGCTTGTGGCTTGAAGTTTTTGTAGCAGTGTATATTTTACAGGATGGGGTTGACAGTCTCATGCCCAACCTTTCCTCTTCACCAGCATTACTTCTGGCTTAGTGAGGTAAAGGAGTGCCTCGTCTGCCGGAGATCAAACCCTGGACCATGTGCATGGTCGGTGAGTGTCCTAACCGCTATGCCACCGACGCACACAATTTGTTTCCTTCGCAAATATATGGATGACGAAAATCTGAGTATTCGAATGCTAACCTCATATCTGAAAGAGTTGTTATTACGGTGCACACTCAACGTGCAATTTAAATTCAACGACGTCATCTATAGACAGAAAGACGGGATTGCTACGGGCTCTCGCCTTGAACCACTTTTAGCAGACTGCTTCATGGCCATCCTGGAGAACAGCATCTTAGAACCAACAATAGACAAATCGCTGCTGTACAAAAGATACGTCGATGACACTTTTATTGTTTGTCAGGATGATTCCCATTTAAATTGTATCTTACAGGAGATTAATAACTGCCATCCTTCAGTTAAATTTACAATGAAAGTTGAACATGAATCAAAGATTCAATTCCTGGAAGTCGAATTGACAAGAAGAGATGACGGAACTCTGAAAAGATCTATCCATAGAAAACTAACATGGAATGGCCAGCTGACAAACTTTTACAGTTGGATACATGTCAGCCGTAAAAGAGCTCTCATCATCTCGCTAGCCCACCGTACCAGAAGGACTTGTAGCGATGATTGTTAAGAAGAAGAGCTCCTATGTCTCAAAAGCATCCTGGTTCAAAATGGATACCCACCGCGTTTCGTGGAGAAGAATATGAAACCAAACCAAAAAAGAGAAGAATACACTTCAGCGCCAAAGAAAACACTTTATTTGAGTCTGGAATTCCGAGGAGACCTAGCAGCAGATATCCTTAAAAGGAGAGTCCCTAATTCCCTGAAGAAGACTTTTCCGGCAGCAACTCTAAAAGTGATATTCTCTAGCCACACACTACTTCGGAGCAACGGAAAAGATAGACTTCTGCATGTGACCACTTCAATGTGCATATATCAGTTCACCTGCTCTTGCGGACCTAGGTACATATGTCATTCTATGCGGGTCTTATCAAAACGTGTTAGAGAACATCATCCAGGATGGCTGCAAAGAGGAGTCACTGGTTCAATCAGAAGCGCGATAACTGAACACCTCGTCAATACCTGTCACAGCACCTCAACTGACTCATCATTCAGAGTCACTTACAAAGTAAACACAAATCTACCAAAGACAGTGTGTTTTTCCGACTTCTTTGTACTGCAGAAGCTCTCGCCATATGCATCTAAAAGCCGGAGCTATGTGTTCACAAGAAACTAATCCAGCCTTTACAACTACCATGGACCTAGTTCGGTATGTTCCCTTATCCTTCAGTTTCGTTTTTGGTTTTGTTCTCGCTGTATGTGTAATTTCCTCTCTTTGTTTTCATTCAATTCGTTCCATATTTTTCAGTTATAAAATCGGTTGTTTTGAGTTTGTTTCCATGCTATTCCTCCTGCTGATCACACTTGTAATTCGTTTAGAATAACCATTTTACAATGATATTCTAATCCTGTGTAATTTTTGTCTCTAAGCCTCTTGTAATTCATATCAAGTTGAAAATAATTATCGCCTTTTATTCGCCTTTAAAACTATTATTTCTCGCGTTATCAAATATTAATTTTTTGCATACGTTGTAACTGTTTTCTAATCCTATGCAATCTTGTCTCTAAGCCCCTTGTAATCTGTATTCGTGCCTTCAAAGTTTCATATCAAGTTGAAAATTATTATCTCCTTCGTTACTATGTTGAATTAAACAAATGATAGTTGTATCCAATAAAAACTAATCTATATAAATGCGATCGTACAACTGCATTTGAGAATGAAATCGCCGAAAAGGCATTTTTAATGCTCCTTACTCATAAGGATTCCGTGACTAATATCTGTTAGTGACGAAATCTCTATTTAAGTCACAGTCGAAGTTGATAAGAACTCAACATTTCACAGTGATGAATGTCATAAGTCATGTCTTCAGTGTTTTAATGCTCAGTGACTGAATTCCATCACCGATGATATTCCTGACTGTAGTGGACTGTGCATCATTCAAAAGACTACAGGTGGCGAGACAATAAGCATACATTCGACGAACGAGCAGACTCTGGAAGACATTAGCTCTGCAAACAATTTATGTATGATTATAAATTATTCAAATTAATCCCAGCGTGTTAAGAAAATAAAAACACTATTGGGGAGAGGAGTAGGCAGGTGAAGGTCAGAGTGAATGAACAAAGACTATGCACGAAACGTCCACCTAGAAATGAAGTAGAACTAAAAAGTCTAGAAAAAAGATCGGCTATAGCAATGCATGCGATAGACAGCGGAGGTAAGACTGCCTTCGACAAAGTCGAAATTCTCGGAAGAGGATTTCATTTACATAAAGAAAGGTTGACCTCTGAAGCCTTGAACATTTTAACCACATCGAATGCAGTGAATGGGAAAGAAGGGATCGACTTATCACCTATATGGCAAACTCTTATGAAGCAAGACAGATGAAAAAATCAATAAACACTCTTTGAGCCTCCATGACCTTTTAAAACATGTAGTATCTTGTTTATCACATATGAATTCACGTATTTTCCACATGACAAATAACATTCATACACACACACTCATACAAAACTAATCTGTGCAAATCAACTATAGAAGAGTGAACACAACAACAATTTGACATTAGTTATTACAGATATATGTGATGACTGCTTACATATTTCTATTGGTAAAAATGTCCATGGACAAATGACTTTCAAATAAACTGACTGTAATTTATGTAAAACATTTTTGACTATATATTTTGATGATTAATAAAAATGCGAATAAATCTGCTGAAGAAGCTGTGGCGGTTTACACAGCGAAACGTTCGGAAAACATATCTTGTTTTGATTTTCTTAACAAGCTGGGATTAATTTAAATAATTTATAATGAATCAATCTGGCTCGGCGTTCAAATTATTCCAGGAAGTTCGTAACACCTACTGCCTGGAAACCTATAATTTATGTATAATATCACATAAATGTAAGAACAGACAGTTCAATGAAGAGTCTCTTTTCAGCCAATTCATTAATTTAGCCTTAAAATCGTAATTATACATAATTATTTTTGTATGTGTGTGTTTATATTATTATTATTTATTATTATTGTTTCCTTTAATTCCTAGAGGAGCATAGGGCTTCAGCCGTGCGTCTCCAGTGCGTTCGGTTCTCTGCTAAAGTCTTCACCTGGCTCCAAGTCTGCCCACACGTTTTCATCTCCTCTTCACATGACCTCCTCCAAGTCACCCTTGCACTGACCACCAACTCGCCGCTTCCCTTTCGGCCGGGTTCCACTCGAGCAATGGCTTGTCTAGTGATGCCACTTGGTGGTTTCCTCAGAGTATGACTAGCCAATCCATCTCCATTTGTTCCTGCCTATTTGTTTCACAATCGGTTGGTTCCTGCTTTGTTGGTTCGCTCCCAGAGATCTCTGTTGCTGATCTTTTCTGGCTGGCCATCTGATCTTGAGTATTGAGCGAAGACAACTGGCTGTTGATGAAGGTCTGTAGTTTGTTTGAGATGCTCTTTATGACGCGCAGTGCAAGTCTCTGATCCGTATAGTAGCACTGAATTTACATTGGAGTTGAAAATCCGGATCTCATTTTTGATGCTGAATGCTGTTGACCTCCACACAGACTTGAGAGTAGTGAAAACTTGTTTTGCTTTCCCGATCCTTGCTTTGATATTCTCGTTAGTTCCGCCTGTAGTTTAAACGATGCTTCCCAGGTAGGTGAGGGAGGTTGTTTCTTTCAGGTTCCTCCCATTTACGCTGGTTGTTGTCTATTGTTGTTGTTGCTGTTGGTGGTTTTGCGCAGGAATCTTCATCACCTCTGTTTTATCTATGTTCACCTGAAGTCCTATCTTTGTGTTTATATTAGGTTTATCAAACAAGAATGAAAATTAGTTACAATTATTGTTTACGTCAACAAATTTTTCAAAAGATGTGGTGAATAACTGAATTGGTAAGTATTGACAAGGGTTGCGTAATATGAAAGACACCCAGAAAATTACGATGTTAATGAAAGAGAATGGAGACAAGTGTCAAAGTTACATTATGTAGTAGGTAGAAATTCGTTAGCCGAGGGTCAGTTAAGAAAAGGATGTTAGTAAAATGTCACATAAAAGTTCAATAGTAGTATTTTTTCTATTCCCTTACGTTCCCAGTTGAACATAGGGATTCAAGCTAGAGACTTGAAGTTTCGGTAGGAATGGTGTTTATTTTTACGGCATGGGTTGCTAGCCTCAATCCCAGCCTTCCCCTTTACCAGTCTTATTACTGGTTTAGCAAGGTAAAGGAGTGCGTCGGTGGCCGGGGACTGAACCCCGGACCACATGCATGGTCCAGAGTATAGTATTATACCTATATATATCTCGTTCCACATGAGAAAGTAAGTTGTTAGATATACAAAGAAGTGGTCAAATACCATAGTCTGTCTTTACAGTTGTTGAAGAATAATGGGCGGCATGAGAATACCAATCGTAATTCAGCAACAGAGATGGATGACGTAAACAATAACCCTAACTAATTTTTTTCTTGTCTGCTAATGCTAATGCATACACACACAAAACATTTGCTTACAAGTATGACTGTGCAGCTGAGTGAATGAATTCGCTGCTGAAGCGGGACTTTTCGCTGAAGTTTTTGTTCTTATATCCATGGTTGGATGGATAATGTCACACATAAACCCAAAGATTTGCAGGTGAAAGCCAACAAGTTACTAGATGAAGCAACGAAGACACCGATTAAAGGGAAGTTAAAACATTCTAATATAACCCAACCCTTACTCCTACAATTCTTTAACTCTCGCATTCTGCCCATTATTCTCTATTGTCCCCCCTTAGTTTTTCCCGGGCTACTGAAGAATGACTATAACATATTACGCAGGATGTTAAAGGTTGTCAGCAGGGTAAGCGACGTGCCACTTAACCAGCTTGTTAATATTCTGGTCGACAGGCACATGGACTCATGTGAAAAATGGGCCAAATCCATTTTATATAACTCACACCACACTCTTCACTCACAACTCTCCCCTTGCATCTCATCAGGCAAAACCAGAAGCCTATATAGAAAACTATATGCTCGCACCAGCAAGTACAAAAACTCAACCATACCCTACTTAGCTCGTGTTCTGTGTGATAAAGAAAGCATTAGGCGTGACACCTATAATTCATTAAATAGTCAGTAGAACAACTGGACCTCGTCTTTCCAACTCGTATCATTTATAGGTACAACATTTTCTTTCTTTCTTTTCGTTTTCTCTCTCTCTTTTTTCCGTTATGTGCTGCTTTGTTTCTTTCTCTCGCTCAGGCCAGTAAATATGATAGCGTCTACTTTTCTAAAACCTTCAAACACTGTTCAACTTTGGCTTTGCTACCGACACGCCAGTATGTTGTTGTCAAAACCAACTGAGATTGCCCTTAATCTATGTAGAATTTTATTAATTGTAATGTACTAACTGGATGCAATAATGTAGTAAAAGTGCTGAGAATTCCATTCTGTATCACAAGTACTGTTTTGATGCAGATTTCTAACCAGTAACAGCAACAACAACAACAACAAGCACACATCATCGCTATCAAAGGACGAAATCTGAGGGAAGTACCCGTTTTGATTATCTGAATAAAACTGTATCAACTACAGGCTGAACGAAGGAGAATGTTGAAGGCGAAATCGGAAAAGCAAAACAGAACTTCATCGATCTGAAATCACTGTGGAAATCAACTGCATTCAGCATATGGTAGAAAACTCGGAGATTCTATACTAATGTCTTTTGAATCATTCACGTGAAGCATTTCCCACAACCTTTCGTCAAAGCCCGTCTTAGCTTCATCCTCAAGATCAGATATCCAGAAACGACTAGCAACAAAGAACTTCGGTTGACAACAAACCTATCAAGAACATTTCACCAAAACATTTGTCTATTGAGGCGTTATGATCGGAACTATAACCTAGTACTAACTTAATCCTAACTGACTAATCTGCTCTAATTGCACGTCAGCAACAACAACAACAGTACTAACGTGCTTCAAATAAGAGAAGAGAAGACTGGACGTTGGTAAGTGAGCTTTTACTGTCTCGAAACTAAAGTCAAAGAAGCCTGACAGCGCTTGACTATATATGTAATGTTGAGATGACCTTGAGAAGCACTAATTTCATTGATAAATCAAGACAGTGAACAACCAAATCTCATAAGTGAGATATCTCCAGATATCTCATGGACGTCTTCCAAAAGAATGGGTATCCACGGAATTTCATCAAAAGAGACATACTACCCCCAAGCCAACCTATCAAACCAAAAGCCCCCTACGAAAACACAAAGAAAATCGCCATACCATATATAAAGGATATCTCAGAAATCACTACAAGACTCTTCAAACCTTTAGGAATTGACGTCGTACACAAACCAACAAAGTCACTTCACTCAATTCTATGTCAACCAAAAGACTCAACAGCAAAAGTAGATAAAACCAACATCATCTACAAAATAAACTGCATCAACTGCGAAAAAGACTACATTGGCCAAAGTGGACGTCCCCTTCGTCTTCGTATCCACGATCATCAGCTAGCCGTCAAAAGACATGATATCCACTCCCTCATATCACTACATACAGACAACCACGGACATCAATTCGACTGGGACAACGTTCAAATATTAGACAGAGGAAACAACAAGAATGCTAGAGAATTTTTAGAAGCTTGGCATTCCAGTGAATCATCAATCAATAGACACATCGAAATAGACAAAATTTATCAACCGATAAGAAAGGAACCTCACACACAAAGGGTCAAAGTTCAAGTCAAAGAAACAATGAGTGACAATACAAGTAACCTAGAAGGTGTGAAAACACACAAAAACAACCAATCACGTCCAAGGTCACCAGGAGAGATGATCAATCAACTCGTGGAGAAATCTGAAACCTCACTTCAATAAATTGAAGTATGCGCTGAAGATGTCGCCTAGTAGGGCGATGAAAGCTTCTCAAATTAACTATTCAGCTCAGAGAAGACAACCGCATCAAAAACAAAGGAGATTGTTCGAGAGGGAAATGAAAGCTTATGGGAAAGCTTGGAACTAGCATAAAAAGGAATGCAGAGAACAGAGTGAAGTCACAGTGCTGTGCTCAATTCGTATGCTTCAGTCGGAACCCAAGAGAATAACATTAATAATAATAAGTTTGTAATATGGTTGCCAAGCTAAGTGTCTCTCCATCACAGTGCTGTTGGGATTGACGTCAAATGTTTGGAGACAACCAGGAAGGAGTACTTGACCTAATTTTTGTGCTCCCTAGCATTTGTCGATCCTGCATATTTGTAACCTAAAAGCTAATTATATCCCTGGAAGACTCTACTTCTCCACGCATTCCGCCCTATTTGAGAATCGTCAGCTGAATATATGTCTGCGTATTTCCAGTGATTGATGGATGGTGCCCCCCACCCCCGCCAATGATACTCAAACCCCCTTCCGCCCACACTGATTCAAACATCTAAGCATTATCCACTAAACTATGAAGGTCGCGATAGTCACATCTTGTCCTTAGGGACAGAAGAACATTTCCATCCAATGTACTACAAAAAAAATCAACAATAATGGCGAAAATTTTCCCTGAAAACAAATAATATACACATATATGTGTAAAACTTGGCACTGTGGTAGTAAGTAATTCCATATTAGTTTGTTTATTAGGTATATCACACAGTGAAACAGTATTATTTACTGGATGACGTTTTGAACAAAATTTATTGTTCATAATCATATCGATTGTGACCACACGACTTTGACACTTAAGTTTTATAGCTTTATTTGTTTTCTCCTATTTATTTTTGACCAAGACGTCGAACTTAGGACAAAACTGCCACTTTAGGACATAATGCTGGGAGTACAACTATGCCTGACTTACACAGTATTTAAATTTCAAGGGAAAATATACAAACAAACTGAAGGACTTGCCATGAGATCACCAATATCCCCAGTGGTAGCAGATATATTCATGAATAAGTGGGAAAGCATAGCGATTGAAACGTTCACCCCCACCCACCCCAAAATTATGGTGGAGGTATATAGATGACATATTCACTGTACTAAGAACACAAGATATAGATAGGTTTTTCGAACACAACAACTCGAAGGTTGAAGCAATTCAATTCACTTAGGAATTGGAAAATCAGGAAGGGGAGCTCCCAATGTTAGATTGCAATGTAAAGAGGAAAGAAGATGGGAAGTTAAACACTAGTGTTTACAGGAAACCCACACACTCAAACAGATATTTGGACTTCCAATCATCCCATCCTATGTCAGTAAAAATAGGATTGGTGAGATGTTTAAATGACAGAGCACAAAAACCAAGTAGTACCAAAGAAAATCTAAAACAGGAACTGATACATATAAAAGAAGCCTTGAAACTTAATAATTAACCGGATAAATTAGTCAGGAGATATGTAAGGAAATGTGAAAATAAAATAAATAATGATAATAGCGATAGGGATAATAACAATAATAATGATAATAGTGATAATAATAATAATAATATTAATGACGACACCAACAATAAAGAATCTAAATCATCAGTAGTAATTCCATACAAGGAAGGAACCTCGGAAGCCTTACGCAGAATTCTTAACAAGGCAGGAATAAAAACGGCATTCAAACCCACAAACTCAATAAGAAACAAGCTTTGTAGGTTAAAGGATCAATCATGTTGAGCCTTTAAAACGAGACAATTTAGTTTATCTAATACCCTGCAATGATTGTCAGGTCAAATACATAGGTCAAACTAGTAGAACAGGGGCAGACAGACTAGCCGAACATAAAAACCTAGCAAAATCCAAATTGGTTGACCCAAATAAGATAAGAAATCTAGAGAAAAGTTCAGCTACAGCACTCACTACATGCAGTTACACACAACTAGCCATACAATAGGATGGGATAGGATGACAGTTTTAAAATCTAATGTCACAGGGTATAGGGAGAGATTGATAACAGAAGCTTTGTTTATCGAATCAGCTGCAAATACATGTAATAGGAATGATTCATCACCTGTCCCAGATATCTGGAAAATTCTACTTCCCCTACGACAAATAGGAGAGAACAAAGAAAGCTATAAAACTCAAGTGTCAAAGTCGTGTGATTATAGTTGGTATGATTATGAACAATAATAAATTGTGTTCGAAACCTTGTCATCCAGTAAATAATACTGTTGCACTCACTGTGAGTGATATATCTAATAAACAAACTAATATGGAAATAATATACACACTATTTCTGAAAGTATTCCCATTTCCTATTATTAAATATAAGATAACTATCTATTTAAAAAACTCAAATATTTGAGCAGTATTCATCAACTATGAAATGTTTCTCATACATAATTTATAAAAATCTCTCTATATATTCCTCTAGTTAACTGGATGATATAAACTGATTCTAGAAACATAAACCAGAATGAAAGAGTGAAGACAGGTGGTGGGGGGTGGAAGGTTGATAAAAGCATGGAGTGAAGTTCGTGGGTGTGCAAGGGAGTGGTGTGTGTATGTGATGTGATGTGTAGTGGAGTGGAGTGGAGTGAGGTAGGAGTGAATAAGAGACTTCTTCAACTGGTAAGTTAACTCGTACTACAAGAGAAATGAGATTCTGGTAAAGGGGGTATTATAAAAACATGACCTCCACTTTACTCCCTTCTACTTGGATCCATCTATTTAATAGGTGAATGGATAAACTAAATAATCATATATATATATCATAATAATAATTTCCATTTGTCAGCTAGAATTAATTATTCAACAGATGACATTTCTGATATGAACAGAGTAATCCTCACTAATCCTTCAATTCATCTTACAATTTATTTCCATTGATTTCATCAAATAGATCTTATACTCTTAATAACTCACCCTTTCTCTATCCCTCTGTCTCTCTACTCCTCTCCGCCTACTCACATTTGTAGTTCATTTGATTACTGACAAAATGAAAAACAACTAACATTCTCTTATTAATTAATTAATTCTAACTTCCAGTTTGATCGTCGAATGAATTCAGTTAGAAAACCACCACTGCAAACTAGGAAGTATAGGAGACCTGTCTCACTGGGAATCGAACCCAGGATCTTTAGGGTAGAGGGTGAATTTGCTGATCATATTTATTCACTGAGATGAGATCCAATAGCCAGCCCATCTGTTCTTATTTTCTACTGATTCATTCGTTTTCTGCGTTCAGAAGTTCTTTATTGAAGTTGCTTCTCACCACCTTCCCACTTTCACCCGGTTCTGTAAATACCATTCAAGCTTCCGCTTTCTCGACACAACATATTCACCATGTTGCAGTCTAAACGATGACCAATTCTTTATTTGCCACTGGAGTTCAACTCGAGGATCTGACATGTATTGTCACTTGAGGGTCTCCACAGAGTATTTCCAATCCACCTTTATTTCTTTCTTCCGTTTTTGGTGGGCAATAGGATATTGGCTGCTTCGCTTTCGATTACATTTACTCTTCGTATCCACGAACATAAGCTAGCTGTCAAAAGACATGATATCCACTCCCTCATATCACTACATACAGACAACCACGGACATCAATTCGACTGGGACAACGTTCAAATATTAGACAGAGGAAACAACAAGAATGCTAGAGAATTTTTAGAAGCTTGGCATTCCAGTGAATCATCAATCAATAGACACATCGAGATAGACAAAATTTATCAACCGATAAGAAAGAAACGTCACACACAAAGGGTCAAAGTTCAAGTCAAAGAAACAATGACTGACAATGCAAGTAACCTAGAAGGTGTGAAAACACACAAAAACAACCAATCACGTCCAAGGTCACCAGGAGAGATGATTAATAAACTCGTGGAGAAATCTAAAAGCTCACTTCAAATTGAAGTATGCGCTGAAGATGTCACCCAGTAGGGTGATGAAAGCTTCGCAAATTAACTATCCAGCTCAGAGAACACAACCACATCAAAATTTACTCATTGCCCATCTTTCATGATCAGCCATCTGATCTAGACTATCAAGCGGAGGAGACAAGTGTTGATGAAAGTGTGTCTTCAGGCTGAGCGAACTGTTTTCGGTGGCGCATCAAGTCTCTTAAACATCATAATGTAAGGATTCAGTTGACACTAATGGTGACATTTCCGAACCCAGTTTAGAATAATGAACTCCAGTCTTGCTTCACCTGGTGGCGTCATGAGTGAGTTCTACTACAGTGTCAGAAATTAGAACGAAGCGGATGTCCAATACTCTCTGGTTTTGGCCGTGTTCAGTCCCAATAGTTATCAGATTCTCCTCTGTCTAAATTTTGTTCTCTTTCGTTACTACTGATTGGACATTAGGCCGCAAGTAACTAGTGTCGTGTTTGTTAAGTTCTTCGTTTGGTACAAACTGAATTTTATTGGTCAAGTGTGCAATATGGCCAACCTGCTAGGTAGTTTGACATCATGAGGCACTCCAAGTGTTTATCAGATAGCTAGAGACAATATACAGTAAGCCCTGAAGCTAGGTCTAACGGCCACTGGAACTAGTAATAAAGGCGTATGCACAATCTTGACTTCCAAAGCTTTCCTTTGTACGTCGCTCACTACCAGTTAAACGAAGTTTAAGAGTGCGCTGGCCTGGAATAGAACTGAGACCAAATCAATGGTTGATGGACATTCTATTACTGCATCACCGAAGATCGATTCAAAGGCCAACTTCTTGGCAAGCACTTCTAAATGGCCCGGGAAACACACCCTTCATTTAGTCTGCTCAATCATTAATGCGTAAATAAAGGAGCTGAGGAGGTTTTGAGAAGTATTTTAAGTCAGAGTTCAGAATACCAAGATGAAGTCACGTAATAAAAGTGCAAATAAAAGTATGAAACCAAAAATAGCCCTTAAATGATAGTTGTTTTCTTGAGGAAATAGACCGTCTATAATGGCCATGATAAAGACAGTGGCTGAACGTACTTCTGTTGGATACACGTCGTTCGCTTCATTTTTTGGCCAATAATGTTTCAGCAATTTGCAAATGTCTTGATCTCACTCCATTTTAAAAGTTTCATCAGATCCTGCATAGAACTTTGAAAAAATTTTCAAGTGATGCTGAGTGTTCCGAGTTCATAAAATGTTCTGTTTTAGAATTAAAGACACTGACATCCTATCTATCTATGCTACCGAGTCTCAACACTATTAATATAATTTATCATAATAGCTATTTCATATGATAAAAGAATTAAATTTGCTCTCTTATCTCAGTTTTGCCTCATCAAACATAAGACATAAAAGCATGCATAAAGGAGTATTCTTTGTATGGTTGAGACTTTTAATTTAATGAACATAAATTTTCCTAAATATTACTCTGACTAGCTTCAGCGTCAATCGTTTTGGGTGAAATGCAGATTCTACTTAAATTGGTTAATCAGTAGTATAAAATTGTACACTAAAATAAAAGGTTCTAGCTACTGTCATTAGGTTCCATGCTGAAAAAATTGAGGTTATTGATTGAATGGTGATACAATGTATTTGGTACCTTAAACTCTTGAGGGCTGATGGACAACTACCTATCAGAAACAATGGCTACAATTACACATAAAACTGGAGAAGTGAGCAACGGGGGAACAGATGAAGAGGCATCTTTCTGATGACATTTTACGTGTTGTTTGACCATTGCTTAAATGGAATTCGAAGGTCGGCATTACAGTACTGTACGCAGAAGTTATTTATTACATCCAATACTGATCACCAATGCATCCACTATGAATCAACTGGTATCATGATATAAACTGTCTTTCAGAGCATGATCATTATCTCTGAATTCATAACAAGTGATAATTTTCTTTCTATTACTTTCAATACGAGTGGAGCAAAGTTTTTCAAAATGCTAAATATACTACTGATTGACTAAGTTGAGTAGTTGTACACAACTCATATCATCTAGCAGTGTCTGATAGCCAGTCAAATGGAGGTGGTCTAAACACTTGATGAGCGTTTCGCTCGTTTGGGCGGAGCTCTTCATCAGTGGTCGACCCGTTTTCACTCTCTCTTCCCTGCAAATTGCTAACTAATTCGATGGGTCTTCAAGCTTTGAAGCTGGTGTATTGGTTGTGCTGTTCTTACAGGGTGGAGTTACTAGCCTTAAGCCAGACCTTCTCTCTTTCCAAGATTTGACCAGCGGTTAGTAAACTAGATGATGTCTACGGAGTAATTCGGCATGAAATCAAACTCAGATCTTCCGTGTGACTGACAAGCATTTTACTACTGACATAGATTGAAAAAGAAATACAACTGACCAATATATACCATTTCATTTTCATTCTACAGCACCCATGTTGATTCAAACTCGACACCTTCCATTTAAAAGACGACCTCATGAAACCATTTAGCCACAGGTCCAATGGTCCATGAACTCTTATTTCTGGCTTATAGGCTCGCCCAGTAGCCGAAAGGTCCTTGGCCACAACCCCAATTAGTGCGCACTGTCGAATAATTCCATACTTCGACAGAATAGCCAACCATTTCTGCCTGGTTTCCCAGTGGTTCTCCGACTGATTTCACTGGCTAGAATTAGTTACAGAACCACTTAGAACCAACTGAGTGTAGCACAGCTGCTTCTTCCTAGCTTGAATCTCTTCAGCACCGATAGAGATTTTGAGCCCAGAAGCTTCTGATCAAAAGCGAAATCTGTTGACAATTCAGCCACTGGGACTCCTATACAGTGGCCCACGAGTTCCCACCCAGAATACTCTGGGTTCGAACCCCTTTAGATGCTAACTGGCCAAGAGTTTCAGACTTTGTGACAAAATAGCTGTGGTTAACCAGTATTGCTCCAACTGATTTCAACCCATGATCAGACATGAATCCTATCGAGTTTCTGCAAGTTTGAATTCATCAGAATGAGGGAATTCAGAGAGAGATAAAGAGACAGCTTATAGGAATCCATCGTTCCAATAACTTATGCTGACACCGAGCTGACAATAGTCTATCCATTCATAATAAATACGAAACAATCTAGGCAAAAGATGGAAGGAGGAGAGGAAGAAGAAAAAGAACTACTTCACCTCTTACTAAAGAATCCATGACAAATGGCTATTCAATTATGCAAATGAATTTTTTGGTGGTTATGGACTACTGGAGTGAGACACAAAGAGGGAGGGAGGGAGCGACGGAGGAAAGAAAGTAGTTGGTGAAGAAGGTAGGATAGGAAGGCATAAAAATGAGTGGTAGTGAAATGGAAAAGACACAAATGTAAAAGGAAAGGAGAAGGCAGACAGAAATTCGATGTTTTACGTCACAATAAACTTACAATCCACCGTCGACATCTCATCAGTTAACATTGGCAACAAAGATGATGGTGTGACGGTGAGTATGTGAGTGTGAGTGTGCATGTGGGTGACTACTGTGATGAATACACCAGACACATTAGAGAAGAAAGTCAAAGTTAAACTACAAAATTCGATGAATAGATCAATGACTGAATGAATAAAGGAGTGAGGAAGTACTGGATTGTGTATTTGATATTCATCTTCCCTTACAGTGTGAATAGTCATCACATACAAGCTTTCTGTGTCTCTCCTTTTCCTTATTTAAATCTTTCATCTATGCAAAATCTTATCTTTCTTGCCTCGTTTATATTTTCACGAAATGTGTTCTGACAGTTTTGTAATCTCTCCAGTTGATGTCATGTGTAGTGTGTCGTTTCGTGGATGTTTGTGTCAGTGTGTGTCTGTGTGTGTGTGTGAGTTAGTCGTGAATAGAATTACGAAATAGTACAACTGGTAGTTGTACTAGTGACGTATTCTTATGCGTTTGTATGTGTGATTGAGTGTATTTGTCTGTATGGGATTAGTCAATCAATCTATTATCGATTAGTTTTTATAGTCAAGTTAAGTGTGGAGCTTTACATTCGTGTTTCCATTTAAAATTTCATAGAGATTGACGTGATATAGTTTCTGGTATCGGTTTAATTTCTTTTAAAGTAAGCTGATAATGTGACAGTCAGCACCCAGGTAAATATAGAAAATCAGGGATTAGTACCAGACTATGTAAGTTGAGAATTAACAGAATGTAGAACACAATGATTGACCGATCGTCTCCAAACTGGTTTCCAAGCGATCAAAGACCTCACACGTAACTTAAAAGCCTGGCGTTCAACCTCATCTGGATCCGATCATATATATATGTAAAATAATCTGGTTAAAACCACAGACACGAGTAGAGATCAGATAAAGAAGAAGAGGAAAACAAATTGGAAGAATAGGAACGATCCTCCGGACCAATTTAAGAATCTTCAGGAGGACGTGGCCACTGACATAAGAGTTCAGAACATTCCAGTTACAAACTTACAATGTTGACCATTCAGCCACTGGCACCTTATCCAATGGCCCATGAATTCCAACTTCAGCCCATTTCTTGATATATACAGCGCAATCGCTAGCCAGTGTCACACATGAGTAATTGTTCTCTTGCTGTACATGTTTTACCCCAACGGTCACGACTTCTCACTGGATTCACTCAGCCAGAAGTGAAGAAAAATACTTACCGATGACACTGGTTGGTGGTCACACTGAAATCACAAACTGGTAGAATTCAGATTTCGTGGGAGGGTTTTGAGTCGAGTCCCAGTGGCTGAATGGTTTACAAGCTCACCTTGTAACCGGAAGGTCCTGGCTTTGAATACCGCAGCTGGGGGTGTATACTATCGACAAGTTCTGAACTAGGCTGACGAAACAGCTAACCAGCACTCACAACTGGTTTTCAATGCTTCTCTAACAGATATCGATCTGTGATGAAAGCTGTGACAATTCAAATCCCTACAAAATAACTCCTGAGAACTACTGGTTGATGGTGGTGCCGTCGAAGTACTCCGAAACTCCAGTTGGTAATATATATACCACCATGTATTTATGAGGGCCTTTTTGATTGCCACCTGTCGTATCAAGCAGACGACTTATTGTGAAATGGAAACCATGGTGAAAATTAATCTCCTCGAACGGTGTAATTTGCAAGTAACGAGTTAATTTGGATATTGCAAAGAAGATCAACTTTTAGTAACTCCTGTAGTAGGTTTCTTCTGCATTTTCCTTCGAGATGTGTATGGCAGTTTAGACTGAAAACTATTTGAACAAGTCATAAGCTTAAATCCCAATTCAACGAAGGATGTAATCGAATCAATAAGACAAAATGAAGTTGGAATACAGGAAACTTATAATTATGGATAGATAATTAGGTGACCCAATAATTTAAGCAACTCATCAACAGAATCATTCCCTTGGTAAATTCCATAAGCATATAAAGTGATGGTGACTTAAAACACTTTCGTTGTTGTATATATCATGTCCGAATGTATATTGTGTGGTTGTAAATTTTGATTAAAACTTTCAACTACTGTTAAAGATATAAGTAGCTAAAAGGTTTTGAAATAATAGAGAAGATTTGTAGCTCAGGTGGATGATTTGCAATTAATAGTGTTCTCTCAGCTGGTTGGTTTAGTTGCGAAGCTTTCTCCGTCCTTCTGGACAACATCTTCAGCGCAATTTTTAGCACAAAGTGAAATGATTTAATTTGTCCTTATGCATTGATACTAAAGAATACATACCGTGTCTTTTCAAGGCTGATTTGTGTTCTTGGATTCTGATTCGAAGGGGACGCCCACTTTGGCCGATGTAATGCTTGTTGCAGTTCATACAATTGATATTGTAAATGGCTTTAATTTTACCCCCTTCTCCTGTTGGATCTCTTGGTTTGCATAATATCGAATTAAGCGATTTTACTGGCTTGTGTCCTATATCTATATCAAACGGTTTCAGTATTCTAGCTGTTATTTCAGAGATATTCCTCGTGTATGGTAGAATGAATTTTCTTGTGGTCTTTGATGATGGTTTCTTGTTGGTGTTTTGATTCGACTTTAAACACTTTTTGATGAAATTTTGTGGATAACCATTCTTTTTGAAGACCGTTTTTAGATACTTTTCTTCCATTCTTTTCAATTCTGGAGTGCTACAATGTGTCTGAAGTCTTTTAAACATCGTCTGCACACAGTTTCGTCTGTGAGTAATTGGATTATTGCTAGTATAGTTGAGTATTTGATCTGTGTGTTATGATTTTCTATATACTTGTGTTTCTAAATTTCCTGTTTTGGTTCTCCTGATTAAGGCATCTAAAAATGGGATTTTGTTATCTAATTCTTCTTCTCTTGTGAATTTGATGTCTTCAAATATGTTGTTTATTAATTTATGGGTATATTCCAAATCACTTCTCTTGATTATTACAAATGTGTCGTCAACGTAGCGTATCCAGATTTTCGGTTTAATTATAGGTAGAGCTATTAATTATAATCTTTGCATAACGGCTTCAGCTACTAATCCTGATATGGGCGATCCCATTGGTGTTCCTTTTATTTGTTCATATAATCCAGTCGCTCACAGACAAAAGCCAATATTCTGAAAGAAATTGAGTTGTAGAGGCTGGTCGCTGAGGAGGTCAGTGGCCCTTAGTGCACACAAGGTCATCACTCAAGTGGAACCTGGATGGGAAAGGATTGGCCGAGTGTCAACATGAAGGTGACGTGAAAAAGATCGTGTGGTGGAGAGATGGGAAGTAATGGTCGATTCTGGAAACAGTTAGAAACGACAACAGGGGACAGAGTGATGTCGAGATGTACTATCGAAGTCTTATGTTCTAATTGAAAGCCATGAGAACAATAATGACAGTAATCACTCTTCAACTCCTTCAAAAATCCTTCAAAAATGAGAAACAATGAGCACAACTTACCTATACGGCCTGACAAAGTGCACAAAGTATAATACGATCTCGTAAAAGAGAGATAGTTGTTATAACGTCACGTCGGTTGTGTTACTTTTCATCGCATTAGTCATATTACACTTGTCGATCTATTCTGTGTGCCTCCTGATTACAACAGCTTTGTTCATTTATTCATTGAGCTGATTGCACAACTCGAACACACCAGTTCAACTTCTCTACTGTGTTGAATGATATTAGCAATTGTGATTATGACAACTTGTCTCTTCCGCCGCTACCCTCTATCGTGAAAATGGTGATTGTACATGAATGTTGAGGAGGCAAATAATTTCGCCGAACTGCTTGTCTTCTTCTTTTCATTACTGCCTGAATGGCGATTATTCAGGAAACATTATGCTTGCTAAGACTAAATAATACATAAGGAGAGATGAAAAATGGAGTTGTGCTTGATTTGTTTGTCACTATATCGCCGTGCATATTTATTTTGAATGAGGATTACCTTCAGAAGGTGTAATAGTGCGCCTCAGGCATGAGACCTGCAGATGAGTGGGACAACAGCAGCCAGGGAGAGCATTCTTCAGCTACTGACAGTATCATGGTAGTGACTTTTTCTAGCCGTTCTCTTTCTCTCAGACTGTCACGTAATACCAAATTTCTCCTCTTCTCTGTATGCATCTCTATCGCCAATCACTTATCAAATGAATTGAGTGATAACTTAACCACGTAACCCTTGTTCAACTGGGCCAGTTTAATTTTTCGGTAGACTTCTAGCTGATTGAAGGCCCGGAGAAGAAGGAAGGTAGGCCATAGGGCAAGCAACTCTACTCATTTGGACATTTGAAAGTGGTTGCTCACTTCCTCCACTTATCTAGGCAGACAGCAACGTTTCAACCTCAGACAACGCGACCTCAAAACCCATATCTTTCCGCTCGGATTCCATTTAAGAGATAGAGAGGCATGTAACATGACTTGAAGAGTCAATTAGCCTGATAAAGTTTCCTATCGCTTGCCTATTCTCTCTGGCTCTACAGCCATCCGATCTTCGGTATAAAGTGAAGGCAGCCATTCATGCAATGAAAACTGCAACAAGTTCTTGTAGATAATTTCAACGACTCAAAATAAAAAGGTGATTCATGAATCAAGACAAGAATTCGAATGAAACAAATTGATTAGCAAACGATGAGAATACGCATAGTGTATATTCGGTGACCAGTCTTATACGATATATGATCATATCATGAAAAGAGCTAATCGAAATGACGGAAAGTACACATGATAAGAGATTCTGGTAGCGAATTTAAAGTCAATTAATAGGATATCGCATTTCCCAATAAATTCAAACTACAAAGCACACAAATAATCAACAGGTACAACTCCCAGTGGCAATTCACCAATTTCCGTGGAAACATACAGCATCAATTCTACAAGACCAGGAAGACAACTTTCTATCTGCTTCAACAAACACACATTTTCAAAGCCTCGACTTTCAGTGTGTGTTGACATATAATGAGTATTTCAAGGAGAATGTATCATGGCAAGAAATCAGTTGGAGAATCTCTGAATAACAGCGATCATTTGATCATAAGTGTCTTCTGGTAGTTGTAAACAATATAGCATTGCTCGTCTCCAACCATCCAGAGACTTCAGGAATTCATCAGCAGCTACCCTTGCTACAGGAAGGATAGCTGACCGACATGGAAATCAGACATGCAGCAAACCAAACAGCTGAAGGAAATCGAGTTGTGTTGGACCCGAGTTGAAGAGATCCCCGAATAGTATCACTTGCCGAGTACTTGAGTGAAACGTGGGTAGAAGGCGACTAGTTAGAGAGACTGAGGCGAGGGTGAGGAGTATCATGCTCGGAGAAGCCAATTGAAAATGTTGTTAGAGAAGCTAGTGCAATGGAGATATTGAAATAAGGACCTCATATTTCACTCGGAACGGAAGAAATCAGAAGTTAGCAGTTGGGGAGAAATATTGTTTCTAATATCTGGACACACTTATCCACAAAACTACTGTTGAATACTCGGTCGATGAAAGCTTTCAGCGGAAGCTAGGATGGGTGATTTCTCCTACTTGAGACTCCTGAACTGTATGCTGACTATGGACCTTCTAGAAGAAACAGTGCCTTATATACTGCGGAAATGATTTCCATATCTTCAATGGATGTATTAATTCGATGTCGTACTCGGAAGGAGGTCTTTCCACCAAGATGTAAATTGTTTTAATCCCCATCGTTATTACTAAAGCCTTACTCATCACACGAAATCATTCAACGGAATAACGCGACACAATCAATATTATTCCTGGAGACCAAAACGATGTGGATGTGAAAATCTGTGAATTGAAATTCATACACCGATAGAGTTTTAGAATCTGATCAGTAAATGCAGTGAATGAATCTCGATGGTTCGATAGTTAACTGAAGCATCTTGTGGCCTTAATCACACAACACCAAGACACCTCCAATGTGCAGAGCAATCAGGCGTAGTAAACAGTCAGGTTCAATTTTCCAACAAAATATCTCACACAAACCAATCCACCTCAAATTCAATGGCAGTAAATGATTCGATGAAAACGAAAGCAAATAGCCAGCCACCACAAGCCACTACCGACTAAACACAAAAATTTCCTACTTCAAAAGAAGCTCAAAAATTGAATGATTTACAACTAAATATACGGATAGTCTGATAAATGACACAGCGGCTGCCAGTGCAATCTATATAAAATATTTATATGTATTGTATATATTAATTATTCTTTGTTCTCTAATTAGCAAATCTTTGTATATTCTGTGAAATCTTTTTTGTGTAAAACTAGAGGAATTTGTAAATTTGTGCATTTTTTCACATTTTATTCAGTTTTTTTTTCTAAAAAATATAATAGAAAGAAAAAAATTGTCTGGCTGAAAAAAAATGAGATAGAACCAGAAGTATATTAGAGTTCAGTATGCTCTCTTTAATTATACAGTCAAAAGATACGAATTCATCTATTGTAACGACCAGAACCGACTGAGTCGTTGTATTCAAGCAGGGAACTGATATTTGCGTCCTACTGTTTAGCTGTCAGAAACTCCGTTACAATATATGCAATGATAGAACGCTTCAAAGACAACTTAAGGATAATTGTTCATCGAAGAATCTATTTGTCGTTCTACTTAGCCATAGTAAGACTAAAATTTGAAAATCGCCTCCACAGTGCCGCTGGACAGCTACACATAGACAAGGTAACCAACTAAGTAGTCACAGACCGCGGACTGCAGAACAAAATTAGTTAACCACGATTCCTCTGTATGAATAAGCCTTAGAATCGAGTAGAATATTTCCAGCAAGGTAGCATCGAAGACGCTTTTCATAAAAATCGCATACCAGCGCTTCACGCAAACAGTCCAAAGTCACAATAACATCGATCAACTCAGACGAAATCCCACCGCATGGAAACACATAATCCATGTAAAGCACAATGACGGAGAGAAGCATTTGAATCAGAGATTGAACACTGACAGAGACAACTGATACGGACAGAGTCAACACTCAACATCACAAATATCAGAACTATGACACAGAGTCTAGGAGAGAAAAAGGGATGGTAATCACTAAGCTATTTGAAACATCCTAATAGGGAATCGATATTGTCTTCGATCTCCCGTGAGATATCTCTCAAACGGTTATTCCGTTACATCTGTATTCACCTCATGTAAACACAGATCTATGCAAATATATCTGAACATAGATAAAGTGGGAATAACCTCCTTGATTCGGATTAGTAATCCTATACAAAACACCTCCTAAATGTGTGTAGTTATTTTGCAGTAGAACAAAAGATTACACAAGCTTCTGCTGTACAGAGACCTCCGAGTAATATTGACGAATTACCTGAACCTCCACCAGTTGCAATGTATTCACCTCACGTCCTGCGATGACATTCGATCTCACCCTGTAGATAATCTCATAGGATGACTGTGATGGCACTGAGTGGCTTGAGTTCACTGAGTGCTCGTGAACTGAGCTACTAGTAGTTTCACATTGTCCTCTGTCCTCTAGCTTCGCCGGATAACGTTCACAGTCGTGTTGTGAAAGTGTGTGCTTTGTGTCACATTGACGATTCGTCAAAACAACCTCGATCTCTGAGTACAGAGAAAGTTCATTCAGTCTTATGTTATCAAACATGAAAGGTTTTGCGTACATGTTTTCAACATCTTCACAATTGTCAAGTGGACACTATTATATCAACAACAATAACAAGAACCTCTTAGCGATTTGGATGGAAAAGCCTGAGTTATGCACACAGAAGAAACTTCTCAACACCCTCCTACTACCGTTGGTTTAATTTCAAGTTTATTTGTCATCAACATTTTGTTATCAAATTTTCTGCAATTTTTCGTATAACATTTTTTGTAACTAACCCATTCAATCTCTTCACCTATTATCTAGTTTATTTTCATAATTGTCTCCAAACTCCTTCACTAGCATCTAATCTTTCTAAACATGTCTACATTACGTAACCCTACTCACATCTTAACAATCTTCACCCCACTTAGTTACATTTTTGATTATTAATCACACATTTAAACTTCTTCATTATTTTGATGATATAATCAACAACCCACACTAACTGTTATTTTGATTTTGACAAACCTAATGTACACACACACACAAAATAATTGTATATATATTTGCGACTGTAAAGCGCCGAAAAGAGACTCTTCGCTGAACTAATTTGTTTTTATTTCAATGTCTTAATGGGTATATTTCGTGAATATCAGTTAGTCTGTAAAGCCTGTGGAAATGACTTCATTGAGTAAGAAAATTTTCTTGAATCAGGCGGCTTTCATTTACATCCACGATAATTCCGCCTGTATTTAATTCTAGCAGTTGCATAATCTGAATAAAGCAGAAGCAAACTAATTAGCAAAATGAAATTGAACCATCATTGCTTATTCCGTCGGCTTTGTAGTGACCCATTTTATTATTCATCATCGTAGTATACTTTCACTATGTAATTGGACTTTCAGTTGTTTATCACTCTAAAGATTGCGTGTTAACAATTGATACTTTTGTACTCGCTCAACTTTTGAATTTTGATTACTGCAATAATACACGATCGTATTCCTTCGTAAGTGCCTTTTGATTTACTTTGTGGATGTCGAGTAACCACAGCGTTAGGACACAATTATAAACGCGAAGAAGTACCAGGATATACGTGTACGCTAATTTGGTCAAATAGAGAAATAAAACAGTTGGTGAGCCCGACATCCGTTCATACATTCTATCAGCGATTTCTGCTAACTTGTCAATATCCATGTCTTCATCTCCAAATGCCATTACTTGCCGAATGTTGTGGGGTAATCGCCTTAGCCACAATTGATAGAAAAACCTGGTGTCTACCTTCCGATCTCCTAAAATGTTACACATATGGCTTTTGAGCTGAGGAGGTGTTCTATCACCCAGGCTAACATTGCTGAGTAGCTGATCAATAGCTTTCTGATCTGATAATGAAGCAACCTTAATAACCTTCTGCTTTAAAACATCGTAGGGAGTTTCTGGATCTGGATTTATCAGCGTCCGGTAATATGGAGCATGCATAGCCAAATTTCGTAGTCTGAGAAGTAAGATGGTTAGCTAGGAAGTAGTATTCTAGGCCAGTGAAACACAAACATGGATCATTAGGTTTAAAAGGTGGCATGGATGTGGTAACTGCAGCTACAAACCTTGTACTTGAAGTGTCGTTATCAGTATTAAATGACATAACAAAAGTATAGATAATAATATATACAAGTGATAGCAAGTATACAAAAAGTGAGCACAAAGAGAACAGAATATGGGTAAGCTCAAAAATGTCCAAAAATGGTCTGCTCACCGGAGGTACTTTTAGCAAAATTGTCACTAAATATATATCCAAAGGTTATGCAGTTATAAAAGTTATTACGACAGCAGTGATGATTGAATCCACTGTGTGTGTAGTTCGAAATGATGTAGTTGATCGATCAGCTATGTCGGGCTCATCAACTGTTGTATTGCTCTATTTGACCAAACTAGTACTTCTTCGCGTTTATAATTGTGTCCTAACGCTGTGGTTACTCGACATCCACAAAGTAAATCAAAAGGCACTTACGAAGGAATACGATCGTGTATTATTGCAGTAATCAAAATTCAAAAGTTGAGCGAGTACAAAAGTATCAATTGTTAACACGCAATCTTTAGAGTGATAAACAACTGAAAGTCCAATTACATAGTGAAAGTATACTACGATGATGAATAATAAAATGGGTCACTGCAATAGCCGTTCCGTAGAATGCGGGTAAATGAAGTTTAGCTGTATTCGGAATATTATTGTAAATTATAAAGACAGAAGAAATATTTAACTGTTTTTGTATGAAAACCGAATTGAGGATTTTAATTTTTTTGAGGTTCGCTGATATAACTGTATATATTCGAAAATGCTAACAACTTCGAAACGAGGCAAAATGTTTAGAAAGTTGTGCAAAATGTAACAATAAAACCAGAAAAATTATTAGAATAATAATGCGGTTGTTATTGTAAAGAGCTACGGAATAGATTTATATCTTACATGCAGTTTATAGTACAATAATAAGGAAGTATGGAAATGAATTAGAAATAAATTCTCTGTACAAATGTTTGCAGCCAATGTACTCGTTTCCCTGATCTTGGGATTCTTTCTGTTTTGTTAGCCGGAATATCATCAGATTTTGAATCTTGAGAGCAGGACTCACTTTGTGACTCAACTTTAGGTGATGTTGATTTGGGTAAACATTCAGTCACCTCTATTTCCATGAAAGCTGGTTATACGCGATCGATGCTTACATTCTCGTGTTTTCCTCCGCGTTCGACAGTGATGATTTTGTTTGTTCTGCTTATTACTTTAAATGGGCCGTCATAAGGTGGTTGAAGTGGTTTCCTTACACCGTCGTGTCGTATAAAAACGTGAGTACAATCGTCTAGTTTTTGAGGCATGTATGCTTGGTTGCGCTGATGTCGTGGCGGATGATATCTTAAAATGCTCATATGTTGTGTCACTTGTTGTGCAAAAGTAGTTTCATCAGTTGGAACTTCAGTGGCTGTGTTGAAATATTCTCCAGCAGTCGTAATGTAGCTCAATAAACTAATTCTGCTGGACAACATTCAATATCTTGTTTTATTGACGAACGTATTCCAAGAAGTACAAGAGGTAATTTATCGCTCCACTTATCATCATCCTTCACTGCCATCAATGATGCATTCAGTTGACAATGAAATCTCTCCACCAAGGCGTTTGAACTGGGATGATAAGCAGTAGTACGTATACGCTTGATTCCTAGTAGTTCTGTGAGTTGTTGGAATAAATGGCTTTCGAATTAGGCACCCCTGTCTGTAGTAATAATGCTGGGCACTCAGAAGTCGGAAATCCAATTTTGTATAGTGCTCTTTGCAACAGTTTCAGCAGAAATATCAGGTAAGGGACCAGCTACTGGCCAGCTCGTAAATCTGTCAATAAGCGTTAAGATATAAGTAAAGCTATTAGATGGTGGTAACGGTCCAACGATGTCAATGTGTATGTGTTGGAACCTACCATCAGGTTCTGGAAACTGGCTATTAGATGAGACTGTATGTCGTTGTACTTTTGACTTTTGGCAGGCGAAACATGCTCTGGTCCACTGTTTAATCTCGCGATTCATATTCGGCCATATACATCTGTTACTTATCAGTTTAACTGTTGCTCGGATGCCAGGGTGAGAAATGCCATGTATTTTGGAAAAAACTGATCTTCGCATTTCTAGTGGGACAAAAGGACGCGGTTTACCTTTGGAAACATCATACGTAATAGTTAGGCTTTCATCAAGCGTAACATCTTGCAAACGTACAGAAGTACTCGTGCTATTTTCCAGTCTTTTCAGATCCTCGTCCATAGTTTGCAGTCTAGCCATATTTTTAAGATCAAACTGGTCTTTTTCTAAGGTATTTATATGGATGCAGGATAACACATCTGCAACCTCGCTTTTATGTCCTTTGGTGAATCTAATATCTGAAGTGAAGTGAGAAATGAACTCGATGTGTTGTAGCTCTTTTGGTGAGTACTTATCGTGCTTTGCATTCATGGCTTTGGTTAAAGGTTTGTGGTCTGTGTTTATGGTAAATGGTGTTCCTTCGACCGCAAGACGAAAATGTTTAACAGCAAGATAGACTGTTAACAATTCCTTATTGAATGCACTACATCTTGACTGAGGAGCGTCTAGACGTTTGGAGAAAAAGGGGAGAGGTTGCCATTTCCCAGCAGAAAATTCCTGAATAACTGCCTCGACGGTGACGTCTGGTGTATCTGTTTTAATAGCTATAAGAGCGTAGACGTCACGATGTACCAATAAAGTTTCTGAGCTTGGAGTTTGTTTCAGCTTTTCAAATGCTTCGACTACTGAAGTATTCATGTGCAGTGATTTTGTGTGACCTTTTAGTAAATCTGTCAGAGGTTTGGCTAGCTGTGCACAGTGAGGAATGAAACGGCGATAAAAATTAACGAGACCAAGGAATCGGCGTAACTTTTTGAAAGAATCTGGGATGGGGTATTCTTTTATGACTTGAAGCTGTTCTGCTATCAGTCGAATGGCTTGATTGTCTACCTGATGTCCCAAAAATTTTATAGTTTTCCTACCGAATTCACATTTACTTGGTTTAATGACAATCCCATATTCAGCCAGACGTTTAAAGAGTGTTTCTAAGTGATGTCGGTGCTCTTCAGGTGATTTGCTTGCGACCAGTATATCATCGATATAGGCGTAAGTGGATGTGAGGCCGTGCAAGACCTGGTCGATGAATCTCTGAAATGTTTGCGCTGTGTTAGTTAAGCCAAATGGCAGACGGACGAATTCGAATAAGCTAAAAGGAGTGGTTACCGCAGTTTTTGGGATGTCCTTGGGTTCAACAGGTATATGGTAGTATGCACGAGCGAGGTCAATTTTGGAAAATATCTCAGCACCTGCCATATTATGAAGAAAATCGTGGATATGTGGAATCAGGTATCTATCTGCTACTGTCTGCTTATTTAAAGCTCGATAATCTCCACATGGTCGTATCTCTGTTGAGTTTAACTTTGGTACCACATGCAGTGGTGATGACCATGGGCTGTTTGACGGTCGTATTATTCCCAGATGCAACAATCTGTTGAACTCTCCTTTTGCTATTTGCATTTTAGCTGGATCTAAACGACGTGAATTTGCTGCGACAGGTGGAACTTAAGTTACAATTTGGTGTGTTACTTTGTGTTTGAGAGAGGCTGTGGAGTAATCGCTCTTTGTCAGTTCAGGATATTTCTTTAGCAAAATATCGTACGTGGATAATTGATCTGCTGTGGCTACCATCAAGCGGATACTCTTGACATCTTTGGAGATGCCTGAAATCGATAGTTTACGACCGCTATTTATCAATCCGTGGTGACTAGAGTCGACTAGCAATTCGTGGTGCTGAAGAAAATCTATTCCAATGATAGGAAAGGTTATATCGGCGATTACGAACTCCCACTCAGATGGTGTATTGCAACAAAAATTAAGTTTTTGTCTTCGAGTTCCAAGAGTTTTTATGGTATAATTGTTTGCAGCCCTAAGAACTAATGCTGGATTTGGTTGTAAGCGTTCGCTGGGTGTTGGGGCAACTACACAAATTTCTGCATCGGTATCTGCCAGGAATTGTGCCCCCGTTATTTTATCTGTCACCCTGAAGAGACGACTGTGGGACAGGTGTTGGCCAGCGACCGCAATCGTCACCGACCGCCGGCTTTTTCGTTTCCCATAGGCTGTTGAAAAGCACATGGCTGTGTGCGCCTTTTAGTGTGTACACCAAATTTGCGATGATACCAGCATATAGTCTGTTGTAAGCTATATTTATGCATATTGCGTGAGTGGCTACACTGTCTTCTGTATGTTGTAATAGACTGTCTATTAATCCTCATCGTCAATAATTGCTAGGTCATAACGTCTATTTTACGTTCTAAAGCTTCTACGCGTTTGTTTGACGATTTGTCGACTACAGACGTTACTTGTGGAGACATCCGTTCATACATTCTATCAGCGATTTCTGCTAACTTGTCAATATCCATGTCTTCATCTCCAAATGCCATTACTTGCCGAATGTTGTGGGGTAATCGCCTTAGCCACAATTGATAGAAAAACCTGGTGTCTACCTTCCGATCTCCTAAAATGTTACACATATGGCTTTTGAGCTGAGGAGGTGTTCTATCACCCAGGCTAACATTGCTGAGTAGCTGATCAATAGCTTTCTGATCTGATAATGAAGCAACCTTAATAACCTTCTGCTTTAAAACATCGTAGGGAGTTTCTGGATCTGGATTTATCAGCGTCCGGTAATATGGAGCATGCATAGCCAAATTTCGTAGTCTGAGAAGTAAGATGGTTAGCTAGGAAGTAGTATTCTAGGCCAGTGAAACACAAACATGGATCATTAGGTTTAAAAGGTGGCATGGATGTGGTAACTGCAGCTACAAACCTTGTACTTGAAGTGTCGTTATCAGTATTAAATGACATAACAAAAGTATAGATAATAATATATACAAGTGATAGCAAGTATACAAAAAGTGAGCACAAAGAGAACAGAATATGGGTAAGCTCAAAAATGTCCAAAAATGGTCTGCTCACCGGAGGTACTTTTAGCAAAATTGTCACTAAATATATATCCAAAGGTTATGCAGTTATAAAAGTTATTACGACAGCAGTGATGATTGAATCCACTGTGTGTGTAGTTCGAAATGATGTAGTTGATCGATCAGCTATGTCGGGCTCATCAACTGTTGTATTGCTCTATTTGACCAAACTAGTACTTCTTCGCGTTTATAATTGTGTCCTAACGCTGTGGTTACTCGACATCCACAAAGTAAATCAAAAGGCACTTACGAAGGAATACGATCGTGTATTATTGCAGTAATCAAAATTCAAAAGTTGAGCGAGTACAAAAGTATCAATTGTTAACACGCAATCTTTAGAGTGATAAACAACTGAAAGTCCAATTACATAGTGAAAGTATACTACGATGATGAATAATAAAATGGGTCACTGCAATAGCCGTTCCGTAGAATGCGGGTAAATGAAGTTTAGCTGTATTCGGAATATTATTGTAAATTATAAAGACAGAAGAAATATTTAACTGTTTTTGTATGAAAACCGAATTGAGGATTTTAATTTTTTTGAGGTTCGCTGATATAACTGTATATATTCGAAAATGCTAACAACTTCGAAACGAGGCAAAATGTTTAGAAAGTTGTGCAAAATGTAACAATAAAACCAGAAAAATTATTAGAATAATAATGCGGTTGTTATTGTAAAGAGCTACGGAATAGATTTATATCTTACATGCAGTTTATAGTACAATAATAAGGAAGTATGGAAATGAATTAGAAATAAATTCTCTGTACAAATGTTTGCAGCCAATGTACTCGTTTCCCTGATCTTGGGATTCTTTCTGTTTTGTTAGCCGGAATATCATCAGATTTTGAATCTTGAGAGCAGGACTCACTTTGTGACTCAACTTTAGGTGATGTTGATTTGGGTAAACATTCAGTCACCTCTATTTCCATGAAAGCTGGTTATACGCGATCGATGCTTACATTCTCGTGTTTTCCTCCGCGTTCGACAGTGATGATTTTGTTTGTTCTGCTTATTACTTTAAATGGGCCGTCATAAGGTGGTTGAAGTGGTTTCCTTACACCGTCGTGTCGTATAAAAACGTGAGTACAATCGTCTAGTTTTTGAGGCATGTATGCTTGGTTGCGCTGATGTCGTGGCGGATGATATCTTAAAATGCTCATATGTTGTGTCACTTGTTGTGCAAAAGTAGTTTCATCAGTTGGAACTTCAGTGGCTGTGTTGAAATATTCTCCAGCAGTCGTAATGTAGCTCAATAAACTAATTCTGCTGGACAACATTCAATATCTTGTTTTATTGACGAACGTATTCCAAGAAGTACAAGAGGTAATTTATCGCTCCACTTATCATCATCCTTCACTGCCATCAATGATGCATTCAGTTGACAATGAAATCTCTCCACCAAGGCGTTTGAACTGGGATGATAAGCAGTAGTACGTATACGCTTGATTCCTAGTAGTTCTGTGAGTTGTTGGAATAAATGGCTTTCGAATTAGGCACCCCTGTCTGTAGTAATAATGCTGGGCACTCAGAAGTCGGAAATCCAATTTTGTATAGTGCTCTTTGCAACAGTTTCAGCAGAAATATCAGGTAAGGGACCAGCTACTGGCCAGCTCGTAAATCTGTCAATAAGCGTTAAGATATAAGTAAAGCTATTAGATGGTGGTAACGGTCCAACGATGTCAATGTGTATGTGTTGGAACCTACCATCAGGTTCTGGAAACTGGCTATTAGATGAGACTGTATGTCGTTGTACTTTTGACTTTTGGCAGGCGAAACATGCTCTGGTCCACTGTTTAATCTCGCGATTCATATTCGGCCATATACATCTGTTACTTATCAGTTTAACTGTTGCTCGGATGCCAGGGTGAGAAATGCCATGTATTTTGGAAAAAACTGATCTTCGCATTTCTAGTGGGACAAAAGGACGCGGTTTACCTTTGGAAACATCATACGTAATAGTTAGGCTTTCATCAAGCGTAACATCTTGCAAACGTACAGAAGTACTCGTGCTATTTTCCAGTCTTTTCAGATCCTCGTCCATAGTTTGCAGTCTAGCCATATTTTTAAGATCAAACTGGTCTTTTTCTAAGGTATTTATATGGATGCAGGATAACACATCTGCAACCTCGCTTTTATGTCCTTTGGTGAATCTAATATCTGAAGTGAAGTGAGAAATGAACTCGATGTGTTGTAGCTCTTTTGGTGAGTACTTATCGTGCTTTGCATTCATGGCTTTGGTTAAAGGTTTGTGGTCTGTGTTTATGGTAAATGGTGTTCCTTCGACCGCAAGACGAAAATGTTTAACAGCAAGATAGACTGTTAACAATTCCTTATTGAATGCACTACATCTTGACTGAGGAGCGTCTAGACGTTTGGAGAAAAAGGGGAGAGGTTGCCATTTCCCAGCAGAAAATTCCTGAATAACTGCCTCGACGGTGACGTCTGGTGTATCTGTTTTAATAGCTATAAGAGCGTAGACGTCACGATGTACCAATAAAGTTTCTGAGCTTGGAGTTTGTTTCAGCTTTTCAAATGCTTCGACTACTGAAGTATTCATGTGCAGTGATTTTGTGTGACCTTTTAGTAAATCTGTCAGAGGTTTGGCTAGCTGTGCACAGTGAGGAATGAAACGGCGATAAAAATTAACGAGACCAAGGAATCGGCGTAACTTTTTGAAAGAATCTGGGATGGGGTATTCTTTTATGACTTGAAGCTGTTCTGCTATCAGTCGAATGGCTTGATTGTCTACCTGATGTCCCAAAAATTTTATAGTTTTCCTACCGAATTCACATTTACTTGGTTTAATGACAATCCCATATTCAGCCAGACGTTTAAAGAGTGTTTCTAAGTGATGTCGGTGCTCTTCAGGTGATTTGCTTGCGACCAGTATATCATCGATATAGGCGTAAGTGGATGTGAGGCCGTGCAAGACCTGGTCGATGAATCTCTGAAATGTTTGCGCTGTGTTAGTTAAGCCAAATGGCAGACGGACGAATTCGAATAAGCTAAAAGGAGTGGTTACCGCAGTTTTTGGGATGTCCTTGGGTTCAACAGGTATATGGTAGTATGCACGAGCGAGGTCAATTTTGGAAAATATCTCAGCACCTGCCATATTATGAAGAAAATCGTGGATATGTGGAATCAGGTATCTATCTGCTACTGTCTGCTTATTTAAAGCTCGATAATCTCCACATGGTCGTATCTCTGTTGAGTTTAACTTTGGTACCACATGCAGTGGTGATGACCATGGGCTGTTTGACGGTCGTATTATTCCCAGATGCAACAATCTGTTGAACTCTCCTTTTGCTATTTGCATTTTAGCTGGATCTAAACGACGTGAATTTGCTGCGACAGGTGGAACTTAAGTTACAATTTGGTGTGTTACTTTGTGTTTGAGAGAGGCTGTGGAGTAATCGCTCTTTGTCAGTTCAGGATATTTCTTTAGCAAAATATCGTACGTGGATAATTGATCTGCTGTGGCTACCATCAAGCGGATACTCTTGACATCTTTGGAGATGCCTGAAATCGATAGTTTACGACCGCTATTTATCAATCCGTGGTGACTAGAGTCGACTAGCAATTCGTAGTGCTGAAGAAAATCCATCCCAATGATAGGAAAGGTTATATCGGCGATTACGAACTCCCACTCAGATGGTGTATTGCAACAAAAATTAAGTTTTTGTCTTCGAGTTCCAAGAGTTTTTATGGTATAATTGTTTGCAGCCCTAAGAACTAATGCTGGATTTGGTTGTAAGCGTTCGCTGGGTGTTGGGGCAACTACACAAATTTCTGCATCGGTATCTGCCAGGAATTGTGCCCCCGTTATTTTATCTGTCACCCTGAAGAGACGACTGTGGGACAGGTGTTGGCCAGCGACCGCAATCGTCACCGACCGCCGGCTTTTTCGTTTCCCATAGGCTGTTGAAAAGCACATGGCTGTGTGCGCCTTTTAGTGTGTACACCAAATTTGCGATGATACCAGCATATAGTCTGTTGTAAGCTATATTTATGCATATTGCGTGAGTGGCTACACTGTCTTCTGTATGTTGTAATAGACTGTCTATTAATCCTCATCGTCAATAATTGCTAGGTCATAACGTCTATTTTACGTTCTAAAGCTTCTACGCGTTTGTTTGACGATTTGTCGACTACAGACGTTACTTGTGGAGACATCCGTTCATACATTCTATCAGCGATTTCTGCTAACTTGTCAATATCCATGTCTTCATCTCCAAATGCCATTACTTGCCGAATGTTGTGGGGTAATCGCCTTAGCCACAATTGATAGAAAAACCTGGTGCCTACCTTCCGATCTCCTAAAATGTTACACATATGGCTTTTGAGCTGAGGAGGTGTTCTATCACCCAGGCTAACATTGCTGAGTAGCTGATCAATAGCTTTCTGATCTGATAATGAAGCAACCTTAATAACCTTCTGCTTTAAAACATCGTAGGGAGTTTCTGGATCTGGATTTATCAGCGTCCGGTAATATGGAGCATGCATAGCCAAATTTCGTAGTCTGAGAAGTAAGATGGTTAGCTAGGAAGTAGTATTCTAGGCCAGTGAAACACAAACATGGATCATTAGGTTTAAAAGGTGGCATGGATGTGGTAACTGCAGCTACAAACCTTGTACTTGAAGTGTCGTTATCAGTATTAAATGACATAACAAAAGTATAGATAATAATATATACAAGTGATAGCAAGTATACAAAAAGTGAGCACAAAGAGAACAGAATATGGGTAAGCTCAAAAATGTCCAAAAATGGTCTGCTCACCGGAGGTACTTTTAGCAAAATTGTCACTAAATATATATCCAAAGGTTATGCAGTTATAAAAGTTATTACGACAGCAGTGATGATTGAATCCACTGTGTGTGTAGTTCGAAATGATGTAGTTGATCGATCAGCTATGTCGGGCTCATCAACTGTTGTATTGCTCTATTTGACCAAACTAGTACTTCTTCGCGTTTATAATTGTGTCCTAACGCTGTGGTTACTCGACATCCACAAAGTAAATCAAAAGGCACTTACGAAGGAATACGATCGTGTATTATTGCAGTAATCAAAATTCAAAAGTTGAGCGAGTACAAAAGTATCAATTGTTAACACGCAATCTTTAGAGTGATAAACAACTGAAAGTCCAATTACATAGTGAAAGTATACTACGATGATGAATAATAAAATGGGTCACTACAAAGCCGACGGAATAAGCAATGATGGTTCAATTTCATTTTGCTAATTAGTTTGCTTCTGCTTTATTCAGATTATGCAACTGCTAGAATTAAATACAGGCGGAATTATCGTGGATGTAAATGAAAGCCGCCTGATTCAAGAAAATTTTCTTACTCAATGAAGTCATTTCCACAGGCTTTACAGACTAACTGATATTCACGAAATATACCCATTAAGACATTGAAATAAAAACAAATTAGTTCAGCGAAGAGTCTCTTTTCGGCGCTTTACAGTCGCAAATATATATACAATTATTTTGTGTGTGTGTGTACATTAGGTTTGTCAAAATCAAAATAACAGTTAGTGTGGGTTGTTGATTATATCATCAAAATAATGAAGAAGTTTAAATGTGTGATTAATAATCAAAAATGTAACTAAGTGGGGTGAAGATTGTTAAGATGTGAGTAGGGTTACGTAATGTAGACATGTTTAGAAAGATTAGATGCTAGTGAAGGAGTTTGGAGACAATTATGAAAATAAACTAGATAATAGGTGAAGAGATTGAATGGGTTAGTTACAAAAAATGTTATACGAAAAATTGCAGAAAATTTGATAACAAAATGTTGATGACAAATAAACTTGAAATTAAACCCACGGTAGTAGGAGGGGGTTGAGAAGTTTCTTCTTCTTCACCCCACTTAGTTACATTTTTGATTATTAATCACACATTTAAACTTCTTCATTATTTTGATGATATAATCAACAACCCACACTAACTGTTATTTTGATTTTGACAAACCTAATGTACACACACACACAAAATAATTGTATATATATTTGCGACTGTAAAGCGCCGAAAAGAGACTCTTCGCTGAACTAATTTGTTTTTATTTCAATGTCTTAATGGGTATATTTCGTGAATATCAGTTAGTCTGTAAAGCCTGTGGAAATGACTTCATTGAGTAAGAAAATTTTCTTGAATCAGGCGGCTTTCATTTACATCCACGATAATTCCGCCTGTATTTAATTCTAGCAGTTGCATAATCTGAATAAAGCAGAAGCAAACTAATTAGCAAAATGAAATTGAACCATCATTGCTTATTCCGTCGGCTTTGTAGTGACCCATTTTATTATTCATCATCGTAGTATACTTTCACTATGTAATTGGACTTTCAGTTGTTTATCACTCTAAAGATTGCGTGTTAACAATTGATACTTTTGTACTCGCTCAACTTTTGAATTTTGATTACTGCAATAATACACGATCGTATTCCTTCGTAAGTGCCTTTTGATTTACTTTGTGGATGTCGAGTAACCACAGCGTTAGGACACAATTATAAACGCGAAGAAGTACTAGTTTGGTCAAATAGAGCAATACAACAGTTGATGAGCCCGACATAGCTGATCGATCAACTACATCATTTCGAACTACACACACAGTGGATTCAATCATCACTGCTGTCGTAATAACTTTTATAACTGCATAACCTTTGGATATATATTTAGTGACAATTTTGCTAAAAGTACCTCCGGTGAGCAGACCATTTTTGGACATTTTTGAGCTTACCCATATTCTGTTCTCTTTGTGCTCACTTTTTGTATACTTGCTATCACTTGTATATATTATTATCTATACTTTTGTTATGTCATTTAATACTGATAACGACACTTCAAGTACAAGGTTTGTAGCTGCAGTTACCACATCCATGCCACCTTTTAAACCTAATGATCCATGTTTGTGTTTCACTGGCCTAGAATACTACTTCCTAGCTAACCATCTTACTTCTCAGACTACGAAATTTGGCTATGCATGCTCCATATTACCGGACGCTGATAAATCCAGATCCAGAAACTCCCTACGATGTTTTAAAGCAGAAGGTTATTAAGGTTGCTTCATTATCAGATCAGAAAGCTATTGATCAGCTACTCAGCAATGTTAGCCTGGGTGATAGAACACCTCCTCAGCTCAAAAGCCATATGTGTAACATTTTAGGAGATCGGAAGGTAGACACCAGGTTTTTCTATCAATTGTGGCTAAGGCGATTACCCCACAACATTCGGCAAGTAATGGCATTTGGAGATGAAGACATGGATATTGACAAGTTAGCAGAAATCGCTGATAGAATGTATGAACGGATGTCTCCACAAGTAACGTCTGTAGTCGACAAATCGTCAAACAAACGCGTAGAAGCTTTAGAACGTAAAATAGACGTTATGACCTAGCAATTATTGACGATGAGGATTAATAGACAGTCTATTACAACATACAGAAGACAGTGTAGCCACTCACGCAATATGCATAAATATAGCTTACAACAGACTATATGCTGGTATCATCGCAAATTTGGTGTACACACTAAAAGGCGCACACAGCCATGTGCTTTTCAACAGCCTATGGGAAACGAAAAAGCCGGCGGTCGGTGACGATTGCGGTCGCTGGCCAACACCTGTCCCACAGTCGTCTCTTCAGGGTGACAGATAAAATAACGGGGGCACAATTCCTGGCAGATACCGATGCAGAAATTTGTGTAGTTGCCCCAACACCCAGCGAACGCTTACAACCAAATCCAGCATTAGTTCTTAGGGCTGCAAACAATTATACCATAAAAACTCTTGGAACTCGAAGACAAAAACTTAATTTTTGTTGCAATACACCATCTGAGTGGGAGTTCGTAATCGCCGATATAACCTTTCCTATCATTGGGATGGATTTTCTTCAGCACTACGAATTGCTAGTCGACTCTAGTCACCACGGATTGATAAATAGCGGTCGTAAACTATCGATTTCAGGCATCTCCAAAGATGTCAAGAGTATCCGCTTGATGGTAGCCACAGCAGATCAATTATCCACGTACGATATTTTGCTAAAGAAATATCCTGAACTGACAAAGAGCGATTACTCCACAGCCTCTCTCAAACACAAAGTAACACACCAAATTGTAACTTAAGTTCCACCTGTCGCAGCAAATTCACGTCGTTTAGATCCAGCTAAAATGCAAATAGCAAAAGGAGAGTTCAACAGATTGTTGCATCTGGGAATAATACGACCGTCAAACAGCCCATGGTCATCACCACTGCATGTGGTACCAAAGTTAAACTCAACAGAGATACGACCATGTGGAGATTATCGAGCTTTAAATAAGCAGACAGTAGCAGATAGATACCTGATTCCACATATCCACGATTTTCTTCATAATATGGCAGGTGCTGAGATATTTTCCAAAATTGACCTCGCTCGTGCATACTACCATATACCTGTTGAACCCAAGGACATCCCAAAAACTGCGGTAACCACTCCTTTTAGCTTATTCGAATTCGTCCGTCTGCCATTTGGCTTAACTAACACAGCGCAAACATTTCAGAGATTCATCGACCAGGTCTTGCACGGCCTCACATCCACTTACGCCTATATCGATGATATACTGGTCGCAAGCAAATCACCTGAAGAGCACCGACATCACTTAGAAACACTCTTTAAACGTCTGGCTGAATATGGGATTGTCATTAAACCAAGTAAATGTGAATTCGGTAGGAAAACTATAAAATTTTTGGGACATCAGGTAGACAATCAAGCCATTCGACTGATAGCAGAACAGCTTCAAGTCATAAAAGAATACCCCATCCCAGATTCTTTCAAAAAGTTACGCCGATTCCTTGGTCTCGTTAATTTTTATCGCCGTTTCATTCCTCACTGTGCACAGCTAGCCAAACCTCTGACAGATTTACTAAAAGGTCACACAAAATCACTGCACATGAATACTTCAGTAGTCGAAGCATTTGAAAAGCTGAAACAAACTCCAAGCTCAGAAACTTTATTGGTACATCGTGACGTCTACGCTCTTATAGCTATTAAAACAGATACACCAGACGTCACCGTCGAGGCAGTTATTCAGGAATTTTCTGCTGGGAAATGGCAACCTCTCCCCTTTTTCTCCAAACGTCTAGACGCTCCTCAGTCAAGATGTAGTGCATTCAATAAGGAATTGTTAACAGTCTATCTTGCTGTTAAACATTTTCGTCTTGCGGTCGAAGGAACACCATTTACCATAAACACAGACCACAAACCTTTAACCAAAGCCATGAATGCAAAGCACGATAAGTACTCACCAAAAGAGCTACAACACATCGAGTTCATTTCTCACTTCACTTCAGATATTAGATTCACCAAAGGACATAAAAGCGAGGTTGCAGATGTGTTATCCTGCATCCATATAAATACCTTAGAAAAAGACCAGTTTGATCTTAAAAATATGGCTAGACTGCAAACTATGGACGAGGATCTGAAAAGACTGGAAAATAGCACGAGTACTTCTGTACGTTTGCAAGATGTTACGCTTGATGAAAGCCTAACTATTACGTATGATGTTTCCAAAGGTAAACCGCGTCCTTTTGTCCCACTAGAAATGCGAAGATCAGTTTTTTCCAAAATACATGGCATTTCTCACCCTGGCATCCGAGCAACAGTTAAACTGATAAGTAACAGATGTATATGGCCGAATATGAATCGCGAGATTAAACAGTGGACCAGAGCATGTTTCGCCTGCCAAAAGTCAAAAGTACAACGACATACAGTCTCATCTAATAGCCAGTTTCCAGAACCTGATGGTAGGTTCCAACACATACACATTGACATCGTTGGACCGTTACCACCATCTAATAGCTTTACTTATATCTTAACGCTTATTGACAGATTTACGAGCTGGCCAGTAGCTGGTCCCTTACCTGATATTTCTGCTGAAACTGTTGCAAAGAGCACTATACAAAATTGGATTTCCGACTTCTGAGTGCCCAGCATTATTACTACAGACAGGGGTGCCTAATTCGAAAGCCATTTATTCCAACAACTCACAGAACTACTAGGAATCAAGCGTATACGTACTACTGCTTATCATCCCAGTTCAAACGCCTTGGTGGAGAGATTTCATTGTCAACTGAATGCATCATTGATGGCAGTGAAGGATGATGATAAGTGGAGCGATAAATTACCTCTTGTACTTCTTGGAATACGTTCGTCAATAAAACAAGATATTGAATGTTGTCCAGCAGAATTAGTTTATTGAGCTACATTACGACTGCTGGAGAATATTTCAACACAGCCACTGAAGTTCCAACTGATGAAACTACTTTTGCACAACAAGTGACACAACATATGAGCATTTTAAGATATCATCCGCCACGACATCAGCGCAACCAAGCATACATGCCTCAAAAACTAGACGATTGTACTCACGTTTTTATACGACACGACGGTGTAAGGAAACCACTTCAACCACCTTATGACGGCCCATTTAAAGTAATAAGCAGAACAAACAAAATCATCACTGTCGAACGCGGAGGAAAACACGAGAATGTAAGCATCGATCGCGTATAACCAGCTTTCATGGAAATAGAGGTGACTGAATGTTTACCCAAATCAACATCACCTAAAGTTGAGTCACAAAGTGAGTCCTGCTCTCAAGATTCAAAATCTGATGATATTCCGGCTAACAAAACAGAAAGAATCCCAAGATCAGGGAAACGAGTACATTGGCTGCAAACATTTGTACAGAGAATTTATTTCTAATTCATTTCCATACTTCCTTATTATTGTACTATAAACTGCATGTAAGATATAAATCTATTCCGTAGCTCTTTACAATAACAACCGCATTATTATTCTAATAATTTTTCTGGTTTTATTGTTACATTTTGCACAACTTTCTAAACATTTTGCCTCGTTTCGAAGTTGTTAGCATTTTCGAATATATACAGTTATATCAGCGAACCTCAAAAAAATTAAAATCCTCAATTCGGTTTTCATACAAAAACAGTTAAATATTTCTTCTGTCTTTATAATTTACAATAATATTCCGAATACAGCTAAACTTCATTTACCCGCATTCTACGGAACGGCTATTGCAGTGACCCATTTTATTATTCATCATCGTAGTATACTTTCACTATGTAATTGGACTTTCAGTTGTTTATCACTCTAAAGATTGCGTGTTAACAATTGATACTTTTGTACTCGCTCAACTTTTGAATTTTGATTACTGCAATAATACACGATCGTATTCCTTCGTAAGTGCCTTTTGATTTACTTTGTGGATGTCGAGTAACCACAGCGTTAGGACACAATTATAAACGCGAAGAAGTACTAGTTTGGTCAAATAGAGCAATACAACAGTTGATGAGCCCGACATAGCTGATCGATCAACTACATCATTTCGAACTACACACACAGTGGATTCAATCATCACTGCTGTCGTAATAACTTTTATAACTGCATAACCTTTGGATATATATTTAGTGACAATTTTGCTAAAAGTACCTCCGGTGAGCAGACCATTTTTGGACATTTTTGAGCTTACCCATATTCTGTTCTCTTTGTGCTCACTTTTTGTATACTTGCTATCACTTGTATATATTATTATCTATACTTTTGTTATGTCATTTAATACTGATAACGACACTTCAAGTACAAGGTTTGTAGCTGCAGTTACCACATCCATGCCACCTTTTAAACCTAATGATCCATGTTTGTGTTTCACTGGCCTAGAATACTACTTCCTAGCTAACCATCTTACTTCTCAGACTACGAAATTTGGCTATGCATGCTCCATATTACCGGACGCTGATAAATCCAGATCCAGAAACTCCCTACGATGTTTTAAAGCAGAAGGTTATTAAGGTTGCTTCATTATCAGATCAGAAAGCTATTGATCAGCTACTCAGCAATGTTAGCCTGGGTGATAGAACACCTCCTCAGCTCAAAAGCCATATGTGTAACATTTTAGGAGATCGGAAGGTAGAGACCAGGTTCTCTTATCAATTGCGGCTAAGGCGATTACCCCACAACATTCGGCAAGTAATGGCATTTGGAGATGAAGACATGGATATTGACAAGTTAGCAGAAATCGCTGATAGAATGTATGAACGGATGTCGGGCTCACCAACTGTTTTATTTCTCTATTTGACCAAATTAGCGTACACGTATATCCTGGTACTTCTTCGCGTTTATAATTGTGTCCTAACGCTGTGGTTACTCGACATCCACAAAGTAAATCAAAAGGCACTTACGAAGGAATACGATCGTGTATTATTGCAGTAATCAAAATTCAAAAGTTGAGCGAGTACAAAAGTATCAATTGTTAACACGCAATCTTTAGAGTGATAAACAACTGAAAGTCCAATTACATAGTGAAAGTATACTACGATGATGAATAATAAAATGGGTCACTACAAAGCCGACGGAATAAGCAATGATGGTTCAATTTCATTTTGCTAATTAGTTTGCTTCTGCTTTATTCAGATTATGCAACTGCTAGAATTAAATACAGGCGGAATTATCGTGGATGTAAATGAAAGCCGCCTGATTCAAGAAAATTTTCTTACTCAATGAAGTCATTTCCACAGGTTTTACAGACTAACTGATGTTCATCAGAAGACCTATAGTAGTCTATTATTGAGAAACAAGTGTGTGCGGGGCTGGATTACTGGAGGAACGGGATTGTCGATATACTTACTGATAAGTGGCTTCTAAGGTAGAATTCAAAATATATGCCATAGTCATCGGTACAGTGGAAGAATTAGTTTGCAATTTGATAAGTTTAAAACTGTTACTGAATGAGAAATGGTTCTTGTTGTCGTTGATTCAGTAGTGTCTACTTGACAAGTGTGAAGATAGTGAAAACATGTATGCAAAGACCTTGCACGTTTGATAACATTGAATCAGTTATTTCGAAGTAAAAGCGAATGAATAGGCAAACGATTAGACTCATAGTCGAACTCGAGACTGAATGAACTTTCTGTGTACTCAGAGATCGAGGTTGTTTTGACGAATCGTCAATGTGACACAAAGCACACACTTTCACAACACGACTGTGAACGTTATCCGGCGAAGCTAGAGGACAGAGGACAATGTGAAACTACTAGTAGCTCAGTTCACGAGCACTCAGTGAACTCAAGCCACTCAGTGCCATCACAGTCATCCTATGAGATTATCTACAGGGTGAGATCGAATGTCATCGCAGGACGTGAGGTGAATACATTGCAACTGGTGGAGGTTCAGGTAATTCGTCAATATTACTCGGAGGTCTCTGTACAGCAGAAGCTTGTGTAATCTTTTGTTCTACTGCAAAATAACTACACACATTTAGGAGGTGTTTTGTATAGGATTACTAATCCGAATCAAGGAGGTTATTCCCACTTTATCTATGTTCAGATATATTTGCATAGATCTGTGTTTACATGAGGTGAATACAGATGTAACGGAATAACCGTTTGAGAGATATCTCACGGGAGATCGAAGACAATATCGATTCCCTATTAGGATGTTTCAAATAGCTTAGTGATTACCATCCCTTTTTCTCTCCTAGACTCTGTGTCATAGTTCTGATATTTGTGATGTTGAGTGTTGACTCTGTCCGTATCAGTTGTCTCTGTCAGTGTTCAATCTCTGATTCAAATGCTTCTCTCCGTCATTGTGCTATACATGGATAATGTGTTGCCTTACGATGCGATTTTGTCTTAGTGGATCAATGTTATTCAGACGTTGGACTGCGTTTTATCATTGCGCGTGTTTCAAGGGACTTCCTGACAGCTAAACAGTAGGACGCAAATATCAATTACCTGCTTGTATGCAACAACTCAGTCGGTTCTGGTCGTTACAATAGATGAATTCGTATCTTTTGACTGTATAATTAAAGAGAGCATACTGAACTCTAATATACTTCTGGTTCTATCTCATTTTTTTCAGCCAGACAATTTTTTTCTTTCTATTATATTTTTTAGAAAAAAAACTGAATAAAATGTGAAAAAATGCACAAATTTACAAATTCCTCTAGTTTTACACAAAAAAGATTTCACAGAATATACCAAGATTTGCTAATTAGAGAACAAAGAATAATTAATATTTACAATACACATAAATATATTTTATATAGATTGCACTGGCAGCGGCGGTTGTCATTTATCAGACGACACGTATATTTAGTTGAAAACCATTCAGTTTTTGACCTTCTTTTGAAGTAGGAATTTTGTTGTGCTTAGTTGGCGGTGGCTTGTGTTGGCTGGCTGTTTGCTTTCGTTTTCATCGAAACTTTTACTGCCATTGAATTTGAAGTAGATTGGTTTGTGTGAGATATTTTGTTGGAAAATTGAACCTGACTGTTTACTACGCCTGATTGCTCTGCACATTGGAGCTGTCTTGGTGTTATGTGATTAAGGCCGCAAGATGCTTCAGTTAACTTTCAAACCATCGAGATTCATTCACCGCATTTACTGATCAGATTCTAAAACTCTATGGGTGTATGAATTTCAGTTCACAGTTTTACACATCCACATCGTTTCGGTCTCTAGGAATAATATTGATTGCGTTGCGTTATTCCGGTGGAATGATTTCGTGTGATGAGTAAGGCTTCAGTACTAATGAAGGGGGATTAAAACAGTTTACGTTTTTGTGGAAAGACCCTTCTCTGAGTACGACGTCGAATAAATACATTGATTAAAGATATCGAAATCGTTTCCGCAGTATAATACGTAACGTTTCTTCTGGAAATTTCATAGTTAGCATACATTTCAGGAGTCTCAAGTGAGAGAAATCACCCATCCTTGCTTCCCTGAAAGCCATCATCGACCAAGTATTCAACAGTTATTCTGTGGATAAATGTGTCCAGATATTTAAAAACAATATTTCTCCACAATTCCTCTGTTCTGATTTCTTCTGTTCCGAGTGAAATATAGGGTCCTTATTTGAATATCTCCATTTCACTGGCTTCTCTAACAACATTTTCAATTGGCTTCTCCAAGCATGATACTCCTCACGCTAGCCTTAGTCTCTCTATCTAGTCACCTCTTACTCAGGTTTCAATCAAGTACTTGGCAAGTGATACTATTCGAGAATCTCTTCAACTCGGGTCCAGCATAACTCGATTTCCCTCAGCCGTTTTGTTTGCTGCATGTCTAATTTCTATGCCGGTTATCCTTCTTGTAGCAAGGGAAGTTGCTGATGAATGTCTGAAGTCTCTGAATCGTTGGAGAGGAGGAATGCTAAATTGTTTACAACTACCACAAGACAGTTATGATCAAATGATCGTTGTTCTGTAGAGATTCTCGGATTAATTTCTCTCCATGATACATTCTCCTTCAAATACTCATTATATGTCAACACACACTGAAAGTCGAGGCTTTGAATGTGTGTTTGGTGAAGCAGATAGAAAGTTGTCTTCCCGGTCTTATAGAATTCATGCTTCTATGTTTACATAGAAATCGAGTTTAAATTAGCTACCGGAATCTTCTATCGTGTGTACTTTCCGTCATTTCGATTCGCTCTTCTCATGATATGATCATATATCGTCGTATAAGACTGGTAACCGAATATACACTATCCATATTCTCATCGTTTCCTAATCAATTTGTTTCATTCATTGTCTTATCTTGATCCATGAGTCACCTTTTTATTATGAGCCGTTAAAATTATCTAGAAGCACTTGTTGCAGTTTTAATTGCATGAATGGCTGCCTTCACTTTATACCGAAGATCTGATGGCTGGAGAGCGAGAAAGGATCGGCAAGCGATAGGAATGTCTATCAGGCAAAAACTTGTTAAGATGTGTACGTGGGGATATTGAGATGGGGTGGGCACATGCTAAGTGACTCTTGCAGTCATGTCACATGCCAGTCTCTCTCCTGAATGGAATCCGAGTTGAAAGCTACGAGTTGTGGTGTCTGAGTGTAACACAAAGTGAAGGATGATGTGAAGAGTGAGAGTGAAAGGTGATTGTGGCCAGTCGCACAGCCTGTTGAATGAAGATGACGGAGAACCAGGTTGAATGAAGATATGCCAGTGAGTTATTATGTTTCACTCCAGATGCAAAGGAAGAATATTAATGCTGACGATGATTATAATAGTGATTAAGCATTATTTTCACACCTGTATCATGCGTTTCCTTAGACTTTCTTAACTCAATTTCGAGTGATTGTAATTTTGCCAGCAATCGTCACAATTTTATCCTATTATGTGTTGACTGAGTTATGAAATTCATCATTCAGCTTACTTTCATATCGCACTTCGCTCGACTTTGATATATTGAGCATGGGAGTCAGAAATAGTTCTGGGTTTGATGCGTATCTGCACGATGTGGTGTACACAAACTAAAATGAATCTACTTCCTACCACAATATTCGCTTGGCCTTCCTGCCTTTTCAAGGATATATTGAGAATCTCATTTTAAAGAGGACCGGATCAGCCTAACTCTTGCTTCGGAACTGATCAAGTTTAATATGGTTCTTCTATGTACGAAGTGATATTGAGCATAGAACTACCAGAACTCTAAGGAGATCTAGTATTTGCATCGTTCCACTTTAAAACTCATCAAAGATGCCATCTCTGTTCGGAACTCAGCACCATCGTGTGTTCTGTAACAGCCAACTTCTCCATCTTCAACACACACCACTACTCATTTCTCGTCCCCTTTGTATAATCATCATTACACAGACATGGTGGAATAGACAAATCACATCCTTCTTCGCCCCCCTCATAATGTATCGTCTGCACTCGAACAGCTCAATATGACTGTATCCAAATTACATTAGACTGAAGAGTTGTCACGGACAGACAGATAGAGAAATGACAGACAAACGATGTAGGGCTAACAGTGTGTAAAACCAAGGTTTTTTCTGCTTCTTATAAGTAGTTTTGTATACACGTGTGTCTTGATTTCCAACCATTCAATAGGTTAGAACACTGACACTATTCTCACCAATCAAATCTTCACACACAAATACACACACACCATGGGGGCTTTCATTTTCATACGATACTGTCATTTGGAAAAAGTATAAAAGGAGTCAGTGTTCTTCTGTAGAATTAACCAACCATCAAAGGAAAATCAAACATGAAGGCTGTTTTCTGCTGCATTCTGTTCATATTCATCAGCTTGGTGATCAATTTGGAAACACGTAAGTGATACACAAACACTGTTTATATAATTTTGCCGATATCATATGATTGTGTTCAACATTTAAGCACTTCTTTGTCATATTAGTGAGGATATTGGTGTTTTGAGATTCACAGTGGGAATTTTGGTTGTTGAGAGAGTGCTACAGACCTATGTGAATTCGTTTTCGAAGAATTATCGATGCTGTCTATCTAATCGCTCTTTCGAAGAAGTGGAATGAGGGTGAAGACACCACTTCTCCTGGATGTCTGTCCCAATCACTTGTGATTCACTGATTGAATGATTATTCCATTGTAATGTTGTTATTCTTTGGTCTGTGAAATATCATTCTCTTTCCTCCGAGATGCCTCGACCTGTCAGAAAGAGAGATAAGAGATGCATTGGGTTCATGCTTATTTCTTAAAATTTTGGGCGTTGTTATTGGATCTCCTCACTCTTTCTCTCTGCCCATAATATGATAACGGGAAGAGATTTCAATGTTGAGGTTACTCCTCGTATTGCAGATTAGTCAAACTACGTATAAAACATGTGGCCTTCATTAAGGTTGTCTTCACCACAACTTAATCCCATTTTAGCCATATACTGGCTGACTTGATGTAGCTCTGTAGCAATAAACATTTCACTGATGACTCCACTCAAACTCTTGAGTAATGACTGCCAGTGAGCACCTAAACCTGCGCGTTAACACTGTATGACACTGTTCCATTCTGTTTATTTGATGACTTACACTTCAGATAGAGATGGTGTCATTCCTCTTATGTCGTTCTCACTGACACTTGAATGTTTGATATACATGTTCGTGCACTTCGCAACTTTAATGGGGAGCATTCATTCCTTGTGTGGGTTGGACAGATTGTTCAGATTCGCTTGCAACGGAGACATATTTCTTTCATCTTTAAGCTCTCTCCAGATTTTCAAGTCACTTACGTGGAGAACCCTAGGCTATTTCATGACATCAGATAATCTGTTGATATATAAGGACAAACATGAGGGATTGAGCGAACACAGCACCTCGTGGTACACCAATGACTACCATCCACCAGGAGAAGGTTTTTAAGTTGATTCCAAATGTTCTCAAGCTTATGAGTAGCCTAGTTTGACTCGTTGAAATCTCCATTGAGATCTGTAAAAGCAATATCAGTAGGTGTTTTCTTTTCACCAGACTTGATCTAGCTTCCTCCTGCTGCGATGCGGTTTTTCTGATACAAGGCGTATTCTTTCGAACACGTATCTGTGCGTTAGGTATAAGTTGTGCTTGCTTTTATAAATACATCACTATTATTCTTTCCTGTGTCTTGAGTAAACTGAGGGGAGCTTGAATAACAGTGCTTAGATTTTCTCATATCAATGGGGGTTAATACTGCATCGTTTCGATCACGCAGCAACATATGATTATACTTGTACATGTGAGTATATCAGTAATGTCATGGGTCTTTGATAATTGAGACCTGTATAAATATGCGTCGTTAGCTCTGCCGTTTCTTAGCAGACATTTAATGGAGTGATGAATAATCGAATACTTCAGTTAGTTAATAAGTGTTCTCTTACTATTTTAAGTCTCATAGTTGATATTTGCATCATTTATCCAAGCGTTATTACTATTGCTATTATTCCTCATTGCTTGTGTTGAGTAGAACATGGGGCAACAGTGGGATATCTGCATTGTGGTCGGTTCTATGATATCACTCCTAACTGGCTAAAATACTGCCCACTCTCTCACATTTGCTGCCCACATCATTTTCTTCATGTCACATTAGGACGCCTTACGTATTGCTTTCAGTGCTGATTGGATTCGAGGATCTGGTGTGTGATGTCACTTGAATGTCTCTCAGTGTCTTTTCATTTCGTCCACTTATTCTTTCTGCATATATACTAAGCAACAGGCTTTTGATTGCTTTTCTGCGTGTCAAAGTATTTCGCGTTGCTTGTTCATCCTCTCTCACCGGCTAGGCATTGAATTTTCAGAATCGAATGAAGGCAGACATCGTAGTATGATGGAATTCCCACGCATAATCTTTGATATGTAGTCACAGTTCATCTCATCAATCTGCCAGTCTATCTGTCCATCGTTTCATGATAGATACTTCAGCCAATTAGAATACAGCATGCGTTTAACGCCTACTGGTCAAGCTTCGTGACTCGATCACTATGTGTCATGCGTTTTTGTACTCTTGGTCACTTCTTCATTTGCCTGTTTTGGAAATACACTTTTCCAAACCTACTCTGCGATTCTCCTGGAATTTGCGGGTTTCGGGTCGGAGAATATTCAACTAGGAAATTGTCAAGTGCTTGTTATAGACAGCCAACGATTCGTATTCACACGACGTGACGTTATAACAACCATCTTTCTTTTACGAGATTGTATTATACTTTGTGCACTTTTCAGGTAGTATAGGTAAGTTGTATTCATTGTTTCTTATTTTTGAAGGATTTTTCAAAGAGTTGAAGATTGATCACTGTCACTAATATTCTCATGGTTTCCAAATAAAACATAAGGCTTCGATGGTACATCTCGACATCATTCTGTCCCCTGTTGTCCTTTCTAATTGTTTCCAGAATCGACCATTACTTTCCATCTCCCCACCACACGATCTTCTTCACGTCACCCTCGTGTCGGCACTCGGGCTGTCCTTTCCCAATCGGGTTCCACTTGAGTGATGGCCTGGTGTGCCCTAACGGCCACTGAACTCCTCAGAGTCTAGCCTCTACAATTAAATTTCCTTTAGAATATTGGCTTACCAACACGTTTGCTAATGATTCCTTTGCAGAGTTGATTGTGTTCAATTCCTTCTGGCTGGCACTTTCATCTTCAGTATCGAGTGAATGCGGCTGTTGGATAAACGTTTTAGGCTTGTTAGAAATGCTTTTCGTGGTATGTCGCGTGTCTTACATCTATAGAAGAACCGTCAAAGCAGTAGATTTCAAAACTGATTTCTGGTTAACGAAGGTCTCCCTTGCTCTTCACATTCTGGTGTCGACAGCCCCATTCGCGTCGTCTGAGGTTGAAACGTTGCTGTCTGCCTAGATAAGTGGAGGAAGTGAGCAACCACTTTCAAATGTCCAAATGAGTAGAGTTGCTTGCCCTATGCCCTACCTTCCTTCTTCTCCGGGCCTTCAATCAGCTAGAAGTCTACCGAAAAATTAAACTGGACCAGTTGAACAAGGGTTACGGGGTTAAGTTATCACTCAATTCATTTGATAAGTGATTGGCGATAAAGATGCATAGAGAGAAGGGGGGAAATGTGATATTACGTGACAGTCCGAGAGAAACAGAAGAGCTGGAAAAAGTCACTAACATGATACTATTAGTAGCTGAAGAATGCTCTCCTTCGCTGCTGTTTTCCCACTCATCTGCAGGTCTGATGCCTGAGGCGCACTATTACACCTTCTGAAGGTAATCCTCATTCAAAATGAATATGCATGGCGATATAGTAACAAGCAAATCAAGCACAACTCCACTTTTCATCTCTCCTTATGTATTATTCAGTTTTAGCAAACATAATTATTCCTGAATAATCGCCATTCAAGCAGTAATGAAAAGAAGAAGACAAGCATTTCGAGGAATTCATTTCCCTCCTCAACATTCATGTACAATCACCTTCTTCACGAAACAGGGTAGTGGCGGAAGAGAGAAGCTGTCATAATCACACTTGCTAATATCATTCAACACAGTAGAGAAGTTAAACTGAGGTGTTAGAGTTGTGCAATCAGCTCAATGAATAAATGAACAAAGCTGTTGTAATCAGGAGGCATACAGAATAGATCGCCAAGTGTAATATGACTAATGCCATGAAAGGTAACACAACTGAGAGAAGATTATCACTGGTCGGTTGTCATTGCAAACGACTTCCACTTAATCATTTTCCTACCCGAAAGAGAAAATCTTGTGAAATGTTCTCTTCTTCTGTTTGTGTTCTTGTATAATTCTAAGAAACTCCGGTCCGACCAGTAAGTCAGTATTTGATGCATTCATTGTTTCAATGTTTGGTGAAGTCCTCTCTAAAACAAGCATGTTGTTTATGCTTTGAGGCTGGAATGAAAAATATTGATTGTTTTGTGTAGAGATGAATGACACCACACACACTACTGATTGGTTTGCTGAGATGAGTATTGAGATACTCCTCACATTAAGCTGTGATCACTGCTAACCAATTTGATTAATTTATTCGGAAGATTTTACATAAGGACAAGAGATAAACCATTCCGATATCCTCTCGGTTGAGGTTGTGTACCAGGTTATGTATCATTTCTCTGATCATTTGTAGTCGTACGAGCAAGTGGTGGACTTATCTACGCTGTGGTCATCCATTGTTTATATCCCATTTCAACTAGACTCTGTAGCACTGCATTTTGATGCGTGTTTCCAAGTATTTATACTGAACAGAGAGTAATATATTCGAATTTGCTAGAATGCATAATGGTACTTGGAATTCACACTATCCTTCACAGACGTGATTTCGTCATAGTCGAATTTTCATAGACAACCGTACTCATTTGTCTGATCAGTTTGTCCCATCTACACCAAAGTCCATCGTCATTGTGTCTGAACAGTCAAATCTCTCTTTAACTCTGACTGGCTGTTTAGTCACAAGGGAAGTCAGTATAAACTGGGCTGAATTATATCACTGCCTTCGAAGGACATAAGCATACAGTTTTTGGAATATTCAAAAGTGAGTTCCATTGACTTACTTAAACATTTCCACCTCAACACGTGACCACCTCGATACTCTCAAATAGTGATAAGTGTAAGTGACTGACATAAACATATCACAACAGGAAATACAGGCGAGATAATTCAGATCCACGCATCTTCCTCATTGTAGGTGTAGGCCTCTGTTGAGTTGACGGTAAACACATCATACATGCAACATTTAATTTGATGAAATAAGCCGTTGCATACAATTGAATCCTGTGTACACTGAACTGTGTAATCTTGAAGAAGACTTGAAATGAAATTATAGCAATCTCTATGACAAGTGTGAGACTGTGAGACTGTCAGTTCACGCCATGTTTCTCCTCAAACACTAACTAACTTTGCATCTGACAACACCAACAATCAAGGTTCCACTTTCATTCCCTACTTTCCGAGTCTAATATAAATTTACCAATGTTCTGTTTATCTCCTAGTCAAATACAGTAAGTTGATGACATTTGCATTTGTAGTCATCGTTCGAAGTGAGCAGATAAAACTGGCATACACAATTGTTTGATGAGGTTGAGACTTTATGTCGAACTTGATTAGACAAAATCAGACGTTGAACATTGTACAACCGATCAGATTCGTTGTAGGTGGTAGATATATGATTGATGTATTATGAAGATTAGGTTCTCACCGACATAAACCTAACCTATCTTGTCTACTAAAATTTCTGTGTGCTCAGAGTACCAGAGCGTGTAACATGGAGAATAGTCGTGTTCAGCATTCAGCTGAGTCTCCTCTTGCATTTCACAATCGAACTCTAATCAACAGTACTGTTCAGTCAACTGTCATGTGAATCCCACACATTATTGTCTCACATTCGACGAGATATTCTGACAATTTTCAACCAAGCACTTCACATTAATTTCATAGTGAATTGAACCGCAACACTGTTTAAGTCGCCTGTAAGTTACTTTGGTTGCGAATGACTGTTTATTTAGTCCACAAGATCGGCTGGACTGGACTGATGGTAATTCAACTGTCGGCTGTTCTGTTTGACGGTCTTCTTGACTGATATCATTTCACAGAGGTCAGCATTATTCATACAAGCTTCATTATCTCTGGCTATTTCAACCGATCACTTCAGAATGCTGAAGAAATATGAAACAATGCATATATCCCCACCCAGTTGCCGAATGGTCATCATTGAGCCACTGGTTCATCTCTAATGCATTGAATCATGTGTATGTGTAAAATTGGTGAGTCCCAGGCTAAGATGAAATGGCGTGTAATACACCTTAGCTTTCAGTGGATTTCCAACTGATGTTAATTCCTGTGTGCATCATGAATGCACTTATCTTGTGGATAATAAATTATCGTTCAAATAGAGAAATTAGACGTAGGTAATATGCGTATGGAATATGCAGGAGACAAGAAATGATCATCCGGAAATGATTCAAAAAGTCTTTATTGGTAGAGAATGACCTATTGGTGTTCTATATGAGACTAAGTTGCACAGTTCTTCATCACATAAATGCTGCACCAAGACAGATGTAGCCAGAAATTCCGTTTACATTGTTGCACACACTGTGACTTAATTTGCGAATATCAATAGAATTTTTGTCTCATTGTCATGGAGAATTTAGTCAAAATTATAAAATAGTTAATCTTGTGTGCTTTTCTGATTCTGTGAAAAAATTACAGGCCTGCAATGTAAGTCACATTTCCTGTTGTATTCTGTTACAAACAGTCATCCTGAGCTTGCCTTAACCGAAATTTCCGGAGTTGTTCGGTCATTTCCGAAGGTCAGACTAATTTGAGCATAAAGGTGTTTGGAGGATGCATGTCACTTAGAAAACCCATGTGAACAATGGCGCACTCGGCAAACATTTTTGCCTATCTCCTCATATGACAGTACCAGTACATGCTTAAAACCGTTTTGAGATGTCTAACCTAAGACCTTGAAACGACTCCTAGGATAGAGGATGTTAAAAGCTTCAAATCAATAGCCTTTATTGTTCGTATACAAGGATGGCGCAACTCAATTTGCTTACCACTGACTCTTATCAGATTGTAGCTACTCACTTTTAATAGAAGCAATCCCTTGGAGTGAGGAATTTCCTCTTATGGTGGGAGTGGACTTCCTGGGAGTCGAACCTAGGGTCTCCCATGCATTGCTAGCTAGCATTCTATTGTTGAACGACGAAAGAGTGTCCGCAATTATTATCACAACAAACAACAGCTTTCGCTGTTCTGATCTGAGTCATACCATCTTATTTACATACATTGTGCATGTGACGTTCAATTTACATGGGTAACATGGACTCATAAGCATTCTACTCTTGTCTTAACACAAATACATGGAGTTAGTGCACTTGCAATCAAATAGTGGAGGACGAAATTCGCAGTGTGAAACAACGTGATCACTTCATCTCACATGTCCTCATCAGTCGCAATCTAACTTCGTCAAATTACAATGACTATGAAGGAATGAATGAGGAAAACGTACTTCAATGTCAGAGAGATAACAAAGAAAATACTGCAAAATTAGGGCATCAGAATTATAAATAAACATCACAGTTTGTTTTCCCAGCTGAAGTCATCGAGAATTCATCTGCATTTCATAGATGACAGCGATGAGGAGGGACGAGAAATTGCAAAATGGACAAGTCTAATAGACAGAGTTAGTTTATAAGGTTATGCAACAAATCATGAGATAAAAATCAGCTCAGTGAGCTTAAATCACAACTGTGGATGATTACGCAATCAGTGTTGTCAAAATCGAAACTCATTTTCCAAAGGAGGAGTGAGAGATTGATCACACTGCCTTCCTGTCTGACTAATTCTCTTTCAAAAGCTTTTATTACGATCGCATTATGGAGTCGACGGTGAATTTGGTGTCCTGAGTACATTTTTTATTCTCAATGTTTCGAATATCTCGACGAAATGCTTGTCATCCACAAGGTGTCTGCTGATTGAGCCTTCTGATAATTTCAAGTGCTATGTAGCAGGAATTGGATTGTTTGAATGACTTGTCAACTGCTCCGCAGTGCCTGTCATGAGTTAGGACATGTCCAGCAGCCAGTAGTTCTCGAATGCGTGTCATTTTCTGGTTCAACCTTTGTATATTCATTGGATTAAACAAAGTATCTTCACAAATATTACAAAACTCACCAGATGGTCTTTCTTCTTGCTCACTTGAACAGCTACCTCGGGTGAGAATAACTGACTCATTGGTATTGTATATGCTTGTCTTGCCACATTCATTTACTTTATCGATTTACAGATAAGACAAAATATGAGAATGGAAAACATTTATTGTGAAGCATAATTTACTGGAATTAGCAAATCGGAATACTCCTTTGCTGGACACCTCAGCAAATATATACAGTTAAATGGTATTTCTCTGCTGGATCAAATAAAATCGACAACTGACGTCGAGTACGCCTGTCAATATCACAGTCAGTAATGAAACATGCTCCTATTTGGATATGATCAGAAAAAGGCAACTGGTGAACTGTGAAACACTGACTGATCTCACTGATCTGTGATCTGAATGCCTTCAGTGATGCATAGCCTTAGTTGTTCAGATAAAACAACTAAAAATGGGGAGGTGAGCAATCAGAAATGAGGAATATCATTCACAAGTAAAAAAGTATATTCGAATGATGTGTAGAGCTCATTTTTAAGGATGTCGAGAGTTGAATGAATGAACTGAAAACGGTGCCTAGAAGGAAAGAGTCATTGATAGGACCAAGTGAATATTTAGAATGAGATATTACCATCATCAAACAAAATATACTGCATTCAAATAGCTTCAGGAATACGCACAAGCCTTCATTTTATCGTCACACCATCCTTCCATATCACACTAGGGCACAAAACTTTTCGCTTCTCATTCTAGTTTTTGTCAAATACTTGTCATGTAATGTCACCTGAAGATCTCCTCAACATATCTTCAGTCTGTCTCAGTTTTCTCCTGCATATTTGTTCGGTAGCATATTGTTGACTGTGTTGTTGCCGGGTGGATTTTCGCGTTCCTTGATCTTTCCGCCTCGACATATTATCTTCAGCACTAATCGAAGACAGGTGCTTATGAATATCTTCAGTACCCAATGTCATAGGTCTCCACAGAGTAACGAATGAACGTCTTCCCTTTGAAATCTCGACTGGTTTTACCATTCTCATCAATGCTGCTTGCAGCTGAAATGACACTCACTGTTCAGGTGAGTGGAAGCATTGAGTTCCGTAAGAATTCTAGCACAGCTGATGATTGATGTATGCTGAAGTTAGTTGAGTCTCTCAATCACCTCTGTCTGATCGATGTCCGTTGTAAGTTCTGTCAGTTTATTGGCTCTCCTCTGTAAATATCCGATTGCTTTTAAGCCAGAGGAGACAAAAATCATCGGTGAAATCCACGTTTTATAGGGTCTTATTATTTCCAACTAATGTAAAATGGTATATATCTATGTATCTATCTGTCTATCTATCCACCGATCTACTTTAACTTGCTGTCTGTTTTCTCTAACGCATTTTGATGTATTCCTCATCTACTTGTCATTACTTGTAAATGATTAATATATATATTGAATCTTCATGCATTTAAACAAATTCTCTCTATGTCTTTTAAAAGGCCTCAAGGGTAAGAGATAAGCACACCTCTGAACTAACACATGATGAAAATTGTATGCACGTTTTGTCTTGGTTACAAGTAACAAATGCCAGTCTGTGAATAATAAAGCCACGTCTGATTTGAAAGTCATGGTGAAATTTCACCCTAAGTTGGGATGTTGTTCGTTTTATAGAGACAACATACTACCTTCACGTCTTGTCTATAAACTCTTTTCATCAAAAATGAAATAAAAGAGTACTATTTCGGTTGATGACGACTGGCAATGAAATGTAGAAGATGTAAACTTTATCCTGCTTGGGAGCCGTCAAATGGAAGTATTGGCATCCACAGTGAGTGGAGGTGTCTCCACTGAAACTCGCTCGCAACCTACACCCAGCGTTCCAAACACCAAAGCCTTGGCCAATAGGCCAGCTGACAAGTACTGAACACGACAAAATGTGCATCATGGAGTCCATTGCTGGTTGTCATCAACAAAAGTAGCATCGTGTTGACATTCAGACATCGTTGAAGCATGTGTACTAGAAGTCAACATGTCAGGAGAGACCAAGAATTTCAGTTCAGTATGAGAATAAATCAACGGAGACTGTAAATGTGTTTACCAGCAAATAAGACTATTTCGTTGATATTCCTTTGGGTTCTGAGTGGAACACAGGAATTCAGCAGAACATCTCCATTTCCTTCTGTTCTCTTCAGTCCTCTTTAGCTAATAAAAGATTTCTCACGGAATTTCATCCTGTCTATGTCACTCTCGAGGTGACGTCCAACTTGTCACTCACCATTCAGGTTTCCCTTCAGAGGTTCGCCTGACGAGTGATGTCATTCAACTCTCCCCTAAGCGTAGGTCCAATCCATCTCCATCGTTCTTGTTCGGTGCATTGTCAGAGTCCACTTTTGCTAATTCTTTCCAGCTGGCCATCTGATCTGCAATGTGGTGCAAAAGCAGCTGCTGACAGCAAGTCTCTGAACCACACTGAAGATGTCGTGAGCTTGACACAAATGCTGAAATTCTGAATCCTTCCCATTACGCTGATTTCAGTGGACTAGAATTCATGATGATTATATCTATCAACGACAGGAATATATGATGTAATCATATGACAATTATGTAATAACCACTAGTTTGGTAACCTGAATAGCAGAAAGTCACTTACTAGTAGGAGAGACTGGTTCCATATAACCATTCACCTCGATTCAATGACTTCACTTAACTGATGTTGTCTCGAGGTGGAATTCAGGAGAGGCAGATTTCGTAAACTTCGTGACCTGTCACCTGAATATATCCACGCACTCCCAAAAAATGATGGCATTACCACTGAAACTTAACCGAAAATGACTTCAACAAATAACTCTAATATTAATATAATTTGTAATTTGTTGCTTCTCTTTGTCTCCCTATATATATGTACGAATTACCTTCAGTTTAAAAATGTAAGTAAATAACCATCGAAGTATACGGGTTTGATTATTCTTCTTTATCTGAAGTGTGACAGAAGCGGACGGTCGAGGACGACGAGATGTCAGCAGTTGGTTTTAATCACTTCGAAACGCCCTCGGCGTATTTAACAGCACGAAACTGTTTGACAAGTGCTCAAATTAGTCAACTGTATCGAGGTTTAAGAGTGAATGTGGAACAATAGATGATAATTGAACATAAATAATACTAATCTTAAGATAAGCACTTCTTAGATTGGATTGGTGACTTTGGAAAGAGGTTTGAAGACCCCTGACAGAAATAATAATGTCATCAAGTAGTGGTTATCAATGATTTCATTGGAAGAAGGTATGATCACGATCTGACATCAGTTTGAGAAACATTGTCGTGGAGAGCTATCTTGGCTTAATTTCTCACTTATAGGTGAGTTACTGGCCCATGAAATTGGCTGAGGGCTGAGTCATATATCTCATTGAATAGCAGGAGTTGTGAATAATGTACTGGCCATTTGATCGAGCACCAGTGGTTGGATGCTCTTCTAGCTTGTCTTGTAACTGAAAGATCCTAAGTTAAAATTGCACTGGTTTCGCAAGGCTTAAAGTTTTCAAACTATGACGAAACAGCTGTCCGATACTCACTGCTGGTTTCCCGCTGCTTCTCCAACGAAAATCAGCTCGTAGTCGAACCCTTGAATAAACGACAATCTGTTTGTATAGATAATTGATAATGTTGAATCTTCGAGTGACATCAGGTAGATTTCCAGTTTCCACATTTTCATCACCTCCCTACACACTGTATGTGTTTTTGAGCTTGCCAATAATCGATGTGAAATTCACTGGTTAACATAAATTTCCTAATACAATTTGAATTCTTCTCATTTCAGCTCTGTCCTGTAAGTAGTCGTAGTAGTAGTATTGGTAGTATCATAACTGTTTCTTTGTTATGTTGAACTACAACTACAACTAACCCATGTCACCAGTCTTACGGCTTTGTGGAGTTCGAAACTATATGGATCTGATGAGTGAATGGAAAATGCTCTATCCTCGTGTTTTGCGATAGGCATTTCATTGATCTCAGTGTTGATCACGAACTGACTTCAGTTAGAGAATCAGTGAAAGCTGAAGGCAAACTAGACAAATTACTGCCTGTTATTGAAGGGTGCCAGATAAAGAGGAATTAGCTGCTAAGTACTTCCTGGATTCCACATGTGTTGGTGATTTCTTGGTAGAATGCTCACCAACCACGCCTCGTGTCACCTGGAATTCGGTTTCTGGCTGACGCACTCCTTAACATCTCCTAGCTCACTGGCTGATAGTAGGCCAGGGAATTAAAGATGAGAGTCTGATCGTGTGGCTATTAGCCTCACTACGTGTAAGGAAACTACAAGGCATCCAGCCCGAAGGACTGCGATCTACTTTGGACCCCAAGGAATAGAATAATCGTTGTCTTAATGAAGAAGGTTCGTTACCAACTTTGGAAACTACGCTAATAGTTAATCACCAAGTCAACCACAACAGCACTTGTAATGCCATTGACATGTGAAAAGGAGTTAGATATCCAGCACTTAACAAAAGTGCTTTCACTGTCTCAAACAACAGTTCCTAGTAGCAGCATATATACGCTTTGAATGACCTCAACAATCGTTAAATTCACTATTTGGTTAGAAACCTCGTCAACCGATTAGAGTTTAGTCCACACAAATGAGTGAGAATACCAAATATGCGATACTGGAAACACTAGATTTCAGCCTCAGATATATTATGGCTTTCTAATTCTCAATATAATCGAATGCATTCTCCTCCAGTGATCTACTGCATAAAATGATCTACAGCGTGAAATTCCACAATTTTCACAGTCTACGTTTCACGTTATTCTTGTGTCGCCGTTTATGTTATCAAGAATATCATACATGTTGTGATCAGAATAGTTTCGATTTCCGAAGGGAAAGCAAGTGACATTTTACCCTTCGAATTGTACGAAATTCGAGTGGCGAATTTATCAGCCAATATCAATCAGACAGCAGTATATGGTAGCACGTAGATCTACAGTTTTTTCAAATTATTGCTTCATTGTAAATCCCACAAACTTCAACGTCTACGATGATCACGGATATCGAAACACTTCCACTGAAGAAACGCTAGTACGTAATTCCCTCCACAATACCAATCTAATACTACTTAGAAGAGGCGGTGAAACATCAATGTTGATAAATGTGATCTAATCTGTTCAAAAAATGACCAATATTGATTGCGAATCAGGGAATGTTATTGTTCAACGGGACCGATGACCATTAGCATCGAATGAGACAAATTCGTCTTCTCAGCCAGTGGTGAAAGCAAACCAATGAATTGATGGTAACGTGATTGTCGACCAGACTGAGGACCGATAACCTTGTGCTCGTTTTCTAAACTGTGGCATCGCCTAGTCTTAATGGAAATGAGTGATGGTTTCCTTCAAGAATTTCCCTTTTATTTGACAGCTTAATTGGTAATTCAATGAGTTTTAATGAATCTTTCTACAAAATCACTATCAATTCAGCCCGAAACCGTGAGAAGACGTGAACCTCGGTGAGGTCTATTTTACCTTTTCTGCAATTGAGTAATTTTTCGTGTGAATTTCTTCAACAACTGACATTCATCAGTGAAATATTGAGAGAGAGAGAGTTGGAATTCACAGATACCGAGGTGGGATTCATGTTACAATACTCGTCAGATTGTCGAGTAGATTCCGAATAGAGGAAGCAACGACTCGGTCATCTGAGTATGACATACAGCTGATCGTGTGCTCAGGTGGCTTAGTGATGAGTAGTCGTTCGAGGGAAATGTCAGAGAGTCGATTTTGCAATTTAGGCGCTTCGATAACGTAGTGTGGTCTACTCGGAAGGAAGACAAGACATGATGGCTGTCTGAAATCCAGAGAGAGGTGGAGCAATCCTCAAATCTGGCTTGAAGGATGAAAGCTCCCCTGTCTGGGAAAATTAATTCTTCGTAGACCGAGTGATGGGAAGACTTCCACGTCTAATTTGAAACTATTGATTTTGATCACCACTGGTTATCATGTTAATTTTCTTGGGAACACCTCCATGACAATGTGTCCTCTGCAGTCCTCATTGTTATCTGGCTCCATGACTGCCGGTAAGCTTCCAGTTCCTCCTCACAGCACGATGTCTTCCATGTCACCCTTAGATATCCGACTCGTCATTTCGTGTTTGCATTCCTCTCACAGCCTGGAGTGTATCCTCGTTCAACGGTCTCCTAAGCTTCTATGGAATCCAATAGGAATCATTTAGGCACGTCCTACAACAAGCTATTAATCAATTCAGAATTAACTAAGACAACTACTGGTGATTAACCTGATTATATGATTTCATACAATTTCAGACTTCCCGTAAGTTGAGCATTTTTTGAATATTCAGACAGGGGTAATTTTATCATCCTGCAAAACCAATTCAATTTCATCCATTACTGAAGTCTGACGTCAGTGAGAGACTTCCTGGATTTTACAGTGTTTAACTGATGAGGTGCTTAGCTGACGAGTATTCTCACACTACTCACATCAATTAGTAGTATGTTTGGTATGGTATGCAGTCAAAATTCGCCCGTTTGAGAAAATTCCTCAGTTCGTGGTGTTGAAAAGTTGCCACAGTTTCTCGAGAAGTCAAGAATATTCAGATCACGATGTGTGATCTGGTTGAGGTCAGCAGTGGTGTAGCTGGTTCCACTGAGCTCAAACAGCCGAACCAGTTCCAGACACCCGAGTTCTGGCTTTCTATTTCGCGAACAGATGATACACAGAATCTAATTTATTACACTTAGAAATGAGAAATCAATGCTGTTTGACGGCAGTGGTCCCCGACAAATACTCACATATCAATCAATCAAACAATTAGCAGTGTATTATGTAGTATCACTCTAGCGTGATTGACGTTCCTGGGAGACAAATATTATTACTGTTTAATCGATCGACGGACTCGTAGGTAAACTTGAAGTTTGTGGCTTGAAACTGCAGTGGGAGGGAGTCATGCATGTGCACTGTCAGACAGTCTGAAAAACTGAAACGAAACAGCTGTTCACTACTACATCGTCGTTACCAATGGTTGTCTAACAGATGTCAGTTAGGGACCAGTCAAAAGCCTGCGAACTGACGATCAACTAAGGTAATATGCAGAGATGAACTGTTAATCAAGGGGAATTTATCGATTCGCTTTCTACATCAAGACATTTGCTTCACAGGTTGTAATCAGCTGAGTCAATAATCATTCAAATACTCCTCCTGTGAATTATAAGGATGTTGAGGTATTATCACTGAGCAGAATGCATCAGTAGAATTTGACTTTAAAGTACACACAACTGGTTCATTTGTACACAGAGATTACCGTGAGTCTATATCATTATTATCATTAATTATTACTATCAATTCTACTTTTATGCAAAAATAACCATTGGGCATATCTGGAATAATTCACCACCAGTAAAAGTGACGGGACAGGAGAACTCAGAAACCGAAAGCGTGACTATGAATGTCATATCGTGATTGTCATTGTGACTAGTGGTTACAAACTGTTTCTGATACGTCATCTACTGAATAATACTCAATCACTGCCCCATACATTAATTTGTAAGCGAGGCAACTTGACATTTTCAAGTGGTGCTTTATAGAGATTTTATCGATCTCAAGTTAGATCATGAAATGACATCAGTTATGGGTAGTCATCGAAAGTCATAGAGTGGTGGGCAGTTATTTCACCCGACTTTGGGACTACTTGGCATTGGGTACCGGTAAACACAATGAAGATAGAACCGAGGACCTTCATGTGATGAGTTCAACCCAATAACCACTCAGTTACTGGGACAGAAACAACGCCTTGGGAATTTAGACTTATACCCATCATTACCCAGTATCATCGCCGAGTGTTTGTCCTTCCAATAAACTTGGTAGAACCCACTGGTTACTGTAGTATAGCAGGACGCCCGGCGATTTCATTCCACAGTCAGTTACCAAAAAGCTACCGATTAACTGTCTTGTGTTGATTTGAAGAGCTCAAACCTCTGAAGTATCGCAGAGGAGGAAGAAATGACAGCTGAGTACTCTCCGAATGAAATGCTCCTTAACTGAAGTCACTTCATTATCCAACTTATTATGAACTTGATTTTTGAAGTCTAACAACCAAGAGTGTGCGTCGGTGGCAGAGCGGTTAGGACGCTCGCCGACCATGCGCATGGACCGGGGTTCGATCCCCGGCCGACAAACTACTTTACCTCGGTAATCCAGTAATAAAACTGGTAAAGAGTAAAGGTTGAGCATGAGGCTAGCAATCCTATCCAGTAAAAATCAACACCACTGCTACCGAAACTTCAAGCCTCTAACGTGAAGCCCTATGTTCCACTGGGAACGTGTAGGAATAAAAAAAATCAAGAGTACAACAGAATCAATTGGACAGATGCAAGAGTGACCTAGTAGTATAGTTTCATATCAGATTATGAGTCAGTCACTCAGTAAATCTCTCAGTCAATCTGACAGTCACCCAGGCACACTTCTCACATGTCCTCACTTCAATTAAACTACAGAATTCACCGTAATCTTTTCATGCTGTGTTCGTGAATTAGGCTGTATTGAACACCATTTGTGAAAAACTATTCTCAACTTTGATTCATTGAGAAGATCCACACTACAAATATCTCTTCTTATCCACTCCCTTTTCGTTTCTTTCACAGTAGGCGATCATAAGTGAAGACCTTCAATTACCGATTACAAAGAGACTGCACGTTTGAATCGCATTGGATATATACATATGCACTTTTGTGTCTTTGTGTGTCTGCGTGTGTCTTCCTGTGTGTGTGTATGTGTGTAAGTGACTAAAGATGATTATATTAATAAACTATACACAGCTCTTTGTAAAATCATAATAAATGAAGGATTTCTGGTAAATATTCTGTGTTCATTCTCTATGGTTCATTCTCTCAGCTGAATTGAAGGTGTCAGGGTATATGTCCAACATAAAGTAGTTACAAGTCTCATTTTGTAATATAAAGACTCGATAGTGCTTGCTTACAAAGCCAGATGAATGTGTTGACTGAGTCCAGTGTAATGAAGATATACACAACCGATGGTCTATACTCAATTCAGAATGCAAATAATGAACATTGGTGATAATACTGTTCGTGATGAACTACCGCCTAGAAAGACACTTTTATGTATCCTGTTCTCAAAGTCTGCACTTCGTGCACAAGCACATTAGGAGTAATCAAATGGCAACACGCCATACGATGCCATATACTTATTATTGATTTAGAATTGTAGTGAGTACGCCTATCAAATCACCCGGTTTCATTCGCTATTTAGAGAGTAGTGATCTAGCCATCGGATGTCTGTTTCTTTTGTTTTCGGATCGAGATCCCGATGCAGTCCAAATCACTCGAGTTTCGGTTACCTACTTTAATGGAATTATCTGAACAAATTCAAAACATTTATTTCCCTATACGAATTTAAAACAAGGAATAAAGGTTAATAAAGCAGGATTTTGCGTCGGTGGCGTAGTGGTTAGGACCCTCGCCGACTATGCACATGCTTCGGGGTTCGATCCCCGGCCAACGCACTCCTTTACCTCGCTTAACCAGAAAAAATGCTAGTGAAAAGGAAAGGTTGGGCATGAGTCTAGCAACCCCATCCTGTGAAATTACCGCTGCTACAGAAACTTCAAGCCACTAGCTTGAAGCCCTATGCTGCACTGCGAAACGTAAAAGAAAAATAGTAGGATTTAATGAACTCATCAAATTTCGGCGGAACTCATCAGCTGAGTACTCTACATACACGGATATATATATACTTTTGAAATTACATTGGGAGATATAAGACTGATAAGTAAATAAACTACATTGAATTAGTCATGCAGAAAGACAAGTGTGAATGTTTTGCAGGTCATGTTCAAATAGATAAGGGGATGGAGAGTAAGAGAGATCAAAATTACGATAAATATCATTACGCCTCAATTGCATCACTTAGATAAACAATTAGACATTAGGGAATATAATAAGACATGCAAACAGAGTAATATCAATCGTAATAGTTTTAATAACAATATTAATAAGTGTTGAAGTGAGTTAAGGTAATCCTACTGATAAAGGATAGTTTTAAATGAATCAAGAATAATTATTAATAATAAGAGGTAGAATAATAAGTAAAGCGTATTACCATGGTAGATTCAGAATAATCTCGGTTCTTCAGAGAATCTGCGGTGAAATTTCATCTTGAACCGTGTAAACTGCAAATCGTAAATATCCTTGAACAACATCCACAAGCTACAAATATTCTACAGGTCACTCAGTGATATCAGCGACAAATATCATCCTGTCACTAACGCGGAAATTAGGCAAAGCCGATATGCTAATAATACCAATCATAACAATTAATAATAATTTGGTGGAGATGCAATCATAGAAGGCAATCAATAAGTCGTCCGAGCCTCGAATAAGTGGATATTGATTTCAAATCACTAACCTGCCTGATGGTAAACCTTATGTAACTCAAATCACTGGAACAGAAATATGTGCATGAGGAGGACCTAACATCAGGTGAAACATCTCTAAGTATCACGGACAACATTCGATGTCTTCCGAAAGGTAGCAACAGATGTCTCGAGCAGAAAGCATTTTGTATTGTCAAAATCAGATTTCGAGATAGACTCTCCATAGAAGTATCTCCTTTGAGCTGGTAACACCAATGGAATAACTTCCTCTCTCACCTTGTCGATTCCTCCTCCCAACGGTTTTATTTCATGTCACCCTTTATAAACTACCCTGGGTATTCATATTCGCTCATTCCAGCAGCAATTAGCTGTAGCGGTTACGCTCACTGAGCACTACACAGTTATCGCCTTTAGACCAATAGTTCTCAGAGGTGGCTGAATCCTACCAATGATGTTTGCAATGTGTTCTTTAAACCAAGAAATGCTCCATATTGGTTCAACCAATGATGGCGCCTCATGGGTCATTGGCAAATACTGAAGACTGTGTAGTTCACAGTCCTGTTGTAACAGCAAAACACAAAAGAATTTAGTAATGGAATTGTATGTTTGCAAATTGAAACAGACACCCGGTGAAAAGACGTCCACCATACTACAAAATCATTTCTCCGACATTGTGCTACTTTTGTCTTCCATATCGTGGATTTTTGTCTTTCTTCCTTGTTTCTCAAGCATCATCCAGTAAATCCATGTCTCCGCTATTCAATATTCTCACTGATGATATACACATACACGTATATCTGCATCTATATGCTACCCATAAGTCTCGTCAGTAGCAGATGCCACACCATAACAGCAGGTATTGTACTTGCCAGAGGCGTTCGCCAGAATATTGGAAATATGGCGTTGATTCAATCACGGAAAACACATGCTGTTATTAAATCAGAGAGCAGTGATTCCTTAATGGGTGAACTAGAATTGTTTAGAGAGAGAAAGAGAGAGGTGAACTATCATTACGACCTCAATCTTCGTCATGTATTCGATGCGCTCACTGTTCCGTCTCTATGCATTCTCACTTACTACTATGTTAATTTTTTGAATATTCTTGACCTGAATTGTCTAACCATGGTAATCGCCATAGAGTCACGTGAACAAAACTATATCCTGCTTAATCGGCCTCCTTCTCTGCAGCTTCACACGAACTTCATCAACTGAAATAGACATCAATATCTAAATGAGATTCAAATCAAAGCCTCTAAAATGCTACAAGAGCAGGTCCGAATTTTTAATCATGGTCCCATCCTACCTTTTTGGGACAAACCAGTTTTACAGGCATAGATAAGTATTTTTTTTAAATTACATCAATTTGATTTATGGCGACATTACAATGTTGCTGTCCTTTTTGACATTAGTTTGTGGGTACAATCTACATTCACAAGAAAACTCAAGGATGTGTTGGCTGGATTATAATACTTAGGAAAGAAAGTAAGTCTTGAAGTAAGTTCCTCCACATAACTTTGGTGTGTGTGTGGCGTTGCATCGTATTCTTGATTTTTATATTTAAATTGGGCATTAATTTAAAAAAGTGATTTATTTGTATAATTTTGTCGGAATTTGTATCATTAGTAACACCAGATGTGAATTGTACTCAATGCAGATCAATTTGGGCTTCCGATATCACATGCTGAAAATTTCATACTTGTACCAAAAATACTGTGTGGAATCAAGTTATAATAAAATATAAAATAAAAATATCGGTTATTGTTAGGCAGATTTGTTTTACTGCGCACACGTCAGCTAAAATCGCCATTTGTTGCTGCATGGTTTTCACGTACGAGTAAGTTGATTAACACGTAGAAAGCTATTTGTGAGCCATTTTAGATCACTGATACTGCTTGTGTATAGGATGCTGTACACCGTTCTGTTATGGTGACAGTGGATTTCATCAAGGATGCTGAGTCATTACAAGCCAAAACACTGAAGGACGATATGATGATGAGTAAGTGACTTCAATTGTTGCTCAGCTTCAGTCTAGCTGTAGATCTATCTGTGTAACTTCCACTACAAGGCAAATAAAAGAGAAGAGGTGAGCAGCGAAGTACCAGAGAGGAAAGAAAAATGATGTGGACACGGATAGGACCTTAATGTTTGTACATATATGTTCATATTCGTTGTACATTGCTATCTAGTAAATATGTATAAATATATTTATTTATTTATTTCTACACAGTCTTTTTCTGCATCTATGCGACTAGTTTATTTATCGTTTTTAGAGTAGTTAGGGTATTTATGTTCCTTTTTAAGGTGCTGTAGTAAACTAATAATTGATTCGTTCTAGGAATAAATAGTTTATCAATGTAATCAGTTGAGTGAAACAGTCTGCTCAGAGCGCGTTTGAATCTTATAACCGAGGTGCAAGTTCTGACTTCTAGGGACAGACGGTTCCATATTTTATAATACGTGTCTGTGAAGAAGTTTTCGTGGAGTGTTCATTGAAGGCTTTTATTGTCACTGTGCAAGTTTGGTTACGCCGATCATAGGATCCTTCCTGTGCGAATTGTTTGCCTTTACTGTCTCGGAATGATATTTTGTGTAGGATCTTAAAGAAGAATACTAGGCATATAATCAGTCGTCTGGTCCAGATTGGGTCAAGTTTTAGGATCATGCACCGTGAGATGTAGTCTTTCTTACAGTCATGCCGAAGTAGTTTGAACGTGAAATATCGTTGGATACTTTCTATCTTTAGCTTGTTACGTATGCGAGTGCTGCAAATAATAAATGGACAGTATTCTGGTAGTGGCCTTACACATGTTTTGTGTAGAATGAGCTTGGCTTCATTGTCATGAACGTTCCTGAGTATGCATCTAGAGAGCATCCTTGACTTTGAAGTCTGTGATGCCACTTGCTCAGAGAATGTTAGGTCACCAGAGTACCTCAGGCCTAAGTCAGCGACACTTCGGAGTCTGGGTAGGCTAGCACATTGAAGCGTTATTTTCGGGTCGATTGAGCGTGCGCCAAAACAGATCCAACCACATTTGTTCAGATGAAATTGTAGATTCCACAAAGACTATCAAGCAGTCACTTTGTCTAATTCTTTCTGCACAAGATTCTCGAAGTACCCTAGGTCATCACATTGGAATGTATAAGCTACGTTTTGGTCATCTGCAAAGATGAATAGTTTCCCATGCAAGAAGCAAGCTCATATATCGTCGGTATAAAGTGTACATAGAAGGAGCCCAATGACACTACCTTGAACTACACCAGAAGTGATTTGGCTAGGTTCGGAAGTTACAGACCCAAGCTTAACTATTTAGAACCTGTTTATGAGGATTGATTTAAGCCAGACTAAGAGTACGTCATGTATTTTTTAAAGGAGTCCAGCTTATGTATTAGCAGTAGATGGTCGACATCGTCAAATGCCTTAGAAATGTCAAAGTAGATGACAAGTACTAGTTGTCGTCTGTCACGATTGCTGGTGACAAAATTAAAGAAGTCTAGGTGGCATGTTCAACATGATCTGGATTTCGGGAATCCATATTGGCTTGAACTTACAATGTTGCAACAAAGCATATGCATAAGTAGGTTATCTTTAACTAGTCTCTCCATGATTCTAGATGCTATAGGTGTGATATTGATCGACCTGTAGTTGTTGACTTCTGTCTTTGAGCCACATTTGTGTTTAAGCATAATAAATGTTGTTTTCTATATATCCGGTTAAGTTTGGGTTTCCAAGGACATTGTGAAGATTTTAAGCAGTAATAAGGGGATGTCAGGGCCACCATATTTATAAAAATAGGATGACATACCGTCAGTGCCAGAACTTTTCGTGCTTTTGGAAGTTCTAATGGTTTGGTTAATGCTAGCGTAAGTGAATTCAATGGCACTTGTATGTTTTGGTGTGGGTGGAGATGGAAGTTGTGCCGTATTAGTAGCAGGGTGTATACCGAGTAACGGAACTATAGGCTTAAGGTAGTTAGCTGCAAATGTTTTGTTGAATAATTCACACGTGTCTGCAGAATCAGTGCATAGCCTGCCTTTGTCTATGAGGAGGGAAATTCTGTGAATTTTGCCATCTAATCGCCTCTTTAGGATTTCTTTGAGAGCATACACTCTAGCAGGACTGACTACTGTGGTGCGTTCTCCGTTTCTCATACGCGAATCTCGAGCTTATGAGATTAAGTCGATGGTTTCAATTGTTGACCCTAGTGTGCCGAAGTCGTGGTGTTTGAAGTAACCTGTTGAGAGTCTCCTCAGTTTCGTTCGATCCTTTGTTTTTATGAATGACTTTCTATTTTGGGAAACCTTTGGTGTTTGGAGTGGAATGGCGACATCTAAGCATGTGTTTGAGTTATGGTAGAAGATGCTCAGAGCTCTCGACAGGTTATCAGTACTGAAGTGTTCGCCCCATTCAGTGGATCCTAGCATCGTTCCTACGAAAGCCCAGTTTGCCTTACTATAGTTCCTATATATTACAAGTTGTGAATTGGAGGTATAAGCTTCATTGCTACTCAGTGGAAGTGTCTGTGCACACATCACTGTTTTGTGGTCACTACCTGAAAACGTAGAGCCCACTAAGATTGAGAGGGGACCTATATTGTGACAGAATATTAAGTCCACTACGTTGTCACCTCTTGTAGGGATGGTGACAGTTTGTTTCCAGCCGAAATTGTCCAGTGTACCTAAGAGCTTGTCAGACTTAGCTGGGCGTGTTAGTAAATCCCAGCTGATTTCGGGTGGGTTGGAGTCTCCACATACGATCTTATGCTCGTATGGAAGGGTGGATACTAGCTCCAGTGTATTTATGAGTTGAGTCTCGTAATCACTAAAGGTGCCAGGTGCTCTGTAGATACATCCTATTAGTAGTGTTGCACTTTCGAAGTGTACGTTGACTCGTAGGGTGTCCTGCATGTCATTGTGTTCCCTATTTTCCAGCTGTTATACAGTAAGTGTGTTCAGAAAGTACATGAGGTGCATTAAGCAGCCTCTTCCCTAAGCACTGTTCCTGTCACATCGAAAGTATGTGTACCCATCGATGCTTATCTCTTCGTCTGGTGTATTGGGGTGACACCAGGATTCGGGACTAATGATTATTCGGGGTTTATATACCATTATCTGTGCAGTGAGCATCGACAGTTTGTTTAGGATACATCTGGCATTAATAAGGATAAAGTAAAGAAGTTGGGATTTGAAGTAGTGTTTGAAGTATTTAAGCTCGTCAATCGGGCTCAAGTGTGGATCGGCATCCACTGGTTCCGCGTGGTATTACAACCCTGTGTTGCAATTAGTGTGAGTACCATGTTAACCTGCGTCTATCGATTTCTATTAGTGAATAATGAGTTTTATTATTAGATTCACTATTGGATGAGGTAGTCTTAGGCTTGGGTAGGTTGGACAATTGGGTTAAAGCTTTTATTTGGGTTATAATTGTACAGATATTGGATGTGATTATTAATTCCATGTGCACTAGCCTATGTCTGTTTTCTTCCCGATAGGGAGCCGACATTAGTGGTACGGGTTCAGAAGAGTTAACATCCCCACCAGTTGTTTGGTTAGCGCTGACAGGGATTTGGTGGATAAGAAATCAATGGTACTTTGTGATGCCCATGACTTATTATTGTGCCTGTTGGTTGGGGACATTCTAAGTGTTCTTACATGGGTTTCGTTATATGCTAAGCTGCATTGTGGTTTGATTTCCAGAAGACATGTTCCATATAATCTGTCAAATTTAGTTTTGTGTCATATTTGAAGATCAAGAGTGGTCGGTGGCTGAACTCTGAGTGTTGTCTCTTATACTAATAGTTTGCGTGATGGTGTCACTACACCAACTAATAGCGTTACTAGGCACAGTATGCTAGCAAGTTGTGTCGTTATTGTCCGTGGACCCTATGGCCTTATTTGTGTTTTTAATTTGGTTGCTAGCATAGTTTTGTATATTATTTACCTTAAAGCGTGGGTTATTCTTTCAGGTTTGAAAATGTTGGGGAGTTCTCGTAACAAGTGGTGTAATTCGGTATGTTTTGTTACCGAATTCCATTTGAGTTCTAACGTTTTTGCTAGAAGAGGATGTTATCGACTTGCAAGAGGTATTGAGGGAGGAATGAAGGCAACTGGTGAAGGAGGCAAGGCAGAAGGAGGGGAGTGAGTGGGGAAGGCATTATAATAAGTGGTAGTGAAATGGAAAAGACAAAAATGTAAAAAAGAAAGGAGAAGGCAGACAGAAATTCGATGTTTTACGCCGCAATAAACTTACAATCCGCCATCATCATCTCATTAGTTAACATTGGCAACAAAAAGGATGGTGTGACTGTGAGTATATGCATGTGAGTGTGCATGTGAGTGACTGTGATGAATACACCAGACACATTAGAGAAGAAAGTCACAGACAAACTACAAAATTCAATGAATAGATCAATGACTGAATGAAGGAGTGAAGGAGAATTGGATTGTGTATTTGATATTCATCTTCTCTAACAGTGTGAATAGTCATCACATACAAGCTTTCTGTGTCTCTCCTTTTCCTTATTTAAATCTTTCATCTATGCAGAATAGTGTCTTCCTTGCCTCGATTTTATTTTCATGAAATGTGTTCTGACAGTTTTGCAATCTATCCAGTTGATGTGATGTGTAATGTTTCCTTCCATGGGTGTTTGTGTCGGTGTGTGTTTCTGTGTGTGTGTAAGTCGTGAATAGAAGTACTGAAGTGTACAACTGGTAGTTGTACAAATGACGTATTCTTGTGCGTTTGTATGTGTGACTGCGTGTATTTGTCTGTATGGGATTAGTCAATCAATCTATTATCGATTAGTTTTTATAGTCAAGTTAAGTGTGGAGCTTTACATTCGTGTTTCTACTTAAAATTTCATAGAGATTAACTTGCTTTAGTTTCTGGTATCAGTTTAATTTCTTTTAAAGTAAGCTGAGAATCTGACAGACAGCAACTAGGTAAATATAGAAAACCAGGGATTAGTACCAGACTATGTATGTTGAGAATTAATAGAAATTAGAACACAATGGTTGACCAACCGACTCCAGCCTGGTTTCCAGGCTATCAAAGACCTCAACTCGTAACCTAAGAGTTTAGGGTTCAACCTTATCTGGATCCGATCATATATATGTATGTAGAGATCAGATAAAGAAGAAGAAGAAAACAAACTGGAAGTATCGGAACGATGCATCGTAAAAGTTTCAGAATCTTCAGCAGTGCGCAGCCATTCAGATTTGAGTTCAGGACGTTCCAGTTACAAACTTACAATGTTGACCATTTAGCCACTGGCATCTTATCCAATGGCCCACGAGTTCCAATTCCGCTAGCCAGTGTCACACGCGAGTAATTGTTCTCTTACCAGACTTGTTGTACCTCAATGGTCACGACTTCTCATTGGATTCGCTTAGCCAGAAGTGAGGAAAAATACTCACCGATGACAATGGTTGGTGGTGACGCTGAAATCACGAATTGGTAGAATTTAGATTTCGTGGGAGGGCTGTGAGTCGAGTCCCAGTGGCTGAACGCTTGGCAAGCTCGCTTTGTAACCCGAAGGTCTTGGCTTCGAATACCGTAGGTGGGTGCATACTATTGACAAGTTCCGAACTAGGCTGACGAAACAGCTGTCCAGTACTCACAACTGGTTTTCAATGATACTCTAACAGATATCGATCCGTGATGAAACTTGTGTCAGTTCAAATCGCTACAAAACAACTCCTGAGAACTATTGGTTGATGACGGTGCCGTAGAATAAATCCTAACCTCGAGTTGGTAATATATATACCAACATGCATTTATGAGGGCTTTCTTGATTGCCACCTGTCGTATCAAGCAGATGACTTATTGTGAAATGGAAACCATGATGAAATTTAATCGCCTCGAACCATGTGATTTGTAAATCATGAGATAATTTGGATATTGCAAAGAAGATCAATTTTCACTAACTCCTGTAGTATGTTTTTTCTGCATTTTCCTTCGAGATGTGTATGACAGCTTAGACTGAAAATTATTTGAACAAGTCATAAGTTTAAATCACAATTCAACGAAGGATATAGTCGAATCAATAAGACAAAATGAAGTTGGAATACAGGAAACTTATAATTATGGATAGATAATTACGTGACCCAATAATTTAAGCAACTCATCAACAAAATCATTCCCTTAGTAAATTTTTGCTTGAAACTTTCAACTACTGTTTACAATATAAGTAGCCAAAAGATTTGTACAATTTTCTCGGAAGGCAAAGTTTGGTGTCATTGTGTTCTCTATCTGAAAAATATGTAAGTTAAAAATGATGGCTTTCAGAATCAGATCCGGATGAACTAAGCAATGTAGGTTACACAAAATCTGTAATTACATTCAGTGATTTATGTGTATCTGACTAGCACAATTACAATACCATTTACTCTTCTTTGTGAAATGTTTATGGTTCGCCTAATACAACCGCTATTCTGCATATCAAGGAAAGAAGTCCAACCACTGTGACTTCCCTGGTCTTTAGTCGAGCCTTTGAATTCTTCTTCTATTCATGTCAATCCAGCCAACTCAATCTCTGCAAACCAACAGTTGGAAATCCTTCTCTACTAACATCATTTGTTTGTTGCTTCTTGTTTTTGTACTCAAGTGAATTTCGATTTTCCAGTTAACTCATCCCATTGACTGAACCGAAATAAACGTCTCCTCGGCAAAGCATGAGGATTAACTTGACGTAATTTGGTGGATGGCGTTTAGAATTGGAATCCTCGGGTGGCTCACTATTTTCTATTTGTTTTTTATCACCTGAATGCATTGAATTTTTCGTGAGCTTTGTTGTTCCTACATGTAATTGAAGTTACCACCCATCTCTTAAATCACCAAAGCAGTGGATGCTTGGTTCAAGTTTGGGTGAAAACACTATCACTCACTGAGTATATTAAGTTTGTAATATTTGTGGAGATAATGTGTTTGATTCAATGAATAAACAAAGGTTGAACCACAAAATGACAAGAATTCCAGAACTGCTGGCTGCTGGACATGTCCTAGCTCATCACAGGCGCTGTGGACGGCTTACAAGTCATTCGGACAATCCGATTCCTGCTACATTGCACTTGAAACTATGAGAAGGCTCAATCAGCAGACACTTTGTGGATGACAAGCATTTCGTCGAGATATTCAAATCATTGAAAATAATAAATGTACTCAGGGCACCAAATTCACCATCGACTCCATAATGTGATCGTAATCAAGCTTTTCAAAGAGAATTAGTCAGACAGAAAGGCAGTGTGATCAACTTCTCACTCCTCCTTTGCAAAATGCGTTTTGATTTTGACAACACTGATTGCGTTATCATCCACAGTTGTGATTTCAGCGTACTGAGTTTTGTAAACATTTTATTCTATAAGAATTATATAAAACCAGGAAGACAACTTTCTATGTGCTTCACAAAACACACACTCAAAGCGTCGACTTTCAGTGTGTATTGATATATCATGAGTATTTGAAAGAGAATGTATCACGAGGAGAAATTAGTTGGAGAATCTCTGAATAACAACGCTCATTTGATCATAACTGTCTTGTGGTAGTTGTAAACAATGCAGCATTGATCGTCTCCAACCATTCAGAGACTTCAAACATTCATCAGCAGCTGCCTTTGCTACAGGAATGATAACAGACATGGAACTCACACATGCAGCAAACCAAACAGCTGAAGGAAATCGAGTTGTGCAAGACTCGACTTGAAGAGACCCCCGAATAGTATCACCAGCCAAATACTTGAGTGAAACCTGAGTAGGAGGCGACTAGTTAGAGAGACTAAGACTGGCGTGCGGAGAATCATGCTTGGAGAAGCCAACTGAAAATGTTGTTAGAGAAACTAGTGAAATGGAGATAATCAAAAAAGGACGCCATATTTCATTCGGAACAGAAGAAATCAGAACACGGGAATTGTGGAGAAATAATGTTTCTAATATCTAGACGCATTTATCCACAATATAACTGTTGAATACTCGGTCGATAATGGCTTCCAGGGGAAGCTAGGATGGGTGATTTCTCCTACTTGAGACTCCTGAGCTGTATGCTGACTATGGACCTTCTAAAAGAAACAGTACGTTTTATACTGCGGAAATGATTTCCATATCTTTAATGGATGTATTTATTCGACGTCGTACTCAGAGAGAGTCTTTCCACCAAAACGTTTACTGTTTTAATCCCCCTTCATTAGTACTGAAGCCTCACTCATCACATGAAATTATTCCACCGGAATGACGCGACACAATCAATATTATTCCTAGAGACCAAAACGTTGTGGATGTGAAAAGCTGTGAAATGAAATTCACACACTGATAGAGTTTTAGAATCTGATCAGTAAATGCAGTGAATGAATCTCGATGATTCGATAGCTAACTGAAGTATCTTGTGGCCTTAATCACACAACACTAAGATACCTCCAATATGAACAGCAATCAGGTGTAGTAAACAGTCATGTTCAATGATCCAACAAAATATCTCACACAAACCGATCCACTTCAAATCCAATGGAAGTAAAAGTTTCGATGAAAACGAAAGCAAACAGCCAGCCAACACAAGCGACTACCGACTAAACAAAACAAAATTCCTACTTCAAAAGAAGTTCAAAAATTGAATGATCTTCAACTAAATATACGCGTCGTCTGATAAATGATACCGCGGATGCCAGTGCAATCTATATAAAATATTTATATTATTGTATATATTAATTATTCTTTGTTCTCTAATTAGCAAATCTTTGTATATTCTGTGAAATCTTTTGTTTCTTAAAACCTGAGGAATTTGTAAATTTGTGCATTTTTTCACTTTTTAGTCAGTTAATTTTTTTCTAAAAACTATTATAGAAAGAAGAAAATATTGTCTAGCTGACAAGACTGAGATAGAACAAAGAGGATATACGAGTTGAGTAACCTCTCTTTAGGTATAGAATCAGAAAATATGAATTCATCTATTGTAACGACCAGAACCGACTGAGTTGTTGTATTCAAGCAGGGAACTGATATTTGCATCCTACTGCTTAGCTGTCAGAAACTCCTTTGAAACATGTGCAAAGGTAAAATAATTCAAAGACAACTTGAGGACGATTGTTCATCGAAGAATCTATTTGTCGTCCTACTAAACCGTAGTAACACTGAAAACTCAAAATTGCCTCCACAGTGCCGTTCGACAGCTACACATAGACAAGGTAACCAAACAAGTAGTCACAGAACGAGGACTTTAGAACAAAATTATTTAACCACAGTTCAACTGTAGGAATAAGCCTCAGAATCGAGAAGAATATTTAGAAAAAAGAAGCATCGAAGACGCTTTTCAAAGCAGTCGCACACCACTGCTTCTTGCACACAGTCCAAAGTCAGAATGACATTTATCCACTAAGAGCAATTCACATCATAAGGCAACACATCATCCATGCATTGCACAATTACAGAGAGAAGCATTCGAATCAGAGATTTAACACAGACTGAGACAACTGATAAGGCTCAGGTCGTCACGTAACAACACGAATATCAGAACACTGACACAGAGTCCTGGAGGGAAAAAAAGGATGGTAATCACCAGGCTATTTGAAACATCCTAATAGGGCATCGATATTGTGTTAGATCTCTCATTAGATACTTCTTAAACGGTTATTCCGTTGCATCTGTATTCACCTCTTGTAAACACAAACCAATGCAAATGTATTTGAACATAGATAAAGTGAGGATAACCTCCTCGATTCGGATTATTAATCCCATACAAAACACCTTCTTAATGTGTGTGGTAATATTGCAGGAGAATAAGTGATTAGACAAGCTTCTTCTGTACAGAGACCTCCGGGTAATATTGACGAACTACCTGAGCCTCTACCATCTACAATGTATTCGCCTCACCTCCTGCGATGACTTTCGATGTCACCTTGTAGATAATCTCATAGGATGAGTCTGATGAAATTTAGAGGCTTGATTTCACTGAGTGCTCGTGAATTGAGCTACTACTAGTTTTACATTGTCCTCTGTCCTCTAGCTACGCTTGATAACGTTCAGAGTCGTTTTTTGAAAGTGAGTGCTTTGTGTCACACTGGTGATTCGTAAAAACAAACTCGAACTTTGAGTACACAGAAAGTTCATTCAGTTTCGAGTTCGACTATGAGTCTAATCTTTTGCCTATTCATTCGCTTTTATTTCGAATCAACGATTCAATGTTATCAAACGTGCAAGGTCTTTGCATACATGTTTTCACCATATTCACACTTGTTAAGTGAACACTATTATATCAACGACAACAACAAGAACCCTTTTCCTATCGAATAACAGTTTCAAACTTATCAAATTGCAAACTATTTCTTCCACTGTGCCGATGACTATGGCATACATTTTGAATTCTAGCTTAGAAGCCACTTATGAGTAAATATATCGACAATCCCATTCCTCCTACAATCCCGCCATGCACACTCCTGTTTCTCAATAATCGACTACTCTAGGTATCCTGGTGAATACCACTTGGTCTGTAAAGCCTGTTGAAATGACTTCATTGAGTAAGAACATTTTCTTGGCTCAGGTGTATTTCATTTACGTCCACAATAATTCCTCCTGTATTTAGTTCTAGCAGTGGAATGTTTTCGTTTGATTATTAAGGCATCAGTACTAATGAAAGGGGATCATAACAGTTTACGTTTAGGTGGAATTACCTCTCTCTGAGTACGACGTCAAATAAATACATCGATTGAATATATGCAAATCATTCCCGCGGTATAAAACGTAATGATTCTTCTAAAAGGTCCATAGTCAGCGTACAGTTGAGGAGTCTCAAGGAGGAGAAGAGTGATGACTGTCATTATTATTCTCATGGTTTCCAAATAGAACATAAGGCTTCGATAGGACATCTCGACATCAATGTGTCACTTGTTGTCCTTTCTAACTGTTTCCAGAATCGACCAATACTTTCCATCTCCCCACTACACGATCTTCTCCACGTCACCTTCGTGCCGACACTTGGCCTGTTCTTTCCCATCCGGGTTCCACTTGAGTGATGGCCTCGTGTGTGCTAACGACCGCTGGCCTCCTCAGCGTCTACCCACTACAACTCAATTTTTTCTGAATATTGGCTTTCGTTTTTGAGTAACTGGATTATATGAACAAATAAAAGGAACACCAATGGGATCGCCTATATCAGGATTAATAGCTGAAGCCGTTATGCAAAGATTAGAATTAATAGCTCTACCTATAATTAAACCGAAAATCAAATACGTTACGTTGATGATACATTTGTAATAATTAAGGGAAATGATTTAGAATATACTCATAAATTAATAAACAACATATTTGAAGACATCAAATTCACAAGAGAAGAAGAATTAGATAACAAAAACATATGTTTAGATATCTTAATCAGGAGAACCAACACAGGAGATTTAGAAATACAAGTATATAAAAAATCAACGCACACAGATCAAATACTCAACTATACTAGCAATAATGCAGTTACTCACAGACGAAACTGTGTGCAGACGATGTTTAAAAGACTTCAAACACATTGTAGCCCTCCAGAGTTGAAAAGAATGGAAGAAAAGTACCTACAAACGGTCTTCAAAAAGAATGTTTATTCACAAAATTTCATCAAAAAGTGTTTAAAGTCGAATCAAAACACCAACAAGAACCCATCATCAAAGACCACAAGAAAATTCATCCTACCATACATGAGAAATATCTCTGAAATAACAGCTGGAATACTGAAACCGTTTGATATAGATATAGGACACAAGCCAGTGAAATCGCTTAATTCGATATTTTGCAAACCGAAAGATCCAACAGAAAAAGGGGATAAAACTAATACCATTTACAAAATAAATTGTATGAACTGCAACAAGCATTAAATCAGCCAAAGTTGGCGTCCCCTTCGAATCAGAATCCAAGAACACAAATCATCCCTGAGAAGACACGGTATGTATTCTTTTGTATCAATTCATATAGACAATTATGGATATCAATTTGATTGGGATAATGTCAAAATCTTAGACAGAGGGAACTCTAAAAGTGCCAGGGAATTCCTAGAACCCTGGTACTCAAACGAAAATGCAATTAACAAGCACGTTAATATAGACGAAATATACCAACTAATAAAAAGTAAATCAGGTGACCAGAAAGTTTAAAATCCAAGTCAATAGAAAATGGTCAATACATATGTAAAGATAGTTACCAGGAGATGCCATTATATCACTCATGAGGAAATTTATATCATTTCACCTTATGTTAAATATGGCGCTGAAGATGTTGTCCAGAAAGACGACGAAAGCTTCGCAACTAAACCAACCAGCTCATAGAACACTATTAATTGCAAATCATCCACCTGAGCTACAAATCTTCTCTATTATTTCAGAATCTTTTGGCTACTTATATTTTTAAAAGTAGTTGAAAGTTTCAAGCAAAATGTATAACCACACAATATACTTTCGGATATGATATATAATACAACAAAAGTGTTAGAAGTTACCATCAGTTTATATGCTTTTGGAATTTACCAAGGGAATGATTTTGTTGATGAGTTGCTTAAATTATTGGGTCACCTAATTATCTATCCATAATTATAAGTTTCCTGTATTTCGACTTCATATTGTCTTATTGATTCGATTACATCCTTCGTTGAATTGTGATTTAAACTTATGACTTGTTCAAATAATTTTCAGTCTAAACTGCCATACACATTTCGAAGGAAAATGCAGAAGAAACATTCTACAGGAGTTACTAAAAATTGATCTTCTTTGCAATATCCAAATTAACTCGTGACTTACAAATTACACAGTTCGAGGAGATTAAATTTCACCATGGTTTCCATTTCACCATAAGTCCTCTGCTTGATACGACAGGTGGCATTCAGAAAAGCCTTCAACTGGAGGTTAAGATTAATTCTACGGCACCGTCATCAACCAGTAGTTCTCAGGAGTTATTTTGTAGGGATTTGAATTGTCACAAGCTTCATCACAGATCGATATCTAGATAAAGTAATAAGAAGACGTAATTTGTCTGAATCGTGTAATGCATTTGCGCAACACATTTCGAACAATCTGATGACACACGGACTTGTTATAGGAATATATATGAAATTAATTAAGGGGTAAGAGGTGAGAAAATAGACTTAAGTCAAGTTAAAAGGACACATTCAAGGTCAAAATAACAATGAAGACCACTAAACCAAATAGCCAAGGTACATCTGCTATGGTAACAAAACAAAATTTACCAAGGAAGGTTTAATGTGATGACGAATTGTTTTTGAACACATAAAGGTGGATTAAACTTTCTAATTACCAGCTAGGGCTTCCACAAACCTTAGGAGACGCATCAAACACGTTTTATAGATAGGTTTAAAAGATCTGTTAACGTCAATTTTATGTCCTCTTTCTATAATATATTTCGCAATAGAAGAGCCAGGTCTCCTCTTCTCACCGTTAATAGGTTCTGAAGATTCTTTTTGTTTCTGGAGCCATTTAGGAATATGCTCTGAAGCCAGCCCTTACTGGCAGAGATCAATGAGTCCTCCCTATGTATGTGTGTCCACACGTACATCCAAATAGGCAAATACAGTGGGATGTGACGTCATTTTTCGCATGTTCGAAGGGCTTAGATAGATATATTGGCTTCACATTCGTTATTCTTATGATATTGGCTGCATAAAAAGTCTTTTTGACAGCAGTGTTCAATCTTTCTCTAGTTATCAAGCTGCTATGATGCCCCATATAGGGTAGCTTGATGTACACGTCTTTCTTAGGGGCGAGTTGGAGAGTGGGTCTTGGTGTTCTGACTACCTTATATCTCCTGATGAACTTGTCTGGATAATTGTTATCAACCAGAGTTTGTGTCAACTTTCTTTCTTCCTCATCAAGTGTGTCTTCAGTGCATATTCGTTGGATTCTCCTGAAGAGGCACCTTACTAAGGCTCTTTTGTACCGAACAGGGCAGAAATTGTGGTAATTAAGATACAAATACATTACACGATTCAGACAAATTACGTCTTCTTATTGCTTTATCTAAATTCATAAAGGGATCGATATCTGTTAGAGAACCATTGAAAACCAGTTGTGAGTACTGAGCAGCTGTTTCGTCAGCCTAGTTCGGAACTTGTCGATAGTATGCACCCACCTACGGTATTCGAAGCCAGGACCTTCCGGCCACAAAGCGAGCTCGTTAACCATTCAGCCACTGGGAATCGACTCAAAGCCCTCCCACGAAATCTAAATTCTACCAGTTTATGATTTCAGCACGACCACCAAACACTGTCACCGGTGAGTATGTTTCCTCACTTCTGGCTGAGTGAATCCAGTGAGAAGTCGTGACCATATGGGGTACAACAAGTCCGGTAAGAGAACAATTACTCGCATGTGACACTGGCTAGCGGTTGCGCTGTTCATATCAAGAATGGGCAGAAGTTGGAATTCATGGGCCAATGGATAAGGTGCCAGTGGCTGAATGGTCAACATTGTAAGTTTGTAACTGGAACGTCCTGAACTCGAATCTCAATAGGTGCGTAGTGCTGAAGATTTTGAAACTGTTACGATGCATCGTTCCTATACTTTCAGCTTTTTTCCTCTTCCTCTTCATGTGATATCTACTCGTGTCTGTGGTTGTTACCAGATTATTTTACATTTATTTATGATCGTTTTCAGATGAGGTTGAACGCTAGACTCTTAGGTTACGAGTTGAGATCTTTGATCACTTTGAAACCAGGTTGGAGTCGATTGGTCAACTATTGTGTTCTATATTCTGTTAATTCTCAATATACGTAGTCTGGTACTAATCCCTGGTTTTCTATATTTCCCTAGGTGCTGTCTGTCACATTCTCAGCTTACTTTAAAAGAAATTAAACTGATACCAGAAACTAAAGCACGTTACTCTCAAGGAAATTTTATATAGAAACGCGAATGTAAAGCTCCACACTTAACTTGACTATAAAAACTAATCGATAATAGATTGATTGACTAATCCCATACAGACAAATACACTCAATCACACATACAAACGCATAAGAATACGTCACTAGTACAACTACCAGTTGTACTCATTCGTAATTCTATTCACGACTTACTCACACACACACAGACACACACTGACACAAACACCCATGAAAGGAAACACTACACATCACATCAACTGGATAGATTACAAAATTGTCAGAACATATTTTATGAAAATAAAAACGAGGCAAGGAAGACACTATTCTGCATAGATGACAGATTTATATAAGGGAGAGGAGAGACACAGAAAGCTTTTATGCGATGACTATTCACGCTGTAGGAGAAGATGAATATCAAATACATAATCCAATACGTCCTCACTCCTTCATTCAGTCACTGATCAATTCATTGAATTTTGTAGTTTGACTGTGACTTTCTTCTCTAATGTGTCTGGTGTATTCATCACAGTCACACCTTCCCCTTTGTTGCCAATGTTAACTGATGAGATGACGATGGCGGATTGTAAGTTTATTGTGACGTAAAACATCGAATTTCTGTCTGCTTTCTCCTTTCTCTTTTACATTTGTGTCTTTTCCATTTCACTACTACTTATTATTCTGCCTTCCTCACTCACTCCACTCCTTCTTCCCTACCTCCTTCACCAGTTGCCATCACTCCTCCCTCAATACCTCTCGCAAGTCGATAACATTCCCTTCTAGCCAAAACGTTAGAACTTAAATGGAATTCGGTAACAAAACATGCCGAATTACACCACTTGTTACGAGAACTCCCCAACATTTTCAAACCCCCAAGAATAACCCACGCTCTAAGGTAAATAATATACAAAACTATGCTAACAACCAAATTAAAAACACAAATAAGCCTATACGGTCTACGGACAAAACACGACACAACTTGCTGGCATACTGTGTCAAGTCACGCTATTATTTGGTGTCGTGACACCATCACGCAAACTATTAGTATAAGAGACAACACTCAGAGTTCAGCCACCGACCACTCTCGGTATTCAAATATGACACAAAATCTAACTTTGACAGATTATATGGAACAAGTCTTCTGGAAATCAAACCAAAGTGCAGCTAAGCATATAACGAAACCCATGTAAGATCACTTAGAATGTCCCCAACCAATAGGAACAATAATAAGTCATGGGCGTCACAAGGTACCAAAGATTTTTTATCCACCACATCCCTGTCAGCGCTAACCAAACAACTGTTGGGGATGTTAACTCTTCTGAACCCGTACCACTAATGTCGACTCCCTATCGGGAAGAAAACAGACATAAGCTAGTGCACATGGAATTAATAATCACATCCAATATCTGTACAAGTATAGGCCAAATAAAAGCTCCAACCCAATTCTCCAACCTACCCAAGCCTAGAACTACCTCATCCTATAGTGAATCCAATAATAAAACTCATTATTCACTAAAAGAAATCGATAGTAACTCGATAGACATAGGTTAATATGGTACTCACACTAATTGCAACACAGGGTTGTTATGCCACGCGGAACCAGTGGATGCCGATCCACACTTGAGCCCGATTGACGAGCTTAAATACTTCAAACACTACTTCAACTGCAAACTTCATTATTTAATCTTTATTAATGCTAGATCAATGTAAAACAAACTGTCGATGCTCAGGGCACACACGCTGGCATACTAACCCCGAATAATCATTATTACCGAATCCTGGTGTCACTCCAATACACCTGAAGAAGAGACAAGCATCGATGGTTACACACACTATCGATGTGACAGGAACGGTGATTAGGGAGGGGGCTGCCTAATGCGCCTAATGTACTTTCTGAACACACTTACTGTATAACAGCTGGAAAATAGGGAACTCAATGACATGCACGACACCCTGTGGGTCAACGTACACTTCAAAAGTGCTACACTACTAATAGGATGTATCTACAGAGCACCTGGCTCCTTTAGTGATTACGAGACTCAACTTATAAATGCACTGGAGCAAGTATCCACTCTTCCATACGAGCATAAGATCGTATGTGGAGACTTCAACCTACCCGAAATCAGCTGGGATTTATTAACACGCCCAGCTAAGTTTGACAAGCTCTTAGGTACACTGGACATTTTCGACTGGAAACAAACTGTCACTATCCCTACAAGAGGTGACAACGTAGTGGACTTAATATTCTGTCATGATATAAGTCCCCTCTCAATCTTAGTGGGTTCTAAGTTTTCAGGTAGTGACCACAAAACAGTGATGTGTACACTGACACTTCCACTGAGTAGCAATGAAGCTTATACCTCCAATTCACAACATGTAATATATTGGAACTATAGTAAGGCAAACTGGGTTTTCGTAGAATCAGTGCTAGGATCCATTGAATGGGGTGAATACTTCAGTACTGATGACCTCTCGAGAGCTCTGAGCATCTTCTACCAGAACTCAAACACATGCTTAGATGTCGCCATTCCACTCCAAACACCAAAGGTTTCCCCACATAAAAACTCATTTATAAAACCAAAGGATCGTACGAAACTGAAGAGATTCTCGACAAGTTACTTCAAACACCACGACTTTGGCACACTAGGGTCAACACTTAAAACCTTGGACTCAATCTCACAAGCTCGAGATTTGCGTATGAGAAACGAAGAACGCACCACAGTAGTCAGTCCTGCTAGTGTGTATGCTCTCACAGAAATCCTAAAGAGGCGATTAAATCGCAAAAATCACAGGATTTCTATCCTCATAGACAAAGGTAGGCTATGCACTGATTCTGCAGACATGTGTGAATTATTCAACAAAACATTTGCAGCTAACTGCCTCAGGCTTATAGTTCCGTTACTCGGTATACACCCTGCTACTAATATGGCAAAACTTCCTTCTCCACCCACACCAAAACAAATAAGTGCCGTTGAATTCACTTACGCTAACATTAACCAAACCATTAGAACTCTCAAAAGTTCGAAAGGTTTTGGCACTGACGGTATGTCATCCTATTTTTATAAATATGGTGGCCCTGACATCCCCTTACTACTGCTTAAAATCTTCACAATGTCCATAGAAACCCAAACTTACCCGGATATATGGAAAACAACATTTATTATGCCTAAACACAAATGTGGCTCAAAAACAGAAGTCAACAACTACAGGCCGATCAATATCACACCTATAGCATCTACAATCGTGGAGAGACTAGTTGAAGATAATCTACTTATGCATATGCTTTGTCGCAAAATTGTAAGTCTGAACCAACATGGATTCCCCAAATCCAGATCATGTTTAACATGCCACCTAGACTTCTTTAATTTTGTCACCAGCAGTCGTGACAGACGACAACTAGTACTTCTCATCTACTTTGACATTTCTAAGGCATTTCACCATGTCGACCATTTACTGCTAATACATAAGCTGAACTCCTTTAAAAATACATGACCCACTCTTAGTATGGCTTAAATCATTCCTCAACAACAGGTTCAAAATGGTTAAACTTGAGTCTGTAACTTTGAAAACTAGCCAAATCACTTCTGATGTAGTTCAAGGTAGTGTCATTGGGCTCCTTCTATGTACACTTTATACCGACGATGTATGAGCTTGCTTCTCGCATGGGGAACCATTCATCTTTGCAGATGACCAAAACGTAGCTTATACATTCCAATGTGATGACCTACGGTACTTCGAGAATCTTGTGCAGAAAGAATTAGACAAAGTGACTGCTTGGTCGTCTTTGTGGAATCTACAATTTAATCTGAACAAATGTGGTTGGATCTGCTTCGGCGCACGCTCAATCGACATGAAATTAACGCTTCAGTCTGCTAGCCTACCCAGACTCCGAAGTGTCGTTGACTTAGACCTGAGGTACTCTGGTGACCTAACATTCTCTGAGCAAGTGGCATCACAGACTCGGAAATCAAGGGTGCTCTTAGGATGCATACTCAGGAACTTTCATGACAATCAAACCAAGCTCATTCTACACAAAACATGTGTAAGGCCACCACTAGAATACCGTCAATTTATTATTTTCAGCACTCGCATACGTAACAAGCTAAAGATAAAAAGTATCCAACGATATTTCACGTTCAAACTACTTGGGCACGACTGTAAGAAAGACTACATCTCACGGTGCATGATTCTTAATCTTGACCCACTTTGGACGAGACGACTTATTATATACCTAGTATTCTTCTTTAAGATCCTACACAAAATATCATTCCCAGAAAATAAGGACATACAACTCCCACCGGAAGGTTCTTATGATCGGCGTAACCAAACTTGCACAGTGACAATAAAAGCCTTTAAAGCAACAATCCGCGAAAACTTCCTCACAGTCACGTACTATAAAATATGGAACCGTTTGACCCTAGAAGTCAGAACTTGCACCTCGGTTATAAGTTTCAAACGCTCTCTGAGCAGACTGTTTCACTCTGCTGAATACATTGATAAACTATTTATTCTTAGAACGAGTCGATTATTACTTTACTACAGCACCTGAAAACCGAACATAAATACCATAATTACTCTAAAAACGATAAATAAACTAGTCGCATAGATGTTGTAGAAATAAATAAATATATATATTTACTAGAAAGCAATGTACGACGAATATGAACATATATGTACAAACATTAAGGTCCTATTCGTGTCCACATAATTTTTCTTTCCTCTCTGGTACTTTGCTGCTCGCCTCTTCTCTTCTATTTGCCTTGTAGTGGAAGTTACACAGATCTACAGCTAGACTGAAGCTGAGGAAGAATTGAAGTCACTTACTCATCATCATATCATCCTTCAGTGTTTTGGCCAGTAATGACTCAGCATCCTTGACAAAATCAACTGTAACCATAGCAGGACGCTGTACAGCTTCCTATACAAGCAGTTTCAGTGATCTAAATGGCTTACCAATAGCTTTCTACGTGTTAATCAACTTACTCATACGTAAAAACCATGGAGCGAAAAAAAGGCGATTTTGGCTGACGCGGGCGCAGTAAAACAAATCTGCCTAACAATAACCAATATTTTTATTTTATATTTTATTATAGCTTGATTCCACACAGTATTTTGGTACAAGTAGGAAATTTTCAGCATGTGATATCGGTAGCCCAAATTGATCTGCATTGAGTATAATTCACTTCTGGTGTTACTAACGATAAAAATACAGACAACATTATACAAATAAATCACTTATTTTAAATGAATGCCCAGTTTGAATATAAATCAAGAATACGATGCAACGCCACACACACACCAAAGTTATGTGGAGGAACTGACTTCAAGATTTACTTTCTTTACCAAATATTATAACCCAGCCACCACATACTTGGGTGTTTTGTTAATGTGAAGACAGTATTTCTATACTTCTTAATATGCTCCATTGAATGACTAGTTAGTAGTCTGTACCCACAAACTAATGTCAAAAAAGACAGCAACATTGTAATTTCATCATAAATCAAATTGATGCAATTAAAAAAAATACTTATCCATGCCTGTAAAACTGGTTTGTCCCACAAAGATAGGAATAAACATATTATTATTGTCATGGTAACTATGATTGAAAATTCGGACCTGCTCTTGTAGCATTTTAGAGGCATTTATTTGAATCTGATTTAGATATTGATGTTTATTTCAGTTGAGGAAGTTCGTGTGAAGCTGCAATGAAGGAGGCTGATTAAGCAGGAGATAGTTTTGTTCACGTGGCTCTATGGCGGTTACCATGGTTAGACAATTCAGACCAAGAATATTCAGATAATTTACATGGCAGTACGTGAGAATGGATAGTGACAGAACAGTGAGCGCAACGCATACATGACGAAGATTCAGGTCGTAATGATAGTTCACCTCTCTGTTTCTCTCTCTAAACAATACTGGTTCACCCATTAAGTAATCACTGCTCTCTGATTCAATAACAACATGCGTTTTCCGTGATTGAATTAACACAATATTTCCAATGTTCTGGCCAACGCCTTTGAAAAGTACGTTACCTGCTGTTATGGTGTGGCATCTGCTACTGACGGGAATTATGGATAGTATACAGATGCAGATATACATGTATGTGTATATCATCAGCGAGAATACTGAAGAGCGGAGACATGGATTTACTGGATGATGCTTGTGAAACAACACGGATGACATGGAAGGAAGACAAAGAAGCACAATGTCGAGGAAACCATTTTGTATTGTGGTGGGCGTGTTTTCACCGAGTGTCTGTTTCAATTTGAGAACACACAATTCCATTACTAAATTCTTTTGTGTTTTCCTGTTACAACAGGACTGTGAACTATACAGTCCTCAGTATTTGTCAATGACCTGTGAGGCGCCATCATTGGTTGAACCAATATGGAGCATTTCCTGGTTTAACGAACACATTGCAAACATCATTGGTAGGATTCAGCCACCTCTAAAGGTGATAACTGTGTAATGATCAGTGAACGTAACCTCTACCGCTAATTGCTGCTGGAGTGAGCAAATGTGAATACCTAGGGTAGTTTATAAAGGGCGACATGAAATAGAGCAGTTGCAAGCAGGAATTTACAAGGTGAGAGCGAAAGCTATTCCATTGGTGTTACCAACTCAAAAGAGATACTTCTATGGAGAGTCTGTCTCGAAATCTGATTAGGATGGTACAGACGGCTTTCTTGCCTGGACATCTGTTGCTGCCTTTCGGTAGACATCTAATGTTGTCCCTGATACTTAGAGATGTTTCACCTGATGTTAACTCCTCATGTTACCTTAAGTCACATAAGGTTTACCATTAGGCAGGTTTGTGATTTGAAATCAATATTCATTGATTCGAGGCTCGGACGACTTATTGATTGCCTTCCATGATTGCATCTCCGCCACATTATTGTTAATTGTTATGATTGGTATTATAAGCATATCGGCTTATGCCTTATTTCCGCGTTGCTGTCAGGATGATATTTGTTGGTCATATCACTAAGTGCCTTGGAGAATATTTGCAGCTTGTGGATATTGTTCAAGGATATTTACGATTTGCAGTGTTCAAGGTTCGAGGTGAAATTTCACCACAGATTCTCTGAGGAACCGAGATTATTCTGAATCTATCATGGTAATACGCTATACTTACTATTCTACCTCTGATTATTATTATTCTTGATTCATTTAAAACTATCCTTTATCAGTAGGATTATCTTAACTCACTTCAACATTATTATTATTATTTTTGTTATTACTACTGATATTACTCTGTTTGCAATCCTTTTTATATTCTCGAATGTCTAATTGTTTATCTAAGTGATGTAATTGAAGCGTAATGCAATTTATCTTAATTTTAATCTATCATACTCTCTCTCCCCTTATCTATTTAAACATGACCTGTGAAACATCCGCAACTGTCTTTCTGCATAACTAACTCAATGTAGTTTGTTTACTTATCAGTCTTATATCTCCCAATGTAATTTCAATAGTATATATATATCCGTGAATGTAGAGTATTCAGCTGATGATTTCTACCGAAATTAGATGAATTCATTATATCCTGCTTTATTAACCTTTATTCTTAGTTATAAATTTGTATCGGGAAATAAATGTTTTTTTTTCAATGGAGACTGAGATACGGGAGATAAGGCGTAGTAAGCTTATGAACGCAGGGTGTTCAGAAGAACCGAGATTATTTAGATAAGTTCACTCAAGTAGCTAGCCAGAATTCAAGTGGTTTGGTCTGATTCGGGAGCTCGATCCGAAAACGAAAGAAACAGGCATCCGACGGCTAGATCACTACTCTCTGGATAGCGAGTGCAACCGGGTGATTTGATAGGTGTACTCATTATAATTCTAAATCAATAAATAGTATATGGCATCAAACGGGATGTTGCTGTTTGATCACTCCTAATGTGCTTTTCTATGAAGTATTACTATTATTATTGTATCCTTTAATTCCTACAGGAACATAGGGCTTCAGCCGTGCGTCTCCATTGCGTTCTGTTCTCTGCTATGGTCTTCACCTGGCTCCAAGTCTGCCCACACGTTTTCATCTCCTCTTCACATGACCTCCTCTAAGTCACACTTGCACTGATGACCAACTCGCCGCTTCCCTTTCGGGTTCCACTCGAGCAATAGCTTGTCTAGTGATGTCACTTGATGGTTTCCTAAGAGCATGGCCAATCCATCTCCATTTCTTCCTGCCTGTTTGTCGCACAATCGGTTCCTGGTTGGTTCGCTCATTGCCAGAGATCTCTGTTGCTGATCTTTTCTGGCCATCTTATCTTGAGTATTGAGCGAAGACAACTGTTAATGAAGGTCTGTAGTTTGTTTGAGATGCTCTTTATGACGAGCAGTGCAAGTCTCTGATCCGTATAGCAAGTGCCACTGACTTCACATTGGAGTTGAAAATCCGGATCTTATTTTTGATGCTGAGTGCTGTTGACCTCCACACAGACTTGAGAGTAGTGAAAGCTTGTCTTGCTTTTCCGATTCTTGCTTTGATATCCTCGTCAGTTCCGCCTGTAGTTGAAACGATGCTTCCAAGGTAGGTAAAGGAGGTTGTTTCTTTCAGGTTCCTTCCATTTATGCTGATTGTTGTCTGTTGTTGTTGTTGCTGTTGGTGGTGTTGCCCAGGAATTTTCATCACCCACCTCTGTTTTCTCTATGTTCACCTGAAGTCCTATCTTTGATGCTTCTTCTTCCAACTTGTTGCTTTTCGCTTGCATATCTTCCAGTTTGTCGGAAATCAGACATATGTCATCGGCGAAGTCCAGATCCTCCAAGTTTTTGTGTGTGTCCATTTTATGCCTGTTTCCTCATTGCCCACTGTTTGTCGCATTATCCAGTCTACTGCAATCAAGAAAATCATTGGTGATAGTAGGCAGCCTTGTCTTACTCCTGTCCTCACTTCGAAGGGTTCCGTAAGTTTTCCGTTGTGGATTACTTGGCATGCAGCATTGTCGTATAGCTGTTGGCTGAGATGTATAATTGTCGGTGGCCTACCGTAGTAGCGAAGTAGTTTACAAATCACCTCTCGATTGACGCTGTCAAAGGCCTTTTCAAAGTCGATGAAGTTGAGATAGAGAGGTGACTGCCACTCCAAGCTTTGTTCAATGATGGTCCGTAGTGTGGCGATTTGATCAATGCATGACTTGTTTCTCCTGAATCCAGCCTGTTCCGGTCGAAGTTTTTCATCCAGGGCATGTTTGATTCTCTCCAGGATGATTTGTATGAAGTGCGGACTTTGAAAACAGGATACATAAAATTGTCTTTCTAGGAGGTATTTTATCACAAACAGTATTATCACCAATGTTCATTATTTGCATTCTGAATTGAGTATAGACCATCGGTTGTATATCTTCATTACACTTGACTCAGTCAACACATTCATCTGGCTTTGTAAGCAAGCACTGTTGAGACTTTATATTACTGAATGAGACTTGTAACTACTTCTTGTTGGATATATACCCTGACACCTTCAATTCAGCTGAGAGAATGAACCACAGAGAATGAACACAGAATATTTACCAGAAATCCTTCATTTATTATGATTTTACAAAGAGCAGTGTATAGTTTATTAACATAATCATCTACAGTCACTTAAACACACACACGCACACATGCAGACACACACAGACACACACAAACAAAGAAAAGTGCATATCTATATATCCAGTGCGATTCAAACGTGCAGTCTCTTTGTAATCGGTAATTGAAGGTCTTCACTTATGATCGCCTTCTGTAAAAGAAGCTAAAAGAAATTGGATAAGAAGAAATATTTGTAGTGTGCATCTTCTCAATGAATCAAAGTTGAGAAGAGTTTTTCAAAAAAGGTGTTAAATACAGCCTAATTCACGAACACAGTATGATTAGAGTACGGTAATATTCCGTAGTTTAACTTAAGTGAGGACATCTGAGAAGTGTGCTTGGGTGACTGACAGATTGATTAACCTACTAAGTGACTGACTCATAATCTGACATCAAACTATACTACTAGGCCACCCTTGCATCTGTCCTAATGATTCTGTTGTACTCTTGATTTTTTTTATTCCTACACGTTCCCAGTGGAGCATAGGGCTTCAAGGTAGAGGCTTGAAGTTTCGGTAGCAGTGGTGTTTATTTTTACCGGATGGGTTTGCTAGCCTCATGCCCAACCTTCCCTCTTTACCAGTCTTATTACTGGATTACCGAGGTGAAGTAGTGTGTCAGCTGAAGATTGAAACCCGGACCGTGTGCATGGTCGGCGAGCGTCCTAACCGCTGTGCCACCGACGCACACTCTTGATTGGTAGACTTCAAAATCAAGTTCATATTCAGTTCGATAATGAAGTGACTTCAGTTAAAGAAGCATTTCATTCGGAGACAAGTTAATTGGAAGGTTTCTGGTGACTGACTGTGGACTGAAATTGCTGGGCGTTCTGCTATGCAGCAGTAACCAGTGGGTTCTACCAATTAAATTGAAAGTACAAACACTCGGTGATGATATTGGGTAATGATGGGCATAAGTCAAAATTCACAGGCCATTGTTTCTGTCCCAGTGACTGCATGGTTAATGGGTTGACCTCATCACATGAAGGTCCTCGATTCTATCTTCAGTGTGTTCACCGGTACCTTCTGCCTAGGAGTCCCAAAGTCGGATGAAGTAACCGCCCACCACTCTATGACTTTCAATGATTCTCCATAACTGATGTCATTTCATGATGCAACTTGCGATCGATAAAATCTCTACAAACCACCACTTGAAAATGCCAAGTTGCCTTGCTGACAAATTAATGTATGGGACAGTGATTGAGTATTATTCAGTAGGTGACGTATCAGACACAGTTTGCAACCACTAGTCACAATGACAATAACGATATGACATTCATAGTCACTCTTTCGTGTTCTGAATTCTCCTATCCCGTAATTTTTACTATTGCTGAATTATTCCAGATATGTTCAATGGTTATTTTTGCACAAAAGCAGTATTGATAGTAATAACTAATGATAATAATGATAATGACTCACGGTAATCTCTGTGTAAAAATGAACCAGTTGTGTGTACTTTAAAGTCAAATTCTACTGATGCATTCTGCACAGTGATGATGCCTTAATATCCTCATAATTCACAGGATGGGTATTTGAATGATTATTGACTCAACTGATTACAACCTGTGAAGCAAATGTCTTGATGTAGAAAGCGAATCGATAAATTCCCCTTGATTAACAGTTCACCTCTGCATATTACCTTAGTTGATCGTCAGTTCGCAGGCTTTTGACTGGTCCCTAACTGACATCTGTTAGACAACCATTGGTAACGACGATGTAGTAGTGAACAGCTGTTTCGTTTCAGTTTTTCAGACTGTCTGACAGTGCGCATACATGACTCCCTCCCACTGCAGTTTCAAGCCACAAACTTCAAGTTTATCTACGAGTCCGTCGATCGATTAAACAGTAATAATATTTGTCTCCCAGGAATGTCAATCACGCTAGAGTGATACTTCATAATACACTGCTAATTGTTTGATTGATTGATATGTGAGTATTTGTCAGAGATCACTGACGTCGAACAGCAGTGATTTCTCATTTCTAAGTGTAATAAATTAGATTCTGTGTATCATCTGTTCGCGAAATTAGAAAGCCAGAACTCGGGTGTCTGGAACTGGTTCGGCTGTTTGAGCTCAGTGGAACCAGCTACACCACTGCTGACCTCAAGCAGATCACACATCGTGATCTGAATACTTTTGATTTCTCAAGGAACCTGTGACAACTTTTCAACATCACGAACTGAGGAATTTTCTCAAAAGGGCGAATTTCGACTGCATATCGTACCAAACATACTACTGATTGATGTGAGTAGTGGAAGAATACTCGTCAGCTAATCACCTTTGAAGTGACGACTCATCACTTAAACACCATAAAATCCAGAAAGTCTCTCACTGACGTCAGACTTCAATAATGGATGAAATTGAATTGGTTTTGCAGGATGATAAAATTACCCCTGTCTGAATATTCAAAAAAGGCTCAACTTACGGGAAGTCTGAAATTGTATGAAATCATATAACCAGGCTAGTCACCAGTAGTTGTCTTAGTTAATTCTGAATTGATTAATAGCTTGTTGTGAGACGTGCCTAAATGACCCCTATTGGATTGGACAGAAGCTTAAGAGACCGTTGAACGACGATACACTCCAGGCTGTGAAAGGAATGCAAACACGAAATGACAAGTCAGACATCTACGGGTGACATGGAAGACATCGTGATGTGAGGAGGAACTGGAAGCTTACCGGCAGTCATGGAGCCAGATAACAATGAGGACTGCAGAGGACTCATTGTCATGGAGGTGTTCCCAAGAAAATTACCATGATAACCAATGGAAATCAAAACGAATAGTTTCAAATTAGACGTGGAAGTCTTTCCATCAGTCGGTCTACGAAGAATTAATTTTCCTAGGCAGGGGATCTTTAATCATTCAAGCCAGATTTGAGGATTGCCCCAACTTTCTCTGGATTTCAGACAGCCATCATGTTTTGTCTTCCTTCCGAGTAGACCACACAACGTTATCGAAGTGCCTAAATTGCAAAATCGACTCTCTGACATTTCCCTCGAACGACTATTCATCACTAAGCCACCTGAGCACACGATCAGCTGTATATCATACACAGATGACTGAGTCGTTGCTTCCTCTATTCGGACTCTACTCGACAATCTGACGAGTATTGTAACGTGAATCCCACCTCAGCATCTGTGAATTCCAACTCTCTCTCAAAATTTCACTGATGAATGTCAGTTGTTGAAGAAATTCACACGAAAAATTACTCAATTGCAGAAAAGGTAAAATAGACCTCACCGAGGTTCACGTCTTCTCACGGTTTTGGGCTGAATTGAAAGTGATTTTGTGGAAAGATTCATTAAAACTTATTGAATTACCAATTAAGCAGTCAAATAAAAGGGAAATTCTTGAAGGAAACCATCACTCATTTCCATTAAGACTAGGCGATGCCACAGTTTAGAAAACGAACACAAGGTTATCGGTCCTCAATCTGGTCGATAATCACGTTACCATCAATTCATTGGTTTGCTTTCACCACTGGCTGAGAAGACGAATTTGTCTCATTCGATGCTAATGGTTATCGGTCCCGTTGAACAATAACATACCCTGATTCGCAATCAATATTGGTCATTTTTTGAACAGATTAGATCACATTCATCAACATTGATGTTTCACCGCCTCTTCTAAGTAGTATTAGATTGGTATTGTGGAGGGAATTACGCACTAGCCTTTCTTCAGTGGAAGTGTTTCGATATCCGTGATCGTCGTAGACGTTGAAGTTTGTGGGATTTACAATGAAGCAATAATTTGAAAAAACTGTAGATCTACGTGCTACCATATACTACTGTCTGATTGATATTGGCTGATAAATTCGCCTTTCGAATTTCGTACAATTCGAAGGGTAAAATGTCACCCGCTTTCCCTTCGGAAATCGAAACTATGCAGATCACAATATGTATGATCTTCTTGATAACATAAATGGCGACACATGAATAACGTGAAACGTAGACTGTGAAAATTGTGGAATTTCACGCTGTAGATCATTTTATGGAGTAGATCACTGGAGGAGAATGCATTCGATTATATTGAGAATTAGAAAGCCATAATATATCTGAGGCTGAAATCTAGTGTTTCCAGTATCGCGTATTTGGTATTCACACTCATTTGTGTGGACTAAACTCTAATCGGTTGACGAGGCTTCTAACCAAATAGTGAATTTAACGGTTGTTGAGGTCATTCCAAACATATATTTACTGCTACTAGGAACTGTTCTGATTGTTGTTTGAGACAGTGAGAGCACTTTTGTCAAGTGCAAGTCATCTAACTGCTTTTCACGTGTCGATGGCATTATAAGTTCTGTTGTACTTAGGAGCTAATTCCTCATTTTCTGGCACTCTTCATCAACACGCAGCAGTTCTCAGTGATTCTCTAACTAAAGTCAGTTCGTTATCAACACTGAGATCAATGAAATGCCTATCGGACAACACGAGGATAGAGCATTTTCCATTCACTCGTCAGATCCGTATAGTTCGAACTCCAACAGGCCGTAAGTAAGACTGGTGACATAGTTTAGTTGTAGTTGGAGTTCAATAAAACAAAGAAACAGTTATGATGCTACAAATACTACTACCACGACTACTTACAGGACAGAGCTGAAATGAGAAGAATTCAAATTGTATTAGGACATTTATGTTGACCATCGATAATAGGCGAGCTCACAAAGACACACAGTGTGTAGGGAGGTGATGAAAATGTGTCCAACTGGAAATCTACCTGATGTCACTCGAAGATTCAACATTATTAATTATCTAAACAAACAGATTGTCTTTTAGTTAGGAGTTCGACTACGAGCTGATTTTCGTTGAAGAACCGCGGGAAACCAGCAGTGAGTATCGGACAGCTGTTTCGTCATAGTTTGATAACTTTAAGCCTTACGAAACCAGTGCATTTCTAACTGAGGATCTTTCAGTTACAAGACAAGCTAGTACACCATCCAACCGCTGGCGCTCGATCAAATGGCCAGTACATTATTCACAACTCCTGCCATTCAGCGAGATATATGGCTCAACCCTCCTCCAATTTCATGGACTAGTAACTCACCAATAAGTGAGGAATTAAGCCCAGATAGCTCTCCACGACAATGTTTCTCAAACTGATGTCAGATCGTGATCATACCTTCATCCAATGAAATCATTCATAACCACTACTTGATGACATTATTATTTCTGTCAGGGGTCTTCAAACCTCCTTCTAAAGTCACGAATGCAACCTAGGAAGTGCAGACATTAAGATTAGTACTATGTTCAGTTATCATCTATTGTTCTGCATTCACTCTTAAACCTCGATTCAGTTGACTAATTCAAGCACTTGTCAAACAGTTTCGTGCTGTTAAATACGCCGAAGGCGTTTCGAAGTGATTAAAACCAACTGCTGACATCTCGTCGTCCTCGGCCATCAGCTTCTGTCACACTTCAGATATAGAAGAATAATCAAACCCGTATACTTCGATGGTTATTTACTTACATTTTTAAACTGAAGGTAATTCATACATGTATACATAGGGAAAGGAAGAGAAGTAACAAATTACCAATATGGTTAATATTAGAGTTATTTGTTGAAGTCATTTTCGGTTAAGTTTCAGTGGTAATACCATCACTTATTGTGAGTGCGTAGGTATATTCAGGTGACAGATCACAAACTTTACGAAATCCGCCTCTCCTGAATTCCACTTCTACACAACATCAGCTAAATGAAGTCATTGAATCGAGGTGAGTGAGTCTGTGGAACCAGTCTCCCCTACTAGTAAGTGACTTTCTTCTATTCAGGTTACCAAACTAGTGGTTATTACATAATTGTCATATCATTACGTCATATATTCCTGTCATTGATAGATATAGTCATCATGAATTCTAGTCCACTGAAATCAGCGTAATGGGAGGGATTCGGATATTCAGCATTTGTGTCAAGCTCACGACATCTTCAGTGTGGTTCAGGGACTTGCTGTCAGCAGCTGCTTTTGTACCACATTGCAGATCAGATGGCCAGCTGGAAAGAATTAGCCAAAATGGACTCTGACAATGCACGGAACAAGAGCAATTGAGATGGATTGGACCTACGCATAGGGGAGAGTTGAATGACATCACTGGTCAGGCGAACCTCCAAGGAAAACATGAATGGGGAGTGACAAGTTGGACGTAACCTCGAGAGTGACATAGAGGAGACGAAATTCTATGAGAAATCTTTTAGTAGCTGAAGAGGACTGAAGAGAGCAGAAGGAAGTGGAGATGTGCTCCTGAATTCCTGTCGTCCACTTAGAACCCAAAGGAATAACAACGGAAATAGTCTTATTTGTTGCTACACACATTTGCAGTCTCCGTTGATTGATTCTCAAATTGAACTGAAATTCTTGGTCTCTTTTGACATGCTGACCTCTAGTACACATACTTCAACGATGTCTGAATGTCAACACGATGCTACTTTTGTTGATGACGACCTGCAGTGGACTCCATGATGCACATTTTTTCGTGTTCAGTGCTTGTCAGCTGGCCTATTGGTCAAGGCTTTGATGTTCGGAACGCTGGGTGAAGGTTGCCAGCGAGTTTCATTGGAGAGACCTCCACTCACTGTGCATGCTGATACTTCCATTTGACGACTCCCAACCAAGATAAAATGTACATCTTCTACATTTCAGTGCCAGTCGTCATCAACCGAAATAGTACTCTTCTATTTCATGTTTGATGAAAAGAGTTTATAGACAAGACGTGCAGGCAGTATGTTGTCTGTCCCAATAAAACGAACAACATCCTAACTTAGGGTGAAATGTTACCATGACTTTCAAATCAGACGTAGCTTTATTATTCACAGACTGGCATTCGTTACTTGTAACCAAAAAACAAAACGTGCATACAATTGTCATTGTGTGTTAATTAGTTCAGAGGTGTGCTTATCTCTTACCCTTGAGGCCTTTTAAAAGACATACAGAGAATTTGTTTAAATGCATGAAGATTCAATATATATTAAGCATTTACAAGTAATGGCAAGTAAATGAACAATACATAAAATGCGTTAGAGAAAACAGACAGCAAGTTAAAGTAGATTGGTGGATAGACAGACAGATAGATAGATGGATATATACCATTTTACATTAGTTCGAAATAATAAGACCCTATAAAACGTGGATTTCACCGATGATTTGTGTCTCCTCTGACTTAAAAGCAATCGAAGATTAAGAGAAGAGAGCCAATAAACTGACAGAAATTGCAACGGACATCGATCAGACAGAGGTGATTGAGATACTCGACTAACTTAGGCAAACACCAATCATCAGCTTTGCGAGAATTCTCGAGTGACTCACTGCTTCCATTCACCTGGACTGTGAGTGTCATTTCAGCTGCAGGCGGCATTGATGACAATGGCAAAATCAGTCGAGATTTCAAAGGGAAGACGTTCGTTCGTTACTCTGTGGAGACCAACGACACTGAGCGCGGGGAAGTGTATCCGAATTCTCAACATGAATGTCAAGTCAGAGCTTACATATAGTCCATGGAATTTGTTTGCGCATGCATCACAGAAAGCCCTTCCAAAGAGGGTGGTGGTGGAGGCATTCATATGCACCTGCCTTCGATCTGTTCTGAAGATAAAATGACAAGTCAGAAAGGTGAGGCAACAAGAAAATCCACCAGGCAGCACGACACTTCACAACCTGCTTTCCAACAAATATGCAGAGGAAAGCTGAGACAGACTGAAGGTGTGTTGATGGGATCATCAGGTGACAATAAACATCACGTCAGCGACAACTACTCAAATGGAATGCAAATAGTTTTGTTGCCCTGATGCAATATGGAAAATGATGTGATGATGAAATGAAGGCTTGTGCTTATTCCTGGAGCCAGTTGAATAAGATACATTTTGTCTAATAAAGTCATTGGTTTTAGTATTAATATTCACTTGGTCCCACCAATGACTCTAGCCTTCTAGGCACCGTTTTCAGTTCATTCATTCAACTCTCGACATCCTTAGAAGTGAGCTCTACACATCATCCAAATATACTTCTTCGCTTGTGAAGGATATTACTCATTTTTGATCGTTTACCGCCGTGTTTTCAATTATTCTATCTGAACAACTAAGGTTATGCATCACGGAAGGCATTCAGGTCACACAAAGCATCATTCAATCAGTGTTTCACAGTTTACCAGTTGCCTGTATCTCATCTTATCCAAATGGGAGCATGTTTCATTACTGACTGTGATATTGACAGGCGTACTCGACGTCAGTATTCGATTTTATATGATCCAGTAGAGAAATACCATTTAACTGTATAGATTTGATGCGAAATCTGACGAAAGAGTACTCTGCTTTGCTAATTCCAGTCAATTATGCTTCACATCAAATGAGTGTTTTGCATTCTCATATTTTGTCTTATCTGTAAATCGATAAAGTAAATGAATGTGGCAAGACAAGCATACACAATATCAATGAGTCAGTTATTCTCACCCGAGGTAGCTGTTGAAGTGAGCAAGAAGAAAGACCATCTGGTGAGTTTTGTAATATTTGTGAATATACTGTTTTTGAATCAATGAATATACGAAGGTTGAACCACAAAATGACAAGAATTCGAGAACTGCTGGCTGCTGTAAATGTCCTATCTTATGACAGGCACTGCGGGATAGTTGACAAGTCATTCGAACAATCCAATTCCTGCTACATAGCACTTGAAATTATCAGAAGGCTCAATCAGCAGACACCTTGTGGATGTCAAGCATTTCGTTGAGAAATTCAAATCATTGAAAATAATAAATGTACTTAGGACACCAAATCTACCATCGACTCGATAATGTGATCGTAATGAAAGCCTTTCAAGGAGAATTAGTTAGCAAGGGAGGGCAGTGTGATCAATTTCCACCCCATTTTTAAGAAATGCGTTTTGATTTTGGCAACACTGATTGCGTAATCATCCACAGTTGTGATTTCAGTTCACTGAGCTGATTTCTATCTCATGAGTTGTTGTACAACTCTATAAACTGTCTATTAGACTTGTCCAGTCCATTTTATAATTTCTCATCCCACCTCATCGCTGTCATTTACGAAGTGCAGATGAATTCTTGATGACTTCAACTAGAAAAACAAACTGTGATGTTTTTGTTATAATTCTGATGCCCAAATGTTGCAGTATTTTCTCTGTTACCACTCCAAAATTGAAGTATGTCTTCCTCATTTATTCCTTTATAGTCATTGTAATTTGACGAAGTTAGACTGCAACTGATGAGGACATGTGAGATGAAGTGATCACATCATTTTTCACTGGGAATTTAATCCTCCACTATTTTATTGCAAGTGCACTAACTGCATGCATTTGTGTTAAGACAAGAGGAGAATGCTTATGAGTGCGTGTTTCCCATGTGGATTGAATGTCACATTATTCGTCGTTTGAGAATATCTTGACCATGCACAATGAAATTAAATAAGATGGTATGACTCAGCTCAGAACAGCAAAAGCTGTTGTTTGTAGTGATATCAATTGTGAACTCAGCTTTGGTCGTTCAACAATAGAATGCTAGCCAGCAATGCATGGGAGACCCTAGATTCGACTCCCAGGAAGTCCACTTCCACCGTAAGAAGAAGTATCTCGCTTCTAGGGATTGCTTCTATTAGGAGTGAGCAGCTGCAATCTGATAAGTGTCAGTGGCAAGCAAACTGAGTTGCTCCATCCTTGTTTATGAACAATAAAAGGCTCTTGATTTGAAGCTTTTAACATCCTCTATACCTGGATTCGTTTCAAGGTCTAAAGTTAGACTTCTCAAAACGGTTTTAAGCATGTACCAGTACTGTCATGTGAGGAGACAGGTATAGATAGCCACCGAGTGTGCCTTTGATCACATAAGTTTTTTCTAAGTGACATGCATCCGCTACACACCTTTATGCTCAAGTTGGTCTGACCTTCAAAAATGCTCGAACAACTCCAGAAATTTCAGTTAAGGCAAGCTCTGGATGACTGTTTGTAACAGAATACAACAAGAAATGTGACTTACAATGCAGGCCTGTATATGTTTTCACAGAATCAGAAAAGCACACAAGATTAACTATTTTAAAAAGTTGACTAAATTCTCCATGACAATGAGACAGAAATTCTATTGATGTTCTCAAATTAAGTCACAGTGTGTGCAACAATATCAACGGAATTTGAAAATCGAAACATCAAGGCTAGATAAATCAACTGCACAAAACCTGTCTGATTGATGGACGACTAAATAACACTGACAAGTTATGTTAGGCGTCAAGTCACTATCATCACCACCATTGAAGGTGAGTGACAGTTTCATACTTTCGTGGGAGGGGAGGAACATATAAAGACAACAAATTTTGCAGAAATATTTTCGTGCATGTTGGTTTGCAGGGATTTGATTGGCGTGAAGTAGGGTGATGAGATTAGAGGGGAGAGTTGGAGAATCAGTGGAAAAATGCATGTACTATTTCGGTGTGGTTTGTGATCCTTCGGCATTCCTATTAGCCAACGTATTCGTTCAGTATTTCTCCCTTCATCTGTCTTGGTGCAGCACTCATGTGATTAGGTCATTCCCTGCCAATAAAGACTTTTTGAATCATTTCCGGATGACAATAGGTTTATGTCGGTGAGAACTTTATCATCATAATACATCATATATCTACCACCTACAACGAATCTGATTGATTGCACAATGTTCAGCTTCTGATATTGTCTAATCTAGTTCAACATAAAGTCTCAACCTCATCAGCCAATTGTGTAGGCCAGTTTTATCTGCTCACTTAGAACGATGACTACAAATGCAAATGTCATCAACTTACTGTATCTGACTAGGAGATAAACAGAACATTGGTAAATTTATATTAGACTCGGAAAGTAGGGAATGAAAGTGCAACCTTGATTGTTGGTGTTGTGAGATGCAAAGTTAGTTAGGTGTTGGGTAGAAAAATGGTGTGAACTGACAGTCTCACAGTCTTACACTTGTCATAGAGATTGCTATAATTTCATTTCAAGTCTTCTTGAAGCCTGTATTTCCTGTTGTGATATGTTTATGTCAGTCACTGGCACTCATCACTAATTGAGAGTATCGCGGTGGTCACGTGTTGAGGTGGAAATGTTCAAGTAAGTCAATAGAACTCACGTTTGAATATTCTAAAATCTCTTTGCTTATGCCCTAAGGGAGTGATATAATTCAGCCCAGCTTACATTGACTTCCCTTGTGACGAAATAGCCAGTCAGAGTTGGAGAGATATGACTGTTCTGACACAATGACGATGAACTCTGGTGTAGATGGGACAGATGAGTACGGTTTTCTATGAAAATTCGACTATAACGAAATCACGTCTGTGAAGGATAGTGTGAATTCCAAGTAACATTATGCATTCTAGCAAATTCGAATATATTACTCTCTGTTCGGTATAGGTACTTGGAAACCCATACCAAATTGTAGTGCTACAAAGCCTAGTTGAAATGGGATCTAAACAATGGATGGCCACAGCGTAGATAAGTCCACCACTCGCTCGTACGACTACTGGTCAGAGAAATGATGCATATCCTGGGACACAACCTCAACCGAAGGCATGTCGGAATGGTTGATCTCTTTACCTAATGTCAAATCTTCCAAATAAATTAATCGAATTGGTTAGTAGTGATCACAGTTTAATGTGAGGAGTATCTCAGTACTCATCTCAGCAAACCAGTCAGTAGTATGTGTGGTGTCATTCATCTCTACACAGAGCAGTAATATCTTTCATTCCAGCTTCAAAACATGATGAATATGCTTGTTTTAGAGAGCACTTCACCAAACATTGAAACAATGATTGCATCAAATACTGACTTACTAATTGGACCGGAGTTTCTTAGAATTGTAGAAAAACACGAACAGAAGAAGAGAACATTTCACAAGATTTTATCTTTTGAGTATGAAAATTATTAAGTGGAAGGCGTTTGCAATGACAACCGACTAGTAATAACCTTCTCCCTATACCGGTTGTGTTTTACTTTTCATCGCATAAGTCATATTACACTTGGCGATCTATTCTGTGTGCCTCCTGATTACAACAGCTTTGTTCATTTATTCATTGAGCTGATTGCACAACTCTAACACCCCAGTTCAACTTCTCTACTGTGTTGAATGATATTAGCAACTGTGATTATGACAACTTGTCTCTTCCGCTACTACCGTTTCGTGAAAATGTGATTGTACATGAATGTTGAGGAGGCAAATGAATTCCTCGAAATGCTTGTCTTCTTCTTTTCATTACCACCTGAATGGCGATTATTCAGGAATAATTATGTTTGCTAAGACTAAATAATACATAAGGAGAGATGAAAAATGGAGTTGTGCTTGATCTGCTTGTTACTATATCGCCATGCATATTCATTTTGAACGAGGATTACCTTCAGAAGGTGTAATAGTGCGCCTCAGTTATCAGACCTGCAGATGAGTGGGACAACAGCAGTGAAGAAGAGCATTCTTCAGCTACTAACAGTATCATGGTAGTGACTTTTTCCAGCCCTTCTGTTTCTCTCGGACTGTCACGTAATATCACATTTCCCCTCTTCTCTCTATGCATCTTTATCGCCAATCACTTATCAAATGAATTGAGTGATAACTTAACCCCGTAACCCTTGTTCAACTGGTCCAGTTTAATTTTTCAGTAGACTTCTAGCTGATTGAAGGCCCGGAGAAGAAGGAAGGTAGGGCATAGGGCAAGCAACTCTACTCATTTGGACATCTGAAAGTGGTTGCTCACTTCCTCCAGTTATATAGGCAGACAGCAACGTTTCAACCTCAGACGACGCGAATGGGGCAGTCGACACCAGAATGTGAAGAGCAAGAGAGACCTTCGTTAACCAGAAATCAGTTTGGAAATCTACTGCTTTGACGGTTCTTCTATAGGTGTAAGACACGCGACATACCACGAAAAGCATTTCTAACAAGCCTAAAACTTTTATCCAACAGCCTCATTCACTCGATACTGAAGATGAAAGAGCCAGCCAGAAGGAATTGAACACAATCAACTCTGCAAAGGAATCATTAGCAAACGTGTTGGTAAGCCAATATTCTAAAGGAAATTTAGTTGTAGAGGCTAGACTCTGAGGAGTTCAGTGGCTGTTAGGGCACACCAGGCCATCACTCAAGTGGAACTCGATTGGGAAATGACAGCCCGACACGAGGGTGACGTGAAGAAGATCGTGTGGTGGGGAGATGGAAAGTAATAGTCGATTCTGGAAACCGTTAGAAACGACAACAGGGGACAGAGTGATGTCAAGACGTACTATCGAAGCCTTATGTTCTCTTTGGAAACCATGAGAATAATAATGACAGTCATCAATCTTCAACTCATTCAAAAATCCATCGAAAATGGGAAACAATGAAAACAACTTACCTATACTACCTGACAAAGTGAACAAAGTATAATACAATCTCGTAAAAGAGAGGTGGTTGTTATAACGTGACGTCGTGTGAATACGAATCGTTGGCTGTCTATAACAAGCACTAGACAATTTCCTAGTTGAATATTCTCCGACCCAAAACCCGCAAATACCAGGAGAATCACAGAGTAGGGTTGGAAAAGTGTATTTCCAAAACAGACAAGTGAGGAAGTGACCAAGAGTACAAAAACGCGTGACACATAGTGATCGAGTCACGAAGCTTGACCAGTAGGCGTTAAACGCATGCTGTATTCTAAATGGTTGAAGTATATATCATGAGACGATGGACAGATAGACTGGCAGATTGATAAGAGGAATTGTGACTACATATCAAAGATTATGCGTGGGACTTCCATCATACAACGATGGCTGCCTTCATTCGATACTGAAAATTCAATGCCTAGTCGGTGAGAGAGGATGAACAAGCAACGCAAAGTACTTTGGCACGCAGCAAAGCAATCAAAAGCCTGTTGCCCCAAGTATATATGCAGAAGAATAAGTGGACGAATTGAAAAGACACTGGGAGACATTCAAGTAGCATCACACACCAGATCCTCGAATCCAATCAGCATTGAAAGTAATGAGTAAGGCGTCCTAATGTGACACCAAGAAAATGATGTGGGCATCAAATAAGAGAAAGTGGGCAGTGGTTTAGTTAGTTAGGAGTGATATCATAGAACCGACTGCAATGCAGATATCCCACTGATGGCCTATGCTCTACTCAGTACACATGCAATGAGGAATTATAGTGATAGTAACAAAGCTTGGATAACTAATGCAAATATCAACCATGAGACTTAAAATGGCAGTAGAACACTTATTAACTGACTGAAGGATTCGATTAGTCATCACTCCATTAAATGTTTGCTTAGAAATGGCTGAGGTAGCGACGCATATATACACAGGTCTGAATTATCAAACACACATGACATTACTGATATACTAACATTTACGAGTATAGTCATATGTTGCTGCGTGATCGAAACGATGCAGTATTAACCCGCATTGATATGAGAAAATCTAAGCACTGTTATTAAAACTCCACTCAGTTTACTCAAGACACAGAAAAGAATAATCATGATGTATTTATAAAAGCAAGGACAACTTATTATCTAAGGCACAGATACGTGTTCGAGAGGAAACGGCTTGTATCAGAAAAGCCGCAGCACAGCAGGAGGAAGCTAGATCAAGTCTGGAGAAAACAAAACACCTACTGATATTGCTCCTACAGATCTCAGTGGAGATTTCAATGAGCCAAACTAGGCTACTCATAAGCTTGAGAAGATTTGGAATCAAGAATATCCCGTTCAAATTAAAAAATCTACTCCTGGTGAACGCTAGCCATTGGTGTACCATGAGGTTCTGTGTTCACCCAATCCCTTGTGTTTGTCCTTAAATATCAACAGATTATCTGTCATGAAACATCCTATGGTTCTCCACGTAAGTAACCTGTAAGTCGAAAAACAGCTCAAAGATGAAAGAAATATGTCTCCGTTGCAAGCAAATCTGAACAATCTCTCCGACCCGCACAAGGAATTGATACTGCCCATTAACGTTGCGAAGTGCACGACCATGCATATCAAAAATGCAAGTGTCAGTGCAAATGACATAAGAGGAATGACACGATTTCTATCTCAAGTGTAAGTCATCAAATAAACAGAATGGAATATTGTCATACAGTGTTAGCGCGCAAGTTCAGGTGCTCACTGGCAATAAATCCTCAAGAGTTTGGGTGGAGTCAGCAGTGAATGTTTATTGCTACAGTAGTACATCAAGTCAACCAGTACTTGGCTAAAACTGGATTAAGTTATGCTGAAGACATTATTATTGAAGGCTACATGTATTATCCGCAGTTTGACCAATCTGCAATACGAGGAGTAACATCAACAATGAAATCTCTTCTCGTTATCACATTATGGGCATAGGGGAAGAGTGAGGAGATCCAATAACAACGCTCAAAATTTTAAGAAATAAGCATGAACCTGATGCATCTATTATTTCTCTTTCCGACAGGTCGAGGCATCTCGGAGGAGAGAGAATGATAGTTCACAGACCAAAAAGAAACAACATTACAATGGAATACTTATTCTATCACTGAGTCACAAATTATTGGGACAGACATCCAGCAGAAGTGGTGTCTTCACCCTCATTTCACTGTTTCAACAAAGCGATTAGATACATAGCATCGATAATTCTTCGAAAATGAATTCACATAGGTCTGAAGCCCTCTCTCCACAGCCGAAACTTCCGTTGTGAATCTCAAAACATTCAAAATCTTCACCAATATGGCAACGAAATGTTTAAATGTTCAACACAACCACTTGATATCGGAAAAATTACATAAACAGTCTTTGTGTACCACTTACGTGTTTCCGAATTGATCACCAAACTGATGAATATAAACAGAATGCAACAGAAAACAGCCTTCATAATTGATTTTCTTGTGATGGTTGGTTAATTTCACAGAAGAACACTAACTCCTTTTATACTTTTTTCAAATGACAGTATCGTATGAAAATGAAAGCCCCCGTGGAGTGTGTGTTTGTGTGTGAAGATTTCATTGGTGAGAATAGTGTCAGTGTTCTAACCTATTGAATGGTTGGAAATCAACACACACGTGTATACAAAACTACTCATAAGAAGAAGAAACCTTGGTTTTACAGAGTGATGTCCCTACGTCGTTTGTCTGTCATTTCTCTATCTGTCTGTCCGTGACCACTCTTCACTCTTATGTAATTTGGATACAGCCATATTGAGCTGAATGAGTGCAGACGACACATTGTGAGGGAGGCGAAGAAAGATGTGATTTGTCTATTCCACCATGTCTGTGTAATGATGATTATACAAAGAGGACGAGAATTGAGTGGTGGTGTGTGTTGAAGATGGAGAAGTTGGCTGTTACAGAACACACGTAGGTGCTGAGTTCCGAACAGAGATGGCATCTATGATGAGTTTTAAAGTGGAACGATGCAAATACTAGATCTCCTTAGAGTTCTGGTAGTTCTATGCTCAATATCACTTCGTACATAGAAGAACCATATCAAACTTGATCAGTTCCGAAGCAAGAGTTAGGCTGATCTGGTCCTCTATAAAATGAGATTCTGAATACATCCTTGAAAGGTCAAAAAAGACAAGCGAATATTGTAGTAGGAGGTGGATTCATTTCAGTTTGTTTGTACCACATCATGCAGATACGCATCAAACCCTGAACTGTTTCTGACTCCCATGTTCAATATATCAAAGTCGAGCGAAGTACGATTTGAAAGTAAGCTGAATGATGAATTTCACGACTCAGTGATTACATAATAGGATAAAAATGTGACGATTGCTTGCTAAAATATAATCACTAGAAATTCGGTTACATAAAGTCTAAGGAAACGCATGATACATTGGCGAAAGTAATGCTTACTCACTATTATCATCATCATCATCCGGAGTGAAACATAATAACTCACTGGCATATCTTCATTCAACCTGGTTCTCCGTCATATTCATTCAATAGGCTGTGCGACTGGTCACAATCATCTTCCACTCTCACTCCCCATATCATCCTCTAGTCTGTGTCACACTCAGACACCACAACCCCTAGCTCTCCGCACGGATTCCATTCAAGAGATAGACTGGCATGTGACATGACTTGAAGAGTCACTTAGCATGTGTCCAACCCATCTCAATTTCCTCGTGTATACATCTTAACAAGTTTTTACCTGATAGAGTTTCCTATCGCTTGCCTATCATTTCTGGCTCTCCAGCCATCAGATCTTTGGTATTAAGTGAAGGCAGCCATTCATGCAGTTAAAACTGCAACAACTTCTAGTAGATAAATTTAACGAATCATAGTAAAAAAAGGGATTCATGGATCAAGATAAGAACTCCAATGAAACAAATTGATTAGAAAACGATGAGAATATGGATAGTGTATATTCGGTTACCAGTCTTATACGACGATACATGATCATATCATGAAAACAGCTAATCGAAATGACGGAAAGTACACACGATAAGATAAGTGCGTCGGTGGCACAGTGGTTAGGACTCTCGCCGACCATGCACATGATCCGGGGTTCGATCCCCTGCCGGCGCACACCCGATATCTATGGTCGGCCTGAATTTGGGCTACCGGTATCCATGCTGAAAATTCCACACTTGTACTAGAAATACGGTGTGGAATCAAGCTGTAAATCAAAATAAAAAAATAAGATTCCGGTAGCGAATTTAAAGTCGATTTTTAGGATATCGCATTTCCCAATAAATAAAAACCAAGAAGCACAAAATTGCTCAACAGATATAACGCCCAGTGGCAATTCAGCGATTTTTGTGGAAATATAGAAGCATGAATTCTACAAGAACAGTAAGATAACATTATATGTGCTTCACCAAACACATTTTCAAAGCCACGACTTTCAATGTGTGTTGACATTTCATGAGTATTTGAAAGATGATGTATCGCGGAGAGAAATTAGTTGGAGAATCTCTGAATAACAACGATCATTTGATCATAACCGTCTTGTAAACAATGTAGTGATTCAGAGACTTCAGGCATTTATCAGCAACTTTCCTTGCTACAGGATGGATAATCAACCGACATGGAAATCAGACATGCAGCAAACCAAACAGCTGAAGGAAACTGAGTTGTGCTGGACACGAGTTGACGAGACCCCCGAATAGTATCACTTGCCAACGACTTGAGTGAAACCTGAGTAGGAGGCGACTAGTTAGAGAGACTTAGGCTGGCGTGAGGAGTATCATGCAAGAAGAAGCCAATTGAAAATGTTGTTAGAGAAGCCAGTGAAATGGAGATATTCAAATAAGGACAGCATATTTCACTCGGAATGGAGGAAATCAGAACAAAGGAATTGTGGAAAAATATTGTTTCTAATATCTGAACACATTTATCCACATAACAACTGTTGAATACTCGGTGGATGATGGCTTTCATGGGAAGCTAGGATCGGTGATTTCTCCTACTTGAGACTCCTGAACTGTATGCTGACTATGGACCTTCTAGAAGAAACAGTACGCTTTATACTGCGGAAATGATTTCCATAACTTCAATGGATGTATTTATTCGACGTCGAAATCAGAGAGACGTCTCTCAAACAAAATGTCGCGTTAACCACACAACACCAAAACACCTCCAATTTAAAAAGCAATCAGGCGTGGTAAACAGTCATGTTCAGTTATCCAACAAAATACCTCACACAAACCAATCCACTTCAAATCAAAGGGAAGTTAAAATTTCGATGAAAACGGAAGCAAACAGCCAGCCAACACAAGCCACAACCAACTAAACACAACAAAATTCCTACTTCAAAAGAAGGTCAAAATTTGAATAATTTACAACTACATATACGGGTCGTCTGATAAAAGACACCGCGGCTGCCAGTGCACTCTAAATTAATTATTTATATGTATTGTATGTATTAATTATTCTTTGTTGTCTAATTAGCAAATCTTTGTATATTCTGTGAAATCTTTTGTGTGTGTAAAACCAGAGGAATTTGTAAATTTGTGCATTTTTTCACGTTTTAATCAGTTTTTTTTTATTAAAAAATATTATAGAAAGAAGAAAATATTGTCTAGCTGACAAGACTGAGATAGAACAAGCAGGGTATTAGAATTCAGTCTGCTCTCTTTAAGTAAACAGTCGGAAGATATGAATTGATCTATTGTAACGACCAGAACCGACTGAGTTGTTGTATTCAAGCAGGGAACTGATATTTGCTTCCTACTGTTTAGCTGTCGGAAACTCACTTGGAACATGTACAATGATAAAATGCTTGAAAGACAACTTAAGGATGATTGTCCATCGAGGAATCTTTTTGTCGTTCTACACAACCGTACAAACAATGAAAACTCAAAATTGCCTCCACAGTGCTGTTGGACAGCTACACATAGACAAGGTAACCAACTAAGTAGGCACAGAGCGAGGACTGTAGAACAAAATTAGTTAACCACAGTTATACTGTATGAATAACCCTTAGAACCGAGTAGAATATTTCCAGCAAGGAAGCATCGAAGACGCTTTTCATAAGAATCGCACTCCAACGCTTCCCGCACACAGTCCAACTTCAGAATGACATTGATCCCCTTAGACGAAATCACATCGTACGGCAACACATTATCGATGTACTGCACAATCACAGAGAGAAGCATTCGAATCAGAGATTGAACACTGACAGAGACAACTGATAAGGATCAAGTCAACACGCAACAACACAAATATCAGAACAATGACACAGAGTCTAGGAGAGGAAAAGAGGAATGGTAATCAATAAGCTATTTGAAACATCCCATAAGGGCATTGATATTGTATTAGATCTCCCATGAGATATCTCTCAAACGGTTATTCCGATACATCTCTATTCACCTCATGTAAACAAAAACCTAGGGAAATATATTTGAACATAGATAAATTGGGCATAACCTCCTTGATTCCGATTACTAATCCTACACAGAACACCTCCTAAGTGTATGTTGTTTATTTTTCAGTAGAATAAGAGATTAGACAACCTTCTGCTGTACAGAGACCTCCAGGTAATATTGACGAATTACCTGAGCCTACACCATTTACAGTGTATTCACCTCACGTCCTGCGATGACATTCGATCTCACCTTGTAGATAATCTCATAGCATGACTCTGATGGGACTGAGTGACTTGAGTTCAATGAGTGCTCGTGAATTGAACTACTACTAGTTTTACATTGTCCTCTTGCTAGCTACGCCGGATAACCGTCAGAGTCGTGTTTTGAAAGTGTGTGCTTTGTGTCACACTGGTGATCCGTCAAAACAACTTCGATTTCTGAGTAGAGAGAAAGTTCATTCAGTCTCGTGTTCGACTATGAGTCTAATCTTTTGCCTATTCATTCGCTTTTATTTCAAAATAACTGATTCAATGTTGTCAAACGTGCAATGTATTTGCGTACATGTTTTCTCCTTTTCAAACTTGTCAAGTGAACACCATTATATCAAAAGCAACAACAAGAACCTTCTCCCATTCAGTGACAGTTTCAAACTTATCAAATTGCAAACTATTTCTTCCACTGTGCCGATGACTATGGCATAAATTTTTAATTATAGCTTAGAAGCCACTGATGAGTAAATATATCGACAATCCCGCCCCACACACTCCTGTTTCACAATAATACACTACTGTAGGTCTCCTGTTGAATATCACTTGGTCTGTAAAGCCTGTTGAAATGACTTCATTGAGTAAGAAAATTTTCTTCGCTCAGGTGTCTTTCATTTACATCCACAATAATTCCGCCTGTATTTAATTCTACCAGTTGCATAATCTGAATAAAGCAGAAGCAAAATATTTAGCAGAATGAAATGCAACCATCATTGCTTAATCCGTTGGCTTCTCCAATCAGCCACTTGCAGTCCTAAGTCATTATCAAATATATCTACAGAAACAATTTCAACATATTTGCACAGAGTTCGTTCTAAACAAAAATCAATCAAATAAAATTCTGCTCCAGTAATTAAGGATTAGTAATGAATTCTTCTTTCTATTGATGAATTCGAACGGTCTTGTGGCATCCAACTAATGACCCGTATCCATGAGATGCCTGACGATGGCACTGTTTAAATCATTTGTCCCCTTTAGACATAGGCCCTTTGGTACATGTTCAGAAAATCGTAGGTATACCCTCGTTCCTTTTCTTCCAATGCAACTGCTCCTGCAGAAATATGTAAATTTGTGAACGCAGTTGAAGTTAACATGAGAAGAATATCTATCGATTTTTGATTGCACCAAAGAGAAGGTTGTTCGATAGACGGGAACAAGCTTAGCTGCTGGATAAGCTCTACCCTGTGACGTCCTCAATCTTCTGTTGACAAACGCTGCAATATATTTCACCTTTGAAGTCAGATTGGATGTAGATGGCCTTTTTCTATTCTGATTTGCTTGACAATTGAGCCTTGAGATCTTCTGTACTTGTTAATCAGCCCCTGAGAGTGACCGTTGCTTTTCGACATCTTTTCGAGGAACATAAATTCCCCCTGTAATTTCTCTGTAGAGCATATTCTCCTAGCTATATATTTTCAGTCTTGACTAGTCCTCTTTTAAAGCCATTTCGACAAAACTACTAAAATGCAGGTATTGTCCTTTCCATGTAGGCTTTCAGAAAATTGACCACCATCTTCTAGGCGTTGCATGCCAACGTCGAGGAGATGCAACTTTCAATCATTTTCATGTCCCATAGTAAACACAATATCTGCATGCTCGTCATTCAGTAATCTGAGTAGGTTGGAAGCATTACTTTCATTGTTGCACATTACAAATGTGTCATCAACATATCGACAATAAGAATTTGCTTCATCGACTAAACTGGTTACTGCATATTTTTGAACAACATTGAAGCATGCAATCAACGAAACAACTTCTTATTGTCGATATCTCGATGGCACATTTGTCATGTGCAATCAACTTGTTCAGTCCAGAATTATGCCATGAATGTTGAACCAGCCATCTTGAAATTCTGAGGAAGATTCTGAACAGTGATTAATTTCTTCAAACAAATTCACACCTGAACATCACTGGTGGAGCAGTATATTCACCGTGACAATATTGAGAATATTCTTCTCAGTCCTCAGAAATAAGTTACAGCTGAGGAAGAGCTAGATCTGTATAGCTGTCTGACGGAATTGCTGAAGACCACAGATTTCATTGCAAATAATTATCATTTCTCTGTCCTTCCGGGAACTTTGTGACTACGAGCAACTCAAACACACTATGGTGAGCTACACAGTAGAACTCATGAATCGCTGTTCTGAATTCAAACCACACCATGTCATTTTCAGTCCTTGCAGCTTTCTAAATCTCTTGTCATGTCGATCAATGCGATTGCATGTCACCTTCTGAAGTCACTGTAGCAAAAATAGAGCGCCTGAAGCTTCTGATTCAATACTACAATCCAAGCGGGAATATACACACGTAGATATACCGTCATGCAAACATCCACAAAAACTCAATTCTCTTCACTAAATGGCTCGTTTTGTCTCAGTAGAGATCAGTTGATTTCAGTGAGATGACTGAAGTAATATTAACAGAGTAAGACTTCATCTTCTGACGCATCAGTTAAAAGGCACTCTGTGAACATTAAGAGAAGTTGATGATTCCGTCATCCAGAAAAGTAAACAGACTGTGAGAAGTTTTACTCAACATACATACACACATCAAATCAACAATGCAAATTACGCATATTAAGGCAGACTTCTATCGTCTGCATAAAGTCGGATTGTTTTAAATGATGAGTGATGATTGCAGGACAGTGAACTAGTTGATTCTCAACGTCAGAAATTCCAGAGAGGCTTCAGCAATGGAACGATTATTTGGCCGACATTTCTGGAGTGACATGGAGGAGAATATTGTCAGGATGAAATGAATGCCCACGGCCAGTCGTGACACTAGTTGAAGAGGACCGAAAGGCGGACCCTGAAATGGAGATGTGTTACTGAGGTGCAGTGGAGCAGTATTAATACTTGATGTTCACAAAACTCCAAGAATAGCAACCCATCATGCCTCATTGAAATCATGCATCACTTAGGCCAGTGTATTTGGCATTCAAACATGCATATCATTGCAGATTTCGAATAGTCTTCCTCATAGTGTGGTTGAAAGTTATACTGAACTTCATTTCTTTTATAAGCAAAGGTGCTGGTAGTATCAGCTGAAATAGTTTATTACGAAAATTTCGAAATGAATGTTTGAATAAATTGTGTCTTTAATTGGTATTGTTTCTTCTATCTCGTAGTAGAATATAGGGCTTGAGCCACACGTCGACATTGAGTTAGATTCTTCGCCAACGTTTTCACATGACTCCACGTCTGCAAACATGCTTTCATCTCCCATTCGCATAACCATCTCTGTGACGCCCTCTCACTGACGACCAACTCACCGCTTCCTATTCGGGTTCCACGCGAGCAATGACGTGGCGTGTGATACCACTTGAGAGATTTTTCTCTGAGTATGGCCAATCAATCTCCATTTCCTCCTGCATATTTGTTGTACACTTGGTTCCAGCTGGGTTGGTTCGCTCCCCGAGGATCCCTGTTGCCCATCTCTTCTGACCATCTGATCTTGAGTATTGAGCGAATGCAGCTGTTGATAAAGGTATGCATTTTGTTCGAAGTGCCCTTCGTGACGTGCCAAGTCTCTCATCCGTACATTAACACCGACCTCACATTGCAGTTGAACCTCTGGGTTATATGCTTCATTCTGAGTGCTGATAATCTCCACACAGACTTGGGAGTAATGGAAGACTGTCATGATTTTTTGATCTTCATTTTGATATCCTCACCAATTCCGTCTGGAGTTGAAACAATGCTTCACACGTAGAGTAGGAAAAGGAGGTTGCTTCTTTTACATTTCTCCCAATGATGCTGATTGTTTTCTTTAGTTCTTGCTGTTGCTGTTGGCCAGGAATTTTCATCACCTCTGTTTTCTCTGTATTCACCTGAAGTAACACTTTTTATGCTTCTTCTGCCAACTTGTTTCTTTTCACTTGCATATCTTCCAGTCTGTGAGAAATCAGGTAAATATCATCGACGAAGTCCAGATCCTCCATGTGTTTTGTGTTGGTCCGTTTTATGCAAGTCTTCTCGTTGATCACTGTATGTCGCAATATTCAGTGTACCGCCCGCAATCATTGTAGATGTTAGGCAACCTTGTCTTACTCCCGTCGTCACTTTGAAGGATTCAGTGAGTTTCCCATTGTGGATAATTGCATATGCTGTCGATTGTACAACCAAGTGGATAAATTCAACGAAAAGAGACAACACTTCGCTGTACTGTTTGTTCTTACTTCCATGTCGGAATGGGTATTTTTCATGAATGAAGATAATTCACATGATTTTCAATGGGGCACAACTCAAGTGGTTGATAACTCACAAAGTATATTGGAAGAAGAATATCTTGAATAAATGAATCGGTATTGAGAGTTTGAAGGTCAATGAAGTGACGAAAGTGAACTTCGTAGAGTGTGAGGAAAGCGTTTCTTTTGTTTGTTGTCATACACGTATCTGGTGACTTACTTATTCATGTCTAATGTTATGAATCATTGTGACAGCATAAAGTGAAGACAGTGAACTCAACAACAATGCATGTAACAATAAAGTAGTAGTATGATAATATTTTTTGCAATACTCTGCAATTATTTCGTATATAGTTGAAGTTGATTTACAGTAAACACAAGTTGAATAACCTTGACGCGTTTTTTGATTTGCATGTTACATTTACTCAGTCACATAGAACTATCATTTCTCTTGTGTTTATGCTTAGGAATTTGTAGAAATTATTGTAATGCGTTCACCTTTAAACACTGATTCTGTGGATATAATGTTGTTGACTGCTAATACCTATAACTAAGTGTTTTCCAATTTGTGACCGTTTTGATTAACACACACTAATATATAAAACTGTATGTATTATTGGATTTACATGCTCAAGTTGACCCAAGTCAGTGAGTCTGTAGTTTACGTAGCAGAAGAATAAGGTTTAGATTTGAGAAGTGTTCACTTCATCATAAATCTTTCAAAACAGTGATGGATTATCAAATTGTAATAAAGATCACCTACTACCGGATTCATTTTGATACTTGTCCCAATGTTGTCACATTAACTTTCAATTACATCTTGGATGCACACCGCTGAAGAGTCTCAGACTAAGTCAAAACAGCTGCCCAGTACTCCGTTGATTTCAATGGCTGTCTAATTCAAACCAGTGTGTGGTGAAACTTGAAACAAGTGAAATCCCGACAAGTTAACGCTTGAAAGCATCACTCAACCTCACTCTGAAGCTGGTAGTCTTCACACCTCCAATCTAGTTCCAGTGGGACTATTCATCAATATTTGAAATATTTGACGATGTTAACATTACTCAAAATGCATTTTCATTGTTGCGCTAACTGTAACAGGCTGAATATACACACATACAAAATTATATTGCACACCATTGCGATTGTAAAGCCGAGTTTGAGTGAATTCGCTGAAAAGAGACTCCTCGTTGAACTGTTTCTTCTTGTTTCCAATTATCTTCATTTTATCGTGTGCAATCAGAAGGAAAATGGATAAAATCTGTGATGTTCAGCGATGCCGCTCGACAGCCGTACAGATCTAGTTCTTCCTCAGTTGTAAACTTAGTACTGAGGACTTAGATAAATATTCAGAATATTCTAACGGGGAATATACTGCTCCACCAGTGATGTTCAGGTGTGAATTTGTTGGAAGAAAATAATCACTTTACAGAATCTTCATGAAGAGTTCTTGACGGCTGGTTTAACACTCGTGGGATGATTCTGGAGTGAACAAGTCGATTGCATATTACAAATGTGTCATCGGGATATCGACAATAAGAAGTTGTTTCGTTGATTGCATGCTTCAACGTTGTTCAAAAATATGCAGTAACCAGTTTAGTCGATGAAGCAAATTCTTATTGTCGATATGTTGATGACACATTTGTAATGTGCAACAATGAAAGTAATGCTTCCAACCTACTCAGATTACTGAATGACGAGCATACCGATATTGTGTTTACTTTGGGACATGAAAATGATGGAAATTTGCATCTCCTCGACGTTGCCATGCAACGCCCAGAAGATGGTGGTGAATTTTCAGAAAGCCTACATGGAAAGGACAATTCCTACATTTTAGTAGTTTTGTCCAAATGGCTTCACAAGAGGACTAGTCAAGACTCAAAATGCATAGCCAGGAGAATATGCTCTACAGAGAAATTGCAGGTGAAATTATGTTCCTCGAGAAGATGTCGATTAGCAATGGTCACTGTCAGGGGCTGATTAACAAGTACAGAAGTTATCAAGGCTGAATCGTCATGCAAATCAGAGAAGAAAAAGACCGTCTACATCCAATCTGAGTTTAAAGGAGAAGATATCACAGCGATTGTCAACAGAAGATTGAGGACGTCACTGAGCAGAGCTTATCCAGCAGCTTAGCTTGTTCTCTTCTATCGAACAACTTTCTCTTTTGTGCAATCGAAAATCGATGGCTATCCTTCTCATTTTAACTTCAACTGCCTTCGCAAATTTATATATTTCAGGAGGAGTTGCATTGGAAGGACAGGAAGAAGGGCATTCCTACGACTTTCTGAACATGTACCAAAAAGCCTATGTTTGAAGGGGACAAATGCTATAAACATTGCCATCGTCAGACATCTCCTTGACACGCGTCATTAGTTGGATATCAGCAGATCGTTCGAAATTATCAATGGGCAAATGAGTTCAATTCTACTCAAGTTTGCTGAATCAATCTCCGTCAAGCGCCTGAAACACGATTACTGCATTCAAGATGAAGTGGTTATCAGTCTTTCCTTGCCCTACCTGGTACCTGGATGTTTTCGCCCTCTCTTTCATCTGATTACGTGAAGTCGAAAGTTTCCATCGTGTATGATCATGACAGTTCGGGATAAAGTGTTCATTAATGTATATATATATATATATAAAATTATTGTGTGCATAAGTTGATTTGATTGATTTTTGTTTAGAACGAACTGTGTGTAAACGTGTTAAAATTGTTTCTGTAGATATACTTGATAATGACTTAGGCCTGCAAGCGGCTGATTGGAGAAGCCAACGGAATAAACAGTGATGGTTCCATTTCATTCTGCTAAATTATTTGCTTCTGCTTTAGTCAGATTATGTAACTGATAGAATTAAATACAGGCGGAATTATTTTGGACGTAAATGAAAGACATCTGAGCGGAGAAAATTTTCCTACTCAATGAAGTTATTTTAATTGGCTTTACAGATCAACTGATATTCACCAGGAGACCTAGAGTAGTCTATTATGGAGAAACAGGAGTGTTTGGGGCGGGATTGGCAGAGGAGTGTAATTGTCGATATATTTACTCATAAGTGGCTTCTGAGCTAGAATTCAAAATGTATGCCATAGTCATCGGTACAGTGGAAGAAATAGTTTGCAATTTGATAAGTTTGAAACTGTCACTGAATGGAAAAAAAATTCTTTTTGTTATTGTAGTTGATATAACAGTGTCCCTTTGACAAGTGTGAAGATGGTGAAAAAATGTAAGCAGAGACCTTACACGTTTGATAACATTGAATGAGTAATTTTGAAATAAAAGCGAATTAATAGGCAAAAGATTAGACTCATAGTCGAACTCGAGACTGAATGAACTTTCTGTGTACTCAGAGTTCGAGGTTGTTTTGACGAATCACCAGTGCGACACAAAGCACACACTTTCAAAACACGACTCTGAACGCTATCCGGCGTAGCTAGAGGACAGAGGACAATGTAAAACTAGTAGTAGCTCAATTCACGAGCACTCAGTGAACTCAAGCCACTCAGTCCAATCAGAGTCATCCTATGAAATTATCTACAAGGTGAGATCGAATGTCATCGCAGGACGTGAGGTGAATACATTGTGAATGGTGGAGGCTCAGGTAATTCGTCAATATTACCCGAAAGTGTCTGTACAGAAGAAGCTTGTCTAATCTCTTATTCTACTGCGAAATAACTACAGACATTCAGGAGGTGTTTTGTATAGGATCAATTATCCGAATCAAAGAGATTATACCCACTTTATCCTTGTTCAAATATATTTGCATAGGTTTATGTTTACATGAGGTGAATGCAGATGTAACGGAATAACCGTTTGACAAATCTCTCATGGGAGATCTAAGACAATATCGATGCTCTATTAGCATGTTTCAAATAGCTTAGTGATTACCATCCCTTCTTTTTCTCTCCTTGACTCTGTGTCATTGTTCTGATATTTGTGTTGTTACGTGTTGACTTGAGCCTTATCAGTTGTCTCTGTCGGTGTTCAATCTCTGATTCGAATGCTTCTCTCTGTGATTGTGCAATACATGGATAATGTGTTGCCTTACGATGTGATTTCGTCTGAGTGGATCAATGTCATTCTGACGTTGGACTGTGTGCGGGAAGCGTTGGTGTGCGATTCCTATGAAAAGCGTTTTCGATGCTTCCTTGCTGGAAATATTCTACTCGATTCTAAGGCTTATTCATACAGTTGAATTGTGGTTAACTAATTTTGTTCTACAGTCCTCGCTCTGTGCCTACTTAGTTGGTTATCCTGATTATGTGTAGCTGTCCAACGGCACTGTGGAGGCAATTTTGAGTTTTTAGTCATACTACGGTTGAGTAGAACGACAAATAGATTCTTCGATGAACAATCATCCTTAAGTTGTCTTTGAAGCATTTTATCATTGCACATGTTTCAAGGGAGTTTCTGACAGCTAAACATTAGGACGCAAATATCAGTTCCCTGCTTGAATACAACAACTCAGTCGGTTCTGGTCGTTACAATAGATGAATTCATATCTTTTGACTGTATAATTAAAGAGAGCATACTGAACTCTAATACCCTGCTTGTTCTATCTCAGTCTTGTCAGCTAGACAATATTTTGTTCTTTCTTTATTTTTCAGAAAAAAATTAACTGACTAAAACGTGAAAAAATGCACAAATTTACAAATTCCTCTGGTTTTACACAAAAGATTTCACAAAATATACAAAGATTTGCTAATTAGAGAACAAAGAATAATTAATATATACAGTACATATATAAATATTTTATATAGATTGTACTGGCAGCCGCGGTGTCATTTATCAGACGACCCGTATAATTAGTTGTAAATCATTCAATTTTTGAGCTTCTTTTGAAGTAGGAATTTTTTGTGTTTAGTCGGTAGTGGCTTGTGGTGGCTGGCTGTTTGCTTTCGTTTTCATCGAAACTTTTACTGCCATTGGATTTGAAGTGGATTGGTTTGTGTGAGATATTTTGTTGGATAATTGAACATGACTCTTCACTACGCCTGATTGCTCTTCATATTGGAGGTATCTTGGTGTTGTGTGATTGAGGCCACAAGATACTTCAGTTAACTATCGAACCATCGAGATTCATTCACTGCATTTACTGATCAGATTCTAAAACTCTATCGGTGTATGAATTTCAGTTCACAGTTCTTCACATTCACATCGTTTTGGTCTCTAGGAATAATATTGATTGCGTCGCGTTATTCCGGTGGAATGATTTCGTGTGATGAGTATGGCTTCAGTACTAACGAAGGGGAGTTATAACAGTTGACAGTTTGGTGGAAAGACCCTCTCTGAGTACGAAGTCAAATAAATACTTTCATTGAAGTTATCGAAATCATTTTCACAGTATAAAACCTACTGTTTCTTATAGAAGATACATAGTAAGCATACAGTTCAGGAGTCTCAAGTATGAGAAATCACCCATCCTAGCTTCCCATGAAAGCCGTCATCGGCGGAGTATTCAACAGTTATTATGTGGATATATGTGTCCAGTTATTAAAAACAATATTTCTTCAGAATCCACGTGTTCTGATTTCTTCCGTTCCGAGTGAGATATGGGGTCCTTATTTGAATATCTCCATTTCACTGGCTTCTCTAACAGCATTTTCAATTGGCTTCTCCAAGCATGATACTCCTCATGCTAGCCTTAGTCTCTCAAACTAGTCGCGTCCTACTCAGGTTTCACTCGTGTGTTTGGCAAGTGATACTGTTCGAGAATCTCTTCAACTCGGGTCCAGCACAACTCGATTTCCTTCAGCTGTTTGGTTTGCTGCATCTCACATTTCCACGTCGGTTATCCATCCTGTAGCGGAGGAAGTTGTTGATGAATGCCTGAAGTCTCTGAATGGTTGGAGACGAGCAATGCTGCATTGTTTACAACTACCACAAGACAGTTATGATCAAATGATCGTTGTTATTCAGAGATTCTCCAACTAATTTCTCTCCATGATACAATCTCCTTCAAATACTCATGATATGTCAACACACTGAAAGTCGAGGCTTTGAAAATGTGTTGTTTTGTGAAGCACATAGAAAGTTGTCTTCCTGGTCTCATAGAATTCATGCTTCTATGTTTACTTAGAAATCGAGTTTAAATTCGCTACCGGAATCTTTCATCGTGTGTACTTCCCGTCATTTCGATTAGCTCTTTTCATGATATGATCATATAACGTCGTATGAGACTGGTAACCGAATATACACTATCCATATTCTCATCGTTTCCTAATCAATTTGTTTCATTAGAATTCTTGTCTTGATCCATGAATCACCTTTTTATTATGAGTCGTTAAAACTACCTACAAGAACTTGTTGCAGTTTTAATTGCATCAATGGCTCCCTTCACTTCATACCAAAGATCGGATGGGTGGAGAGCCAGAAAGTGTAGGCAGGAGATAGGAAAGTCTATCAGGAGGATACTGAGATGAGTTGGACACATGCCAAGTAACTCTTGAAGTCATGTCGCATGCCAGTCCATCTCTTAAATGGAATCCGAGAGGAAAGCTACGGGTTGGGTTATCTGAGTGTGACACAGAGTAGAGGATGATATGAAGAGTGAGAGTGAAAGGTGATTGTGGCCAGTCGCACAGCCTGTTGAATGAAGATGACGGAGAACCAGGTTGAATGAAGAAATGCCAGTGAGTTATCATGTTTCACTCAGGATGCAAAGGAATAATATTAATGATGATGATGATAATAGTGAGTAATCATCACTTTCACCCCTGTATCATGCGTTTCCTTAGACTTGATTCAACCGAATTTCTAGTGATCATATTTTTGCAAGCAATCGTCACAATTTTATCCTATTATGTGTTGATTGATTTGTGAAATTCATCATTCAGCTTACTTTCAAATCGCACTTCGCTCGACTTTGATATATTGAACATGGGAATCAGAAACAGTTCTGGGTTTGATGCGTATCTGCACGATGTGGTGTACACAAACTAAAATGATTTCACCTCCTACCACAATATTCGCTTGTCTTTCTTGACTTTTCAAGGATATATTCAGAATCTCATTTTAAAGAGGACCAGATCAGCCTAACTCTTGCTTCGGAACTGATCAAGTTTAATATGGTTCTTCTATGTACGAAGTGATATTGAGCATAGAACTACCAGAACTCTAAGGAGATCTAGTATTTGCATTGTTCCACTTTAAAACTCATCATAGATGCCATCTCTGTTCGGAACTCAGCACCATCGTGTGTTCTGTAACAGCCAACTTCTGCCTCTTCAACACACACCACTACTCAATTCTCGTCCCCTTTGTATAATCATCATTACACAGACATGGTGGAATAGACGAATCACATCCTTCTTCGCCTCCCTCACAATGTGTCGTCTGCACTCAGTCAGCTCAATACGGCTGTATGCAAATTACTTTAGAGTGAAGAGTGATCACGGACAGACAGGTAGAGAAATGACAGACAAACGATGTAGGGATAACAGTGTGTAAAACCAAGGTTTTTTCTGCTTCTTATAAGTAGTTTTGTATACACGTGTGTCTTGATTTCCAACCATTCAATAGGTTAGAACACTGACACTATTCTCACCAATCAAATCTTCACACACAAACACACACTCCACGGGGCTTTCATTTTCATACGATACTGTCATTCGGAAAAAGTATAAAAGGAGTCAGTGTTCTTCTGTAGAATTAACCAACCATCACAAGAAAATCAATTATGAAGGCTGTTTTCTGTTGCATTCTGTTCATATTCATCAGTTTGGTGATCAATTCGGAAACACGTAAGTGGTACACAAAGACTGTTTATGTAATTTTGACGATATCATATGACTGTGCTGAACATTTAAACATTTCGTTGCCATATTGGTGAAGATTTTGGTGTTTTGAGATTCACAGTGGGAATTTTGGTTGTTGAGAGAGTGCTGCAGACCTATGTGAATTCATTTTCGAAGAATTATTGATGTTGTGTATCTAACCGCTTTGTTGATGGAGTGGAATGAGGGCGAAGACACCACTTCTGCTGGATGTCCGTCTCAAGAATTTGTGACTCAGTGATAGAATGAGTATTCCGCTGTAATATAGTTTCCTCTTGGTCTGTGAGCTATCATTCCTTCTACTCTAAGATTACTCGACCTGTCAGAAAGAGAAACAAGAGATGCATCAGGTTCATGCTTTTTTTTTTAATTTTGAGCATTGTTATTGGATCTCCTCACTCTTCCTCCCTGCCTATAACTTGATAACGAGAAGAGATCTCAATGTTGAGGTTACTCCTCGTTTTGCAGATTAGTCAAACTACGGATAATACATGTGGCCTTTATTAAGGCTGTCTTCACCATAACTTCACCCCCTTTTAGCCAAGTACTGGTTAACTTGATGTAGCTGTGTAGCAATAAACATTCACTGCTGACTCCACTCAAACTCTTCAGTGTTTATTGCCAGTGAGCACCTGAACCTGTGCGCTAACACTGTATGACACTGTTCCATTCTGTTTATTTGATGACTTACACTTGAGATAGACATGGTGTCATTCCTCTTATGTCGTTCACACTGACACTTGAATGTTTGATATGCATGGTCGTGCACTTCGCAACGTTAATGGGCAGTATCCATTCGTTGTACGGGTCGGAGAGATTGTTCAGATTCGCTTGCAACGGAGACATATTTCTTTTATCTTTGAGCTGTTTCCCGACTTACAGGTTACTTACGTGGAGAACCATAGGATGTTTCATGACAGATAATCTGGTGATATATAAGGACAAACACAGGGGATTGGGTGAACACAGCACCTCGTGGTACACCAATGGCTAGCGTTCACCAGGAGTAGATTTTTTAATTTGAACGGGATATTCTTGATTCCAAATCTTCTCAAGCTTATGAGTAGCCTAGTTTGGCTCATTGAAATCTCCACTGAGATCTGTAAGAGCAATATCAGTAAGTGTCTTCTTTTCCTAAGACTTGATCCAGCTTCCTCCTGCTGTGATGCGGCTTTTCTGATACAAGCAGTTTTCTCTCGGACACGTATCTGTGCCTTAGATAACAAGTTGTCTTTGCTTTTATAAATACATCATGATTATTCTTTCCTGTGTCTTGAGTAAACAGAGTGGAGTTTAAATAACAGTGCTTAGATCTTCTCATATCAATGGGGGTTAATACTGCATCGTTTCGATCACGCAGCAACATATGACTATACTCGTAAATGTTAGTATATCAGTAATGTCATGGGTGTTTGATAACTCAGACGTGTGTAAATATGCGTCGTTACTTCTGCCGTTTCTTAGCAGACATTTAATGGAGTGATGACTAATCGAATACTTCAGTTAGTTAATAAGTGTTCTTTTACCATTTTAAGTCTCATAGTTGATATTTGCATTAGGTATCGAAGCGTTGCTACTATTACTATTATTCCTCATTGCTTGTGTACTGAGTAGAGCATACGCCAACAGTGGATTATCTGCATTGCAGTCGGTTCTATGATATCACTCCTAATTAGCCTAACTACTGCCCACTATCTCACATTTGCTGCCCATATCATTTTCTTAGTGTCACATTCGGACGCCTCACGCGTTGCTTTCAGTGCTGATTGGATTCGAGGATCTGGTGTGTGATGCTAATTGAATGTCTCCCAGTGTCCTTTCACTTCGTCCACATATTCTTCTGCATACATATTGAGCAACAGGCTTTTGATTGCTTTGCTGCGTGCCGAAGTATTTCACGTTACTTGTTCATCCTCTCTCACTGGCTAGGCATTGAATTTTCAGTATCGAATGAAGGCAGCCATTGTAGTATGATGGAAGTCCCATGCATAATCTTTGATATGTAGTCACAGTTCGTCTCATCAATCTGCCAGTTTCTCTGCCTATCGTCTCATGACAGGTAATTCAAACAGTTAGAATACAGCCTACGTTTAACACCCACTGGTCAAGCTTCGGGACTCAATCACTATGTGTCATGCGTTTTTGTACTCTTTGTCACTTCCTCATTTGACTGTTTTGGAAATTCACTTTTCCAACCCTACTCTGTGGTTCTCCTGGAATTTGCGGGTTTCAAGTCGGAGTAAATATTCAACTAGGAAATTGTCAAGTGCTTGTTATAGACAGCCAACGGTTCGTATTCACACGACGTGTTGTTATAACAACCATCTCTCTTTTACGAGATTGTATTATACTTTGTGCACTTTGTCAGGTCGTATAGGTAAGTTCTATTCATTGTTTCTCATTTTTGAAGAGTTGAAGAGTAATGACTGTCATTATTATTCTCATGGTTTCCAAATAGAACATAAGGCTCCGGTAGTACATCTCGACATCACTCTGTCCCCTGTTGTCCTTTCTAACTGTTTCCAGAATCGACCATTGCTTTCCATCTCCCTACCACACGATCTTCTTCACGTAACCCTTGTTTCGACACTCGGCCTGTCCTTTCCAATCCGGCTTTCACTTGAGTGATGACCTGGTGTGCACTAACGGCCACTGAACTCCTCAGCATCTACCCTCTACAACTCAATTTCCTTTAGAATTTTGGCTTACCAACACGTTTGCTAATGATTCCTTTGCAGAGTTGATTGTGTTCAACTCATTCTGGCTGGTTTGTCATCTTCAGTATCGAGTGAAGGCTGTTGGATAAAAGTCTGAGGCCTGTTAGAAATGCTTTTCGTGGTATGTCACATGTCTTACCCCTAGAGAAGAACCGTCAAAGCAGTAGATATCTGATTTGATTTCTGGTTAACGAAGATCTCTCTCGCCGTTCCTATTCTGGTTTTGACGGCCCATTGGTGTTGTCAGAGGTTGAAACGGTGCTGTCTGCCTAGATAAGCGGAGGAGGTGAGCGACTTGGGTAGGTTTGATTGACCTACGTCCTACCTTCTTTCTATACCGGGCTGTCAGTGGGCTAGAAATCTTGCAAACAAATAAACTAGACGAGTTGGACAAGGGTTACGGGGTTACGTTATCACTCAGTTCATTTGAAGAGTGACTTACGATAGAGATGCATACGGAAAAGAGGGGAAATGTTATATTACGTGATATTCTGAGAGAAACAGAAGAGCTGGAAAAAGTCACTACTATGAAGAATGCTCTCCTTCGCTGCTGTTGTCCCACTCTTCTTCAGATCTGATGCCTGAGGTGCACTATTATACTTTCTGAAGGCAATCCTCATTCAAAATGAGTATGCACGGCGACATAGTAACAAGCAAATCAAGCACAACTCCATTTTTCATCTCTACTTATGTATTATTTAGTATTAGCAAACATAATTATTCCTGAATAACCGCCATTCAAGCAGTAATGAAAAGAAGAAGACAAGCAGTTTGGCGAATTCATTTCCCTCCTCAACATTCATGTAAAATCACCATTTTCACGAGAGAGAGTAGTAGCGGAAGAGACAAGTTGTCATAATCACAGTTGATAATATCATTCAACACAGTAGAGAAGTTGAACTGTGGTGTTCGAGTTGTGCAATCAGCTCAATGAATAAATGAACAAAGCTGTTGTAATCAGGAGGCACACAGAATAGATCGCCAAGTGTAATATGACTAATGAGATGAAAAGTAAAACACAACCGGTATAACGAGAAGGTTGTCACTGGTCGGTTGTCATTGCAAACGCCTTCCACTTAATCATTTGCATACCCAGAAGAGGAAATCTTGTGAAATGTTCTCTTCTTCTGTTTCTGTTTTTCTACAATTCTAAGAAAATCCGGTCCGATCAGTAAGTCAGTATTTGATGCAATCATTGTTTCAATGTTTGGTGAAGTGCTGTCTAAAACAAGTATATTGTTTATGTTTTGAGGCTGGAATGAAAAATATTGATGCCTTGTGTAGAGATGGATGACACCACACATACTTCAGACAGGTTGGTTGAGATGAGTATTGAGATACTCCTCACACTAGACTGTGATCACTACCCACTCTTTCGATTGATTTCTTCGGAAAATTTAACATTAAGACAAGAGATCAACCATTCCAATATCCCCTCAGCTGAGGTTTTGTACCATGAAATGGATCATTTCTCTGATCAGTGGTCGTACGAGCAAGTGAATAACTTATCTACACTGTGGCCATCCATTGTTTAGATCCCATTTCAACTAGGCTTTGTAGCACTACATTTTGGTGCATGTTTTCAAGTACCGATATCGAATAGAGAGTAATATATTCGAATTTGCTAGAATGCATAATGTTACTTGGAATTCACACTATCCTTCACAGACGTGATTTCGTTATAGTCGAATTTTCATAGACAACCGTACTCATTTGTCTGATCAGTTTGTCCCATCTACACAAAGTTCATCGTCATTGTGTCTGAACAGTCAGATCTCTCCAATTCTGACTGGCTGTTTTGTCAGTATAAACTGGGGTGAATTGTATCACTCCCTTCAGACATAAGCAAACAGATTTTAGAATCTTCAAATGTGAGTTCTATTGACTTACTTAAACATTTCCACCTCAACACGTCACCACCTCGATACTCTCTGTTGAGTGCCAAGGATTGACATAAACATGTCACAGCAGGAAATTCAGGCGAGATAATTCAGATCCACGCATCTTCCTCATTGTAGGTGTTGGATTCTGTAGAGTTGTTGGCATACACACAGTATTCAATTTGATGAAATAAGCCATTGCATACAATTGAATCATGTCTACACTGAACTTCGTACTCTTCAAGAAGACTTGAAATGAAGTTATAGCGATCTCCATGACAAGTGTAAGACTGTGAGACTGTCAGTTCACGCCATATTTCTCCCCAACAACTAACTAACTTTGCATCTGACAATAACAACAATCAAGGTCCCACTTTCATTCCCTACTTTCCGAGTCTAATATAAATTTACCCATGTTCTATTTGTCTCCTAGTCAAATACAGTAAGTTGATGACATTTGCATTTATAGTCATCGTTCTAAGTGAGCATATAAAACTGGCCTACACAAGTAATTGGTTGAGACTTTATGTCGAACTTGATTAGGAAATATCAGACGCTGAACATTGTGCAACCAATCAGATTCGTTGTAGGTGGTAGATATATGATGAATGTACTATGAGGGTAAAGTTCTCACCGACATAAACCTATCTTGTCTACTTTAATTTCTGTGTGCTCAGAGCGTTACCAGAGCGTGTAACACGGAGAATAGTCGTGTTCAGCATTCAGTTGAGTCTCCTCTTGCGTTTCACTATAGAACTCTAATCAACAGTACAGTTCAGTCAACTGCCATGTGAATCCCACACATTACAGTCTCACATTTGACGAGGTATCCTGTCAATTTTCGACCGAACACTTCACATAAACTTCGTAATATCAGTCTGGAGTTAATTTGACTGCAACACTGCTGAAATCGCCTGTAAATTACTTTGGGTGAGAATGACCGTTTATTTATTCCATAAGATCGGCTGAACTAGACTGATGCTAATTCAACTGTCGGCTGTTCTGGTTGACGGTCTTCTCGATTGATTATTTTCACAGAGGGCAGCATTATTCATACAAGCTTCAATCTCTCTGGCTATTTCAACCGATAACTTCAGAATGTTGAAGAAATATATCGCGAATGCACTTCTCTTGTGGATAATAAATTATCATCCATATACAGAAATAAGACGTAGGTTATATGCTTATGGAATATGCAGGAGACAATAAATGATCACCCGGAAATGATTCAAAAAGTCTTTATTGGCAGGGAATGACCTATCGGTGTTCTATTCGAGGCTAAGTTGCTGTGTTACCTAGATAATATACAACTAATTACACAGATTTCATCACATGAGTGCTCCACCAAGACAGATATAGGGAGAAATACTGAACGAATACGTTGGCTAACGTTGATGCCGAAGGACCTCAAACTGTAACGAAACAGAACATTCTGTTCTTCACTGATTCTCCAATTCTGCTAAACTCACTGCCAAACTTCAAGTCAGTCAAATCACTGAAAACCAACATGCACTAAAATATTTCTGCAAAATTTGTCGGCTTTATATATTCCTCCCCTCCCACGAAAGTACGAAACTGTCACTCACCTTCACTGGTGGTAATTACGGCAGTGAATTGAAGCCTAGCATAACTTGTCAGTTTCATTTAGTCGTCTATCAATCAGACAGGTTTTGAGCAGTCGATCAATCTCGGTTCGTTGTTTTGTTTTTCAAATTCTGTTGACAATGTTGCACACACTGTGACTTAATTTGAGAACATCAATAGAATTTCTGTCTCATTGTAATAGAGAATTCAGTCAAAATTATAAAATAGTTAATCTTGTGTGCTTTTCTGATTCTGTGGAAACATATACAGGCCTGCAATGTAAGTCACATTTCTTGTTGTATTCTATAACAAACAGTCATCCAGAGCTTGTCTTAACTGAAATTTCTAGAGTCGTTTGGGCATTTTCGAAGATCAGATCAATTTTAGCATAAAGGTGTGTAGAGGATGCATGTCACTTGAAAAAACCCATGTGAACAATGGCACACTCAGCGACTATTCGTGCCTGTCTCCCCATATGACAGTACCATTACATGCTTAAAACCGTTTTGAGAAGTCTAAATTTAGACCTTGAAACAAATCCAGGTATAGAGGATGTTAAAAGCTTCAAATCAATAGCCTTTTATTGTTCGTGCACAAGAATGGTGCAAATCAATTTGCTTGCCACTGACTCTTATCAGATTGTGGCTACTCCTTTTGTATAGAATCAATCCCTGGGAGCGAAATATTTCTTATTACGGTGGAAGTGGACTTCCTGGGAGTCAAATCTAGCGCCTCTCACGCGTTGCTGGCTAGCATTCTATCATTGAACAACCGAAGCAGAGTCCACAATTAATATCACTACAAACAACAGTTCTCGGCTTTCTGAGCTGAGTCATACCATCTTATTTAAATACATTGTGCATGGTCAAGATATTCTCAAACGACGAATAATGTGACATTCAATCCACATGAGAAACATGGACTCATGAGCATTCGCCTCTTGTCTTAACACAAATGCATGCAGTTAGTGCACTTGCAATAAAATAGTGGAGGACGAAATTCGCAGTGTAAAATGACGTGATCACTTCATCTCACATGTCCTCATCAGTTGCAGTCTGACTTCGTCATATTTCAATGACTCTGAAGGAATAAATGAGGAAAACATACTTCAATGTTGGAACGATGACAGAGAAAATACTGCAAGAGTTGAGGGCATCAGAATTATGAATAAACATCACAGTTTGTTTTTCTAGCTGAAGTCATCAAGAATTCATCTGCACTTCATAGATGACAGTGATGAGGAGTGATGAGAAATTGTAAAATAGACAAGTCTAATAGACAGATTTAGTTTATAGGCTTGTACAACAACTCATAAGATAGAAATCGGCTCAGTAAGCTGTAATCACAACTGTGGATGATTACGCAATCAGTGTTGTCAAAATCGAAACTCATTTTACAAAGGAGGAGTGAGAGATCGATCACACTGCCTTCCCGTCTGACTAATTCTCTTTGAAAAGCTTTTATTATGAACGCACTTTGGAGTCGACGGTGAACTTGGTGTCCTGAGTACATTTATTATTTTCAATGATTCGAATATCTTGACGAAGTGTTTGACATCCACAAGGAGTCTGGTGATTGAGCGTTCTGATAATTTGAAGTGCTATGTAGCAGGAATTGGATTGTCTGAATGACTTGCAAACTGCCCCGCAGTGCCTGTCGTGAGTTAGGACATGTCCAGCAGCCAGTAGTTCTCGAATTCTTGTCATTTTGTGTTTCAACCTTTGTATATTCATTGAATCAAACACAGTATCTTCACATATATTACAAAATTCACCAGATAGTCTTTTTTCTTGCTCACTTCAACAGCTACCTCGGGTGAGAATAACTGACTCTTTGATATTCTATTTGCTTGGCTTGCCATATTCATTTACTTTATTGATATACAGATAAGACACAATATGAGAATGGAAAACACTCATTTAATGTGAAGCATAATTTACTGGAATTAGCAAATCGGAGTACTCCTTTGCTGGACTCCTCAGCAAATATATACAGTTGAATGGTATTTCTCTACTGGATCATATAGAATCTAATACTGACGTCGAGTACGCCTGTCAATATCACAGTCAGTAATGAAACATGCTCCTATTTGGATAAGATCAGAAAAAGGCAACTGGTGAACTGTGAAACACTGACTGATCTAACTGATCTGTGATCTGAATGCCTTCATTGATGCATAGCCTTAGTTGTTCAGATAAAACAACTAAAAATGGGGAGGTGAGCAATCAGAAAGGAGTAATATCCTTCACAAGTGAAGAAGTATATTCGAATGATGTGTAGAGCTCATTTTTAAGAATGTCGAGAGTTGAATGAATGAAGTGAAAACGGTGCCTAGAAGGAAAGTCATTGATAGGACCAAGTGAATATTTAGACTGAGATATTACCATCATCAAACAAAATATACTGCATTCAAATAGCTTCAGGAATACGCACAAGCCTTCATTTTATCGTCACACCATCTTTCCATATCACACTAGGGCACAAAACTCTTCACTTCTCATTCTAGTTTTTATCAAATACATATCATGTTATGTCACCTGAAGATCTCCTCAACATATCTTCAGTCTGTCTCAGTTTTCTCCTGCATATTTGTTCGGTAGCATATTGTTGACTGTGTTGTTGCCGGGTGGATTTTCATGTTGCTCAATCTTTCCGCTTCATCATATTATCTTCAGCACTAATCGAAGACAGGTGCTTGTGCATGCCTTCAATACCCAATGCCATATATCTCCACAGAGTAAAGAATGAAGTTATTCCCCTCGAAATCTCGACTGGTTTTACCATTCTCATCAATGCTGCATGCAGCTGAAATGACACTCACTGTCCAGGTGAGTGGAAGCATTGAGTTCCTTAAGAATTCTCGCACAGCTGATGATTGGTGTTTGCTGTAGTTGGATGAGTCTCTCAATCACCTCTGTCTGATCGATGTCCGTTGCAATTTCTGTCAGCTTATTGGCTCTCCTTAGTAAATCTTCGATTGCTTTTATGCCAGAAGAGACACAAATCATCGGTGAAATCCACGTTTTATAGGCTCTTATTATTTTGACCTAATGTAAATTGGTAGATATCCATCTATCTCTCTATCCTCCACTCTACTTTAACTTGTTGTCTGTTATCTCTTAGGCATTTTACGTATTCCTCATCTACTTGCCATCACTTGTAAATGCTTAATATATATATTGAATCTTCATGCATTTAAACAAATTCTCTGCATGTCTTTTAAAAGGCCTCAAGGGTAAGAGATAAACACACCTCTGAACTAATTAACACACAATGACAATTCTACGCACGTTTTGTTTTGGTTACAAGAAATAGATGCCAGTCTATGATTAATAATAAAGCCACGTCTGATTTGAAAGTCATGGTGAAATTTCACCCTAAGTTGGGGACGTTGTTCGCTTTATTGAGACAGACAACATACTGCCTGCACGTCTTGTTTATAAACTGTTTTCATCAAACATGAAACAGAAGAATAACTATTTCGGCTGATGACGACTGGCACTGAAATGTAGAAGATGTACATTTTATCCTGCTTGGGAGTCATCAAATGGAAGTATCGGCATTCACAGTGAGTGGAGGTGTCTCCATTGAAACTCGCTCGCAAACTACACCCAGCGTTCCAAACACCAAAGCCTTGACCAATAGGCCAGCTGACAAGTACTGAACACGACAAAATGTGCATCATGGAGTCCACTGCTGGTCGTCATCAACAAAAGTAGCATCCTGTTGATATTCATACATCGTTGAAGCATGTTTACTAGAAGTCAACATGTCAGGAGAGACCAAGAATTTCAGTTGAGTATGAGAATCAATCAACGGGGAATGCATATGGGTGTAACAACAATAAGAATACTTCTGCTGTTATTCCTGTGGGTTCTGAGTGGAACACAGGAATTCAAGAGCACATCTCCATTTCCTTCTGCTCTCTTCAGTCCTCTTTAGCTACTAAAAGATTTCTCATAGAATTTCATCTCCTCTATATCACTCTCGTGTGACGTCCAACTTGTCACCTCAACTCTCTATTCAGGTTTCCCTCGAAGGTTCGCCTGACGAGTGATGTCATTCAACTCTCCTCTGAGCGTAGGTCCAATCTCGCTCCATTTCCGTCTATACTTCTGTTAGACAGTAGGTTCTTGTTCGGTGCATTGTCAGAGTCCATTGCTGCTAATTCTTTCCAGCTGGACATCTGATCTGCAATGTGGTGCAAAAGCAGCTACTGACAGCAAGTCTCTGAACTGAAATGATGAAGTTGCTATCTCGACACAAATGGTGAAAATCCGAATCCTTCCTCATTACGCTGATTTCAGTGGACCAGAATTCATGATGAATTTATCTACCAATGCCAGGAATACATGATGTAATCATATGACGATTACGCAAATACCACCAGTTTGGCAACCTGAACAGAAGAAAGTCACTTACTAGTAGGAGAGACTGGTTCCATAGACTCACTCACCTCAATCCAATGACTTCATTTAGCTGATGTTGTCTAGAAATGGAATTCAAGAGAGGCAGAATTCATAAAGTTTGTGACCTGGCACCTGAATATACCTACGCACTACCAATAAATAAATGATGGCATTACCATTGAAATCTAACTGAAAATGGCTTTAACAAATAACTCTAATATTATTAATATTGGTAATTCGTTGCTTCTCTTTCTCTCCCTATATACATGTATGAATTACCTTCAGTTTAAAAATGTAAGTAAATAACCATCGAAGTATACGGGTTTGATTATTCTTCTATATCTGAAGTGTGACAGAAGCTGATGGTCGAGGATGACGAGATGTCAGCAGTTGGTTTCAGTCAGCTCGAAACGCCTTCGGCGTATTTAACAGCACGAAACTGTTTGACAAGATCTCGAATTAGTCAACTGTATCGAGGTTTAAGAGTGAATGTGGAACAATAGATTATAACTGAACATAATACCACTCTTAAGATTAGCACTTCTTAGATTGAATTGGTGACTTTGAAAGGGTGTTTTAAGACATCTCACAGAACTAATAATGTCATCAAACGTTGGTTCACAAGGATTTCATTGGAGGAAGGTATGATGACGATCTGACATCAATTTGAGAAACATTGTCGTGGACAGCTATCTCGGCTTAATTCCTCACTTATAGGTGAGTTACTGGCCCATGAAATTGGCTGAAGGCTGAGCCATATATCTCGCTGAATGGCAGGAGTTGTGAATAATGTACTGGCTATTGGATTCAGCGCCAGCGGTTGGATGGTCTACTAGCTTGTCTTGTAACTGAAAGATCCTCAGTTAGAAATGCACTGGTTTCGCAAGGCTTAAAGTTCTCAAACTATGATGAAACAGCTGTCCGATACTCACTGCTGGTTTCCCGCTGCTTCTCCAACGAAAATCAGCTCGTAGTCGAACCCTTGAATAAACGACAATCTGTTTTTATAGATAATTGATAATGTTGAATCTTCGAGTGACATCAGGTAGATTTCCAGTTGGCCACATTTTCATCACCTCCCTACACACTGTATGTGTTTGTGAGCTTGTCTATAATCGATGTGAAATTCACTGGTTAACATAAATGTCCTAATACAATTTGAACTCTTCTCATTTCAGCTCTGTCCTGTAAGTAGTCGTAGTAGTAGTATTGCCAGTATCATAACTGTTTCTTTCTCATATTGAACTCCAACTACAACCAAACTATGTCATCAGTCTTACTTACGGCCTGTTGGAGTTCGAACTTCACGGATCTGATGAGTGAATGGAAAATGCTCTATCCTCGTGTTGTCCGATAGGCATTTCATTGATTTCAGTGTTGATAACGAACTGACTTCATTTAGAGAATCACTGAGAACTGCTGCGTGTTGATGAAGAGTGCCAGAAAATGAGGAATTAGCTCCTAAGTACAACAGAACTTATAATGCCGTCGACATGTGGAAAGGAGTTAGATAACCAGCACTTAACAAAAGTGCTTCCACTGTCTCAAACAACAATCAGAACAGTTCCTAGTAGCAGTAAATATACGTTTTGAATGACCTCAACAATCGTTAAATTCACTATTTGGTTAGAAGCCTCGTCAACCGATTAGAGTTTAGTCCACACAAATGAGTGTGAATACCAAATACGCGATGCTGCGAACACTAGATTTCAGCCTCAGATATATTATGGCTTTCTAATTCTTAATATCAGTGAATGCATTCTCCTCCAGTGATTTTCTCCATAAAATGATCTACAACGCAAAGTTCCACAATTTTCACAGTCTACGTTTCACGTTATTCATGTGTCGCCATTTATGTTATCAAGAAGATGATGCATGTTGTGATCAGAATAGTTTCGATTTCTGAAGGGAAAGCAGGTGACATTTTTACCCTTTGAACTGTACGATATTCGAAAGGTGAATTTATCAGCTAATATTAGTCAAACAATAGCATTTATTAGCATGCAGACTTACAGTTTCTCTAAATTATTGCTTCATTGTAAATTCCACAAACTTTAACGGCTACGATGCTCGTGAATATCTCCAATTTACTATCAAAAAACTTCCTTTGAACAAATGCTGGTGCGTAATTACCTCTAGAATACCAATTCAATACTATTTACAAAATGCATTTAAACGCGAATCATGATTTTTATATTGTTGTTCAACGGGACCGATCGATAACCATTAGGATCGAATGAGACAAATGTGTCTTCTCAGCCAGTGGTGAAAGCAAACAAATGAATTGATGGTAACGTGATTACCGACCAGATTGAGGACCGATAAGCTTGCGTTCGTTTTCTAAACTGTGGCATTGCCAAGTCTCAACGGTATTGAGTGATGGTTTCCTTCAAAAATTCCTTTTTATTTGACTGTTTGATTGGTAATTCGATAAGTTTTAATGAATCTTTCTACAAAATCATTATCAATTCAGCCCGAAACCGTGAGAAGACGCGAACCTCGGTGAGTAATTGAGTAATTTTTCATCAGTGAAATATTGAGAGAATGAGTTGGAATTCACAGATGCTGAGGTGGGATTCACGTTACAATACTCGTCAGATTGTCGAGTAGAATCCGAATAGAGGAAACAACTACTCGGTCGTCTGAGTATGACATACATCTGATCGTGTGCAAAGGTGGGTTAATGATGAGTAGCCAGTTGAGGGAAATACCAGAGAGTCGATTGCAATTTAGGCGCTTCGATGAGTTACTGTGTTCCACTCGGAAGGCAAACAAGACATGATGATTGCATGAAATCCAGAGAGAGTTGGAGCAATCCTCAAATCTGTGATCCTTACTACTACGACTACTACCACAATTAGTATTATTAGTAGTAAGATTTGAAGGATTGAAGTTCCCCTGTCTAGGAAAATTGTTTCTTCGCAGACCGACTGATGTGAAGACTTCAACGTCTAATTTGAAACTATTGATTTTGATTGGCTATCATGGTTATTTTTTTGGGAACACCTCCACGATAGTGTCTACTCCACAGTCCTCATTGTTATCTGGCTCCATGACTGCCGGTAAGTTTCCAGTTCCTCATCACACCACGATGTCTTCCATGTCACCCTTAGATGTCTGACTCGTCATTTCGTGTTTGCGTTCCTCACACAGCCTGGATTGTATCGTCATTAAACGGTCTCCTAAGCTTCTGTCCAATCCAATAGGCGTCATTTAGGCACGTCTCACAACAAGCTATTAATCAATTCAGAATTATTTAAGACAACTACTGGTGATTAGCCTGATTATATGTTTTCATACAATTTCAGACTTCCCGTAAGTTGAGCACTTTTTTTAAAATTCAGACAGGGGTAATTTTATCATCATCCTGCAAAACCAATTCAATTTCATCCATTACTGAAGTCTGACGTCAGCGAGACACTTTCTGGATTTTATAGTGTTTAACTGCTGAGTCGTCACTTCAAAGGTGCTTAGCTGACGAGTATTCTCACACTACTCACATCGATCAGTAATATATTTGGTACGGTGTGCAGTCAAAATTCGCCCATTTGAGAAAAGTCTTCAGCTCGTGGTGTTGAAAAGTTGCCACAGTTTCCTTGAGAAATCAAGAATATTCAGATCACACTGTGTGATCTGCTTGAGGTCAGCAGTGGGGCACCTTTATCGACTGAGCTGAAACAACCGAACCAGTGCCAGATATCTGAATTCTGGCCTTCTAATTTCACGAACAGATGATACACAGAATCTAATTTATTACACTCAGAAATGAGAAATCACTGCTGTTCGACGGCAGTGGTCTCCGACAAATACTCACATATCAATCAATCAATCAAACAATCAGCAGTGTATTATGTAGTATCACTCTAGCGTGATTGACGTTTCTGGAAGACAATTAAATATTATTACTGTTATTATTGATTTGTACTTCTGATTCCATTTTGAATTGGTGGATCCCATTCTCGTTTAAGAGTTCTTCGAACTCGTGTCTCAACACAAGACTGGTTGTGTAACTGACAAATCCCTACATATCACAAGATATGTGTAGTAAATTTTCATGTTAACCGCTAATCAAATGTGTAAGTTTTAATCGACAATTGACTCAGCATTTATTCGTGTATATTTGTCACAAAATTCCTCACTTCTCTTGATATCACACTCTGTGAACTGATATCACTTAGGGAACCAATGGAAGCGGGAAGTACTGAAAAACTGCTCCATGCCAGTATAGGACTCTCCAGAAATACAGATTCATGAAGCCATCCATCCAACAGCCACAGAATACACAGTGTGTAGATTACAAGATATGTCCTTTGTGTGTCCAGTGGCTGATTAATACTCTCGAAGTCTAATACAGTGTGTAATCGATCGACGAACTTGTAGGTAAACTTGAAGTTTGTAGCTTAAATCTGCAGTGGGAGGGAGTCATGCATGCGCACTGTCAGACAGTCTGAGAAACTGAGACGAAACAGCTGTTCGCTACTACATCGTCGTTACCATTGGTTGTCTAACAGATGTCAGTTTGTGACCAGTCAAACGCCTGCGAACTGACGATTACCTGAGGTAATATGCGGAAGTGAAATGTGAATCAAGGAGGAATTTATCAATTCGCTCTCTAAATTGAGGCGTTTGCTTCACAGGCTGTAATCAGTTGAGTCAATAATCATTAAAATACCCATCCTGTGAATTATAAGGATGTTGAGGCATTATCACTGAGCAGAATGTATCAGTAGAATTTGACTTTAAAGTACACACGACTGATTCATTTTTACACAGAGATTACCGTGAGTCTTTATGATTATTATCATTAATTATTGCTAACAATTCTACTTTTATGCAAAAACAACCATTGGACATATTTGGAATAATTCACCACCAGTAAAAATGATGGGGCAGGAGAATTCAGAAACCGAAAGCGTGACTATATCATATCGTTATTGTCAATGTAACTAGTGGTTGCAAATTGTGTCTGATGCATCACCTACTGAACAATACTTAGTCACTGCCCCATACATTAATTTGTAAGCAAGGCAACTCGGCGTTTTCAAGTGGTGGTTTGTAGAGGGAGATTTTATCGATCTCAAGTTAGATCATGAAATGACATCAGTTATGGAGAATCATTGAAAGTCATAGAGTGGTGGGCGGTTACTTCACCCGACTTTGGGACTCCTAGGCAGAAGGTACCGGTGAACACACTGAAGATAGAATCGAGGACTTTCATGTGATGAGGTCAACCCATTAACCATGCAGTCACTGGGACAGAAACAATGGCCTGTGAATTTTGACTTATGCCCATCATTACCCAATATCATCACCGAGTGTTTGTACTTTCAATTTAATTGGTAGAACTCACTGGTTTCTGCTGCATAACAGAACGTCCGGAGATTTCATTTCACAGTCAGTTACCAGAAAGCTACCGATTAACTGTCTTGTGTTGATTTGAAGAGCTCGAACCTCTGAAGTATCACAGAGGAGGAAGAAATGACAGCTGAGTACTCTCCGAATGAAATGCTTCTTTAAGTGAAGTCACTTCATTATGCAACTTACTATGAACTTGATGTTTGAAGTCTACTAATCAAGAGTGTGCGTCGGTGGCACAGCGGTTAGGACGCTCGCCGACCATGCACATGGTCCGGGGTTCGATCCCCGGCCGACGCACTACTTTACCTCTGTAATCCAGTTATAAGACTGGTAAAAAGGGAAGGTTGGGCATGAGGCTGGCAATCCCATCCAGTAAAAATAAACACCACTGCACTCGAAAATTCAAGCCTCTCGCTTGAAGCCCTATGTTACACTGGAAACGTGTAGGAATAGTGAAAAAATCATGAGTACAACAGAATCATTAGGACAGATGCAAGGGTGGCCTAATAGTATAGTTTGATGTCAGATTATGAGTCAGTCACTCAGTAGGTCAGTCAATCTGTCAGTCACCCAGGCACACTTCTCACATGTCCTCACTTCACCTAAACTACAGAATTTACTTTACTCTTATCATATTGTGTTCGTGAATTAGGCTGTATTTAACACCTTTTTTTGAAAAACTCTTCTCAACTTTGATTCATTGAGAAGATGCACATTACGAATATTTCTTCTTATCCACTTTCTTTTGGCTTCTTTTACAGTAGGCGATCATAAGTGAAGACCTTCAATTACCGATTACAAAGAGACTGCACGTTTGAACCTCACTGGATATATATACATATGTACTTTTGTTTGTTTGTGTGTCTTCCTGTGTTTGTGTGTAAGTGACTAAACATGATTATCTTGATAAACTGTACACTGCTCCTTGTAAAATCATAATAAATGAAGGAATTCTGGTAAATATTCTGTGTTCATTCTCTGTGGTTCATTCTCTCAGCTGAATTGAAGGTGTCAGGGTATATTTATTTATTTTGGTTACAGCTTGATGCCACACCGTATTTTCAGTACAAGTATGACATTTTCAGCATGGATATCGGTACCCCAAATTTTACAGGCCAAAAATAGATATCGGGTGTGCGTCGGCAGGGGATCGAACCTCGGACATTGTGTATGGTCGGCGAGAGTCCTAACCACTGTGCTGCCAACAAAAAGTAGTCACAAGTCTCATTTTGTAATATAAAGCCTTGACAGTGCTTGCTTTTCATCTGCGTGTTACACCTGTCAGACTGAACACACTCATAACTGGAATTTAACTGTCTCACTGAATAAGACATGACAACGCAAACTCGAATATTTTCCTCAATTTCATATGATTCTACATTTCTATACACCTGATTACCGTTCAACTCCTACAGTCAAACATAATTCCTTATCTCTTTGAAGATGAATTCGACGCATGTTGGGGAAACTCTCAAATGAGACCACTCACGAGACACTGGAATGGGGCCAGTTAAGCATCTGACATTGACGTGGAATAGATCTAGTGACGATGAAATGGAAATCCGTGAGTAGTTACAAAGCCAGATGTATGTGTTGATTTGGTCAAGTGTAATGAAGATATACAACCGATGGTCTCTACTCAATTCAGAATACAAATAATGAACATTGGCGATAATACTGTTTGTGATGAACTACCGCCTAGAAAGACACTTTCATTTATCCTGTTTTCAAAGTCTGCACTTCATACACAAGCACATTAGGAGTAATCAAGTAGCAACACCCTATTTGATGCCATATACTATTTATTGATTTAGAACTGTAATGAGTACACCTATCAAATTACCCGGTTGCATTCACTATCCAGAGAGTGGTGATCTAGCCATGGGATGTCAGTTTATTTCGTTTTCGGATCGAGCTCCCGAATCATACCAAACCACCCGAATTTCGGCTAGCTACTTGAATGAACTTATATAAATAATCTCGGTTCCTCAGAGAATCTGTGGTGAAATTTCATCTCGAGCCGTGTAAACTGCAAATCATAAATATCCTTGAACAACATCCACAAGCTACAAATATTCTCCAAGTCACTTAGTGATATGAGCGACAAATATCATCCTGACAGCAACGGGGAAATAAGGCATAAGCCGATATGGTAATAATACCAATCATAACAATTAATAATAATGTGGTGGAGATGCAATCATGGAAGGCAATTAATAAGCCGTCCGAGCCTCGAATAAGTGGATATTGATTTCAAATCACAAACCTGCCTATTGGTAAACCTTATGTAACTCAAATCACCAGAACATTTGTGACGCTATATGTCCATACGTAAGACCTAACATGAGGTAAAACATCTCTAAGTACCGGGGTCAACATTATATGCCTACTGAAGGATGGGAACAGATGACCTGAGTAGAAAACATTTTATACCGTCATAATCAGATTTCGAGTTAGACTCTCCATAGAAGTATCTCCTTTGAGTTGGTAACACCAATGGAATAGCTTTCTCTCCCACCATGTCGACTCCTGCTTGCAACTGTTGTATTTCATGTTGCGATTTATAAACTACCCTGGGTATTCATATTCGCTCATTCCAGCAGCAATTAGCAGTAGAGGTTATGCTCACTGAGGACTGCACAGTTATCGCCTTTAGACCAAAAGTTCTCAGAGGTGGCTGAATCCTACCAATGATGTTTGCAATGTGTTCGTTAAACCAGGAAAGCTGAAGGTCCAACTGCCAGATGACGAGAATGTTGATGTGACAATATTTTAGAATTGCGTGGGTATCGACGTTCGCGAGTTGTACGGATTATACTAACGCAAGATCTTATACCAACAACCACTATAGTGTTCGTTCTTCGAGTACCAAATGGTAAAGCAAAAGACCAGATTTTGTCGTCCAAATACGATATATATTTTGGGACCAAATCGCGGGTAGGAATGAATGCTTAGCTAGCTAGTAATCGTGCACGCACGTGACACGACGGAGCACCAAATGGCGGGGATGCTTGACCGTAAGCCTTCAGCTAAACAAGTCGACTTAAACAGTGATGGTCAGCATCCAATGTTGAGTGATGATTGCTGTGGTTAATAATTTTGGGGAATTATTTACCGCTACAGCTCACTCCCCCCCTAGTGGGTTTGTGAGGACCCTAAGACATGACCAGCCGGAAGTAAAAAAATCTCGATGGTTCCCTGATGGGTGAAAAAAATCTTCCGAGCGGCTTGATGGAGAGCCTGCTGGTCTGTCTGCCTATGCTAATAGGGTGTCTGTACATAGCTTCCTCGGTATTTTTCATTGGATCCCGTGCTTCGTTTGTTTTCTGTCCAGTGCCCGTTGCACCTGGAAAAGAAAACAAGAATGCTGAGAACCTTGTCAAGAAAAATGTACCAAATTAGCGTTTTTTACAAAAAATGAAGTGCATCTACTATACAGTAAAATAATGTAAAGTTCAAAATATCGGGAAAAAAAATATACATCTTATATAATTTTATGTACGGTTATAGGAAAAATATCATTTACTTGTGTTAAATGACGCAACATAAAAAAAATTGATGTGTCACTCAGTTATGTGAAATAGGTGTGAAGGTATTCTGGGAATCTAATGTGACGTCCAGAACGCGTTTTTTTAGAGTGATCGACCGAAGTAGCCAGTGGGCGAATGCCCTGACAGTCAATAGTGTGACCCAGAAAATCGAGTGAGTCAACGCCTATCTGACACTTCTGTATATTGATGGTAACACCATGTTGGCGTAACCTTTCAAATGCCAAGTCCAAGTGTCCAAGGTGAGTTTCCTTATCTGGACTGGCAATGAGGCAGTCGTCTAAGTATGCGTATACAAAGTCGAGACCGCGAAATACTTCGTTGATGAAGCGTTGGAATGTTTGGGCCGCATTCCGGAGGCCGAATGGCATACGTAGGAATTCGAAAAGTCCGAAAGGCGTGATGATAGCCGTTTTCGGAATATCTTCCGTTGCCATCGGGATTTGGTTATATGCTTTAACCAAGTCGATTTTGGAGAATATAGATGCTCCAGATAACGTTGCCGTCAAGTCGTGTATGTGAGGCAATGGGTAGCAATCGGGGGTAGTTTTGGCGTTCACTCGCCGGTAATCACCAGTGGGTCGCCAATCGTTGCTATCCTTTTTCGGTACCATATGCAACGGGGATGCCCATGGACTATTCGATGGTCGAATGATGCCAAGGGTGAGCATATGATCGAATTCGTTTCTGGCAATTCTCAGTTTATCAGGGGCCAGTCGTCGTGCTTTAGATGTCACGGGCTGTCCTGAGGTTATGATGTGGTGCATAACATTGCTGGTTATGCACGGGAGATCGTTAGATGGGCAATTCAGTTCCGGATATTTGTCAACAATCGGTTGAAAAGTTGGATCGAGGATTGCTTTCATCTTAACGATTGACAAGCTGGGGCCACTGTAAGTTATGCCTTTGATAGACAAACTAGTAGTGTTGTCAATTAATCGTTTACGGCGGACGTCTACGAGCAAATCATGATGATTAAGTAGGTCCGTGCCAATGATGGGCATTGTGACGTCAGCGATCAGAAAAATCCACCGAATAGGTTTGCGTAAACCTACGTTCAGATAGACGTATTTCCGACCATAGGTTGCAATTGGTTTTCCATTTGCAGCCTGTAGGTTGAAGTTAGGATCCTTCTGTCGATCTGCTGCTGTGGCAGGAAGGACGCTGACTTCGGCGCCTGTGTCGACTAGATATCTAGTCTGGCTCATTACATCATGGATGTAAAGTAAGCGGCTAGTGCCACCGGCGACGGTTGCCGCTAACGCGTGCCGGCGGGATAGTTTCCCACAGACTTGGAGGCTTTGCCGAAATCACAAGGTTTTCGACAACATTTCGCTTCCTTGCCATAGGTGTTGTGATACCAACACCAGTCAGGATTTTTGAGAGAGCGTGTGTTGGACTTAGATCGTCCACGTGCGTTTTGCCGTTGAGGGGATCTAGAACGACGATAGGAGGAATTGCTAGGCTTGTTTGACCTAAGCATCTGCTGGACGGAGTTGATTAACTCTATCATTGCAGAATCCTTCTTCGAAGCCTGTTCGGTAACAGAGTATACTTCGGTAACTGGCCGTTTCGTTATCTCTAGAATTCTATCTGCAGAGACAGCTAAGTCATCTATGAGAACACTTTGAAGTGTCACAAGTACAGTCTGAACTGACTGTGGCAGTTTGGATAAAAATAGTTCTCTAAACAGTCCTTCATCGAACTGACTTTGGCCAATGATCTCTTTCATTCTTGCCAGCATGCTCACGGCTGACTGATCTCCTAACTCGATGTTACGAAATAACTCATCCAGACGTTGTCGATCTGTGAGAACGTTTCTCTTGAGTATGGATGCTTTTAGCAACTCGTACGAGTTACTTACCGACATCTGCAGAGTTACGCACCTGCTGAATTCCCGCGGTAGAGCGTGAATAACTGCAAGGAACTGTGAACGTTGATCAGTTATGCCATGTTCACAAAAATCAGACTCAGCAATCTGAAACCACGTTTCAGCATTATCGGGCCAATATGGTACTAGCTGGATTGTTTTGGCGGCTGAGCGAATCTGAATAACCTTGGGGCTAGGATCACTCATGACGAAAAGTATGCCGATAACAATATAGTACAAGAATAAACACAAAAAGGAACGAACTCACCGGGTTTATCTGCGTGTGAATTGGAGATGAAGTTCGAGGTTGGGCTCACCAGTTTAGATGTTGTGGGTATCGACGTTCGCGAGTTGTACGGATTATACTAACGCAAGATCTTATACCAACAACCACTATAGTGTTCGTTCTTCGAGTACCAAATGGTAAAGCAAAAGACCAGATTTTGTCGTCCAAATACGATATATATTTTGGGACCAAATCGCGGGTAGGAATGAATGCTTAGCTAGCTAGTAATCGTGCACGCACGTGACACGACGGAGCACCAAATGGCGGGGATGCTTGACCGTAAGCCTTCAGCTAAACAAGTCGACTTAAACAGTGATGGTCAGCATCCAATGTTGAGTGATGATTGCTGTGGTTAATAATTTTGGGGAATTATTTACCGCTACAGCTCACTCCCCCCCTAGTGGGTTTGTGAGGACCCTAAGACATGACCAGCCGGAAGTAAAAAAATCTCGATGGTTCCCTGATGGGTGAAAAAAATCTTCCGAGCGGCTTGATGGAGAGCCTGCTGGTCTGTCTGCCTATGCTAATAGGGTGTCTGTACATAGCTTCCTCGGTATTTTTCATTGGATCCCGTGCTTCGTTTGTTTTCTGTCCAGTGCCCGTTGCACCTGGAAAAGAAAACAAGAATGCTGAGAACCTTGTCAAGAAAAATGTACCAAATTAGCGTTTTTTACAAAAAATGAAGTGCATCTACTATACAGTAAAATAATGTAAAGTTCAAAATATCGGGAAAAAAAATATACATCTTATATAATTTTATGTACGGTTATAGGAAAAATATCATTTACTTGTGTTAAATGACGCAACATAAAAAAAATTGATGTGTCACTCAGTTATGTGAAATAGGTGTGAAGGTATTCTGGGAATCTAATGTGACGTCCAGAACGCGTTTTTTTAGAGTGATCGACCGAAGTAGCCAGTGGGCGAATGCCCTGACAGTCAATAGTGTGACCCAGAAAATCGAGTGAGTCAACGCCTATCTGACACTTCTGTATATTGATGGTAACACCATGTTGGCGTAACCTTTCAAATGCCAAGTCCAAGTGTCCAAGGTGAGTTTCCTTATCTGGACTGGCAATGAGGCAGTCGTCTAAGTATGCGTATACAAAGTCGAGACCGCGAAATACTTCGTTGATGAAGCGTTGGAATGTTTGGGCCGCATTCCGGAGGCCGAATGGCATACGTAGGAATTCGAAAAGTCCGAAAGGCGTGATGATAGCCGTTTTCGGAATATCTTCCGTTGCCATCGGGATTTGGTTATATGCTTTAACCAAGTCGATTTTGGAGAATATAGATGCTCCAGATAACGTTGCCGTCAAGTCGTGTATGTGAGGCAATGGGTAGCAATCGGGGGTAGTTTTGGCGTTCACTCGCCGGTAATCACCAGTGGGTCGCCAATCGTTGCTATCCTTTTTCGGTACCATATGCAACGGGGATGCCCATGGACTATTCGATGGTCGAATGATGCCAAGGGTGAGCATATGATCGAATTCGTTTCTGGCAATTCTCAGTTTATCAGGGGCCAGTCGTCGTGCTTTAGATGTCACGGGCTGTCCTGAGGTTATGATGTGGTGCATAACATTGCTGGTTATGCACGGGAGATCGTTAGATGGGCAATTCAGTTCCGGATATTTGTCAACAATCGGTTGAAAAGTTGGATCGAGGATTGCTTTCATCTTAACGATTGACAAGCTGGGGCCACTGTAAGTTATGCCTTTGATAGACAAACTAGTAGTGTTGTCAATTAATCGTTTACGGCGGACGTCTACGAGCAAATCATGATGATTAAGTAGGTCCGTGCCAATGATGGGCATTGTGACGTCAGCGATCAGAAAAATCCACCGAATAGGTTTGCGTAAACCTACGTTCAGATAGACGTATTTCCGACCATAGGTTGCAATTGGTTTTCCATTTGCAGCCTGTAGGTTGAAGTTAGGATCCTTCTGTCGATCTGCTGCTGTGGCAGGAAGGACGCTGACTTCGGCGCCTGTGTCGACTAGATATCTAGTCTGGCTCATTACATCATGGATGTAAAGTAAGCGGCTAGTGCCACCGGCGACGGTTGCCGCTAACGCGTGCCGGCGGGATAGTTTCCCACAGACTTGGAGGCTTTGCCGAAATCACAAGGTTTTCGACAACATTTCGCTTCCTTGCCATAGGTGTTGTGATACCAACACCAGTCAGGATTTTTGAGAGAGCGTGTGTTGGACTTAGATCGTCCACGTGCGTTTTGCCGTTGAGGGGATCTAGAACGACGATAGGAGGAATTGCTAGGCTTGTTTGACCTAAGCATCTGCTGGACGGAGTTGATTAACTCTATCATTGCAGAATCCTTCTTCGAAGCCTGTTCGGTAACAGAGTATACTTCGGTAACTGGCCGTTTCGTTATCTCTAGAATTCTATCTGCAGAGACAGCTAAGTCATCTATGAGAACACTTTGAAGTGTCACAAGTACAGTCTGAACTGACTGTGGCAGTTTGGATAAAAATAGTTCTCTAAACAGTCCTTCATCGAACTGACTTTGGCCAATGATCTCTTTCATTCTTGCCAGCATGCTCACGGCTGACTGATCTCCTAACTCGATGTTACGAAATAACTCATCCAGACGTTGTCGATCTGTGAGAACGTTTCTCTTGAGTATGGATGCTTTTAGCAACTCGTACGAGTTACTTACCGACATCTGCAGAGTTACGCACCTGCTGAATTCCCGCGGTAGAGCGTGAATAACTGCAAGGAACTGTGAACGTTGATCAGTTATGCCATGTTCACAAAAATCAGACTCAGCAATCTGAAACCACGTTTCAGCATTATCGGGCCAATATGGTACTAGCTGGATTGTTTTGGCGGCTGAGCGAATCTGAATAACCTTGGGGCTAGGATCACTCATGACGAAAAGTATGCCGATAACAATATAGTACAAGAATAAACACAAAAAGGAACGAACTCACCGGGTTTATCTGCGTGTGAATTGGAGATGAAGTTCGAGGTTGGGCTCACCAGTTTAGATGTTGACGGTATCGACGTTCGCGAGTTGTACGGATTATACTAACGCAAGATCTTATACCAACAACCACTATAGTGTTCGTTCTTCGAGTACCAAATGGTAAAGCAAAAGACCAGATTTTGTCGTCCAAATACGATATATATTTTGGGACCAAATCGCGGGTAGGAATGAATGCTTAGCTAGCTAGTAATCGTGCACGCACGTGACACGACGGAGCACCAAATGGCGGGGATGCTTGACCGTAAGCCTTCAGCTAAACAAGTCGACTTAAACAGTGATGGTCAGCATCCAATGTTGAGTGATGATTGCTGTGGTTAATAATTTTGGGGAATTATTTACCGCTACAATATCATGGAAATGCAGATGCACCATCTAGGAAATCTCTGAAGCACCACGGTGACTGTCGATGGACAGTCACGAATAGATGTGCAATATTCATTGCTGCAAATAGCTGCACACTATTCATATAGTTGGCTTGAACTTTAGTCCTCAGACCCTGAAATCTCTCCCTGATTGACGAACTTTTCGTAGTGGGGCAGAGTGCCTACAGCCCAAGGGATAATGAGGCTTGGGTGAGAGATGTGGTGTTTGCGGTCCCTGTGGGACAAGTAGAAATTTGTCAACAGCATAAATTAGTCGGGTTGTGGACCCACGGTCGGCACTACACACGGAATTGTTGTCATTACACTAACAATCAGGCCACTTGTGTTCTGGTAAAATGATGGAAGCGGTTAGAAGTTGTTGGTGATGGCCTCACCAGAGAGAGGATATCGTAGATTTTCGAGTCTCTTGAAGTGTTTGCCAAACTATTAAGTCTCCACATAAATAAAAAGGGCAGCTATAGAACCTACCACAATTGGCAATCCAGGGAAAGGAACACATCTCAATCATAATGCGTAATGGAGCAGAAAATGGGTCGCAAAAGAGCATGAAGTGTGGTTATCTGGATGACAGTATGTGCAGAAATACGTGTGGAATATCACCGGAAACTGCAGTAAGGAACTAGGGCGTTTTCTCGGGATATGTACGAAGGAGTTATTCTGTATAGCTTTTTCCAACACTGATGTTAACACAAGGGTTTGAAATCATGCGCATTTACTGCAGGCTGGCCAGCAGACATCGTGGTGGTCACAAATGTGAATCTCTCCGACCTGTGGGAGAGCAACATGCATTTCTGCTAACTTGAGAATTAAACGCCAGTCCAGATCCTTAACAAAAATTCAGAACAATTGTGATTGTCCATATCCAAACTGTTCTAAATGCTTCTGCTCTCCGCATTTAAAAGGCCGCCCAGCTTCCTGTCAAAATGTTTTACAACAGCCCTGCAAGATTTAGTGAGACATCGTACAGCCCAGCATACCTTACGGGTCCCAATCTTTCAGATCTTGGAAGTCACATTTCGCCGAAATATCACTTAAAAAATTCACGGCAAATTTTCATCTAAGCACTATTGCACTCTGTTTATCTTAGCTAACTTGGCCTTTAGTTAACCTAAAACTCCCTCTCTCATCCGTATTTTTCACTCACTTAAAGTATGGTTGCTCTGATGGGAGATAAACAAAACAACAATACCATGTTTGAGTAAAGCTGTATTTTTATCGAAAACGTCGTAGAACCATGGTAAGACCAATATGGTTAGCGTTAAACATTGCAAATGAATACTATCATTCCAATGAATCGACAGATCCTTCATGTATACATCTTGTAAATGTACTTTCGATAATGTTCTGTCCCTAATTGTATTTAATACTATTTCGTAATTTCACAGGGCGTTTCTCTTCTCCAGAAATAACTTTAAATCACGTAGCATAACCATTTACCCAAATGTACGTTGTTCATTGGTTGACTATCACTATCAGCGAGAAATGAAATGAAGTTTGGGTTGGCACTCAACCTTGACGGTCCAATGTCCAATATGCTTAGTATCAATCAATTTGATTTCTTTGTGCTCGCCTCTTGATTGTGAGGTAGAGGTTCCTGATCTTTGGTAAACGTCTGTGTAGCTCGTCCCGCCACTCGACTGTCCTAGCTTTGGTTGACTCCAACAGGAGTAGTGCTGGGATTAATTATATGTTGTTTGTAGTATGCGGTGTGTTAAGGCTGTCGCTGCTGTGAATGGAGTTGATCCTTTCACTAAATAGTGCTCCGGTATCTTCGTCAAAAGAAAAGAGATAATAATAACAACAGTATATACAATTAGTGTTGGTATTTCAGACTAGTACATTTCGGTTTACAATTTGACATTTAGACGAAATTGTTGTAATTACTGGTGCTATAATTCAAAAATTTCAACTTTAAGAAAAGTGCATCTTCACTTCTATATAACAGCTGTAATTTGTACCATATTTGATCATGTTCGTCAAAATGGATTGCATTCCATGTAAACTCAACTGTTTAAACGAAATAGAAATTATTACTATCTGACTGGTTGGTCAGGACTAATACAAACACTCACTCAGGTGATTCATTTTGCATCGCTACAGTACAGGGTCACCACAATCTAACGAGAATCTAGCTTTTGATGAAGTAAACATGGAATTCACCTCTTTATGATATTAATTCTCATTTATTGGCATATGAGAGACGCCAGTTTATAGACGTCATCAATATGTTAAATAAAAAATACGCGACTTAGGCATATTTAAAGTTATTCAATCACACACCATATATGTACATATAAACACATGACAAGACAATGGAATAGTATCGATAAGATCACCTTTCACAGATAGAAGCAATGTGTGCGGTATGATACTAGGCATAATCACTGTTTACATCTAACTAAATCTCTCGTATTAATCGAGGATTACGTTACACGCGGTAGGTTGATGAGTCATTCATAAAATGGTAAACCTGTCCTTGCCTCTGTACAGGTGGTGCTTGGGATTTGCTCGTCAGTGTAATGTTAGTATTCCACCAGTCACACTGCTAAAGAAACTTCTACACACAAAATATACACTAAAAATATAAAAGATTTAGAAACAAAACTACTTTTCGCCTGAATTGGAGAGGTGAGATGGTGCGGGTTGGTGAGAATGGTCCTTCGAGAATCTGATCAACCGATGTGCTTTCTGTGTAAGGAACGCAAAATAAAGGTGGAGACATGGAATGTGCATACAAAGTACGAAGTCCACCAGGAAGGTTGCCCAGGTGGCCACAGCAATATTAACAATAATGATTCACATTTTGTATAATCGGGTGTTCACCAGAAATGCATGCCATTTTCACATGTATGATCAGTTATGTTATAAATTAAAATCGTGAAGTATAATAAATACAATATCCAATATCGTTTTCACGAGCTAGTATAAACCAATTTGATTTCTTCGCCTGATCTTCGGTAAACGTCTGCGTAGCTCGTCCCGCCACTCGGCTGTCGTAGCTTTGGTTGACTCTGAAAGGAGTATTGCAGGGATTAATTATATGTGGTTTGTAGTATGAGGTGTGTTAAGACTGTTACTACTGTGAATGGAGTTGATCCTTTCACCAGTTAGTCTTTCGGTATCGTCGTCAATGGAAAAGAGATAATAATAATAATAATAGATATAATTAGTAAAGGTATTCAGACTAACAGACAGAAAAAGAATAAGAAAACGTAACAACAGTCAGTCAACCGGTATATATATATATACCAGTAATAATGATAATAATAATAATAGGTGTAGTTAAAGCTGTCGGGAGATTAAGACGGAAGAGAATGTAAAGAAGTAAAACGACAAGTTTAATTGTCTAACCTTGAATGGTGTATGCGATTTTAAGGGGACAGGCCATTTGGATGAAGTCCTTGTGTTGCTTCATGGTTGTCCGGCCTTCGCCTAAAGGCGTCCACAGATGGTGCCATAGCTATATCTGCCGGTAAGGAATTCCAGGGACGGAAAACCCGCGAGGAAAAGAAGTGAGAGCGCACCCGGGTCCTTGCCCCCTGATGAACTATCCTTCTAGGATTTCCACGAGGGAGCCTATACCTACTCAATGGTAGAACACCTTTGTTTGGGTGATTCTGATCATTTGTTATTTTGTAGGCAGTAATTAAATCCCCTCCAGGCGACGGTAACTGAGTGTGATTAGGCCTAATTTCTTCAGCCTTTCGTCATATGGTTTATTTCGGAGACCAACCACTCCTTTTGTTGCTCGTCGTTGGGCTCTTTCCAAGAGGTTGGCGTCTCTTTTAAGCAGTGGGGGTGCAATGATATTATGCACTTCAAGGTACGGTCTGACGTATGTTTTATACAACCTTAGAAAGAGCTCAGGAGTGAGTGCACCTAATTGTCTATGTGTAAAGTGTATGACCGCATATGCCCTCGCTACATCCCCCGTGTAATTCACGCTTGTGTCCATTTTCTCCGCTAGAACTAGACCTAAGTCACGTTCCGACGTTGAGCAGGACAAGCTTTCATTGCACAAGGTGTAACTTGCATTCTGCAGTCTACAGGTGCGTAACTTCACTACTTTGCACTTTTTCAGGTTGAAAGTCATGCCAATGGCCACCGCCCAGTCTTCCAGAAGCCTTAGATCTGCCTGCAGTCTTTCTGAGTCCTCTGGACACTTTATCGCCCTCCAGATCTTCACGTCGTCAGCGTATAGAAGAGTCGGGCAGCTTAGACGGCATGGTAAATCATTGATAAAAATCAAGAACATCAGTGGTCCTAGGATAGAACCCTGCGACACTCCTGATGACGAGCTGTGCCAAGATGATTGGACTCGATTGACCTTGGTGCAAAATTGCCTTTCAGTTAGGTAGTCCTTCAACCATGACAGAAGTGGTTTACCTAGACCTACCTGGCTTATTTTGTGTAGGAGAAGGTCATGGTGAACAGTGTCAAATGCCTTCTCAAAGTCTAGAAAGATCACATGGACAGGAACATTCATATCCCAGCATGATGTCCAATCGTCCCAAGCTGATAATAAGTTAGTGACGCAGGATCTTCCTTTCCTGAAACCGTGTTGGGCTACATGGAGTATTTTAGACCTATCCAGATATTCCCTGATGTGATCATCAATAATACTTTCCAGTAATTTTGATACCACTGGGAGTAGAGCTACTGGTCTATAACTGGTGGGATTTTGCCTATCCCCACCCTTGAAGATCGGAGAAAGGATGCTTCTTTTCCATTCCTTTGGCAGTTTCCCCGATTCCATGGAGTGTTGGAACAAGTCGCATAAAGGCCTACAGAGAGCTTCGGCGCACTGTTTCAGAACAGATGGCCTGATGTCACCACAACCTGGGGACTTCCCAGGTATGAGTCGCTGCAGCTTTCTTAGAACTATTGCAGGGTTTATTTGAGGGGTGGCTATTTGGTCTTCCTCCTGTGAAATAGTTATGCCACCATTTTGGTTCGTAACGGTAATACCCACATTGCTGTTTAGCTGTTTGGCGAGGGCTAAACTGAATGTTTCGGCCATCTCCAGACTAGTGAGATATTGACCGTTCGGGTCTACTAAGGCGCAAGCCCCTTGGTTGGTTGGTTTCCTTTCCGACATGAATCGGTACAAATTCTTCGGGTTTGCCAGGAGTTTCTTAGCAAGGTTAGCCTGGAATGACCTCCTGTCCCAACTGACTCTTGCATTGCACCGGTTCCTGAGTTCCAGGTATGCATCATGGTCGATCTGGCTTTTAGATACGTGCCACGTAAACCAAGCCTTCCTCTTTGCTTGCAGAATACGCTGCGTGCCTCTCTTTAACCATGATGATTTTCTTTTGGGCTGTGCTGTGACTAAAGGGACGGTATCCGAGATCGCTGTATGAATAATCTTTTTTACCGCTTCCCAGTGTTCATCCACAGACAGCTCATCCCATGCTAAGGGCCAGTCTGCATCGGACAAGAGCCTCCGCATTTCAGCGTAGTCAGCCTTGCTGTAACACAGACATGGTTGCGTAGCGTCCCACTGCAAGTGCTCACGGAGAACGAGGTCGAAACCTATGACTGCATGGTCACTACTTCCTAGAGGAGTCATGACCTGGACCTATTCGACGAGTAGTTGGTCACTAGTTAGAATGTAGTCTAGTTCTGATGACTTTCCATTAAGGCCCCACCTAGTGTCGTCTCCAACATTCTCAGTCAGTCGCGTGTCCCGAATAGCTTGCAGTAGATTTCGGCCGAATTTTCCCTTAGCATACCCCGAGCCGAGGTTCAGTGATGTGGCATTGAAATCTCCAGCAATGGTGATTTGGTCATAGCCCAAGTCTCGCATCCCTGTGATAGTGCTGAGCAGTAGCTGATTGTGCTCTGCCTCAGAGGTGGGAGATCGTAGATGCCACCAAGTAAATTCTTGGTGTGGCCTACGGTGAAATGACACCATATGGAGTCTGGGAGTTCAATAAGTGGTGGGTCCGTTGCGCGCACATATTTAAGTTGCCTGTCAAAGTATATAGCAAATCCCCCTCCTTCCTTATTATCTCTGTCTCTCCTGACCAAAACCATATCACCTATACTGATTTCATTATCGGCGATAGTGGGGGTTAGTCATGTTTCGGTGAGAATTATTATTTTCAGTTGTAGGTGTGCTTGGAGATTTCGGAGTTCACCTATTTTTACTCTCAGCCCCCTCACATTGCTATACAGGCAGCTGACAGTGAGTCTTACAACCTCACCGTGTTGTGGGGTAGTTGTCTGTCTGCTGGTAGCGAACTTAGTGTTGGGACTAATTGGCCAGTTCCGATGGAACCGGCCCATTTTGGAATTTTCCCCTGGATTTAGGCAGGACACTTGGGTGGCACAGACTGTTATTCTCAGAACTGCATCGCTCTAGTGTCACTGAAGCTTGGGGACGTATTAAAGCCTCAGTTCGCTGCCTCCTTATGGTTCGAGGTCTGCTTTCGCAGCATCGAATGTGTTCTCCCAATTTCCCCTTGATCTCATATCACCGTTGAAGTGTTATGGCCAACTGCTCTGGGGAATTGAGTGTGACACTAAGCAGCTTTGGGGAGCTAATCAGTGTGAGATGAGCAGGGCGAGGTGGTCGGTAAACGGAGATGGCTCCAGAAGCGCCAAGGGCCATCGGAGACGACAGCCATCTCCACTGCTGTACGTCATGCATGTGTTTTCCACAGGCAGCGCCCGTTTCCAGCTCCGAAACAACGTGCACTACCATAGAGGTAGAAGGCAAAAGTTACGGTGACTCCCTTGCCATTTGACTGACAGCCCATGGTCTGTCTTGTCTCACCCTTATGTTCGAACTTCTGTCGATGGCTAGTACCTGAGCCATCAATAGTACCTTTTCGGCCTTTTCGGCAGGGTCCAGTGTAACCAGCAATGGGGGTGGCTACCTTGAGGTGTGTGGGTACCACTGTACAGCCTGCACAATTTCACTGAATTAATATTCAGACCTAATTTATTGCACAGGTTGGACCACCGTTCCTGATCAAACAGAGACCGCTGTTCAAGCAAGCTGTCCTTACTCACAGGTACGTTAAAGATCATGAGAGAATTAGACCGATTAACCTCAGACTTAGGTTTGGCCTTTGGCTTCTCGTATTCTTTCGCTGCATCAGCAACTTTAGGCTTCATCAGGTTCTGGCCAGCCTTTGTTGTGTTGCCAAGCTCCCTTGTGGATGCAAGTGATGCTTCTCTAAATCTATCTTTCCTTAATGTTTTAGGTCCAAGCTTGTGAATCTTCACCTTATGAAAATTGGCAATTTCGGTCAGTAGGACTGGAGTGTCCTTCTTACTGTCTATGCCAAGTTTTGGTAATATGACGTTAGCAGGTGGGGAGCTACATAAGACCGTGTTGGGACACAAGGGCGGTGTGAAGTTTCTGCTAACCGCAGACAAGCGCTGTGTGACTATGCAAGGGCGACAGAGTGGAAAGATGTACCAAAACCATGGGCATGGGTTATTTCTCATAAACTGGTAGTATGCTTTCGGCACCTCTTTGTCACAACGGCAGTGCACCCACCGTTTGCAAAAATTGCATTCAAACGCTGAGTCAGCTTTAGCAACAATGACATTGCACGCCTGGCATTCGTCTCCCTCACTTGGTGACGCCTTCGAAGTCTTATGACGTCTTGAGCGTTTCCTTTTAGGTTTGTTGTACTTCACACATTGGCTTTCAGTTGGTGCAGGTGTAGTATCCTGTCCCCCTAGTATTGCCTGTGCCGTTTCAGTACTAGACTGTGGCAATGCAGGCATAGTATCAGGACAGACGAGTCCTACACGGGTCTTTAGGATGGGTACGCGATTTGGGGTTGGTGTCCCTGGGATTTTGCCTTCTCTGGCTGAAGCCCTTGTGACTACAGAGTAAGGTGTTTTGGTGCCATTTCTAAGGTTACTTTCTACAGCCATATTAACTATCGCTAAAACTTATGCTGTATAAGAATAAGAGTGCAACAGTATCTGCCCACAAGAACAAAAATAGGACTGAGAAAGTACAAGACAAGGAAAAGAAAAGGTTTTCGACTTTACCTAGTGCTTTCTGTATGATCGGCTTCACAGCAATCACGTGGTAGACCAAAAAGTCTTGTTTATCTGAACGAGTGAGGAAGATGCTGCTACAAAAATAGCACCTGAAGCTTTGGCAGTAGTTCGCGACAGCTGGAGACAGCTGTTCCTGATCTTCGGTATACTTCAGCTTAGCTCGTCCCGCCACTCGACTGTCCTAGCTTTGGTTGACTCCAACAGGAGTAGTGCTGGGATTAATTATATGTTGTTTGTAGTATGCGGTGTGTTAAGGCTGTCACTGCTGTGAATGGAGTTGATCCTTTCACCAAATAGTGCTCCGGTATCTTCGTCAAAAGAAAAGAGATAATAATAACAACAGTATATACAATTAGTGTTGGTATTTCAGACTAGTACATTTCGGTTTACAATTTGACATTTAGACGAAATTGTTGTAATTACTGGTGCTATAATTCAAAAATTTCAACTTTAAGAAAAGTGCATCTTCACTTCTATATAACAGCTGTAATTTGTACCATATTTGATCATGTTCGTCAAAATGGATTGCATTCCATGTAAACTCAACTGTTTAAACGAAATAGAAATTATTACTATCTGACTGGTTGGTCAGGACTAATACAAACACTCACTCAGGTGATTCATTTTGCATCGCTACAGTACAGGGTCACCACAATCTAACGAGAATCTAGCTTTTGATGAAGTAAACATGGAATTCACCTCTTTATGATATTAATTCTCATTTATTGGCATATGAGAGACGCCAGTTTATAGACGTCATCAATATGTTAAATAAAAAATACGCGACTTAGGCATATTTAAAGTTATTCAATCACACACCATATATGTACATATAAACACATGACAAGACAATGGAATAGTATCGATAAGATCACCTTTCACAGATAGAAGCAATGTGTGCGGTATGATACTAGGCATAATCACTGTTTACATCTAACTAAATCTCTCGTATTAATCGAGGATTACGTTACACGCGGTAGGTTGATGAGTCATTCATAAAATGGTAAACCTGTCCTTGCCTCTGTACAGGTGGTGCTTGGGATTTGCTCGTCAGTGTAATGTTAGTATTCCACCAGTCACACTGCTAAAGAAACTTCTACACACAAAATATACACTAAAAATATAAAAGATTTAGAAACAAAACTACTTTTCGCCTGAATTGGAGAGGTGAGATGGTGCGGGTTGGTGAGAATGGTCCTTCGAGAATCTGGTCAACCGATGTGCTTTCTGTGTAAGGAACGCAAAATAAAGGTGGAGACATGGAATGTGCATACAAAGTACGAAGTCCACCAGGAAGGTTGCCCAGGTGGCCACAGCAATATTAACAATAATGATTCACATTTTGTATAATCGGGTGTTCACCAGAAATGCATGCCATTTTCACATGTATGATCAGTTATGTTATAAATTAAAATCGTGAAGTATAATAAATACAATATCCAATATCGTTTTCACGAGCTAGTATAAACCAATTTGATTTCTTCGCCTGATCTTCGGTAAACGTCTGCGTAGCTCGTCCCGCCACTCGGCTGTCGTAGCTTTGGTTGACTCTGAAAGGAGTATTGCAGGGATTAATTATATGTGGTTTGTAGTATGAGGTGTGTTAAGACTGTTACTACTGTGAATGGAGTTGATCCTTTCACCAGTTAGTCTTTCGGTATCGTCGTCAATGGAAAAGAGATAATAATAATAATAATAGATATAATTAGTAAAGGTATTCAGACTAACAGACAGAAAAAGAATAAGAAAACGTAACAACAGTCAGTCAACCGGTATATATATATATACCAGTAATAATGATAATAATAATAATAATAGGTGTAGTTAAAGCTGTCGGGAGATTAAGACGGAAGAGAATGTAAAGAAGTAAAACGACAAGTTTAATTGTCTAACCTTGAATGGTGTATGCGATTTTAAGGGGACAGGCCATTTGGATGAAGTCCTTGTGTTGCTTCATGGTTGTCCGGCCTTCGCCTAAAGGCGTCCACAGATGGTGCCATAGCTATATCTGCCGGTAAGGAATTCCAGGGACGGAAAACCCGTGAAGAAAAGAAGTGGAGGCGCACACAGATTTAGGCAGGAAACTTGAGTGACACAGACTGTTATTCTCAGAATTGCATCGCTCTAGTGTCACTGAAGCTTGGGGACGTATTAAAGCCCCAGTTCGCTGCCTCCTTATGGTTCGAGGTCTGCTTTCGCAGCATCGAATGTGTTCTCCCAATTTCCCCTTGATCTCATACCACAGTAGAAAAGGTGGCCAAATGTTCCGCGCCGTTGAATGTGACACTTAGCAGCTTTGGGGAGCTAATCAGTGTGAGATGAGCGGTGAGAGGTAGTCGGTAAACGGAGATGGCTCCAGAAGCGCCAAGGGGAATCTGAGATGAAAGTCATCTCCATTGCTGTACGTCATGCATGTGTTTTCCACAGGCAGCGCCCGTTTCCAGCTCCGGAACACCGTGTACCACCATAGAGGTAGAAGGCAAAAGTTACGGTGGCTCCCTCGCCATTTATCTGATAGCCCATGGTCTGTCTTGTCTCACCCTTATGTTCGAACTTCTGTCGATGGCTAGTACCTGAGCCATCAATAGTACCTTTTCGGCCTTTTCGGCAGGGTCCAGTGTAACCCGCAATTGGGGTGGCTTACCCTGAGGCGTGTGGATACCCCTGTACAGCCTGCACAATTTCACTGAACTAATATTCAGACCTAATTTATTGCACAGGTTGGACCACTGTTCATGATCAAACAGGGCTCGCTGTTCAAGCAAGCTGTCCTTACTCACAGGTACGTTAAAGATCATGAGAGAATTAGGGTGAGACAAGACAGACCATGGGCTATCAGATAAATGGCGAGGGAGCCACCGTAACTTTTGCCTTCTACCTCTATGGTGGTACACGGTGTTCCGGAGCTGGAAACGGGCGCTGCCTGTGGAAAACACATGCATGACGTACAGCAATGGAGATGACTTTCATCTCAGATTCCCCTTGGCGCTTCTGGAGCCATCTCCGTTTACCGACTACCTCTCACCGCTCATCTCACACTGATTAGCTCCCCAAAGCTGCTAAGTGTCACATTCAACGGCGCGGAACATTTGGCCACCTTTTCTACTGTGGTATGAGATCAAGGGGAAATTGGGAGAACACATTCGATGCTGCGAAAGCAGACCTCGAACCATAAGGAGGCAGCGAACTGGGGCTTTAATACGTCCCCAAGCTTCAGTGACACTAGAGCGATGCAATTCTGAGAATAACAGTCTGTGTCACTCAAGTTTCCTGCCTAAATCTGTGTGCGCCTCCACTTCTTTTCTTCACGGGTTTTCCGTCCCTGGAATTCCTTACCGGCAGATATAGCTATGGCACCATCTGTGGACGCCTTTAGGCGAAGGCCGGACAACCATGAAGCAACACAAGGACTTCATCCAAATGGCCTGTCCCCTTAAAATCGCATACACCATTCAAGGTTAGACAATTAAACTTGTCGTTTTACTTCTTTACATTCTCTTCCGTCTTAATCTCCCGACAGCTTTAACTACACCTATTATTATTATTATTATCATTATTACTGGTATATATATATATATACCGGTTGACTGACTGTTGTTACGTTTTCTTATTCTTTTTCTGTCTGTTAGTCTGAATACCTTTACTAATTATATCTATTATTATTATTATTATCTCTTTTCCATTGACGACGATACCGAAAGACTAACTGGTGAAAGGATCAACTCCATTCACAGTAGTAACAGTCTTAACACACCTCATACTACAAACCACATATAATTAATCCCTGCAATACTCCTTTCAGAGTCAACCAAAGCTACGACAGCCGAGTGGCGGGACGAGCTACGCAGACGTTTACCGAAGATCAGGCGAAGAAATCAAATTGGTTTATACTAGCTCGTGAAAACGATATTGGATATTGTATTTATTATACTTCACGATTTTAATTTATAACATAACTGATCATACATGTGAAAATGGCATGCATTTCTGGTGAACACCCGATTATACAAAATGTGAATCATTATTGTTAATATTGCTGTGGCCACCTGGGCAACCTTCCTGGTGGACTTCGTACTTTGTATGCACATTCCATGTCTCCACCTTTATTTTGCGTTCCTTACACAGAAAGCACATCGGTTGACCAGATTCTCGAAGGACCATTCTCACCAACCCGCACCATCTTACCTCTCCAATTCAGGCGAAAAGTAGTTTTGTTTCTAAATCTTTTATATTTTTAGTGTATATTTTGTGTGTAGAAGTTTCTTTAGCAGTGTGACTGGTGGAATACTAACATTACACTGACGAGCAAATCCCAAGCACCACCTGTACAGAGGCAAGGACAGGTTTACCATTTTATGAATGACTCATCAACCTACCGCGTGTAACGTAATCCTCGATTAATACGAGAGATTTAGTTAGATGTAAACAGTGATTATGCCTAGTATCATACCGCACACATTGCTTCTATCTGTGAAAGGTGATCTTATCGATACTATTCCATTGTCTTGTCATGTGTTTATATGTACATATATGGTGTGTGATTGAATAACTTTAAATATGCCTAAGTCGCGTATTTTTTATTTAACATATTGATGACGTCTATAAACTGGCGTCTCTCATATGCCAATAAATGAGAATTAATATCATAAAGAGGTGAATTCCATGTTTACTTCATCAAAAGCTAGATTCTCGTTAGATTGTGGTGACCCTGTACTGTAGCGATGCAAAATGAATCACCTGAGTGAGTGTTTGTATTAGTCCTGACCAACCAGTCAGATAGTAATAATTTCTATTTCGTTTAAACAGTTGAGTTTACATGGAATGCAATCCATTTTGACGAACATGATCAAATATGGTACAAATTACAGCTGTTATATAGAAGTGAAGATGCACTTTTCTTAAAGTTGAAATTTTTGAATTATAGCACCAGTAATTACAACAATTTCGTCTAAATGTCAAATTGTAAACCGAAATGTACTAGTCTGAAATACCAACACTAATTGTATATACTGTTGTTATTATTATCTCTTTTCTTTTGACGAAGATACCGGAGCACTATTTGGTGAAAGGATCAACTCCATTCACAGCAGTGACAGCCTTAACACACCGCATACTACAAACAACATATAATTAATCCCAGCACTACTCCTGTTGGAGTCAACCAAAGCTAGGACAGTCGAGTGGCGGGACGAGCTAAGCTGAAGTATACCGAAGATCAGGAACAGCTGTCTCCAGCTGTCGCGAACTACTGCCAAAGCTTCAGGTGCTATTTTTGTAGCAGCATCTTCCTCACTCGTTCAGATAAACAAGACTTTTTGGTCTACCACGTGATTGCTGTGAAGCCGATCATCCAGAAAGTACTAGGTAAAGTCGAAAACCTTTTCTTTTCCTTGTCTTGTACTTTCTCAGTCCTATTTTTGTTCTTGTGGGCAGATACTGTTGCACTCTTATTCTTATACAGCATAAGTTTTAGCGATAGTTAATATGGCTGTAGAAAGTAACCTTAGAAATGGCACCAAAACACCTTACTCTGTAGTCACAAGGGCTTCAGCCAGAGAAGGCAAAATCCCAGGGACACCAACCCCAAATCGCGTACCCATCCTAAAGACCCGTGTAGGACTCGTCTGTCCTGATACTATGCCTGCATTGCCACAGTCTAGTACTGAAACGGCACAGGCAATACTAGGGGGACAGGATACTACACCTGCACCAACTGAAAGCCAATGTGTGAAGTACAACAAACCTAAAAGGAAACGCTCAAGACGTCATAAGACTTCGAAGGCGTCACCAAGTGAGGGAGACGAATGCCAGGCGTGCAATGTCATTGTTGCTAAAGCTGACTCAGCGTTTGAATGCAATTTTTGCAAACGGTGGGTGCACTGCCGTTGTGACAAAGAGGTGCCGAAAGCATACTACCAGTTTATGAGAAATAACCCATGCCCATGGTTTTGGTACATCTGTCCACTTTGTCGCCCTTGCATAGTCCCACAGAGCTTGTCTGCGGATAGCAGAAGCAACAAGTCGCTTTTGTGTCCCAACAAAGTTTTATGCAGCTCCCCACCTGCTAACATCACACTGCCAAAACTTGGCACAGACAGTAAGAAGGATACTCCAGTCCTACTGACTGAAAATGCCAATTTTCATAAGGTGAAGATTCATAAGGTTGGATTCACAAAATCAAGGGAAGAGAGAATTAGAAAAGTACCACTTGCATCCACAAAGGAGCTTGGCAACACAACAAGGGCTGGCCAGAACCTGATGAAGCCTAAAGTTGCTGATGCAGCGAAAGAATACGAGAAGCCAAAGGCCAAACCTAAGTCTGAGGTTAATCGGTCTAATTCTCTCATGATCTTTAACGTACCTGTGAGTAAGGACAGCTTGCTTGAACAGCGAGCCCTGTTTGATCAGGAACGGTGGTCCAACCTGTGCAATAAATTAGGTCTGAATATTAGTTCAGTGAAATTGTGCAGGCTGTACAGGGGTATCCACACGCCTCAGGGTAAGCCACCCCAATTGCGGGTTACACTGGACCCTGCCGAAAAGGCCGAAAAGGTACTATTGATGGCTCAGGTACTAGCCATCGACAGAAGTTCGAACATAAGGGTGAGACAAGACAGACCATGGGCTATCAGATAAATGGCGAGGGAGCCACCGTAACTTTTGCCTTCTACCTCTATGGTGGTACACGGTGTTCCGGAGCTGGAAACGGGCGCTGCCTGTGGAAAACACATGCATGACGTACAGCAATGGAGATGACTTTCATCTCAGATTCCCCTTGGCGCTTCTGGAGCCATCTCCGTTTACCGACTACCTCTCACCGCTCATCTCACACTGATTAGCTCCCCAAAGCTGCCTAGTGTCACACTCAATTCCCCAGAGCAGTTGGCCATAACACTTCAACGGTGGTATGAGATCAAGGGGAAATTGGGAGAACACATTCGATGCTGCGAAAGCAGACCTCGAACCATAAGGAGGCAGCGAACTGGGGCTTTAATACGTCCCCAAGCTTCAGTGACACTAGAGCGATGCAATTCTGAGAATAACAGTCTGTGTCACTCAAGTTTCCTGCCTAAATCTGTGTGCGCCTCCACTTCTTTTCTTCGCGGGTTTTCCGTCCCTGGAATTCCTTACCGGCAGATATAGCTATGGCACCATCTGTGGACGCCTTTAGGCGAAGGCCGGACAACCATGAAGCAACACAAGGACTTCATCCAAATGGCCTGTCCCCTTAAAATCGCATACACCATTCAAGGTTAGACAATTAAACTTGTCGTTTTACTTCTTTACATTCTCTTCCGTCTTAATCTCCCGACAGCTTTAACTACACCTATTATTATTATTATTATCATTATTACTGGTATATATATATATACCGGTTGACTGACTGTTGTTACGTTTTCTTATTCTTTTTCTGTCTGTTAGTCTGAATACCTTTACTAATTATATCTATTATTATTATTATTATCTCTTTTCCATTGACGACGATACCGAAAGACTAACTGGTGAAAGGATCAACTCCATTCACAGTAGTAACAGTCTTAACACACCTCATACTACAAACCACATATAATTAATCCCTGCAATACTCCTTTCAGAGTCAACCAAAGCTACGACAGCCGAGTGGCGGGACGAGCTGCGCAGACGTTTACCGAAGATCAGGCGAAGAAATCAAATTGGTTTATACTAGCTCGTGAAAACGATATTGGATATTGTATTTATTATACTTCACGATTTTAATTTATAACATAACTGATCATACATGTGAAAATGGCATGCATTTCTGGTGAACACCCGATTATACAAAATGTGAATCATTATTGTTAATATTGCTGTGGCCACCTGGGCAACCTTCCTGGTGGACTTCGTACTTTGTATGCACATTCCATGTCTCCACCTTTATTTTGCGTTCCTTACACAGAAAGCACATCGGTTGACCAGATTCTCGAAGGACCATTCTCACCAACCCGCACCATCTTACCTCTCCAATTCAGGCGAAAAGTAGTTTTGTTTCTAAATCTTTTATATTTTTAGTGTATATTTTGTGTGTAGAAGTTTCTTTAGCAGTGTGACTGGTGGAATACTAACATTACACTGACGAGCAAATCCCAAGCACCACCTGTACAGAGGCAAGGACAGGTTTACCATTTTATGAATGACTCATCAACCTACCGCGTGTAACGTAATCCTCGATTAATACGAGAGATTTAGTTAGATGTAAACAGTGATTATGCCTAGTATTATACCGCACACATTGCTTCTATCTGTGAAAGGTGATCTTATCGATACTATTCCATTGTCTTGTCATGTGTTTATATGTACATATATGGTGTGTGATTGAATAACTTTAAATATGCCTAAGTCGCGTATTTTTTATTTAACATATTGATGACGTCTATAAACTGGCGTCTCTCATATGCCAATAAATGAGAATTAATATCATAAAGAGGTGAATTCCATGTTTACTTCATCAAAAGCTAGATTCTCGTTAGATTGTGGTGACCCTGTACTGTAGCGATGCAAAATGAATCACCTGAGTGAGTGTTTGTATTAGTCCTGACCAACCAGTCAGATAGTAATAATTTCTATTTCGTTTAAACAGTTGAGTTTACATGGAATGCAATCCATTTTGACGAACATGATCAAATATGGTACAAATTACAGCTGTTATATAGAAGTGAAGATGCACTTTTCTTAAAGTTGAAATTTTTGAATTATAGCACCAGTAATTACAACAATTTCGTCTAAATGTCAAATTGTAAACCGAAATGTACTAGTCTGAAATACCAACACTAATTGTATATACTGTTGTTATTATTATCTCTTTTCTTTTGACGAAGATACCGGAGCACTATTTGGTGAAAGGATCAACTCCATTCACAGCAGTGACAGCCTTAACACACCGCATACTACAAACAACATATAATTAATCCCAGCACTACTCCTGTTGGAGTCAACCAAAGCTAGGACAGTCGAGTGGCGGGACGAGCTAAGCTGAAGTATACCGAAGATCAGGAACAGCTGTCTCCAGCTGTCGCGAACTACTGCCAAAGCTTCAGGTGCTATTTTTGTAGCAGCATCTTCCTCACTCGTTCAGATAAACAAGACTTTTTGGTCTACCACGTGATTGCTGTGAAGCCGATCATCCAGAAAGTACTAGGTAAAGTCGAAAACCTTTTCTTTTCCTTGTCTTGTACTTTCTCAGTCCTATTTTTGTTCTTGTGGGCAGATACTGTTGCACTCTTATTCTTATACAGCATAAGTTTTAGCGATAGTTAATATGGCTGTAGAAAGTAACCTTAGAAATGGCACCAAAACACCTTACTCTGTAGTCACAAGGGCTTCAGCCAGAGAAGGCAAAATCCCAGGGACACCAACCCCAAATCGCGTACCCATCCTAAAGACCCGTGTAGGACTCGTCTGTCCTGATACTATGCCTGCATTGCCACAGTCTAGTACTGAAACGGCACAGGCAATACTAGGGGGACAGGATACTACACCTGCACCAACTGAAAGCCAATGTGTGAAGTACAACAAACCTAAAAGGAAACGCTCAAGACGTCATAAGACTTCGAAGGCGTCACCAAGTGAGGGAGACGAATGCCAGGCGTGCAATGTCATTGTTGCTAAAGCTGACTCAGCGTTTGAATGCAATTTTTGCAAACGGTGGGTGCACTGCCGTTGTGACAAAGAGGTGCCGAAAGCATACTACCAGTTTATGAGAAATAACCCATGCCCATGGTTTTGGTACATCTGTCCACTTTGTCGCCCTTGCATAGTCCCACAGAGCTTGTCTGCGGATAGCAGAAGCAACAAGTCGCTTTTGTGTCCCAACAAAGTTTTATGCAGCTCCCCACCTGCTAACATCACACTGCCAAAACTTGGCACAGACAGTAAGAAGGATACTCCAGTCCTACTGACTGAAAATGCCAATTTTCATAAGGTGAAGATTCATAAGGTTGGATTCACAAAATCAAGGGAAGAGAGAATTAGAAAAGTACCACTTGCATCCACAATGGAGCTTGGCAACACAACAAGGGCTGGCCAGAACCTGATGAAGCCTAAAGTTGCTGATGCAGCGAAAGAATACGAGAAGCCAAAGGCCAAACCTAAGTCTGAGGTTAATCGGTCTAATTCTCTCATGATCTTTAACGTACCTGTGAGTAAGGACAGCTTGCTTGAACAGCGAGCCCTGTTTGATCAGGAACGGTGGTCCAACCTGTGCAATAAATTAGGTCTGAATATTAGTTCAGTGAAATTGTGCAGGCTGTACAGGGGTATCCACACGCCTCAGGGTAAGCCACCCCAATTGCGGGTTACACTGGACCCTGCCGAAAAGGCCGAAAAGGTACTATTGATGGCTCAGGTACTAGCCATCGACAGAAGTTCAAACATAAGGGTGAGACAAGACAGACCATGGGCTATCAGATAAATGGCGAGGGAGCCACCGTAACTTTTGCCTTCTACCTCTATGGTGGTACACGGTGTTCCGGAGCTGGAAACGGGCGCTGCCTGTGGAAAACACATGCATGACGTACAGCAATGGAGATGACTTTCATCTCAGATTCCCCTTGGCGCTTCTGGAGCCATCTCCGTTTACCGACTACCTCTCACCGCTCATCTCACACTGATTAGCTCCCCAAAGCTGCCTAGTGTCACACTCAATTCCCCAGAGCAGTTGGCCATAACACTTCAACGGTGGTATGAGATCAAGGGGAAATTGGGAGAACACATTCGATGCTGCGAAAGCAGACCTCGAACCATAAGGAGGCAGCGAACTGAGGCTTTAATACGTCCCCAAGCTTCAGTGACACTAGAGCGATGCAATTCTGAGAATAACAGTCTGTGTCACTCAAGTTTCCTGCCTAAATCTGTGTGCGCCTCCACTTCTTTTCTTCGCGGGTTTTCCGTCCCTGGAATTCCTTACCGGCAGATATAGCTATGGCACCATCTGTGGACGCCTTTAGGCGAAGGCCGGACAACCATGAAGCAACACAAGGACTTCATCCAAATGGCCTGTCCCCTTAAAATCGCATACACCATTCAAGGTTAGACAATTAAACTTGTCGTTTTACTTCTTTACATTCTCTTCCGTCTTAATCTCCCGACAGCTTTAACTACACCTATTATTATTATTATTATCATTATTACTGGTATATATATATATATACCGGTTGACTGACTGTTGTTACGTTTTCTTATTCTTTTTCTGTCTGTTAGTCTGAATACCTTTACTAATTATATCTATTATTATTATTATTATCTCTTTTCCATTGACGACGATACCGAAAGACTAACTGGTGAAAGGATCAACTCCATTCACAGTAGTAACAGTCTTAACACACCTCATACTACAAACCACATATAATTAATCCCTGCAATACTCCTTTCAGAGTCAACCAAAGCTACGACAGCCGAGTGGCGGGACGAGCTGCGCAGACGTTTACCGAAGATCAGGCGAAGAAATCAAATTGGTTTATACTAGCTCGTGAAAACGATATTGGATATTGTATTTATTATACTTCACGATTTTAATTTATAACATAACTGATCATACATGTGAAAATGGCATGCATTTCTGGTGAACACCCGATTATACAAAATGTGAATCATTATTGTTAATATTGCTGTGGCCACCTGGGCAACCTTCCTGGTGGACTTCGTACTTTGTATGCACATTCCATGTCTCCACCTTTATTTTGCGTTCCTTACACAGAAAGCACATCGGTTGACCAGATTCTCGAAGGACCATTCTCACCAACCCGCACCATCTCACCTCTCCAATTCAGGCGAAAAGTAGTTTTGTTTCTAAATCTTTTATATTTTTAGTGTATATTTTGTGTGTAGAAGTTTCTTTAGCAGTGTGACTGGTGGAATACTAACATTACACTGACGAGCAAATCCCAAGCACCACCTGTACAGAGGCAAGGACAGGTTTACCATTTTATGAATGACTCATCAACCTACCGCGTGTAACGTAATCCTCGATTAATACGAGAGATTTAGTTAGATGTAAACAGTGATTATGCCTAGTATTATACCGCACACATTGCTTCTATCTGTGAAAGGTGATCTTATCGATACTATTCCATTGTCTTGTCATGTGTTTATATGTACATATATGGTGTGTGATTGAATAACTTTAAATATGCCTAAGTCGCGTATTTTTTATTTAACATATTGATGACGTCTATAAACTGGCGTCTCTCATATGCCAATAAATGAGAATTAATATCATAAAGAGGTGAATTCCATGTTTACTTCATCAAAAGCTAGATTCTCGTTAGATTGTGGTGACCCTGTACTGTAGCGATGCAAAATGAATCACCTGAGTGAGTGTTTGTATTAGTCCTGACCAACCAGTCAGATAGTAATAATTTCTATTTCGTTTAAACAGTTGAGTTTACATGGAATGCAATCCACTTTGACGAACATGATCAAATATGGTACAAATTACAGCTGTTATATAGAAGTGAAGATGCACTTTTCTTAAAGTTGAAATTTTTGAATTATAGCACCAGTAATTACAACAATTTCGTCTAAATGTCAAATTGTAAACCGAAATGTACTAGTCTGAAATACCAACACTAATTGTATATACTGTTGTTATTATTATCTCTTTTCTTTTGACGAAGATACCGGAGCACTATTTGGTGAAAGGATCAACTCCATTCACAGCAGTGACAGCCTTAACACACCGCATACTACAAACAACATATAATTAATCCCAGCACTACTCCTGTTGGAGTCAACCAAAGCTAGGACAGTCGAGTGGCGGGACGAGCTAAGCTGAAGTATACCGAAGATCAGGAACAGCTGTCTCCAGCTGTCGCGAACTACTGCCAAAGCTTCAGGTGCTATTTTTGTAGCAGCATCTTCCTCACTCGTTCAGATAAACAAGACTTTTTGGTCTACCACGTGATTGCTGTGAAGCCGATCATCCAGAAAGTACTAGGTAAAGTCGAAAACCTTTTCTTTTCCTTGTCTTGTACTTTCTCAGTCCTATTTTTGTTCTTGTGGGCAGATACTGTTGCACTCTTATTCTTATACAGCATAAGTTTTAGCGATAGTTAATATGGCTGTAGAAAGTAACCTTAGAAATGGCACCAAAACACCTTACTCTGTAGTCACAAGGGCTTCAGCCAGAGAAGGCAAAATCCCAGGGACACCAACCCCAAATCGCGTACCCATCCTAAAGACCCGTGTAGGACTCGTCTGTCCTGATACTATGCCTGCATTGCCACAGTCTAGTACTGAAACGGCACAGGCAATACTAGGGGGACAGGATACTACACCTGCACCAACTGAAAGCCAATGTGTGAAGTACAACAAACCTAAAAGGAAACGCTCAAGACGTCATAAGACTTCGAAGGCGTCACCAAGTGAGGGAGACGAATGCCAGGCGTGCAATGTCATTGTTGCTAAAGCTGACTCAGCGTTTGAATGCAATTTTTGCAAACGGTGGGTGCACTGCCGTTGTGACAAAGAGGTGCCGAAAGCATACTACCAGTTTATGAGAAATAACCCATGCCCATGGTTTTGGTACATCTGTCCACTTTGTCGCCCTTGCATAGTCCCACAGAGCTTGTCTGCGGATAGCAGAAGCAACAAGTCGCTTTTGTGTCCCAACAAAGTTTTATGCAGCTCCCCACCTGCTAACATCACACTGCCAAAACTTGGCACAGACAGTAAGAAGGATACTCCAGTCCTACTGACTGAAAATGCCAATTTTCATAAGGTGAAGATTCATAAGGTTGGATTCACAAAATCAAGGGAAGAGAGAATTAGAAAAGTACCACTTGCATCCACAAAGGAGCTTGGCAACACAACAAGGGCTGGCCAGAACCTGATGAAGCCTAAAGTTGCTGATGCAGCGAAAGAATACGAGAAGCCAAAGGCCAAACCTAAGTCTGAGGTTAATCGGTCTAATTCTCTCATGATCTTTAACGTACCTGTGAGTAAGGACAGCTTGCTTGAACAGCGAGCCCTGTTTGATCAGGAACGGTGGTCCAACCTGTGCAATAAATTAGGTCTGAATATTAGTTCAGTGAAATTGTGCAGGCTGTACAGGGGTATCCACACGCCTCAGGGTAAGCCACCCCAATTGCGGGTTACACTGGACCCTGCCGAAAAGGCCGAAAAGGTACTATTGATGGCTCAGGTACTAGCCATCGACAGAAGTTCAAACATAAGGGTGAGACAAGACAGACCATGGGCTATCAGATAAATGGCGAGGGAGCCACCGTAACTTTTGCCTTCTACCTCTATGGTGGTACACGGTGTTCCGGAGCTGGAAACGGGCGCTGCCTGTGGAAAACACATGCATGACGTACAGCAGTGGAGATCGCTGTCGTCTCCGATGGCCCTTGGCGCTTCTGGAGCCATCTCCGTTTATCGACCACCTCGCCCTGCTCATCTCACACTGATTAGCTCCCCAAAGCTGCCTAGTGTCACACTCAATTCCCCAGAGCAGTTGGCCATAACACTTCAACGGTGGTATGAGATCAAGGGGAAATTGGGAGAACACATTCGATGCTGCGAAAGCAGACCTCGAACCATAAGGAGGCAGCGAACTGAGGCTTTAATACGTCCCCAAGCTTCAGTGACACTAGAGCGATGCAATTCTGAGAATAACAGTCTGTGCCACCCAAGTGTCCTGCCTAAATCCAGGGGAAAAATCCAAAATGGGCCGGTTCCATCGGAACTGGCCAATTAGTCCCAACACTAAGTTCGCTACCAGCAGACAGACAACTACCCCCACAACACGGTGAGGTTGTAAGACTCACTGTCAGCTGCCTGTATAGCAATGTGAGGGGGCTGAGAGTAAAAATAGGTGAACTCCGAAATCTCCAAGCACACCTACAACTGAAAATAATAATTCTCACCGAAACATGACTAACCCCCACTATCGCCGATAATGAAATCAGTATAGGTGATATGGTTTTGGTCAGGAGAGACAGAGATAATAAGGAAGGAGGGGGATTTGCTATATACTTTGACAGGCAACTTAAATATGTGCGCGCAACGGACCCACCACTTATTGAACTCCCAGACTCCATATGGTGTCATTTCACCGTAGGCCACACCAAGAATTTACTTGGTGGCATCTACGATCTCCCACCTCTGAGGCAGAGCACAATCAGCTACTGCTCAGCACTATCACAGGGATGCGAGACTTGGGCTATGACCAAATCACCATTGCTGGAGATTTCAATGCCACATCACTGAACCTCGGCTCGGGGTATGCTAAGGGAAAATTCGGCCGAAATCTACTGCAAGCTATTCGGGACACGCGACTGACTGAGAATGTTGGAGACGACACTAGGTGGGGCCTTAATGGAAAGTCATCAGAACTAGACTACATTCTAACTAGTGACCAACTACTCGTCGAATAGGTCCAGGTCATGACTCCTCTAGGAAGTAGTGACCATGCAGTCATAGGTTTCGACCTCGTTCTCCGTGAGCACTTGCAGTGGGACGCTACGCAACCATGTCTGTGTTACAGCAAGGCTGACTACGCTGAAATGCGGAGGCTCTTGTCCGATGCAGACTGGCCCTTAGCATGGGATGAGCTGTCTGTGGATGAACACTGGGAAGCGGTAAAAAAGATTATTCATACAGCGATCTCGGATACCGTCCCTTTAGTCACAGCACAGCCCAAAAGAAAATCATCATGGTTAAAGAGAGGCACGCAGCGTATTCTGCAAGCAAAGAGGAAGGCTTGGTTTACGTGGCACGTATCTAAAAGCCAGATCGACCATGATGCATACCTGGAACTCAGGAACCGGTGCAATGCAAGAGTCAGTTGGGACAGGAGGTCATTCCAGGCTAACCTTGCTAAGAAACTCCGATTCATGTCGGAAAGGAAACCAACCAACCAAGGGGCTTGCGCCTTAGTAGACCCGAACGGTCAATATCTCACTAGTCTGGAGATGGCCGAAACATTCAGTTTAGCCCTCGCCAAACAGCTAAACAGCAATGTGGGTATTACCGTTACGAACCAAAATGGTGGCATAACTATTTCACAGGAGGAAGACCAAATGGCCACCCCTCAAATAAACCCTGCAATAGTTCTAAGAAAGCTGCAGCGACTCATACCTGGGAAGTCCCCAGGTTGTGGTGACATCAGGCCATCTGTTCTGAAACAGTGCGCCGAAGCTCTCTGTAGGCCTTTATGCGACTTGTTCCAACACTCCATGGAATCGGGGAAACTGCCAAAGGAATGGAAAAGAAGCATCCTTTCTCCGATCTTCAAGGGTGGGGATAGGCAAAATCCCACCAGTTATAGACCAGTAGCTCTACTCCCAGTGGTATCAAAAGTACTGGAAAGTATTATTGATGATCACATCAGGGAATATCTCGATAGGTCTAAAATACCCCATGAAGCCCAACACGGTTTCAGGAAAGGAAGATCCTGCGTCACTAACTTATTATCAGATTGGGACGACTGGACATCATGCTGGGATATGAATGTTCCTGTCCATGTGATCTTTCTAGACTTTGAGAAGGCGTTTGACACTGTTCACCATGACCTTCTCCTACACAAAATAAGCCAGGTAGGTCTAGGTAAACCACTTCTGTCATGGTTGAAGGACTACCTAACTGAAAGGCAATTTTGCACCAAGGTCAATCGAGTCCAATCATCTTGGCACAGCTCGTCATCAGGAGTGTCGCAGGGTTCTATCCTAGGACCACTGATGTTCTTGATTTTTATCAATGATTTACCATGCCGTCTAAGCTGCCCGACTCTTCTATACGCTGACGACGTGAAGATCTGGAGGGCGATAAAGTGTCCGGAGGACTCAGATAGACTGCAGGCAGATCTAAGGCTTCTGGAAGACTGGGCGGTGGCCATTGGCATGACTTTCAACCTGAAAAAGTGCAAAGTAGTGAAGTTACGCACCTGTAGACTGCAGAATGCAAGTTACACCTTGTGCAATGAAAGCTTGTCCTGCTCAACGTCGGAACGTGACTTAGGTCTAGTTCTAGCGGAGAAAATGGACACAAGCGTGAATTACACGGGGGATGTAGCGAGGGCATATGCGGTCATACACTTTACACATAGACAATTAGGTGCACTCACTCCTGAGCTCTTTCTAAGGTTGTATAAAACATACGTCAGACCGTACCTTGAAGTGCATAATATCATTCACCCCCTGCTTAAAAACGCCAACCTCTTGAAAAGCCCACGACGAGCAACAAAGGAGTGGTTGGTCTCCGAAAACCATATGACGAAAGGCGAAGAATTAGGCTTCACACTCAGTTCCGTCGCCTGGGGGATTAATTACTGCCTACAAAATCAAATGATCAAATCACCAAACAAGTGTTCTACCATTGGTAGGATAGGCTCCCTCGTGAAATCTAGAAGGATAGTTCATCAGGGGCAAGGACGGGTGCGCTCTCACTTCTTTCCGCGGTTTCCGTCCTGGATCCTTACCGGCAATATAGCTATGGCACCATCTGTGGACGCCTTAGGCGAAGGCCGGACAACCATGAAGCACACAAGACTTCATCAATGGCCTGTCCCTTAAATGCATACACCATCAAGGTAGACAATTAACTTGTCGTTTACTTCTTACATTCTCTTCCGTCTTATCTCCGACAGCTTAACTACACTTATTATTATTATATTATACTGTTATTTACCGGTGACTGACTGTTGTTCGTTTCTTATTCTTTTCTGTCTGTTAGTCTGAATACTTTACTATTATATCTATATTATTATTATTATCTCTTTTCCATTGACGACGATCCGAAGACTAACTGGTGAAAGGATAACTCATTCACAGTAGTAACAGTCTACACACCTCATACTACAAACCACATAAATTAATCCCTGCAATACTCTTTCAGAGTCAACCAAAGCTACGACAGCGAGTGGCGGGACGAGCTACGCAGACGTTTACCGAAGATCAGGCGAAGAAATCAATTGTTTATACTAGCTCGTGAAACGATATGATATTGTATTTATTATACTTCACGATTTAATTATAACATAACTGATCATACATGTGAAAATGGCATGCATTTCTGGTAACACCCGATTATACAATGTGAATCATTATTGTTATATTGCTGTGGCCACCTGGCAACCTTCCTGGTGGACTCGTACTTGTATGCACATCATGTCTCCACCTTATTTTGCGTTCCTACACAGAAGCACATCGGTTGATCAGATCCGAAGGACCATCTCACCAACCCGATCTCACCTCTCCAATTCAGCGAAAAGTAGTTTTGTTCTAAATCTTTATATTTTAGTGTATATTTTGTGTGTAGAAGTTCTTTAGCAGTGTGCTGGTGGATATAACATTACACTGACGAGCAATCCAAGCACACCTGTACAGACAAGGACAGGTTACCATTTTGATGACTCATCAACCTACGCGTGACGAATCTCGATAATACGAGGATTAGTTAGATGTAACAGTATTACAGTATCATCCGCACACATTGCTTCTATCTGGAAAGGTGATCTTATCGATACTATTCCATTGTCTTGTCATGGTTATATGTACATATTGGTGTGTGATTGAATAACTTAATGCCTAAGTCGCGTATTTTTATTTAACATATTGATGACGTCTATAAACTGGCGTCTCTCATATGCCAATAAATGAGAATTAATCATAAAGAGGTGAATTCATGTTACTTCACAAAGCTAGATTCTCGTTAGATTGTGGTGACCTGTACTGTAGCGATGCAAATGAATCACTGAGTGAGTGTTTGTATTAGCCTGACCCATCAGATAGTATAATTTCTATTCGTTAAACAGTTGGTTTACATGGAATGCAATCCATTTGACGAACATGATCAATATGGTACAAATACAGTGTATATAGAGTGAAGATGCACTTTTTAAAGTTGAATTTTGAATTATAGCACCAGTAATTACAACAATTCGTCTAATTCAATTGTAACCGATGTACTAGTCTGAAATACAACACTAATTGTATATACGTTGTATTATTATCTCTTTTCTTTTGACGAAGATACCGAGCACTATTAGTGAAAGGATCAACTCCTCACAGCAGCGAGCCTTAACACACGCATACTACAACAACATATATAATCCCAGACTACTCTGTTGAGTCAACCAAGCTAGACAGTCGAGTGCGGACGAGCTACACAGACGTTACCAAGTCAGAACCTCTACCTCACAATCAAGAGGCGAGCACAAGAAATCAAATTGATTGATACAGCATATGACATTGGACCGTCAAGTTGAGTGCCACCCAAACTTCATTTCATTTCTCGCTGATAGTGATAGGTCAACCAATGAACAACGTACATTTGGGTAAATGGTTATGCTACGTGATTTAAAGTTATTTCCGGAGAAGAGAAACGCCCTGTGAAATTACGAAATAGTATTAAATACAATTAGGGACAGAACATTATCGAAAGTACATTTACAAGATGTATACATGAAGGATCTGTCGATTCATTGGAATAATAGTATTCATTTGCAATGTTTAACGCTAACCATATTAGTCTTACCACGGTTCTATGACGTTTTCGATAAAAATACAGCTTTACTCAAACATGGTACTGTTGTTTTGTTTATCTCCCATCAGAGCAACCATTCTTTAAGTGAGTGAAAAATACGGATGAGAGAGGGAGTTTTAGGTTAACTAAAGGCCAAGTTAGCTAAGATAAACAGAGTGCAATAGTGCTTAGATGAAAATTTGCCGTGAATTTTTTAAGTGATATTTCGGCGAAATGTGACTTCCAAGATCTGAAAGATTGGGACCCGTAAGGTATGCTGGGCTGTACGATGTCTCACTAAATCTTGCAGGGCTGTTGTAAAACATTTTGACAGGAAGCTGGGCGGCCTTTTAAATGCGGAGAGCAGAAGCATTTAGAACAGTTTGGATATTATTATTATTATTATTGTTCCCTTGGGTTCCTAGTGGTACATAGGGCTTCAACTGCACGCCTCCACTTGCTTCTGTCTTCTGCTGTACTTTTCACTTGCGTCCATGTTATTCCATACTGTTTCATCTCCTCCTCACACGATCTCCTCCATGTCACCCTTGGACGTCCTACTCGCCGCTTCCCTTTCGGGTTCCACTCGAGGGTCTGACGCGCGATGTCACTCAATGGCCTCCTCAGCGAGTGTCTAATCCATCTCCACTTTCTCCTGAATATTTGTTGGGCGATTGGTTCTTGTTTCGTTTGTTCCCATAGCTTCTTGTTTGTGATTCTTTCCGGCCATCTAATCTTCAGTATGGAGCGAAGACAGTTGTTGATAAAGGTCTGCAACCTGTTGAAAATATTCTTGGTGACCCGCCAAGTTTCTGATCCGTAAAGCAAAATTGACTTCACGTTTGTTTTGAAAATCCGAATTTTGTTGTTGATGGTGAGTGACGAAGATTTCCAGATTGGTTTCAGGTTGATGAATGTGTTTCTCGCCTTCCCGATTCTCGATTTGACATCCTCGTCCGTTCCTCCTGTGGTTGAGACAATGCTCCCTAGATAAGTGAAAGAAGTAACCTCTTTCAAATCCCTCCCGTTGATGGTGATTGGCACTGGATGTTGCTGCTGTTGTTGGTTGGTTATTTTCATGACCTCCGTCTTGTCTATGTTCACCTGGAGTCCTGTCTTTGCTGCTTCTTCGACCAGTTTGTCGGTTTTCGCTTGTAAGTCTTCGATTTTGTGTGACATCAAACATAAATCATCCACGCGCGAAATCCAGGTCTTCTAGGTTCTTCACGTTGGTCCAGGATATCCCTGTCTTTTCGTTTCCCACTGTCTGACGCATAATCCAGTCCACCACAATTAGGAATATCATTGGTGATAATAAGCACCCTTGTCTGACTCCTGTGTTTACTCCAAACGCTTCGCTGAGTTTTCCGTTGTGGATCACTTGACATGTGCCGTTGTCGTACAGCTGTTGAATAAGGTTGATGAATATTTGGGGTAGGCCGTAGTACTCGAGTAGTTTCCAAATTACTTCGCGGTCAACGCTGTCGAAGGCCTTCTCAAAGTCTATAAAGTTGAGGTAGAGGTTTGATTGCCATTCCATGCTTTGTTCGATGATAATGCGTAGAGTTGCAATTTGGTCAGAACATGATTTTCCTTTCCTGAATCCAGCTTGTTCTGGTCGGAGTTCTGTATCCAGTGCGTCCTTGATTCTCTCTAGGATGATGCGACTCAGGATTTTACTTGGCGTCGACAGGGGGTATTCCATCTGGTCCAGCTGCTTTTCCAGCTTTCAGAAGCTTGATTGCATTCATGACTTCAGTTTTCGTTGGAGGATTGGTGTCAACTTGCAGTTGTGTACGTGCTGTTGTTGGTATTACTGGACGGGTTGTAGGTGGTGGTCGATTCAAGAGTCCTTTGAAGTGGTCCGCCCATTGTTTAATCTGTCTTTCTTCTTTGGTAATTGGGTTCCCTTGGCTGTCTTTTATAGGTTTCACTTGTGTTGATCTCTTCCCGGATAGAGACTTGGTTATCTGATATAGTGTCCTCAGGTCCCTTTTGCCTGCTGCCTTCTCAGCTTCAGTAGCCAGGTTGTCGTAGAATTGTCTTTTGTCCTTCCTGGCACTCTTCTTCACTTCTTTGTCCAGTGCTGTGTAAGTTGAGTTCAGCGTCTCTTTCTCTTGTCCATCTTTGCATTGAATCATTTTTTCTTTCACCTTTCTCCTCTCCTCTATTAGTTTCCAAGTGTCTGTTGAGAGCCATTCCTTGTCTTGTTTCTTCTTTCTTCCTAAAACCGTCGAGCACGTTTCGTTGAAAATTACCTTCAGAGAGTTCCAATGGTCTTCCACGCATGATTCCTCAGTGGTGCCACGTAGTGTTTCCTGCTTTGCTCTGACAGTTGCAGTGAAAGTGTCCTTTGTGGTTGTGTCTCTCAGTTTCTGAGTGTTGAACTTGCATTGTGGCCTATCCCCAGGTATCCTCGAGGCTTTCAGCTTCACCTTGAAAGTCCCTTGTACTAGATAGTGGTCTGAACCCACATCTGCTCCTCTCGTGGACCTTGTGTCCAGTAGGCTCCGTCTCCACTTCCTTGAGATTGAAATGAAGTCTATCTGGTTTTTGGTGTGTCCATCTGGTGAAATCCATGTTGCCTTGTGTATATCCCTGTGTTTGAACACACTGCCACCAATCACCAAATCATTGAAGGCGCAGAAGTCTGAGAAGAGTTCACCGTTGTCGTTCACTTCACCGAGGGCCTCACGACCCATGGTGAGTTCTCTTCCTGTGTTGTCTCCTCCCAGTTTCGCATTCATGTCACCCATCAGGATTTTGATATCGCTCTTTGGGACGTTGTCCATTACTGTTTGTAGTTGACTGTAGAAATCCTCCTTCTTCTCTTGTTCTGAAACGTTTGTAGGCGCGTAGCATTGAATGATTGTAACCTTTTTTCCTTTTGAGTTAAACCTGGCTGTCATTATCCTGGAGGAGATTGGTTCCCACTGCATGAGAGCTTTAGCCGCTGTTGGTGACATCATGATGGCTACTCCCTCGGTGTGCTCGTGATTGTCCTCTGGGTGACCGGAGTAGATTATTGTCTCTCCAGTTGATAGTTGGCTCCTTCCACATCCGTTCCATCTGCTCTCGCAGATTCCCAACACTTCTATTTTATATCTCCTCATTTCTGCGGCTACCTGAGCAGCCTTCCCAGCTTCGTACATTGTACGAATATTCCACGTCCCCATCCTTATTTTTGCTCTCATCGAAAGAAGGCACATCGGCTGACTGGCTTCCCGAAGGCTTTCACCAGCCCGCGTCATTTCACTTCCCCGATTCCAGCGAAAAATAAGGTCACTATTTGTAATTTTAGAATTTTGAATATATTTGTGCGTTGAAGTTTTAGTAGCAATTTGGTTAAGTTTTGGGGGTGGAGTTGCTAGCACCACGCCCGAAACCTCCCTCTTTATCCGGGCTTGGGACCGGCTAGAATACTAGTGACCTAGTAATCTAGGCGAGGTTACAGTTTGGATATGGACAATCACAATTGTTCTGAATTTTTGTTAAGGATCTGGACTGGCGTTTAATTCTCAAGTTAGCAAAAATGCATGTTGCTCTCCCACAGGTCGGAGAGATTCACATTTGTGACCACCACGATGTCTGCTGGCCAGCCTGCAGTAAATGCGCATGATTTCAAACCCTTGTGTTAACATCAGTGTTGGAAAAAGCTATACAGAATAACTCCTTCGTACATATCCCGAGAAAACGCCCTAGTTCCTTACTGCAGTTTCCGGTGATATTCCACACGTATTTCTGCACATACTGTCATCCAGATAACCACACTTCATGCTCTTTTGCGACCCATTTTCCGCTCTACATCACTGATGAGATTCACAACATGATTCATGTACTGCACCTACATGTCCCCGTTTTCACTGTGAGCTCCTCTGATTGGCTTATTGAGGTCAGATTTGCTTCTGTTCCCTTCAGTTAGTGTAGTGTAAAATTGCGATTATTGATAAATTTTGTGAGGTTACACTATAGCGAGTCCTGTGAAACCATGGTTAAACGCCCCGAGTGTAGTTTCACTGCTATAATTAGTGCTTCCCATCGCCAGACTAGGTAAATAAGGTCCTTCGGGACAACTTTAGGAATAGCGAACATGGAGTGGGGACGCAACAGTGAACTCGAGCACATACTATTCGTTGGACTACAGCTTAGAAGCCGAGTAATATGGGGCACATGTCTCTAATATGCTGAGGAAGTATGTCCCAGTTCTCCATAGGAGTGTGTATGGACGCATACCATTCTAACATGATGTTGTTGGTTATATTGCTCGGCATTTCAAACGGACGCTGTCCGTAATCTTCGTTGAAACTTTCATTCCAACCCCAGTCTTCCTTGCACGTTCCATTCTCACCTTAACCATAAACCTGCCTTAAACCGACGCTGACACCAACTCTGAATCAGGGTGTAAATCACAGCAGGGATTACGAAAAGCATTCATTTCCCAGCTATCATTTTCTTCAGGCTCATTGGAGAACATGAGATATTTGTGGCTACCTAAAAACATATCAAATTATATGTTTACGAAAAAAAGAAGGAATTCAACCAAGAAACCTTGAACCGCGCGCAAGGAACGAATCGTTCGCTCTCTCTCCGGCTGCTCGCCCAGCACATCTGCTGACCAACGCTGTGTCGCACTGGTTGACACATCCCCATCAAGAACTTTGCTCCTATCTGCTTTACTCTACGTGGAGACTTCCGACGGGTGACAGCTCTAAGAAGTAGTGGAGAATTTGTATAATCAAGAGAAGGACAATTACATTCCTATAATTTCGTACGTCTATAATTTGTGTATTTTGTGACTGTTATAGTTTTTCTTCAAATAACCTCAGTCCTTTTTGTGTATATTAACTTAAGTGAACTGAATATCTTATATATACGTATTTGTTAGTACCTGTTCTGTCCTTTTAATTGCGTTTATATACTTACCTAGCTACTAGGCCCACTACATATTAATCTGCAGTCTGCCGCGAAAAATCTGCAGGTGAATTCACTAGGTACTTCTACAACCGAACTGTTCTTCCCCATTATCTAGGGAATCTGGGAGCTCTTCTTTAAGCGACACCTTTGTTAGCATTACATCGTTTGACGGTTGAAGAGGTCATCCTTGTGCCTTCCTATCATAGCATTATTTCTTGTTCATCTGATGCGTTTGCAGTGTATCCTTGGTTACTTGATGCACTTTGTCCAGATTTTGTCTCAGTGTGATTACGTGTTCCCCTGCTATCTTCAAGTGTGTCTGAAGTCAGCTCAATCGGCCACTGAATTTCCCTGGAGGCAATCACATGATGAGGTGTTTGACTTGTAGCTGTGTGAATGCATGCTCTGTACTCCATTAGGCATTTTGACAGAGGTGTGTTCCATTCCCTAGAATGGTAATTAGCGAACTTGTACTTTCAGCCAACCCAGTTGGTTGTGTGTAGTATGCAATAATGAGTGTTTCTCAGATGCCCGTGGTGTGGAAGATATGGGCGACAACTCTATTTCGAAAGTTAGTTACTTGTTCTGATTGCAACTGAAGTGGTTTCTCTCGCTCAGCACCTGACCTAACGATCGAAAATTGATTCCGCGATGCTTACAAAATCAATCTGGGGAATTATCACAATATCGCACAATTTGGTGAAATGGTCTACGATAAATAAGATGCAGTTATTGTCTCCAGATGTTACTGAGAGAAGCTCGAGGCAATCTGTTTGCAACAAGTCACATGGATTGCCAGTTGTGTTAGGTACTATAGGTGCCGTTTTATATTTATGTGGAATTTTAATAGTTTAGCAAACACTTCAGGAGACTAAAAAATTTAAGATATCCCTTCTCTAGTGAAGTCATCACTAACGCCTTCTGATCGCTTCTATCATTTTACCAGAACACAAGTTGCGTGATTGTTAGTGTAATGACAACAATAATTTGGGTAGTGCCGACTGTGGGGCCACAACTCGACGAATATATGCTTTCGACAATTTTCTACTTGTCCCACAGGAACCGGAAACACCACATCTCTTATCCAAGCCTCATTATCTCCTGGGCTGTAGTCGCTCAGCCCCATTCCGAACAATTCGTCGATCAGAGAGAGATTTCAGGGTCTGAGGACTGAAGTTCAGGCCAGCTATATGAATTGTGTGCCGCTATTTGCAGCAGTGAATCTTGTACATCGCTGTATGATGGACAGTCACCATGGTGCTTCAGAGATTTCCTAGATGGTGCATCTGCATTTCCATGATATTTTCACTTTAACATTCACATTCCCTGCGAAGCTCCTGTAAGTGTTCTCGTCATCTGGCAGTTTAACCTTAAGCTTCCTCGAAGTTGTGTAAATATGCAAGGGCTTTGTGATCAGTCCGCACCAGGACATGTCCAACACAGAGTTGTGCTGTAAACTGTCTAACAATTTTGACCAGAGAATGGTGCGTGGTGCGCTAGTTCCTCCCACTCTTGTCGGGTGCACGACTCGCGTAGCCCACCAACCCACTTTCTGTTCCACCTACATCTTCTTGAGACAGAACAGCCCCGAGAACAATATCATGAGAATATGCATCTAGCACAAACTTGTGTTCGGTCGGAATCGTTGGGATATGTCAGGATAGGGGGCTGCGTAGCCAATTTTTGAGGCTATTGAGTGCTTCAGTATTCGATGCTGTCCTCCCATATTTCTTCTTAGGAAGGTCCAAGAATCAAAGAGCCGGAGGTAAATGGAACTTAAGTGTGGAATGTCTATAGTAAGAGGCTAAATCCAGAAAATTATGTAGGTCGGAATCTGAGTTCGGGATCGGCCGGTCTTCAACTTCCTTAACTTTTGTTGGATGACATTTGATGCTTTCGGCTGATACAATATGTCCTAAGAAACACACTTCTCTCCTGAGATATCGACATTTTATTTGGCTTAGTTTCAATCAACCAACCGTTCGCACTCGTTCCGCTGCTTTGGATACGTCACTGAAATGTTCATCCGTTGTCTTATTATGCATGATGAAATCGTCTAAACACATGAAACCGTTACCTGGCACACGGTCACTAGGAGCCGCATGTATGAGGCCCTTTTATTTCTCCGGAGCACTTGTTCACACTAAGCAAAACACTTCCCTCAAACAGTGGTGTTGAGTCACGCAGCTCACCAGTACTCCATAAGCGTCGAGCTGCATTGTCATTAGCATCTAAAGTGGCTGGAGCTGAGAATAAATTTATGCTGACGACTAGTAGTAGAACTCAGCACCCGGTACTCACATGGATTCCTTCACCACACCTTAAGCATGTGCCACCAAACTTCGGCGACCAAACAGAGATTCGACGCTAACTCCAGAATATAACGAATGAAACCGTCTGTAGAATAGCTGGAGAATGAGATACGAGAGATAAGGAGTAGTAAGCCTATGAAGGTAAAGGTGTTCAGAAAATATGGCCAGTACGAGGAGGAGTGGAGAACAGATATCACAGTCGAATGACCTTGTTCCAACCAATCAGATTGCTGAGCACTATAGATGTATGCTTTCCACTGGCCTCGGTGCACGTTTGACACTTGTTTAGAGTTAGGCCCATGGTTTAGTTTAGTTTGGTGTTCGACTTCAGTAGGATGTGATTCGGTTTGGATTAGGATGAGGGTTGGCGTGAGAGTAGTGCGAAACTGACAACGGAGATCGTGGACAGCATCCATCTGAAACGTTGGATGCTGTAGCTGTGATCATCAAAATGCATTCATCACACGGCCAACCATTCATCAAGACTGGTCGATCCAATATCTGGTACTCATACAAGTTCTATCGGTAGATTTCCGGCGCATCACAACACGGATTAGAATGATTTGCGTCTATGACAACTCCGACTGAAAATTCAGACCTCTTCTTGCAGCAATTTAGAGGCATATATTTGAATTTGATTTAGATATTGATGTTTATTTCAGTTGATGAAGTTCGTGTGAAGCTGCAATGAAGGAGGCTGATTAAGCAGGAGATAGTTTTGTTCACGTGGCTCTATGGTCATTGCCATGGTTAAGCAATTCAGGTCAAGAATATTCAAATAATTTACATGATAGTACGTGAGAATGCATAGTGAGAGAACAGTGAGTGCATCGCATACATGACGAAGATTGAGGTCGCAATGGAAGTTCATCTCTCTCTCTTTCTCTCTCTAAACAATACTGGTTCACCCATTAAGTAATCAGTGCTCTCTGATTTAATAACAACATGTGTTTCCTGTGAGTGAATAACACAATATTTCCAATATTCTGGCGAACGCCTTTGTCAAGTACAATACCGGCTGTTATGGTGTGGCATCTGCTACTGACGAGACTTATGGATAGTATACAGATGCAGATGCACGTGTATGTGTATATCATCAGCGAGAATATTGAATAGCGGAGAAGTGGATTTTGTGGATGGTGCTTGTGAAACAACATGGATGATAGTGAAGGAAGACAGAAGTAGCACAATGTCGAAGAGATGAACAGATTGTGATCCCTTAGTATGGTGGGCGTGTTTTCGCCGAATGTCTTTTTCAATTTGCGAACATACAATTCTGTTACTAAATTCTTTTGTGTTTCGCTGTTACAACAGGACTGTGAACTATACAGGCCGCAGTATTTGTCAATGACCCGTGAGGCGCCATCATTGGTTGAACCAATGTGGAGCATTTCCAGGTTTAACGAACGCATTGCTAACCTCATTGGTAATATTCAGCCAGGTCTAAGAACTATTGGTCTAAAGGCGATAACTGTGTAGTGATCAGTGAGCATAACCTCTACCACTAATTGCTGCTGGAGTGAGCAAATGTGAATAGCCAGAGTAGTTTATAAAGAGCAACATGAAATACAACAGTCGTAAACAGGAACCGACAAGGTGGGAGAGAAAGCTATTCCATCGGTTTTATTAACTCAAAGGAGATACTTCTATGGAAAGTCTATCTTGTTATCTGATTTTGACGGTACAGACGGCTTTGTAGACTGGACGTCTGTTGCTACCTTTCGGTAGACATCTAATGTTGACCCTGATACTTAGAGATGTTTTACCTGATGTTAGCTCCTCCGCATGCACATAGAGCGTCTCAGCTTATCCGGTGATTTGAGTTACATAAGGTTTACCATTAGGCAGGTTTGTGATTTGAAATCAATATCCATTTATTCGAGGTTCGGACGAATTATTGATTGCCTTCCATGATTGCATCTCCGCCAAATTATTATTAATTATTATGATTGGCATATCGGCTTATGCCTTATTTCCGCGTTGCTGTCAGGATGATATTTGTTGGTCATATCACTAAGTGACTTGTAGAATGTTTGTACCTTATGGATGTTGCTAAATGATATTTACGATTTGCAGTTTACTCAGTTCGAGATGAAATTTCACCGTAGATTCTCTGAGGAACCGAGATTATTCTGAAACTACCATGGTAATACATTTTACTTATCATTCTACCTCTTATTATTATTATTCTTGATTCATTTGAAACCATCCTTTGTCAGTAGGATTATCTTAACTCACTTCAACACTATTATTATTATTTTTGTTATTACTACTGATATTACTCTGTTTGCAATTCTTATTATATTCTCTAATGTCCAATTGTTTATCTAAGTGATGTAATTCAAGCGTAATGCAATTAATCTTAATTTTGATCTCCCATACTCTCTCTCACCTCATCTATTTGAACATGACCTGGAAAACATTCGCACATGTCTTTCTGCATGACTAACTCAGTGTAGTTTGTTTAATTATCAGTCTTATATCTCCTAATGTAATGTCAAAAGTATTTATATATCCGTGAATGTAGAGTATTCAGCTGATGAATTCTACCGAAATTTGATGAATTCATTAAATCCTGCTTCATTAACCTCTGTTGCTTGTTCTAAATTCGTAGTGGGAAATAAATGTTTTCAATTTATTCAGATAAGTCCATTCAAATAGCTAGCTGAAATTCGGGTGTTTTGGACTGATTAGGGAGCTCGATCCGAAAACAAAAGAAACAGACATCCAACGGCTAGATCACTACTCTGGATAGCGAGTGCAACCGGGTGATTTGATAGGTGTACTGATTACAATTCTAAATCAATAAATAGTATATGGCATCGTATGGGGTGTTGCTGTTTGATGATTTCTAATGTGCTCGTGTATGAAGTGTGGACTTTGAAAACGGGATACATAAAAGTGTCTTTCTAGGCAGTAGTTCATCACAAACAGTATTATCACCAATGTTCATTATTTGCATTCTGAAATGAGTAAAGACCATCGATTGTATATCTTCATTACACTTGACTCAGGCAACACATTCATCTGGCTTTGTAAGCAAGCGCTATTGAGTCTTTATATTACTGAATGAGACTTGTAACTACTTTTTGTTGGACATATACTCTGACACCTTCAATTTAGCTGAGAGGATGAACCACAGAGAATAAACACAGAATGCTTACCAGAAATCCTTCATTTATTATGATTTTACAAAGAGCAGTGTATAGTTTATTAATATAATCATATTTAGTCACTTACACACATACACACACACACGAAGACACACAAAGACACACAAAGACACAAAAGTGCATATGTATATATCCAGTGCGATTCAAACGTGCAGTCTCTTTGTAATCGATAATTGAAGGTCTTCACTGATGATCGCCTACTGTGAAAGAAAAGAAAAGAAAGTGGATAAGAAGAAATATTTGTAGTGTGCATCTTCTCAATGAATCAAAGTTGAGAAGAGTTTTTCAAGAAAGGGTGTTAAATACAGCCTAATTCGCGAACACAGTATGATAAGAGTACAGTAAATTCTGTAGTTTAAGTGAAGTGAGGACATGTGAGAAGTGTGCCTGGGTGACTGACAGATTGACTGACCTACTGAGTGACTTACTCATAATTTGACATCAAACTATGCTACTAGGCCACCCTTGCATCTGTCCTAATGATTCTGTTGTACTCTTGATTTCTTTCTTATTCCTACACTTTCCCAGTGGAACATAGGGCTTCAAGCTAGAGGCTTGAAGTTTCGGTAGCAGTGGTGTTTATTTTTACTGGATAGATTGCTAGCCTCATGCCGATCCTTCTTTCTTTACCAGTCTTATTACTTGATTACCTAGGTAAAGTAGTGTGTCGGCCGAGGATCGAACCCCCTGACCATGTGCATGGTCGGCGAGCGTCCTAACTGCTGTGCCACCAACGCACACTCTTGATTGGTAGACTTCAAAAAGCAAGTTCACATTAGGTTATATCATAAAGTGAATTCACTTAAAGAAGCATTTCATTTGGAGGGTACTCAGCTGTCATTTCTTCCTCCTCTGTGATACTTCAGAGGTTCGAGCTCTTCAAATCAACGCAAGACAGTTAATTGGTAGCTTTCTGGTTACTGACTGCGGAATGAAATTACCGGGCATTCTGCTATGCAGCAGTAACCAATGGGTTCTACCAAGTTAATTGAAATGACAAACACTCGGCGATGATATTGGGTAATGATGGGCATAAGTCGAAATTCCAAGGTCATGATTTCTGTACCAGTGACTGAGTGGTTAGTGGGTTGACCTCATTACGTGAAGGACCTCGGTTCTATCTTCAGTGTGTTCACCGGTACCTTCTGCCGAGGAAACTCAAAGTCGGGCGAAGTAACTGCCCACCACTCTATGACTTTCGATGATTCTCCATAACTGATGTCATTCCATGATCCAACTTGAGATCAATAAAATCTCTACAAACCACCAATTGAAAATGCCAAGTTGCGTTGGTTACAAATTAATGTATGCGGCAGTGATTGAGTATTATTCACTAGATGACGTATCAGGCACAATTTGTAACCACTAGTCACAATGACAATAACTATATGATATTCGGGTTCTGAATTCTCCTGTCCCATCATTTTTACTGATGATGAAGTACTTCAAATATGCTCAGTGGTGTAATTCAGTTTTCGGTTTTCCCGTCGAATGAGTGGACCGAAGTGCTCGATCTCAACTTGACATGTCGGCTTCTTCTGCAGAAGCTCCGACGATGTCTTGCCATGTAATTGATGGACGGTGACTATTGGTTGAAACCCATATGCGCATTTTGGCCTATTTAGGAATCACTAGCTTGATGTACCTGCACTGTTTAGGGGATTCGCATGAAATAACTCAAGTCCACATAAGGAAAAATAGAGCTCACCGAAATTAACGTCTTCTCTTGTTTTCGGGCTAAATGGATAGTGATTTTGTAGAAAGATTCATTAAAACTTATCGAATTGCCAATTAAACAGTCAAAAAAAATTTGAATGTTTGAAGAAACCTTTACTCAACGCCGTTAAGATTTGCCAATGCCACAATTGAGAAAACAAACGAACACAAGGTCATTGGTCATCCATCTGGTCGATAATCACGCTGTCGGTACTTCACTGGATTATATTCACCCAGTGATTGAGAAGATGAACATGTCTCTTTCGATTCAAATGTTTACTGTCCCAGTGAGACAACTATATGAATAGCATTATTCTTTAGTAGTGTTGGGGATTTTCTGAAGCGAGTAGATCCCAATACCCAACATGTATGCTTTGCAGTGTCTGCGAAACAATTATTTAACGAAACTACACATGTGAATAATTCTACATGCTATTGACTGATTGATATGGGTTGTTTGATACAGTTCAGACATCAACCAGCAATACTTCCTAAGCAGACTTTGAAAATTGGGGAATTTCGCGTGTTGGGGATTGTTTTATGGAGTAAATCACTGGGGGAGAATACATCCTCTGCTATTGAGAACTAGCAAGCTGTGATATGTCTGAGGGTGAAATCCATTAGTTCCCGTATCGCGTATTGTGTATTTCCACTCATTTGTGCAGGCTAAACTCCAATCGGTCGATGAAGCTGATGACCTGTAATTGACTGTATGGATTGTCGAGGTCACTTGAAACGTTTGTCCACCATCACCGGATATGGTGTGGAACAATGGAATCTGCATTGTAAAATGTCCTTCCTTTTGCAACATTTGACTTGTTGATGGTATTATTATTGTTACTGCTGTGGTTGACGTTGCGGTTAATGCTTGGAGCACTTCGCAGAACTCATCTTCCCGCATTCTTTAGCAACATGCAGTAATCTCTGCAATACACCTCAGTTGTCACTGGTTCTCTAACTCAGGCCAGTTCGTGATCAATACTGAAATCACTGAGATGACTAGCAGACAACACGAGGCCAGAGTATTTTTCCTTTATTTATTCATCAGGCTCGTATAGTTCGAATTGCACTAGGTCGTTAAATTCGTTATGCAATTGAGTTGTATTAAGCGTTTACTCAATTTTACAAGGAAACATTTATACTAGTATAACCACTACTACTTACAGGACAGAGCTGAAATGAGAAGAATTCAAATTGTATTAGGCCATTTTTGTCTTCCGGTGATTTATGATTGACTGACGTTTCATTGTCACTCCTGATTTCATAGTCAATACAGTGAAGCTGAGTTAAAGAATACCGATCAAAGCAATATGAACACGCCAGTGAACTTGGGCTGGCCAATCAACGAAACACGGGTTGTTTTTCGAATAAAATGTCATATTTACAAGAGAACTAGAAATAATAATGTGTAATATGTTAAACAGGATATTTCTTGTTCACTTGAGTGAACGACGCGTGCCAATTATGGACATGAAGGTCACTGATCAAGTTATACCACCTTGTGTGCAAATATTCATTGAGATGGTTGCAAGTAGCGTCACTGTGGGATCCAATTATTGCACAAATCTTGCTTTCCAATGTATCCCAGAAACCTTCGTGAGAATTAATGTGTGTACCTGTACAGGATCCAACAAATCTGATGAGTGGTTAAATGCATAGTGCATATCACGCAAAGATAACAATGCCTTGTATGCCACCAATTCGGCAGCGTGAAAAGATGTCCCTTGGATCACTGTCCTCAGTATTATTGGTGCAATTGTAGCTATGCTTCTATTATTCATTACTTTCGGGTATCCCTTTCGAATTTAAATATCTTAGAGTCCTATCACCGAAACACTATTCGACTTTGCTCGTCCACGGTTGTATTTCGCCTTTATTAAGATATATTCATGTACATGAGCAACCACATCAACTACTTCCAGTCGCTACACGGAGTTATTCATCTCCTAGGAAGCAACACCTCTCCTGTGTCAGCATCACCCTGCAGTGAATGCCGGCGAGTTTCTGATCTGTGTGGCCTTTGCACTCGATGTATTTTCAAGTGCACAGCAATGGTAGATACTAGGTGTATTTGACAGAGATGATTTCAATTTGGAGAAGATATTTCTCAAATAATAATGATTTAAGTGTGCAATCAAATTGCATACTGTCTCGTACGCCAATTTCTCACATGCTAACTGTATATTTGGATACGTGTACAGCAATGACGTCTGAGCCTAGCCGGTAATGAGAAAATCTACAGCGCAAAAAGCTGAGCAGAAGAAGCTTCGACGTTAAACTGCCAAGCATAGAGAATGCATGCACATTGTGACTGAGCACATCAACTTTACCTAGATCTCCATTTCAGTTGAAGCATTACGCACCTAGTGAGATTCAATCTCAATATCTTCCAATTACATGACAAGCTCGAAGAGCATTCGGCCACTGGGACTGAACCTAACGACCCATGAATTACACAATCGGAAGAAACAGCTATGCAGCATTCCATTCTGATTTCCAATGGTTCTCCTACAGGTGTTTCCTCGTGATTAGAAGCGGTGACCAGTCAAATCTCTACAGATCGACACTTGATGATATCATCATTTCTCTCAGAGATTTTCGGGCCTTTCTTCGACAAAAGTATCCACCCAATCCAATAAATGCTAAATTTCAAATTAGCATTGTGCGTGATCATCATCTCTATTGTCCCACATTCACTATTCACCATTGACACAGTTGACTTCATCAAGATCGTGCAAAATAGTCTAATGCGGGTTAATACTCTACCAGTTTTTCGAAGTGATAACAACTAACTGCTGACACACTGCTCTCTCCCCCACCAAAAACTGTCCTATTTCAGATATGAAAGTATCAGTAAAATTCAGTATATGTCGATAATTATCCACTTACATTTGTGAGCTGAGGGTAATTCATAAATGCAGAGAGGAAAGAAATGACAAATTACTAATATCAGTATTGAGATTATTTGTTGACGTCTGTTTGAGTTAGGTGTCAGTGGTAATGCCATCGTTTATTTGGAGTGCGTATGAATATACAGATGACAGCTGGAGAATTGTAGGATATCTGCCTCTGGTTAATTCAACTTCTCGACAACGTCAGCTAGCTGCTCAGCTAACTAGTTTATGATAATTACTCAGGAGATCTCAGTCACTACGGCTCTCAATGAGACGAACAACATCCGAACTTCGGGTGACATTTCACCATGATTTTCAAATCACATGAGGTCTCATTATTCACAGACTGGCATCTATTACTTGGAACCAAAACAAAATGCGCATGCAACTGTCATTGTGTTAATTAGTTCACAGGTAAGCTTATCTCTTACCATTGAAGCCTGTTGAAAAGACACACAGAGAATTTGTTCAAATGCATGAAGATTCAGCATATATTAAGCATTTAAAAATAGTGGCAAGTAGATGAACAATACATGAAATGCATAGAAGCAAACAGACACCAATTTAAAAGTAGATAGACAGATGGTCATATATACCAGTTTCCATTAGTTCGAAATAATAAGAGCCTATAAAGTGTGGATTTCAACGATGATTTATGTCTCCTCTGACGTGAAAGCACTCGATGATTTACAAAGGAAAGTCAATAAGGTGACAATCCACATCACGTCAGTGACAACAACAACTCGAATAGAATGCGAATAGTTTTGTTATCCTGATGTGCTAAAGAAAATGATGTGTCGATGAAATGAAGGCTTGTACGTATTCCTGAAACCAGTTGAATGCGGTATATTTTGTCTAATGATAGTCATACCTCAGTCTAAATATTCACTTGGTCCCATCAATAACTCTTTCCTTCTAGGCACCGTTTTCACTTCATTCATCCAACTCTCGACATGTTTAGAAACGAGCTCTACACATCATTCGAATATACTTCTTTACTTGTGAATGATATTCCTCATTTCTGATAGATTTCCTCCTTATTTTCAGTTGTATTATCTGAACAACTAAAGTTATGCATCGCTGAATGCATTCAGATTACACACAGCATCATTCAGTCAGTGTTTCACAGTTTGCCAGTTGCCTCCATCTCATCTTATCCAAATCGGAGCACGTTTCATTACTGACTGTGTTATTGAAAGGCGAACTCGACGTCAGTTGTCGATTTTATATGATCCAGTAGAGGAATACTATCTGACTGTATATATTTGCTGAGGAGTCTAGCAAAGGAGTACTCCGCTTTGCCAGCTTCAGTCACTTCTGATTTATATCAAATGAGTGTTTTCCATTCTCATATTGTGTCTCCTCTGTATATCGATAAAATAAATGAATAGAGTAAACCAAGTAAGTAGAATGTAAATGAGTCAGTCAGTTATACTCACCCCAGGTTGCTGTTGAAAGAAGAAAGAAGAGGCAAGACTATCTGGTGAGTTTTGTAATAGTTGTGGAGATAGTGAGTTTTATTTAATAAATACACAAAGGTTAGACAACAAAATGACATGTATTCAATAATCACTGGCTACTGGACAACCGCTTTGTCCTAGCTCAGCTTCGGACAATTCAACAACATATAAACATGACACCTTATGCGGTTACCAAGCCAGGTTCCTGGTCAATTGAATCCTTGCAAATTGACACTAGAAACTACAAGAGGATACAATCAACCAACACGTCGTGGATACTGATATAAGTATAAAACTTGGGCACTGTGGTAGAGTATAATTCCATAATGGATAAGATTTTATTTTGATAAATCACACAGTGTTTTACAGTTATATTAACTGATGACGTTTCGAGCACAAATTATTGCCACTCATAATCATATCAAGTTACTCACACAACTTTTTCCTTCATTTATATACATGTGTGGAATCGATTAGATATTGGAATAAAATTCAATGTGAGATAACGTACATTCAGAAATAATAGTACTAGTGTTATTATTCCATTATAATTAGATGGGAAATACGACGAGTGTTTTTATAGTCATAATAAGTTGATTGTTAGAATGTTATGATGTGCTTGAATTGAAATAGAATTTTAAGATTGTTTATCATCCTCTTCTGATTTGACCGGCGGTAATAATATCTTCCATATTTCTGGTATTTGCATTGAGTCATTTCTGTTGCATGTGTTGGGTGTAGACTCGATGAATAAGGATTCCGTAATCAACCTCTCTCTCCACCTATCTAGATTACTTTTTAGAATTTTAACCCTCTCCCACCCTATTGTGTGGTTGTTAGTTAATGCGTGAAGTGCAATAGATGAGCTTTTTTCTAAATTACTTATCTTTTCAGGGTCAATCGTTTTTCCCTTAGCTAAATTCTTATGTTCTGATACTCTGACTATCCCTGATCTACTAGTTTGACTTCACAGTCATTGCAGGGTATTTTGTAAATTTCATTATTTTGTTTAATTGGGTCCAACGGGTGCTTCAACCTACAAAGTTTGTCTCTGAGTGAGTTTGTAGGTTTGAATGCTACCCTAGTTCCTGCTTTATTGAGAATCCTACGTAGGGCCTCAATTGTCCCCTTTTTATATGGTATAACAGTAGAAGATTCATATTCTCTCTTATTTATGTTATTACTACTAGTTACACAATTATTTTTATTTTGTTTTTGGCCTTTACTTATCTTCTTAATGAATTTTACAGGATAGTTATTTAACACCAACGCTTCTTCTATCTGTTTTATTTCGTCATTCAGGTTCGTCGTGAATACGGGGTATTTCGTAGAGATTTCCAAGTTCATCGAGATATCAGGTGTGTTGAGGACATCAAGGCTACCGCTGATTCGCTACAGCGGTCTCAAAAACCGTTACAAGCAGATTTGTGCATACTGAAGGAGAGTGTGCTCAGTGCCTCACTCCTCCAATGGTAAATGTATTTCGATTTTGAATACACTGATTGCACAATCACCCATGGTAGTGATGTCAGCTCACTGGGCTGATTTCAGTCTGATGAATTGTTGTGTCGCCCCATGAAATAACACCGTTCATCAGATATGTGTGTCTCCTGCATTGTATCTTTGTTCTTCCCATCACTGTCATCTTTGAAATGCAGGCTAATTCTTGATGACTTCAGCCAGAAAAACAGCCCTCGAGCGGAATTCGGATGAGAAACGTTGGACTGAGCGATCGAGGGTGTCTTAAAGAGGATCGTTTGAGGTGGAAATTGAAGCTTATGATTGATCGTGTAGCCAGCTAAGTGAAACGGGATAGAACTAAGTGAATTCGAGAGGACCTGTCAAAGATCTGTAATCCACTGGGGATCCAAGGGAATTGTAATAATAATAATAAAACTGTTATTGACAATGCACATTGTTTTGTGCCTCAATACTGTGTTGAATAGCTTCTCAGTGCTCCATTGGTCCAAATGGTTTTCTAGATGAAATTCATCCACTACACGCCCTCACCTTCAAATCAGTCTGATCTTCGAAAACAGCCCAACATGACTGTAAAAATGTCAGTAAAGGCAAGCTCAGGATGACTGTGAGTAGCAGAATACAACAGGAAAATTGACTTACACTGCAAACCTGTAATTTGTTTTTCAAAGATTCAGAAAAGCACACAAGAATGAAAATGTTATGGTGTTCATTAAATTCACTATGACAATGACATGGAAATTCTATTTGTGTTCTGAAATTTAGTAACGGTGTGTGCAACAATGTCCATGGAATTTGAAAATCAAAACACCGAGGCGTGAATAATCGACTGCCGCAAACCTTTCTGACTGATGGACGACTGAATGACACTGACAAGTTATGTTAGGCGTCAAGTTACTTCCGTCATCACCACCATTAAAGGTGAGTGACTCACTTTCATCCTTCACGAGAAGGAAGCCGACAAATTTTGCAGAAATATTTAAGAGCATGTTGGTTTGCAGGGGTTTGTTTGACGTGAAGTTGAGTAATGAGATTAGAGGGTAGAGTTGGAGAATCAGTGGAGAAATGCATGAACCGTTTCGTCGTGGTTTCTGATCCTTCAGCATTACATGGCAGTGACCTCATCAGGAGTGGAAGCCGGAGCCTGAAACATCAGTTATTCAAAAATCTGATTAGTTTTGAAGGGTGATTAAATGTCCTTCGTCTTATTCATATTAGTAGTAATAATAATAATGACGATGAACTTACGATAGGTCTGAAATTACGTAAAGTGATAAAGTTCAGTCTACTTATTAGTTGTTTTGTTTAAATCTTATCCTACTGAATGCATGTTGAAATCGCTTCTTGTAAGATGTGCCTAAATGTTTCCTATAGGATTGGATGTGTGCTGAGATGTCCCTTGATTATAATCAGACGCCAGGCCATCGCTAGGATGGAATGCGAATGGGAAACGATGAGTGCAGCTTCGAAGGGTGATGTAGAGGTGATCGTGTGAGGCAGAAATACTGGTTAGTAGGCGGTCGTGAAGACAGGTGAGTAGGACTGCAGAGAACAGAGTAAAATGAAGATGTCCTGACGATAGCTGACGTTCCCGCGTGAACCCAAGGGAATATTCGTGGTAATGAGTGTTCCCTATTACAGCCAACAAAATTTAAAATAAACTATGTGAAATTAGCTTTTAGGATATTTATGTCAATCAGACTGTGAGTAAAGGTCATTCCTAAACAGCGAAACTATAATCCCTTAACTAATGATGTTATTATTAAGGATCACACATTTGAGGATTGTTCCAATTATTTCTGGATTACATACGATCATCATGCGTATCTTGCTTCGTGAGAGAAACACACCACCTCAAAGAAGCGCCTCCACTGCAGTTGAATCTCTGACATTTCTCCCGAATGGCTGCTGCACTACTTACCCACCTGAGCACATGATCATCTGTATGTCTCACTCGGATGACTGAATCCTTGCTTCTTGTATTCGGACTAAAGTTAATAATCTGACGAGTATTGTAACGTGAATGTCTCCTCGAGATTTGAGGTATCCAACTACATTTCAATAGTTTATTGATGAATGTCAGTTGTTGAAGTAATTCCCATGAAAAATCACTCGACTGCACAAAAGGTAAGAAAGAACTCACCGCGGATCTAGTCTTCCTGTGTTTTCAGGCTGAATGGATAGTGATTATGTAGAAAGATTCATTAAAACTAATCGAATCACCAATTAAACAGTCAAATAAAGGGCGAAATTTGGAGAAACCTCCAATCAACGCCATTAAGATTTACTAATGACAAAATTGAGAAAACGGACGCACACAAAGTCATTGGTCATCCATCTTGTCGACAATCACGCTGTCGGTATTTCACTGGATTACTTTCACCCAATGATTGAGAAGATGGACATGTGTCTTTCGATTCTAATGTTTACTGTCCCCGTGAGACAACTATATGAATAGCATTATTTGCAAGTAGTGTTTGGAATTTTCTGAAGGGAGTAGATCCTATCGACCAACATGTATGCTTTGTTGTGTCTGCGAATCAGTTATTGTTTTATGGAGTGGATAACTGGGGGATAATACTTCCCCTGCTATTGAGAATTAGCAGGCTGTGATATGTCTCAGGGTGAAAACTATTAGTTATCGTATCGCGAATTCGGAATTTCCACTCAATTGTGCAGACTAAACTCTTGTCAGTTGATGAAGCTGATAACCTGTCATTGATTTTACAGATTGTCAAAGTCACTTGAAATGTATGTCCAACATCACCGGACATGGTATTGAACAATGGATTCTGCAATGTGAAATGTCCGTCCCTTTGCACAATTATTGTTTTAACTGCGGCTGACGTTGTGATTAATGATTTGAGCAGTTCGCAGAACTCATCAGTGCGCATTCTTCAGCAACAGTTCGGAATCTTTGCAAATCTGCTCAGTTCTCACTGGTTCTCTAACTCAAGTCAGTTTGCGATCAATACCGAAATCAGTGAGATGACTAGTGGACAACACGAGGTCAGAGTATTGTTCCTTTATTTATTCATCAGGCTTGTATAGATCGAATTGTACTAGGTCGTTAAATTCGTGATGCAATTGAGTTGTAGTAAGAGTATATTCAATTTTGCAAGGAAACATTTATACTAGTATAAACACCAATACTTACAGGACAGAGCTGAAATGAGAAGAATTCAAATTGTATTAGGCCATTTTTGTCTTCCAGTTATCTATGATTGACTGACGTTTCACTGTCACTCCTGATTTCATAGTCAATACAGTGAAGCTTAGTTAAAGAATAACGATCCAAGCAATAACAACACGCTAGTGAACTTCAGCTGACCAATCAATGAAACTCGGGGTGGTTTTCAAATGAAATGTCATATTTACAAGAGAACTGGAAATGAGAATATATAAATAAAATAAACAGGATATTTCTAGTTAATTTGAGTGAACGATGCGTGTCAGTTATGGATAAGAGGTTCACTGGTCAAGTTATACCACCTTGTGTGCAAATATTCATTGAGATATCTGCAAGTAGCGTCACTGTGGGATCCAATTATTGCACAAGTCTTGCTTTCCAGTGTATCCCGGGAACCTTCGTGAGAATTAGTGTTTGTACCTATACAGGATCCACAAAATCTGATGAGAGATAAAAAGCATAGAGCATATGACCCGAAGATAACAATGCCTTGTACGCCACAAATTTGGTCGCGTGAACAGTCGTCCCTCGGATCACTGTGCTCAGTATTATTGGTGAAACTGTAGCTACGCTTCTATTATTCATTAAGTTCGGGAGTCCTTTGCAAAGTGAACTATCATACAATCCTAACATCGAAACACTCTTCGTCCTTGTTCGTCCACGGTTGTATTTCGCCTTCATTAAGATATATGCATGTACATGAGCAATCACCCCAACTACTTCCAGTCGCTACACAGAGTTATTCATCTCCCAGGAAGCAACGCCTTTCCTGTGCTAGCACCACTGTGCAGTGAATGTCGGCGAGTTTTGTGATCTGTGTGGCCTTCGCACTCGATTAATTTTCAAGTGCACAGCAATGGTAGATACTAGGTGTATTTGACAGAGATGCTTTCAATTTGGAGAAGATATATCTCAACGAATAATGATTTAGGTGTGCAATCAAATTGCATACTGTCTCGGACGCCGATTTTTCACCTGCATGCTGTATATTTGGATACGTGTGCAGCAATGACGTCTGCATTTCAACTCGCGCACAGAACTCATAACAGCGCTGAAAGCTTCAGGTCACTTGGTTCAATGCACGGTGCGTGCGTTCAACGCCATTGGTGTGCTAACATTCCTGAACTGCTTTCCAGTGAACTGGCATGTAATCTGTGCATCATAATTAATTGAAGTATTAAACTAATAGATAAAGTTTGTAGCTCTTTGTGTGTTATGTTTGAGATGCTTGTGTCCTGTGAGATTTGGGTGGTTTGAATTGCGATCAATCCAGTGTGGATCAGATTGTCTGTGATGAACGGCGGAAGGAAGCTTCGCCATTTATTGTCAGGCACAGAGAATACAAACACATTGTGACTGAGCACATCAACTTCACCCTGATCGCCATTTCAGTTGAAGCATCCAAACACCCTGACTCATATGATTTCAACACCATATGCATTGGCTGGATGCGGTCATTGCGTAGATGCTCAATAACACAAGCACACACAAGCAAAAATGTTTAGGGACATGTTGAAATGTGTCTGACTGCAGAAATGTCTAATCTCACTTGAAGAGTCGGCATCAGTGTTGTTCATCTGCACGAACACATTGTTGTTTAATTACGGGTTTTATCACAAGCTGACATCACTGTGAACTCAGCGGGGAGCATGAACAGGTGTCTCATCCTTCTCCACGACCCTGAAGCGTTGCACACCTGATGGGATTTGATCTCCATATCTTCCGATTACATGACAAGCCCGAATTACATTCAGCCAATAGGACTGAACCTAACGACCCATGAATTGCAAACTCGGACGAAACAGCTATGCAGCATTCCATGTTCGTTTCCAATAGTTCTCCCACCGGTGTTACCTCGTGATCAAACCGGTGACCAATCAAATCTCCGCAGACCAACACTTCATGACTTCATCATTTCGTGCCTTTCTTCGACAAAAATATCCATCCATTCCAATGAATGCTTAACTTCAAATAAGCACTGTGTGAGATCATTATCGCTATGGTTCTACATTTACCATTCACCCTTGACACAGTTGAATTCTTCAAGATCGTGCAAAATAGTGTAATTCGGGTCAATTCCTGACACACTGCTTTCTCCCGTTTCAAATAATACTGTCTTATTTCAGATATGAAAGTATCAGTAAAATTGGGTATATTTCAAAATTATCCACTTACATTTGTGAGCTGAGGGTAATTCATAAGTGCGGAGAAAAGAGAAATGACAAATTACTATTATCAGCATTGAGATTATTTCTTGAAGTCTGTTTGAGTTAAGTGTCAGTGGTAATGCCATCATTATTGGGATTGCCTATGTATATCCAGATGACAGCTGGCTAATTGTAGGATATCTGCCTCTGCTGAATTTCACTTCTGGACAACATCAGGTACATGGAGTCATTGTATGAGGGTGAGTGAGTCTATGAAAACAGTTCCTCTGACTAGTGAGTGACTTTCTTTTATTCACCCTACAAATCACATGGCGTTAGCCGGGAACATCACTCTTTTCAAACTATTCACTGAGTTCGGTAATTAACCGAACCGTGGAACTAGAGAGAAACGCATTCCGGCTCACATGAGGCGCGTCGGATGGGTGTAATTGCATTCTGTTGAGTAGTAGTGTAGCCATCTTGCTCTCAGACCAAGCATCCATTGATAGAAACGCCGAAGGCTTACCATCCAGGCTGTTGAATATCGCGTCAAATATCTTGCTGACATGATGGCGTGCCTTTGAGAAACCCTTGCGAATAGAGTGAGGCTAGTCAATCCAGTTTGAATTCAAACTGAATGTTTGCAGAGCATACAATTTCGATGTGGTTGTTTCCAGTGAACTGGGTAGTGGTTCGATTGACATGCTTTCGTTGTTCCTCCTCACAGACAACATCATCAGGTGAAGATTTAGTACGAAGTGAACAGCGTATTTGAATGCTCCATGGATGGTGGCCTCATTGTGTCTCTTAAAAACCTACCACTGTTGTCATTAGCTCTTAATTCACAGTTGTACTGATCGTTCTCATTGACTTCGAATATGAGCTTTCTTGCCATGTGACATATTTTTTGTTGATTGATATATTGATGTCAATAATAATGTGTGCGTTGTTGACCGCTGGGTGATTCATTTGAGTACTGGCCAGGCTTCGAGAAATTCTCTGACATTACTTCACGTGTTTACGCTGTGTTGAAACTTTCCACAAATTCTCAGTCACATCAGTGTCCATAGACGCCTACATCCATCGACATGCAAGAATACGTGCCATGTGTCTTTGGACAACTAGCTAGCTAGCTGGCCATCTAGCTAGTTTATGTTCATCAATCAGAAGATCACACTCACTACGGCTCTCAATAAGACGAACAGTATCCCAAATCAGGGTGACATTTCACCATGATTTCAAATCACACCTGGTTTCATTATTCACAGACTGGCATCTATTTCTCGTAACTAAAACAAAATGTGCATGCAGCTGTCATTTTGTGTTAATTATTAGTTATAGGTAACCTTATCTCTTACCATTGAAGCCTTTTGAAAAGACAAACAGAGAATTTGTTCAAATGCATGAAGATTCAGCATATATAATGAGCATTTAAAAATAGTGGCAAGAAGATGAACAATGCATGGAATGCATAGAAGCAAACAGACACCAAGTTGAAAGTAGACAGATGGATGGACACATCTACCAGTTTCCATTAGTTCGAAATAATAAGAGCCTATAAAATGTGGATTTCAACGATGATTTAAGTTTCCTCTGACTTAAAAGCCCTCGAAGATTTCCAAAGGAAAGCCAATAAACTGACAGAAGTGGCAACGAACTTACACCAGACAGAAGTGATTGCAATACTCGACTAAATTCAGCAAACATCAATTATCAGCTGTGGGAGAATCCGCAAGAGAGTCAACTCGTCCGCTCACCTTGATGGTGAGTGTCATTTCAGCTAGAGACGGCATTGATGAGAATGACAATGCCAGCCGATATTTCAAATAGAAGACGTGCATTCGTTCTTCGCTGGAGACCAACGATATTAACGTCGAGGAAATGTATCCGAATTCCTACTATCCAACACATGTGCAGAGGAAAGCTGAGACAGATCGGAGATATTCTGAAGAGATCTTCAGGTGACAATCAACATCACTTCAGTGACAACAACTCGAATGTAATGTAAATAGTTTTTTTGTCCTGATGTGCTAGGGAAAATGATGTGTCGATGAAATGAAGGCTTGTGTGTATTCCTGAAGCTAGATGAATGCTGTTTATTTCGTCTAGTGACGGTTATACCTGAGTCTAAATATTCACTTGTTCCCATCAATGACTCTTTACTTCTAAGCACCGTTTTCAATTCCTTCATCCAACTCTCGACATCCTTGAAAACGAGCTCCACACATCATCCGAATATACTTCTTCACTTGTAAATGATCTTCCTCATTGCTAATCGATTTCCTCCCTATTTATAGTTGTTTTATCTGAAGAATTAAGGTTATGTATCACTGAATGCATTCCGATTACACACAGCATCATTCAATCAGTGTTTCACAAATTACAAGTTGCCTCCATCTCATCTAATCCAAACAGGAGCCTGTTTCGTGGCTGACTGTGATATTGACAGGCATACTCTACATCAGTTGTTGATTTTATATGATCCAGTAGAGAAGTACTATGTAACTGTATATATTTGCTGAGGAGTCCAGCAAAGGAGTACTCCACATTGCTAGCTTTGTTCAATTCTGATTTACATCATATGAGTATTTGTCATTCTCATGTTGTGTCTTATCTGTAAATCGATAAAATAAATGAATAGAGCAAACCAAGTATGTAGAATGTCAATGAGTCAGTCAGTTATTCTCACCCCAGGTTGCTGTTGAAGGAAGGAGGAAGAAGAAAGACTGTCTGGTGAGTTTTGTAGTAGTTGTAGAGATACTGAAATTGATTCAATAAATACACAAAGGTTAGATAACAAAATGACATGTATTCGATAATCACTGGCTACTGGACAACTGATTTCACTCCGCTTCAGACTATTCAAAAACATGTAAACATGACACCCAATCCGGTTACTTGACCAGCCCAATTTGACCAATTGAACCCTGCAAATTGACACTTGAAACTATAGGAGGAGACAATCAACCAACAAGTCGTGGATACGGGGTATTTCGTACAGATTTCAAAGTTCATCGAAATATTAGGTGTGTTGAGGACATCAAGGCTACCGCTGATTCGTATGCGCGTATTTCCCACGTTAAATGAATTGCACGTCAATCATCATATAATTTCATTCATCAATCTGAGAATATCTGAACCATGCATGTGTTGTGACCAGTGGAGCACACGAAAATATATCTGAGGAGAAATTGTTGTGGAAAACATTTCCTGGTCGCTGAACTAAAGTTTGCAACTGACAGATGTTTGAATATACGGGCCAGTGAATTACAGTCTGAGTGACTGAATGTTCAAAAATCTTGAACTCAATGCCCCAGATGATGATAGTGTAGCTGTTATGACTCAGCTTAAGACTGATAGGGGACATGAATCACGCTTCGTTCGTTCAATGATAGACTGGAGTTGTGTGAAGAGACAGGCTGAAATAGCAGCTGCGTGCTCAAACGTTGCCAGCGATTTTCTACACAACATTCATTCTTCATGTATTTTCATTATCAAAGCAGTATGATCTTACGATAAACAGCGAATACGAATTCACAAATTTGATTTCAGGGTGCTACATCAACATGATTTCAACCAAAGTAGGAGTGGATGAGGATTTCGAAAGAAACAGAATTGGAATCGAACAGATCCCTCATAAACTGAAATCAGTTTCAATATCTGCTGTGCCCAACATAAAGCAATATACTGCGGATACTATTGAGTAACATCACGCATCAAGCTAGCCCTCGAGTGGAAATCCGAAGAGACACGGTGGAATGAAAATTCGAGAGTGACGTGAAGATCATTTGAGGCGGAAATTGAAGCTTGAGATTGATCGTGTAGCCAGCGAAGTGACACTGCAGAGAACCGAGTGAAGTGGAGATGTCCTGTCAAAGCTCTGTGTTCCACTGGGAATGGAAACGAATAATAATTATAATAATAAAACTGTTATTAACAATGAACAATGTTTTGTGCCTCAAGACTGTGTTGAATAGCTTCTCAGTGCTCCATTGGTCCCAGTGGTATTCTAGATGACATTCATCCACTGCACGCCCTCACCTTCAAATCAGTCTGATCTTCGAAAACAGCCCAACATGAATCCAGAAATGTCAATATAGGCAAGCTCAGGATGACTATGAGTAGCAGAATACAATAGGAAATTTGACTTACACTGCAAACCTGCAATTTGATTTTCAAAGAGTAAGAAATGCACACAATATCGATAATTGTATAGTGTTCATTAAATTTGCTATGACAATGACATGGAAATTCTATTGATGTTCTCAAATTAAGTAACAGTGTATGCAACAATGCCAACGGGATTTGGAAATCAAAACACCGAGGTTAGATTGATCGACTGCTTGAAACCTGTCTGACTGATGGACGACTAAATGACACTGACAAGTTATGTTAGGCGTCAAGTCACTTCCGTCATCACCACCATTGAAGGTGAGTGAAACACAGTTTCATGCCTTCACGGAAGGCGACAAATTTTGCAGAAATATTTTAGAGCATGTTCGTTTGTAGGGATTTGATTGACGTGAAGTTGGGTGATGAGATTAGAAGGGAGAGTTGGAGAATCAGTGGAAAAATGAATGTTCTGTTTTTTCGTAAGCTGTGATTATTCAGGACTGCATGACAGTGACCTCATCAGGAGTAGAAGCCGGAGCCTGAAACATCAGTTATTCCGAAATTGGATTGGTTCTGAAGGGTGATTAAATGTCCTGAGTCTTAGTAGTAGTAATAATAATGATCAACTTACGATAGGTCTGAAATTACATAAAATGATAAGAATCAGTCTACTCATTAGTTGTTTTGTTTAAGTCTTATCCTACTGAATGCATGTTGAAATGGCTTGTTGTATGATGTACCTGAATGTTCCCTATAGGATCGGATGTGCGCTGAGATGACCCCTGATTAAAATCAGACGCCAGGCCATCGCTCGGATGGAAAGCGAATGGGAAACGATGAGTGGAGCTTCCAAGGGTGATGTAAAGAGGATCGTGTGAGGGAGAAATAATATTAAGTGTGCGGTCGTGAAGACAGGTGAACAGGACTGCAGAGAACAGAGTTAACTGGAGATGTCTTTAAGAAATCTAATGTTCCCTCGTGAATCCAAGGGGATATTCGTGGTAATGAGTGTTCCCTATTACAGCCAACAAAATTTAAATTAAACGATGTGAAATTAGATTTGAGAATATTTATGTCAATCAGACTGTGAGTAAAGGTCATTCCTAGACAGCGAAACTGTAATCCCTTCACTACTCATGTTGTTACTAAGGATTACACCTTTGAGGATTGTTCCAACTATTTCTGGATTACATACGATCATCATGCGTATCTTGCTTCCTGAGAGAAACACAACACCGTATCGAAGCGCCTCCACTGCAATTGAATCTCTGACATTTCTCCCGAATGGCTGCTCCACTACTTACCCACCTGAGCACATGATCATCTGTATGTCAAACTCGGATGAATAAATCACTGATTCCTCTATTCGGATTCCAGTCGACAATCTGACGAGTATTGTAACGTGAATGTCTCCTCAGAATTTGAGATATCCAACCACATTTCAATAGTTTATTGATGAATATCAGTTGTTGAAGAAATTCACATGGAAAATTACTCAAGTGCACAAAAGATAAGAAAGAACTCACCGTGGATCTATTCTTCCTGTGTTTTCGGACTGAATAAATAGTGATTTTGTAGAAAGATTCATTAAAACTTATCGAATCACAAATTAAATAGTCGAATATAAAGCGAAGTTTTGAAGAAACCTCCACTCAACGCTGTTAACATTTGGCAATGACACAATTGAGAAAATGAACGCACTCAAAGTCACTGGTCATCCATCTGGTCGATAATCACGCTGTCGGTATTTCACCAGATTATGTCCACACAATGATTGAGAAGATGGACATGTCTCTTTCGATTCAAATGTTTACTGTCTCCATGAGACAACAATATGTATAGCATTATTCGCAAGTAGTGCTGGGAATTTTCTGAAGGCAGTAGATCCCACTGCCCAACATGTATGCTTTGCTGTTGTGTCTGCGAAACAATTATTTAACGAAACTACAAATGTGAATAATTCTACATGTTACTGACTGACTGATATAAGTAGTTTGATACAGCTCGGACATCAACCAGCAATACTTACTAAGCAGACTTTTAGAATTTCGGAATTTCGCGTTGGGGATTGTATTATGGATTAAATCACTGGGGGGAGAATACTTTCCCTGCTATTGAGAATTAGAAAGCTGTGATATGTCTGAGGGTGAAATCCATTAGTTCCCGTATCGCATATTGTGTATTTCTACTCACTTGTGGAGATTAAAGTTTATTCGGTTGATGAAGATGCTAACCTGTCAGTGATTGTGAAGATTGTCGAGGTCATTTGAAACGTATGTCCACCATCACCAGATATGGTGTGGAACAATGGAATCTGCATTGTAAAATGTCCCTCACCTTGCACCATTTTACTTGTTGATGGTATTAATACTGTTACCACTGCGGTTGATGTTGCGATTAGTGATTGGAGCAGTTTGCAGCACTAATCACAAATCTATTTCATTAAGACAACCATAGAAGGCAAGGATGTACTTGACGGCTGTTTCGCTTTTTGTTGACACTCTTCACAGTACTCACCTGAGATCGTGCAGGGGATCCAACCCAGGACCATGAGGTCAATGAATACTCTGTCACCGAGATCGAATCGAATGCTCCATGAATCCTCACTTACACCAATGCACGATGTATGGCACCATCGACAGGCAGTGTCATAAGCGTGTATTTTCCTCAGACCAGACTTGGTGAACACCGCTCATCACTTTTTTTATTTTGATTACAGCTTGATGTCACACCGTATTTTCAATACAAGTATGGAATTTTCAGTATGGTTATCGGTAGCCCAAATTGTGCAGGTCGACCATAGATATCGGGTGTGCGTCGGCAGGGTATGGCACCCAGGTCCGTGTGCATTGTCGGCAACAGTCCTAACCACCGTGCCACCGGCGCACTTACCAGTAGATGTCAGATTAATTTTCAAGTGTTGATATGCATGGGTTGAACTGATATCAGGACTGAGCTAGAACGCACCACAGTTAGACATGCATGGAAATTCAGGGAGTCTATTTTCCATTACATTCGTGTGGGGCCTTCAATTTGGAGGCCTTGTAGTTTCAGTATCCGCTATGTTGTTTTCAATTGGTGAAGTTGCCACCCTCACAGCCAAGCGTTCCGCGTTTCTCCTGACTGACTATTGACTAGTAATCTGGGCGAGGTTGAGGAATGCGTCGGCCTGGGATCGAATACCAGAAAACGTGAGGCGTGGTGGGCGAGTATTCTACCACTAATCCACCGACGCATACGACAACAAGGAAGTACTTAGCAGCCCATTCCCCTTTGTGCGACACGCTTCAGCAACATGCAGTAATCTCTGCAATACACCTTAGTTCTCACTGGTTCTCTAACTCAAGTCAGTTCGTGATCAATACTGAAATCAATCAGATGGCTAGCGGACAACACGAGGCCAGAGTATCATTTCTTTATTTATTCATCGTGTTCGTATAGTTCGAATGGCACTAGGTCGTTAAATTCGTGATGCAACTGAGCTGTAGTAAGAGTTTATTCATACATTCATTCTCCTTAATGAATTTGAACAAAGCAAGAACTACAGTCTTAGCAGAATAAAGTGGTACCATCTTTTATTTCGTTGCCTTCTAGTCAATTTAGCAAAGAAACTTTAATACTAGTACAACCACTACTACTTACAGGACAGAGCTGAAATGAGAAGAATTCAAATTTTATTAGAACATTCATGTCTTCCAGTGATTTATGATTGGCTGACGTCTCATTGTCACCCGTGATGTCATAATCAATACGGTAAAGCTAGGTTAAAGAATAACGATCCATCCATATGAACACGCCAGGGAACTTGGGCTGACCAATCAACGAAACATGGAGTGGTTTTGAAATAAAAACCCCACATTTACAAGAGAACTGGAAATGATAATGTGAAATATGTTAAACAGGAGATTTCTCGTTAACTTGAATGAACGGTGCGTGTCGATTATGGACAGGAGAGTCACTGATCAAGTTATACCATGTTCTGTACAAATATTCATTGAGCTGGTTGCAAGTAGCGTCACTATGGGATCCAATTATTGCACAAATCTTGCTTTGCATTGTATCCAGGAAACCTTCGTGAGAATTAGTGTGTGTACCTGCACAGGATCCACAAAATTTGATGAGTGATAAAATGCGCAGTGGACTTCATCAAGATCGTGCAAAATAGTCCAATGCGGGTCAATACTCTACCAATAATTTGAAGTGACAACAACTAACTGCTGACACACTGCTCTCTCCCCCACCAAAAACTGTCCTATTTCAGATGTGAAAGTATCAGTAAAATTCAGTATATTTCCACTTACATTTGTGAGCTGAGGGTAATTCATGTATGCAGAGAAGAAAGAAATGACAAATTACTAATATCAGCATTGAGATTATTTGTTGAAATCTGTTTGAGTTAAGTATCAGTGGTAATGCCATCATTTATCGGGTGTGCTTATGTATTTTCAGAGGAAATCTGGTAAATTGTGCGAAACCTTTCTCTGCTTAATTTCTTCTCTAGGCAACATCAACTACATGTAGTCATTGTAATAGGGTGAGTGAGTTTATGAAACCAGTCCCTCTGACTAGTGAGTGACTTTCTTTTATCCACCCTACATAACAGGTGTCGTTAACCAGGAAGATCACTCTTTCCAATTTATTCACTGACTTCGGCAATCAACCGTGGAACTAGACAGAAACGCATTTCGGCCCACTTGAGGTGCGTCGGATGGGTGTAATTGCATTCTGTTGAGTAGTATTGTACCCACCGCGCTCTCAGACCACGCATCCACTGTTAGAAACCTCAAAGCCTTAGCATCCAGGCTGTTGAACAACGAGTGAAAAATCCTGGTGATACGATGGCATGCTTTCGAGAGACACTTGTGAATAGAGTGAGGCTGGTAAATCCGGTTCGAATTCGAACTGAATGTTTGAAGAGCATACAGTTTCGATGTGGTTGTTTCCTGTGACCTGGGTGGTGTTTTGACTGCCAAGCTTTCGTTGTTCCTCCTCCTAGAAAACATCGTCAGTTGAAGCTTTAGTACGAAGTGAACAGCATATTCGAATGCTCCATGAATGATGGCCTCATTGTGTCTCTTAAAAACCTACCACTGTTGTCATTAGCTCTTATTTCACAGCTGTACTGATCATTCTCATTGACTTCGATTATGAGATTTCTTGCCATGTGGCTTATTCTGTGTTAGTTGATATATTGATGTCAATAATAATGTGTGCGTTGTTGACCGCTGGGTGATTCATTTGAGTACTGGCCAGGCTTCGAGAAATTCTCTGACATTACTTCACGTGTTTACGCTGTGTTGAAACTTTCCACAAATTCCCAGACAAAACAGTGTCCATAGTCGCCTAAACCCATCGACATGAACGAATGCGTATCATGTGTCTTTTGACAACTAGCTAGTTAGCTAGCTGGTCAGCAAGCTAGTTAATGTTCATTACTCAGAAGATCTCACTCACTACGGCTCTCAATAAGATGGACAACATCCGAACATAGGGTGACATTTCACCATGATTTTCAAATCACACGTAGTTTCATTATTCACAGACTGGCATCTATTACTTGGAACCAAAACAAAATGTGCATACAACTGTCATTGTGTGTTAATTATTAGTTTAGAGGTGAGCTTATCTCTTACCATTGAAGCCTGTTGAACAGACATACAGAGAATTAATTTCAATGCATGAAGATTCAGCATATATATTCAGCATTCAACAATAGTGGCAAGTAGATAAACAATACATGAAATGCATAGAAGCAAACAGACACCAGGTTGAAAGTAGACAGATGGATATATACCAGTTTCCATTGATAGGACAATGACTCTTTCCTTCTCCTGGCACCGTTTTCAGTTCATTCATTCAACTCTCGACATCCTCAAAAGCGAGCTCTACACATCATTCGAATATACTTTTTTACTTGTGAATGATATTCCTCATTTCTGATCACTTACCTCCCTATTTTTTGTTGCTTTATCTGAACAACTAAGGTTATGCATCACTGAAGGCATTAAGATTGCACACAGCATCATTCAATCAGTGTTTCACAAATTACCAGTTGCCTCCATCTCATCTTATCCAAATAGGAGCATGTTTCATTACTGACTGTGATACTGACTGGCGTATTCGACGACAGTTTTCGTTTATATTCGATCCAGTAGAGAAATACTGTCTAACTTTATATATATGCTGAGGAGTTCAGCAAAAAATTACTCCACTTTGCTAGCTTCAATCACTTCTGATTTATATCAAATGAGTGCTTTTCAACCTCATATTGTGTCTCGCCTGTATATCGACAAAATAAATGAATGGAGAAAACCAAGTACGTAGAAAGCCAATGAGTCAGTCAGTTATTCTCACCCCAGGTTGCTGTTGAAGGAAGAAAGAAGAGAAAAGACTATCTGATGAATTTTGAAATGGCTGTAGAGATACTGAGGAGGAATGGTTGCGGATAACATTTCCCGGTTGCTGAATTAAAGTTTGCAGCTGACAGAAGTTTGGATTTACGGGTCATTGAATAGGAGCCTGAGTGACTGAATGGTCAACAATCTTGATCTCAATGCCCAAGGTGATGATTAGTGTAGATGTTTTGTTTCAGCTGAAGAAGCTGAGGACTGGTGTTAATCGTGGAGCACGCTTCGGATGTTCAATGGTAGAATGATGTTGTGTGAAGAGGCAGGCTGAAATAGCAGCTGCGCGCTCAGACGTTGCCAGCGATTTTCTACACGACTAGCATATGTTTAATATTTTTACTATCAAAGCAGTATGATCTTACGAAATGCAGCGAATATGAATTCAGAAATTCGATTTTAGTGTGCTGCATCAACATGATTTCAACCACAGTCGGAATGAATGAAGATTTCGAGAGAAACATAATTGAAATTGCAAGACAGACCTCTCATAAATGGAAATCAGTGTGGACGTCTGCTGTACTCAGCATAGTGACGTGCGCTGCGGATACTATTGAGTAACATCTCACATCATGCCCTCCCTCTAGTGGAAGCAGGATGAGAAACGGTAGGCTGAGCAATCAAGGGTGACGCGAAGAAGATCGTTTGAGGTGGAAATTGAAGCTTATGGTTGATCGTGAACCAGCTAAGTGACACTGCAGAGAACCGAGTGAAGTGGAAATGTCCTGTCAAAGCTCTGTGTTCCACTGTGAATCCAAGGGAATTATAATAATAATAGTAATAAAACTATTCTTGACAATGCACACGGTTTTGTGTCTCAAGACTGTGTTGAATAGCTTCTCAGTGCTCCATTGGTCCCAGTGCATTTCTAGATGACATTCATCCACTACACGCCCTCACCTTCAAATCAGTCTGATCTTCGAGAACAGCCCAACATGACTCCAGAAATGTCAATATAGGCAAGCTCAGGATGACTGTGAGTAGGAGAATACAACAGGAAATTTGACTTACACTGCAAACCTGTAATTTGTTTTTCGAAGAGTCAGAAAAGCACACAAGATTGGAAATTTTATAGTGTTCATTGAATTTGCTATGACAATGACATGGAAATTCTATTTATGTTCTCAAATTACGTAACGGTGTGTGTGACCAAAACACCGAGGCGTGATTGATTGACTGCTTAAAACCTGTCTGACTGATGGACGACTAAATAAGACTGACAAGTTATGTTAGCGCCAAGTGACTGCCGTCATCACCACGAGTGAATGTGAGTGACACATTTTCCTGCCTTCACGGGATGGGAAGAGCATATAAAGCCGACAAATTTTGCAGAAATATTTTAGATCATGTTGGTTTGCAGGGATTTGATTGACGTGAAGTAGGATGATGAGATTAGAGGTGAGAGTTGGAGAATCAGTGGAAAAATGCATGTACTGTTTCGTTGTAGTTTCTGATCCTTCAGCACTACACGACAGTGACTCTGTCTCGAGTGGAAGCTAGAAACTCAGATTATTATTGTCAGTCTTTTTAATTTTGTGCCTCTTGGCAGGATTTAAACTTGCAATCTACTCTTATTTCTTGTGGTATGTCATGCATAAGCACCACTATTTCCTAACTTAATCGGTGAGTGTTGCTCCCTACATCTATCTTGTTTGGATCCTACTGTCTCGATGAACCATCGAATACATTTTATAATAATACACATGGGGTATAAGCCTAACGTCATATTAATTGGCAGTAATTCATCACCTGCTACCAATGACCTTCTGAACCACTTTCTGGTAATTATTTATTGTCTCCTCCTGATTATATGTTCCAATTATCTAAATTCACTTGCCCTATACAAATGACATTTTATTAACCACTGACGAGAAGTACTTTCGGCGTATTCAGGAATTACTATCTACCATAGAAACACTGAATGTCAGGTGGTACTGAATGGCCATCTCGTTACAGGTTGACTATCCTCAATATTACTCGCAGTGCGAGTTGAATCCGGGAACATTAGGTTACCAGGAGAGCCCAGCGACCATTCAGCTACTAACAGGCAATGTATGGACAGTGACCATTTTAATGCAATGTCAACCAGAACAACCAACAGTTGAATTAGTATCAGTGCAGCTCAGCCAACCTTATCAACTCAAGATCCAGTCATTTGCACCCAAACCAACTTGTAGACAATTCAGACAGTCAGAATAATTGTGTTGCAATGAAATTAATTCCAGACTGATAATACGAACATTATGTGAAATGATCGGTTGAAAATTGTCGGAATATCTCATCAGATGTGAAAGATTAATGTGTGGGATTCATATGGTAGTTGATTGAACAGTACTGCTGATTGGGGTTCGATAGGGAAACAGAAGAGGAGATTCAATTGAATGCTGAACATGACTATTCTGAGTGTTACACCCTCTCGTGTTCTAAGCCCACGGAGTTATCAGTAGACAAGTAAGGTCTGTGATGGCGAGAACGTCAACCTCATAATACATTATATATATATATATAAACCACCTGTAACGAATTTGATTGGCCGTACAATGTCGATCACTTGACATTGTCCAATCATGTTTGACATAAAATCTCAAACTCATCAACCAGTGGTGTAAGCCGGTTTTGTCCGCTCACATTGAACGATAATTACAAAGGTAAATATAATCAACTTACTACACTGGACTAGGAGAAAAAGAGTACATTGGTGAATTTATGCTTATATGCATATGTATACATGCATATATTGGGGTTATGTATAAAGCATTGTGGATTTTTTCCCACTTCGCTGTTATTGGGCAATGTCGATTGAATGGTTTAATTCCAAGCTCTCATTATCCTCCTGGACACCCCATTCAGCGTTAGGTTCTCAGTGCATTTCCATTTATTTATGGAAGCTTCGTTGTTTCAGTGGGAGAATATTTTGCAGTCGCATACGAATTCTCAGGTGACTTATGTCTTAATCGATGCATTCCTAAGCGTTGTTAAGTTAACGACTGATGGTTGATCCTCAAGCTAGTACCCGCGACCGGTGATAAAATACAACATCAACGCCAGAGACATCGAAGCCGAAAGCTCTACGTTCGACTCGGAAAGTAAGCAATGAAAGTGAAACCTTAATTGTGGGTGATGTCGGATGTAAAGTTAGTTAGTTTACGGTAAAAAAACATGGCATGAACTAGCGGTCTTACTGTCGTAAAATCGTCACAGACACTATGATAAGTTCATTTCAAGTAACCTCGGAAATTACACAGTTCAGTGTACACATGATTTAATTGTATGCGATGGCTTATTTCATCAAATAAAATACTGTACGTATGATCTGTTCACTATTGACTCTACAGCTTCCTATACCTTTAGTGAGAAAGATGCGCGGATCTGCATTATCTCGCCTGAATTTAACTTTGTGATATGTCTATGTCAGTCACTAGTATTCACCAGTAATCGATAGTATTCAGATGGTCACGTGTTGTGGTGAAAATGTTTAAGTTAGTAGACTAACATTTACGTTTGAATATTCCGAAAACGGTGGCGTCGGTGGCATAGCGGTTAGGACGCTCGCCGACCATGCACATGGTCCGGGGTTCGACTCCCGGCCGGCGCACTCCTTTACCTCGCTTAGCTAGCTAAAATGCTGGTAAAGAGGGAAGGTTGGGCATGAGGTTAGCAACCCCATCCTGTAAAAATAAACACTGCTACCGAAACTTCAAGCCACTAGCTTGAAGCCCTATGTTCCACTGGGAACGTGAAGGAATAAAAAAAAATTCCGAAAACGGTTTGCTTATGTCCCGAGGGAGTGATGTAAATCTACCTAACATTAGCATCTCTTGCTACCAAACAGCCAGTCAGACACAATTCAAATACACTAATGATGAACTTCTGTGTTGTTGAGATACACTGATCAAACTAACGAGTACTGTTGTTCTAAATGAAATTTACTATAAGAAGATCATATCTGATTAGCGTAAATTCCAATTAGCAGTGTGAATTGTTGGAATTATCGAATATATATATGTTTTTAATCATTACTCTTAGTTAAAACACTAACATCAAAAATGTAGCACCCTGAAGCCTAATTGTAATGCGATCTAAACAACGGGTGGCCATTTCGCTTGTTTGTGCTACAGCTAATTAGCAGCGTATCTAATTTGACTCATCTCAGACAACACTACCAATTCACATGCGTAATTTCCAACTATGTACCTCACTATTCATATCAGCCAGCCAGCCAGTCAGTAGCATGTGAAGTGTCGTAAATCTCGATGCAATGTAATAAGATTTTCATTTCAGCCACAGTCAATACATCGTTTCAGAATATTAGGAAGATATCGATCTAAGGTCCACTTGTTTAAGAGATGTTTTAATCAAACATTGAAACAATGATTGCATCAAAGGTTGACTTACTGATCGGGTTGGATTTTCTTAGAATTACAGAAAAAAGATGTAAACAATTCATGAATACTTAGATTTGCCCATATTAATCAGTACATTAGCAAAGTTGAAAAGTGGTATTAGAGTGATGTTTGATATGCTTGTCAGTTTGTCGCAGTGAATGTTCATTTTGAATGAATATTTCCTACAGAAGGCTCAACTCTTCGCCTATGCCGGCAGGCTTGCAGATGATCGCAACGCCAGTGACAAAGAAGAGCATCCTTCAGCGACTACTATTACCACAGTTAAGTAACATCACATTTCCTCTCTTTTTTCTGTGTGCAACCCCATTACAACTCAATTATTGAATTATGTGACTGAGTAACCCCATCAACCTTCTTCAGCCGCTCCTCATCTACTAGTTCGATAATTTTTTCTATATGTTTTTTAACCCCATGAAAAGATGGAAGGCTGAGCGTAGGACTAGCATCCCTACCGCCGAAAACTAGTCCACTGGCTAAGGAAACTTCAAAGCCTGACAAAAATATGAACAACAACAAACGTATTCTTCTCTGCAGTCAGAGAGACGCGAGGTCACTCAGCAGATGTGCCTTCTTTCGATGGAAACAAAAGTGGGCATTGCGACATGGGATGTTAGCACAAAACCACCAGGCCGGCAGAAGAAGCAGACAGTAAAGGCAGGGATTCAAGTTAGTATAGAGAAGGCACAGGTGATAAAGATAACCCACCACCACCATCACCAACGACAACGAGGATAAGTTATCGTCAATGGAAGAAATCTGAAAGAGGTCACTCACTTCCTTCACCTATCTAAGCAGACAACATCGTTTCAACAGCAGACGAAACGAATGAGGCTCTCAAAACCAGTCAGGATCGGAAGGGCGAGACAGAATTTCGTCAATCGAAAATCAGTTCGGAGAACTGCTGCACTCACAATGAAGGTAAAAACTCGGGTTTTCAACATCAATGTTGAGGCATTTCTTCTTTACGGATCAGAAACTTCGCTAAGGTGGCACACTTGGCATTTCTAACAGGCTTCGGAATTTTGTCAACAGATTCCTTCAATAGATACTTAAGATCAAAACGTCAGCCGGGAAGAATTGTCAACAAATAACTCTGCAAATGAACCAACCAGGAAGCTGTTGGTAAACAAATATTCTGAGGGAAATGGAGTTGAACTGGGTAGACGATAAGGAGACTATTGACTGACATCATACGCCAGGCTATATATCGGCAGGAGCCCGGATGAGAAAGGACTATCCGAGCGTTGATTCGAGAGTGGTATAGAGAAGATCATGCGATGGTGAGATGAAAGCCAGTTGAAAGGACTGCAGAGCACAAATTGGTGTGCACTTTGTTCCACTTGGAAACCAAGGAACAGTGATGATAGTTACCCCTGTTCAACTTCCATTATGTAGTCATTAGTACTAGCAAATATGCTCATGACACCTCCTCTCTCTCATCAATGCCGTGTGTTGTGCAGAAAATCAAGTGTATATAAAAGTGACTGTATAGCTAAAGAGGATAGTAAAATCGCTGAAAAGAAGACGCTCCCCACTGAACTGCCTGTTTCGTTTCGTTTTTACAAATGTAAGCGTATCAGGTCACAAGGCATGATGACTCGTTGCATTACGTGTTGATAAGGAAGATTTGGAAGTGTATAGTTTGCTAAGTAGGAATCAGCAAGACAACTGTCTTCATTCAAATGTCTATCCATCGTAAAGTTTACAACTGTTTCTAAAATTCCGGAGACTGGCTTTGTATAGAAATATTTATATGTGACTGATATGCTTCTACCAATGTAGGCGAATGGTGACGAATGAAGACAAGGCAAAAATATGAGTCTTGGAGGGTTTCTAACAACTTGCTCCTCAATCAGCTCAGCTACTAGACCGATCAACTCACTATCACAAATTTGATGATTTTACTCTATATGACTGTTGTCAGTATAATGCTGAGTAGTTGTCATTGTTAGTAAAGACTTGGAAAGGAATTTGACTAATAGTTTGTCTTCAATAACCTGACTCCTTCAGATGATTAACTTTTACAAGTATAAAGCTCTCATGTTGATTTAGAGGCATGAAAATGCTGATAAGATATCTTTCTATGTTCTGAAAAACTAAATAAAAAGGACCTTCGTTATAGGGGACGATAAGGGGGCGTCTTTTGATATTGAATATTTCAACACACCTTTCTCAGTGATGTGAATATCATTTAATCAGTGATATTCTGTTTTGATTTCTGAGTATACTTTTAACCATATTCAAAGTCTCACAAACAAACTACAGACCTTCATCAACAGTTGTCTTCGCTCAATACTCAAGATCAGATGGCCAGAAAAGATCAGCAACAGAGAGGGATCTCTGGGAGCCAACCAACCAGGAACTGATTGTGAAAAAAATAGGCAGGGAGAAATGGAGATGGATTGGCCATACTCTGAGGAAACAAACCATCAAGTGACATCACTAGACAAGTCATTGCTCGAGTGGAACCTGGCCGAAAGGGAAGCGGCGAGTTGGTCGTCAGTGCAAGGGTGACTTGGAGGAGGTCATGTGAAGAGGAGATGAAAACGTGTGGGCAGACATGGAGCCAGGTAAAGACTCTAGCACAGAACCAAACGCAATGTAGACGAACGGCGGAAGCCCTATTTTCCTCTAGGAATTAAAGGAAACAATAATAATAATAAATAAAGTCTCACAATATTTTCATTAGTATGAGTAAACCTTCTCAGCAAAGGATTTTACTGCGGCGAATTAATTCAATTTGAAAAAGATTCATCAATAATGAGAAACAATGACAACAACTTACCTATACGACCTGAAAAAGTGTACAAAGTGCAATACAATCTTTACAGTGTCACAAACTAAATATATGCTGTTATCAAGTGGCAGGGTGTCCTGGTTTGACAGATTTTATGACAGATTTAGTCACTAACTAACATCAGTTGCAGAATAACTGGAAATCTGTGGAGCAAATACGGGCGTTTGTTATTTCCCCAGCGAACAGTCATAATTCCTTCAAGGGACATGTAAATGAATGTGAACATTGAAAGTTTGTACATTGGCCTTGGTTGCCATTGCCGGCAGGCAACTTGAAGGCGCGAATGATTCAGTCGTGTACAAGTCGGAAGAAGACAAAAGAATACAAATAAAAGTACAGTACATTCCTTGTAAAACATTTGTTTATAGAATTTGTACGAATTATCCATTTTAATTGCCGAAGAATACAGTTGCTTGTTGCAAGTCCTGGTGTTTTGGAGGTAAGGTCGATAACTGTTCATAGTAATTATCGATTCGGAGCTTCTTCGCAAATAATAGGAACTTGGGATTAAGTTCTTTGACAGGACATCTTATCGAATAAATGAATAGTCAGTTGACTCTCCTAGTAATCTGTTGGTCCCAAGTCCACTCCATGCTACAGCTGTGAGAGTGGGTTGTTCAGTAGTCCAGAACAAGAATGAAACGGTTAACTAGTGCTCTCTGCTTTTCACTGGTTCCCTATATGTTGTCATCTTGTGATGATATAACTTCTCATAAAATATATTGGATGTCACGTGACAGGTCTCAGTTTGATTCCCTTTCAACGCACTCATTCAATTTTCGAGCCAATAGTGAGCCCGTAAAATAGGGGAAGGTTGTTATGACGTCACTTTGTGTAAATTCTAATCATTGACTGAAGATAATGACAACCTGACAATTTTCTAGTTGAATATTCTCCGACCCGAAACCCACAAATTCCAGGAGAATCACAGAGTAGAGTTGGAAAAGTGTATTTCCAAAACAAGAAAGTGAGGAAGTGACCAAGTGTACAAAAACGCACGATACATGGTGATCGAGTCAAGAAGCTTGACTAGTAGGCGTTAAACGCACGCTGTATTCTAATTGGTTGAAGTAACTATCATGAGATGATAGACAGATAGACTGGCAGACAGATGAGAGGTACTGTGAGTACATATCAAAGATTATGCGTGGGACTTCCAGCATACCAGGATGGCTGCCTTCATTCGATACTGAAAATTCAATGCCTAGCCAGTGAGAGAGGATGAACAAGCAACGCGAAGTACTTTGACACGCAGCAAAGAGATCAAAAGCCTGTTGCCCAGTATATATGTAGGAGAATAAGTGAACGAATTGAAAAGACACTGGGAGACATTCAAGTAACATCACACACCAGATCCTCGAATCCAATCAACATTGGAAGTAACGCCTGAGGCTCCCTAATGTGAAACCAAGAAAATGATGTAGGCAGCAAATAAGAGATAGTGGTCAGTAGTTTAGCTAGTTAGGAGTGATATCATAGAATCGACTGCAATGCAGATATCCCACTGGTGCCCTATATTCTACTCAGTACACAAGCAATGAGGAATAACAATAATAATAGTAATGACGTTGATATAAGAATAAACTTGTGCTCTGTAGTAGAGTATAATTCCATTATGGGTAAAATTTGTTTTGATAAAGTCTCACAGTGTCATACAGTAATATTTACTGATGAAGTTTCGAGCACAGTTTATTGATGCTCATAATCATATCAGGGTACTCATACAACTTTCTAACTTCGATTATATAATTCCACTATTTGGTATAACAGTAGATGCCTTATATTCTCTCTTATTTATGTTATCATTACTAGTTTGACAATTATTGTCATTTTGCTTTTGGCCTATACTGATCTTCCTAATGAATTTTATAGGACAGTTATTTTATACGAACGCTTCTTCTGTCTGTTTTATTTCGTCATGAGGTCTTTTTTTGAACTACTTGGTGCTACTGCTCGGTTTGTTAGACACTTAACTAAGCCTGCCTTAACAGTTTATGGATAAGACGAATTAAAGTCTGAATATCGATTAGAATGCGTTGGTTTCTTATAAACACTAGTGTGCAGTTTACCTTCTTCTATTCGTTTTATTTTACAATACAACAACATAGCTAATTCTCCTTGTTCATTATCCGATTCAAATGTGAATTTTATTCCTTCTACTAGTGAGTTTATGTGAGTGTTTATATCTCAAGCTTCTTGACAAAGCCAACAGGCTGGCAGAAGAAGAACGCAGTAAAGGCAGGGATTCAAGTTAGCATAGAGAAGACACAGGTGATGAAGATAACCCACCACCACCAACAACAACAACGAGGAACAGTTATCGTCAACGGAAGAAATCCGAAAGTGGTCACTCACCTCCTTCACCTATCTAAGCAGAAAGCATCGTTTCAACAGCAGACGAAACGAATGAGGCTCTCAAAACCAGTGAGGATCGTAAGGGCAAAACAGAACTTCGTTAGCCGGAGATCGGTTCGGATATCTGCTGCACTTACCATGAAGGTCAAAACTCGGGTTTTCAACATCAATGTTAGGGCAATTCATCTTTACGGATCAGCAACTTCGCTAAGGCGGCACATTTGTCAGTTCTAACAGGCTTCCTCATTGCCGACAAACAGTGGGCAATGAGGAAACAGGCATAAAATGGACTCACACAAAGAACTTGGAGGATCTGGACTTCGCCGATGATATATGTCTGATTTCCCACAAACTGGAAAATATGCAAGTGAAAAGTAACAAGTTGGCAGAAGAAGCATCAAAGATGGGACTCCAGGTGAACATAGAGAAAACGGAGGTGATGAAGATTCCTGGCCAACACCAACAGCCTCAGCAACAACAACAGACAGCAATCAGCATAAATGGAAGGAACCTGAAAAAAACTACCTCCTTTACCTACTTGGGAAGCATTGTTTCAACTACAGGCGGAACTGACGAGGATATCAAAGCAAGGATCGGGAAAGCGAGGCAAGATTCCATTACTCTCAAGTCTGTGTGGAGATCAACAGCATTCAGCGTCAAAAATAAGATCGGGATTTTCAACTGCAATGTTAGGTCAGTACTACTATACGGATCAGAGACTTGGCGTGTCACAAAGAGCACCTCAAACAAGCGACAGACCTTCATCAACAGTTGTCTTCGCTCAATACTCAAGATCAGATGGCCGGAAAGGATCAGCAACAGAGAGGGATCTCTGGGAGCCAACCAACCAGGAACTGATTGTGAAAAAAATAGGCAGGGAGAAATGGAGATGGATTGGCCATACTCTGAGGAAACAAACCATCAAGTGACATCACTAGACAAGTCATTGCTCGAGTGGAACCTGGCCGAAAGGGAAGCGGCGAGTTGGTCGTCAGTGCAAGGGTGACTTGGAGGAGGTCATGTGAAGAGGAGATGAAAACGTGTGGGCAGACATGGAGCCAGGTAAAGACTCTAGCACAGAACCAAACGCAATGTAGACGAACGGCGGAAGCCCTATTTTCCTCTAGGAATTAAAGGAAACAATAATAATAATAAATAAAGTCTCACAATATTTTCATTAGTATGAGTAAACCTTCTCAGCAAAGGATTTTACTGCGGCGAATTAATTCAATTTGAAAAAGATTCATCAATAATGAGAAACAATGACAACAACTTACCTATACGACCTGAAAAAGTGTACAAAGTGCAATACAATCTTTACAGTGTCACAAACTAAATATATGCTGTTATCAAGTGGCAGGGTGTCCTGGTTTGACAGATTTTATGACAGATTTAGTCACTAACTAACATCAGTTGCAGAATAACTGGAAATCTGTGGAGCAAATACGGGCGTTTGTTATTTCCCCAGCGAACAGTCATAATTCCTTCAAGGGACATGTAAATGAATGTGAACATTGAAAGTTTGTACATTGGCCTTGGTTGCCATTGCCGGCAGGCAACTTGAAGGCGCGAATGATTCAGTCGTGTACAAGTCGGAAGAAGACAAAAGAATACAAATAAAAGTACAGTACATTCCTTGTAAAACATTTGTTTATAGAATTTGTACGAATTATCCATTTTAATTGCCGAAGAATACAGTTGCTTGTTGCAAGTCCTGGTGTTTTGGAGGTAAGGTCGATAACTGTTCATAGTAATTATCGATTCGGAGCTTCTTCGCAAATAATAGGAACTTGGGATTAAGTTCTTTGACAGGACATCTTATCGAATAAATGAATAGTCAGTTGACTCTCCTAGTAATCTGTTGGTCCCAAGTCCACTCCATGCTACAGCTGTGAGAGTGGGTTGTTCAGTAGTCCAGAACAAGAATGAAACGGTTAACTAGTGCTCTCTGCTTTTCACTGGTTCCCTATATGTTGTCATCTTGTGATGATATAACTTCTCATAAAATATATTGGATGTCACGTGACAGGTCTCAGTTTGATTCCCTTTCAACGCACTCATTCAATTTTCGAGCCAATAGTGAGCCCGTAAAATAGGGGAAGGTTGTTATGACGTCACTTTGTGTAAATTCTAATCATTGACTGAAGATAATGACAACCTGACAATTTTCTAGTTGAATATTCTCCGACCCGAAACCCACAAATTCCAGGAGAATCACAGAGTAGAGTTGGAAAAGTGTATTTCCAAAACAAGAAAGTGAGGAAGTGACCAAGTGTACAAAAACGCACGATACATGGTGATCGAGTCAAGAAGCTTGACTAGTAGGCGTTAAACGCACGCTGTATTCTAATTGGTTGAAGTAACTATCATGAGATGATAGACAGATAGACTGGCAGACAGATGAGAGGTACTGTGAGTACATATCAAAGATTATGCGTGGGACTTCCAGCATACCAGGATGGCTGCCTTCATTCGATACTGAAAATTCAATGCCTAGCCAGTGAGAGAGGATGAACAAGCAACGCGAAGTACTTTGACACGCAGCAAAGAGATCAAAAGCCTGTTGCCCAGTATATATGTAGGAGAATAAGTGAACGAATTGAAAAGACACTGGGAGACATTCAAGTAACATCACACACCAGATCCTCGAATCCAATCAACATTGGAAGTAACGCCTGAGGCTCCCTAATGTGAAACCAAGAAAATGATGTAGGCAGCAAATAAGAGATAGTGGTCAGTAGTTTAGCTAGTTAGGAGTGATATCATAGAATCGACTGCAATGCAGATATCCCACTGGTGCCCTATATTCTACTCAGTACACAAGCAATGAGGAATAACAATAATAATAGTAATGACGTTGATATAAGAATAAACTTGTGCTCTGTAGTAGAGTATAATTCCATTATGGGTAAAATTTGTTTTGATAAAGTCTCACAGTGTCATACAGTAATATTTACTGATGAAGTTTCGAGCACAGTTTATTGATGCTCATAATCATATCAGGGTACTCATACAACTTTCTAACTTCGATTATATAATTCCACTATTTGGTATAACAGTAGATGCCTTATATTCTCTCTTATTTATGTTATCATTACTAGTTTGACAATTATTGTCATTTTGCTTTTGGCCTATACTGATCTTCCTAATGAATTTTATAGGACAGTTATTTTATACGAACGCTTCTTCTGTCTGTTTTATTTCGTCATGAGGTCTTTTTTTGTGCTACTTAGTGCTACTGCTCGGTTTGTTAGACACTTAACTAAGCCTGCCTTAACCGTTAATGGGTGAGACAAATTAAAGTCTAAATATCGATTGGAATGCGTTGGTGTTTTATAAACACTAGTGTGCAGTTTACCTACTTCTATTCATTTTATTTTACAATACAACAACATAGCTAATTCTCCTTGTTCATTTTCTGATTCAAATGTGAATTTTATTCCCTCTACTAGTGAGTTTATATGAGTGTTTATATCTCTAGCTTCTTGACACTTTGATTAGAGTCAACAATGAAATGTTTATCGCTACACAGCTACATCCAGTCAACCAGTGATGGGCTAAATTAGGATTAAGCTATGGTGGAGAAAGTCCAAATGAAGGCCACATGTATGGTCCTTATTTTGAGTAATCTGTCATCCGATTAACGACCTCACCATGGAAATCTCTTCTGTTAAACACAAAATAGGCAGACATAGAGAGGAGATCTAATCACTATGTTCAAAATTTGAAGAAATAATTATGGACCTGATCTGTCTTCTATTATCCTTTCTGACAGTTCGAGGCATCTCGGAGGAGACAGGATGATAGTTCACAGACCAATGGGATACTTATTGTATCACTGAGTCACAAATTCTTGGGACAGACATCCAGCAGAAGTGGTGTCTTCACCCTCATTCCACTCCTTCAAGAAAACAATTTCATATACCGCCTAGATAATTCTTAGAAAATACATTAGCATAGGTCTGCAGTCCTCTCTGCACAACCGAAATTCCCACTGTCATTCTCAAAACATCAAAATCTTCACCAACATGACAACGAATTGTTTAAATGTTCAGCACAGTCATATGATATCGGCAAAATTACATAAACAGTCTTTGTGTATCACTTACGTGTTTCCGAATTGATCACCAAGCTGATGAATATGAACAGAATACAGCAGAAAACAGCCTTCATGTTTGATTTTCCTGTGATGGTTGGTTGATTCTACAGAAGAACACTGACTCCTTTTATACTTTTTTCAAATGACAGTATCGTATGAAAATGAAAGCCCCCGTGGTGTGTGTGTTTGTGCATGAAGATTTCATTGGTGAGAATAGTGTCAGTGTTCTAACCTATTGAATGGTTGGAAATCAAGACATACGTGTATGCAAAAGTACTTATAAGAAGAAGAAGAAAACTTGGTGTTACACAGTGGTGTCCCTTTGTCGCTTGTCTGTCATTTCTCTATCTGCCTGTCCATGACAACTCTTCACTCTAATGTAATTTAGATACAGTCATATTGAGGTGACCGAGTGCAGACGACACATTGTGAGGGAGGCGAAGAAGGATGTGATTTGTCTATTCCACCATGTCTGTGTAGTGATGATTATACAAAGGGGACGAGAATTGGGTAGTGGTGTGTGTTGAAGAGGCAGAAGTTGACTGTTACACAATAGTGGATGGCGCTGAGTTTCGACCGGAGATATCATCTATTAGGAGTTTTGAAGTGGAGCATAGCAAATACTAGATACTCTTAGAGTTCAGGTAGTTCTATGTTCAATATCACTTCGTTCATAGAAGAACCACAGTGAAATCGATCAGTTCCAAAACGAAACTTAAGCTGGCCTGCTTCTCTTTAAACTGAAATTCAGTAAGAATCCTTGAATTATCAAGAAGGTCAAGCAAATATTGTGAGAAGAAGTGGATTTATTTTAGTTTGTGTACACCACATCATGCAGATACGCACCAAGCCCGAAGCTGTTCCCCATTCCCATGTTAATGATATCAAAGTCCAACATTGTGCAATTCGAAAGTAGGCTGAATGATGAATTTCGCGACTAAGCCAACAGACAATGGAATGGAAAGTTGACGACTCCTTTCAAAATGATAATGACTCGTAATTTGGTTGGATAAGCTCTAAGGACAGACATGATACAGGGAAGAAAGTAGTGCTTACTTACTACTATTATTATCATGGGTAGTATTCTTCCTCTGCATCCTGGGTAAAACACAATGTCACACTAGCATATCTTCGTTCAACCTGGTTCTACGTCATCCTATTTCAATAGCGTGCTACTTGTGAGAATCACCTTTCACTCTCAATTTTCATGTCCTCTACTCTGTGTCACAATCAGACACCTCAACCCGTAGCTTTCCGCTCGGATTCCATCTAAGAGATAGACTGGCATGTGACATGACAGGAAGAGCGTGTGTCCAACCCATCTTTGAGTACACTTATTGCCTATCACTTGCCTATCCTTTCTGGCACTCCAGCCATCTGATCTGCAGTAAATTGTGAAGGCAGCTGCTGAACGAATTCCAACTGCAGCTAGTCGTTGTAAATACGTCTGACGACTCGTGATAAAAAGGCTGATTCACGGATCAAGATTAGCAGTGTAATGGAACAAAATGATTAGGGAATGGTGAGAATATTGATAGTATATGTTCGGTTAAAGCTCATACAATATATGATCACATCATGAAAAGAGCTAATCGAAATGATGGAAAGTACCTACGATAAAAGACTCCGTTATTGAATTTGAAATCGATTTCTAGGATATCGCACTTCCTGATAAATTTAAACTATAAAGCACGAAAATACTCATCAAATATCCACCACAGTTGCAATCCACTAGTTTCTGTGCTTGCGTAGGTGCATGAATTCTACAAAAACAAATAAGCAACTTTCTATGTGCTTTACCATACACTTTTACAAAGTCTCAACTTTGACTATATGGAGATACAATGAGTATTTGGAGGAGAATTTACCCTGAGGTGAAATTAGTTAGAGAATCTCTGAATAACAGCAATCATCGCATTATGATATAACTGGTGGTTGTCAATAATTTATCAACGCTCGTCTTCAACCATTCAGAGGCTTCGTACATTCATCAGCAACTGCCTTTGCTCTAGAAAGAATAACCGACGTGGAACTCAAGCATGCAGCTAAACAAACAGCTGAAGGAAATGGAATTGTGCTGGCATCACTTGCAAAAGAAATGAATGGAACCTTAAATAGAGAATCACGAGTCAGGGAATCTTTAGATGACATAGAAAGTATCATGCATGGGGGAGGCAGTTAAAAATGTTGTTAGATATATTCAACAAAGGAATCAGAAAAAAAGGAATTGTAGACAAACATCTTTTCAACATCTGGACAAATTAATTCACATAACAACTGTCAAATACTCGATCGATGATGGCTTCCAGGGGAAGCTGGGATGACTGATCTGCCCTACTTGAGTCTCCTGAACCGCATGTTAATTACAGACCTTTTAGAAAAAGCATTACGGCCATATATTGTAAGAATGAGTCGCTTTTATTCAGTGAATGTATTTATGCGACCTCGTACTTAGACGGATGTCTTACAACCACAACGTAAACTGTTGTGATCCCTGTTCAGTGATACTGAAACGTTACTCATCACACAAAACCATCCCACCGTAACAACGTCACAGAATCTACACTAGTCCTAAAGATCAAAACTATATGAAAGGTGAAAAACTGTGAACTGAAATTCATAGACTGATACAGTTTTCAGAATGTGATCAATCAGTTATTGCAGTGAATGAATCTCAATAGTTCGATAGCTAACTGAAGTATCTTATGGCCTAAATGACACAACACCAAGATACCTCCAATATGAAGCGAAGTCAGGCGTAGCAAAAAGTCTCGATGGCTTTTCTAACCGGAATAAATAACGCTAACCGATCCACTTCATATCGTGGTGCAACAAAACTATCAAAGAAAAGGAAAGCAAACAGCCAGCTACCACAAAGCACTACCTATTAAACACAACAAAATTCCTACTATAAAAGTAGGTCACACGTTTACTTTCACAAGAAAGTGCATGGATTGTCTGACAAACCACACCACTTCCGTCGGTGTAATCTATATAGAAATATTTATATTCATTATATAAATTATTCTTTGCTCTCTAATTAGCAAATCAGTGTATATTCTATAAGGTGTTTTCTGAAAAAAAGATACTTGTAATCTATAAATTTGTGCATTGTTCACCTGCTAGTCAATTGTTTTTCTAAAGATTGTTAAAATAAGAACAAAATATTTTGTAGCTGATTGGACTGAGGTAAAACAAGTAGGGTAATATAGATCACAAGTATCTCTTGAGGTAGACAGTGAGAAAATCTGAATTCGTCTATTGTAGCGACGAAAACCACCTGATTTGTTGTTTTCAAGCAGGGAACCGATATTTGCGTCCTACTGTTTAGCTGTCAGAAACTCCCTTGAAACATGTGCAATGATAAAACGCTTCAAAGACAACTTAAGGATGATTGTTCATCGAAGAATCTGTTTGTCGTTCTACTCAACCGAAGTAACACTGAAAACTGAAAATCGCCTAAACGGTGAAATTAAGCAGATATACATGTACAAGGTGACCGACTAAATAAGCATAGAGCAAGTACTGTAAAACGAAATTGGTGAACCAAAATTCAACTATAAGTCTAGCCTCAAAATCGAGTAGAATGTTTCCAGCAAGGCAGGATAAAATAGTCTCCATACGAGAGTCACACACCAACGCTTCGCTCAAACAGTCCAGTGTCGCAATAACCATCATGCACTCAAGCAAGATCACATCGTTAGACAACACATAATCGATTCATCGCACAAACACAAAGAGATGAATTCAAATCAGAGATTAAACAGAGACAAAGACAAGTTATAAGCATCTAGTGAGCATATGACGTAAAAGTATCAGAACGGTGATACACAGTCTAGGAGAAAAAGGATGATAATCACTAAACTATTTGACACATCCTCATATGTCATCGATATTGTATCAGATCTGCCATGAGAGATTTCTCAAACAGTCATTCCGTTACATCTTTATTCACTTCATGTACACATAAACATATGCAGATAAATTTGAACATGGATAAGGTAGAGGTAACGCTCTTGATTTGGATTATTATTCCTGTACCAAACACCTCCTACATTGTGTTGTAAAATTCAACTTTTGACCTGTTTGTCTAGAAGGCAGTTTTGTGTTTCTGTGACAGTTTTCTGTTACTTTCGTAGAAAATTTCGGAGAATTAGGATCTGGGGTGGACTGAATTTCGTCGTTTGTTGGCTCATGGCCATGAGCTCAGTTGACTATTGTGACTGAATAGTTGATTGAGAAATCTGACAACAGAGAAGGATAAGAAATCTCTAGTGCAATACATGGTGTCAATTTATACAATATATATATACTTATATATCAATTATTATTCCCTTGAGTTCCGAGTGGAACATAGGGCTTCTAAAACACATCTCCACATTGTCCTATCATCTGCCGTCCTCCTCAGCTTGGACCACGGTCACCCACAATCTCTCATCTCCTCCCCACACGATCTCCCCCATATCATCCTAAGACGACCCACTCGTCGCTTCCCATTTCGATTCCTCTCGAACGACAGCCTGCAATGAGTGCAATGTCATTCGACTGCCTTCTCAATATATGCCCTATCCATCTCATTTTCCCCTACATATTTGTTGAGCGATCTACTCTCACCTGTTCGTTTGTTTCCATAGTTTCTCGTTACTGATTCTATCTGGCCGGCCATTCGATTCTCAGTATGGAGCCAGAGAAGGCAGCTGTTGATGAAAGTCTGCAACAGGCTGTTGGAAATCCTTTTCGTGATCCGTCAAATTTCCGACCTGCATAGAAGGACTGACTTAGCATTGCAGCTGAAAATGTTAATCATCTAGCCTTTTCTGGATGAGTGAAGACGAATTCCAAACTGGTTTCAGGTTGATGAATGTGTATCTGGCCTTTGCGATTCTGGCTGGCTTGTTGTGACGTATTCATTCATGCTGTGTGCCTGTGGTTCTAACTATGCTGCCTACCTAGATAAGTGAAGGAGGTAACCTCTGTTGAATCTCTTCCGTCGTTGGTTACTGATGCGTTTTGCTGTTGTTGTAGCAGTTTGTTGGTTATCTTCATCACCTTCTTCTTCTTCTTCTCTATATTCAAATGCGATTCCGTCTTCACTGCCTCTTGAGGCAGGTTGTTGGTTTTCACTTGCAAGTCTCCCAGTTTGTGTGACTTGATACATGGCTCAATTACGAAATACAGATCTTCCAGAGTCGTCTTAACTATCAACTGGATTATTTCTCACTCCTCACTCCTCACGTACATTGTGACGCGTAATCCATCCCACCACAATTAAGAATATCACCGGTGACAACAGACAGTCCTGCCTTACTCCTGCACGTACTTCGAACGCCTCATTGAGTTTCCCGTTGTGGATCACTCGACACATGCCACTGTCATATAGCTGTTGAATGAAGTTGAGGTACGCCGTAGTGTTGTAGCAGTTTCCAGGTTATTTCTCGGTCAGCGCTATCTGTCGAACATTATTATATTATTGCTTGTTATCTATTTAGCTAAATCCGTGTATATTCCATGAAATATTTCCTGAAATAATAGACTGATTTTCACTTCCTTGTCAGCTTACTTTTATTTCTGAAAATATATTGAAATCCTCTGAAAAAGTCATCTAACCGATCAGACGTAATTATAACAAGAAACTTTACTTATGACAATATTATACATAGAATGGACGGTAAGAAAACACAAGTTTGTGTAAATATACTTCATACAGCTTTTGACACGCATATTCGTCTATGCATATATATAGTCATATAAATATACAATAATAAGTCCCGAAGATATTGTTCAGAAGGACAATAGAAGCTTCTTGATTAAGCCACCAAGCTCAGACAATCCATCTGAGCTTAGGATAAACTTCTGCACTTCACATTTTTATGAAAATAACTGTGTATTTATATCAAGGTGGGTGATAATATCCTCTTTTTGTGTCCTCTGTACTGCACAAAGAAATGCTCAAGGTGATGGTGTGCTTTAGACAACAAAATCGTCTGATGGAAACTCGCCACAGATAGGTCTAGTATTCCATTCATATTCGGGATGAATCAAAGATGAATGTACGCTGCAATTAGTATTATAACTGTCATGAATCAGAAGTCGATGATTCACCGAATACCGTGCTACAGATTCCATGAATAATTGACAACCTCCTATAATTGTCTAGATGTATTTCCGAAAAAGCGTGTACACCATAAAGAAATTCATACTATGCAGCATAAACCTGAGAAATACTTTCCTTCAAAGTCCGTTCCGAAAATGGTGGTTGAGTTTTGTAACATGCAAGAGTGAAGGTGATGAACGACTGTAGCCAATCACACTGTAGAAACGAATCGTGAGACAAGATACTGTTATAGAGTTGCTGCAGGTGATAACTTCAGATGATATATATACTTGAATATGTCATCAGAATTCCTGGTCCTGAAACAGTCCAGTGAAATTCATTCGCTTCCTTGTCATATAAGAATGGGCAAATCAAAATCAATACATGCCTGGTTGGATGATGGAAACTGACTCAGATATCATGGTTTGTTAGAGAATAATCTAAACAATCACGTGAGCTTCAGTCTTTCGAATCTGTGTGCATTTTCTAACGACAGATTTGCAAGCACTGGATTTGAAATGCATCTAAGCCTTTTATTTCCATTTAGGAAATAATTAGTTATACTTCTGAGTTTCATTGAAACTTATTGTTGTCACAATCTTTTGGACAACGAAGTAAGACAAAAAGTGTACTGCGGAATTAGCAAACAGCTGCCCTCACTTCATACTGAAAACCGAATAGCCAGAAGTGATTAGCCACAAGTAACCCCTACAACAGTCTAACTGCCAACCTACAGTTCAGATTGTATGCAGAAGAAATTTTTCATGGAATGGATCTACTCTGACTAGATGATTGAGTCACGTCACGCACTATTCAGGCCCTCGAGGTGGAACCGATTCGGAAGCGATGAGTTGGGCGTCCCATCTAGGGTGATATGGAGGAGAATAGTGTCAGCTTGGGCTGAATGTATACGGCGAATCATGGCACTCGTTGAAGAGGATGTGATACTGAATCCCTAGAGATGGAAAAATTAACCCATGACGTGCAAGCTAACTATTATTCTTCTTCTTCATTGAACTCCTGCATTATTTAGGCCGGTGTATTTTGCATTCAAGCATATTTCATTGTAATTTCTAAATAGTTTTCTTCATAAGGTCGTCGTTGAAGGTTCTACGAAACTTCAATTCTTTCATTGGCAAAGGTACTGACTGGCGGAATCAGCTGAAATAATCTGCAACATATTCCATTACCGAAATCCCGAAATGAATGGTTGAATAACTTTTAGAACAACACATTTAAGCGAACAATATTTCTGCTTTCGATCAGATCTCATCAGGCTTAACTCTAACATATAAAAGTTTACAAATAAAAATTCAAATATAAACCAACCATGGTGTTTTGTCTATAGGATAATACGATGGTGAATATAAATTGTGCAATTAGTCATAATAGTAGTATTGATAATAATAATAACAATAGTAGTAAAAATAAAAATGGTCTTATCAATAATAAGGATGAAAAAGTGAGGCAATCTGTGATAACACGAATAATGAAAAACACAGCATGATTAAACAAACAAACAACTGTTGAAGTCGAAGTAGTCGATAAAGGCTAGTAAAAAACATTCACTGGGCAGTACACTAACTTCAACAGTTGGGTACCGTTAGGGAGAAAGAGAAATCTTATTCATTCCTTATGCTCTATAATTCGTAAAATCTGCTCTGCAGAGACAATCGATAGTGAACTACATAAGCTTCGATCAAATCTCCTTAACAGTGGTTATCCTACAAGGTTTATCGAACGTAATATCAAGAAAGAACACGCCCCCAGACAAATTAGAGTGCCAAAGAAGAAACTGTTTATGAGTCTGGCATTTAAAGGTGACACCATTTCGGAATTGATTAAAAATCGTTTATCTAAATGTATTAAACGTGCTTTTCCTGCAGCTGACTTACAACTAGTTTTTACCAGCCGAAATATGATTGGACAATGCGTCAAGGATAGATTATCGCTTATGCCCACATTTTTGTGCATTTACTCTTTTACCTGCTCTTGTGGATCTGATTATATTGGACGTTGTAAGCGTAATCTCCGAAAACGTGTATCTGAACACTATCCAGTCTGGTTAATGAAAGACGAACGTAGAACTGCGAAGTCGTCTATCTGTGATCACCTGTTAGAGTAAGGTCATTTAGCTCCACGTGATTCATCTTTCAAAGTTATCTACATGGCAAAATCGAATCGATCCGAAAGTTTACGTTTTCTTCACTTATGCATAGCCGAAGCTTTAGCTATACATGAACAGAAACCTAAATTATGTGTTCAAAAACGTTTTGTCAAACCCCTTTCTTTACCTTGGTCATAGTAATGTTCTTCTAGTTTTTAGTTTATTTTATTTTACCACTTGAATTCTTTCCACTTCACTTCACATCTTCATTCTTATCGTAATCGTACTCTTATTTTTTAAAATTTTTAGACAACGCTTGACATTTTTAAAACATTTTTGATTTCAATTTACTTATAAAACAATCTTTAATAATTTTGTAATTTATCCACTTCAACTCTACCCCTTATAACATTTTAATTATCGTTATTCTTATCACTTATATATATGTATATTGACTGAGCAATTAATGCCTTTTTCTGTAACATAAAAATACGACTGTACAGCTTGAAAATGAAGTCGTTGAAAAGAAATTTCTTCGCTGAACAAAAATACTGTGTTTTTACTTATGAATAAATGGGCATTTTTCGTGATTTAAAAACAAATGAACCGATTAAGTAATGTTAGATTGTAAGGGAAGTAAATGAAACACGTTTATAATGAAGATGTGATAAGATTAAGGGATGATGATGCTGTGTCAGAGGGCAGAAGTGATAAGTATGCTACTGAGATACACCAAACAAGAAAGAACAACCAAAAGCAGGCCGCGTGTGACCGGCCTCAAGCAGTTGTCCCCTGGGCTCTGCGGTCACGCAACACTAACCTTTTCTCTCTACGCTTCTCAGGCGTGAGGCTAGCAACCCCACCCTGTAAACAAAGCTGCTACAGAAACTTCAGCACGACGAATCTCCTTGTGCCAAAAGAACTACTTTAAGAGTACAATAATTCTCAGTGATATACACCACGTAATAGCATCTACGTAGGACTGTTTTCACCTTTGAATTCACGAGTATTTCATCCCAATGTCAATCTGAGGAATATATATCTAGCTCGATCACAATTTCTTCACTGAATGATCACCTTCAGCTGAACTAGTCAGCTCAAGCGGCCAATTCTGAATGATGAAAACTGTAGGCACATAACCCTGGGGATTTTGTTTATCGCTACAAAAAATCAGCAGAACTTATTCAGAATGGGTGTCTAACATTGGCGTGTACTTCTGAATGTTTACGTCTTGTCTATCGGATGAGTTTGAGAATAGCCTGATATCATAGATTTGGTGATGTTTTCAGCGTTGCGGTGGTGAATATAAAAAAAGATGCAAGTTAATGGCATCAATCAACAAGGTTGAAGTGCGTAGTTGCGTGACTGAAGAGTACTAATAGTCGGTTTTGTCATCTGGTCATAAGAGTCAGATTGATTATATGTGGGCAAGCGGAGAAATATCTAGGTGCCTAATCTGTCAAGTTTTGTTGAAATGACAATAGCAAAGCTGTTGTGTTGAAAGCGATCCACAGTAAGAAATATTCAACGCACAGAGTAAGAAAACAGAGGTTCGAATAAGCTAAATTCAAGAGACACTGTGACAGAGGGAAAACTTAGAAAGCAAGTACTTGAAAAAGTCCATTAATAAATCAAATGAGATTTAGTCATATTGGGAAGAAAATTCAACTGAAATTGGGGAAGTAATGATACAGGTGTAAGTTTCAACTGATACTACTTATTTGTACTAAGTAGAGTGAAGATGAACAGCGAAAATATTGCATACTCTAACATTTCGTTTTTCACATAATTCTTTTTCTTTTTTTTGTGATTCACTACTCAACTCAACCAACTCTAGAAGCTTTATTTCACAGTATCTACGGGGTAATAGTGAATAAAATGGAAAGTGTCGGTGGCATAGCGGTTAGGGCGCTCGCCGATCATGCACAGGGTCCGGCTTTTGACTCTCGGCCGACGCACTCCTATACTCCTTTACCTCGCTAAGCCAGAAATAATGCTGGTGAAGAGGAAAGGTTGGGCATGAGGTTAGCAACCCTATCCTGTAAAATAAACACTGCTACAGAAACTTCAAGCCACTAGCTTGAAGCCCTATGTTCCACTGGGTAACGTGAAGGAAAAAAAATCTACAGGGTAAGTGAATAGAATGGAAAGTGTCTATTCTTCTCCTTAGCAAATCGATGTTGAAGAATAGCCTGACAAATTTATCTAGTAGTAGAATCAGTATGACTGGATTTACAAGTGCGATTGAACAAACCAACACCGTAAGAATGGCATTTACCAAGAAAATATATATATGCAGTTTAATTTCTATCGTCTACACAAATCCGGATGCTATAACGAAATAAATATTGTGAAGCATCAAAGATAGGACTTCAGGTGAACATAGAGAAAACAGAGGTGATGAAGATTCCTGGGCAACACCATCACCACCAACAACAACAGACAACAATCAGCATAAATGGGAGAAACCTGAAAGAAACAAACTGTTTTACCTACCTGGCAAGCATCCTTTCAACTACAGGCGGAACTGACGAGGATATCAAAGCAAGAATCGGAAAAGCAAGACAAGCTTTCACTACTCTCAAGTCTGTGTGGAGGTCAACAGCACTCAGTATCAAAAATAAGATCCGGATTTTCAACTCCAATGTAAAGTCAGTCAGTGCTACTATACGGATCAGAGACTTGGCGCTGTGTCATAAAGAGTGATTATTATTATTATTTCAAACAAACTACAGACCTTCATCAACAGTTAGCTGTCTTCGCTCAGTACTCAAGATCAGATGTCCAGAAAAGATCAGCAACAGGGATCTCTGGCATTGAGCGAACCAACACAGCAGGAACCGATTGTGAAACAAATAGGCAGGAAGAAATGGAGATGGATCGGCTGGCCATACTCCGAGGAAACAAACCATCAAGTGACATCACTAAACAAGCCATTGCTCCAGTGGAAACTGAAATGGAAGTGGCGAGTTGGTCGTCAGTGCAAGGGTGACTTGGAGAAGGTCATGTGAAGAGGAGATTAAAACGTGTGGGCAGACTTGGAGCCAGGTGATGACTCTAGCAGAGAACCGAACTCAATGGAGACGCACGGTTGAAGCCCTATATTCCTCTAGGAATTAAAGGAAACAATAATAATAATGAGAAAAGCGAGATGTGATTTCATCATAGTCGTCTAACTGAGTAGGACTGTATAACGAAGGGTGAAGTTTAAGTCCAAAGTAACGCAGTATTATATTTCAGTAGCGGTTCAGAATGCGAAGTGAATGGAAAGCTGTCCAATTAATTCAGGTTTTGAAGTTGGTGTGGTGTAAGGCAAATATGTGTGTTGAGTACAGTGTAATCACAAGACGATTACGACAATGAGTGATGTGCAGGTCCATGAGAATTACCAGTTACGTCGAAGCCTAAGCAGTACGCATTATTAACACAGGCGTGACCAAGAATTAACACAAATCACAGAACTATTAATAATAGTCATAATAATAATAATAACTGAAAACCAGGGAGTGAGTCAGAGCTGTTAAATCCTAGTTTGAGACTCTTCAAAAATGTGCAACCAACGGGGTTTGAACCCAGGACATGTGAGTTAGATTCAATGGCCCATGAATTCTAGCTTCTTTTAATTCCCGATATTTATTGCACACATCGACCAGAGCCGCAGGGAATTAACTGTTCTTTTCCCATATTCGGTGACCCCATTTGGTAACAACTTCTTACTAGAACTCCAAGTGCCAGTCGCTGATGTTAACCCATAATCAAACGGCAATAGATAGCAAAACACGACCTATGGAGAGGCTGAGCACTTCAAGGTCACTTATGCATATTGTGATTGGTAGATTTTCGTTTGCGTAAACTCTGCCGCTTATAAGTAGCACACGTTATTGAGGCGGGCTTTGAAATGATAATAATAAAAATCGCATAATCATTGCATTTTTCAGCTTAATGGGACAAATTAACATATGTAAAAATTTTACAGACGTGATATGTATTGGATCCATTAACAAAAGGAATATTATTCTGTAACTTAATTAAGGAGGTATAAAGTTTTAAGATTTAGTTTTTTTTCAGCTGGTTGTAATGGACAGATAGGAGAGGCGGTTGTGCAATATTTGCATTTTGCAGAAGACAAACTGTGAAAGACAAATCGGAAGTTCCATAATTCTTCAAGTCTGCCATGGAATATATGTGCTAATCTTACTGATTCTACTATTGTTCCCTCCCTTGTTCACATATTCATTGTGGCTAAGATAAAGAATTGTTCACTTGAGGTCAGAATAATTCACCTCATATGTATACATCCTTAGATATTTCTCAGTGCAGCCGCAGGTGGTCGAAGGAATACAATCTTGATCTTTGCATCGAAAGACCATAACCAGTTTCTTCTGAAGGATCGGGTCGGGCTGAACGATGTAAAGACATGTCCAGTGACACTATTATCTGAGGGAAGCTGATCCACATATTGTCGATAAAACGATTAGTGGACTTTAATTTGAGTATGATGTAGCCTTAAAAAGTCTACAACTGTTATTTTTTTACTGAATTATTACAAACCCTTTTTAATGTGAATATGCAGTTTTGACTGTTGTTCTTTTGTAAATATATGCATTTATGTCGACTACCTGTATCTCTCTTATTTATCAATCCGAGGATATTGCATAGTTAACGAAATTGATAGGCAACGTAGTACTACTTGTGTGAAATGCGTCATAGACATAAACCGTTATTATTTCCTCAATGCGTCATCAAGCCTGGCATGAAATTTTTCCGTTACATTTAATCCGGTTGCGCATAGTATAAGTATGCATTAGTGTTAAGAAGAAAAGAGCGTCAAACATATGTTTTTATTGTAATAACGAAATAAAGTAAACCTTTTGTAAAATACTGTTGAAAAGGTAGACCGTTATTAGTCTTTATTTGCATGCAACATCTCAGTTACATTCAATCCGACAGCGTAAAAGATTACCTTTCATCAAGGCTAGCGAAAAATTATATGTTGAACTTACGTTTGTCATGCGACTACTACATATACATAATAGCAAATGGCGCGAAGAGCTACGCAGACGTTTGCCGAAGATCAGGAGCCTATAATTCACAATCAAGAGGCGAGCACAAATTAAATTATGGTAATTATAAAGCGTTTCAATCAATCAGTAAAAAAACGCCTGAAAACAACGTAGAACAATCCAAACGCAACATCGCGATAACACCTAACCTCACTCGGTGTGTGCCACTATCTGTTGCCTGATCAAACTAGTAATCAATCAAATCTCTGTAAACCAACACTCCGTACTCATTGATATTCAGCAGTATAACGCCCAATACCAAACCAAATCTAACAAATAGTTCAATAGTGGATAGTTAAGATTAGAATTAACTTGCATTCCGTCGATTAAATTATTCTAATCATCTTGACCAATCTGATTGCACGCCATCTTCTATGTCCATTTTTAAATAGATTTAACGCATCAAGAATGTAATTATCCATTCTAATCCACATGGATACACTAATTGTAAATACAAACATCCAGAATATAACAATCTTCCAAGTTGGACTATCCGTTTCGTCTCTTATTTTGGAATCACTCCAAAACTGTGAGACTACAGAGATACCCGTAACAAAGTGAGGTTTCACATCCTTCTCAGATAAAGCAGGTGGTGAAATCTTCATCATTTCGAACGACGTGAACAATTAGGGAAAGTGAGCAAATGGTCAAAACAGAGAAGTGAACTGGGGGAAATTCTTCTGAACACAGACATTGCTCAAATTCTTGTAGGAATGAATAAGAGGAGTGAAAAGCTTAAAGGTTTTACCTCTCACAGGTTTATTTCAGTATCTACAAGATGTATAAGATTGTTGCCTTGAAGTGAAACTGTTAGTGTATCTCCCTGTCATGTCAACATTGTCGTCAACATATCTCTACCGACGTTTTATTGATGACCTGTATGGTTTAAATGCATTCTCTTCCCAAAAATCCATGAATATGTCAGCTATTATTGTTGAAATGGGCGATTCTACCGCTACGCCTTCATTCTGTTGGTATATTTTTTTTTCAGATATAAAATATGTTGTTGCCAAACAGAATTCCACCCCATCTCATCAGTAGTAGCTGACATATTCATGGATTTTTGGGAAGAAAATGCCCTTAAACCATTTAGGTTACCAATCAAATGTTCGTGGAGATATGCCGACGACAGGCTAATAATAATGAAAAAGAAGAGTGAAAGAAAGAAATTCTTCTCTCACATAAACAGTCATATCGACTCAATAAAATCCACTATGGAAATGGAGAATGAAATTGGGGAACTGCCTATGTAAGACTGCAAAATACAAAGGATAACAGATGGTAGCATTAAAACGATGATATATAGGAAAACCACACACTCTGGAAGATTCCATGATTATCAGTCAGCTCATCCACTCAAGGTAAAACCAGGATTAATACAAGGTCTCGCAGATAGAATACGCAGACGTACAATAACACCAAAAGATCAGCGTAAAGAAATAAACCTCCTATTCAAAATGTTACTCGACATATATTACCCGAAAGAATTTATAAAAGATAATGTGGACAAAGAAGAAAGAGGGTAAAACCAGAGAATGAGAAGACAGAGGAACGCAAGAAAACAGTCAAAATACCATACAAAATGGTACATCAGAGGTTATTCAAAGAAAACTCAAAAATATTGAGATTCACACAACGTTTAAAAAGACGAATCAACTGGAAGATCCCATAAAAATGATGGGCATAACAATGCGACTTCCAAAATATCTTGTTACGAGTGTCCGAATAAATATATAGGTCAAACGTCCAGATCACTCAAAGTAAGAGTGAATGAATATAAACGCCTAACCAAAAATCAACCAATAGGAACAAAGCCTACAATAATTTTGAAAAAAATTAATCGATAGCTGCACATACATGGGACAAAAACCACAATATCGATTGGGACAATATGAGTATTCCAAAAACTGACATGAACAAATGGAAAGAAAGACTTATAACAGAATCGATATTCATTAAAGTCACAACGGGTACATGTACAAAGGGTTACTCAGTACAACTAACAATAACTTGGAATATAATGCCGAATACACAAAAGAGAATGAACAAAAAAATGAACTGAGTATATGAGTACATTTCATAGATGTGTGAATTAAAAACAAAACAATTACAACAGTTGGTGTGTGATCACGGGCAGTAATCTTGCTCGAAATATTACCAAAACACAAAAAGAACTTATCATCGAGTGTAAACAACTGAAATATAATTATACTTTATACGATCTATTCCACAGTGCTCAAACTTCCTACTGACATTAATACAGCGAACATATTAATCTGAAAATGCTGTATAGTCAAAACAGGAGGTATCTTCCTATCGGACAGACGAAATCAAGTCAACGGAACCAAGTTCATAGGATCCATAGAATTTTCTGCATTCTATATTGTTTATCAGAATTTCGTGAGTCACACACATAGATATGCCTTATTCTGACATTATCAAAACACAAATTACCGTGATAGAAACTTTTGAGGCGAGTAAATAAATACAAAATCACCTGGACACTGAAAATGGGTAAAACTAAACTTTAAAGGATCCCTTCCTGTGCAGAATATAGTTATATAAACACTTGTTCAAACCGTCCACGATTTATCAAGAATTTCCACAAAATCAATGGAAGTAGAAGTCTGTTCTGAAGAACTGAACAGGATGAAATATTTTTCGTTAGAATGTCGAATGGTGTCCGGCCACGCAGACAAGACACAATACTAAAAGTAGTTATTATTATCATCTGCTGTCCATCATTACACACTAGTAAAGTGAGACGATTATGACCAGTGTTTCAACGCTTACCCAGAAGGCGTTCTTCTGTTGGTTCTCTGGAAGATGCAATCAACATAAAAAGGTGGAATGAATGTGCTGTGAATGGTCCTAATCATATAATTTATTCATTATGAGGTTGTACATGCATCGTGGCGTTGCCGTTTAGGAGAGTATGGACCACTTTATTAGACTGATCTGCGTATTATTCCCGACGTCAGACATTTCTCCCTTCATCCACTGTCTCGTCGATGCCTAAGTCATCAAAGTATTCAGCTTCTGTAATGAAGCTGTCCAAAGCAGCTTCTCTCATGTGGGAGACTTCAGGAGTTGTGAAGAATAAGTTGGAACAAGACGTTCACATATTACAATGGTGCCACACAGGTCAGAAGTAACCGATAATGATAGTAATATTTATGACTATATTATTCTAAATCCATACTGAAAAATCCACACTGTTATAAGGTCATTCCCAGAGGGATTCTTAACAGCATGAGTGTACTATAGTCATCTTTACGAAAGAAAAGTCTTCGAGGATTTAATGAAACTGGTCAAAGTCGAAATCATTTCAATTTCATTCTCGTGGATTTTCAAAGGAAACTAATAAACCTCAAGTTGATCTAAAGAGTCTAAAAACCAGCATCTGAATACCTGAACCATAACATCCAACGACTACAATTTAAAGAAAGGACTAAATCTCATTTGTTCATCAGTTAACTCAAGAAAATATGCGAGGTAATTATCACAGAGCTATCAAGGTACTCCAAATATGAAACTGCGAGAGACACAATACTTGCAGCGACTCAAACCGATGTGTTAGAGACTGAACGACGGAAACCTAACTTCACGTTCAACCATACACCTAACAAACACGTCCTCAAGTGACTGAAAGTCACCAAGTCTCAAGAAAACAGTAGAAAGCCAGTTGCTGACAGTAAAATTTATGATACAGTTTAACAAACAGAATAACACAACAAAAGAATAAAAGTCAGCCCGACAGTGCCTTTAGGTAGATGTAGTGAACCAGAACATTCTGGAACACAAAGCAAGTATCATACCACAAAACTGTCAAATTAACCTGAGAATCAAGACAATATTCCTGATATGACGGCATCGGAAACTATGACAGTAAGAATCATATAACAGACAGTTCACGCAAACAGTCACACTGCCAACCTCGACTAAATCCAAACGAAACCACGACCATGGCACAACATATTATCAACATCATCAAGTAGTCGCAAAAGCAAAGCTTTTCACCTAGCAATTAAACGAGTACGAAGACAAATAATGAGGATTAGGTTCATGGATGATATGTGGATGTTGGCACACAGATATCTATCCTAGGAGAAAAGGCGAAAATAATAGCAAATTTAGCTGAAATACCCATATGGGTATCAATATTGCAGTTGGATCGATAAGCAGGGATGTCCCAATCAATTATTCACTTACAATAGTCAACTGAGCTCATCGCCAATGAGTCAACAAACAACAAAATTCAGTCCACACCCGATCTTAATTCTCTGAAATTCTCTACGAAAAAAACAGACACGTTTTACAGAAACACAAAACTGCCTACTAGACAAACAGGTCAAAAGTTGAGTTTTACAAAACAATGTAGGCATTGCCTAAGAAACTACACTTAATGTCTATGCAATCTACGTATAGAATTATGCACAAATATGTTCACTGTATTATTCTTTGTTATCTAATTGTCAAATCTGTGTATATTCTATGAAATATTTTATGAGTAGAACCAGCTGAATATGAAAAGTTGTGAATTCTCTTTTTCTCACTTTCTGATCATTCCTGTACATTTTACGAAAATTATTGAAATGTGAGCAAATTACTTTCTAGCTGACTATGTTCAGATAAAAGATATCCTCATTGAAATATTATTTTACGCGCAAATTTGCCTATGGACAAATAATTTGCTTTCTCTCCGATCTCCTTTAGCTGTTGCAAGGATTGCCCTCAAGTCAGACGATGAAGGATAACTTTTGTCGTGCATCCATGAATTCATCTGCTCTTCAGCAGCAAGGCACATGAGCTGTATTTTGACTGTAGTCAGAGTCAGATGGACACAATAGCATATTACAGCATTGTTGAGAAGCATCATTCTAGAATACTTGATCGACTTCTGTCAATTTAACAAACTCGACCATGATTTCACGGTCAGATCATCTGTCTAATTCCTGCTTATTTGTCGCGATTTATTCGCCTGAAACTTCTTTCGACAACGGAGACCATTCATGAATTTGAATCAAGTCTTCGTATACAAAAGGAGTATGTAGAGTGTCTGTTTCATCCTCAACCGTGAAGGAATAAGCACTTGTTGATTTATTTCCCATTTAGTTTATTTGGATTTTTGTACCTTCCCCACCTACCATTATTTTTACGCGCAAATTTGCCTATGGACAAATGACCTGCATGTTTGCATAAGGACTGTGACATATTTCAGTATCATTATTTCATCTTCATCCACTTCTTATGAAAAAATCCCTGGCTTCTGACTAGAAAATATGTCTGAACTCAGGCAACATAAATATACATCCTATTGCATAGCTGTCCAAAATTTACTTGAGCAACGAACAGTCACGAAACGCTTCAATAGTGCGAAGAGACCTTTATTAGTCAAAAGATATTAGTTCTGTCCAAAAATGTTAGAACTAAATGTGAAATATACCGCAACAATGCTGGTAGTCAGCAAAACACCCAAGGCAACTAACTGAGTATGCACGAAGCAGGAACAGTTGAACAAAGTCAGTTGACCATACATCATCAATAAAACTTGCCTTAGAATCGAGTAAAATACTTGCAGCGAGGTAGAACCGATAACTCTCTTCACAAGAATCATACACCATCACTCCCCGCACACAATCCAACGTCAGAATGACATTGATTCACTCAAACGAAACCATATTTCAAAGCAACACATCATCAATATGTCTTACAATAACAAAGGGAAGCATTCGAAAGAGAGATTTTAAGGAATATACACCGATTTGATTGATAATTTGCAAAGGTTTGTGCGAAATAAACAATCCATAGCTCGATTTCAAGACATTTAGTTGAAAGTTGTAATGTAGTGGAGAAAACAGAACACTTCAAGATAATTCATCGCATCACACCGAATCTTTTCAACATACTTTACATTCGTCTACTGCTCACAGCTCAAGTGATAGGTATTTGGACTATTAAACTGAATCTATGCATTCAAATGAAGTTCGTACAACTATTATCCCTCCTTTGACCTATTAAGGTATGATGAGTTCTACACCACCCCTTGCCTATATTTTCAACCTTTGTCTTATCCTCCCTGAATCTTTTCACATCTTCATTAAAAATGTATTTCATTTATTTCCTTTATAATTCAGCATTACGTGATCGGTTCATTTGTTCTTCTTGACCTTGATGACTATTATTTCTACCTGAACATTTCTTTCCTTAATCATGCCGCTTTTCGATATTCTTGTTATCACAGATGGTCTCACATTTTCATCTTTGTTATTGATGGAACCATTATTATTATTATCGTCATACTATTATTAATATGACTAATTGCACAATTTATATGCTCAATCCCAAAATAGACAAAACACCATTATTGGTTTATATTTGAATTTTTATTTGTAAAGCCTGATGAAGTATAATTGAAACCATAATAACGTTCCCTTATATGTGTTGATAATTAGATAATAAACAATAATATTAACGATGCATATCATTATTTTGTAAGGGGATGTAAAATGAATAGAGTTAGTATGCATCACGATACATTGTGAGAAGTCTGATTAGATGGAATCTAACATTTGAAAGAAAATATTGGCCTTAAACAACAAGTGGAACAATCGAAATAATCGCGGAAAGTGTTCACACTGGAAACAAAATCAATGAGAGTCATAATTATGGTAGGTGGGGAAGGTACAAAAATCCAAATAAACTAAATGGGAAATAAATCAACAAGTGCTTATTCCTTCACGGTTGAGGATGAAACAGACACTCTACATACTCCTTTTGTATACGAAGACTTGATTCGAATTCATGAATGGTCTCCATTGTCGAAAGAAGTTTCGGGAGAATAAATCGCGACAAGCAAGCAGGAATTAGACAGACAATCTGATCGTGAAATCAGGGTCGAGGCTGTTGAATTGACAGAAGTCGATCAAGTATTCTAGAATAGAGTTTCTCAACAATGCTGGAATATGCTATTGTGTCCGTCTTACTCTGACTACAGTCTGACTACAGCTCATGTGCCTTGGTGCTGAAGAGCAGGTGAATTGATGAATGCACGACAAAAGTTGGCCTTCATCGTTTGACTTGAGGGCGATCATTGCAACAGCTAAAGGAGACCGCGGAGAAAGAAATTTTATTTTTCGATGGCTCGTTCGCGTGTAAAATAATGTTTCAATGAAGATATCTTCTATCTCAGCATAGTCAGCTGGAAAGAAATTTGCTCATATTTCAATAATCTTTGTTAAAATATACACAGATGACCAGAAAGTGGGAAAAAGAGAATTCACAACGTTTCATATTCTGTTGGTTCTACCCATAAAATATTTCATAGAATATACACAGATTTGATAATTAGATAACAAAGAATAATACAGTGAACATATTTGTGTATAATTCTATACGTAGATTGCATAGACATTAAGTGTAGTTTCTTAGACAATTCCTACATTGTTTTGTAAAACTCAACTTTTGACCTGTTTGTCTAGTAGGCAGTTTTGTGTTTCTGTAAAACGTGTCTGTTTTTTTCGTAGAGGACTTCAAAGAATTAAGACTTGATGTGGACTGAATTTTGTTGTTTGTTGGTTCATGGTCATGAGCTCAATTGACTTTTCTAACTGAATGATTGATTGTGAAATCCCTGCTGATCGATCCAACTGCAATATTGATACCTATTCGGGTAATCCGGCTAACTTTGCAATTAATATCCACTTTTCTTCTAAGCTGGTTGTCAGTGTGCCAATGTCCGCATATCATCTATTAACCTTATCCCCATTATTTGTCTTCGTTCTCGTTTATTCGCTAACTAGGACGGTTCGCTTTCGCGGTTACGTGATGATGTTGATAATATGTGTTGGCATGGTCGTGATTTCGTTTGGATTTCGTCAAGGTTTCCAGTCTGACTGTTTGTGTGAACTGTCTGGTACATGATTCTTGCTGTCATAGTTTCTGACGCCATCATATCAGGAATATTGTTTTTGATCCTCAGGTTAGATTTACAATTTTGTGGTATGTTACTTGCTTTGTGTTCTAGAATGTTCCGGATCACTACAACTACCTAAAGGAACTGTCGGTGTGACTTTTAGATATTTTGTTGTGTTATTCTTCCTGTTAAATAGTATCATAAATTTTACTGTCAGCAGCTGGCTTTCTACTGTTGTGTGGACACTTTGTGACTGTTAGTCACTTGAGGAGGTGTTTGTTAGGTGTATGGTTGAATTTGAAGATAGGTTTCCAGCGTTCAGTCAACAACACATCAGTTTGAGTTGCTGCAACTATTGTGCCTTACACAGTGTCGTATTTGGAGTATCTTGATAGTCCTGTGGTAATTAACTCGCATATTTCCTCCGTTCTCTGATGGTCAAATAAGATTTATTCTTTTGTTGAACTGGTAGTCGATGGATGTTATAGTTCAGGCATTCAGATTCTTGATTTTAGACGCTTTAAATCAACTTGAGATTGATTAGTTTCTTTTGAGAATCCATGGGAATGAAAGTGAAATGGTTTTGACTTTGATTAGTTTTATTAAATCCCCAAAGACTTTTCTTCTATAAAGAAGACGAAATTAGACTCACCCATTTCAGAATCCCTCTGTGAATGATCTGTTTACGTGAGTGATATTTTGGTAGTGATTTAGAATAATTTAATCATAATTATTAGTATTATGTATTTTATCGCTTAAGTCTGACATGTGTGTCACCATTGTAATATGTGAACGTTTTGTTTCAACTTAATCTTCAATACTCCTGATGACTCCCACATGAGAGAGGCTGCTTTGAACAGCTTCATCATAGAACCTGAACTCTTTGATGACGTAGGCATCTACGAGTCAGTGGATGAAGGGCGAAGTGTCTGACGTCGGGAATAATACGCAGATCAGTCTGATGAAGTGTCCGTCCTATCCTAAATGGCAACGCTGCGATGCATGTACAACCTCATAATAAAGAAATTGTATGATTTGGAAGATTTACAACACACTCACTCCACCTTGATAATGTTGATTGCGTCTTCAAGAGAACCAACAGAAGAACGCCTTCTGGGTAAGCGTTTAAGCAGTGGTCATAAGCGCCTCACTTTACTAATGTGTAATTTTGGACAGCAGATGATATTAATAATTACTTTCAGCATTGTATTTTGTCTGCGTGGCCGGACACCATTCGACATTCTAACCGAAAATATTTCATCCTGTTTAGTTCTTCTGGACAGACTTCTTCTTCCATTGGTTGTGTGAAAATGTTTGGTAAATCGCGGATAATTCGGACACGTGCTTATATAACTACATTTACCACTGGAAGGGATCCTTTGATATGTATTTTTACATAATGTCAGTGTCGAGGTCATTTTGTATATATTTAATCGCCTCAAAAGTTTTCATCACGTTAATTCGTGTTTTGATATTGTCAGAATAAGTCATAGTTATGTGTGTGTGTGACTCACGAAAGTCTGACAGACAATACAGAATGCAGTAAATTCTATGTATCCGATTAACTGGGTTCCGTTGACTTGATTTCGTCTGTCCGATAGAAAGATACCTCCGTTTTTGACTAAACAGCAGCTTCAGATAAATATACTCATTGGATTAATGTCAGTAAGAAGTTTGAGCATTGTGGAATAGATCAAATAAAGTGTAATTATATTTCGGTGGTTTACACAGGATGATAAGTTCTCTGGGTGCGATTTGTGATTGTTTTGTTTTTAGTTCACACATCTATGATTTGTACTCATATACACAGTTCATTTTTTTGTTCATTCACTTTTGTGTATTCAGAATTATATTCCAAGTTGTTGACAGTTGGAGTGACGTACAACCCTTGTCACAAGTGACTGGTATGACCTTAATGAATATAGATTCTGTTTTGAGTCTCTCTTTCCATCTGTTCACATGAGTGTTCAGAATACAAACATTGTTCCAATCGATATTGTGTTATATGTATCATGATCTTTGTTTTCTTAATTCTTGTAAGCTTGTTTTCCTGTTGGTCAACCTTTAGTTAGGTGTTTTTGTTCATTCACTCTTATTTTGAGTGACCTGAACTTTTGTCCCTCATATTTATTTGGACACTCGGCACAAGATATTTTCGAAATCACATTGTTATTCCCATCATTTCTATAGGATCTTTCATTTGATTCATCTTATTTTAAATTTAGATTCGTCGGCTTAAACGTTGTGTGAATTTCAATATATTTGAGGTTTCGTCGAATTACTTCTGATGTACCATTTTTGTATGATATTCTGACTGTTTTCTTGCACTCTTCCATCTTCTTATTCTCCGGTTTTACCCTCTCCCTTATCTTTTCACATTATCTCTGATAAATTCTTTTGGGTATTCGTTGTCGAGTAACATTTGGAATAGGAGGTCTTAACGCTGATCTTCTGGTGTTGATGTCAGTCTACGTATTTTTTCTGCAAGACCTTGTATTAATCCTCGTTTTACCGTGAGTGGATGAGCTGAGTGATAATCAAAGAATCTTTCAAAGTGTGCAAGTGTTCTGCATAGCGTCGTTTTTATTCTACCATCTGTTACTCATTGTATTTTGCAGTCTAACGTAAGCAGTTCTTCAACTTCATTCTCTATTTCCATAGTGAATTTTATTGTGTCGACACGACTGTTTATGTGAGAGATGTATGTCAGTGTTCACAATACAAAGTCTGTTCCAATCGATATTGTGCTTTTTGTACCATGCATATGCAGCTATAGATGAATTTGTTCCTAAATTCTTGTAAGCTTGTGCTGTTGTTGGTTGACCTTTAGTTAGGTGTTTATGTTCCTTCACCCTGATTTTGAGTGGTCTGAACTAAGGAAGCATATATGTCCATTCTTTTGCATGGCTGTCCGAAATGTACTTGGGAGACGCACAATCACGAAACGCTTGAATACAGTAAAAATAGCATTATAAGTCGATAGATAATAATTCTGTCTAAAAATGATAGAACGAAAAACTGAAAATTACTCCAACAATGCTGTCAGTCAGCCACACACTCAAGGCAACTAACTAAGTACGTATAAAGCAAGAACAGTAGAACGAAATCAGTTAACCAAACATCAACAGTAAGACTGGCCTTAGAATCGAGTAGAATATTCACAACAAGGTAGAATCGACAGCTCCCTTCACAAAAATCATACACCTACCCTTCCCGTACACAATCCAATGTCAGAATGATATTGATTCACTGAAACAAAACAACATTTCAAAGTAATACATCATCCATATATGTCACAAACCCAAAGAGAAGCATTCCAATGAGAGATTTACCAATAACAAATTTACTGAATAAGGAATACATCAACAGATGATCTGCGGACGTCGCTACAGTTTTTTTCTTATTTCTTGACGTTCCCAGTGTAACATGAGGCTTCAAACTAGCTATAGGCTACAGTGCTATATAGCAAATATGTCGGCAAATATTTATAGAGTTAGTTGAATCGTCCATGTGAGTACTGATCACTATGATCAGACCATTCAGGAGCGATTTCACAGACAATAATTCCGTTACATCTAAATTTAACTCGTTAATACACATTCCCTCGCATATGTGTACGCATTAAAGCATAGGTACAGTTGGAATTACCTTATCAAATTGGATGTTTATTTCAATACCAAACACCTCTCAAAAGATTAGAGTTATTTCTAGTAGAATAATGGAACAGAACAACTTTTCACCTATTCAGAATTTAGGGTTATACTGACGAAATTGCTGAAATCTTACACCTTGTGTTCCACTTGGTCTCATGCTGCAGATTAGCCTCAAAGTCGACTCTGGTGGAGGTGAGTGACCTGAGTTCACCAAGTGCTCGAGAATTGAGCTAGCTGCACGCATACGTTGTCCTCTTGGTAGCTATTCCAGATAATGTTCAGAGATGAGTTTAGTGCAATGTATGCGTTTTGTTTGGTATTGGCGATTCATTATTACCGTCTCTTATCTCACCATGGTCTTCATCTCTTCCCACGTCGGTCGTTTCCGGTTTTCATAACTAATTGACTATTATCACTGTTGCATATCCCTTTATTATATTTTCTTATTCAAAAACAATTGTAAACTTCTCAAATTTCAAACATTTTCTTTCATTCTCCCTTTGAAGATGACTTAACGTTTTATTTTAGTGAATTGTTTTCACTACATCACCCCTTTCTACCAAGTATCTAGAGGAATTTGGTTATATATTGGACACTCGATGGATAATAGAGAAGGACTCTCCCAGGTTAGGTTTATGGCCTTTTTGAATCAGGTAATCAAATGTAGAACGTTTGATGGTTTTTAAAACACTTATACTTGATCACACTGGTAGGTATTTGAGAGCTCGACATACTAATTTTCTAGATTAATGACCAATAAAACAAGCTAGTCAGGAGAAGTTGAACTGATAGATGCAATAGGAGCTGGTCCGCCTAGGTAAACTGTCTTTTAGTTTCTTAATCACATCGAATTTTATGGTGAAGTTAAGCTACAGCTTTTCGGCAATGAACGTTCTTTGAAACAGTCTTCTCAACTTCCTGGTTATTATTTCATCGATTTGTGCATCCACTTTCGATTGTAGTCATTTTTATGCACAGAGATCTTTTGCTAAGAAATACAGTAGAATTCTATTCTACTTCATGGGTTAGGTGTTTTGTGATGAACTTTTCAGGTCGCCTGTTTTTAATTAACGTGTCGTACATAACCTTGAGTTCGTCTTCAACTCGATCTTGTGAGCAAATGTCTCTAACCAACCTTGTGGGTGATGACTTTTGCCAAATTTTCTATTTACCGTGCGTATGTTGACAGGTTCAAACACTTTACTCATGCGAATTCCTTTTATGCCACTGTTTGCTCTCTCTGTCAGTAGAATATGTTATATGGAGTATGTCTGTCCAGTTACTGCAAAAGGAGCACAGCTGATGCATGTTGAACTCTAATGAAAGACCTTTGAAACAAACTATTAGCTGGCAATTTCTCAGAAGTGTTTTGTAACTGTACGTTTCTTTAGGAAGTTTCGGATAGCTGCGCAATGGGATGGATTGATCCCTTCCGCGTGTTCAGACCACAACGAGTAGAGTTTTCCTTCCTAACAATAGACGAGCCCATATTTTCTGGTTGCCTACTTCAAGATATCACACTGACCTGTAATACCCTCCTTTTTCTACCTTAATCGGTGGCACAGTGGTTAGGATTCTCGCCGACCATGCACATGGTCCGAGGTTCGATCCCCTGCCGACGCACACCTGATATCTATGGTCGGCCTGCAAAATTTGGGCTACCGATATCCAAGCTGAAAATTCCATACTTGTACTAAAAATACGGTGTGGCATCAAGCTGTAACCAAAAAAAAAAAAATAATCTAGACAATATTTTGTTCTTACAATAATACATTTTAGAAAAACCGCACAAATTTACAAATTCCTTTGGTCCTACACACAAAAGATTTGATAGAATATACACCGGTATGATTTAAAATTCGCGAAAGACAGAATAAGTAAACAATCCTTAGTTCGATTTTGTCAAATTTAGTTGAAAGTGGTCATGTAGTGGAGAAAAACAACACACATTTCAAGGTAATTGTCATGTTCCACTGGATCTTTTGTGAAATAATTGAATCGATGGTGTAAAAGGAATTTTTGCGTGTTTTAAAGCACTATCGTCAAAACTTGTCATATGGACACTATTCTAAATCAATTAACTGTCATCGCATTCTATAACAATTATAACCTTATCAGATTCCAAACTATTTTTTCCATTGTACAGCTGAATATCGCATACATCTTTTATTCCACCTCAGGAGCCACATAGGAGTAAATATGTCGACGATTTTACCCTTCCAGAAACCCCGCTTATCACACTCCTATTACTCAGCAATAGACTATTTTGCAAATTCTGGTGAATATCAAGAGGATTATACAGACGCGGAAAATAACTTCACTCAGTAAGAAAATCTTCTAGGCTCAGTTGTCTTTTATTTATCGCCACAATATTTTGACCTGTATTCAATCCTAACAGTTATATAACAATTAGATTTAATAAATGAGCACAGAGCATGGTCATTTACATTTTGGGGTACATCGATGATTGAGAAGGTGCGTATTCAAAAGACCTAGAAGTATGTACACGCAAAAGCGTAAGAGTGTGATGTAGGTGAATACAATGTGTGAGGCTATTCCGCTGTGTAATTTCAAATGAGTGGCATATATCCATCCACGAGATTTGATGTCTACGCCAGATTGACGTTAATTTACACCAGCTTCCAACGAACTCCAATAGGTAAGCCCTCACGCGTACGTCAATCAGTGATGATAAAACCGTCTGTGTATACGATGATCCAACTGAGAATATTGATAGATTTCAGTAAATCTACATTTCTCCATAAAATAAACAAAATAACTTTATATGAAATGTGAGTCTGCAGGTTACACATCAGTTAAAGACGCATTGGAAAAGCAGCTTGCAGGTCTGCGCAGCTGTTTCCTTCCCATAGTTTTGAATGGTTCAACAGCACGTACTCAGTGGTGCCCAAAGTAAGGCTCTGCCATTCAGGCACTGGGATATGATCCGATGGTTTATGAATTCCAGCTTTAAACATTCTTGATAAATGTCGTCAAAATAACTGGCGTGTAGCTTATCAACACTAATAAGTTCAGCATATCTGACTCCTTAATGGCACAGATCATGTTACAACTTCCATTCACGTGTTTGATACGGGAATAATAATCCAAATCAAGAGCCTTGTCCCCACCGTATCCATGTTCAAATGTATTTGCATATGTTTATGTATACATGAAGTGAATAAAGATATAACGGAATGACTGTTTGAGAAACCTCTCGTGGGAGATCGGATACAGTATCGATGACATATGAGGATGTTTCAAATAGCTTAGTGATTATCATCCTTTTATTTCCCTCCTAGACCCTAGATGCTTATAACTTGTCTTTGTCTCTGTTTAATCTCTGATTTGAATGCTTCTCTACGTGTTTGCGCGATGAATTGATTATGTGTTGTCTTACGATGTTATTTTGCCTGAGTTCATGATGGTTATTGCGACACTGAACTGTTTGAGGTAAGTGTTGGTGTGTGACTCTCGTATGGAGACTTTTTATTTTGCCTTGCTGGAAACATTCTACTCGATTCTGAGGCTAGATTTATAGTTGAATTTCTGTTAACCAATTTCGTTCTACAGTACTTGCTCTGTGCTTACTTAGTCAGTCACCTTGTACATGTGTATCTGCCTAATGTCACTGTGGAGGCTATTTTCAGTTTTCATTGTAACTAAGGTTGATTAGAACGACAAACGGATTCTTCGATGAACAATCATCCTTAAGTTTTCTTTGGAGCGTTTTATCATTGCACCTGTTTCAAGGGAGTTTCTGACAGCTAAACAGTAGAATGCAAATATCGGTTACCTGCTTCAAAACAACAACTCAGTTGGTTTTCTTCGTTACAATAGATGAATTCAGATTCTCTCACTGTCTACCGCAAGAGATAATTCTGATGTGTATTACCCTACTTGTTTCACCTCAGTCCAATCAGCTACAAAATATTTTGTTCTTATTTTAACAATCTTTAGAAGAACAATTGACCAGCAGGTGAAAAATGCAAAAATTTATAGATTACAAATAAATATTTTTTCAGAAACACCTTATTGAATATACACAGATTTGCTAATTAGAGAGGAAAGAATAATATATATACAATAAATCTAAATATTTTTATATAGATCACACCGACGGAAGTGGTGTGGTTTGTCAGACACTACGTGCACTTTCTTGTAAAAGCAGACTTTTGACCTTCTTTTGTAGTAGGAATTTTGTTGTGTTTAATAAGTAGTGGTTTGTGGTAGCTGGCTGTTTGCTTTCGTTTTCTTTGAAAGTTTTGTTTCACCGCGACATGAAGTGGATGGGTTAGCGTTATTTTTTCGATGAGAATAGCTATGGTGACTGTTTACTATGCCTGATGGTTCCTCATATTGGAGGTATGTTGATGTTGTGTCATTAAGGCCACAAGATACTTCAGTTAACTATCGAACTATTGAGATTCATTCACTGCACATACTGATTGATCACATTATGAAAACTGTATCAGTTTAAGTATTTCAGTTAACAGTGTTTCATCTTTCATATAGTTTTGATCTCTAGGACTAGTGTAGATTCTGTCACGTTGTCACGATGGAATGGTTTTGTGTGATGAGTAACGCTTCAATATCACTGAAGCGGGATCACAACAGTTTACGTCGCGGTTATAAGACATTCGTCCAACAACGACTTCGCATAAATACATTCATTAAATAAAAGCCACTCAATCTTACAATTTATCTCCGTGATGTTTCGCCTAAAGGGTCTATAGTTTGCATACAGTTCAAGAGACGCAAATTGGACAGATCACTCGTCCTGGCTTCTCCTGGAAGCCATCATCGATCGAGTATTTGACAGTTGTTATGTGAATTAATTTGTCCAGATGTTGAAAAGATATTTCTCTACAATTCCTTTTTTTCCGATTCCTTTGTTGAATATCTCTACTAAAATTTTTAACTGGCCCCTCCACTCATGATACTTTCTACGTCATCTTATGTTTACTTCCTTCATTCTCCTCTACTTTAGGTTCCATTCATGTCTTTTGCAAGTGATGCCAGCACAATTCCATTTCCTTCAGCTGTTTGTTTAACTGTATGCCTGAGTTCCATGTCGGTTATTCTTTATGAAACAAAGGCAGTTGCTGATGAATGTATGAAGCCTCTGAATGGTTGGAGACGAGCGTTGATAAATTATTGACAATAATTGAGTGATAGGTAATAAGTATACGCAAGGATATTTAGATGGTTTGGACACACGCTCTTCTAGTCATTTCACATGCCGGTCTATCTCTTAAATGGAATCTGAGTGGAAGGCTACGAGTTGTGGTGTCTGAGCGTGACACAGAGTAGAGGATTATATGAATAGTGACAGTGAAAGGTGATTGTCGGAAGTCGCACACTGTTGAAATAAGATGACGAAGAACCAGGTTGAATGAAGATTTGCCGGTGTGGCATTGTGTTTCACCCAGGATGCAGGGGAAGAACACTACCGATGATAATAATAGTAGTAATTAAGCACTACTTTCTTCCCTGTATCATGTGTGTACTTAGACTTTATCCAACCAAATTACGAGGTATTATCTTTTTGAAAGGACTCATCAACCTTCCATTCTATTGTCTGTTGGCTGAGTCTTGAAATTTATCATTCAGCCTACTTTCGAATTGCACAATGTTGGACTTTGATATCATGAACATGGGAATGGGGAACAGCTTCGGGCTTGATGCATATCTGTACGATGTGGTGTACGCAAATTAAAATGAATCCACTTCTTATCACATTATTCGCTTGTCCTTCTTGACTTTTCAAGGATATATTCATAATCTCATTTTAAAGAGTACCAGATCAGCCTAACTCTTGCTTTGGAACTGATCAAGTTTAATATGGTTCTTCTATGTGCGAGATGATATTGAGTATAGAACTACCAGAACTCTTAGAGGATCTAGTGTTTGCTTTGCTACACTTAAAAACTCCTCATAGATGTTTTCTCAGGTCGAAACTCAGCACCATTCAATATTCTGTAACTGTCAACTTCTGCCTCTTCAACACACACCACTACTCAATTCTCGTCCCTATGAATTATCATCATAACACAGACATGGTGGAATAGACAAATCACATCCTTCTTCGCCTCCCACACAATACGTCATCTGCACTCTGTCAGCTCAATATAAGTGTATCCGAATTGCATTGGATGGAAGGGTGGTCACGGACAGGCAGATAGAGAAGTGACAAGCAAACGACACAGATACACAACTGAGTATCACCGAAGTTTCATTTTATTCTCATAAGTAGTTTTGTATACACGTGTGTCTTGATTTCCAACCATTCAATGCGGTAGAACACTGACACTATTCTCACCAATGAAATCTTCACACACAAACACGCACACACCACGGGGGCTTTCATTTTCATACGATACTGTCATTTGAAAAAAGTATAAAAGGAGTCAGTGTCCTTCTGTAGAATTAACTAACCATCACAGGAAAATCAAACATGAAGGCTGTTTTCTGCTGCATTCTGTTCATATTCATCAGCTTGGTGATCAATTCGGAAACACGTAAGTGATACATACACAAAGACTGTTTATGTAATTTCGCCGATATCGTATGATTGTGCTGAACATTTAAACATTTCGTTGTCATGTTAGTGAAGATTTTGATGTTTTGAGATTCACAACGGAAATTTCGGTTGTGGAGAGAGGGTTTCAGACCTATGTTAGTCTATTTTCTAAGAATTATCTACACTCATATTTTCGCCCTGTATTCATTCGTCACCCATCGCCTACAGTGGTAGAAGCATATCAGTCATATACAAATATCTCTACACAAAATCAGTCTCCAGAAGTTGAGAAACACTTGTAAAGCTTACGACAACTGGAAATTTGAATGAAGAAAGTTGACCTGCTGATTCCAATTCAGCAAACTATTCACATTCAAATCTCCTTTATCAACATGGAATGCGACGAGCCATCATGCCATGTGACCTGATACGCTTACATTTGTAAAAACGAAACGAAACAGGCATCTTCTACTCAGCGATTTTACTATACTCTTAAGCTGTACAGTCGCAATTAAATACATTCGATTTTCTTCACAACAGACGACACTAACCAGAGAGATGAGGTGTCATGAGCATATTTGATAGCACTAACGGTTAAATAATAAAAGCTGAACAGGGGTAACTATCATCACTGTCCATTGGTTTCCAAGTGGAACAAAGTGCACATCACTCTGTGCTCTGCAGTCCTTTTAACTGGCCTCACGATTAACCATAAGCTTTCACCTCACCATCGTGTGATCTTCTCTACGTCACTCTCAAATCGACTCTCGGGTAGTCTTTTCCCATCTGGGCTCCCGTCGAGCGATTGCCTGGTGTGTGATGTCAGCCGACAGTCTCCTTAGTGTCTACCCAGTTCAACTCCATTTCCTTCAGAATATCTAATTTGCCAACAGCTTCCTGGTTGGTTCATTTGCAGGGTTCATTGTTGACAATTCTTCCTGGCTGGCGTTTTGATCGTAAGTATTTAGTGAAGGCAGCTGTTGACAAAATTCTGAAGCCTGTTAGAAATGCCAAGTGTGACACCTTAGCGAAGTTTCTTACCTATAAAGAAGAAGTGCCTCAACATTGATGTTGAAAACCCGAGTTTTTACCTTCATGATGAGTGCAGCATATCTCCAAACTGATTTCCGGTTGACGAAGTTCTGTCTTGCTTTGCCAATTCTGACTGGTTTTGAGAGCCTCATTGGTTTCGTCTGCTGTTGAAACGATGCTGTCTGCTTAGACAGGTGACCTCTTTCAGATTTTTTCCATTGACGATAACTGGTCCTAGTTGTTGTTGTTGGTGGTGGTGGGTTATCTTATTACCTGTGTCTTCTCTATGTTAACTTGAATCCCTGCCTTTACTGCCTGTTTCTTCTGCCAGCCTGTTGGTTTTGTGCCAACATCCCATGTTGGAATGCTCACGCTTGTTTTCATCGAAAGAAGGCACATCTACTGAGTGATCTTCCATCTCTCTGACTGCAGAGAAGAATACGTTTGTTGTTGTTCATATTTTTGTCACGCTTTGAAGTTTCCTTGGCCAGTGGATTAGTTTTCGGCGGTAGGGATACTAGCCCTACGATCAGCCTTCCTTCTTCTTCTTGTGCCAAGAACATCTAGAAAACTACCGAACTAGTAAATGAGGAGCGGCTGGAGAAGGGTGATAGGGTTACTCAGTCACATAATTCAATAATTGAATTGTAATGGGGTTGCACACATAGAAAAGAGAGGAAATCTGATGTTACGTAACAATCCGAAGGAAATCGAAGAGTTACACAGAATCACTACTGTGATAATACTAGTGGCTAAAGGACGCTCTCCTTTGCCACTGGCGTTGCGAGCATCTGCAAGCCTGATGCCATAGGAGAATAAGTGTGCCTTCTGTAGCAAATCTTCATTCAAAATGAACATTCACTGCGATTTACTGACAAAAGTATCAAACATAACTCTAACACCACTTTTCAACTTTGCTAATGTACTGATTAGTATTGTCAAATATAATTATTCATGAATAATCTCCAACTAAGCAATAATGAAAAGAAGAATCCAAGCAGTTCAGCGAAATCACTTCCCGCATCAACTGTACAATCGTATTTATGTACAATTTCTTTTCTATGAAAGAGTGTATTAATAAAAGTGATGAATGTTGTGACAAGCTAAATAACTAAGAGAGTAAAAGTTTAATCAGGAGGCACACAGAAAATGGAGGGCAAGTGAAATATGACGCATCAGTTCGAAAGTAATTGAACGGGTATAGGGAGAAGGTTATCACTGGTAGGCTGTCATTGTAAATGCCTTTCATTTAATAAATGTAATGCTCTTCTAAACTGTTTCCTTTTTTCTTTCTGTAATTCTAAGAAAATCCGACCCAATTAGTAAGTTAACCTTTGATGCAATCATTGTTTCAGTGTTTGGTAAAATCATCTCTTGAACAAATGGAACTTAGATCAATATCTTGCTTATATTTTGAAATGATGTCATGACTGTGGCTGAAATGAAAAACTTATCACACTCCATAGAGATGTATGCACTTCATATTATACTGACTAACTGGCTGTCTGATATGAGTATTGAGGTATCCCTCACATTTCCAGTAGTTCCTACTAACCAATTTGCTTTGGAATATTTGAAACTAAGGAAAGAGGTCAGGCATTCCAACATCCTCCTTGTTGAGTTAGGATACTGTGATACACGTCCAATATTATAACCTCCTTTCTATCAACAGTTATCATACGAGCAAGTGGTGGACTTTTCTACTTTCTGAAATACATTATACCGGCTGCCAATGCAATTTGTAGTTTCGAAGATTACACAGTTCAATGTTGTTGGAATTCACTACGATTTCCTTTGAAAACTAAAGTTGTTCAAACCAAAATGCATAGTTGGGAACCACGCATGTGAAATGGTAGTGCTGTCTGAGATAAGTCAGATTAGATACACTGCTGATTAGCTGTAGCGAAAACAAGCGAAATGACCACCCGTTGTTTAGTTCACATTTCAATTAGTCTTCAGAGCGCTACATTTTTGATGTTAGTGTTTGAACTAAGGATAGCGAATAAAAACACGCATATTCGATAATACCAACAATTCATACTGCTAATTGGAATTTACACAAGTCAGATATGATCTTATTATAGTAAATTTCATTTAGAAAAACAGTACTCGTTAGTTTGATCAGTGTATCTCAACAACACAGAAGTTCATCATTAGTGTATCTGAGCTGTATCTGACTAGCTGTTTGGTAGCAATGGATGCTTATGTTAGGTAGAATTACATCACTCCCTCGGATCATCAGCAAACTGTTTTCGGAATATTCAAACCTAAGGTTAGTCTACTAACTTAAACATTTTCACCACAACACGTGACCATCTGGATACTATCGATTCCTGATGAATACCTAGTGACTGACGTAAACATACCACAAGGTTAAATACAGGTGAGGTTATGCAGATCCGCGCATCTTCCTCACTGAAGGCGTATGAGGCTGTAGAGTCAATGGTAAACGGATCATACCTACAGTATTTTCTTTGATGAAATAAGCCATCGCATACAATTAAATCATGTGTACACTGAACTGTGTAATTTACGAGGTGACTTGAAATGAACTTATCATAGCGTCTGTGACGATTTTAGGACTGTAAGACTGCTAATTCATGCCATGTTTTTTTTACCGTAAACTAACTAACTTTACATCTGACATCACCCATAATTAAGGTTCCACTTTCATTCCTTACTTTCCGAGTCGAACGTGGAGCTCTGAGCTTCGACGTCTCCAGCTTTGATGTTGTATATTATCACCGGTCGCGGGTACTAGATTGAGGATTAACCACCAGTCGTTAACTTAACAACGCTTAGGAATGCATCGATTGGGAGATAAGTGACCTGAGAATTCGACTGCAAATATTCTCCCACTGAAACAACGAAGCTTCCATAAATAAATGGAAATGGACTGAGAACCGAACGCTGAATGGCGTGTCCAGGAGGACAATGAGAGCTTGGAATTAAACCACTCAATCGACACTGCCCAATAACAGCGAAGTGGGAAAAAATCCACAATGCTTTACACATAACCGCAATATATGCATGTTTACATATGCATATAAGCATAAATTCACTAATGTACTGTTTATCTCCTAGTCCAGTGTAGTAAGTTGATTATATTTACTTTTGTAATTATCGTTCAATGTGAGCGGATGAAACCGGCTTAAATCACTGGCTGATGAGTTTGAGATTTTATATCAAACTTGATTGGACAATGTCAAGTTCCTGACATTGTACAAGCAATGAAATTCGTTACAGATGGTGTATATATATATATATATATATATATATATGATGAATTATGAGGTTGACGTTCTCGCCATCACAGACCTTTCTTGTCTACTGATAACTCAGTGGGCTCAGAATACCAGAGGGTGTAACACCCGAAATAGTCATGTTCAGCATTCAATTGAATCTCCTCTTCCATTTCCCTATCGAACCCTAATCAACAGTACTGTCCAATCAACTGCCATATGAATCCCAAACACATTACTCTTTCACATTTGATGAGATATTCCGACAATTTTCAACTGAGTATTTCACATAATGTTCATATTATCAGTCTGGAATTAATTTCATTGCAAAACAATTATTCTGACTGCTTGAATTGTCTACATGTTGCTGTGGGTGCAAATGACTGGTTCTCGAGTTGATAAAGTTGACTGAGCTGCACTGATACTAATTCAACTGTTGGTTGTTCTGGTTGATATTGCAGTAAAATGGTCACTGTCCATACATTCCCTGGTCGCTGGGCTCTCCTGGTAACCTAATGTTCCTTCATTCAACTCTCAGTGTGTCGGATAATAGGCAAGTGATACTGCTGATAATAAACCTGGAAGGAGATGGCCATTCGGTACCACCTGGCATTCAGTGTTTCTATAGTAGATAGTAATTCCTGAATACGCCATGAATACTTCTCGTCAGTGGTTAGTAAACTGTCATTTGTATAGAGCAACTAAACTTACATAATTGAAATATATAATCAGGAGGAGACAAGAAATGATCACCAGAAAGTGATTCAGAAGGTCACTGGTAGCAGGTCATGAATTATGGCCAATCTATATGAGGTTGCTTTTCTCTCCCAAATTAATAAATATGAAATATATTCGTTGATCCGACGAGACAGTCAGGTAAAAACAAGACAGTTTCGGGAGGCAGCATTCGGCAATTCAGTAAGGAAATGGTAATGCATATGCATGAAAACCTCCGAGAAATGAGAGTAGATTGAGAGTTTATATACTTCAAACTAGCACATAGTTCCATTGGCTGATAGTGAGATTATGAGTTTCTAGATTCCACTCGTGATGAAGACATTGCTATGTAGAGTTGAAGGATCACAAACTAACACGAAACAGTACATGCATTTTCCACTAATTCTTCAACTCTCCCCTCTAATCTCATTACGCAACTTCAAGTCAATCAAATCCCTGCAAACCAACATGCTCTAAAATACTTCTGCGAAATTTGTCGGCTTTATATGTACCTGCCCTCCCGTGAAGGCATGTTTCTGCGTCTCTCACCTTCAGTGGTGGTGATGGCGGCAGTGACTTGACGCCTAACATTACTTGTCAGTGTCATTTAGTCGTCCATCAGTCAGACAGGTTTTTGGGCAACCTATCAATCACGCCTCGGTGTTTTGATTTAATTAATTTGAGAACATAAATAAAATTTACATGTCATTGTCATAGTGAATTTAATAAACACTATAAAATTTTCAATCTTGTGTGTATTTCTTGCCCTTTGAAAATCAAATTACAGGTTTGCGTTGTAAGTCAAATTTCCTGTTGTATTCTGCTACTCACAGTCATCCCCAGCTTGCCTTTACTGACATTTCTGGAGTCATGTTATGCTGTTTTCGTAGATCAGACTGATTTGAAGGTGAGGGTGTGAAGTGGGTGAATGTCATCTAGAAAACCACTGGGACCAATGGAGCACTGAGAAGCTATTCAACACAGTCTTGAAGAACATAACATTGTGCATTGTTAATATCAGTATAATTATTCTCATTACAATTCCCTTGGATTCCCAGTGGAACACAGAGCTTCGACAAGACATCTCCACTTCACTAGGTTCTCTGCAATGTCACTTGACTAGCTACACGTTCAAGCATACGCTTCAATTTCCACCTCAAACGATCTTCTTCATGTCATCCTCGATTGCTCAATACACCGTTTCTCATCCCACTTCCACTCGAGGGCCAGCATGATGTGTGATGTTACTCGATGATGTCCCCAGCATGTTTTCTTATGCTGAGTACATCAGAGGCGAACACTGATTTCAGTTTATGGGAGGTCTGTTTTGCGATTTCAATTTGGTTTCTCTCGAAATCGTCATCCATTACAATTGTGGTTGACATTATGCTCAGTATCTCTACATTTATTACATAAACTCACCAGACAGTCTTTGTTCTTCCTTACTTCAACAGCAATTCGGGGTGAGTATAACTGAATGACTCATTGACATTCTACATACCTGATTTGCTCTGTTCATTTATTTTGTCGATATACAGATAAGACACAATATGAGAATGACAAACACTCATTTGATGAAAATCAGAAGTGACTGAAACTAGGAAAGCGGAGTACTCCTTTGCTGGACACCTCGGGAAATATATACAGTTAGATAGTATTTCTCTACTAAATCATATAAAGTCGACAATTGACGTCGAGTACGCATTTCACTATCACAGTCAGTGACGAAACATGCTCCTATTGGGATAGGATGAGATGGAGGCAACTAGTTAACTGTGAAACACTGATTGAATGGTGCTGTGTGCAATCTGAATGCCTTCTGTGATGCATAACGTCAGTTGTTTAGATAAAACAACTGAAAATATGGAAGAAATTGATCAGAAATTAGGGATATCATTCACAAGTGAAGAAGTATATTCGAATGATGTGTAGAGCTCGTTTTTAGGGGTGTCGAGAGTTGAATGGATGAACTGAAAACGGCGCCTTGAAGGAGAGAGTAATGGATGGGACAAAGAGAATATTGAGACTGAGATATGACCATCATTAGACAAAATATATCGCATTCAAATGGCTTCAGAAACATGCGCAAGCCTTCATTTCACCGTCACATCATTTTCCATAGCACATCAGGACAAAAAAACCTATTTGCATTTCATTCGAGTTGTTGTAACTGAGTTGATGTGGATTGTCAACTTATTGGCTTTCTTTTGTAAATCATCGAGTGCTTTCAAGTCAGAGGAAATGTAAATCATAGTTGAAATCAACATTTTATAGGCTCTTATTATTTCGAACTAATGGAAACTGGTATATATGACCATTTGTCTACTTTCAACTCGGTGTCTGTTTGCTTCTATGCATTTCATGTATTGTTCATCTACTTCCCACTATTTTTGAATGCTAAATATATGCTGAATCTTCATGCATTTGAACAAATTCTGTGTATGTCTTTTCAACAGGCTTCAATGGTAAGAGATAAGCTCACCTCTAAACTAATTAACACACAATCACAGTTGTATGCACATTTTGTTTTGGTTCCAAGTAATAGATGCCAGTCTGTGAATAATGACACTGCGTCTGATTTGAAAATCATGGTGAAATGCCACCCTATGTTCGGATGTTGTTCGTCTTATTGATAGATGTAGTGAGTGAGATCTGAGTAATGAACACAAAATAGCTCGCTGACTAGCTGGCTGATGTTATCCAGAAGTGGAATTCATCAGAGGCGGATATCCTACAATGCGCCAGCTGTCATTTGGATATATATTCTCACACACCCCAATAAATAATCTCGATGGTGATATGAGTAATTTGCCTTTTTCATTTTTCTCTACATTAATACAATGACCTCAGTTTCCAAATGTAAGTTGATTATCGTGCCATGTGCATAACTTTACTGATACTTTCATATCTGAAACAAGACAGTATTTAATGTGTGGGAGAGAGTAGTGTATCAGCAGTTAGTTTTTGTCACTTCAAATTATTAGTAGAGTATTCACCCGTATTACACTATTTTGCACGATCTTGATGAAGTCAATTGTGTCAAGGGTGAATAGTAAATGTGGTCCAATAGAGATTATGATAGCGCACAATGCGAATTTGAAGTTTCGCATTTATTGGACTGGGTGGATACCTTTGTCGAAGGAAGGCACGAAAATCCTTGAGAGAAATGATGTTGTCATCAAGTGTCAATATGTGGAGATTTGACTGGTCACCGGTTTGATCACGAGGTGAAACCGGTAGCAGAACCATTGGAAACCAGAATGGAATGCTGCAGAGCTGTTTCATCCCAGTTTGTAATTCATGGTCGTTAGGTTCATTCCCATTGGCCAAATGCTCTTCGGGATTGTCATGACACTGAAAATATGGAGATTGAATCCCACCAGGTGTGCTACGCTTCGGGGTCGCGAAGAAGGACGAGACATCTGTCCAGTACTCCCTGCTGATTTCCCAGTGATTTCAGCTTGTGATTAAACCTGTAACTAAACGACGATGTGTTTATGCAGATGAACAGCACTGATGCCGACTCTTCAAGTGAGATAAGGCATTTCTGCAGTCAGCCACATTTCAACGTGTCCCTAAACACTTTGTTAGTGTGTGTGCGTGTGTTAGTGAGCATCTAAACAATGAGTGCATTCATCGATGCATATGGTGTAGAAACCACGTGAGTCAGAGTGTTTGGATGCTTCAAATGGAAGTATAATCTGGGTAAATATGATGTGTTCAGTTTCAATGTGTTTGTATACTCTGTGCTTGGCAGTTCGACAGCGAAGCTTCCTCTGTTCACCTCAAACAAGCTGATCCATACTGGAGTGACCGCAATTCAAACCACTTAAATCTCACAGGACACAAGGATATCAAACATAACATACACATGAGCTACAAACTTTATCTATTAGTTTAATACTTCAATTATTTATGATGTACAGATTGCGGGCCTGTTCACTTGGAAGCACTTCAGTAATGTTACCACACTAAAGGCGTTGAACGCATGCCCCGTGCATTGCACCAAGTGACCTGAAGCTTTTAGCACCGTCATGAGATCTGTGCACGAGTCAGAATGCAGATTTTCACCATACCGGCTAGGCTCAGACGTCATTGCTGCACAAGTATCCAAATATACAGCTTGCAGGTGGAAAATCGTTGTTCGAGACAGCATGTAATTTGATTGCATACTTATATCGTTATTATTTGAGAAATATCAGTGACTCTACTGTCCATAATTGGCACCTATCGTTCACTCAGGTTAACAAGAAATCTCGTGTTTAACATATTTCACATTCTCATTTCCAGTTCTCTTGTAAATATGACATTTCATTCGAAAAGCAAGTCGGGTTTCGTTGATTGGTCAGCTGAAGTTCACTAGCGTGTTCATATTGCTTGGATCGTTATTCTTTAAATTAGCATCATTGTATTGATTATGACATCAGGGGTGACAATGAAACGTCAGCCATTCATAAATCACTCGAAGACTTATATGTCCTAATACAATTTGAATTCTTCTCATTTCAGCTCTGTCCTGTAAGTAGTAGTGCTTATACTAGTATAAATGTTTCTTTGTTAAATTGACTAGAAGGCAACGAAATAAAAGATGGTACCAGTTTATTCTGCTAAGACTGTAGTTCTTGCTTTGTTCAAATTCATTAAGGAGAATGATTGTATGAATAAACTTCTACTACAACTCAATTGCATCACGAATTTAACGACCTAGTGCAATTCAAACTGAAGGAGTCTGATGAATAAATAAAGGAAAATTACTCTAGCCTCGTGTTGTTCGCTAGTCATCTCAGTGATTTCAGTATTGATCACGAACTGACTTGAGTTTGAGGACCAGTGAGAACTGGGCAGATTCGCGGAAATTACGAGCTGTTGCTGAAGAATGCGGGAAGATGAGTTCTGCGAACTGCTCCAATCACTAATCGCAATGTCAACCACAGCAGTGACAATATTAATACCATCAACAAGTCAAATGGTGCAATGCAGATTCCATTGTTGCATACCATTTCCGGTGGTGGTGGACACACGTTTCAAGAGACTTCGACAATCTATGCATTCACTGACAGGTTAGCATCTTCATCAACCGATTAGAGTTTAGTCTGCACAAGTGAGTGGAAATAAAAAATACGCGATACGGGAACTAATGGATTTCACCCTCGGACATATCACAGCATTCTAGTTCTCAATATCCGGTGATGTATTCTTCCCCAGTGATTTACTCCATAAAACAATCCCCAACACGAAATTCCGCATCTTCCAAAGTCTGCTTAGGAAGCATTGCTGGTTGATGTCTGAGCTGTATCAAACTACTTATATCAGTCAGTCAGTAGCATGTAGAATTATTCACATTTTTAGTCTCGTTAAATAATTGTTTCGCAGACACAACGGCAAAGCATACATGTTGGGCAGTCGGATCTACTCGCTTCAGAAAATTCCCAACACTGCTTGCGAATAATGCGATTCATATAGTTGTCTCACGGGGACAGTAAACATCTGGATCGAAAGACACATGTCCATCTTCTCAATCGTTGAGTGAACATAATCCAGTGAAATGCCGACAGCGTGATTATCGACAGGATGGAGGACCAATGACCTTGTGTTCGTTCGTTTTCTCAACTGTGTCATTGGCAAATCTTAACGGCGTTGAGTGGAGGTTTCTTCGAAAATTCTCCTTTTATTTGACTGTTTAATTATTGATTCGATAAGTTTCAATGGATCTTTCTACAAAATCACTATCCATTTAGCCGAAAACCACGAGAAGACATGATTCTCTGTGAGCTCTGTTTTAAAGCTTTTGTGCAGTTGAGTAAATTTACGTGTGAATTTCTTCAACAACTGATATTCCTCAATGAACTGTTGAAATATAGTTGGATATCCCAAATATCCAGGAGACATTCACGTTATAATACTCGTCAGATTGTCTCCTGGAACCCGAATAGAGGAAGCAGTGATTCAGTCATCCGAGTGTGACATACAGATAATCATGTGCTCAGGTGGATTAGTAGTGGAGCAGCCCTTTGAGAGAAATGCCAGGGATTCAATTGCAGTTCAGACGCTTCAATGCGGTGTTGTGTTTCTCTCAGGAAGCAAGATACGCATGATGATCGAATGTAATCCAGAAGTAGTTGAAACAATCCTCAAATATTTGATCCTTTCTAATAATATCAGTAGTTAAGGGATTAGATATTCGCTGTCTATGAATGAACTTCACTCACAGTCTGATTGACATTAATATTCTCAAATCTAATTTCACATAGTTTATTTTACATTTTGTTGGCTGTAATAATGAAGACTCATTATAATTAATAATCACTTGAGTGTACGTGGGAACGTTAGCTTACTTCAGGACATCTCCATTTAATTCTGTTCTCTGCAGTCCTGTTCACCTGTCTTCACGACCGCCTACTAACTATTAATTCTTCCTCACACGATCCTCTCGACATCACCATTAGAAGCTCCACTCGACTTTCCGCATTCGCATTCCATCCGAGCGATAGCCTGGCGTCTGATTTTAATCAAGAGTCATCTCAGTGCAAATCCGAACCAATAGAAAACATTTAGATACATCTTACAACAAGCCATTTGAACATGCATTCAGTAGGATAAGATTTAAACAAAACAACTAATAAGTAGACTGAATTTTATCATTTCATGTAATTTCAGATCTATCGTAAGTTGATCATTACTATTATTATTACAACTGCTATGAATAAGACAGAGGACATTTAATCACCCTTCGAAACTAATCCAATTTTTGAATAACTGATATTTGATGCTCCGGCCTCCACCCTTGATGAGGTTACTACCATTTAGTGCTGAAGAATCACAAACTACGACGAAACAGTACCTGCATTTTTCCACTAATTCTTCAACTCTCCCCTCTAATCTCATTACGCAACTTCACGTCAATCAAATCCAAGAAATTCGACATGCTCCCAAATATTTCTGCAAAATTTGTCGGCTTTATATGTTCCTCCCCTCCTATGAAGACATGAAACTGGGTCACGCACCTTCAATGGTGGCGATGACGGCAGTGACTTGACGCCTAACGTACCTTGTCAGTGTCATTCAGTCGTCCATCAGTCAGACAGGTTTCAAGCAGTCGATCAATCACGCCTCGGTGTTTCGATTTTCAAATTCCATTGACATTGTTGTACACGCCATTACTCAATTTGAGAACTTTAATAGAATTTCCATGTCATTGTCATAGAGAATTCATTGAACTCTATGAAATTTTCAATCTTGTGTGCTTTTCTGTCTCTTCGGAAAACAAATTACAGGTTTGCAGTGTAAGTCAATTTTCCTGTTGTATTCTGCTACTCACAGTCATCCTGAGCTTGCCTTTACTGACATTTCTAAAAACATGTTGGGCTGTTTTTGAAGATCAGACTGATTTGAAGGTGAGGGCGTGTAGTTGGTGAATGTCATCTAGAAAATCACTGAGACCAATGGAGCACTGAGAAGCTATTCAACACATTCGGGGGGCACAAAACAGTGTGCATTGTCAGTAACTTTTTATCATAATTATTATAATTCCCTTCGATTCCAGTGGAAAACAGAGCTCCAACAGGACATCTCCACTTCACTCGGTTCTCTGCAGTGTCACTTAGCTGGCTACACGATCAACCATACTCTTTGATTTACGCCTCAAACGATCTTCTTCACGTCACCCTCAATTGCTCAATCCACCGTTTCTCATCCGGCGTCTTTTCGAGGGCTAGCATGATGCGTGATGTTACTGAATAGTATCCTCAGCATGCGTCCTTATGCTGAGTACAGCAGACGTCCACACTGATTTCAGTTTATGAGAGGTCTGTTTTGCGATTCCAATTTTGTTTCTCTCGAAATCGTCATCCATTCCGATTGTGGTTGAAATTATCCGGATGCGTCGCTCTAAAATCGAATTTCTGAATTCGTAATCTCTGTTTTTCGTAAGATCATACTGCTTTGATAGTAAAAATACGTAAAGAATGAATGTTGTGTAGAAAATCGCTGGCAACGTTTGAGCACACAGCTGCTATTTCAGCCTGTCTTTTCGCAAAGCAGCATTCTATCATTGAACATCCGAAGCGTGATCCACGATTAACACCAGTCCTCAGCTTCCTCAGCTGAGTCATAACAGCTACACTAATCATCACCTTGGGCATTGAGATCAAGATTGTTGACCATTCAGTCACTCAGGCTCCAATTCAATTACGCGTAAATTCAAAATTCTCTCAGTTGCAAACTTTAGTTCATCGACCAGAAAATGTTATCCGCAATCATTTCTCCTCAGATATTTTTTCGTGTGCTCAGCTGGTCACAACACATACCTGCGCCAGATATTCTCAAACTGATTGATGAATTTATATGAAAATTGACTTGGAATTCAATGAACGTGAGATACACGCACTCATGATCATTCTCCTCTCGTCTTAACACAATTGCAAACAGTCAATGCGCTTGCAGTGTAAAGTGACGTCATTATTTCATCACACACATTCGCATCGTCCAATTACAGCTATTATGAAGGAATGAATGAGGAAAACACACTTCAATGTTTGAATGATAACAGAGAAAATTCTGCAAGATGAACTCGTCAGAAGTATAAACATCACATCCTGAACGCAACCAATATTTCGATGAATTTGGAAATGTCTACGAAATACACCACATCCACGACGTGTTGGTTGATTGTCTCCTCCTGTAGTTTCAAGTGTCCATTTGCAGAGATTCAATTGATCAAGAGACTGACCAAGTAACCGCATTAGATGTCACGTTTATCTGTTGCTGAATAGCCCGAAGCTAAGACAAAACATTTGTCCAGTAGCCAGTGGTGATCGAATACATGTCATTTTGTTGTCTAACCTTTGTGTATTTCTTGAATCAAACTCAGTACCTCTACAACTATTACAAAGCTCATCAGATAGTCTTTCTTCTTCTTTACTTCAACAGCAATATGGGGTGGGTATAACTGACTGACTCATTGAAATTTTACATACTTGGTCTCCTTTGTTCATTTATTTTATCTATATACAGACAGGACACAATATGAGAATGACAGATACTCATTTGATGTAAATCACAAGTGACTGGAGCTATCAAAGCGGAGTACTCCATTGCTGGAATCCTCAGCAAATATATACAGTTAGATAGTATTTGTTACCTGGTGGTCTCTGCTACATATCTTCAGTCTGTCTCAGCTTTCCTCTGCATATGTGTTGGATAGCAGGTTGTGAAGTGTCGTGCTCCATGGCGGATTTTGTTGTTGCCTCACATTTCCAACTTGTCATGTTATCTTCAGCACATATCGAAGGCAGGTGCATATGAATGCCTCCACTACCCTCTTTGGAAGGGCTTTCCGTGATGCACGCGCAAATAAATTCCATGAACCATATGTAAGCTATTACTTGACATTCATGTTGGGAATTCGGATAAACTTCCTCGAGCTCAATGTCGTTGGTCTCCACAGAGTAACAAATGCACCTCTTCCCTTCGAAATCTCGTCTGGGATTGTCATTCTCATCATTGCCGCCTCCAGCTGAAATGACACTCACCATCCGGGTTAGTGGACGAGTTGACTTTCTTGCGGATTGTTCCACAGCTGATGAGTGGTGTTTGCTGAAGTTAGTCGAGTATCTCAATCACTTCTGTCTGGTGTGTGTTCGTTGCCTTTTCTGTCAGATTGTTGGCGTTCCTTTGTAAATCATCGAGTGCTTTCAAGTCAGAGGAGACATAAATCATCGTTGAAATCCACATTTTATAGGCTCTTATCACTTCCAACTAATGGAAACTGGTATATATGTCCATCCATCTATCTACTTTCAACTTGGTGTCTGTTTGCTTCTATGCATTTCATGTATTGTTCATCTACTTGCCACTATTTTTGAATGCTGAATATATATGCTGAATTTTCATGCATTTGGACAAATTCTCTGTTTGTCTTTTCAACAGGCTTCAATGGTAAGAGATAAGCTCACCTCTAAACTAATAATTAACACACAATGACAGTTGTGTGCACATTTCGTTTTGGTTCCAACTAATAGACGCCAGTCTGTGAATAATGAAACCACGTGTGATTTGAAAATCATGGTGAAATGTCACCCTACGTTGGGATGTTGTTCGTCTTATTGAGAGCCGTAGTGAGTGAAATCTTCTGAGTAATGAACACAAACCAGCTAGCTGACCAGCTAAATGATGTTGTCCAGAAGTGGAATTCACCAGAGACAGATATCCTACAATTCACCAACTGTCATCTGGATATATATTCACACACCTCAATAAATAATCTCGGTGCTGATATTAGTAATTCATCATTTCTTGATTTCTCTGCATTTATGAATCACTTTCAGGTACCACATGTAAGTTGGTAATTATGATATAGCGAAAAAATCAGAAATAGAACAATATTATTTGGTGTGGGAGAGAGCAGTGTGTCAGCAGTTAGTTGTTGTCACTTTGAATGATTATTGATAGAGTATTGACCAGCATTGGACTATTTTGCCCAATCTTGATGAAGTCAAGGGTGTCATGGGTGAATAAGGAATGTGGACAAGTAGAGATGATTATCGCTCACGATGCGAATTTGAAGTTAAGCATTTATTGGATTGGGTGGATACCTTTTTCGAAGAAAGGCACGAAAATCCTTGAGAGAAATGACGATGTCATCAAGTGTTGGTCACTGGAAATGTGACTGGTCACCAGTTTGATCACGAGGTGAAACCGGTAGGAGAACAATTGGAAACGAGCATGGAATTCTTCATAGCTGTTTCGTACAAGTTCGCAATTCACAGGTCGTTAGGTTCAGTCCCAATTCTCGAAGGATTTTCGGGCATGTTATGTAACAGGGAGATATTGAGATTGAATCTCACCAGGTGCGTTACGCTTCAGAGTCGCGATGAAGGACGAGACATCTGTCCAGTACTCCCTGCTGTTTTCCCAGTGATATCAGCTTGTGATAAAACTTGTGAGTAAACGACAAAGTGTTTACACCGATGAACAACAGTGATGCCGACTCTTCAAGTGAGATAAGACATTTCTGCAGTCAGCCACATTTCAATGTGTCTCTAAACACTTTGTGCGTGTGTGTGCATGTGTCAGGGAGCATCTTCACAATGACTGCATCCCTCAATGAATATGGTGTAGAAATCACGTGAGTCAGGGTGTTTGGATGTATCGACTGAAATGGCGATCAAGGTAAAGTTGATGTTCTCAGTCACAATGTGTTTTTATTCTATGTGCTTGGCAGTTTAATGGTGAAGCTTCCTCTGTTCACCTCGGACAAGCTATTCCACACTGTAGTGACCGCAATTCAAACCACCCAAATCTCAGTGGACACAAACATATCGAACATAAGACCCACATGAGCTACAAACTTTATCTATTAGCTTAATACTTCAATTAATTATGATGCACAGAATGCAGGCCAGTTCACTGGACAGCCTTCAGGAATTTTAGCACACCGATGGCGTTGAACGCATGCACCGTGCATTGCATCAAGTGACCTGAAGCCTTGAGCGATGCAGATTTCCTCTTTACCGGCTAGGCTCAGACGCAAGTGCTGCACACGCATTCAAATATTCAGATAGCAGGTGGAAAATCGGCATCCGAAACAGTATGTAATTTGATTGCATGCTCAAATCATTATTCGTTGAGAAATATCTTCTCTAAATTGGAATCATCTGTGTCGAATACACCTAGTGATTACCATTGCTGTGCACTTGAAAATGAATCGATTGCGAAGGCCACACATATCAGAAACTCGCCAACATTCAGTGTACAGTGGTGCTAGCACAGGAGGGCGTTGCCTCCTGGTAGCTGAAAAACGTCGTGTAGCACAGCAGCAGTTAAGGTGGCTGCTCATGTACATGAATATATCTTTATAAAAGCGAAATACAATCGTGGATGAGCAAGGACCAATAGCGTTTCGGTGTTAGGACTGTATGATATTTCAATTCGTAAAGGATACCCGAAAGTAATGAATAAAAGAAGTATAGCTACAATAACACCAATAATACTGAGGACAGTGATCCAAGGGACATCTTTTCACGCTGCCGAATTGGTGGCATACAAGTCATTGTTATCTTTGCGTCAAATTCACTATGCATTTAATCACTCATCAGATTTTGTTAATCCTGTATTGGTACACACACTAATTCTCACAAAGGTTTTAGGGATACTTTGGAAAGCAAGATTTATGCAATAACTGAATCCCACAGTGACGCTCCTTGCAACCACCTCCGTGAATATTTGCACAGAAGGTGGAATAACTTGATCGGTGACTCTCTTGTTACTAATTGGCACGTATCTTTCACTCAAGTTAACAAGAAATCTCCTGTTCAACTTATTTCACATTATCATTTCCAGTTCTCTTGTAAATATGACATTTCATTCGAAAAACAACCCGTGTTTCGTTGATTGGTCAGCTGAAGTTCACTAGCGTGTTCATATTGCTTGGATCGTTACTCTTTAACTTAGCTTTACTGTTTTGATTATGACAACAGGGGTGACATTGAAACGTTAGCCAATCATAAATCACTGGAAGACTTAAATGTCCTAATACAATATGAATTCTTCTCATTTCAGCTCTGTCCTGTAAGTAGTAGTGGTTATACTAGTATAAATGTTCCTTTGCTGAATTGACGAGAAGGCAACGAAATAAAAGATGGTACCACTGTATTCTGCTAAGACTGTAGTTCTCGCTTTGTCCAAATTCACTAAGGGGAGTAAATGTATGAATAAACTCTAACTACAACTCAATTGCATCACGAATTTAATCACCTAGTGCAATTCGAACTATACGAGCCTGATGAATAAATAAAGGAAAAATACTCTGGCCGCGTGTTGTTCGCTAATCATCTCAGTGATTTCACTAGTGATCACGAACTAACTTGAGTTTGAGGACCAGTGAGAACTGGGCGGATTCGCGGAAATTACGACTTGTTGCTGAAGAATGCGGGAAGATGAGTACTGTGAACTGCTCCAATCACTAATCGCAACGTCAACCACAGCAGTAACAATATTAATACCATCAGCAAGTCAAATGGTGCAAAAGGAAGGACATTTTACAATGCAGATTCCATTGTTCCATACCATTTCCGGTGATGGTGGACACACGTTTCAAGAGACTTCGACAATCTATACAATCACTGACAGGTTATCAGCTTCATCGACCGACTAGAGTTTAGTCTGCACAAGTGAGCGGAAATACAAAATACGCGATACGGGAACTAATGGATTTCACCCTCGGACATATAACAGCTTTCTAATTCTCAATAGCAAGGGAGGGTTCTCCTTCAGTGATTTACTCCATAAAATAATCCCCAACACGAAATTCCGCAATTTTCAAAGTCTGCTGAGGAAGCATTGCTGGTTGATGTATGAACTGTATCAAACTACTTATATTAGTCAGTCAGTAGCATGTAGAATTATTCACATTTGCAGTTTCGTTAAGTAATTGTTTCGCAGACACAACGGCAAAGCATACATGTTGGGCAGTGGGATCTACTCCCTTCAGAAAATTCCCAACACTACTTAAGAATAATGCGATTCGCATAGTTGTCTCACGGGGACAGTAAACATTTGAATCGAAAGACACATGTCCAATCGTTGTCTCAATCGTTGAGTGAACATAATCCTGTGAAATGTCGACACCGTGATTATCGACAGGATGGAGGACCAATGACCTTGTGTTTGTTCGTTTTCTCAACTGTGTCATTGGCAAATCTTAACAAGGTTGAGTGTAGGTTTCTTCGAAAATTCGTTTTTCATTTGACTGTTTAATTATTGATTCGATAAGTTTCAATGAATCTTTCTACAAAATCACTATCCATTCAGCCGAGAGACACGAGAAGACATGATTCGCGGTGAGCTACTTTTTACCTTTTGTGCAGTTGAGTAATTTGTCATGTGAATTTCTTGAACAACTGACATTCATCAATAAACTATTGAAATGTAGTTGGATACCTCAAATCTCGAGGAGACATTCACGTTACAATACTCGTTGTATTATCAACTTTAGTCCGAATACAAGAAGCAAGGATTCAGTCATCCGAGTTTGACATACAGATGAACATGTGCTCAGCTGGGTAAGTAGTGGCGCAGCCATTCAGGAGAAATGTCAGAGATTCAATTGCAGTGGAGGCGCTTCGATGAGGTAGTGTGTTTCTCTCAGGAAGCAAGATACGCATGATGATCGTATGTAATCCAGAAACAGTTGGAACAATGCTCAAAGGTGTAATCCTTAGTAATAACATGAGTAGTGAAGGGATTACAGTTTCACTGACTAGGAATGACCTTTACTCACAGTCTGATTGACATAAATATTCTCAAATCTAATTTCACATCGTATATTTTTAAATTTTGTTGGCTGTAATAGGGAACACTCATTGCCACTAATATTCTCTTGGATTCACGAGGGAACATTAGATTTCTTAAAGACATCTCCAGTTAACTCTGTTCTCTGCAGTCCTCTTCTCCTGTCTCCACGACCTCCAACTAACTAGTATTTCTCCTTCACACGATCCTCTCTACATCATCTTCGGACGCTCCAGTCGTCGTTTCTCATTCGCATTCTCATCTGAGCGATGGCCTGGCGTATGATTTTCATCAAGGGTCATCTCAGCCCACATCTGATCCTATGAAGAACATTTAGGCACGTCTTACATTAAGCCATTTCAACATGCATTCAGTAGGATAAGATTTCAACAAAACAACTAATAAGTAGACTGAATTTTATCATTTTATGTAATTTCAGACCTCTCGTAAGTTGATTATTTTTATTATTACTACAATTAATAAGATGCAGTACATTTAATCACGCTTCAAAACTACTCCAATTTCGGAATAACTGATGTTTCAGGCTCCAGCTTCCACTCCTGCTAAGGTCATTTCCATGTAGTGCTGAAGGATCACAAACCACGACAAAACAGTACATGCATTTTTCCACTGATTCTCCAACTCTCTCCTCTAATCTCATCACCCAAATTCACGTCAATCCAATCCCTGCAAATCAATATGCTCTAAAATATTTCTGCAAAATTTGTCGACTTTATATGCTCCTCCCCTCCCGTGAAGCCATGAAAATGTGTCACTCACCATCAATGACCGCGATGACAGCAGTGACTTGACGCCTTACATAACTTGTCAGTGTCATTCAGTCGTCCATCAGTGAGACAGCTTCTGAGCAGTCGATCAATCTAGCCTCTGTGTTCTGATTCTCAAATTCCATTGACATTGTTGCACACACTGTTAATTAATTCGAAAACATGAATAGAATTTCCATGTCATTGCCATAGCGAATTCATTGAACACTATAAAATTTTCAATCTTGTGTGTATTTCTGAATCTTTGAAAAACAAATTACAGATTTGCAATGTAAGTCAATTTTCCTGTGGTTTAAATTTTGCTGATGCGTCTTATCACAAACAATGTACACTGTGATTGCGATCTACGTAGAATGGTGGCCGCATTACAACCTTACTGATAGAATTCAGTCTGCACCAAAGAGAGGACTAGACGCATCACACTCGCGACTAATATCAAACAAAATATCCACTACAGTCCTACAGGAGTTCAATCGCGAGCCTGAATAGATCAGTGGTAACGTCTTTGACTGCAGTACTCACTGGGTGACGCGGGTTCGAATCTCAGAAGGCACCTGAGTTCCTTCAATGTTGCATATACGCCTTGCTGACTGGTGAGTGCCAACTAGCACGAAACCTAGGTCTAAGGCTTCCTGCCGATTGCCTTAAACCATCTAATATCATCATGAGATGAAGATTGCTGACCATTGAGTCACTCAGGCTCCAATTCAATGACCCGTAAATTCAAACTTCTGTCAGTTGCAAACTTTAGTTCAGCGACCAGAAAATGTTATCCTCCTCAGGTATATTTTCGTGTGCTCCACTGGTCACAACACATGCATGGTCCAGATATTCTCAACCTGATGAATGAAATTATATGACGATTGACGTGGAATTCAATGAACGTGGGATACACGAACTCATGATCATTCTCCTCTCGTCTTAACACAAATGCATACAGTCAGTGCGCTTGCAGTGTAAACTGACGTCAGCATTTCATCTCACATGTCCGCATCAGTTGCAGTCTGACTTCATCAAATTACAGCGATTATGTAAGAATGAATGAGGAAACACACTTCAGTCTGTGAATGATAACGGAGAAAATACTGCAAGATGAACTCGTCAGAAGTATAAACATCACAGTCTGCTTTTCTAGCTGAAGTCAACAAGAATTAATCTGCATTTCGAAGATGACAGTGATGAGGAGGAAGGAGAGAGAATACACGAGACACAAATATCTGATGAACGGTGTTATTTCATGGGGCGACATAACAACTCATTAGACTGAAATCAGCCCAGTGAGCTGAGATCATTACCATGGATGATTGTGCAATCAGTGTATTCAAAATCAAAATGCATTTACCATGGGAGTAGTGAGACACTGATCGCGCTCTCCTTCAGTAGGCACACATCTGCTTGCATCTCGTTTCGAGACCGCTTTGGCGAATCAATGGTAGCCTTGTAGTCCTGAACGCAACTAATATTTCGATGAACTTGGAAATGTCTACGAAATATCCCGTGCCCACGACGTGTTGTTTGATTGTCTCCTGTTGTAGTTTCAAGTGTCAATTTGCAAGGATTCAATTGATCAACAGGCTTGACAAGTAACCGCGTTAGATGTCACGTTTATCTGTTGTAGAATAGTCCGAAGCTAAGACGGAACATTTGTCCAGTAGCCAGTGATTATTGAATACATGTCATTTTATTGTCTAACCTTTGTGTATTTATTGATTCAAACTCAGTATCTCTACAACTACTTCAACCCTCACCAGATAGTCTTCCTTCTTCTTTACTTCAACAGCAATATGGGGTGAGTAAAGCTGACTAACTCATTGGCATTTCACATACTTAGTTGGCTCTATTCATTTTTTTATCGGTATGCAGATAAGATATAATATGAGAATGACAAATTCTTATTTGATGTTAATGAGAAGTGAATGAAGGTCTCAAAGCGGAGTACTCCTTTGCTGGACTCCTCAGCAAATATATACAGTTAAATAGTATTTCTCTACTCGACAACTGACGTCGAGTACGCCTGTCAGTAACACAGTCAGTAATGAAACATGCTCCCATTGGGTTAAGATGAGATATAGGCAACCGGTGAACTGTGAAACACTGATTGAAAGGATTCCGTGATGTGAAGTTTAAGTGGAACAACTGAAAATAGCGAGGTAATCGATCAGAAATGAGGAATATCATTCACAAGTGAAGAAGTATATTCGGATGATGTGTAGAGCTCGTTTTTAATAATGTCGACAGTTGAATGAATGAAGTGAAAACGGTGCCTAGAAGGAAAGAGTCATTAATGGGACCAAGTGAATATTTAGACTGAGATATGACCATCATTAGACAGAATATATCTTATTCAACTGGCTTCAGGAATAGGCACAAGCGTTCATTTCATCGTCAAACCATTTTCCATATCACATCAGGACAACAAAACTATTCGCATTCCATTCAGTTTGTTGTTGTCACTGACATGATGTGTATTGTCACCTGAATATCTCCTCAACATATCTCCAGTCTGTCTCAGCTTTCCTCCCCATATGTGTTGGATAGTAGTTTGTGAAGTGTCGTGCTGCCTGGTGGATTTCGTTGTTGCCTCACATTTCCGACTTGTCATATTATCTTCAGCACATATCGAAGGCAGGTGCATATGAATGTCTCCAACAACAATTTTCGAAGGTCTTTTCGTGATGCAGGCACAAACCAATTCCATCAACCATATGTAGGCTCTGACTTGACATTCATGTGGAGAATTCGGACACACTACCTCGAGCTCAATGTCATTGGTCTCCACAGAGTAACGAATTCACAACCTTCTTTTTGAGGTCTTGGCTGGCTTTGTCATTCTCATCAATGCCGTCTCTAGCTGAAATGACACTCACCATTTTGGTGAGTGGACGAGTTGACTCCCTTGCGGATTCACCCAGAGCTGATGATTGATGTTTAATACAGTTAGTCGGGTATCTGAATCTATTCTGTCTGGTGTATGTTCGTCGCCCATTTCTGTCAGCTTATTGGCTTTCCTTTGTAAATCATCGAGTGCTTTCAAGTCAGAGGAAACATGAATCATCGTTGAAATCCACATTTTATAGGCTCCTGTCATTGTGAACTAATGGAAATTGTTATATATCCATCTATCTACTTTCAACTTGGTGTCTGTTTGCTTCTATGCATTTCATGTATTGTTCATCTACTTGCCACTAATTTTGAATGCTTGACATATATGCTGAATCTTCATGCATTGAAACAAATTCTCTGTATGTCTTTTCAACAGGCTTCGATGGTAAGAGATAAGCTCACCTCTAAACTAATTATTAACACACAATGACAGTTACATGCACATTTTGTTTTGGTTACGAGAAATAGATGCCAGTCTGTGAATAATGAAACCACGTGTGATTTGAAAATCAAGCTGAAATTTCACCCTTATTTGGAATTTTGGCCTGCTAGCCAGTTAGCTAGCTAGTTGTCAGAAGACACAACAGTCGTATTCTTTCATGTTTGATGGAATTAGACATCTATGGACAATTTATCCTGTTTGGGAGTCACCGAATGCAAATATCTGTATCATCGGTCAGTGACAGTGATCCCATTGAAACTCGTTCGAATCCTACAAAACATCGTTGCGAACACCAAAACCTTGGCCGATAGGGCATCTGACAGGTACTAAACACGACAAAATGTGCGTCATGGAATACACTGCTACCCGTCATCAAGCAAAGTAGCATCGTGTTGATCTTGAGACATCGTTGAATCCATTGTACTAGAAGTCAACATGTCAGGAGAGACCAAGCACTTTAGTTCAGTATGAGAATCAATCGACGGGAGATGTAAATCACGCTGAGAACGAACAACATTACTTTTTCTATTATTGCATTAGGTAACGCCCAACTTGCTGCATCTCATCCAGTCTACACTCAAAATGGTGCCTGATGCGTGGAGTCATTCAACACTCCCTCTCTTTATTTCTATCTATCTATCTAGTTATCTGTCCATCTATTGAGCATTTGTCCATTTCATCTTGGTTTGCCTTTTTTTCTATTTGTTGCTAATCATTTCCGGTTATCGGATCTTCCGTATTCAGCCGGTGAAGGTGCTTTTTGATGAAATTCTGCAGTAGCCTGTTAGAAATACTTTAGATAGTGCTCAGGGCAAGTTTCTGAAGCATTTACCAGCAACGACTTACCTCATATTAGTGCTGAAAATTCGAGTCATCATTTCCCTCATGCTGAGTGTGGCAGAAAATTTTAACTCCGATGGAAAGAACGCGGACATTTATGAAGATCAGACAGGGATGTATAATAAGAATCTATGGCAATGACAGAAATATATGACGCCACCGAATACCTGGTATCCACTTGTTTTGTAGGGTGAATAAAACGAAGTCACTCACTAGTTAGATGGACTGATTTCATAGACTCACTCACCCTAATACAACGACTCCATTCAGCTGGTGTTGTAAAGGAGTGGAATTCACTCGAGGCAGATATCCTACAATTCGACAGGTGTCATCTGGATATACATACGCGCTTCCAATAAATGATGGCAATACCAATGAAAAATTTGCTCGAACAGACTTCAACAAATAATCTCAATGTTGATATTGGTAATTTATCATTTCTTGTTGTCTTTGCATTTGTGAATTACTCTCAGGTACCACATGTAAGTTGCTATTTATGACACATACCAGACATTTCCGATATTTTCATATCTGAAACACGACATTATTATTTGATGTGGGAGAGAGCAGTCTGTCAGAAGATAGTTGCTGTCAATTCGAATTATCGGTAGAGTATTTACCCGTATTAGACAATTTAGCACTATCTTGATGAAGTCAACTGTGTCAAGGGTGAATAGAAAATGTAGTAAAATAGAGATAACGATCGATATGTTTGTGCAGATGAACAACACTTGTGCCGATTCTTCAAGTGAGGTAAGGCATTTCTTCAGACAGCCATATTTCAACGTGTCCCTAAACATTTTGTGCGTGTGTGTCCATTACGTTAGTGAGAAACTTCACAATGACTGCATTCCGCAATGCATATGGTGTAGAAATCACGTGAGTGAGGGTGTTTGGATGTATCGGCTGAAATAGCGATGTGGGTAAAGTTGATGTGCTCAGTCACAATGTGCATGCATTCTCTGTGCTTGGCAGTTTAATAGTGAAGCTTCCTCTGTTCACCGCAGACAAGCTGATCCACACTGGAGTGACCGCAATTCAAACCACTCACATCTCACAGGACACAAGCATATCAAACATAACACCCACATGAGCTACAGACTCTATCTATTAGTTTAATACTTCAATTAATTATGATGCACAGAATGCAGGCCAGTTCACTGGACAGCCTCCAGGAATTTTAGCACACCAATGGCGTTGAACGCATGCATCGTGCATTGCACCAAGTGTTCTGAAGCTTTTAGCGCCGTCTTGAGATCTGTGCACGAGTTGGAATGCAGATTTTCACCTTACTGGCTAGGCTCAGAAGTCATTGCTGCACAAGTATCGAAATATACAGCTTGCAGGTGGAAAATCGGTGTTCGAGACAGTATGTAATTTGATTGCATACTGAAATCATCATTCTTTGAGAAATGTCAGTGACTCTACTGTCCATAATTGGCACCTATCGTTCACTCAAGTTAACAAGAAATCTCCTGTTCAACACATTTCACATAATCATTTCCAGTTCTCTTGTAAATATGACATTTCATTTGGAAACCACCCCGAGTTTCGTTGATTGGTCAGCTGAAGTTCACTAGCTTGTTCATATTCCTGGGATCGTTATTCTTCAACTTAGCTTCACTGTATTTTTTGTGACACAAGGGGTGACAATGAAACGTCAGTCAATCATATGTCACTGGAAGAGATAAATGTTCTAATACAATTTGAATTCTTCTCATTTCAGCTTTGTCCTGTAAGTAGTAGTGGTTATACTAGTATAAATGTTTCTTTGCTAAATTGACGAGAAGGCAACGAAATAAAAGACGGTACCACTTTATTCTGCTAAGACTGTAGTTCTTGCTTTGTTCAAATTCATTAGAGGATTAAATGTATGAATAAACTCTTACTACAACTCAATTGCATCACGAATTTAACGACCTAGTGCCATTCGAACTATACGAGCCTGATGAATAAATAAAGGAAAAATACTCTGGCCTCGTGTTGTCTGCTAGTCACCTCAGTGATTTCTCTGATTTCAGTATTGATCACGAACTGACTTCAGTTTGAGGACCAGTGAAAACTAGTCGGAGATTACGACCTGTTGCTGAAGAATGCCGGGAAGACGAGTTCTGCGTACTGCTCCAATCACTAATCGCAACGTCAACCACAGCGTTGACAATATTGATACCATCAACAAGTCAAATGGTGCAATGCAGATTCCATTGTTCCATACCATTTCCGGTGATGGTGGACACACGTTTCAAGAGACTTCGACAATCTATGCATTCACTGACAGGTTAGCATCTTCATCAACCGAATAAACTTTAATCTGCACAAGTGAGTAGAAATACACAATATGCGATACGGGAACTAATGGATTTCACCCTCTGACATATCACAGCTTTCTAATTCTCAATAGCAAGGGATGATTCTCCTTCAGTGATTTACTCCATAAAAAAATCCCCAACGCGAAATTCCGCAATTTTCAAAGTCTGCTTAGGAAGCATTGCTGGTTGATGTCTGAGCTGTATCAAACTACTTATATTAGTCAGTCAGTAGCATGATGAATTATTCACATTTGTAGTTTCGTTAAATAATTGTTTCGCAGACACAGCAAAGCATTCCCAACACTACTTGTGAATAATGCGATTCACATAGTTGTCTCATGGGGACAGCAAAAATCTGGGTAGCAGGAGACATGTTCATCTTCTCAATCATTAGGTGAACATTATCCAGTGAAATGCCGACAGCGTGATTATCGACCAGATGGAGGACCAATGACCTTGTGTGCGTTCGTTTTCTAAACTGTGCCATTGGCAAATCCTAACGTCGATGAGTGAGGTTTCTTCGCCTTTTATTTGACACTTTAATTGTTGATTCGATAAGTTTTAATCAATCTTTCTATAAAATCACTATCCATTCAGCCGAAAAACACGAGAAGATATGATTAGCGGTGAGCTCTTTTTTACCTTTTGTGCAGTCGAGTAATTTTTCATGTGAATTTCTTCAAAAATTGACATTATTCATTGAAAAATGAGAATAGTTTTCGACTTCATCAACGCTAGGTATACATTCACGTCAAAATACTCGCCAGATTGCCAATTGGAATCCGAATGTTGGATAACACTTCGACGTTTTAAACTTTGAGCACTGGATTAGATCCTCGTTTGGAACATCATCACCAACTGCGGAATGCAGGTACATACAACTCGCGATTCTCTTCCCACAGTCAGTTACCAGAAAGCTTCCGATTAACTGTCTTGTGTTGATTCGAAGAGGTTAAACCTCAGAAGTATCACAGACGAGGAAGAAATGACAGCTGAGTACTCTCCGAATGAAATGCTTCTTTAACTGAAGTCACTTCATGAGCTAACTGAATATGATCTTGATTTTTGAAGTCTACCAATGAATAATACAACAGAATCATTAGGACAGATGCAAGGGTGGCCTGATAGTATAGTCTGATGTCAGATTATGAGTCAGTCAATCTGTCAGTCACCCAGGCACACTTCTCACATGTCCTCACTTCACTTAAACTATAGAATTCACTGTACTCTAATCATACTGTGCTTGTGAATTAGGCTGTATTGAACACCATTTGTGAAAAACTATTCTCAACGTTGATTCATTGAGAAGATGCACACTATAAATATCTCTTCTTATCCACTTTCTTTTCGTTTATTTTAGTGAAGGCGATCATAAGTGAAGACCTTCAATTATCGATTACAAAGAGACTGCACGTTTGAATCGCACTGGATATATACATATGCACTTTGGTTTGTTTGTGTGTCTGTATGTGTTTGCGTGTGTGTGTGTGTAAGTGACTAAACATGATTATGTTAATAAACTACACACAGCTCTTTGTAAAATCACAATAAATGAAGGATTTCTGGTAAATATTCTGTGTTCATTCTCTGTGGTTCATTCTCTCAGCTGAATTGACGGTGTCAGGGTATATATCCAACAAAAAGTAGTTACAAGTCTATTTCAGTAATATAGAGTCTCACCATAGCAGAAGGTATTGTACTTGACAAAGCTGTCCGCTTGAATATTGGAAATATGGCAGTGATTCAATCACAGAAAACACATATTGTTATTGTTAAGCAGAGAGTGGTGACTACCCAACGGATGACCTAGTATTGTTGAGAGAGATAAAGAAACAGGTGAACTACCATTATGACCACAATTTTCGTCATGCATGCCATGTACTCACTGTTGTGTCACTATGCATTCTCACGTACTATCATGTAAATTATTTGAATATTTTTGACCTGAATCGCTTAACCATGGCAATGACCATAGAGCCACGTGAACAAAACTATCTCCTGCTTAATCAGCCTCCTTGATTGCAGCTTCACACGAACTTCATCAACTGAAATAAACATCAGTATCTATATCAAATTCAAATACATGTCTCCAAATCCTCCAATAGAACTTGTATGAGTACCAGATATTGGATCGACTAGTCTTGATGAATAGTTGGCCGTGTGGTGAATGCATCCTCATGATGACAGCTACAGCATTCAAAGTTCCGAATGGATGCTGTCCATGATCTTCGTTGTAAGTCTCACACTATAATCTTACCCTGACCCTAACCCTAATCCCGACTGAATCATATCCTACTGAAGTCGAACACCAGACTAAGCTAAACCATGTTCCTAACTTTAAACAGGAATGAAACTCGCCTCACCGAAGGCGATGGAAATCATTCATGTAAAAGGAAGAGCAATCTGATTGGTTGGAATAAGGTCATTTCACTGTGATGTCTGTTCTTCACTCCTTCTGAACGCCCTGCCTTCATAGGCTTACAACACTTTACCACACCGTATCTCAGTCTCTTTTGCAGACGACTTAAGTCGTTCCAATGAGTTTGGTCGCCAACGTTTGGTGGCACGTGAATGAGGTGTGGTGAGAGAATCTATGTGAATGTCGGGTGCTGAGTCTAAAGAAGCGATTCTACTACTACTAGTCATCAACATAATGTTATTCTTAGTTGCAGGTGTGTAAGATTGTAATTACGAAGCATATCTACTCTACGGGGTTGCTAGTGAGCTGCGTCACTCACCATCACTCTTTGTTGCAAATGTTTTGCTTAGTGTAGCTAGCAGAAGTCTGCTGTCAGACATAAGATTAACAGGTGAATCAGTTCATGGCTTTTTTTATCGTATTAACCACGAGTATTTAATGAAAGCACTAGTGGATGACTTAGTGGTGTTGAACTAAAAACAGGTTAATAGAAGAGACAGATTAAATAAAATGGATTACGCTAAAATGTAATGCAAACATTGAACTTGCCAAATCACATATTGTGGCTTTAAACGGTCAATTTCGAATTTGTATGCAGTCCGAGGGAGTAGTCCTGCCATTTTTAAAATAGCGTTCTTTCAGCATGCTTCCACAATATCTAATAAGGTGCCATGTTAAGTAATATTAAGAGTCAACCTGTTAGAACAGTTGTCGACGATAATTGATTGTGGCAGATACGTTATCGAACCGAATGATAGATTCAACACAATTTTGAAAGTTAACGAAAGAGAACAGGTCACATAAGGAGTACTAAGTATTACCAAGTACCAGGAACAGCTAATGTTAACTACTATTGTTTACTGAAATGTTTTGACTGGGAGAGACCCAAACCGATGAGAATGAAACCGATTCAACATGATATCGACACAGAAGACACTCCAACTTGCAACTAACAATATTAGCTTGACGAAATTCTGGAAAAGAATATTATTGTACCATCTGTCTCTCCATGGTCTTCCCTAATTGGTTTATTTAAAAATCCTTACAGAACCCCACAGTTATGTGTAGGTTATTGTAATGTAAACCAGGGTACTCAAGACAATATTTTTTAATGCTGTGAGAGATAGAATAGATCTATTTTATGTGAAAAATCTTCTGGATGTTGGAAAGTGAAAGCACACACATAGGACAGACATTCAAAAAGGCATTTATCGAACAATCGAGCCTTCAAGAATTTGAAACGATGCCATTCGGGATAGCGAGTGCTCCAGAAACAATTAAGGGACTGTGTTACAACTGGCAGCTTTGCGTGTTTATAGGGTGTCTTTACACATAGCAACACAATAAGTGAACATTCAAGTGACATACCTAAGGTGCTTAAATGAGTGCAAATGATTAGTTCAATCTAAACCTGGTGACTCCAAACGTCGTAGCGCAAGGATGACAGTACTTTCGTATTCACAAAATGGTCAATAGTAGGGATGATTTCATTAATCCTTTCCATGGGACCAACAAAAGTTCCATCGAAAGTCTCTATAGTCACCTAAAATGGCGTCGTAGTGCTGAATGAGTCAAGAAACATGGTGGTTTACAGTTGTTTCAAAAAATTGATGAACATAAATTGATTTAACCTAACTATGATGACTCTTTTGACAAATCTAGAGGTTTTCTTTGAACAAATACAAGGGAGTTAGTCTACTTAACTAATTTTTAATGTTGCATTGCTTTTGTATAAACGTCTTTTTCAAATAACTCACTTCTCCTTTGAATGCATCCAATTGGTGGATAGAGTAAAATGTCATCCAAGAAGAGTGCAGGAAGTTAAAGACTGACTGGTCCCAAACTCAGCTCCTGAGCGACATAGTTTTTTAGGGTTAGTCTCTTACTATAGACGTTTTCTGCTTAGCTGTTTCCCTACTCGCAGTTGTTTTATTGAACATTCTCAGGAAGGAATACAGATGAACAGAATCGACTGCTGAAGCTTTCGAGAGACTTATAAAATTTTTCTGTAGCCCTCCTTTCCTGACACATGCCAATGAGTGTGAACATACAGGTCCGGTCGTGATAGATGCATATGCTAGTGACAGTACTATCAGGGCTGTTTTGTCTCAAAAAGACGTCGATTTTACAGGAAGGGTGGTGGCCTATGCAAGTTTTGTACTCAAAGTGAGTGAAAAGAAGGACTTCAGCATGCACGACACAGCGCAATTCTTCGACAGATATGTCCTGATACGGACTGACCACAAAGTTCTTACATAATTATGCAACTTCAAAGAATATGGAAGTCAGACGGCTAGGTGACAAGAAAACTTAAAATAGCTCCACTAGGAATGTAACTCTATACAAGAAAATACGACAGAAGTGTGGTACATTGTCATGGAAACCTCTTAGGTATCAATGTGACTGCTCATCATGCAGTGATGTGCAAGATTCACTGATTCAACAAGCGTCACATAACAGAACTTTAGTCCTGAGAACTTGAAATCTCTCTGATTTGCGAACTGTTCGAATTGGCGGTGGACTACTGACGACCCGGAAACGTGATAAGTCTGCATGGGAAACACAGTGTTCGTGGTCTCTGTAGGACAACTAGTACACTGTCGACAACACATACTCGTCGGGCTATAGCTGAACAGTTGAAGAAAGTTGTAAATATTCTTAAGAAAGCCCTCTTTATGGATCTAGGATCAGAACGTGATACTGAAACAAGACATTTCAGGCCGTTAACTAACGCATTTCATCCTTCAGAAGACAGTTAATCCATTCAAGTATTATTGATAAGACACAGTTTCGGGACACCTCAGCTTATATTTACCACCGAACGTTATCGTGTGGAGCCATACACATAAGCTGGGAAGAATGTCAAGTCTGAAAACTTATTCTAGAATACCGTTCAGCCTGACTATTCAGAGGGGAAAAGGAGAATATCATCAAATCTATCCTCAAAGGCTTTGTCAACTATAAACATTGAGCGCCCATGCCTGATTACTTCGTAGAGTTCCCCACTAAAGCACGAAATGACTTCGAATGTGCCGTCTATACATATAGGCTAATATGAGCTTGAAACTGGCTGTCTGCGTTCAGAAGAACTACATACATTCTCTTATCTTACCGCAACCAAACAAACGTTCTTTCAATAATTTTGCGTTTCCTATTCAGTAATGCATGAAAAATGATACCATCATAATTATTTCAAAGGTTTTCATCGACTATAGGTTCCCACTCCAATGTTTGAATGGTAATAGAGAAAATGCAATAAGATTTGAGCTTCAACTGTTATCAATTTATATGTATCGCAAAGTGGTGGGAGACGGGGTCAGTGTGTAAAGAAAACGGGAAATACATCGCTAGTCACTAATGGTGTTTCCTAGCCTCGTGAGTATTTCAAGTGTTGATCTGAACTTTCCTACCAAACCTATGCAAAATTAAAATTGTGGATGGAAACGTGTCCTTATACAGGACATAAGCATTCCTGAGAGTTTCAATACAATCTACCGTAGCCTTGTGCTTCGGTGGCTCAGTGATAGAATGCCCACGGACCACGCATGTGGTCCAAAGTTTAAGCCCTGACCAACTCACACCCCTGCCTCGATAAGCCAGTAGTAAAACAGGTAATGAGGCTAGCGACCCCATTCCGTAAAAATAAACACCACTGCTACCGAAACATCAAGCCTCTAGCCTGGAGCTCTATGTTCCACTGGGAACGTAAAGTAATGGAAATAATAGAATAAAATAAAATATCCTTGCCTTGTGAATGGAACCAGCTGCCTGCAGTTTCTTTGGGTTGCAAAATATACTGTTACAACATTTGTTAATTGGCTTTCAATCTAATATCGTGAATATCGCCAGGTAGTCAATCAAGAATTGTTGTCATACGGAGTCAGTAAACGCACCAGGTCAGATGGAACTGTTCTACGAAATTCACTGTCACTTACTATTTTATCCAAAAGTCCTGAAGAGATAAAGAGATTCCAATGAAAATTCTCTACATTATGTGAACACCTTTCAGCATAAAGCCGTTAGTATTATTATTATCAACAACTAAAGAAATGCATAGTTCATAAGACTGAAATTAATTAAGGAAGCTTTAAATCGTACTCAATCTGTCTAATCAAAATCAGAGTGGCGCTAATAAAAAGGAGTGACAGATTGTTCATCAGACTAACCGTCTGTATGTATTATATTATATGAAAAATGTCTCTCCTAAACAGTAGTAAATTGAATATTCACTGTAAATATATTTCGGAGGAGTAAGAGATCTAGACGAATTGTCCCCTTATCCAAAAGGCGTCATATAACTACGCTTTGTCAATATCAGCTTCCCCATAGGACATATATTTCGTAAAATATATGCTCAGAAAATTGGATAGACACCCTTCTTTGTATTTTTCCTATGTACTTACTATTGCTAGTGCTTGCAAATTTATAAACTTAGTTGACAGTGATCTCAGTTGGACTTTGATCAAGGTTAGATTAACTAATTAGGCGTGTACTATGACTGAAAGACTTTTCCTCTTTATTTAAATTGTCTGCTCTGCACGAAGTTAATTTTTGTAGGAATTGCTCCTGTTGTTGTCGTGGTGTTCAGTAGCATTTATTATAAATTCGCATGTAAGTACTAAACTTACCGTAATAAGTCTTTGTCGTTTCTCTGGTTTGAACAACAGCATTTCTCCATAACTGGTTACAAGATTTCATCATGACCTGAAATAGGTTAAAGAACCATTGGAAAACCTGGCAGTAATGGACAGCTGTTTCTATCGCCCTAGTTTGGGACTCTTCAGCAGTACACACAAACCAATGAGGTTCTAACCAAGGAACTTCTAGTTACAGGACAAGCTCGTAGACAATTTAGTCACTGGGACCCAGTCCAGTGGCCCATGAATCCGAACTTCTAACAATTCACGACCTGGTGCACCCTACTGGTCACGATATTCCACTAGAACCCCAGGTAACTACCTGACGTCTGAATAGGATCAGTCGTTATTGAGCATCTCAGTGATTTTCAAATATTGGTTAGTAGAGATTTGATTGATTCGTCTAGGGATTTCATTATGAGCTGTGGTCGGTTGGAGAACCATTGGAAAACCTAGGAGTACTTGACAGTTGTTTCATCCATAATTGTTTCGCCACCTATACTAGGACATGCATCTGGATCCTTCTTTACATTCTTTGTCTTCCGAGTGAAATATTCTACGTAGGTTTCCAAACTTTGAAGCTTCATTAGCACTGCTTCTGTTTTCATATTCTCAGATCGTTAGCCTAATATGCATTCAACTCTCTGTATACTTTCTACTAGTTGGCCAGTAAACTAACTAGGCGAGGTTTTAATCACAGCAGCCACTGGGGATCAAATCCTGATTTCCTGCTCAATGGTTGACAAGCATTCTGCCATTTTTTGCACCACTGAATCGTTCATAGGTGGTTCCTCTATTCATATTGTAATTTCACAAAAAACATGAGTATTTACCATCGAAATTCCTTCTTTACCAATTCGATGTAAAGATATAGGCATTAATATCTGAAATAATAATATTAAAATCACAATATACACACACCTTACGTTCTTGTGACTGTCGTTTCACGTTTTCCAGGTTGTCTCACAAGTAACGTTCATTTCTTCTTTTCTCCATTCAATGCATTCCCACCCTAATTAATATATTATCGTGGATGATGTACATATTTATACGTGCATCAGTATACTACTTATAAACCGTATCAGTAGCACACATGACGAGTTATGAATAAATGTAGACTAAACAAAAGTAAACAATTAGATATCCACCTCTGGAAAGAAATTGACTTTGAATGACAAAACCGAAGTTATACTTATGCGTAATTACAACCTAGTGAATCTCAAATTCAGCTCACATACAATGGAAGAGGAGAGAATCACACATTTGTTTTTCGAATTTGCCTACGAATTGATTCCAGTTAGAGAAGCATTGAAAACCGCGGAATACTGGACATCTACTACATACTAGTTTTGGGAATGATCCCCAGTATTCGCCCACTAAAATTATGACCCAGGAGCTTTCAATTTAAAGACAAGGTCGTAAACAATTCAACCAGTGGGACCCAATTCAATGATCCATGAATTCTAACTACTACCAATACGTGATTTAGCGCGACTACCAACCGTTAGCATCAGTAGGAAATTCATCCTCACTCCCGACTGGATGGACCTCCTTGGTCACGACTTCTAGCTAAAACTAACTGCTCAGAAGCGTTTTTATACTGAACATGTGAAATCTGAAGTGGAGCAGGAAAATTATTGTTGAAAAACCATCATGTTAGCTCATTCATCACATATTCACACGTTCATATTTAACACCTCTCTAGTGTCAGTATGAATGAGATGGCGAAGATGATTCCATGTTTACTCAAACTTGAGTACTCTCACAATCATCTCTCAATTCATCAGACGCTCAGACACCCCTATATATACATGTGTTGGTGCTAATAGATTTCTGAGAACATGTTGTATAAGTATTTTGACCTCACCAGAGTGTGCATACAATGTGTTAATCGTGCTGTCATCGAAATTAAAGCTTTTAAGAATATAGGTCACTCACTCATTCACTCACCCACTCACACACGCTTCGTCTTGATAACGACTGGCCAAGTGTGTTTCAAAATAATACACTATGTTTCACGTTTAACTGAACAGCGTGTTAACGGTCCATGAAACCTACAAACTCACGAAATTTTAACTGATTGTCATTTAGAATATTTCAATATCATGTGTATTCCCTGCTCGCTTACCAGTCAACTCACAAAAAAGAGAGTAAGGGAGGTTGAGAGTGGAGCTAGTAAACGCATCTCATGGAAAAAGACAAATCTATCTCTACCAACAATTCAAATCACATGCGAATGTAGCTTTTTACCAATTGGAATCGGAAAGACTCCTCAACTGGAGGATAGAAATCGCCAGTGGGTTAATGCTTTCAAGAACCCAGTCGACTAATGTATCTACCCCTTGCATGGAAACAGAAGTAAGCATGGATACAATTAAGTTTTTGATTTTCGGGACATTAAACATGTGTTATCCACTTGCGAATTTCACATCTTCTAGAGGCTTCACGTGGGTGATCCTACGTATTAATGTCTCCACGCTCACAACGCACAGTATGACGGATAATCTGGTCCAGCACAATTACGAATATAATCGGTGATAATAATCAGCCCAACCAGCCTTGTTTCACTCCTGTATTCACTTCAAACGCCTCATTGAATTTCCTGTATTGCATCACCTGACTAACATGTGGCATTGCCATCTAGCGAATTGTTGAATGCAATTGATGAATATTTGGTCATTTAGCTCCATAGTGTTGAATCAGTTTCCAAATCACCTCTCGGTCTTCACTATCGAAGTCCCTTTCGAATTCTGTGAAGCTGTGGTAGAGTGGAGTTTGACTGGAATAATGCACGAGAACATTTGCCGCTGTCTCCGGACCTGTTTTCTTTGCTTCGTGACTTGTTCAGTCTGGTTCTTCTGCCTTCCAGACTTGACTTCAGTAGATCGACCTCCTTCAGGAATTTTGCCATCGCTTGATGATTGGCGTCGACTGACAGGCAGTTATGTGCCTGTTGTCGGTGGTGGTGAATTTCTGGGCGAGTTGCAGGTGATGGTCGATTCAAGAGTCCTTTGAAGTGGTCAGCCCATTGTAAACAATATCTAATCAATATCAACATGTCACGGGGCTTGATAATAATCAAGATAGATAATACAAACCATTAAAGGTTCGAGATGATTACAACGGTGAAAACATGATACTAAAAATTAAGTAGTCAGAGAAAATATGAAATAATTTTTACAGTTATAATTCTTATAGTTCGGGGGTGAAGTAGTCCGGCTCATACATTCATGGCCAAGGTAAGTAAAGTGGCTGCACAAATTTCTTCCGATCACACAAGCCTAGCTTCTTCAGGTGGATTTGATCGCTTCAGCTCTATGTAGAAGACGAAATCTTAGAGTAAAATTAAGATTAGTAGGAATGCGATAAATAATTTTAAATGCTGTATTGACATCAACCGTATGCTACAACAGGGCTGGGAATAGATCTTGTTTGTCCCTGGCTTAACCATGCTGGATGATGTTCCGAAATACGATGATGAAGGTGCTTAATTGTACGCTCAGTATGGCTGACTCCACAGCTGCAGTCAAACTGGTAGATACACAGAAAATATGTAAATTTATGGAGTTTATTCTTGTTTCTTGAACTTAAAATAGGGGTGGAAGTGAAGAGAAAACGTACCTGTACTGCAGTAAATTGTCTATCAGCTGCATTCTTGAGGCGCTGTACTATCATTTCGCTGCTGTTACAACCGAGGACCTGTAGCTTTTGGAATAGTGGTTTCGCCGGACCTATTACCACGCTGACTCTCCTAGGTGCTAAATTCATATTTTTGTCAATGAACTTTATCTGGATAGCCATTTGTACTAAGTAATTCTCCAATAATCTTAGTCTTCTCATTGAGGCAGTCGTCTGAACAGACTAACCTAGCTGTATGAAACAGACACTTCACCAGGTTACGTTCATATTTCAGAAGTGGGAAACTGTAAATTGAGTGTTTTGACCTGTTGGTGTAGCTTTCATATACACACTCCTTCCTAAGGTGTCATCTACTTTCCCAGCCAGGAGGGCGTTTGGGAATGAGATGTTGTCATTACTTTCCCTTTTTATGATGAAGTTTATTGCTGAATACACATCACTCAACTTGTCGAGGATGTTGATTGCTTCACTGTCACTTTACATTGTACTTTGTACACGACATGTTGTCTAACATCAATTTCTTTCGCACGCATTCGCTCCCTTCACAATCACTAATTTCCTCTCTATTTGGTAAATCTATCTATCCGTGTGTATGTGTACAAATGTGGCTAATTCAATGACAGTTGAGGATGCCATCTGTGGGATCAGATATGCGGTACCGTTGAAAGTTAATACATACTGGGATCTGTTTTAATGAGTCTCGTTGTTCCTTAAGCGTATCACATGCTTGTCTATCTAGTGGTCGTGTTTTACACTCGAGTCCGAAATTATCGTTCTTAGAATTTGGTAAGCACGTGGAAATCCAGAGTTTTGGGTCTCCACTCTCGTGACAGCTCACATTTCGAGACCTGAGCGTCAAGTTTCTTGCGTAGTATAATTCATACGTCATTTTGAGTTTAACTAAGTGGCTTGGACAATTTCTTCGAAGGAGGGAAAATGTGAAGGGGAACAAAACCTGTGGGAGAGCTATTCGGCTTGATCAAACTACCTGTGATTTGAAGATGGATGCAGTTTGAAGAAGGTACAGGGATCGAAAATTGTCGAGATATGAGGGAAAGAGATGCGGTGTAGAATGTGCGTTTAATGGCTTACGGAATTCTTTGAGCTGTGAACTGCCCAAAATGTCATCATCAGTAAACAAATGACAGCTTGTCTTACCAAATAAAAAAAACTATTCTTCTGATGGTGCAGAACTTTAGAATCAGTTTGCGATGTTGTTTCGTAACGATTTGGATGATTTTGAGGAATAAAAACTGTGTAGTTATTTCGTCACAGTTGGATCTCAGTCAGAGAATCACTCCATATATTTCAAGATTTTGTTTATTATCAGTTTGACAATGAATGAATAATTGTTACACAACCGTTTCCTATTCGCTACTCATATTTTGAGACTCACTGACTGCATCCCCTCACTGACTCTCAGTGTTCATTTAACAATCATACAGAGAATCTGACTGACTCAGCTTGGGTGTTCGACATCCAAATTTTGTTGTTTAACCTGAGTCAGTGCAGAAGATTTTCAATTTGACTTCATAAGGATGCAGGCAACCTCAATGTGTATTTACCAGTTAGTTGACTTGCTCGTGTGAAGAAACTTCATCGGCCATAGGCGACGTCAAGTCCACAAACATATTCTCTCAAACCAAACAAGAAACTGATATGCAAAATGCACTGAAGGTGGATTGGACAAACGCATAGGAATCAGTTGAGTGACGTCTAGTGTGAGGCAATCTCTCGAGTGGAACCCTAATGGGGATTGATGAGTAGGGCGTGTATTTGAGAGTGACAAGGAGGAGGTGATCTGAGGAGGCGAAGAGAGCTTATAGGCCATGGTGGAGTCAGTTGAAGTGGACTTCAGAGAATGGAATGAATGGAGATGTGTAGTTAAAGCCTTATGTTCCACTCAGAACCTGAGTGTTTAATTAATTTAATTATAATAATAATAATGCAAAATTATAAGTACAAATTAGTGGTGGGAAACAGAGAGACTAAATTCACTTCCCAACATCCAATGTTGGTGCATTTCATGTTGCTGCTTACAAATCTCATGTGAGAATCACAAGAGAAATCTGAGGATACAGTGAAACGTGCTTCTAATTGCCTGTGAACATGAAAGTGTATTGGAACTGTTCTCATACAGTGCATGTTGAATTTATTTTGTGTTTAACACAGGATACTTCACTGAAGTACTCATTCAATTAAGTGCAGTAAATCTCTTAGAAATAAGTACATGAGAGAACTTGGTGACCTTATTTTTGTTGACGTGGATTGTTGTATGGGTGCCCTGAAAATGGATTGTGAATACTGTCGCTATTATTCTGGGTAATCGTAGTATGCTATGTTGTGAGTGCGTTGAACACAGAGTAACAGTTTTCCACTAAATTCTTACTGATTTTATTCGTTTGTATTCAAGTGGAACAAATAGCTCAGACACTGATGTTCGAGATTTTAGTGTCAGTTTCTGTGACAGTGGTGATTCGAGGTGGATTGTGCGGTTATATAAACCCAGGCCACGCGCTTAGTTAGCGAGTACTTTTCACGCAGTTGAACCGGCGACTATTCAACAACTGTTGGCCGTGGCTGTTGTTGTGACTTGGAAGAAACTGTGTGAATAGAAGATGAGGGCTTATGTACCTTCGTGGAGTCATCTGGTAATATTTGTAACTAGGATTGAATAGATTCACACCTCATCGTGAAAGGATTACAAGATAAGTTGAAAGATAAACTTCGCCAGGAACAAGCTGGATTCAATTAAAAAGAATCACTTAAGCATCGAATTGACACGCTTCACAGCCTTGGATGAAATAATGAGGAACATTCGTTTCTTTAGTGGTGGTGACATGGAGAAGATCATGCGGAGAGGAAACGTTGTAGCCGCACAATGCAGTCGGAACGCGAGTCTGATTGGTAAACAATTACTGAATAACCTACGGTACATGCGTGATCTCCTCGCATACTCTTTAATAGTTTCCAATATTCCCGACTGTGGAGGGTTTTGTGATTGTGCGTGAGAGGACCTGCGACTCATGACGTATGCTCATAAACATTTCACGTAAGCCTGTCAGGCCGATAGATGTCTGGAAATGATGACGTTTACTGATCAATATTCCTTCGAGATGTTCTTTGAAATGCACCAAGGAAGTTGAATAAATTTGGATCAGGTATGCTCCTACTTACAGGAATTGGATTTCATGAACCATTGGATCACTTCCTGGAATCTGAATGGTCTACAACTGTGCCTTGTAGCCGAAAGATCCTGGATAGTAAACTCAGTGGTTGTTTGGTGCTCAAGAATCCTGATAAGGTACGACTACTTCAATTATCCTAAGTTCATGTATGCATTTGCTACAGTCTCAGTGTACAATAATACTGTATCTAATCAGTTCAACAATGAAATATGTGACAGCAGCATCACAGGATGTTAAGTGTTCAAATTTACAGAAGTGTGCAAACAATTGCAAGTAATTGCTTATACAACTAACGTGTTGACAAGTTCTAGATAACTGACAAAATAACAAACAAATCGGCTCGATTAAATAACAGACTCATGCAATATCCAACTCAGTAACTAACTAACTAATTGCCTACCCATTCAGCTATCTAACTAACGTTGAACAAACCAAACAACCAAAATTGGTTGCAAACTGAATGAATACATAGATGAATAACTGAATAACCAACTCACTGCCTCAATAATCCAATCAGTAGCTAATTTAATCAAAACAAGACAACAAAATAACCATCTAACTAAGTCTGCTTCAACCAGCTAAATGACTAAAATGCTGACCAACCAACATATAAACTAACAAAATTACACGCAATCTGACTGAATATTCAACTAAATAACTAGCCAGAAAAATAACGGAAAAACGAAATAACTAACTTACTAAGTAAGTAAGTAAGTAAGTAACTAAATAAATAACTTAATAATTATCTAAGTGAGTAAGTAACTAACTATCTAACTAACTAACTAAAAAAATAACTAACTAACGAACAAATTAACTAACTAAATAATTAATTAAGCAAGTAAGTAAGTAACTAACTAACTATATAACTAACTAACTAACTAACTAACTTAATAACTAAATAACGGACTAATTAAATAACTAACTAACTAAATAACCAACTAAGTAAGTAAGTAGGTAACCAACTAACAAAATAACTAACTAGGTAAGTAAGTCAGTAACTAACTAACGAACTAACTATTTAGCTAACTAAATAATTAAGTAACTAACTAACTAAAAACTAACTAACTAACTAAATAACTAACTAACTAGCTAAATAACTAACTAAGTAATTAAGTAAGTAACTATCTAACTAACTAACGAACTCGCTAAAAAACTAACTAAGTAAGTGAGTAAGTAACTAACTAACGAACTAACTATTTAGCTAACCGACTAACCAACTAAATAACTTACTAACCAAGTAAGTAAGTGAGTACCTAAAAAACTAACTAACGAACTAACTAGATAACTAACTAACTAAATAACTAAGTAAGTAAGTAAGTAACTAACTAACTAACGAACTAACTAGATAACTAACTAACTAAATAACTAAGTAAGTAAGTGAGTAACTAACTAACTAACGAACGAACTAACTAGATAACTAACTAACTAAATAACTAAGTAAGTAAGTAACTAACTAACTAATTAGTCGCCTAAAGAATCTTCAACTAACTAAGAAACTGACTAACTAATAAACTAACTTTGAATCAAAAATGGATAACTCACTGAACAGCAGACTGACTGAATAAGCAAATAACTAATTTCCTATCCACCCTTTATTAACTAACTACCTAACTAACCTAGAACCAACAAACTAAACAATTATGCAGACAACTATCTGCCTAACTCAATAAATGGCCTATTAATTTACTCACTAACTGACAAACCAACAAACTGAGTGTGCTTCAAGCAAATAATCACGATTCAGCTGTGTAACTAACCAACACGGGACTGAATTACTAAACAATTCGTCAATTGAATAACCAACCGGCTATCTAATCTGGGCTGGAACTAGCTGACTAAGTAACTAACCTTCCATCATCCGACTTAATAACCAAATAATCAGTTAATTAACTAATTAATTAACTACCGAACTACCTAACTATCCGTCTCACTTTGTACTGGCCAACTAACCTTAAACAAACAAATCTACTACTTAACTTACTTATCTAATTGCTTACCTATTCACTTGCCTACCTACTCACCCACTCAGGTAAATCTAACACAAGATTACTTATGTGAATTATCCTGTGTTATTGTAAATAAGATTTTTAGAAATCTGATGTGTGGGAATTGTTTCACTTTAGTTGTACAGGCATACAAGCAATTGTTACTGTGTCCTCAAATTTCTGTTGGGAATTCCACATGAGATTATCACGCCGTAACACAAAATGCACTCTTTTATATTAGATGTTGAGAAGTGCATTCTATTTCCCACACACACACGCTCTCTCACTGTCCCCCCCCCTCTATCACTTTCTCACATTCACTGGCCACCTGTAGGATATAAGTAGGGCCGTGTTCAATTCAACAACGATGCACACCAATAACATGATTGAGAAACATTGTCTGATCCTGGCGGTTGTTTGGACGTTGTTTCAATGTAAGTGATTCTCAATGGTATTACGTTAATTTGTATTGTATATACTGCTCTACATTTGTATATAATTCCTAAGTTCCGAGTTTATCTGGAGCCGGTACTGTGCTTATTTCCATCCAATTCACACAACCCAAAAACGGGTTGTTTTGACACTTTATGTGCCATATTTTCGCATGGTTGATTGGTATATGATGTTGATTGATTACGGTTGAAAAGGCATCTGAGAGTGAAAATATTCTGCAGCGCGTAATTTCGTTACAACCATTTGTGATTTCAAAAGTGATGGACGAAATACATACATTGGCTATCACCTCTGATTTTATCTAGCTATCTTTCCATCACTCTGTCATCCGAGGTGCTCCTGTCAAGCCAGTTGTATTCGTCCTTGTTCTAGAAACTTAAGTTTTCGGGGTGTTTCGGACACCTGCTAGTATGCTTAAATAAATCAGTATTGTGAACAGTCCGATGTGAGACCACTCTGTCCAAAGACACCAAAGACACTAAAATTGAAGACTGTTTTTCTATTGTCTGTCGGGTAGCAAATCAGTCGCTAGAAGCCTCTGGCGTACCAAATACACGAAACAGAATAGGCTATTACAGTTTGCCTACAACAACTGGGTGGCTATATGTGTCAAAGAAACAACTCCAGCCACTGCATCCTCCACTAACCTACTATGGAACCTACAAATTCATTCATTCCTTGATGTTACCATGCTAAAGTTATCTGATATTCACTCCGGTGTTAAGCTGATGTATATTACCACTGACAGGTGCTATTTTTAACTGCAATCTATCCGTATTACTGATCCAATTTCATTTTGTTTATAGTACTTGTGTCAAGCACAATAATTCTCTTATTATTGTCAGTGAATGTAACTGTAGAACCTGAAAGGGGGTTGACTATGAAAAAGAATATTCTTTGTACTCTTCTCAGTCTTTTATTCGAGCACCAGTAATTTAGTAATTTCATCGTCGTTTATTTTTGTTTTGTCAATTTCATTACAGTGTCCTACGTCATGAGCAAGGAAATATCTCCGGCTGAAAGAGGTAAGTCATGCTAAGAATGTTCTGTAGACGACTTGAATTCATTTTCGACTACATTGAGTTTCTCTTTTTCGGGTTGACGAATTATCATCCTCGTGTATACCTGTTTAGTCACAAGCAAACATGCACAGAATGCTAATCTAACGCGGTGAGATATGAGACTTGGGAGCAAACCTTACTTGCCCACATTACAATTCTGTTGCTCAAGTGGGAGTAGGCATTTCTGATTATTTGGCAACCGGCCAAAGGTCGATTATGTTGTCCGATGGAGCTACCTGATGTCCACAGCGTAAGGTAAAACCACGTTTGATGCATAAATACTTCGACATCTGTAGCTTTTGACTCAGAATGTTGATTTCAATTCAAACCGCTTCCTACGTCATACTGCATACACTATTACTATTTGCTATTTGCTATTTGCTGTTCAGTTAGACATGTTTCATGTGGTGTAGATATCAAGGAGTAGAATTGATTCTCTTGCTATGGCAGATATCACGTAGGGATTGTGAATGGTGTCTCACACCTGCAAGGTACAACTTGTTTCTATATCAGAATTGGTTATACGAAGATAACGTCAGTCAGCTTCACACTAGACTACTTCATGAAACAGTGTGGTAAGTGGAGATCTGAAGAGCAAATACATGTGTGTCCTGAGTGGAATACACGGCCTTACCAACACATCTTCAATGAACTAACTTCTCCGGAATCACTTTCATCTGTTCCTGTGACTTCCAGCAAGCTTCCCTTCCCTCCTTACAATATTTTCTTCATGTCACCTTCAGAGTGAATTCGAACACTTCGCTACACACCCTGGTTCAAACCGAAGGCCTGCCTATTATGCGATGTGTCATGAAACCTATCGGTCATGACAATGGCAATGAAGCTCACAGGTTATTGACAATTAGTGGTTAAACAAATCAAAATGCATGAGAAATAACAATAAATGAAAAATCACTGTCAGAGGGCGAAATTCGTTATAGGTTACTGCCTTCACTCATCCAGTCAGATGGTGTAGCTTCAATTACAGGAATTGAAAACCAGCGAGAATCGGAGAGACAGGCCTCCATTGTGCTAATATGAGTTTGTAAATCTGCTACACTAACTAAATTGAACACAATTTCATTTTAGAAACACCAAAGTTGAGTCACTTGGTCTCTATGGTTCAGTGACTTGACATGTGCTCCATCGAAGTTATTTCCAACTGATCACTGCATATCTGTTTCAAACGCGTGAGTCATCGCTGTACACTGAGGATCGGACAGCCGGCTAGAAATGATAAGCAACAGGAAAATTTTTGGGTCGAAACAATCTGCCACCCTGATGCTCAACAGATATTCTGAAGAAAATGGAAGTGTTTCTGGCACAGACTGAGGACACAGTTGAATGATATTCCACTTCAGGCGTTGGAGTGAAAGCGAATTAGGAGACAGTGACTGTGGCATCGGAGGATGATAAAGTGCAGGCCGTAGAGGGAGGAGATGAGGGCGTGTGCGCAATCGTGGGGCTAGCTAGATATTACTGCAGAGGAGAAGAAAGGGTACATATGGTCTGCTGAAGCGCCATGCTCACCTAAAAACCCAACGGCACAATTATAAAGAAATGATACACAGAGAGTATTACACAACAAATCAGGAGGATAAAACTGACTCAGAGTCCATGGTGATAAAACAGGCTGGATACAGGAATTCTGAAACCAAGCTACAGTGTTTCCTTAAGCGTAGCTACACGTCCGACTGCATGAGGATGACAATGAAATCCGCTCGAATGGCTTGAATCTTACTGAAAATATGCTTCTGAGAGAAGTCTCCGATGATGCTGTATGACCCAAAGTAACAATGACCTCCATAGTTCACCTGTCGACTAACCTATGTTCTCCGTTCGACAACCACACTCATCAATATTGTCATGTTTTAAACACTACTTTTTTTCAGCCAGAGTTTCCAAATCATCACATGAGGTCTTGGTTTCTCTGATGACAAGTAGTTTAACCGTCCAACTGTTCAATGAGATTATCCAGAACGAAGAGGAATACCATGTTATTGACAGTTTTTATATTTTAAAATGAAAAAATACCCTCCATAACTTTCCCCCACTTTGTGTTTACTTCTTTTCTACATTCTAGATGAATTAAACATGAAGATCAAGCAATACAGTGGACTCTATAGCCTTTACAAGACTTCTGAATGTGAGTGAGGTTGATTCTAGTATGATTACGCTTTGGTTGTTTGGTTGTTGCGTGATTGATTTCACAGGTGATCGGAAGTTGATATCGGCTGAGGAATCTTTGAACAGTGGATGGAGTGATGGTCACCTAATTCTTCTTCCTTCACCTGTGCTCATCAGTACACACCTCATAACTCACACAAGGATTGAACCGAAGGCCTACGTGTTATAAAGTGATCCAATGGGTAGTGCACACACTGGCACGGTACTCAATGGCTAGCCGATAAACTCTAACTTCTGACGATTTGTCATATATATAACGCCATCAGTATTTGCAGTGTGAACCTGGTGGGTGTAGCCATGAGTGAACACTACTGAACAGTTTCCAGAGAAAGTTAGAACAGCAGTGCTTGGTTTGCAATCATTCTCTAGTTGGCACCATTCACTACACGATCAAACCTGAAGTGATTCTAATGCACAAGAAAGTTCAGATTTCATGCTGAATCACCTCTTAAACCATATGTACACAATCTCCAAACCCACCAACATGCGTATACTATTCATTTTGTTAACGTCATGGAGTTATTAACGATCAAAATTGATTGGCTTGTGGTCTGAATGCAGTGAGCCAATCTGCATATCCTACAGTCTGGCTATCTGAAACTTATTTGATAGACGCATAAACACAATATCAAGAAGGACATTGCCAACAATATGGAATCGAATCTCTGTCACACATCAAGCAATACCCGTAGACAGTCCGAGGTCACAGTTAGCTCGACTCACTCAAACTAAATCTGATCGTATAGCAACACGTTATCCATGTTATCCCACAATGACAAAAGGAAGCACTAAGAATGGAGATTCAACAAGGGCCAATACAAATGGTTCTAATCAAGTCGGCATTTGCCTATTGCAGTTAACGCGAAGCAAGGACAATCATCACAGAGTTAGTTGAAACGTTCACATAAGTGTGGATACTGTAGGCAGATGGTTTAGGAGTTATTTTGCAAGCAATTATTCGGATGTATTTATCTGTTTTACAGGCATCGCATTATTGGCAGTCAAAGAACCGGAAATCAAATGGACTGTGAAGGATTTTCACGATGGTGAGATATTCAAGCTACTTGTAGTGATAATATTTATGATCATAATAACAGTGATATTTTATTTAGTGACAAACTACTGAGACTTGTCTAATGACAGCGAGATATTTGAGAGCCGAGTGCAGGATACGTTTCACTGAGAAATGTTTGAGTTCGGCGCCTAAGCCGTTGTTCCAAGTTTGATCATGAACTGATGCCAGTAAGTGAACTAGTTAATACCACCTGGAAGAACAGGATAGTAGTTTCATCCTACTTTGAGATTCTGCAGCATTTATGTACAAAATTGACGAGTTGCCGCAATCGTCATTGTCAGTAACTATCAGTGCTATGAGAGCAGTCAAATAAGGATATCTGAATGACCTATTAGACTGATGGATAATTTGTATAGATGCGCTGTAATCATGAGACGAAAGCAAACAAAGTTGAATGTGGTCTTATGTAGAGTTTTGTAGGTGGTATAAGAGATAAAACGGGTTTAGAAACAAACAAACAAACCCACAAGGTCGTTAGCATGCAAGTAGAAGTGGTTGGATAATGATATCCTTTTGTATGCAGAGCCTGGGATTTCCTGTATGAATAGTTAGAAATTCAGCAAAGGGTAAAGTTGACGAGAGTCTATCGCCCTCAGCATGTAATGCATCTTCATTTTGTGGGTTACTTCGAAGGCGGAGTTTGTTGAGATAGAATGACAAATGCCTGACCAAGTGTTCACCTATCGAAGATCTCATATATCCACTGTCGCCAGCATTATGACAAGTTCACACTCATTGGTACTCGTGTTTTCATGAACAAAAGTGCATATGATGAATGCGATTGTAGAGCCAGAGAATTAACTGATGTCGTCGAATGGAGCCACCTCGTTGAACTCATTCCCTTGTAATTTTCAAAATGATTTACACTGAATGATGACAAAATACAGAAATCCTACACTTATGAAGTTTCGATTAGTGAAAGTGACTCGTAATCTGCTTCCATTGTGTTCATTACATGCCGTCAACCTGTCCGTTCAAAGATCCAAGTCCTTGCAGAAGACATCAGCTCACTCACGCCCAACCTAATATTGGCGGCCGGGAACCGAACACCAGACCACATGCATGCCAAGCGGCGAAAATTGTATCACACAGAGTAATAGTATTATTCGCTAGATGACTGAATTCCGAATATAACTGATCAGTTCAAGGTTGAACACGAAATCATATCACCATGGGAAACACTGAAAACCACCAGGGAGTACTGAACAGTGGACATTCACGTTCAAGTTTTGCACTCATCGGCAGTTCGCAAACCACTGGGATGCGAAACCAGTAGTTTCTGATTGGAAGGCATTGTCGTTGACCATTCAGCCACCCGAATCTGAATCAAAAGCCGGTCCATGAATCCCAGCTCTCACCGACTCGTGATTTGTTTTAAAATCTAGTGAAACAGGATGAATGTGGACAGTGAGAATGATAACTGATGCGTTATTTTCTGTTTTTTGTTCAATTCTGATTGTCCTGTTGATTGATTGGACTACGATATTCCACTTAAGTTGACATGTCGACCCTGCTTCTGAGGATTCCTCGGAGATGTCTGAGTACTCACCTTGAAGTATTTGAGGGGTCGTGGCTAGAAATATAGTGCAGAATGCACATTTCAAGTTAGGTGAGATTCGTCAGTGGGATACACCTGCAAACCTCAATGTTTGATTGCATTCCCGCTGGGACTGGAATCCAGCACCCATTGTTTAAAACACCAAAGTACTAACCATGACACAACTTCAACCATTGTGCACCTGGATGTCGACGAAATTCTCCTCACTTGACAGTGAATGCACAGGAAGCATCAGAACTCTGAATAGCACGTCTAGAAGCTGTGTGATGAAACGGTTCTGAACAATCAGAATTTGTCTCCAAAACGTAAAATCCAGTAAATGATATTTCTATGGTGGTATAACATGCTTGCACCACATTCTGCCACCTTCACACATCTGCTGAGATTCTTTTCATATTGCTGTTGTCAACGTTATTTCTCTTCTGTCTTTCAGTTATACGCGACAGCAAGTATCAGATATTTGCGAACACTACCGTGGATTTCCTGAGCGGTGAGTACCAGTGATAACTGTCAACGGATAAAAGGGCATATTACAGCATTCAGTAGTGGTAATCAAGATTAGCGTAGAGCCATAAATAATTGCTTGTTATTGATTGATTCCAATGAGTACTTGTAGAAAAATTGCATCAACAATCAGTAGGCCTTGTTAGCCAGTTAGATCAAAGTGATCTGAACGCCACTGCATGGCCATTTGTTCTCTTCTGTCGTCGAGTTCATCAGCGGTGTGACTAATTTACCTCAACTCAAACCACCTGATTTTTAGCTGGCTACTTTGGCGAAACAAAAAGCCTTCAGACCACTTCATGTCAGTGTGTAATGCGATTGATATCATTATTGATAACCGGCGAAATGGACCACTAATTTCACTGACATGAGAAACGTGATACCACAATGAATAAATTCCATTTCCAGAATGGAAATATGCACAATTAATCAGCAGGGACTTGTGTTAACTACCGAGTGATCTGCAGGGTTGCAATATGATTTAAGAATATTGTGAGGCTCAATCAATTAATATGTCTTCCACTGTGACAGTTACATGCACATATCTATCCGTCTCTATGTCATCCTTATTTTGTGTTCAAAATGATTCATGAATAACATTTTCATTGATTACAGAACTGAAAGGCGAATCGACTTGGAAGAATGTAGACGAAGTATCTTACCTGTATCATGACTATATCGGTATGATTTATTTTTCAGAATAACTCCTTTTAACGTAAAGAATACTAAGCGACGGTGACATTAAATACTGCATCTTATTTCATTTATACACTTGGTTTCAATTTATTAGCCTACTAAGATATGAACACTAGTCGGATTGTTTGAAGTTTTGAAAACCTGCGGATTTGCAAATTTCTACTAAACCCAACCATAAGCATCGTTCTTGGTGGCTGTGTGCTTCAAAACGTACTTCAGTGCACCAAATGATGCTCCTTGATACTATGACAACAATCTGTCGTTCTTTGTCCAATGAAACTGGCTGTCTGCAGTCTCACATATCTTCTTGTGTATACCGCAATACGAGGATTATATCTCTTCAAGACACCTGGTTCTATGATGTATATAATAATAATTTCGTCTATCCGAATGACGTGAGACCATTTAAAGATGATCGGTGTACCTTTGAATAACACCTTGTGTCTGTGCATACCCCAACAATCCTAAGTGTTGGTCAACTAACAATAACGCTCACCTCAGTTTCTCAAATGACAAAATCGACTGGATTACTGTGAGATGTCGACTGAAGCACCTGTCTGTTGAGGTACAACTACAACGTCATTTCGAACATTTATATTGCGCCTGATTGTAGTCTCTCAGAACTAATCTCATCTGCTGGTGACCTCACTTGTTTCACTACCACCTCCCATACCAACTTTCTATCAATATTTACTGGAGATTTCAGTGTCTGTGACTGCAGTTTCCCTTTATCATTAGCTAATGAAAAAATTGTTCCCGTAATTCCAGCATTACAGATTGTTCTGCAGTTGCAATTAAATCGAATGTCGAATACTTTGGAGTATGCCTTTACTCCAATATCACTTAGTCTTCACTTTGACAGTTTGTTGATTCTTGTGTTCTATCCATGCTGTTGCATTTCTTCTCCTCAATCTCCCTGAAGCTACTGAATAACGGCTTCGTTACATTTCGGGGAGGGGGTAGAAGCCGTTGTTATGTCAGTTGGGATGTCAACAAACCAGCGTGCTAATACTGTTGTACATAGACACTGGAACTGACACAAGAGAACAGCGAATATTTTCTTGTCGAACTCTAAGCAGCCTCTCTATACACGAGTCGCCCGTCTCACTTCATCAGATCGGACTAGAAGCAACCATCGAAATCTACATCTTCTAAGAAGTAAATATAAAGCTCCGCAAAACTAAGTTTGTAAAATAATTCGTTGCACACAAAAAATCGTATGTGTTCAATTGAGGTAACTTAACTTGTAACATATATTGTCACTTCCTATTGTCTGTTCACCGAAGTGGACAACTCTATTTCGTTTCCATTCTGTGTCTCCAATATAAAGTAATGCATTGAACATTTAAACACATATTAGAACGTGGACGTGTTAAATGAGCTTAGTCAGTGAAAAAAGTGTCCATATTTATCTGCTCCTCAGGTTACTTGAAACTAGTTGAAGAGTTACACAGTGAGTTTATCTCTATCCTGGATAAATATACAAATATATGGGTATATATGCAGATGAGTGTGCTTATCTCTAAATACATATACGCATATGACGATGAATAGATCGGCATGTAGATAGATAGACAGATGAGTGAGAGCAAAACAGGCCAGAAATGGATAGATAGAAGGAGAAATTTTACTAGGGCCTACCCAGCCATACATTTTCCAGTGTAAGATTTATGGTGTTTCTTGTTTTTCCAGATAGTACAGTATCTGAAAATATTAGAAAGAAAATGGGGAACAAGAAAGTTAAAGTTAACCTACCTGCAGGTAACGTCTGATCTCCACGAGGAAGTATTTTTCAGTATGTTTCTTGTGTTGTGGTAGGTGGACCAGTTTTCAATTCTTCTGTTACCCCTGCCACTGTTCCACACAATCATGTTATGACGTCCACAGACTGGAAATCAACACTGGTGGATATTCACCGAATCATAGTTTCACCACTCTCCACCATTCATTCTAGTTCAGTGGCATTCTGCTGCTGCTTTGAGTGAACTTCGATTTTCTGGTTGACTGACTGTATTGAAACATTCAATCTCTGTGGGAAGACTAACACCCACTGGGGATTGCAGAGACGTCTGATTGACGAGTTCTGGATAACACGAGAAAAGCATCATGGATTCCACCGCTAGTCACAACCGACCAATTACTTCAAAGTATTCCACAGACTTCGTCAAAGCGTCTCACCCAGGGGGCGGCAAATTAACAGAAGTCGAACGTGTCTGCCTAATCTGTCAACAGAAAAATCGAAGTCGACTTAAAGTAGACGTATGATTACAGGTTAATAAGAATTCGTGTTTGTGAAGAACATGCTGAATCTAACACTGTATTCTACTGATGATTTGCAGTGTTTGACCACTTGGTAAAAACTCTTCGCGATGCATGGACTGCTAGAAAGGATCTGTACAAGACAGCAGGTTAGTCGACATAGTATTGCCGTCGTTGTTGTTGTCATTGTTTCAAAGATATTCAGTGTAAATGATAACAGCATTGTCGTGAATTCTATTTCCATGTTTCGTTCTGTGTTTGTTCATGATCTTGACAATAACTGCGATAGTCACTAAGAATTTACAGGTCGACAAAGAGATCTCCTCTTGTCACTTCCCTTCCCAGCTCAGTAGTATTCTAAGTGTTTATATACACAATGTTAAAAACCAACACAAATCACTGTCTATTGTCACTTAGAAGTGAAATAAATCAGAGTGTATAAGAAATAACAATGTATGAATTAATGTCACACGAAAAATGACTGACAACATAGAGTTTGGAAAGTACTTCGATATTATGCAATCCAGTGGTACAAATCTATATCGAACTAGGAAATATCTGGACCTTGTTGAATATTAGAGTTGAAGTTCACAAAAATCCGACGACTTACAGTTAGCGACCAGCAATTTGAGCATTGAAACACCGACGAATACAGAAGGAGATAGCGACAAGCAACTCTGAGAACACATTTACTAATAACCAATTCCTCAATAGATATTCTGAAAAAATAGAGGAGGACCAATCACACAGTGAAGACACCATTGATTGACATCACACGTCAGACCGTCGGCCAAGCGTCTAAATGACGCAAGATATCTTTGAATCGGAGTTAGGAGTATGAGAGTTGTCGTTGCCAACTTAGGCTTTCTTAATCACATAGCGTAGTAGTGGCAGCATTAGTGAAATACTGGAAGCACCAGTTGAGGAGAATAATTAACCAAGTACTCATTTGAGGAGGATCAGCATTTCGCATGTTGAAAGACTGCCAGTGAACGTTCACAGCCGAATGAATGTTAAGCCGTACTATTTACAGAACAGTATTCGTAGTGGCTGCAGTAGTAGTAGTAGTAGTGGCAGAAGCATCAGCAACAACATAAAATGCAGTTTCAAAATAGCGAAAAATAAAGTAAGTGTGTGAGTTTTAACTCTACCCTGGAACACCAATCTAACTAAGCTTAACTCTTCAAACTTATTCATCACAAAATACTGCTCAAAATACTTCGAAAATGATGACCATTCTTCTTTCATGCCAGGAATCTTACTGACGTGGATACACCAAACAATAGCAACTGTTGACTTACAATTGTTTCATATGATCATACACACTTTTTTGAAATTAATTTACCGAAAGACACTCATGATGTTTTGTATTGACAGCTGTGTACTCCAAAACCGAAAATATGCCTATGGATGACCACATCCCATATGGAAGTGAGTAAACAGAAGTAATCAAAGCGTATGGGTATTTTTTGTTTATTGACAATGAATGTCTTGAAACCAGTTAGAGGTGTGCTTTCTAGCTGACATCATTCAGAGTATCATTGGAAGTAAGCAGGGTGTACTGGACAGTCACTGCGTCCCATTTTACGACTCTTGATCAGTACGCACCCGCCGAAGTTCGTTCCGAGTATCTACATTTACAAGACGTTTTTGTAGACCATTCAGCCACCGAGCGGTGCGTGAATTCCAGTAGAAGCATGGTAATCAGCTAATTCGTGATCTCGTGTATCAGGTACTTTATCTTCTCTTCTTGCCATGTGTCGATGAATGTCTCATAAGTGAGATTACAATGAATCCCTGTCTCAGTGTGATATATCGTTGTTCTAGTGAACGGCCATCGTTCGATTATCTGCAAACTTGAGTAATTGACACTGCTGTTGTTGGAGGAGTTGAGTGAAGGTCAACATTGGAAGCAATTCCAGGGTTTGTTCAGATTTCAATGCTGTCTTCCAGTAACGCATATGTCGGATGTCTTCCGAGACAGAGACGAAAGGCCTTTCTCAAATATGTCCAGTCAAAGTGAAAATGAATCGAAATTTATTCCACTTCCTAAGTGCGCTTCGAAGAAGAAGGTAACTAGATCATTGAAAGATATCAATCACGAATATCCATCCTCAAGAAAGATTGAAATGAATTATTTGTACATTTAATCACAGTCTAACACATTGAAAACTATTGAAATGTATTCAAGGAAATGGCTCACGTGACGTAGGATGCGATGAATTCTGTCGAGAACTCTACACAAATTATTAATACTGTTCAGAACGGAGCTGTTTTTATTATTATAATTACATGCCTTGGTGGGACACACGAGATAGTCAGGTTTCAGTCAAGAGATGGTCTGGTGTGCCGTATCACTTGACAGACTCGTTAGCTTGTATCTTATGAATCCTCACTTCTTCGAATTACCTGCTGGTTCTTAGTACGTTACTGGTTCGTTCCCAGAGTTTCTTGGCGCTAATTCTTGCTGTCTGGTCATTTGATCTTCACTGTGGAGTCAGAGGAGGCAGCTGTTGATAATATTCTCAAAAGACAAGTGTGAAATTCTTTCGATGGCAAACTAAATCTTTCAGGAATATAGAGCTGACTTCAAATTATTGTGAGAAATCCGAATTTCATTCTTCATGCTGAGTGTGGCAGATTTCTAGACTGATTGCAGGCTGCTGAATGTCTGCCTAACCTCTCTGATTCTCAAAATCCTTAACATCCCCACCCGTGCTGCTTTTGTTTGAAAAAATGCCTTTAGATATGTGCGGGGAGTGACAACCTTCAATATTCTTCTACTTATAGTGATTGATGCTTGTTCTTACTGTTGGCTGGGTCTTTTATTCACTTTTATCTTCTCTTCATGCTCACTGGAGGTCCTGTCTTCGATGGCTATATTTTCTGACAACTGAATGCTTTCAGCATGCAAGTCTTCAGATTTTTGCAAAATTAGGCAACGGCCATCCTGAAGGTCCAGAAATATCATAGGTGGTGGTAAGAAACCATATCTTACTCAGAGGCTTCGCTGAGTTTTCCGTCGCCGATCACTTGACACATGGCATTGGCATATAGCTGTTGAATTTGACTGGAGAGGGTTTTCGACATTGCACTGCACAGTGTTGAAGTCGTTTTCGAATGACTTCAAAAGCCATTTCGAACTCGATGAAGTTAAGACGGAGATTTGACCGTCATTTAATGCTCTGTTCAATGACGGTGCACTGAGTTGTCATTTCGTCCGTTCATAATTTGCTTCTCCTCAATCCAGCCAATTGCGGGTGGAGTTGTGCATCCACTGTAGAATGATTATATAATTCCATTTTATTAGTTGGTAATATTATTTTCCTGAAATCTGATATCAGTATCTGGTACTGCGTCATTTCTACTGCACATGTTGCTTGTGCATTCAATGAAGCAATTCTCAGTGATCCAGCGTTCTTTCCTCGCAAGTGCAAGAAAGGATCTCGATTGGAACCTGCGGTAATCCGAAGAAACATGTCATGTATCATTTCAATCGTGTCAATACTCATCGTCATAGCAGTCAACTTTATGCACTTTGAAAATGCCTTCGATAGCGTCAGTCGAAAGGTGATATAGAGACTTCTTTGCTACCACAGGGCGATTCGGACAACTATACACCCGTCTAACATTTGTGCAACAGTGCTGCATGCCAACTAATCCACAACGGGGCACTCGCGGAATCCTCCCAAGTGAAGACAGGAGTAAGACACATTGGCTGCCTACTGTTCTCAATCATTTTCCTGATCTCAGGATAGTGCAACAGAGATCAGGAAACGAAGTGTAAAATGGACCAGCACAGAACACTTCGAGGATGTAGAATTCGCCGATGATATTTGCAAGATATGCAAGTGAAAAGCAAGAAGTCGGTGAAGAGGAAGAATCAAAGAAAAATATGTTTTCAGGTGAACGTAGAGGAGACAGAGTTGACTAAGATTCCTGACAAATACCAAAAGCAACAACAACAACAAAAACAACAATCAGCATAAATGGGAGAAATCTGAGAGAAGCAACCTCTTTACCTACCTACCTACCTACCTACCTGGGAAGCATCGTTTCAAATACAGGCGAAAAGAATTGGTGTGGATATCGAATCGAGGATTGAGAAAGCCAGTCAAGCTTTCATTACTCTCTAGTCTGCGAAGAGACCAACAACACTCAGCCTGGAAAATAAGATGGGCACCAATGTGAAGTGAGTGCTACTATGCATTTCAGACACTTGTCGGGTCACGAAATAAACTTTGAACAACCACTGTCTTCGCCCCAATACTTCGCTCATGATCAGATGACCAGAGAAGATGAGTGACATTGATCTCTGAGAGCAAACCGACCCAGCAGGAACCAACTAAGCAAAAAATATTCAAGACGAAATGGAGGCGAATTGGTCATACCCTATAAAAAACATCAAGTGGCATCACACGCGAGGCCATTGCTCGAGTAAAGAGCTGAACGGGAAGCGGCGAGCTGGTCGTCAGTGTGAGGGTATCACAGAGGAGGTGATACGAAGAGGAGACGAAAGCATGTCCGCAGACATGCAGCCAGGTGGAAGATTTGGTGGAGAAAGGAACGCAGCAGAGACGTGTGGCTGAAGCCTCTCAGAACTAAATGAAACTTGTGCAATAGTTTGTCTAAAATGCACACACACGCATACGATGTTTACACGTCATATTGATGGACAATTTAGTTTTCCACATATACTCAAACCTACAATCAATTGATTTCATTTTCCCTTAACAATATTGAAATGACACTCACATTTGCATTGACTTCTGCTCTTCATTAGATGTAAACATTACCGTAGAAGAGTGGGGAGAAATTATTGAAAGGGAATTTATCAAATCAAGAGGTAAACAAATATTTGAACAATTGTTAAATTTCAAACACGCTTCCCACTTTGAAATTTTGAGTCATGTAGAAGCGATGATTTGTGATAGTCATTCGTCGGTTGGTGAGGGGACACTCCAGTGACTGAGGATGGTGCTTAGTAAGGCAATGATAGCTCTTTAACCAAACCATCCATCTCGGTGAACGCAACTTCACCAAAAACTACTCATCCAACGTGGATCTATAATCTTAATATATCTCCTAAGTTACACTCTCATATTGACTACATTAACTGAGTAAGTAATTACTAAGGCATTCCCACCTGCCTTCCCTCTAAAGTGTGTATGTGGGTGTTGAGAATGATCGATTATATGTGTGCACGGAGAACAGCGATTTCATTTTACCTGTTCGGTCGGATTATCTTGAAGTTTGCTTCATTTCATTTCTATCTGTCCAGAGAAAGTTGAGCAGGAATGTTTGGGAATATCAGGAATGCAACCCAATGTAACTGGTAAGTCCCAATTTGATTTCTAATTGACAAATTGTCGCATCAACTGACCAGCAAAATCAGCAACATCATCAGATAATGTTGCAATCTGCAATAAAATCAATTTATTTTTTATGGTGTGATGTGACATCTGTATGCCATCCAGCCACAAAGTTCACCTTGGAAACTGAAAACGAATCAAAAATCCCTTTTCTTGACGTAGAGCTTACAAGGAGAGACGACGGAACTTTAAGAAGGTCAATCCATAGGAAACCGACTTGGAACGGACAATTAACAAGTTTCTACAGCTGGGTACCAATCAGTCGGAAAAGAAACCTAATTAAATCCCTTGCCACTCGCGTCAGACGCATCTGCAGCTCCGACACCATGGAAGTAGAACTAAACTTCCTGAGGGAAATCTTCATACAAAATGGCTACCCACCAAGATTTGTAGACAAAAACATCAAACAGAAAAACCAAAAGCAAGAGACAGCATCCGTGCCGAAAAAGATACTTTATATGAACCTAGATTTCAAAGGAGACCTACTTAGTGACGTCCTCAGAAGGAGAATTTCCACCTCTTTAGGAAGAACTTTCCCTGCGGCAACACTAAGAATACTGTTCTCCAGTCGCCCGCTGATCTGCAGAAACCCAAAAGACAAGATTCCGCACATGACCACTTCTATGTGTATATATCAGTTCACCTGTTGCTGTGGAGCCAGGTACATCGGTCGTTCAACGCGCATCCTGTCAAAAAGGGTCAAAGAACACTACCCAGCGTGGCTACAGAAAGGAAATAATGGCCATATAAGGAGTGCAATAATCGAACATCTAGTCAACACTGGTCATTCCATATCAACGAACGCCTCCTTTAAAGTGATCTACAAAGTGAAGAACAACCTCCCAAAGACAGTACGATTTCGTCTTCTTTGCATCGCAGAAGCCCTAGCCATCCAGTTGGCTGAACCAGAACTATGCATACAAAAGAAAATCATCCAACCACTTCTACTCGCATGGTAACAACTCCGTTGATTTGACCCAACTCTTCTTTGTTTGTTTGACTTGACCTTACTTCTGTTTGTATGCTTATTTTTTTTTTTCTAACTTAAAACCCTTGTGTAATTCTATATATTATTTTGTTTCCATGCACAACCTTTGAGTACAACTCATTCATCAAACTATTCATACCATTACGTAACTCTTATTTAACAATCATTTATGACAACTCATCATTTTTGTTACTACCCTCTTATATGAACATCCAATTCACCTAAACTTACTCCTCTTTAACAATCGTTTTGACAACTCATCACTTTCGTTGCTATCCTCTTATCAACATCCAATTCATTTGAACTTACTAACCGTATTTTGTTTGACAAATTTAATGTATATACACACACACACAAAATAACCATATATATTTGCGATTGTACAGCTTTGAAAATGAATTCGCCGAAAAGAGACTCTTTGCTGAACTACTTGTCTTTTGTCTACATCTGTATTTCCCGTTTGTCACCATGAAATCTTCTTGTGACTGATATGCAACGGTGAATAAAACTGGCTATATTCAGTCCGAATTAGTCGTAACTGATGTGGGAGTATGTGTACTGCTCAACTGACATGAAAACAGTACTTCTCTGCAGCTGTAGGTACAGTGATTCATCCACAAAAGGTGAAATTCATCCAAACATACATTCCATTGCTTGCTTATCTACATCACCTCCGTATTATTTATGGTTACTCGAAGTTATGCTTTCTCTTTCAGCCATGTCTGAATTCCATGCTGCTGTTGGTAAGCAGAAAATTGTGTGTTTCCAATCCTCCTACCCTCTCATGTTAAGCAATTCAGAATACTGACTGACATCACAATGCAGACTTAAACAAACAAGGCCTGTGTGCAGATCACTAGGACACACAGAACTTCACCCACTAAACACATGTTGAGAGTCTATTGCATCTTTTTTTGGAAGGATATTTCGAGAGGATGAAATTATCATTGAATATTCAAGAATCATTCTGTATGCACTTGGTATACTTGAAGAATGATCATGGTTTGAAATTAGCTAGATGAGCACGGAAACGGCTGCTCCTTCTCATTTCGGAACTATTATTCAGTATTCTGCCACAATACCACTGGATATTGAGGCAAAGACCTGCAGGTGATGGGAAGAAATCTCGTTAGCCACTTAACTGCAATCCGACGGCCCTTGAATTCCAACATGTTTCACTTCGTGATTTTATCGCAATCGCCAGCCAGTATCGTAGACGAGTATATGTCCTCACATCCTGACAGGTGCACACCATTCATCTCGACTTGTCACTAGATCTCCAGTCAACTTCATCTTGTAGTCAATCACAAGTGAGGGCCACAACCGGTAGGTCCTTGTTCTGACCACTGACAAGTCAGTTGACGCATTCACACTGTCAATGAGTCCCGAGCTGGGAATGTACAGCCAGCTGGCCATTACTTTCAGCTGCTTTTCAATGATTCTCCTGCTGATATCAACCCGTGATTCAACCTTGGAAGAAGTCGAATCCTTGCGAAATAATTCCTGGGAGTTAGGTCATTTGCCCATTGTCTGATTGATCACAGTAAAAATCTCTGTTGTTGTGGTTTCTTTCTGTCAGAAAGATGAACAAAATTTAGGCAGCATAAGAAGATGCCACAAACAGTGTGACAGTAATTGAAGAAGAGACGATTTGCCAAGACAATCCATGGGGATCAGAAAATCCCTCTGTAAACTGCGGCTTCTGAATATCGTAGTAATATGCTGTTACTGTCGGTTTACCATTCGGAAGGCTACTACGCTGTCTTCGACCTAATGAGAATCATTTTCGCTCATGTTAGGAAATCCGCCTTATATGTACCCTGTCAGTTCTCCCCATGTAAATACATACGTCTGCAACTACAGGTTAATGAGTGAATCAATGCAGTTTCAGGTTTCATGAGGCTTTCTCACAACCAGATATAAATTCTTAAGAATATTATGGGTAATGTGGGCCACGACGAATACTTCTAATTTCGTGATACATGCATTATGCAGTCAAAGAAAATCTCGTGAGATCATTTTGTCGCCTTTCAATGAATGCCAATCTTAGGAATGTATTCTTCTTACTTCGTACATTTATTTCAATCAATTATTCATTATCCATCCGACTTGAGATATTCACTGATAAATGCAGTGAGGGCACGTCCATTGTCGGTGGATACTTTGTGAATTCGACCGAATTATGCGTCCATCAACGGTTCAGCTACTCGTTAAGGTTAATCTATTGACAAGAGCTCCTACGTGAAGAAATTGGACAGAGGCTTTTAAATGGTGAATATTATTGACCTGTCGAAGTCAACTTATGATAATGTACAGCTATTTTCACTTTCTAGCAGGGCTCAATTCTGATTTATCCCTATCTCATTCTGTTTCTTAAAGTTGTCTCTATCTGACTACACCAATGCCCGAAAAGCCTCATTCACTCCCGACACAATCTCCTCAGTGTCACCTTCAGGCGCTCAACTCATCGTTTTTCACCATTCGAGTTCACTGTGATGACTTCGTTAACTGCAAGTCGCGTTGGATTATCGAAGGTTCAAATCTCAGTAGGGAAGAGAGTTGTTTCTTCAAGCTTGCGAGTAGAAAATTGCTGAGTGTTGATTGCCAGCCAACAAATCAAGCAGGACATCGGAATGTCAGACAGACAGATAGAGCTTTCTACCTACCGATCGCCCTCTAACCATACCATGACATTTATTCTTATCATGATTTATAGAATCCAGTCACAAACTCTGTTATACGAAGGAGGAGAAATAGGCAATGCGCTGTTTTTTATTAGATATCCGCTCAATTATTATTATTATTACTAATTGACATTACTTCTCATGTTTAGTTGAACTGACTTCTGAAGTGGAAAAGCTTGAGAAGGAAAGAATTCAGCGGTTTCAGGGTAAGTTCAAATTTCACCGTCATAGTAATGAATACATAAATGTTTAGCACTGAATCCATTGGATATAATGAATACAGCTCTCAATGCGATGGATCGAGAGCTTGATCACGAATTCGGTAAGTGATTCAGACGGGTAATTTTCTTGCCATTTATTTTGTTGTGAGATAAATATTAAGCTGCCTTCAGAATATTAGTATCATCATTACTGTTATTATTGACTCACGTATCGCTTACTTTCTAAGGGGAGTATAATGCCTGAGATATGGACTTCAGTGCATATACATACTTCAAAGTTGTTATTCTATGCTGTGTTCAATGACAATGTGCAGTGTTGAAATTTGATCCGTGCATGACCTCCTTTGCCTCAATCCATCATGTTATGAATGTCTACTGAACACCTTCCGGTCTCTCCAAGATGATATGTCTTCATATTTTGTTTGTGTTGAGAAGAAGTTCAATGTCATATCAGTTCCTCCCAATTCTTTAGTCGTTTTCCTTTGGCATCATGAAGAGATAGCCTTTACTCCCTTCAGTAGGTACCATTCCTTCTGGCTTTCCACACCTACACTAGTGGCGTTGGCACTTACAGCAGGTATCTAGTTCAGAGGCCAGCGATTCTCCTGGTGCATGATATGTGCGTCGGTGGCACAGTGGTTAGGACTCTCGTCAACCATGCACATGGTCCGGGGTTCGATACTCTGACGACGCACACCCGATATCTATGTTCGGCCTGCGAAATTTGGGCTACCGCTATCACATGCTGAAAATTCCATACTTGAACCAAATAAACGGTGTCCAATCAAGCTGTAATCAAGAAAAAAAATACAAAATATAAAGGTACTCCATCTGGATCACATTCAGTATCTTCCACTGTCTCCGTCTGCGTTCAACTCTTCCCAAATAGCGACTAGTATTCCGGTCAGAACTCTGTCAACCAAAGGCCTTCGTCCGTCTGAATACATTTCCGAACTGCTCGGAGTGACTCGCACGCCAAAATTATCTTCCCAAAATGCTGAAAGATGTTTTAGGTAGATCAAATCTGAGACAGTATTCAGCAGGAATGATAACTTACGCAAAAATGGAAAACTTCCTCAAACAAGGTTATCAGGAAATACAATTACATGATCACTCGTCGAGAATTCAACTGAGTTCATTTTACAATTAAGATTGCCCTGAAGACTTTATCTAGAAAAGCAAAGAAAGCTTCACAGTTAAATAAAACACATCAGAAAATTGTGGCATATAGCGCCGCCACCAGCCGATGCAAGTGGTGAGCGTATACCCCCACACCTGACTTCATCAACCCCATTGGACATGACTACCCACTCACAACGACTCCAGGCAATCACAACAGTTAGAGAAACAGTGAAAACCAGCTGAGAGCACACAGCGCCATCCGTTCCAACCGAAAACTTTCAGGTCACTAGTATAGCTTGTAGACCATTCCAACTCATGTAGTCTAACTTCCAATACTTCATAATGTTTTGTGCAATTATCACTTGAAACAAATCGAATACGCAACTGGCTACAAATTGATTCTTGAAAGTTGTGTCAATTTACAACTACTATGTATTAATATGCCTCCATCCTTTTCACAGGTGAGCAATATTTATGAAACACAGTGGACATGGAGTGTTCAGAAACTCAGAAAATTTTATTCTTTTCTGCTGGTGGTGGTGGTGGTGTGTTATTAATTAATTACTAATTCATAGTAATAAACATTTTTTCTTTTGTTAAATAAATCCTGCTTGTAACCAGTCGTTGTGTCTTTCATATAAGCTACTTGTACGATTCTGTTTATCATCTAGGCACACACACACTCACAACCGCTGTTACGACTGAGAACGACGTGGTTTTGTCTGAACTCAGGAAGACAGTCTTTGCGGACCGAATCTCGCCTCAGAAAGACACAGTAGAGATCTGTCTGGATGATAGTAAAACGACAGTTGTTCACGGCAAAACCGGAAGTACCACCGTTAGGCAGCGATACACATCTAATTTACTATGAGTTACAAACTAAGTACAGCAGAACCATAGGAAGCACTTGGAAATCTGAAAGATTATTGTCAGCAATTCGGGATCGAAATTCCGTCAGCAACAGTCATGCACCAAACACTCCCAGCAGACACTCCAAGGTTCAGAATTCACAGCGTGAACCTTGATGTCATTCAAACGAAATATCAGTCATAGGAGAAGAATTTGTCAGCGTGATCACACAGTCAGAAGGTGAAGCATTGAAATTAAAGATTGGACAAAAACAGACAAAGACAGATAAAGATAGTTAAGTCAACGGATGACAGGCGAATGTCGAGACAATGATACGCAGTCAAATATAAGAGAAACCGATAATAAATACGAAGTTAGCTGGTATGTCTAGAGAAATGTCAATATTGTGATTAGATTGTTTGGGAGATGCGTTTCCTGAAAGATCGTTCCGTTACACTCACTGATATCAGACTCTTATATGTCGATTGGTCGTGAAAATTGTCCATTGTTTACATGTCTCATTACCTCTCTCTGTCTGTTATATCCCTGATTATTAACACTGATAAAATTGAAACAAGACATAGGCGAACAATATGGTTTTGTCTATTGAGGAACTACTTTTTCACGACAGTATTAACAGTTCTCAGTCCCGTTATCATCCGATACAAAATGAAATTGGTCAGATGCCTCACAAATAGACCATGAATAATGAGTACCAATAATTCCTTAGAAAATACATCACGATACACAAACAATGCGCTAGGTCGAATGAGTTATCCCAATTTGTGTGAAGACATGTGAGAAGACACATGAGTACTGTGTTTGACGATACGAAATCCACCCCACATTTTAGGAGTAAACACTTTTCCTTGAGTCGAAATTCATTGGGGGTCATGGCTAGTGTAGTCTTTCACCGTAGACAAACTAGAACCATGAAACGAATTTATGCTGATTGTGTCACTCTCACTTTGACATCTATCACCCTGTGTTCCAACTGATCGGTTAAAATCGCTCCAGGTAAGGATGACCTAGCCATCTTGGTCTATCACTTCGCAGGTTCAGCTGCTCTTGTGGAGAAACCTTCCCAATTGGAGTCCAACTAGAGACAGATTTACACACTCCCAATGCAGAATCTTCTTCCGTGGTTCAAATAAGGCCAGACAGATTGTGTATGCTTCTCTGTCTCATCTCATTCGATCTATGATGATGACGATATGGATCATTAAGTGGACGCATGAAGTAGCAGAAGAAGAAGAAGAGGAAGAGGCACCATCAACATTATCTATCTTATTCCACCGAATAGCTCGAAAGGAATTAGAACCAACCACTTCGCATATAGCCAAATCTCTTCGAAATTCGAGGGAATGTTCCTAGACTGTGCATAAAAAGTCAAGTTTGTTCTGGCATTTATTATTATTATTATTGTATCCTTTATCTTCTACAGGAACATAGGGCCTCAGCCGTGCGTCTCCATTGCGTTCTGTTCTCTGCTACAGTCTTCACCTGGCTCCATGTCTGCCCACACGTTTTCATCTCATCTTCACATGACCTCCTCCAAGTCACCCTTGCACTGACGACCAACTCGCCGCTTCCTATTTGGTTTCTACTCGAGCAACAGCTTGTCTAGTGATGTCACTTGATGGTTTCCTCAGAGTATGGCCAGCCAATCCATCTCCATTTCTTCCTGCCTATTTGTTTCACAACTGGTTCCTGGTTGGTTCGCTCCCAAAGATCCCTGTTGCTGATCTTTTCTGGTCGGCCATTTAATCTTGAGTATTGAGCGAAGACAACTTTTAATGAAGGTTTGTAGTTTGTTTGAGATGCTTTTTATGACGCGCAGTGCAAGTCTCTGATCCGTACAGTGAGTAGCGCTGACTGACTTCACATTACAGTTGAAAATCCGGATCTTATTTTTGATGCTGAGTGCTGTTGACCTCCACACAGGCTTGAGAGTAGTGAAAGCTTGTCTTGCTTTTCCGATCGATACTTGCTTTGATATCCTCGTCAGTTCCGCCTGTAGTTGAGACGATGCTTCTCAGGTAGGTAGAAGAGGTTGTTTCTTTCAGGTTCCTCCCATTTACGCTGGTTGATTGTTGTCTGTTGTTGCTGCTGTTGGTGGTGTTGCCAAGGAATCTTCATCACCTCTGTTTTCTCTATGTTCACCTGAATGAAGTCCTATCTTTGATGCTTCTTCTGTCGCCAACTTGTTGCTTTTCATCACTTGCATATCTTCCAGTTTGTGGGAAATCAGACTAATATCATCGGCAAAGTCCAGATGCTCCAAGTTTTTTGTGTGAGTCCATTTTATGCCTGCTTCCTCATTGCCCGCTGCTGTTTGTCGCATTATCCAATCTACTGCAATCAAGAAAATCATTGTCGATAGTAGCCAGCCCCTCAGCCTTGTCTTACTCCCGTCTTCACTTCGAAGGATTCCGTAAGTTTCCCGTTTTGGATTACTTGGCATGCAGCATTGTTGTACAACTGTTGGATGAGATGTATTATTGTCGGTGGCACCCCATAGTAGCGTAGTAGTTTCCAAATCACCTCTCGATCGACGCTGTAGAAAGCCTTTTCAAAGTCGATGAAGTTGAGATAGAGAGGTGACTGCCACTCCAAGCTTTGTTCAATGATGATCCGTAGTGTGGCGATCTGATCAATGCATGACTTATTTCTCCTGAATCCAGCCTGTTCCGGTCGAAGTTTTACATCCAGAGCATGTTTGATTCTCTCCAGGATGATGCGGCTTAGTATTTTGCTTGGGATGGACAGGAGCATAATTCCACGCCAGTTCTTGCATTGACTTAAGTCTGGGTGAATCGAATTGAAACCTCACAACCACTCTTACACTTCATTTCTTTCGCACTTATGCAACTTTTATTTAAACTCCGGTTATCTATCACTTCAAATGTAGTACTAAGTAACTTTCAATTTTATTGGAGTTCAACCCAATTTATTTAATTTTTGAATTGCATACATTACCATGTGATCATCTTCATTATTATTATTATCGTCCTCTGACGCCTTTACTACTTCTAATTTTCATCACCGAACCTGCTGCCATTATTAAGATAATGATTATTCGCTTGGCTTCCTGCTGGAACATTCGATCTTGCCTTGTTCTCTCCGGTACTCCTCACCTAGATTGACCGTCAGCTTTCTATCCCCCCTCACATGATCTCCTATATGTCAACCGCTTAGTCAGACCAAAAACAATATTTCCTAATCGGTTTCAACTCAAGAGTCTCGAAAGCTGTGTAAACCAACCTACGGTCAATAATCTCGAAGTTTATTGTAGACCAACTGTAGCATTTAGCATTCTCAGCAGATCCCGACCCACGAATGGACACATTTTAATATGACATGAGGTAGTATCATGCCGAATATGCATGTGTACTCAGCACCTAGAAGAACTGCTTACTTCCCCCACTGTTAGTTCTTTCGAATCTGAAGTAACAGAAGCCGATAGCGTGAAATAATCGTATAGTATATAGGTTATATATAATACGTGAATGAGTGTATTCTGTGAATTTGGAAACTTGTGTACTCCATTTGAATTCGCTAATAGGAAATCTGAAATACACTTTTCCAGTTATTGCAAACACAAAGCCTGCATAGGTGTGTAGTTGAGTCACACATTATGCCGAAAACCCTCTTCCCAATACACTGAAAATATTCAGAGCGATTGTAATCAAACGTCTGTTGACGTAGACATGTTTGTCTCTTTGCGAGCTTTCCACCTGATCTGCGAAAAATTGTTTGCACATGATAATGACCTGAAAATACACATACCAATCTTCCCGAATCTCGTAGACTGTGTCTTCACTCTCTTCAGACTGAGTTGAAGTCTGTCGACTTTAAACTGTGTCATTTCGCCTTATATTGACATTCTTGTGATAGTACGCGCTGCGCCTAATCACTAGTCCATTAAACGTTAAGCAGTCTGCAAACAGTTCTCCATTCCCATTTATTTCTCTCTTCAGCTTCCGACAATTTGTATGAATGACAGGAAAGAAAACTGATGCCCTCTGCCGTTTATGTGGAATAAAGACATCGCTATTATGTTGTCACTCATAGAAATCCCGTTCATAACATTTCTGACGAATGCTTTCATCGAAGGCATTTTGCTAACCTCGATACACCTATGAAGTTGCTGAAGGGAACTACTATCCATAACTTGAAAACCAACAGCATTTATTGACGACATATGTTCTAAAAAGTCGGCCTTCCATGACAGTCACAAACACAGAGTTAACTAGTCACGATAGAAAACTTCCGACTGGTGAAATGATTTCATTTTTTAAAGTGAGAAAATAACAAAAGTGTCGTCAACGTTTATCAGTGTCAATGACTACTGCCTCATCTTTTAAAAATATCTTTGAGGATTCTTCTCTTCCACAGTGGCTGTCAAAAGAAATGCAGTTGACAATGTCATCATTAGTGGTGCAGTGACAAAAATCCCATGAATGTTCATTACTAAGTGAATTCAGTTGACAGGTAGGATGCGGGGATAATATGAATTCATCATGTTGTGATGCTGACCACATCAAATATTACAACTCAACCTCTCTATCTCTTCAACTGAAAACAACACAATGCAGAAGAGATGATCAGCCAGTGAAAAATGTCTCCTGTGATTACAACTCCTTCGATGTTGTTCGAATTTCAGTGTTCTGTCGTCTCACATAAATTCGGTAAACACGTTTGTAAGTAAAACTGATTCAAATGAATTGAGTACAGAATGGCTCCTTCTTGTATGTTTGAACAAATTCTGTTGTCGCCGAGAGCACTGCAGAAAGGCTTCAAACTTTCATCAACGGCTGCTTTCTTCTTAGCATGATACCTCATATCAGGCAGCCAGCTGTCTAGAAGGCATTTGCACCAAGAAACTCTGGCAAACAAACATCCAGCCAACAACGGAAATGATTCCCGCACACATCGAGAAGACCACCTATCGACATCACACGTCGGACAAACGCACAAGTGGAATTCGAATGGGAAATAATCAGCAGGGCTTCAGTTCAAGTGTGATTATAAATGAGAGGGTGTGAGGAGAAGATATGAGCTGATGAACAATCGTGCGGCAAGCTGGAGACAATTCTAGAGAACAGAATGATATGGAAGTGTGTCGTTGAATGCCTATGTTCCACTCGGAACCTAAAGGAGTAGCAATGAACATGAAATAATTGAAATAAAACAGCGTTAAGAGATAGAGAGACCGGATTCACTAATCAACATCCAATCATAGCACATTTCACTTCACAGAGAGAAAGTCTCATGCAAAATTCACCACACAATTTCCAGGATAACTCAGTAATTACAGATAATTGCCTGTATACATACAGCTGTATTACAAGTGTTCGTAGAAAATGCATTTTGAATTTATTTATTCAGGCACACAGAATAATTCAATGACGTACCCATTCACTGAAGTAACATAAACCCCGTGGAAATGAGCAAGTAGGAGCACTCGTCGACCATATTGCCAACATGGTCTATTCTTCTATTGAAACAGTATTGAAAATCAGTGTTGAATCGTGGCGTTATTTACTTGGGAAATATGCGTTTTCTTAGCTGGAAACACCTTGAATCAACAGTAACAACTGTCCACAAAGTTGTTACTTATTTATTATGTGATTGTTTTGAGTGTCAGTGGAAATATGGGTTACATCGCGGAGCTATGAAATGCCTGCAGGAGTGGTCACTATTTCACACAGGTTGTAATAGTTATCCTGACGCTCAATCTTTCATCATTCATATGTTTGCACCACCAAAGCGAGGTATTACAATGCTTCAGCAGAGTATATAGAGCGAGAAAGTAAAGGTGTGGTGAGAGATGGTTGCTAGCCAAATTGGTTGACAGTAATTCAGGTCAATGTTAGTCATGTGAAAACAAGGTCAAGATGGACAGGCGGATACAGTTAACATATAGATGAACTGACACAACCGCAAGAGATGCAAGGTTAACTTTGTGTGAGAAACAACCAATCAACAGGCAGCATTTTCTACTAACATTAACCTACAATAATGTACATCAAAATCTATAAATATGTGTTGATTTTCCGTAATAAACGTTCTGTTGCCTGGCCCTTGTCTTCTGTTGTTACAAACGTAACCACTTGCGTCCTTCGCAGTAGCACTTGGAAGCCAATATATGGTGAGTGGAGTGTTGAATTGAAGAAACAACCTGTACAGAGAAGCACAAGTGACATTTGAAACAGTAGACTGCCATGTGCCTACATCCACATGCATCTGAACCCGCGTCCTGTATACCAGAGGAAATTTGATTGAAGTTTTATCTCTCATGTAGAAAAAGAGAAATGAGTGGTCGCCAGTAACTGCCTGAATAGCGATTTCCCCACAGTCGAGTCATTACCACCGAAATTGCAGGGCATTATACTTCAAATACATCAATTTCCAACATTTCTCTAATACCAGTAAGTAATACGAGTATTAGGATTTGTCCCTGTCCGATATCCCGAAGACGATCGTCGACGTTGCCTTCACCAGGACTGTGTATGATCTATCACTTCAATCGCATGTTCACGAACCCTGAGTTTCTAACTGCTCCATATTGTTTGCTAATGCTGAAATAGCTGATAATACAGTTGTGTCCACAGTTAGCACTACCTGAACTCGTACCTCATTATGTGTTGATGTATTGTCGACACTGGTGTCATGCCTTACGTCCAGAATATCGTCTGCAGGCTCACTGAGTTCATCTTATATGACGGATCTTCAGGAGGTTAACGTCTACTACATATGCTGTGAAATCCTTAGCGAGATGGCGTCCTTGAACGCAAATCACAGTCAGTGCGTAATTCCTGAATCCTCTTCTCGTCGGAGGCGCTCCTTCTTTGGCTAAAATCTGCTTTGAAGCGATCATACTAGTGGTGTGCGAGAGCACTGTCAATTATAGCAGTAGCGTGTCTGAGTACCTGTGTGGGCAATGCAGCTAAGACGCATCAATACTTTGCAGTGTGTGACTCAGTGCCTTGGACAGCGAAAATAACTTCGACGATAGTGAAGCAAATCCTAAGCTCAGTCAATTCACAGGGAGGCAGATCCAGGTTCGCCATTGCATTGATTGCTGAATCTTATATCTCCTCAATTTTGGGTGAATCAATTGAACGGGAAGGTCAAGACAAGATTCAAATGCGGAAATGGTGGTATACAGATATGTAAATTTAATGTAAATGTGATGAAAGATGATAAGAACATTAGTTAACAGTTTAAAGATATAAAACTGCTCACACTTGCTCACAAACAGATTTGAAGGTGAACCAATAGTGACCTCGGCAATGGGACAAATACTAGAAAAGAACACAAGATTATGAAACGATTTTTTGATTATAGCTTTATTCCATACCGTAATTTTAGTACAATAATGGAATTTTTGGGCAGTAGATTGAACCCAGGAAGATCTGCATAGTCGGCGAGTGTCCTGACCACTGTGCCAACGGCTAGTAACATTACGAGAAGTCAACGCTGAATAAGATCAGAGAATTTTCATGATTCATAACATTGGTAACGAAGTAAAAGTTTCATAAATAATACGAGCTAAGGGGAAACAATTCACATAAGTAAAGTGGTGGTAATTAGAAAAATGAACTTCGAATAAGCACGTTCCAGGAGGTAATCGAAAGTAAGTACGGAAAGTACGCACAAAAAGTATAAATTCATGGTAAGATGAAAAGCACAAAACACACAAACAAAGTTATTATTCAATGAAATTAGATATAACTTTAAGGAGAATACAGAATTATTATTGAGAGGTAGCAATAAAGAAATATATTTTAAGTAGTGAGCAAATGAACACCTAAAAAAGTAACGATATTTGAGTGGATGTTAGTTACTCCGACATGTAAGCAGCTGGTGAGATAAAGTCAACAGGTGTGTTGGGTAGTGAAGCAGGCTGCGAATGGAGAACAGCACTTTAGGAGCTCCATCTTAGAACGCAGGCGATAAATCTCTGTCCCCATGAATAAATCGAAATGTCGAATAAAGTAGAACAAAGCCCAGCTAAACCAGAGTCCGATCACAGTAATGCATGACTCTATAGAGTGGAAACAACACTGTCCAAATGAACGACTCTAATCAGAATGTACAATGTAGACGAAACATGCATTTCAAATACGGTCTAATCACTAGATGGCGAATTCTGACAGTGAATGAAGTACTGTGTTCTGATAATGTCAGTTCTGTTGAAGCCTAATACCACCCATCGATGAACAGTACCAGGAAGCTGAAAAAAACGAAAACTGATGACATTCAGATTCATAGTTCACCTTATACTATAATTCACAGGCATATTTAGCGTTACTGCAAACTTCGATTACTTAGACTTATATGATTATGGAATAAACACAATGGACCATATGAATTATTGACTTGACGGCTTCATATGATGTCACCTATTCATTCCCAACATAGGTCAATCAGTCTGTGTCCATGGTAGCATTCGTCACAGCCTGCTTCACTACCCAGCACACCTGTTGAGCTTATCTCACAAGCTGCTTACATGTCGGAGTAACTAACATCCACTCAACTGTCAATACTTTTGTATGTGTTCACTTGTGCACTACTAATCCCAATAAGTAGTGTCACTCAAATTTTGTTTCTCTATTGCTACCTTCTAATTCTAATTCTTTATTCTTCTTAAAGTTATATCCAATTAAATTAAATAAAATCGTTTGTTTATCTTAACATGAATTTATACTTTGTATACGTACTCTCCGTACTTAATTCTCATTACCTCCTGGAAAGTGTATATTGGAACTTCATTTTTCTAATTACTTCAGGCGAATTTTCCCTGGTATACAGGATGCGGGTTCAGAGGCGTTTGGATGTAGGCACATGGCGGTCTACTGTTTCAAATGTCACTTGTGATTCTCTATACTGGTTGTTTCTACATTTCAACACTCCACTCAGCATATACTGGCTTCCAAGTGTTTTCGCGAAGCACGCAAGTGGTTACGTTTTCTCTATCTCTCTCTACTCTCCTGATGCCTTGTAACACCTCACTTTGATTGTGAAAACATGTGAATGATGAAATATTGAGCGTCAGGATAACTATTACAACCTGTGTGAAGTAGTCACCACTCCTGACGGCATTTCATAGCTCCGCGATATAACCCATATTTCCACTGACACGTAAAACAATCACATAATAAATAAGTAACAACTTTGTGGACAATTGTTACTGTTGCATCAAGGTGTTTCCAGCTAAGAAAACGCATATTTCCCAAATAAATGTCGGCACGATTCAACACTGATTTTCAATACTGTTTCAATAGAAGAATAGACCATGTTGGCAATATGGTCGACGAGTGCTCCTACTTGCTCATTTCCAATGGGTTTATGTTACTTCAGTGAATGGGTACGTCATCGAATTATTCTGTGTGCCTGAATAAATAAATTCAAAATGCAATTTCTACGAACACTTGTAATACAGCTGTATGTATACAGGCAATTATCTGTAATTACTGAGTGATCCTGGACATACTGCGGTGAATTTTACATGAGACTTTCTCTCTGTGAAGTGAAATGTGCTGTGACTGGATGTTGATTATTGAATCCGGTCTCCCTATCTCTTACCGCTACATTATTAGATTTTCATTGCTGTTTTTTTGCGATCCGATTGGAACATAGGCATTCAACGACACACGTCCATATCATTCTGTTCTCTCGAATTGTATCCAACAGGCTACATGTTTGTTCATGTGCTCATATCTTCTCCTCACACCCTCTCATTTATATTCACACTTGAACTGACGCTCTGCTGATTTTTTCCCATTCGATTTCCAATGATGCGTTTGTCCGACGTGTGATGTCGATAGGCGGTCTTTTCGGTGTGTGCGGTAATCATCTGCGTTTTGTTGTACATGCTTGTTGGGTTATATGTTGTTTGCTGGATGTTTGTTTGCCAGAGTTTCTTGGTGCAAATTCCTTCTAGACAGCTAGCTGACTGATATAAGATATCATGGAAAGAAGAAAGCAGCCGTTGATAAAAATTCTGTAGATCTTCTGCAGTGCTCTTGGTGATAAGCCAATTCGTTCATCCATGCAAGAATGAGCAATTCCTCACCCAATCCAGTTGAATCAATTTTACTGACAAACGTGTTTTCTGAATTTATGTGAGACGACAGAACACTGGAATTCGAACAACATTGAAGGGAGTTGTAATCACAAGAGATATTTTTCACTGGCTGATCATCTATTCTCCTTTGAGTTGTTTTCAGTTGAAGAGATAGAGAGGGTGAGTTGTAAAATTTGTTGTGGTCAGCATCACAACATGATGAATTCATATTATCTCCGCATCTCTACTGTCAACTGAATTCACTTAGTAATAAACATTCATGTGATTTTTGTCACTGCACCACTAATGATGACATTGTCAACTGCATTTCTTTTGACAGCCACTTAGAAAGAGAAGGATCCTTTAAGATATTCTCAAAAGATGAGGCAATAGTCATTGACACTGATAAACGTTGACGACACAGATGTTATTTTCTCACTATACAAAATAAAATCATTTCGTCAGCCGGAAACCTTCTGTCGTGACCATTTAACTCTGTGTTTGTGACTGTCATGGAATGCCGACTTTTTAGAACATATGGCGTCAGTAAATGCTGCTGGTTTTCAAGATATGGATAGTAGTTCCCTTCAGCAACTTCATAGGTGTATCGAGGTTAGCAAGATGCTTTCGATTAAAGCATTCGTCAGACATGTTATGAACGGGATTTCTATGAGTGACAACACAATAGCGATGTCTTTATTCCACATAAATGTCAGAGCGCATCGGTTTTCTTTCCTGTCATTCATACAAATTGTCGGAAGCTGAAGAGAGAAATAAATGGGAATGGAGAACTGTTTGTAGACCGCTTAGCGTTTAATGGACTAGTGATTAAGCACAGCGCGTACTATCACAAGAATATCAACATAAGGCAAAATGACAGTTTAAAATCGACAGACTGCAACTCAATCTGAAGAGAGTGAAGACACAGTCTACGAGATTTGGGAAGATTGGTATGTGTATTTTGAGACCATTACGTTGTGCAAACAATTTTTCGCAGATCAGGTGGAAAGCCCGCGAAGAGACAAACATGTCTACGTCAACAGACGTTTGATTACAATCGCTCTGAATATTTTCATTGTATTGGGAAAAGGGTTTTCGGCATAATGTGTGACTCAACTACACACCTATGCAGGCTATGTGTTTGCAAAAACTGGAAAAGTGTATTTCAGATTTTCTGCATGTTTGTTAATATTTTACTTACCAGCGAATTCAAATGGAGTACACAAGTTTCCAAATGCACAGAATACACTCATTCACGTATTATATATAACCTGACATTAATATACGATTATTTTACGCTATCGGCTTCTGTTACTTCAGATTCGAAAGAACTCACGATGTGGGAAGTAACCAGTTCTTCTAGGTGCTGGTTACACATGCATATTCGGCATGATACTGCCTAATCGATGATACCAGGCAAAGTATTATTAGTAGTTAACGAGTCAATGAGCATAATGTCATATTAATATGTGTCCATTCGTTGGTCGGCATCTACTCAGAATGCTAAATGCTACAGTTGGTCTAAAATAAACTTCAAGATTATTGACCGTAGGTTGGTTTACACAGCTTTCGAGACTCTTGAGTTGAAACCGATTAGGAAATGTTGTTTTTGGTCTGACTAAGTGGTCAGACATATACGAGATCATGTGAGGGGAATAGAGAGCTGACGGTCAATCTTGGGTCTAGATGAATAGTACCGGAGAGAACAAGGCAAGATCGTATGTTCCAGCAGGAACCCAAGAGAATAATCATCATCTTAATAATGGCAACAGGTTAACTGATGAAAGTTAGAAGTAGTAAAGGTGTCAGAGGACGATAATAATAATAATAATGAAGGTGATAACACGGTAATGTAAGCAATTCAAAAATTAAATAAATTAGGTCGAACTTCAATAAAATTGAAAGTTACTTAGTACTACAGTTGAAGTGATAGATAACCGGAGTTTAAATAAAAGTTGCACAAGTGCGAAAGAAATGAAGTGTAAGAGTGGTTGTTATGTTTCGATTCGGTTCACCAAGACAATGTGAGAGGCAGTGTCAGAACAATAATAACTTTGTGTAAATATACTGGGAAGATTCCCTGAAATTCTGAAGAGTTTCGGCTATATGCGAAGTGGTGGGTTCTAATTCCTTTCGAGCTATTCGGTGGAATAAGATCGATAATGTTGACGGTGCCTCTTCTTCTTCTTCTTTGACTTCATGCGTCCACTTACTGATCAATATCATCACCATCATAGATCGAGTGAGATGAGACAGAGCTCCATACACAATCTGTCTGGCCTTATTTGAACCACGGAAGAAGATTCTGCATCGGGAGTGTGTAAATCTGGCTTTAGTTGGACTCCTATCGGGAAGGTTTCTCCACAGGAACAGCTGAACCTGAAAATGCATAGAGAAGTGATAGACCAAGATCGCTAGGTCATCCTTAGCTGGAGCGATTTTAACCGATCAGTTGGAACAGAGGGTGATAGATGTCAAAGTGAGAGTGACACAATCAGCATAAATTCGTTTCATGGTTCTAGTTGGTCTACGGTGAAAGACTACACTAGCCATGACCCCCAATGAATTGCGACTCAAGGAAAAGTGTTTACCTTTAAGTTGTGGGGTGGATTTCGCATCGTTAAGCACAGTACTCATGTGTCTTCTCACATGTCTTCACACAAACTGGGATAACTCATTCGACCTAGCGCGCTGTTTGTGTATCGTGATGCATTTTCTAAGGAATTATTGGCACACATTATTCTTGGTCTATTTGTGAGGCATCTGACCAATTTCATTTTGTATCGGATGATAACGAGACTGAGAACTGTTAATACTGTCGTGAAAAAGTAGTTCCCCAATAGACAAAGCCATATTGTTTGCCTATGTCTTGTTTCAGTTTTATCCATGGTGATAATCAGGGATATAACAGACAGAGAGAGATAATGAGACATGTAAACAATGGACAATTTTCAAGACTGATCGACATATAAGAGTCTGATATAAGTGAGTGTAACGGAACGATTGTTTGTGTAACGCATCTCTCAACCAATCTAATCACATTATTGACATTTCTCTAGACATACCAGCCAACTTCGTATTTATTATCGGTTTTTCTTATATTTGACTGCGTATCATTGTCTCGACATTCGCCTGTCATCCGTTGACTTAATAATCTTTATCTGCCTCTGTCTGTTTATTTCAAAACTTTTATTTCAATGCTTCTCCTTCTGACTGTGTGATCACGCTGACAAATTCTTCTCTTATGACTGATATTTCGTTTGAATGAGATCAAGGTTCACGCTGTGAATTCTGAACCTTGGAGTGTCTGCTGGGAGTGTTTGGTGCATGACTGTTGCTGACGGAGTTTCGATCCCGAATCGCTGGCAATTATCTTCTAGATTTCCAAGTGCTTCCCACGGTTGTACTCAACTTCGTTTGTAACTCTTAGTGAATTAGATGTGTATCGCTGCCTAACGGCGGTACTTCTGGTTTTACCGTGAACAACTGTCGTTTTACTATCATCCAGACAGATCTCTACTGTGTCTTTCTGAAGCGAGATTCGGCCCGCAAAGATTGTCTTCCTGAGTTCAGACAAAACCACGTCGTTCTCAGTCGTAACAGCGGTTGTGAGTGTGTGTGTGTCTAGATGATAAACTAGAATCGTAAAAGTAGATTATATGAAAGACACAACGACTGGTTGGAAGCAGGATTTATTTAACAAAAGAAAAAAATGTTTATCACCATGAATTAATAATTAATTAATAACACACCACCACCACCAGCAGCAGAAAAGTATCAAATTTTCTGAGTTTGTGAACACTCCATGTCCACTGTGTTTCATAAATATTGCTCACCTGTGAAAAAGAAGATGGAGGCATATTAATACATAGTAGTTGTGGATTGACACAATTTTCAAGAATCAATTTGTAACCAGGTGCATATTCGATTTGTTTCAAATGATAGTTGCACAAAACATGATGAAGTATTGAAAGTTAGAATTCATGAGTTGGAATGGTCTACGAGATTGACTGGTGAACGGAAAGTATTCGGTTGGGACAGATGGTGGTGTGTACTCCCAGCTGGTTTTCACTGTTTCTCTAACTGTTGTGATTGCCTGTAGTCGTTGTGAGTGGATAGTCATCTCAAATGGGGTTGATGAAGTCAGGTGTGGGGATATACGCTCACCAAATGCATCGGCTGGTGGTGGCGCTATACACAATAAATTTCTGATGCGTGTAATTTAACTGTGAAGCTTTCTTTGCTTTTCTAGATAAAGTCTTCAGGGCAATCTTAATTGTAAAATGAACTCAGTTGAATTCTCGACGAGTGACCATGTAATTGTATTTCCTGATAACCTTGTTTGAGGAAGATTTCCATATTTTACATAAATTATCATTCCTGCTGAATACTGTCTGAGATTTTATCTACCTAAAACATCTTTCAGCAATTTGGGAAGAAAATTTTGGCGTGCGAGTCACTCCCAGCAGTTCGGAAATGTATTCAGACGGACGAAGGCCTTTGGTTGACAGAGTTCTGACCGAATTACTAGTCGCTATCTGGGAAGAGGTGAACGCAGATGAAGACAGTGGACGATACTGAATGTGATCCATTTGGAGTACCTTTTTATTTTGTATTTTTTTCTTGATTACAGCTTGATTGCACACCGTTTATTTGGTTCAAGTATGGAATTTTCAGCAGGTGATAGTGGTAGCCCAAATTTCGCAGGCCGAACATGTATATCGGGTGTGCGTCGTCAGAGGATGGAACTACGGACCCTGCGCATGGTCGGCGAGAGTCCTAACCACTGTGCAACCAACGCACGTATCATGAACCAGGAGAATCGCTGGCCTTTGAACTAGATACCTGCTGTAAGTGCCAACGCCACTAGTGTAGGTGTGGAAAGCCAGAAGGAATGCTACCTACTGAAGGGAGGAATGGCTATCTCGTCATGATGCCAAAGGAAAACGACTATAGAATTATGAGGAACTGATATGACATTGAACTTCTTCTCAACGCAAACAAAATGTGAAGTCAAATCATCTTGGAGAGACTGGAAGGTGTTCAGCAGACGTTCATAACATGATGGATTCAGGCAAAGGAGGTCATTCGCGGATCGAATTTCAACACTTCGCATTGTCATTGAACACAGCATAGAATAACAACTTTGAAGTATGTATATGCACTGAAGTCCCTATCTCAGGCATTATAATCCCCTTAGAAAGTAAGCGATAGGTGAGTCGATAATAACAGTAATGATGGTACTAATACTAATATTCTGAAGGCAGCTTAATATTTATCTCACAACAAAATAAATGGCAAGAAAATTACCTCTGAATCACTTCCCGGAATTCATGATCACGCTCTCGTACCATCGCATTGAGAGCTGTATCCACTATATCATATGGATTCAGTTCTAAACATTTATGTATTCATTACTATAACGGTGAAATTTGAACTTACCCTGAAACCGCTGAATTCTTAGCTTCTCAATCTTTTCCAATTCAGAAATCATTTCAACTAAACGTGCGAAATAATGTCAATTAGTAATAATAATAATAATTGAGCGGATATCTAATACAAATGGAGCAATGTCTATTTCTTCTCCTTCGTATTGCAGAGTTTGTGACTGGATTCTATAAATCATGATAAGAATAAATGTCATGGTATGGTTTGAGGGCGATCGGTAGGTAGAAAGCTCTGCCTGTCTGTCTGACATTCCGGTGTCCTGCTTGATTTGTTGCCTGGCAATCAACACTCAGCAATTTTCTACTCGCAAGCTTGAAGAAACAACTCTCTTCTCTACTGAGATTAGAATCTTCAGTAATCCAACACCACCTGCAATTAACGACGTCATCACAGTGAACTCGAATGGTGAAAAACGATGAGTTGAGCGCCTGAAGGTGACACTGAGGAGATTGTGTCGGGAGTGAATGAAGCTTTATGGACATTGGTGTAGTCAGATAGAGACAACTTTACGAAAGAGAATCAGATGGGCGTAACTCAGAATTGAGTCCTGCTAGAAAGTGAAAATAGCTCTACATTATCATAAGTTGACTTCGACAGGTCAATAATATTCACCATTGAAAAGCCTCTGTCCAATTTCTTCACGTAGGAGCTCTTGTCAATAGATTGACTTTAACGAGTAGCTCAACCGTTGATGGACGCATAATTCAGTCGAATTCACAAAGTATTCACCGACAATGGACACACCCCGTCACTGCATTTATCAGTGAATATCTCAAGTCGGATGGATAAAGAATAATTGATTGAAATAAATGTACAAAGTAAGAAGAATACATTCCTAAGATTGGCATTCATTAGAAGGCGACAAAATGATCTCACGAGATTTTCTTTGACTGCATAATGCATGTATCACGAAATTAGTAGTATTTGTCGTAGCCCACATTACCCATAATATTCTTAAGAATTTATATCTGGTTGTGAGAAAGCCTCATGAAACCTGAAACTGCATTGCTTCACTCATTAACCTGTAGTTGCAGACGTATGTATTTACATGGGGAGAACTGACAGGGTACATATAAGGCGGATTTCCTAACATGAGCGAAAATGATTCTCATTAGGTCGAAGACAGCGTAGTAGCCTTCCGAATGGTAAACCGACAGTAACAGCATATTACTACGATATACAGAAGCCGCAGCGTACAGAGGGATTTTGTGATCCCCATGGATTGTCTTGGCAAATCGTCGCTTCTTCAATTACTGTCTTCTTATGCTGCCAAAATTTTGTTCATCTTTCTGTCACTTTTCACCATGCATTATGTTTGCTGCACGTCTGAGAGAAAGAAACCACAGCAATAGAGATTTTTACTGTGATCAATCATACAATGGGCAAATGACCTAACTCCCAGGAATCATTTCGCAAGGATTCGACTTCTTCCAAGGTTGAATCATGGATTGATATCAGCAGGAGAATCATTGAAAAGCAGCTGAAAGTAATGGCCAGCTGGCTGTACATTCCCAGCTCGGGACTCATTGACAGTGTGAATGCGTCAACTGACTTGTCAGTGGTCAGAACAAGGACCTACCGGTTGTGGCCCTCACTAGTGATTGACTACAAGATGAAGTTGACTGGAGATCTAGTGACAAGACGAGATGAATGGCGTGCACCTGGCAGGATGTGAGGACATTTATTCGTCTACGATACTGACTGGCGATTGCGATAAAATCACGAAGTGAAACATGTTGGAATTCAAGGGCCGTTGGATTGCGGTTACGTGCCTAACGAGATTTCTTCCCATCACCTACAGGTCTTTGCCTCAATATCCAGTGGTATTGTGGCAGCATACTGAATAATAGTTGCGAAATAGGAAGGAGCAGCCGTTTCCGTGCTCATCTAGCCAATTTCAAACCATGATCAAACTTCACGTATATCAAGTCCATACAGAATGACTCTTGAATATTCTATGATAATTTCATCCTCTCGAAACTTCCTTCCAGAAAAGGATGCAATGGCTTCTCAACATGTGTTATGTGGGTGAAGTTCTGTGTGTCCTAGAGATCTGCACACAGGCCTTGTTTGTTTAAGTCTGCATTATTATTTCAGTCAGTATTTTGAATTGCTTAACATGAGAGGGTAGGAGGATTGGAAACACACAATTTTCTGCTTACCAACAGCAGCATGGAATTTAGACATTACTTCAATTTTCTGATCTGATTTCTTCAATGATATTTTGGCAGCTGAGAAAATATATGAAGATATTGATAGAAATTGTTAGCAGGCACAATGGATTAAAGAAGGTGAAGGGATTCAAATGCTATGAAGTACAAGAAGACTTTTCTTTTGCATTACTTGAGTTCTAATTGGAGCATGTGGCTGTAAGGAAGTTGAAATCTTGACGTTTTAGAAGCTAAGACATTATTTAGAGGAGGTGATTTGTTAGCCTCAGGCGCAAGTTCGCTATGTGCCTTTACACTAGGCGATATATAAGTGTACATCGACAGGGTCTCGAACTCATTGCAAGGATTCCACCGGTGGACCACCGACGCAAGTGGATGCGCACGAAATATGTTTCATATGCACTTAGACGGCACTGTATAGTGAACAGATGGATGTGGGATAAGTTTACATCATTACTTGACATCAGTTAGAGAACTAGTGAAATCTCGTAGATAGTGAACAGTTGCTATGTCGAAGAAAGATATGAGTTGCATATTGTCAGAGAATAGCAAATAAAGTGACTTCAAGCACTCGACTCATGTTAATAAGTACAAAATATATTCATCAGTGATTACGGGATAAACTTGAACTTCGCGATTAACATTCAGTGTGACAAACAGTCGTACAGTTACAATTTAAATTAAATTTCACGCCGAAGTGGCTGAAAGAGAAAGCATAACTTTGAGTAACCATAGATAATACGGAGGTGATGTAGATAACCAACCAATGGAATGTATGTTTGGATGAATGTCATCTTGTATGAATGAATCACAGTACTTTCAGGTGCACAGAAGTAATGTTTTCATGTCAGTTGAGCAGTACACATACTCCCACATCAGTTACGACTAATTCGGACTGAATATAGCCAGTTTTATTCATCGTTGCATATCAGTCACAAGAAGATTTCATGGTGACAAACGGGAAATACAGATGTCACATCACACCGTAAACAATAAATTGAGTTTATTGCAGATTGCGACAATATCTGATGATGTTGCTGATTTTCCTGGTCAGTTGACGCGACAATTTGTCAATTAGAAATCAAATTGGGACTTACCAGTTATATTGGGTTGCATTCCTGATATTCGCAAACATTCCTGCTCAACTTTCCCTGGACAGATGGAAATGAAATGAAGCAAACTTCAAGATAATCCGACCGAACAGGCAAAATGAAATCGCTGTTATCCGTGCACACGTATAATCGATCATTCTCAACACCCACATACACACTTTACAGGGAAAGCAGGTGCAAGTGCAACTGATTATTCATCATGCCTGAGTAACTGCTTGCTCAGTTAATGTAGTCAATATGAGAGTGTAATTTAGGAGATATGTTAAGATTATAGAACCACGTTGGATGAGTAGTTTTTGGTGTAGTTGTGTTCATCGGGCTGGATAGTTCGGTTGAAGAGATTTCATTGCCTTACTAAGCACCATCCTCAGTCACTGTAGTGTCCTCTTATCAACCAACGAATGACTATCACAAATCAACGCTTCTACATGACTCAAAATATCAAAGTAGGAAGCGTTTTTGAAATTAAACATTTTGTTCAAATATTTGTTTACCTCTTGATTTGACAAATTCCCTTTCAAAAATTTTTACCCAGTCTCCTACGGTTACGTTTACATCTAAAGAAGAGCAGAAGTCAATGCTGATGTGAGTTGCATTTGAATATTGTTAAGGGAAAATGAAATAAATTGATTGTAGGTTTGAGTATATGTGGAAAACTAAATTGTGCATCAATACGAAGTGTAAACATCGTATGCGAGTGTGTATTGTAGACAAATTATTGCAGAAGTTTCATTTAGTTGCGAGTGGGACATGGGACTTCAGCTACAAGTCTCTGTTGCGTTCGTTTCTCCACCAAATTTTCCATCTGGCTGCATGTCTGTGGACATGCTTTCATCTCCTCTTCGTATCACCTCCTCTGTGATACCCTCGCACTGACGACCAGCTCGCCGTTTCCCGTTCAGCTCTTTATTCGAGCAATGGCCTCGCGTGTGATGTCACTTGGTGTTTTTTATAGAGTATAACCAATTCGCCTCCATTTTGTCTTGAATATTTGTTTATCATTTGGTTCCTGCTGGATTGGTTTGCTCTCAGAGATCAATGTCGCTCATGTTTTCTGGTCATCTGATCTTGAACGAAGTATTGGGGCGAAGACAGTGGTTGTTCAAAGTTTATTTCGTGACCCGACAAGTGTCTGACATGCAAAGTAGCACTGACTTCACATTGGTGCCCATCTTATTTTCCAGGCTGTGTTGTTGGTCTCTTCGCAGACTAGAGAGTAATGAAGGCTTGACTGGCTTTGTCAATCCTCGATTCGATATGCACACCAGTTCTTTTCGCCTGTATTTGAAACGATGCTTCCCAAGTAGGTAGGTAGCTAGGTAGGTAAAGTGGTTGCTTCTCTCAGATTTCTCCAATTTATGCTGATTGTTGGTTTTGTTGTTGTTGTTGTTGCTGTTGCTCTTGGCCAGGAATCCTGGTCAACTCTGTTTTCTCTACCTTCACCTGAAAACATATTTTTCTTTGATTCTTCCTCTATCACCGACTTCTTGCTTTTCGCTTGCATATCTTGCAAATATCATCGGCGAAATCTACATCTTCGAAGTGTTTTGTGCTGGTCCATTTTACTCTTCGTTTCCTGATCTCTGTTGCACTATCCTGAGATCAGGAAAATGACTGGAAACAATAGGCAGCCAATGTGTCTTACTCCCGTCTTCACTTGGGAGGATTCCGCGAGTGCCCTGTTGTGGATTAGTTGGCATGCAGCACTGTTGCACAAATGTTAGACGGGTGTATAGTTGTCCGAATCGCCCTGTGGTAGCGAAGAAGTCTTTATATCACCTGTCGACTGACGCTATCGGAGGCATTTTCAAAGTGCATGAAGTTGGGTCAGAGAGTTGACTGCTATGATGATGAGTATTGCTACGATTCAATCGATGCATGACTTGTTTTTTCGGATTACTGCATGTTCCAATCGAGGTCCTTTCTTGCACTTGCGAGGAAGGAACGCTGGATCACTGAGAATTGCTTCATTGAATGAACAAGCAACATGTGCAGTAGAAATGACGCAGTACCAGATACTGATATCAGATTTCAGGAAAATAATATTACCAACAAATAAAATGGAATTATATAATCATTCTACAGTGGATGCACAACTTCACCCGCAATTGGCTGGATTGAGGAGAAGCAAATTTTGAACAGATGAAATGACAACTCAGTGCACCGTCATTGAACAGAGCATTAAATGACGGTCAAATCTCCGTCTTAACTTCATCGAGTTCGAAATGGCTTTTGAAGTCATTCGAAAACGACTTCAACACTGTGCAGTGCAATGTCGAAAACCCTCTCCAGTCAAATTCAACAGCTATATGCCAATGCCATGTGTCAAGTGATCGGCGACGGAAAACTCAGCGAAGCCTCTGAGTAAGATATGGTTTCTTAACACCGCCTGTGATATTTCTGGACCTTGAGGACGGTCTGTGCCTAATTTTACAAAAATCTGAAGACTTGCATGCTGAAATCATTCAGTTGTCAGAAAATGTAGCCATCGAAGACAGGACCTCCAGTGAGCATGGAGAGAAGATAAAAGTGAATAAAAGACCCAGCCAACAGTAAGAACAAGCACCAGTCACTATAAGTGGAAGAATATTGAAGGCTGTCATTCCCTGCACTTATCTAGGAGGCATTTTTTCAAACAAAAGCAGCACGAGTGGGGATGACACGGACTTTGAGAATCAGAGAGGTTAGGCAGACATTCAGCAGCCTGCAATCAGTTTAGAAATCTGCCACACTCAGCATGAAGAATGAAATTCGGATTTCTCACAATAATTTGAAGTCAGCTCTATATTTCTGAAGGATTTAGTTTGCCATCGAAAGAATTTCACACTTGTCTTTTGAGAATATTATCAACAACTGCCTTCTCTGACACCACAGTGAAGATCAAATGACCAGACAGCAAGAATTAGCGCCAAGAAACCCCGGGAACGAACCAGTAACGTACTGATAATCCAGTAGGTAATTAGAAGAAGTGAGGATTCATAAGAAATAGCCTAAGGAGTCTGTCGGGTGACATGTCACACCAGACCATCTCTTGACTGAAACCCTACCACCTTATGTGTTCCACCAAAGGCAGGCAATTATAATAATAAAAACAGCTCCGTTCTGAACAGTATTTATAATTTGTATAGAGTTCTCGACAGAATTCATCGCATCCTACGTCACGTGAGCCATTTCCTCGCATACATTTCAATAGTTTTCAATGTGTTAGACTGTGATTAAATGTACGAATAATTCATTTCAATCTTTCTTGAGGATGGATATTCGTGATTGATATCTTTCAATGATCCAGTTACCTTCTTCTTCGAAGCGTACTTAGGAAGTGGAATAAATTTCGATTCATTTCCACTTTGACTGGACATATTTGGGAAAGGCCTTTCGTCTCTGTCTTGGAAGACATCAGACATATGCGTTACTGGAAGGCAGCATTGAAATCTGAACAAACCCTGGAATTGCTTCCAATGTTGACCTTCACTCACCTACTCTAACAACAGCAGTGTCAATTACTCAAGACTGCAGATAATCGAACGATGGCCGTTCATTCGGATCACGATACATCACACTGAGACAGGGATTCATTGTAATCTCACTTGCGAGACATTCATCAACACATGGCAAGAAGAGAAAATAAAGTACCTGATACACGAGATCACGAATTAGCTGATTACCATGCTTCTACTGACAGGAGTTGGAATTCACGCACCGCTCGGTGGCTGAATGGTCTACAAAAACGTCTTGTAAATGTAGATACTCGAACGAACCTCCGTGGGTGCGTACTGATCAAGGGTCGTAAAATGGGACGCAGTGACTGTCCAGTACACCCTGCTTACTTCCAATGATACTCTGAATGATGTCAGCTAGAAAGCATACCTCTAACTGGTTTCAAGACATTCATTGTCAATAAATAAACAGATATACGCTTTGATTACTTCTGTTTACTCACTTCCATATGGGATGTGGTCATCCATAGGCATATTTTCGGTTTTGGAGTACACAGCTGTCAATACAAAAACTTCATGAGTGTCTTTCGATAAATTAATCTCAAAAAAGTGCATATGATCATATGAAACAATTGTAAGTCAACAGTTGCTATTGTTTGGTGTATCCACGTCAGAGGGATTTCCGGCATGAAAGAAGAATGGTCATCATTTTCGAAGTATTTCGAGCAGTATTTTGTGATGAATAAGTCTGAAGAGTTAAGTTTAGTTAGATTGGTGTTCCAGAGTAGAGTTAAAACTCACACACTTACTTTATTTCTCGCTATTTTGAAACTCCATTTTATGTTGTTGCTGATGTTTCTGCCACTACTACTACTACAACTGCAGCCACTACGAATACTGTTCTGTCAATAGTACGGCTTAACATTCATTCGGCTGTGAACGTTCACTGGCAGTCTTTCAACATGCGAAATGCTGATCCTCCTCAAAAAAATACTTGGCTAATTATTCTTCTCAACTGGTGCCTCCAGTATTTCACTAATGCTGCCACTACTACGCTATGTGATTAAGAACGCTTAAGCTGGCAACGACAACTCCTATAGTCCTAACACGATTCAAAGATATCACGCGTCATGTAGACACTTGACTGATGGCCTGACGCGTGATGTCATTCGATGGTGTATTCACTGTGTGATTCATCCTTCCCATTTTCTTCAGAATATCTATTGAGGAATTGGTTATTAGTAAATGTGTTCTCAGAGTTGCTTGTCGCTAACTCCTCCTGTATTCGTCAGTGTTTCAATGCTCAAATTGCTGGTCACTAACTGTAAGTCGCCAGATTTTTGTGAACTTCAACTCCAATCTTCGACAAGGTCCAGATATTTCCTAGTTCGATATAGAGTTTTACCACTGGATTGCATAATATCGAAGTACTCTCCAAACTCTATGTTGTCAGTCATTTTTCGTGTGACATTAATTCATACATTGTTATTTCTTATACACTCTGATTTATTTCACTTCTAAGTGACAATAGGCAGTGATTTGTGTTGGTTATTAACATTGTGTATATAAACACTTAGAATACTACTGAGCTGTAAAGGGAAGTGACAAGAGGCGATCTCTTTTTCGACCGGTGAATTCTTAGTGACTATCGCAGTTATTGTCAAGATCATGAATAAACACAGAACGAAACATGGAAATAGAATTCACAACAATGCTGTTATCATTTACACTGAATATCTTTGAAGCAACGACAACAACAACGATGGCAATACTATGTCGACTAACCTGCTGTCTTGTACAGATCCTTTCTAGCAGTCCATGCATCGCGAAGAGTTTTTACCAAGTGGTCAAACACTGCAAATCATCAGTAGAATACAGTGTTAGATTCAGCATGTTCTTCAGAAACACGAATTCTTATTAACCTGCAATCATACGTCTACTTTAAATCGACTTCGATTTTCCTGTTGACAGATTAGGTAGACACGTTCGACCTCTGTTAATTTGTCGGCTCCTGAGTGAGACGCTTTGTCGAAGTCTGTGGAATACTTTGAAGTAATTGGTTGGTTGTGACTAGCGGTAGAATCCATGATGCTTGTCTCGTGTTATCCAGAACTCATCAATCAGACGTCTCTGCAATCCCCAGTGGGTGTTATTCTTCCCACAGAGATTGAATATTTCAATACAGTCAGTCAACCAGAAAATCGAAATTCGCACAAAGCAGCAGCAGAATGCCACTGAAGTAGAATGCATGGTGGAGAGTGGTGAAACTATGATTCGGTGAATATCCACCAGTGTTGAGATCAAGTCTGTGGACGTCATAACATGATTGTGTGGAACAGTGGCAGGGGTAACAGAAGAATTGAAAACTGGTCCACCTACCGCAACACGAGAAACATACTGAAAAATACTTCCTCGTGAAGATCAGACGTTACCTGCAGGTACGATTACGTTCACTTTCCTCTTCCCCATTTTCTTCCCAATATTTTCAAATACTGTACTATCTGGAAAAACACCAAACACCATAAATATTAGAGTGGAAAATGCATGGCTGAGTTTGCCTATTTTGCTCTCTCCAATCTGTTTATCTTTCTACATGCCGATCTATTCATCTTCATATGTGTAAATGTATTTAGAGATAAGCACACTCATCTGCACATATACCCATATATTTGTATATTTATCCGGGATATCAATAAACTCACTGTGTGACTTTTCATATCGTTGCAAGTAACCTGAGGAGTCGATAAATTCGGACACTTTTTTCACTGACTAAGCTCATTTAACACGTCCACGTTCTAATATGTGTTTAAATGTTCAATGCATTACTTTAAATTGGAGACACAGAATGGAAACGAAATAGAGTTCTCAACATCGATGAACAGACAATAGGAAGTGATAATATATATTACAAGTTAAGCTACCTCAATAGAACACATACGATTTTTTGTGTGCAACGAATTATTTTACAAACTTAGTTTTGCGGAGCTTTATATTTACTTCTCAGAAGATGTAGATTTTGATGGTTGCCTCTAGTCCGATCTGATGAAGTGAGACAGGCGACTTGTGTATAGAGAGGCTGCTCAGATTTCGACAAGAAAATATTCGCTGTTCTCTTGTGTCAGTTCCAGTGTCTATCTACAACAGTATTAGCACGCCGGTTTGTTGACATTCCAACTGACATAACAACAGCTTCTACCCCCTCCCCGAAATGTAACGAAGCCGTTGTTAAGTAGCTTCAGGGAGATTGAGGAGAAGAAATGCAATAGCATGGATAGAACACAAGAATCAACAAACTGTCATAGTGAAGACTAAGTGATATTGGAGTAAAGGCATATTCCAAATTATTCAACATTCGATTTAATTGCAACTGCAGAACAATCTGTAATGCTGGAATTACGGGAACAATATCTTAATTAGCTAATGATATAGGGGAACTGCAGTCACAGACACTGAAATCTCCAGTAAATATTGATAGAAAGTTGGTATGGGAGGTGGTAGCGAAAGAAGTGAGATCATCAGCAGATGAGATTAGTTCTGATAGACTACAATCAGGCGCAATATAAATGTTCGAAATGACGTTGTAGTTGTACCTCAACAGACAGGTGCTTCAGTCGACATTTCACAGTAATCCAGTCGATTTTGTCATTTGAGAAACTGAGGTGGGTGTTAGTGTTAGTTGACCACCACTTAGGATTGTTGGGGGATGCAAAGACACAAGATGTTATTCAAAGCTACACCGATCATCTTTAAATGATCTCAAGCCATTCGGACAGACGAAATTATCATTACATACATCATAGAACCAGGTGTCTTGAAGAGATATAATCCTCGTATTGCGGTATACACAAGAAGACATGTGAGACTGCAGACAGCCAGTTTCATTGGACAGAGAACGACAGATTGTTCTCATAGTATCAACGAGCATCATTTGATGCATTGAAGTACGTTTCAAAGCACACAGCCACCAAGAACGATGCTTATGCTTGGGTTCAGTGGAAATTCACAAATCCGCAAGTTTCCAAAATTTCAAACAATCCGACTAGTGTTCATATCTTAGTAGGCTAATAAATTGAAACCAAGTGTATACATGAAATAAGATGCAGTATTTAATGTCACCGTCGCTTAGTATTTTTTACGTTAAAAGGAGTTATTCTGAAAATAAATCATACCGATATAGTTACTATACACCAAACGTATTTGCCTTTCATTCTTCCAATTCGATTCGCCTTTCAGTTCTGTAATCAATGAAAATATCATTCATGAATCATTTGGATACGAAATAAAGATGAGATAGAGACGGATAGATATGTGCATGCAACTGTCACAGTGGAAGACATATTTATTGATTGAGCCTCACAATATTCTTAAATCATATTGCAACCTTGCAGATCACTTGGTAGTTTACACAAGTCGCTGGTGATTAATTGTGCATATTTCCATTCTGGAAATGGAATTTATTCATTGTGGCATCACGTTACTCATGTCAATGAAATTAGTGGTACATTTCACCGGTTATCCATAATGATATCAATCACATTGCAAACTGACACGAAGTGGTCTGAATGCTTTTCGTTTCGCCGAAGTAGCCAGCTAAGTATCGGGTGGTTTGTGCTGAGGTAAATTGGTCACACCGCTGATTAACTCGACGACAGAAGAGAACAAATGGCCATGCAGTGGCGTTCAGATCACTTTGACCTAACTGGCTAACAGGCCTTACTGATTGTGGATGCAAGTGGTCTACAAGTACTCATTAGTGTCAATCAGTAGTAAGCAGTTTTCATGGCTCTATGGTAGTCTTGATCAACACTACTGAATGCTGTAATATGCCCTTTTATCCGTTGACAGTTATCACTGGTACTCACCGCTCAGGAAATCCACGGTAGTGTTCGCAAATATCTGATACTTGCTGTCGCGTATAACTGAAAGAAAGAAAGAAAATAACGTTGACAACAGCAATATGAAAAGAATCTCAGCAGATGTGTGAAAGTGACAGAATGTGGTGTGAGCATGTTATTCCACCAAAGAAATATCATTTACTGGATTTTACGTTTTGGAGACAAATTCTGATTGTTCAGAACCATTTCATCACACAGCTTCTAGACGTGATATTCAGAGTTCTGATGCATCCTGTGCATTCACTGTCAAGTGAGGAGAATTTCTCCGACATCCAGGTGCACAGGTGTTGAAGTTGTGTCATGGTTAGTACTTTGGTGTTTTAAACAATGGGTGCTGGATTCCAGTCCCAGCGGGAATACAATCAAACATTGAGGTTTGCAGGTGTATCCCACTGACGAATCTCACCTAACTTGAAATGTGCATTCTGCACTATATTTCTAGCCACGATCCCTCAAATACTTCAAGGTGAGTACTCAGACATCTCCGAGGAATCCTCAGAAGCAGGGTCGACATGTCAACTTAAGTGGAATATCGTAGTCCAATCAATCAACAGGACAATCAGAATTGAACAAAAAACAGAAAATAACGCATCAGTTATCAGTCTCACTGTCCACATTCATCCTGTTTCACTAGATTTTAAAACAAATCACGAGTCGGTGAGAGCTAGGATTCATGGACCGGCTTTTGATTCAGATTCGGGTGGCTGAATGCTCAACGACCCTGCCTTCCAATCAGAAACTACTGGTTTCGCCTCCAAGTGGTTTGCGTACCGCCGATGAGTGCAAAACGTGGACGTGAATGTCCGCTGTTCAGTACTCCCTGGTGGTTTTCAGTGTTTCTCATGGTGATATGATTTCGTGTTCAACCTTGAAATAATCAGTTATATTCGGAATTCAGTCATCTAGCGAATAATACTGTTACACTGTGTGATACAATTTTCGCCGCTTGGCATGCATGTGGTCTGGTGTTCGGTTCCCGGCCGGCAATATTAGGTTGGACGTGAGTGAGCTGATGTCTTCTGCAAGGAGTTGGATCTTTGAACGGACAGGTTGACGGCATGTAATGAACACAATGGAAGCAGATTACGAGTCACTTTCACAAATCGAAACTTCATAAGTGTAGGATTTCTGTATTTTTTCATCAATCACTGTAAATCATTTTGAAAATTACAAGGGAATGAGTTCAACGAGGTGGCTCCATTAGACGATATCAGTTACTTCTCTAGCTCTACAATCGCATTCATCATATGCACTTTTGTTCATGAAAACACGAGTACCAATGATTGTGAACTTGTCATAATGCTGGCGACAGTGGATCTATGAGATCTTCGATAGGTGAACACTCAGTCAGGCATTTGTCATTCTATCTCAACAAACTCCGCCTTCGAAGTAACCCACAAAATGAAGATGCATTACATGCTGAGGGCGATAGACTCTCGTCAACTTTACCCTTTGCTGAATTTCTAACTATTCATACAGGAAATCCCGGGCTCTGAATACAAAAGGAAATCATTATTCAACCACTTCTACTTGCATGCTAACGACCTTGTGGGTTTGTTTCTTTGTTTCTAAACCCGTTTTATCTCTTATACTGCCTACAAAACTCTACATAAGACCACATTCAACTTTGTTTGCTTTCGTCCCATGATTACAGCGCATCTATACAAATTATCCATCAGTCTAATAGGTCATTCAGATATCCTTATTTGACTGCTCTCATAGCACTGATAGTTACTGACAACGACGATTGCGGCAACTCGTCAATTTTGTACATAAATGCTGCAGAATCTCAAAGTAGGATGAAACTACTATCCTGTTCTTCCAGGTGGTTTTCACCAGTTCACTTACTGGCATCAGTTCATGATCAAACTTGTAACAACAGCTTAGGCGCCGAACTCAAACATTTCTCTGTGTAACGTATCCTGCATTCCGCTCTACAATATCTCGCTGTCATTGGACAAGTCTCAGTAGTTTGTCACCAAATAAAATATCACTGTTATTATGATCCTGAATATTAACACTAAAAGTAGCTTGAATATCTCACCATCGTGAAAATCCTTCACAGTCCATTTGATTTCTGGTTCTTTGACTGTCAATAATGCGATGCCTGTAAAACAGATAAATACATCCGAATATTTCACGAGTAATCACTCTTATGGAATAATTGTTTGCGAAATCACTCCTAAACCATCTGCCTACAGTATCCACACTTATGTGAACGTTTCAACTAACTCTGTGATGATTGTCTTTGCTTCGCGTTAACTGCAGTAGGCATATGCTGACTTGATCAGAATCATTTGTATTGGTCCTTGTTGAATCTCCATTCTTAGTGCTTCCCTTTGTGATTGTGGGATAACATGGATAACGTGTTGCTATACGATCAGATTTAGTTTGAGTGAGTCGAGCTAACTGTGACCTCGGACTGTCTACGGGTATTGATTGATGGGTGACAGAGATTCGATTCCATATTGTTGGCAGTGTCCTTCTTGATTTTGTGTTTATGCGTCTATCAAATAAGTTTCAGATAGCCAGACAGTAGAATATGCAGATTGGCTCACTGCATTCAGACCACAAGCCAATCAATTTTGATCGTTAATAACTGCATGACGTTAACAAAATGAATAGTATACGCATGTTGGTGGGTTTGGAGATTGTGTACATATGGTTTAAGAGGTGATTTAGCATGAAATCTGAACTTTCTTGTGCATTAGAATCACTTCAGGTTTGATTGTGTAGTGAATGGTGTCAACTAGAGAATGATTGCAAACCAAGGACTGCTGTTTCAACTTTCTCTGGAAACTGTTCAGTAGTGTTCACTCATGGCTACACCCACCAGGTTCACACTGCAAATACTGATGGCGTTATATATATGAGAAATAGTCAGAAGTTAGAGTTTATCGGCCAGCCATTGAGTACCGTGCCAATGTGTGTACTACCCATTGGATCGCTTTATAACACGTAGGCCTTCAGTTCAATCCTTGTGTGGGTTAAGAGGTGAGTGCTGATGAGTACAGGTGAGGGAGGATGAATTAGGTGACCATCACTCCATCCACTGTTCAAAGATTCTTCAGCCGATATCAATTCCCGATCACCTGTGAAATCAATCAAGCAACAACCAAACAACCAAAGCGTAATCATACTAGAATCAACTTCACTCACATTCAGAAGTCTTGTAAAGGCCATAGAGTCCACTGTAATGCTTGATCCTCATGTTCAATTCATCTAGAATGTGGAAAAGAAGTAAACACAAAGTGGGGGAAAGTTGTGGAGGGTATTTGCATTTGAAAAATATAAATACTGTTAATAACATGGTATCCCTCTTCGTTCTGGATAATCTCAGAGAAACTAAGACCTCAGGTGATGATTTGGAAACTCTGGCAGAAGAAAAGTAGTGTTTAAAATATGACAATATTGATGAGTGTGGTTGTCGAACGGAGAACATAGGTTAGTCGACAGGTGAACTGTGGAGGTCATTGTTACTTTGGGTCATACAACATCATCGGAGACTTCTCTCAGAAGCATATTTTCAGTAAGATTCAAGCCATTCGTGCGGATTTCACTGATATCCTCATGAAGACAGATGTGTAGCTACGCTTAAGGAAACACTGCAGCTTGGTTTCAGAATTCCTCTATCCAGCCTGTTTTATCACCATGGTCTCTTAGTCAGTTTTATCCTCCCAATTTGTTGTGTAATACTCTCTGTGTATTATTTCTTTATAATTGTGCCGTTGGGTTTTCAGATGAGCATGGCGCTTCAACAGACCATATGTACCTTTTCTTCTCCTCTGCAGTAGTATCCAGCTATCACCACGATTGCGCACTTGCTCTCATCTCCTCCCGCTACGGCCTGCACTTTATCATCCTCTGATGCCACAATCGCTGTCTCCTAATTCGCTTTCACTCCAACGCCTGAAGTGGAATATCATTCAACTGTCTCCTCAGTCTGTGCCAGAAGCACTTCCATTTTCTTCAGAATATCTGTTGAGCATCAGGGTGGCAGATTGTTTCGACCCAAGATTTTCCTGTTGCTTATCATTTCTAGTCGGCTGTCCGATCCTCAGTGTACAGCGATGACTCATGCGTTTGAAACAGATCTGCAGTAATCCGTTGGAAATACCTTCGATGATGGGCATGTCAAGTCACTGAACCATAGAGACGAACTTACTCAACTTTGGTGTTTCTAAAATCAAATTCTGTTCAATTTACTTAGTGTAGCAGATTTACAAACTGATTTCACCGTAATGAAGGCCTGTCCTCAAGATTCCGACTGATTTTCAAGTCCTTTAATTGAAACTTTATTATCTGACTGAGTAAGTGAAGGCAGTGACCTCATACGAATTTCGCCATCTGACAGTGATTTTTCATTTATTGTTATTTCTCATGCATTTTGATTTGTTTAACCACTAACTGTCAATAACCTGTGAGCTCCATTGTCATTGTCATGACCGATAGTTTTCATGGCACATCGCATAATAGGCAGGCCTTCGATTTCAACCAGGGTGTGCAGTGAAGTGTTCGAAGTCACTTTGAAAACTGAAATGAGGAGAATATTGTAAGGAGAGAATGGAGGCCTGCTGGAAGTCGCAGAACAAGATGGAAGTGATTCCGGAGAAGTTAGTCCAATGAAGATATGTTGGTAAGGCCGTGTATTTCACTCAGAACACACATGTATTTGCTCTTCAGATCTCCACTTTGTTTCATGAAGTAGTCTAGTGTGAAGCTGTCTGACGTCATCTTCGTATAACCAATTCTGATATAGAAACAAGTTGTACCTTGCAGGTGTGAAACACCATTCATAATCCCTACTTGATATCTGCCATAGCAAGAGAATCAATTCTACTCCTTGATATCTACACCACATGAAACATGCCTAACTGAATAGCAAATAGCAAATAGCAATAGTGTATGCAGTATGATGTAGAAAGCGGATGGAATTGAAATCAACATTTTGAGTGAATGGCTACAGATGTCGAAGTATTTATGCATCAAACGTGGTTTCACCTTACGCTGTGGACATCAGGTAACTCCATCGGACAACATAATCGACCTTTGGCCGGTTGCCAAATAATCAGAAATGCCTACTCCCACTTGACCAACAGAATTGTAATGTGGGCAAGTAAGGTTTGTTCCCAAGTCTCATATCTCACCGCGTTAGATTAGCTTTCTGTGCTTGTGACTAAACAGGTATACACGAGGATGATAATTCGTCAACCCGAAAAAGAGAAACTCAGTGTAGTCGAAAATGAATTCAAGTCGTCTACAGAACAATCTTAGCATGACTTACCTCTTTCAGCCGGAGATATTTCCTTGCTCAGGACGTAGGACACTGTAATGAAATTGACAAAACAAAAATAAACGACGGTGAAATCACTAAATCACAGGTGCTCGAATAAAAGACTGATAAGTGTACAAAGAATATTCTTTTTTCATAGCTAACACCCCTTCAGGTTCTACGGTTATATTCACTGACAATAATTAGGGAATTATTGTGCTTGACCCAAGTACTACAAACAAAATGAAATTGGATCAGTAATATGGATAGATTGCAGTTAAAAATAGCACCTGTCAGTGGTAATATACATCAGCTTAACACCGGAGTGAATATCAGATAACTTTAGCATGATAACATCAAGGAATGAATGAATTTGTAGGTTCCATAGAAGGTTATTGGAGGAAGCAGTGGCCGGAGTTGTTTCTTTGACACATATAGCCACCCAGTTGTTGCAGGCAAACTGTAATAGCCTATTCTTTTTCGTGTATTTGGTGCCTCAGAGGCGTCTAGCGATTGATTTACTACCCGACAGACAATAGAAAAACAGTCTTCAATTTTAGGGTCGTTGGCGTCTTTGGACAGAGTGGTCTCACATCGGACTGTTCACAATACTGATTTATTTAAACATACTAGTAGGTGTCCGAAAGCCCGAAAACTTAAGTTTCTAGAACAAGGACGATTACAACTGGCTTGACAGGAGAACCTCGATTCATAGATTGATGGAGAGATAGGTAGATAAAATCAGAGGTGGTGGCAAGTGTATGTATTTCGTCCATCACTTGTGAAATCACAAATGGTCGTGACGAAAGTACGTGCTGCGTAATATTATCACTCTCAGATGCCCTTTCAACAGTAATCTATCGTCATCAATGACCAACCAACCATGTGGAAAGATGGCACATAAGGTGACAAAACGACCCGGTTGTGTGTCGTGTGAATTGGGTGGAAATAAGCAAAGTATCGGCTCTGAAACAAACACGGAACTTAGGAATCATATACAAATGTTGATCAGTATATGCAATAAAAAGGTACGTGATACCACTGACAATCACTTACATTGAAACAACGTCCAAACAAACGCCAGTATCAGACAATGTTTCTCAATCATTTTATTGATGTGCAGCGTTGTTGAATTGAACACGGACCTATTTATATCCTACAGGTGGCCAGTGAATGTGAGAAAGTGATAGAGGGGTGGGGCAGTGAGAGAGCGTGTGTGTGTGTGAGAAATAGGATGCACTTCTCAACACCTAATATAAAAGAGTGCATTTTGCGTTACGGCGTGATAATCTCATGTGGAATTCACAACAGAAATTTGAGGACACAGTAACAATTGCTTGTAATTACCTGTATGCCTGTATAACTACATTGAAACAATTCCCACACATCAGATTTCTAAAAATCTTATTTGAAGTAACACAGGATAATTCACATAAGTAATCTTGTGTTAGATTTACCTGAGTGGGTGAGTAGGTAGGCAAGTGAATAAGTAAGTAATTAGATAAGTAAGTTGTGTAGTAGATTTGTTTGTTTAAGGTTAGTTGGCCAGTACAAAGTGACATGGATAGTTAGGTAGTTTGGTAGTTAATTAATTAGTTAATTAACTGATTATTTGGTTATTAAGTCGGATGATGGAAGGTTAGTTACTTAGTCAGCTAGTTCCAGCTCAGGTTAGATAGCGTGTTGGTTATTCAATTGACGAATTGTCTGCTAATTCAGTTCCGTGTTGGTTAGTTACACAGTTGAATCGTGATTATTTATTTGAAGCACACTCAGTTTGTTGGTTCGTCAGTTAGTGAGTAAATTAGTAAGCTATTTATTGAGCTAGGGAGATAGTTGTCTGCATAATTGTTTAGTTTGTTGGTTCTAGGTTAGTTAGGTAGTTAGTTAGTTAATAAAGGGTGGATAGGAAATTAGTTATTTGCTTATTCAGTCAGTCTGCTGTTCAGTGAGTTATCCATTTTTGGTTCAAAGTTAGTTTATTAGTTAGTCAGTTTCTTAGTTAGTTGAAGCTTCTTTAGGCGACTAGTTAGTTAGTTAGTTGGTTCGTTAGTTGTTCAGTTGGTTTTCTGGTTAGTTATTCAGTTAGTTTGTCATTTGGTTGGATATTCAGTCAGATAGCGTGTTATTTTGTTGGTTTAGCTAGTTAGTCCATATGTTGGTTGGCCTGCTTAAATCTTGGGCTACCAAGGTTTCCATCCTATATATTGCATCTGTTTCCTCGGATTTATTTTATTTTAATCATTCAATTATATGTCCTAATCGTATTGTTTACTCTCGCAGTTATTTAAAACGTTTCCAACCGGCTTATTTACTAGTTTCTAACAAACTTAAGAAAAAGCCTCACGGTGGATGGCAACGAGCTTTAAAGCGTACTCCAATGCATTTGATGACTGTTCCTGTGATTATGAGCACAAATTGCAGATCTCTACCAAACAAGATTAATTACTTGCATTCTCCATTATACTCAAATGTATATTGTAATACTGCTGTAATTACTCTTCAAGAAACTTGGCTGCACGATTCATATGACGATAATTTAGTTTCTTTACCTGATTTCACAATGTATAGACAAGACCGATGCAGCTCAAAGAAGAAGAGAGGTGGAGGTGTTGCCACTTTTATTAATTCTCAGTGGTCTACTGCCAACAACGTCTGCTTCAAATTCTCAAATGACAACATTGATTGTATAACTGTTAAATGCCGACCTAAACACTTATCTAAGTATAACTGCATTTTTGTCACAAATATCTGGGTCATGAAAATGTGGTTAACTTCCCAACTCGACAAGATACTTCGCTTGACTTAGTATTCATAAATGATTCGGGAATATACGAAGCTCGTAAAAGAGCTCCACTCTCAAACTCTGATCACTGTATTGTACGAGTTCTACCCAAAGTTTATGGAAAGTTACACAAAAAAGGCTTCACTAACTTGTCTAAGAAAGTTGTTCACAGATGTTACTCAAATGAGAATGTACAACATCTTGGAAACATGCTCAGTGACACAAGATGGGATCTGTTTAAGGATGTTTCACTTAATGACACTATCTCTAATATTACGTCTTATCTGAAATTCTGTTTTGAAATCTGCTGCCCAAAAGAAACAATATTCGTCAAATTCGACTGTTTCTCCTCCCCTCAACTTAAAAAGCTTCGTAGAAAGAAGGAAAAGCTATATCAAATGAAAGATAAAAGTGGCGTAAAAAGAATCAACTCCCTTATCAAGTCTGAAATGCAGAGATTGAATGTTATATATAACCAGAAATTCATATCCTGCAAAAATGCTTCTAATATGTGGAAACTATTTAAGGAAATCACTGGTGGTAAGCACATAAACAATATTCCGTATTCTTCTGATGTATGTACTCTTAATAAATCTTTTATTTATTCTCCCTCAAATTCCATGCTTCCCAGTATCACTAGTGTTAATAATAGCCCCTTTCCAGGTTTTAACACAAATGATGTTCAAAAGTGCCTCAAGTCTCTGAACCCTTCCCAGAGCTTAGGTCCAAATCATGTACCTAGTATTATTTTCAAAAAATGTTCTGATATTCTATGTTACCCTCTCACTGATCTGTTAAACAAATCTTTTTCCAGTAATATTGTGCCTGCTGTTTGGAAAGACATTAAAGTTGTACCCATACCTAAATCATCTACTGGAGCATGTGTCAAATTTGGACCCATTACTATTACCTCTCCCTTTCTGAAAACTATGGAGAAACTACTTTTACTTAGTCTTGTACCCTCTCTTAAATCCTTTAATGACCCTAAAAAGTTTGCCTATAAGCACAGTAGAAGCACTTTAGATGCAGCTGCAGTCTTGTATCATAACATTGCTTCCAGTCTAGACAAAGGGGCTAAATTTGTTCGTTGTGCCTTCCTAGACTATACATCTGCTTTTGACTCGGTCCCTAGGGACATCTTATTAAATAAACTTGCTGCAAGTCAAACAGAACGTTGGGCTGTTAACTGGTTACATTCTTATTTCTCAGAAAGAAAGCAGTACACTGTGTATAAAGGGAAGTCTTCCACTTCATCGCCTACTGAAGCTGGTGTCCCTCAAGGCGCTGTCCTTTCTCCTTTTCTTTTTTCTTTCTTCTTACATGACTTGCCTCAGTCTGATGAAATAAACTTTGTGAAGTACGCTGATGATTCAACAGCTTCAATGGCTGTTAACTCCCAGCTAGATTTTACCAAAATAAATAGCTTTCTGTCGGGAGTCAGTAAATGGTCTGAGTCTAACGGTCTTAAACTGAATCCTTCTAAATGTCAATCTGTTAATTTCAGCTTAAGATGTAAACGACAGTTAAAAGAAGCCGTCGATTCTCATGACAGTTGTAAGATTGACGACAATAATATAGGAATTAAATCAGAAATGAAGTATCTTGGACTTATTCTCTCTTCTAATCTCTCCTAGTCTTCCCATGTCTTAGCGATCTCCAGTAAAATATTCCGCCTGACATTTTACATTAAGAAGTTAAGGCACTCGGGTATAACTCAACCCATCTGCCTCTTACAGTTCATAAACTCTTGTATCCTACCTATTCTTCTTTATTGTTCACCCTTATTCTTTCCTGGTTTGCTTATAAAGGACTTTGTCAGAATTCGTAGAATGCTGAAAACTGTCAGTAGGATGAGTGGTGTCCCATTGGACGACATAGTTAACGTCGTTGTCGACAGGCACTTGACTTCGTGCAGTAAATTTGCTAAAGAGATTTTGTCTGATTTGGAGCATCCACTTCACCCTCAGTTTTAACCTTACATCTTCTCAGGTAGAACGAGAAGTAACTTCAGAAAATTGTTTGCTCGCACTTCTAAGTATAAAAATTCTATGATATCATACTTGGCACGTATTCTATGTAATGAAAATAGTGTCAGGCAAGAATTGACTAACCTTTTTTCATCTAGTAAATAAACAATCTCCTCCACCCATCCTTATGTACCTTCAAGTTTTGCTTTTATTATTTCTATTATATTTATGGTCCTGTTGCTTCTTTGTTTTCACTTTCACAAACATAATCCCTATTGTAAATGTAGAAAAATTTTCTGTGTGACTAATTTTTATTTATAATTTGAGGAAATTAGATGTAAGATATTGTGAATAATGCTGAAAATTCCATTCTGTATCACAAGTACTGTTTTTGGAATAAAGTCAATTATTATTATTATTAGCATTTTAGTCATTTAGCTGGTTGAAGCAGACTTAGTTAGATGGTTATTTTGTTGTCTTGTTTTGATTAAATAAGCTACTGAGTGGATTATTGAGTCAGTGAGTTGGTGATTCAGTTATTCATCTATGTATTCACTTAGTTCGCAAGCTATTTAGTTGTTGAGTTTGTTCAACGTTGGTTAGATAGCTGAATGGGTAGGCAATTAGTTAGTTAGTTAGTTATTGAGTTGGATATTACATGAGTATGTTATTTAATCGAACCGATTTGTTTGTTATTTTGTCAGTTATCTAGAACTTGTCAACACGTTAGTTGTATAAGCAATTACTAATAATTGTTTGCACACTTCTGTAAATGTGAACACTTTACATCCTGTGATGCTGCTGTCAAAGACTTCATTGTTGAACTGATTAGATACAGTATTATTGTACACTGAGACTGCAGCAAATGCATACATGAACTTAGGATAATTGAAGTAGTCGTACCTTATCAGGATTCTTGAGCACCACACACCCACTGAGTTTACCATCAAGGATCTTTCGGCTACAAGGCACAGTTGTAGACCATTCAGATTCCAGGAAGTGATCCAATGGTTCATGAAATCCAATTTCTGTAAGTAGAAGCATACCTGATCCAAATTTAGTCAACTTCCTTAGTACATTTTGAAGAAGACCTCATCATTTCCAGATATCTATCTATCTGACCGGATTACGTGAAATGTTTATGAGCATACGTCATGAGTCGCAGGTCCTCTCTCACACAATCACAAAACCCTCCACAGTCGGGAATATTGGAAACTATTAAAGAGTATGCGAGGAGATCACGCATATGCCGTAGGTTATTCAGAAAGAGTTTAGCAATCGGACTCGCGTTCCGACTGCGTTGTATGGCTACAACGTTTCCTCTCGGCAGGATCTTCTCCATTTCATCTCCAGTGAAGAAACGAATGTTCCTCATTATTTCATTCTGGGTTGCTAAGCGTGTCAATTCGATGCCTAAGTGATTCTTTGTAACTGAATACAGCTTGTTCCTGAGGAAGTTTATCTTTCAGCTAATCTTGTAATCTTTTCAGGATGAGGTGTGAATCTATTCAGTCCTAGTTACAAATGTTTTCAGATGACTCTACGAAGGTGTATAATCCCTCATCTCTTCCTCACACAGTTTCCTCCAAGTTACAACAACTACCGCTCCAAACTTGCCGCTTCCTATTCAGGTTTAATCTGAGAGATAAGCTGGCGAGTGATGTCACTAAGCTAAGCTCCAGTGACCGAACGATCAACGAGCTCACCTCGTCACAAGAAGTCAATGGGTCTGAAAACCGGTTGTTTTGTACTGATGGGGAGGTCCAAAGTGAGATGAAACAATTGTTGAATAATCTCCGGTTCAAGTGCGTGGAAAGTACTCGCTAAACAAGCGACTGGCCTGGGTTTATATAACCGCTCAATCCACCTCGAATCACCGCTGTCACAGAAACTGACACTGAAATCTCGAACATCAGTGTCTGAGCTATCTGTTCCACTTGAATACAAACGAATAAAATCAGTAAGAATTTAGTGGAAAACTGTTACTCTGTGTTCAACACACTCACAACATAGCAAACTACGATTACTCAGAATAATAGCGACAGTATTCACAATCCATTTTCAGTGCACTCACACAACAATCCACGTCAGCAAAATTAGGGTCACCAAGTTCCCTCATTTACTTATTTTTAGGAGATTTACTGCACTTAATTGAATGAGTACTTCAGTGAAGTATCCTGTGTTAATCACAAAATAAATTCAAGATACACCGTATGAGAACACTTACATGTTCACAGGCAATTGGAAGCACGTTTCGCTGTATCCTCAGATTTCTCTTGTGATTCTCACATGAGATTTGTAAGCAGCAACATGAAATTCACCAACATTGAATGTTGTGGAGTGAATTTAGTCTCTCTGTATCCCACCACTAATTTGTACTTATAATTTTCTATTATTATTATTATTATTATTATTATTAATTTAAACATACACTCAGGTTCTGAGTGGAACATAAGGCTTCAACTACACATCTCCATTCATCCCATTCTCTGAAGTCCACTTCAACTGACTCCACCATGGCCTATAAGCTCTCTTCGCCTCCTCAGATCACCTCCTCCTTGTCACTCTCAAATACACGCCCTACTCATCAATCCTCATTTGGGTTCCATTCCAGAGATCGCCGCTCACTAGACGTCACTCAGCTGATTCCTATGCGTTTGTCCAGTCCACTTTGATTGCATTCTTCATATTTGTTAGGTGAAAGTTTCTTGGTTGGTTTGAGAGAGATCCGTGGTTATAATCCCTTCTAACCAGCCATTTGACATCGAATACTTGGTGAAGACTGACGTTGATCAAAGTCTCAAGTCGTCAGCTGGAAATGCCAATTCATCGAAACACATAGAAGAGCTGGAACACTCGACATTACATTTGGGAAGCTGATTCGTATTCCGTATGCCAAGTGCAATGCATTTCTGGACTAATATCAGTGTGAATCAGGTTTGACTCGCCTTCCCAACCGTTGATTTCCCAATCCAGCGTGTGTCAACCATATTTCAAACGATACTGCCTAGATCTTAATCTAACAAGGAATTACATCAATAACATGATTGTCCAGCATTTTTCACCAACTGGGAAATAGGCTCACACTTGTGCAACAATCACTTTTCTCTTGATCCCACGTAATTGCAAAAGGGTGATTCCTGATCTGGATTTTCGAGATGTGACATAACTCAATCAGTCTGTGTCTTCAGGTAGCTTTAGCCACAGCCTGTTTCCCTACCTAGACCAGCTGTTTAGCTTATCTCACCTGCTGCTTACATGCGGAATTGACTAACAGTCACAGAACTCTGATAGCTTTTGTATGTGTTCATTTGAGTACTATATAATACCAATAGGTAGTGTCAGTTGATATTTGTGTCCACATAACCACCTATCAACTCCGATTCTTCATTTTCATGAAGTTACGTCTAATTTACTTGACTAATAGCCTTCGTTTGTCTAATTTGTGATTTTCATTTTCTCATGAATATCTACTTGTAACTTGCTCATTCGAAACCCAATTTTCGAAATCATATCCCCATACATGTGCGGATTGTTTGTTTTATGACCTCGGTTCATTTCTGAAACAGTTACTATGTTATCACTTTGTGGCAGTGCTTGCACAATTTTCTGTAGAGGTATCGCGTGATGCAACTAGTTGAAGTTAACGCTTTCAACTGTGCTGCAACTGACAAAGTTATCAAGCCTCCACTTGGCGTATAAAGGTTTCCGACATTTACCTGCATATCCATGCATAATTCCAACATGGTTATCATAAATCCTGGTGCAAAAAGATAATACTTGAAGATCTCCATCATCAAGGACAACATCTGAAAAATTGTCAACATGTCGACTAGGATTTGGAGGAAATCGCCTTTCTGAAGTTTTGCTGACGAGCCTTTTGAATCATTTGTCACGTTTCCATCCTTTCCTGCTGACAGCAACCTGATACATGTAGTCGAGAAACGATATCTTCAGGTGATCTTGCAGCTCGTCTACAGCAAAGAATACTTCTATGACATTCATTGAAAACTCCGTGCTACACAGTGAGTCACTGTGGTTTAGTGCGTCACGCTTCAGTGTTTTACCATACGGTTGAACTCTAGTACGTTGTGATGACTTTCAATATAACTTAGGAAAATGATATTTTCCGATGCACTCAGTAATGAAATCCAATATAATACTCGTTTTTACTGAGCCTTGCGCAATACTTCACTCAGCACCTTTAACGCAACCTGTTGCCTGACAATTTCAGAATGGAAAAAATCCACTTTCAGATAATTGGGAATCGAAAGGATTCGAAGAAGAAATATTTACATTTCAATCAGATCCTCATCTCTGGCTCTGGTTTGCCACTTCGACCAGTGCTGGAAGTGTGTGATTCCTCATATCACGCAACATCAAATGGGTTGGTGAGGCTCTTGAAACCTCTGCTTTACGAGTTGATAAAACACAGGGTAAACGTGGTTTCGAATTTGTCGAAAAAATGAGATATCTTGATGTGAATGACAAGTTTATGATATCTTTTGATGCATCCCCTTTAATCACCGATGTACCGATAATGGATAGAATGCTTTGTATATGTGATGGGATTATTAGGCGAAAGATAAACATCGGCGTTTCTGCACCCTCGATGAAGGAAATTATTTTCAGATGTACAATGCATGTTCATTTCTTGTTCAATAAGGAATACTCTAGACAAACTGATGGTGTGGCTATGAGTTTCCCACTATATCCAATCCAACTGACCTTTCCTCGCTTAGTTGGAGAATGGATCACTGAAAGGAGTTATTAAACAGTTAGAATCCTACTGTCGATTTGTAAATGTTACACTTCAGGTTATGAGAAGCGACAATGAAGCAATCAACATCATCGGAAAGTTGAATGATGTTTATTCAACAATAAGCTTCACCATAGAGAAAGGAAGTAATGAGGGCATCTCATTCCCAAACGTCTTTCTGGCTAGGAAAGTAGATGAAACATTAGGAAAGAGTGTGTATATGAAACCTTCAACAACAGGTCAGAACACTCAATTTACTGTTTTCCACTTCTGAAATATGAACGTAACCTGGTTATGTGTCTGGTTCATAGAGCTAGGTTAGTCTGTTCAGACGACTGCCTCAATGAGAAGACGAAGATTATTGGAGAATTACTGAGTAAAAATGCTAATCCAGATCAGTTCATTGAGAAAAATATGAATTTAGCACCTAGGAGAGTCAGCGTGGTAAGAGCTCCAGCGAAACCATTCTTCCAAAAGCTACAGGTCCTCGGTTGCAGCATCAGCAAAATGATAATAGAGTGCCTGAAGGATGCAGATTGAAGAGGAAACAATGCAGCACAGGCGCGTTTTCTCTTCACTACCACCCCTATTTTAAGTTCGAGAAAGAAGGATAAACTCCATAAATTTACATATTCTCTGTGTATCTACCAGTTTGACTGCAGCTGTGGAGTCAGCCATATTGAGCGTACAATCATCATCGTATTTGGGAACATCATCCAGCATGGTCAAGCCAGGGACAAACAAGATCTATTCCCAGCCCTGTTTTAGCACATCCTGTAGGTAGTGAGCATACGGTTGATGTCAATAAAGCATTTAAAATTATTCGGCGCATTTCTTCTGATCTTTAATTTGCTCTACGAGTCCTTTTTCTACATAGAGCTGAAGCGATTAAATCCACCTGAAGAAGCTAGGCTTGTGTGCCCAGAAGAAATTTGTACAGTCACTTCACATACCTTGGCCATGAATGTATCAGCCGAACTACTTCACCCCTGAACTATAAGAATTATAACTGTACAATTTATTTCATATTTTTAATGACTACTTGATCTTTAATATCGTGGTATCATCACTGTAATCATCTTGAACCTTTAATTGTTTGTATTATCTATCTTGCTTATTACCAAGCCCCGTGACATTTTGATATTGATTAGATATTGCTTACAATGTGCTGACCACTTCAAAGGACTCTTGAATCGACCATCACCTGCAACTCGTCCAGAAATGCACCACCACCGACAACAGGCACATAACTGCCTGCCATTCGAAGCAAATCATCAAGCGATGGCAAAACTTCTGAAAGAGGTTGATCTACTGGGGTCAAGTCTGGAAAGCAGCAGGACCAGACTGAACAAGCCACGAAGCACGGAAAACAGGCCCAGAGGCTGCGGCAAATGTTCTTATGCATTATTCCAGTCAAACCCGACTCTACCACAGCTTCACAGAATTCGAGAACAACTTCGACGGCATCCACTCACAAGCAATTTGGAAACTACTTTAGCATTATGGCGCTCAACGACCAAATATTCATCAATTGCATTCAACAATTCGCTAGATGACAATGCCACGTGTCAGTCAGGTGATGCGTGATGCGTTCGAAGTGAATACAGGGATGAAACAAGGCTGGTTAGGCTGGTTATTATCACCGATTATGTTCGTATTTGTGCTGGACTAGATTATTCGTCATACTGTGCGTTGTGAGCGTGGATACACGAATACATTGGATCACCCATATTGAGCCTCTAAAAGATGTGGAATCCGTAAGTGGACGATATATCTCTAATGTCACGAAGAAACTCAGAGAAGTGCAGACGAAAATCAAAATTGGCTGAAATAGCAGGCGGCAATGACAGGACTGACTGTAAGAGAACATGGAGGAGGTGGTGAATTTCGTGATGAAGAAACACACACAAATCAACTATTACCAATCACTACAAACGAGAGAAATTTGAAAGAGGTCACCACGTGGCCTCATTTATCTGGCCAGGAAGCTATATTTTCAACTACAGGCAGTCGAAACGCATGAAGATGTCGAAGCCATCCAGCCAGAATCGGAAAGGCAAGGCAGCACAGCTTCATCGACCTGAAACCAGTTTGGAAATAGTCTGCACTTAGCCATCATACAGAACAAGAATCGCAATTTCAACATCAATATCCAGTCACTCACTTCTTCGATACTGGTAAGAATCTTGCACTGCGTGTCAGAAGAATGATTTCAAGCAGGCTGCAGGTTTTTATCAACAGCTGCCCTAACTGGTTTCATACTGAATATCGAATTGCCAGCCGGTGAGCCAGAAAGAATTAATGACAAGAAGCTACTGCTGGGAACAAATCAACGGGCGAGAACCGATTGCTCAGTAACTAAGTAGAAAAACGGAGATTGATTGGGCATTTGTTGAATGACATCGCGCGAAATGTAGGCCATTTCTTGAGTGGAATCCCAATGGGAAGCGGTCGGTTGGTGGTATGTAGGAGGCTGAAATGAGGGAAATAGGTGAGAAGCAGGACGATCGTCGACACAGCTGAAGAGGACGGCAGAAAATAGGACAACGAGGAGATGTGTTATTGAAGCCCTACGATGTTAACAAGCATATTAGCAAGGGAACAGTTAATTGTTGTGTATTGGAATAAAAATGTTATTAATATTAGAGGGGATCCAGACACGAGGACCCATCTGCAAAGAAATCATTTCGTTAATATATACGTTTTCGTAGAATGCATAATTTAGGAAAGACTATGTAAAATGTTTGAAATTCCAGCACATAACCAAAGTGTCCAATTATATTGCTCCAGATTTCACAAATGTACCACAAGGAATTGAAAAATTTGAATTGCGAGGTAGTGATATGGAAACAAATTTCGAGTGCCACTACTTATTATAATTAAGTAGTGTGCCAATGAACACATACAAAAGTAGTCATAGTTCAGCGGCTGTTAGTTACTCCGACATGTAAGCAGCTTGTGAGATTGTGGAGTCCTCAAAAATAAACTTATGCAACTTTTGTACATTACTTTATTTTAACCGGAATCTCTGTACTTTGTACATAACCTCGTGTTTTGAATGAAAATATAGTTCTGCCTACATCTCTCCGTCTTCTCCACCGCCTCAACTGCCATCGGCCAATTCTAATTACCTGTCTTCTATTGCGAAATTTCGCAGGGACGCCGTAATTTCTCCCTACGTTACCTTGGTCGACCTCTGGCAATATCGACATTGGAGAATTAAGATTGGAGCAGTCTTCTTACAATACTTCTGGAGTCTGTTAAGTTATTTGTGGATTTTGGACCTTGTAATAACCCAAGTAACAAATTTTAATATATTATTCCAGTAACACTACAGATTTTGTGTGTTTTATTTCTATTCGAATCCGGAGATATTAAGCTACCTAAGTCTAAGGTCCTCCACAAGATAAACTCAACAAGTGTCTTGGGTAAGGAAACAGGCTGTGGCGAATGCTACCACGGACACAGAATGATTGGTAATGAATAGGAAGAGTGAAGTGAATGCAGAACATAACTTTAGGAGCTCTGCTTTACTACGTTTGCGATAACTCTCGGTCGAAATGTCGAATATAGTAGAACAGTGTTCAGCTAAACCAGAGTCCGATCATAGTAATGCATGACTCCATGGAGTGGAAACAAGACTGTCCAAATGAACGACTCTAATCAGTAAGTGCAATTTAGACGAAACATTTAAAGCAAATACAGTCTAATCACTAGACGGTGAATTCTTACAATGAATGAAGTACTGTGCTCTGATAATGTCAGTTCTGTTGAAACCTAATACTACCCCTCGATGAACAGTACCGGGAAGCTGAACAAAACGAAAACTGATGACATTAAGTTTGACATTTCACCTTAATGCAATAGTGTGACAAATACTGAGAATTCCATTCTGTATTATAAGTACTGTTTTTGGAATAAAGTAAATTATTATTATTACGCTATAATTCACATGCATTTAAAGTGTTACGATGACTTAAACTTTTGTAATTATGGAATAAACACAAAGGATTATATGAATCATTGACTTGACGGCCGCAGCGATGACAATTTTCATATGATATCATGTTATACCCAGGAATGTTCCTGATCTTGATATTCACTCCACCGTTTCTCATTGTTTTGTTTAAATAACACAAAATCAATCTTGTGGATTTGTTATGAATTCAGCAAATACATGCTTCAATCAGTTGACTACGTTGAGTGAGAGGAAAATCCCGTCGACGATGCTGGATGATGGTAGCGCTATAATATACAGTAGTATGAATTAGGAATCAAAGGATACTGGCACCTCATCCAGTGACTCGAAGATAACACGATCATCTTGTGACACGATGGTCATCAGGATGAAACATGGTAGCAACAAAGGATTTTCGCCTACAAGCTTATATTCTCGTATAAATTGGACCTACCGTGCCTCTCGAATTTCTATGATTCTCTAAATTACTTCAGAGAGTGACAAAATCTACACTGTGACGTTGAGATTTTGCAAAAATCGACCTCTGCAACATCATTAACACTTTTCTAGAAATCAGGCTGAAAGTCGGATACATTTTCCTTTTCTTACTAAAATTTCTGATGCTTTTAAAGCCAAATGATTTCTTTGACACTAGTATTAATTTTAATTTCTTACTACTCAAAATAACCAGTAGTATTTTCTCAGTTTGTGGAATTTCTTCGCTCTAATTCAATAACTTATATCTAACTTAGAATGTCACATATTGAAATGTGGGTGTATTTACTTGCTTCTTGGAACGGATTAAGAAGAGCTTTCGCGAGATTAAGTGGATTAGATTTTTTTCATGGAGTATTCTTCAAATGGAGGTCATCTCACTGGTCAAATAAGGAACAATGAATTTCACATACCTCAACGTGAGAAGTCAGTTAAATGTATATTGAGGCGAATGTTTATTGGAATAGAGAGGATCGTTATTTTGAAGGCTAACGTATTCAAAATGCAGAAGTAGGATATGAGCATCAGTGTGGAATATAAATCTATTTTACGTAGGTTTATTAGACATAATACCGCAATAAAAATATCAACCTTTTCACATGACTTCATAACTTACTCACTTGCGGTATTTTATTTTATTTCTACATTTATCGTAAATTCAAGCTAGAAAAGAAGAAATGAGAAGATGTGCAACAAATGTATAAGTAAAACATCAGTGAGGATACCAATGAACACATCCAGTCTGACATGCGCTAGAGAACAAATCGCCAACAAAACGAGAGGGAACCAAGTAGAAATCTTTAGACGGTGAACATTCTCCGTCAACGCTACAAATCCTAAAAAACATGAATGAAGTATACTGCACCGGAAACATCCTTGGCAGATCGGAAAAAGTGAGATTTCATGGAAACTCTGGATTTCCACGCGCTCCTTAACTCGTGCGAACGATACAGAAAACAGTATCCTGTTGTCTTCGAGTCACTGGATGAGGTACCAGTATCCTTTGATTACTGTATATTATAGCGCTACCATCATCCAGCATGGTCGATGGGATTTTCCTCTCACTCAACGTAGTCAACTGATTGAAGCATGTATTTGCTGAAATCAGAACAAATCTACAAGATTGATTTTGTGTAATTTAAATAAAACAATGAGAAACACTAGAGTGAGTTCATCTCACATCATAGAAACAAGGGACAAGCAAATTTATACTTTGTCATATGGAGGAGGGTATAACGTCAAAGAATATGTAGTGCAGTGGAAGAGATAGTGAAAACATTGAGTTACCAGTGGAAGGAATAACTGATACCTGCTGCTTAAATAACAAAAATCTGATTTCGAAGGTTTGATAGTGATTCCGTCGGCCAACTTGAAGAGAGATCTGTAAGGTATCATGATGAGACTATTCAATGTGACGTTACTGTGACAAATATAACAATCAAACTGCCTAAAATAGAAATCATTTCGAAGATCGTCTTACGAAACGGACAAAGATAAATAATATCTGAAAGGATTTCATCCTCTGAAAACTACCTCATGCAGAAAGTAAATAAACAAAGTGCATCCTCTCCCACAAAGTAATATTGTCGCCCATCGTTAGATTGGAAGTGTTTCGTGACATTTAGTGGGGGAAACTATCGCAAAGCAGGCGTAACTACGCGAAACAGTTCATTGATTTAGCAGAAACCTGGAATTACATATTACACTTGTGCCGTTCATATCAAGATAATAAAAAAGTCTGAGATGGGTGGCAACATCTCCACATATCTTGTGCCAGAGACTGATCCGACCAAAATAATATTCTGCCTCCACAGGTGTGGACAAACATACGCATATTTATCTCATCAAAGTATCTCACCTGATAATGCAAGCCACGATGAGGAACGTCAACGTGTGTCAATTTGAATTGCATTGAGTAACCTGAGCGTAGGATGAATAATGAGGGTCATCGCACTGCTGCTTAGTCTAAGCCAAGAATGAATCAACAGTGCTTGTGATTATTATTGTATGAAGAGAAACCATATCTGACATTATTATCCATCTATATTTATTTCACAGTCTCTTTCTCACTTCTGTTCACTTCTCTACGGTAATAATTGCTGAATGGAAATGTGAAATATGCTGTGCATGACCCTGAAGCCAACAACATCAACACGTCAATCATCACGCCGTAACAATGAGAAAATAATAAACATAGAATCTTTTAAGGATTATTCATTACTCACCTACTTCTATTATCATATCAATAAAACTTGTATACACATATGTTAGTAACGTGAGTATGCCATAAGCTGATACGAGAACAATGCGTTATATTGAATATTATGCGACAGAAGACGGAGGAGAGCGTTCACCTGCGGTCAAACTAACGCTTCGTGGGTTAGCTAGGCTGTCGTCTGTTCGCGGATGCGTGCTCACTTATATTTGTGTGAGAAAGTGTTATGTCAGCATAACAGGGTTTCGCTTTCACAGGCATTATCAGTCCTCTGAATAACACAATTTCACGTTCATATATTTGGTGAAGGCGATAATGAAATATCGCTGGTAGTTCAGCATAGACAATCGCTGAGGTTATGGTTATTAGTGACGGCAAATCAGTAGTGGTGGATTGGTGAAGTGCAACCAAACGCCATGTCACATTATCAGCTCACTTGACTAACAATCCATATGATGAAGCAGATAACAAACAGGATATGTAAGACGAAGGATTCTCAGGATTCCCAGAGGATTTCACAAGTTGTTGTGTATTGTGGTAGAGATACATGCACCCGTTCCAAATGTTCACTCAAGGTGATCACATCGATTGATGATGATGTCGGTGTCGCATGATTCTTAGTGGTAACAAACAAGTAATCAGCAGCTTCAAAGTACTATTGACCAATCAATCATTTTCAAATCAATCAAATGTAATGATCGACCTTGAATTAAATAACCTACTTCTGAATTATTAAGTGAGAAGCATGTGCGAATGGAACTCTGCAATTTGCACGACAAGATGATTCATGAAATTTTAATCGCCGAATAAGATATTCGTGAATTCAAGCTAGAAAAGAAGAAAAGGGTAGATGTGCAACAAATGCATAAGTAAAACATCAGTGAGGACACCAATGAACAGATTAAGTCAAACATGCGCCAGAGAACAAACCACCGACAAAACGAGAGGGAACCAAATAGAAATGTTTAGACAGTGAACATTCTCCGTCTAAGAGGCAAATCCTAAAATTCACGCATGAATTATACTGCACTGAAAACATGATTGATAGATCTGAAAAAGTGAGATTTCATGAGGTTGTCAACCCAAGGACAGTCTGGATTTCCACGCGCTCGTCAAATTGTAAGAACGATACCTTCTCACTCCAGTGCAAAACACGATCACCAGATAGACAAGAATGTTTCGCAATAACGGAGCAACCAAATTCATTGAAAAGGATCTCAGTGTGTATTCACTTTCAACAGTATCACTCGTCTGATCTCACAGATGACATCATTAACTGTCATTGAATTAGCCACCTTTGTACAAATACCCACGGATAGATCAGTTATGTTAATATAGAGGGGAATTTAGTAATTGTGAAGGAAGTGAATGCGTGCGAAAGAAATTGATGATTATCAGCATGTTGTGTACAAAGCTGAAGATTCTAAATAAAATTATACTCAAATTCTAAAAATATTCGAAAAACACTGTCGATATGGTGTAGATCATTCGAAGAGGAGGTAAGAGAATATGGACGATCGTGAGGTCAGCTGAACTAGACAGCACAGAAAACGAAAGAGTGTATTTGTCACCATGTGCACATAACACTTTCAGGTCTGTCCTTGCGACATTAAAAATGTACTCAATCGCAAGCACACACCAACATCAATTATCTCTGTTTATAGAGCCTTGACCCTGATGGTGTACCTGCTTATGTTCTAAAACAATATGCAGATGCTTTTTGTTCACCACTTACTTACATCCTAGACGTTTCTTTTTACAAAATTGTTGTACTTGTTTCGTGGTAATAGCAAGAATGTAAAACTCAGAGCCTGTGCCAATACTTCCTCGTGTCTAAAGCTGTTGGAAATCCTAGTACTTCTCAAACTTGAACCCTCTCTAAAAAGTTTTGAAGAACCCAAACAATTTGCATATGAACAGGGTAGAAGTGCTTCAGATGCTGCAGCCGTCTTACACAACAGTATCGTCTCATCATTAGATAAAGGTGACAAATACGTTCGTTGCATGTTTCTCGACTTCACTTCTGCTTTTGATTCTGTACCTAGATGTCTCTTGCTAAATAAGCTGTTGATGACACCCACTGAGTCCTAGGTCACAAACCGGTTGCATTCCTATTTCTCAAACAGAATGCAGTTCATCGTATACAAAGGTAAATCCTCCTCTGCTGTGCTCAATGAAGCTGGTGTCCTTCCAGGTGCTGTACTCTCACAACTTCTCTTTTCTTTCTTTCTACATGACTTACCATGTTCAAATGACATTTATTTTGTTAAATATGTTGACAATCTGACTGTATCTTTGCCTGTCATGTGTCAAAGTGACTGCTACCAACTGAGTGGCTTTTTATAAGAAGTCAGCAAGCGGTCCAATTAGAACGGTCTTACCTTATATCCCTCCAAGTGTTGAACAGTCAATTTCACCTTCAGGCATAAATCTGACCTGAACAAACTGGTCAGCACTCACGAGGTGTGCAGCATTGATGGCACTGAAATAGGGACCAAGTCGGAAATCAAATATCTTGGCGTCATTCTATCTGCTGATCTTTCCTAGTCGTCTCATATCTTGATGATTTCTGAGAAAATATTCCGTCTTACTTTCCACATCAAGAAGTAAAGACATTCTGGAATAAACCAACCCAACCCTTACTCCTAGGATTCGTTAACTCTTGCATCCTGCCTATTATTCTCGATTGTTCCGCCTTAATTTCTTCAGGACTACTGAAGAAGGACTATATCTTATCACGTGGGTTGTTGAAGGTTGTCAGCAGCGTAAGCAATTTGCCACTTGACCAGCTTGTTAATATTCTGGTCGATATGCACTTGAACTCATGCGAAAATAGGCTAAGTCCATTCCATCTAACTCACACCACCCTCTTCATTCACAACTCTCCCCTTGTATCTCATTAGGCAAAACCAGAAGGCTATATAGAAAATTATATGCTCGCACTGGCAAGTACGAAGTCTTAACCACACCCTACTTGGCTCGTGTTCTGTGCGATAAAGAAAGTATTAGGCATGAAACTTATAACTTATTAAGTATTAAGTAGAACAATTGGATCTCATCTTTCCAACTCATATCATTTACAGGGACAACGTTTTGTTTCTTTCTTTGGCTTTTCTATTTGTTCCCATTTTGTGTCTTTTTTTTCTGTTATGTGCTGTTTTATTTCTCTCTTCCTTACAAACTCTACTTAAAACAATATTCTTCCTACTTTCACACTCTGTGAATCTCGACTTTGTTGTTCCCGCTTACGCCAGTAAATATGCTAGTATCGACTTTTCTGTTCACTTTCGGCTTTGCTATCGATATGCACATATGTTATTGTCAAAGTTAACTGGGACTACCCATAATCTTTGTAGAATTTTATTTATTGTTAATGTACAAACTGGATGAATCCCTGTAATGAAATGCTGAGAATTAACATTCTGTAGAACAAGCACTGCTATTAAAATAGAGCAAATTAATAATATTCTCATTACTATTATTATACAGGAGTGGAACACTGAGCTCCTGAGTAGAAATATTTGCAGTTACACAACATAATACATGGAGACAAGAAATTCAGATCTGATGTACTGAACGACATATCTACCTAAGTGTTTGTAAATAATATGTATACATAGAAATCTCAAATATGCTGTGCATGACCCTGAAACCAAGAACATCTTCTACTCAGGTGACTCATTGCATGAAGATAATAACACTAGTGCTACAGCAAACACAAAATGCATCAATAGTGTCCTTGTTTAAATAATGTAAGAGTAGCAACCATATCTGAAATTGTTATCCGCATATTTGTGTATCACAATCTCTTTCTCGCTTCTTCACTCTTCCCTTCTCTTCTCTTCTCTACGGTTATCATGTATTCATAGGAATTTGAAATATGCTGTGCATGACCCTGGAACCAAGAACATCAACAAGTCAACAAGACAGCATACCATGATACTGAGAACATGATAAACACAGAAAATGCTTGACTCACTCACTACGCATTCACTTCTCTAATTACATCAACAGCATGCGTTGGGTTACACGAGAACAATGTGTTTCACTGAATTCTAGGAAACAGAAGACATGAAAGAGTGTTCACTTGTGGTCAGATTCACGCTTTGTGGATTAGCTACACTGTCATGTGTTGACGAATGCGTTCTTCGAAATAATTCTGTGGTGAAATGACCTGTAGGGAAATACTGGGCTTTCGCTTAAACAGAGATTATCAGTTGCCTCAATAAAACAATTTCACGTTCATTGATATGGTGAAACGGAACTAGAAATGTTGGTGATAGCTAGGCATAGACAGTCGCTGAGATTATTGTCATTTGTGACGGTAAATCAGTGTTGGTGGAGTGGTGAGGACATACTGAACCCAATGTACCCTTATCAGCCTACTTGATTAACAATTATCATTACGAAACTGATGATAGGATTTGTGAACCGAAGGATTCTCAGGATTACTCGAGCATGTCGCATGTCATCGTGTGTTTTAGAAGTGAAGGGTGGCACATTTCACGTGTTTCGTTCTCCCGCTTTTGTGCTGGTCAGGAGTGTTCGAACAACGACATGTCGACATGAGAGTGATTGGTGGGAAGGCGAAATTGTCGACTGGAATTCTTGTGTCATATTCTTTGTATCATTTCATCCGTATTCAGTTATCGCATAATTCCACACTCACCATCCATTTTATTGATCAGTCGGACGAGGATTTCAGTGGATTTCATTGTTTATTTCATGCGGGGTGTTGGATTTTCCCGTATTCCTGTCCATCCTGACATGATCGTTGAAAAAAATTGTCGGGATAGATTTCAGCGTGTTTTTTGTTCACAAGCCATTATTCAAAGGAACGATGCTGTACTGGGAGAGAGATAACAGTGTTCTGCACGATGGGCATCGTACTCCATGGAGTAATATTGTCGCTTTTCGCTAAATCACTGTGACACGTGTATGGTTTAAGGCATTCAGTGTGATGACAGTATTTCGGATGAAATTCCTGCACAGCGAATTCAATGAATCTTGTTCTCTACACTTTCTCGAGGAGACTCATGCTTCCTAATGTTAAATATTCTCGAAGACGTTGGTACACACTCATAGTATTCCCTAGACGGGCAGATTCAAGTGATACTACACGAAAGGGCGACAGATAATCAATTCCTATGGTGAAGATGTTTCTAGAGTATGACAACGTGGGAAAGATATCGAAAGCATATCCAAAGTCGATGAATTGGAGACAGGCTACTGACTGCTATTCTATAGTCAGCTAGGAGGCGATGCGTAGCACTGCCATCTGGTGCACACATCAATCGCACTATTTCAAGCCTTGTCACGGTGACAATTTTCATCCAGTTCAAGAGAGATTATAGAGTTTTTTCAATAATTTAATAATTCCCATTGTACCATTAAGAACACAATATTCAGCGAAGAGACTCTTTTCAACGAATTTATTATCAAGCTGTACAATCGTATATATATGGTTTTCAAGAAATTATATCCGGTGAGGGAATTAGGTCAAAGGTGTGAATACATGAAATACATGAAATTATAATCATAGTTTAATGTCAAGTGGCACAATAGTTAATGTCGTATATAGAATAATACATAAGCTGTATAGATTTTGGAAAAGGGTACATAATTATAAGATTAGTAGACGAATATAAAATGTTGCATAACATGGTATGAAATTTGATAAGACAGAATTCAATATTGTAAAAAATATATAAATTAATAATTTTAGGTTTAAAATGTCAAGTGGGTCAAGTGAAAAAGATTCAGAGTGAGAATAGTAATAATAATAATGATAATAATATTAATAATAATAATAGTAATAAGGGAAGAGTACATAGTATAACTAAATAAACAAAATAAATAAATGTCTATCCCTCTACGGCCAAGGCACAAAGGTCTGGCTTAACGTCATGAATTGCCAAGGCCTCATCTGTCTTTAGAAGTCTGTAACGAATAAAACGCGGGAAGTTAGCATGGATTCTATATATCATCTTAAAATCATGGTCAGGGTTAACAGAGTGACAGAAGTCGATCAGGTGTTCCAAAATAGAGCTTCTCACACACTTCCTTTCTCCCTTATAAAACCAAGCTGGAATATGTTCTCGTATCCGTGTGGAAAGCGTCCTCTGACTACGGCCAATGTATCTAGCTCTACAAGAGCAGGTGAACTGATAGATGCACATGGAGGCGGCCAGACGGGGGAGCTTATCTTTTATAGAGGTAGTGAACAACTTGCGGCTAGTGAAAGTCATATGTAATTTTGCTGCATAGAACGTCTTACTGACTGATTTGGAGAGACGATTTTTGAGCATATCTGAAGCTTGATCACCTTTGAATTCCAAGTTCATGAATAAGGTTTTCTTTGGAACTGTGTCGGTAACCAGTTTAGACTGCTTTTCTTTCATGTTGCTATTAATAAAGAAGTATGTACAATCCCTACTTCTGCCTTGGCCGTAGAGGGATAGACATTTATTTATTTTGTTTATTTAGTTATACTATGTACTCTTCCCTTATTACTATTATTATTATTAATATTATTATCATTATTATTATTACTATTCTCACTCTGAATCTTTTTCACTTGACCCACTTGACATTTTAAACCTAAAATTATTAATTTATATATTTTTTACAATATTGAATTCTGTCTTATCAAATTTCATACCATGTTATGCAACATTTTATATTCGTCTACTAATCTTATAATTATGTACCCTTTTCCAAAATCTATACAGCTTATGTATTATTCTATATACGACATTAACTATTGTGCCACTTGACATTAAACTGTTTTATTTATTATTTTTATGTTTTTTGATTACAGCTTGATGCCACACCGTATTTTCAGTACAAGTATGGCATTTTCAGCATGGATATCGGCAGCCCAAATTTTGCAGGCCGACCATAGATATCTGGTGTGCGTCGGCAGGGGATCGAACGCCGGACCATGTGCATGGTCGGCAAGAGTCCTAACCACTGTGCTACCGACGCACATGATTGTAATCACAAATATTTTAATTGCATTTCATACTATTATTATTTCATGTATTCACACCTTTGACCTAATTCCCTCACCGGATATAATTTCTTGAAAACCATATATATACGATTGTACAGCTTGATAATAAATTCGTTGAAAAGAGTCTCTTCGCTGAATATTGTGTTCTTAGATTATAGAGTGTAAAATCTTTCTCCTTTCATATATTAAAAGTGAAAATTAACGTTATAATAGTGACTTTCACATAGGATCAATGGTTGAGCTATTACAAAGTTCCTCGTTATAATCGATACACTTCGTAGCAACAGCAGAATCGCCTCCATCTGCTCACGTAGTGATCTGTTGGTGCAGGCGTGTTTTATATTGCTTGCCATTTCAACTGTTACACACAATCTCTTTACGATTGAGATAAGTGAAACATGTTTGGAGGAAATTACGAAGGCCTACTTATAACTACTCCCAGAATAGTGGCTTGCAGTCGCCGTGTATTGCAGGTGTCAAATAAAATTAATGAATTGTAATAAGCCTGCAGTCAGCAACTAGACAGACTATGTGCTTGATTTCGTCACGCAACAGGAGGTAGCTCATATGATCAGTGTCTTTTCACCAACTTCTGACCGATGGCGTCACTGCCAACGGAAGAAATTTGAAAGAAGTCATTTTCTTCGCTTCACTGAGACAGAGGCAGACATTCATCATAAGAGAAGGACGTAAACAAACAAGAAAATTCAATGTGCAGTTCTGTCTAACGGATAATATTAGTCTTCACCACTCGTCTTCGTTAATAGGATACCTGAAGCCTCTGACGCACTGAGAATTTCAGCGTGTAACTGTAACAGAACATTATCAGACTGTTCGAAAAATGCGAAACATTCGCTGTACCGTGTTCACTGAATAGTGTGGAAAGTGTGAATTCAATTGGTCATCACAGGGTCACAATATTGCAGATATGGAGATGGATTCTGAGGAAGTCGATATCGAATGCAGCAAATACGCACCTCAAAATGCTGCTTCGACTGAAACAAAAGCACAGGTCTGACGCCAGATCTGTTGCAAAACATAAAAATGCATTCGCTTCAAGTCGTGTCTTTACACTGCTTCTCAACACTGTTTATCTTGCTTGACAACGCACTTGAAGTTTAGGCACTCTAGTATGCCAATTTGAGTCACCCAATGTCACATCAGCAAGGACAATGGGATGACTCTATTTGCAGTTTTGCTCAAATGAGTACAGCAACAGCTTCTGTTCACCAGTGATTGAACTGGTGACAGAGTATTAGTCTGAAAATGCAGTCAAATGAGCATTCGCTGAAGGACAGCCACACAGTCTCTTCACAAACACCAAAAGTTGTCATCCGAGAAATAAGTGCAAACTGCCTGAGTTCGCCTGCTCTCTGTGTGTTCAAAGGTTCGACTGGCTTTGTGGAGCTAGTCGCCAGCATTTAGACATTTTGATCATCGGAGCAACAAACCACTTTCTGTGTAGTTGAACAGGGAACAAACACGAGCCATTCATAGCTCTGTATAAGCGGACTGTGTAGATAATATTGGTAGTGCTGATAGCAAAACTAATGCTCATGTTAACTTTGAACCCTGAAGATATTCGTCACTCAACATTATCAAGGGAAACTGTGTTCGAAATCTTGCCATTAATTTCCAATAAGAACTACACGTTGAGCAACGGCTTCCTCAATACACAAAATATTGCTAAAAATCCATTCAGGTCTTGGTGATTGGGGTGTGCACCTACCTACCTGTTAGGGACTGCAAACTGCCCACAACGATATATGTGACGAAGCACACAATCATGTCTTCAGAGTCAATGCATCCAGAAACTTAATATTGCTTAGTTGATTTAACTAACATCTTGACAGTTTTTACCGTACACATCAGTTCAAGTAATCACCGCCTCACTTATAAGGATTTCAACCGAGCATTACAAGTAAGTTTGAATGGATTATCTCAGAAAGAATTACTCTCTCACTCTCGAAAATATATCAGTTCACTTCGATTATGATTATTTCCAATGATGTGTGATGTCATCATTGTGGCTGTGGACTTCGAAGGCATAGTCTGAATGCCACCTGTAAATGATGAAGTTTTAACTAAGCCAGTGAAACCACTTTACTCATCCTTAATCCAAAAGAAGGTGAATGTTGTAATTTTCCTCTCATTCCACCATAACAGTTACTGATTACATCACATTAGTAACTCCGCTAATCGCCAGTGAAAAGCCTCGATTCGGAAATCTCAATCTCTGTCATTCTTCATCATGAATGCTACAATGATGTCTAATTGAAATGAAAGTTTCTTCAAAGTAGACGGTGATGAACGGCCTGTTATCATGGTTTATGATAGAATGATATCGACGGCTGACCATTAGAATTGAGTCAAACAACTTCAGTTGAACTGATAAGATTCAAAGAAAGATCGACATTCCACAGATTGTTTTCCTCTGGTTTGTAAGAATCTCGAATCTCAGTAGGTGGAAGAAACAGACCTGATGTTAGATGAGGCAGTAAAGCCAGCCCTTCTTATGAAAGTAGAGAAGACGCGAGTGATGAAGATATGCGAGAAACAACAACTAACAAAGTGATAGAGTCCTAATCTGAATCACATACCTGGTCGGCTTCATAACAACCACAGGAGGCACAGCTGATTACGCTTAACTGGTCGATATATGTGAGAAGGTTCCGAGAAGCGTTGTTCACTCTGAAATCAGCATGGATGTCAACCACAATGAGACCGAGGAACGAGACCAGAATGTTCGAAAATAATGCCAATCGCATCAGTGATTTCCTACGATTCAGAATAATGCAAAGTGTGTCAATGGAACCACTTCTACGAGGATTCAGACTTTCATCAAAAGCTGTTTTCGCTGCCAGTATATATAAATGAGACTGGGTGGTATCTACAAGTGAAAAAAATGTATTCTGTGAAATAGCCTGATACCGTTCGCCCAGCAAATATGCAGAAATAAAATGGAGAGAAGTGAGTGAATTGATGACAAGCTAGTGAAGGTTTGTGCTCGGATAATCATCAAAATAATTTGGAAGAGAACGATAATAGACAGTATAGTTCAGTGAATTGCGTATATCCATGTAGCTGAGTGTTACTTCAGTTCGAGGTCAGACTAAAGATGGCTGTATCTATCGATGATGACGTCGATGTCGCATAATTCTAAGTGGTGTTGGACTAGTGCTCACCAGCTAGCTACCCAGTAATGACCACCATTCAAACATTTTCAAATGGATGACGTGTCTTGATCAAGCTTGAATGGAATTATTTCACTTCTATATTATGAACTCATAAAAATATTAAAATGAAATTCTGCACTTTGCACGACAACACCAATAATCAAACTTCAGTCATCAAATAAGAAATTCGTGAATTTATGCAAGTGAGAAGAGAAGAGATGATATGTAAGGAATGCATAAGGAATACATGATGGCGGATATCAATGAGTAATGGGGAATTTGAAAATATTCAGTCAGACCAGCGTTAGAGAACAAACCACCACCACCAAGAGAGAATGGGGTAAATAGAAACGCTTGTATACCTGTCATAAGAATGGGTGAATTTACGAAATGCTGTATACTACATTCACCAAAGCACTGTTAGATAAGTGAAACACTGATCAAATCAATCATTCAAATAACGCAATGCATACAATGAAATTCCGTATTAGTTCGTTTATTAGGTATATCACACAGTGAAACAGTATTATTTACCGGATGACAAGGTTTCGAACAAAATTTATTGTTCATAATCATATCAATTGTGATCACACGACTTTGAGACTCGAGTTTTATAATTGTCTTTGTTTTCTCCTATTTGCCGTCATTAGGGTAGTAGAATTTTCCAGATATCGGGGACAGGTGATGAACCATTCCTATTACATGTATTTGCAGTTGATTCGATAAACAAAGCTTCTGTTATCAATCTCTCCCTATACCCTGTGACATTAGATTTTAAAACTGTCATCCTATCCCATCCTATTGTATGGTTGTGTGTGACTGCATGTAGTGAGTGGTATAGCTGAACTATTCTCTAGATTTCTAATCTTATTCCGGTCAACCAATCTAGATTTTTTCTTAAGTTTTTATGTTCAGCTAGTCTGACTGCCCCTGTTCTACTAGTTTGACCTATGTATTTGACCTGACAATCATTGCAGGCGGGATACTAGATAAACTAAATTGTTTTGTTTTAAAGGCTCTACAGGATCCTTTAGCCGACAAAGCTTGTTTCTAATTGAGTTTGTGGGTTTGAATACCGTTTTTATTCCTGCCTTGTTGAGAATTTTGCGTAAGGCTTCCGAGGTTCCTTCCTCGTATGGAATTACTACTGATGATTTAGACTCTTTATTGTTGGTGTCGTCATCAATATTATTATTATTATTGTCACTATTATCATTATCATTATTATTATTATCACTGTCGCTACTATCATTATTTATTTTATTTTTACAGTTCCTTACATATTTCCTGACTAGTTTATCTGGGTAATTATTAAGTTTCAAGGCTTCTTTTATGTGCATCAGTTCCTGTCGTAGATTTTCCTTGTTACTCCTTAGTTTCTGTCCTCTGTCATTTAAACATTTCACCAATAATATTTTTACTGACATAGGATGGGATGATTGGAAGTCCAAATATCTGTTTGAGTGTGTGGGTTTCCTGTAAACACACTATTGTGCTTAACTTCCCATCTTCTTTCCTCTTTACGTTGCAATCTAACATTGGGAGCTCCCCTTCCTGATTTTCCAATTCATAAGTGAATTGAATTGCCTCAACCTTCGAGTTTATGTGTCCGAAAAACCTGTCTATATCTTGTGTTCTAAGTACAGTGAATGTGTCATCTACGTACCTCCACCATGCTTTTGGGGTGGGGGTGAACATTTCAATCACTATGCTTTCCCACTTATTCATGAATATATCTGCTACCACTGGGGATATTGGTGATCCCATGGCAACTCCTTCAGTTTGTTTGTATATTTTCCCTTGGAATTTAAATACTGTGGAAGTCAGGCATAGCTGTACTCCCAGCATTATGTCCTCAAGTGGCACTTTTGTCCTAAGTTCTAGGTCTTGGTCAAAAATGAGTTCGTTTCTGACTGCCTCTATAGCCATATTTATTGGTATACGTGTGTATAAACTGACTATGTCAAAACTAACCATTTTTTTCTTCATTATCTAATTTTAAATTATCTAATCTATGTTTTAGTTCATAAGAATTAGTTAGTCTAGATTTTGAGTAGATTTTTAGGGGATTTAATACCATGGCTAAATATTTAGATAATTTATAAGTAGGTGAATTTCTAAAATCAACTATAGGCCTAATAGGGTATCCTGACTTATGAACTTTAACAACACCATACATCCTACTGGGGTTATTAGTTTTGGGCATTAAATTAAACCACTTAGACTCACCTAGAAACGGCATCATTCGGCGTATAAGATCCGTACAATAGTATGGGATAGGATGACAGTTTTAAAATCTAATGTCACAGGGTATAGGGAGAGATTGATAACAGAAGCTTTGTTTATCGAATCAACTACAAATACATGTAATAGGAATGATTCATCACCTGTCCCCGATATCTGGAAAATTCTACTCCCCCTACGACAAATTGGAGAAAACAAAGAAAGCTATAAAACTCAAGTGTCAAAGTCGTGTGATTACAATTGATTGATATGATTATGAACAATAAATTTTGTTCGAAACTGTGTCATCCAGTAAATAATACTGTTTCAGTGTGTGAAATACCTAATAAACAAACTAATATGGAATTACTTACTACCACAGTGCCCAAGTTTTACTCGTACAATGAAAATCACGACTCCATCTCGCTCATCTTACGTCACCACTTCACACTAGCAACATCAAATAGAATCACAATAAGCACAAAATACACCCACTCAACTTCTCATTCACTCACTCATCCAACCACACAAACAGTGAACATCAGAATACTTCTATTGGTCACACTCATTTACCGACTGAAAGGGGTGGTCACCCCACAGTCTTTTTTCAAAGTATAAATACGTGTCCATATTCCTGCCTTTCCATCATCATCATCAACGTCATCATCGATAAGTATCAGTGACATTCAGTGAGAATGGTGAGTCAGTGTGTCACATTTGTTGGTGATGTTCACGTTTCATTCTGTTTAGATTTGCTGCCTACTTTTGACAGTTCTAGTGATTTCAGCTGTCGACAGTGCACCTACTCAGGCGAATCATTCAACCAGAATCGGCGTCCTCCACAATTCATCCCTCCAAGGTGAGATATGTTGTACACTTTCTCAGTAATTTTATGCATGTGAAATATTCTGGTTTGTTTATGCGCACCAGAATATAATTTGAAATAATGAATTGGTAAGAGTGATGTCCCCAGAATCGCTCGGCCTTTTGTTTGAGAGTGCAGTTCTAGTCTTACACAACCAAGTGTGACCTAGAAGGCAGTAGGAGTGGAGTAGGGAGTCCACTATCCATTGGCAGCCGGTGACCGGAGTTCGGTTCATACGCCTTTTTGAATGGGGCCAGACATCCAGGACATCCAACAAGCCCTTTGTCCATACGTCTGCCGGTGAGCTCCAGTGAGCTTCATACGCCAGTCGTTGGAGGTTTGGAATCAGGGTTTAGCCATCTCCCCTAGACTGTCATCCAATGGACAGTCAACCCGGTGAAGAGCGCCGGGCATCCGCTTTTGCCCTCTCACTTTGGTGAAAAGCACCTCCACCACGTGAAGGCAGTGAGTAAGACTTCCTGAGGAGAGGCTGTGTAAGACGCCTGGTCGTATGGGAGCATTTCAAGAGGTGTGCGGAGGGGTGGCCAACCCGCAGCGCAAGGCACCCACCCCCGACCATCCTGAGGCTTTGGGTCTCGCGCCACCAATTTGCCGACAAAGGCATGCAGGCTAGCTGACTGCTTTGTTTGCACAATACCATGCTGACATGGAATATTCATTAATTGGAAGTCATACGTTGTGGAGTGATGAAATGCTTTCGTCCCTGTCTCAAAGACTTTGACACTGTCTATAATGATGATGACAGACAGCTTTATTCTGCAAACAGACGAGAATTTCACTTGCGCAAAGGTGAATCAGATTGCAACATGATGCTGAATGTGTTTCTTTTTTCTCTATTCATTTTGCAGGTGGTGACAAGCATTCTGGTCTCCAGTATCATAGAGCTGTGGGTAAACGATGGTCAAATTTTTGGATATTTTTCGTTTCACCGTTTTGGTACATAGCGCGAAAGATTTAAAATAGCACAGATGCACTGTGATGTACATAATTTACTATCCAATAAAAAAAGTTATAATAAAATTTCAAGCTACTTTTGTTTTTCATCAGAAATCCGTCCTGCAGTGAGAAAAGGTTTATAAGCGTAACAGTGAAAGAAAACCTGAGGCCGATTATTTGTCACTAGTTATCAAATGAAATGAAATGCGTATTGATAGTCCAAAGAATGCAAGCTAAGAAATTCTGAGAAAGCGTATATTCCAGAAATCCGTGAGCCAGCATATGAAGCGTTCATCATCGTCTACGTTGAAAAAGCTTTCACTGCGATTAGACATCATTGTAGCATTCATGATGAAGAATGAGAGAGATTGGGATTTCCGGATTGACTCTTTTCACTGGCGATTAGCGGAGTTACTAATGTGATGTAATCAGTAACTGTTATGGTGGAGTGAGAGGAAAGTTACAAAATTCATCCTCTATGGATGACGAAAGTGGGTAAGCTGACTTGATGAAAAATTCATTGAAATAAAATATAATATGGGTGACATTCTCATCATTTACAAGTGGTATTCAAGCTATGCCAAATGCAGCTACGACCATTCAGAACAGAGATAATTCACTCAACTTCGGCGCTTTCTAATCTGAGCTTGTACATCTTCACTGATATATGTTTGTGTATGTTTGCGTGTGTTTGGTTTCGTATCATCTGTTGATGTGTTTCGTTGATAAGATGTGAAGTTTGTCGACAGAATCCAGCGATTTCTAGTTATTATTGTTGTTCTTCCCCTGGGACCTACCTAGAATATAGAGATTCAATAGCACATCTCCACTGGTCCTATTCCTTACGATACGCTTCAGCTGATCCCGAAATCGCCCATATTCTCTGATCGCTTTCTTGCAAAGTCTCAACAATTTCGCCCTCGCAACCACGATCAACTCGTCGTCTCACAGCAGCGTTCAAATCGAGAGATATCCTGAAATGAGTGAGATGTTGCCAGACGGTATCCTCAGTGGAGTGTATCCAACCCATCTTCATTTTCTTCACAAAATTTGTTTAGTAATGAGTTCCCGCTTGTTGGTTAGCTGACCAATTTTCTTGTTGCTGATCACTACTGTCTGGTCTTCGCAGATTCAGTATGCGTTCATCAAAGTTAGTTTTTCGTAGACGTCTGCTCTGGCCTATTTGAAATCCTTTTCTTGAATCGTAGTGCACGCTTCTCTCCCACATAGAGGAAGAAATTCAGTCTGGGTGTCAACAATCCAAATCTTTTCGTCTATCCTGAGTCAGTGCATGTGATTTTCAAACTGACTTCAGAGTGATGGAGCTGTATCTTGGGTTTCCGATTCCCTCTGGTTCAGCATTTTCATCTCATCAGCCTGCCTACAGTTGAAACGATGGTTTTGCTAGACAGTGAAATGATAGAAGTGACCTCTTTCAAATGTCTTCCGTTGATAGGGAAGCCATCATTCATGAGTTTGTGAAACGTTGTCATTTGTGTGAGATGCTTCGTTGCGTAAAATATCTCAGACACATGACGAAATCTCACACTGAAGTCTCCTTAGTTGCTGACTACAAAGTTGGTGATACGAAATGGAAGAATGCAAAAAGTAGTCATTAATTTATGCCCTGAAAGGCTTATTACGATTCATCAATTCCATCTACCATCTGCAATGCATCGCATCTCTTAGACACTATTCAAAGAGCAGTTATGAAACAACTCTCGAAATTTCGTTGAAAAATTGCTTCACTAATCAATCGATTGTGAACGTGAATCGAAATGAGATGGTGATTGAGTCTGAACTAAAGACGATTATACATCTCAGTAATACGACCAATCACTTAACCATCAATTAAGACTGTAACAGTCAACACAGAAAGCGTTATCAGACAAATGATTTTGCCTGCAACACTAGATCAGGTGTCGAATTTCCGTGACATGAGCAGAAGCGAACGACAGTCATCTAAATAACTACAGAAAGAAGAACCGAGATATTTTCAGCAAGTCAACAAATATAGCCGATTCTGCTGATGTTATGAATTGTATTGAGAATAATGAGGATAATCTGTGAAACAACCAAATACTGTACCCATGTTGAGGTTGCCATGGGAAAAGCAGGTGATAATTCCCGTATAATGCTTTGCAGCGGATAAAAAATATCAACGTGAATATACTTCATATCCTGTGACACATGTGTGGACCAGATGGCAGCGCTAAGCATCCAACTGATGCAGACTGAAGAATAAGAGTCAGTACCCTGCTCGGAAATGCTGTCAACGTCGTTCTCACGTCCTCAGTAAACCGATAATCTCTGTGGAAACGAAAGCCCAGTATTTCTCTACAGGTTATTTCATCACAAAATTGCTTCGAAGCATGCATTCGCCAACAGATGACAGTGTAGCTAATCCACACAGCGTGAATCTGATCACAAGTGAACACTCTTTCTTATCTTTTGTTTCATAAAATTCAACGAAACACACTGTTGTCGTGTAACTCAACGCATGCTGTTGATGTAATTAGAGAAGTGAATGCGTAGTGAGTGAGTCAAGCAGTTTCTGTGTTTATCATGTTCTCATTATCATGGTATGCTGTCTTGTTGACTTGTTTATGTTCTTGGTTTCAGGGTCATGCACAGCATTTTTCAAATTCCTTTGTATAAATGACAACCGTAGAGAAGAGAAGAGAATAGAAGCGAGAAGGAGATTGTGATATACAAATATGCGGATAATTATTTCAGATATGGTTGATATACATAGATTATTGATATAGGGGCACTATTGATGCACTTTTGTACTTGCTGTAGCAGTATTGTAATTATCTTCATGCAGTGAGTAACCTGAGTAGGAGATAAGGCATGAAGATAATTACACTGCTGCTACAGTAAATACCAAAATGCATCAAGAGTGTCCTTAAGGCAACAATGTAAGAATAGCAACCATATCTGAAATAATTATCCGCATATTTGTATATCACAATCTATTTCTCGCTTCTATTCTATTCTCTTCCCTTCTTTACGGTTATCATTTATTCATAGGAATTTGAAATATGCTGTGCATGACCCCGAAACCAAGAACATCAACAAGTCAACAAGACAGCATACCATGATAATGAGAACATGATAAACACAGAAAATGCTTGACTCACTCACTACGCATTCACTTCTCTAATTACATCAACAGCATGTGTTTGGTTACACGAAAACAATGTGTTTCATTGAATTTTATGAAACAAAAGATAAGAAAGAGTGTTCACTTGTGATCAGATTCACGCTGTGTGGATTAGCTACACTGTCATCTGTTGGCGAATGCATGCTTCGAAGTAATTTTGTGATGAAATAACCTGTAGAGAAATACTGGGCTTTCGTTTCCACAGAGATTATCGGTTGTCTGGGGACGTGAGAACGACGTTGACAGCATTTCCGAGCAGGGTACTGACTCTTATTCTTCAGTCTGCATCAGTTGGATGCTTAGCGCTGCCATCTGGTCCACACATGTGTCACAGGATATGAAGTATATTCACGTTGATATTTTTGATCCGCTGCAAAGAATTTTACGGGAATTATCACCTGCTTTTCCCATGGCAACCTCAACATGGGTACAGTATTTGGTTGTTTCACAGATTATCCTCATTATTCTCAATACAATTCATAACATCAGCAGAATCGGCTATATTTGTTGACTTGCTGAAAATATCTCGGTTCTTCTTTCTGTAGTTATTTAGATGACTGTCGTTCGCTTCTGCTTATATCACGGAAATTCGATACCTGATCTGGTGTTGCAGACAAAATCATTTGTCTGATAACGCTTGCTGTGTTGACTCCTACAGTCCTGAATGATGGTTAAGTGATTGGTCGTATTACTGATATGTAGAATCGTCTTTAGTTCAGATTAAATCACCATCTCATTTCGATTCAAGTTCACAATTGATTGGTTGGTGAAACAAATTTTTAACGAAATTACGAGGGCTGTTTTATATCTGCTCTTTGAATAGTGTACCAAAAAGCTTACGTCTAAAGGGAACAAATTCTTTAAACAGTGCCATCGCCAGGCATCTCCTCGACACGGGTCATGAGGTGGAAATCGAGAAATCCTTTAAAATTATCAATAGACAAAGGAGCTCCATTCTCCTCAAGTTTGCCGAAGCAATTTCTATCAAACGCTTCAAACCAGATTTATGTGTTCAGAAAGAAGCAGTTATTAGTCTTTCCTTGCCATGGTAACTGGATGTCTTTATTCTCTAATCTGATTACGTAATCTTTGTCTTTAACCTCGCCCCTCCTTTTTTATTTTCATTTTTAAAATCTGTAATATTGCTTGTCTCTTGTTTCTATGACGTGATTTGAACTCAGTACATGGTTACAAAATTTATTAGTTACTCATCATCTTACTAACCTCTCGTCTTTATTACGTAACTCTTTTACCATTGTATGCATACATCTATTTTGTGTAAACTTGAACTGCCTGTGAAAAAAACTATATAAGCGCAATTTTCTGAGCACTGTTCACTTACTGTGGAACCTTCTGTCAACTGACAACATGTAAAATTTGCAAGTATGTAAAAAACTTTTCTGTACGTAAACCTCACAATTTATTTAGGCTGTAAGCAGCTGATGAGAAGCCGACGAAATAAATGATGGTACCATATTATTCTGCACAAACCGCTGTTGTTCTTGCTTTATTTAAGAATTTTTGTAAGCTTGTGCTCCTGTGAGACAATGACCTTCATTTAGATGGTTCTTTATGTTCATTCGCTACTATGTCCAGTGATCTGGATGTTCGACCCGCATATTTAGTTGGACACTCGCCACAAGATATTTGGTCAATTACGTTAACACTTTTCTCCATCATTTCTTCCGAGTGATTTGTTGATTTATTTCACTTCTGATTAGTTGGATTCCTTGGTTTAAACGTTGTGTGAATGTCAGTATCGCAGCAGTTGTCGAAAGAAGATGGAGGACACCACCAGTGAGAGCCTATCTGTCAGGTTATAAGGTTCCTGTCTTTCGAACAACTTGCTCTTTGCTGAAATCAAAAATCGATACATATCCTTCTCATGTTAACTCCAACAGTATATAGAAATTTGCATGTATCTGTGGGAGAAGTTACATTGGAAGAATATAAACAAGGGCATACCTAAGATATTTTGAACGCTAACCGAAATGCCTATGTCTAAAAAGAAGAAATGCTTGAAAAAATGCCAAAGACAGGCATCTCCTTGACACAGGCCATGAGATGGACATCGCAGAATGTTTCAAAATTATCAATTTAGAAAAGAGTTCAGTTCTCCTGATGTCATCCAAAACATTCTTCTTCAAGCACCAGAAACCCGAATGATGTGTTCCAAAAGAAGCAGTTTGCAGTCTTTCCCCGACCTGCGTGATATTTGAATGTCCTGATCCTCCCTTTCACCTGATTACGTAATGCCGAATGTTTGCATTCTATATAATGATTATTGTTTAATAATAATTATAATAACCAAAGAAATATGTCCAACCTTTGTCCCTGCCATGGCAATCATAAACAGGTAATTATTTGATAGTGATTATCCCATCACCTTTCTTATCCGAACTTCCTGTCTATTTTGTCATTTTATTATTTGTAATCCCTGATTGTATAAACAGTTATTCGTCACAATAGTTATGATCCCACTAGATTTTTTATTCAAACATCCTGTCTTTTCTTTGCTATTTCTACATTTCTAACCCCCAATTGCACAATATGTCAATCTTCTCAGTAATTATGATGCTACTTTGTTTGAGTTTTATTCGTCCACCTGTTTATTATGGCATTTTAATTCCTAATTGTAATTAAATTAATTTGACCCTTATAACCGAAAATTATTCTGGAACTTTGCCACCCATTTATCATAAATACATGAATATACAGCTATCTAGTTGATGACTTCGTTGAAAAGAAAATTTTCTTCTCCACTGCAACCGTCTTTTTAATATTTGCTGTAAATGAATGTGAACATTGAACGTTGATTCACTGGCCTTGGTCGCCAGTGGTGGGCAACTTGAAGGCGCGAATGAGGATTTAGAATATCTGTACGATGTATGAAGCTGTAAAGGATATCTAGGTACACAAAACGATTAGAAGATGTCGTTTGGAAGTGCTAGGAATCGGTGGGAGCAAAAGGAGTGGATGTAGACTATTGAAATAGTCAACCGGTGAGTCCGTTATCTACTCCGGTCACCAAAACAACAACTGCCAGCACACTGAGGCAGTGAGCGGCTCGCATGATGTCAACAAACAACCCAGACAAAGCTCCAATGCAGTTTAGTTAATTTCATCCATGATTCAACTCAAAAGAAAGGAAAGGAGACTACAATTATCCAATGCTTTGCACAGTGCTACAAACTACTCGAAACATATGGAGAAGGAAGATTTCTATGGGCAAAAACAAACAGTAATGGACAATATCCAAAATGGAGACATCAAAGTCCTTGTGGGTAATATGAATGACAAACTGGGAGCAGACAGCAGGGGAAGACAACTCATCGTGTGTCGAGTGGCTCTCACTCGGCGATTTCAGTGATTTGGTTACCGGAGTTAGTGTGTGCAAACACAAGCCTACAAACAAGGCAACATGGGATTCGCGTAACGGGCACAACACCAACCAGATTAATTTCAACTCAATGACGCCGAAGAAAAGTGAGAGGTGGCCAGCCTGCTGAACATAAATTTGAGAAGCGGAGTAGATGTGGGTTCACTCAGACCAGCATTTAGTTCAAGGAAAGGTCACGGTCAAATTAAAACCCTTCAGAACAACTGGAGACAGATCAAAGCTCAACAAATAGAAACTGACAGACAAAACTGCAGGGGATTTCTTCACTACAGATCAGACAAGGGCAAATTTGGAGACACTAGGTCGAATCACTGAAGAAACCGGTGTGTGAGAACATTGAAACCTACTCTGTGAAGTTGGTGTTCAAGGCTACGTGTGAAACTGTCCCAGGAAGAAGGAAAAGGCAAGACAAAATATGGCCCTAAACTGACACCTACCTGGAAGCTAATCGAGGAGAGGAGGATGGTGAAACAGAATGGTTACGACTCACCGCAAAGACGGACAAGGGAAGGAGAAGCAGAGCTCAGTGTGCACTGCACTAAATACAGAAGCGAAGAAGATATCAACGCAGGTGTAAACAATATATGATGTTCCAGGGAACCCAATTACTAAGGAGGAGAATCAGATAAAACAAAAGCCTGATCACTTCAAATAACCATCGATCCGACCACCACTGACTACTAGTCCATAAATACACCACCACCTACACCTGACACGAAAATGCCAGTGAGTATTGATTTTCCAACAAAAGCGAAAATCCTGAATGTAATGAAGCCCAGTCGGGATGGCAGTCAGATAAGACGCATTTCCGACCGGAGCAATGAAAACCGATGTAGAAACTACAGCGTTTGTGTGAACGTCAGTTTTACGAAATGTTTGAAAGAAATAAGGGTGACAACGGACTGAAAGAAAGTCTACCTGTGAAACTACCATGGAAGAGCAACATAGGACTGTGCCAGAAGTGGCGTCGAATCATTTTCGTCAAAACAAAAACTATTGTTATTGAAACATGACAGCCTAGAGCATGATGAACTCAGTTCCCTCTGAAAGTAAATGAATGAAAAAGGTCGTGCGTGTGTCCACATGCTCTGAGTTTTGTATGACATTGGTTGGAGCAAGTGGATGTGAGGATCCATAAGAAGCACACTGGAATCAATAGTCTAAATGGCTGGTGCTACCAAGCAGTTTGTTTCCAATATTTTGCATAAACGTCTCCAGCTACTAACAATTTAATGCTAGTAGTAAATGTAAATTTAGGCAAAAATATTTTCTCTCTTTCAATAGAAGATAAACCAAGCAGAACACATGGTTCAGAGAAGAGTCGCTTACCGGAGGCGAATTCATTCCCTTATTAGGCGTGCAATCTCAATTATATTTAATTGCGTTTGTGCGTGTGTAAATGAGGTATGTCCAACAGACATAAAAATTATTTGCGGTCATTGATGTCAAGACATTTCAAAATGTGATGAATAATCGAATTGTAACAAGTGAGAGGGTGTAACTGTTTGGAATAGTGTAGTGGCGATGATTTGACAGGGGACAAGAATCTTGATTTCAAATGTAACTCAGCTTGTTATATCCTCAAGAGAAAGAATTTCAGAATCTCTATAAAGAATATTCAGCACAGCAACGCTTAGAGTAGTGTTCCCCAGTCGCTTGTTGATCTTCAGAAGCCTTAGGCACAAGATCCCACATCTGGTCACTGATATGTGCATATATCAGTTCATCTATTGCTGTGTAGCCAGACAAACACATTCGTGATTTGGTGCTTATCGTGTTCAAACGTATTCAGCAACTCAATAAAATGTATCAACCGTGTTGACTTCTGCTGACTTGATGTTTGTCTGCTTGTTTTGTTTATTCTAACTCATGACAGCATTTGCAATTTTCAGAACTCTTGTTTAATTCCACATTTCTTCTTGTTTTAATGTGCATATCAATAACAACACACCCATTAAACTATTCCTTTTTATTACGCAACTGCATAACGCCTATTTAACTGTTTTTTGCGTTGATGAACACTAAAAACTATGTTTTCTGACTACCCTCTTACCAGTTTCAAATTTATCTTTCCTCGCTGAACAACGTCTTTTGCTTTCAATAATGTCTGATTTAGGATTACTGATTACTTAGTGTCAACATCATCTGAAGTCGTTTTCGGTTGATAAACTATGTGTGAAAGGGGAAATAATATCCTGAGTGGCAAGAGCGTTCAAAGTAGCTCCTTCCAAATAGATAGTGTATCGCTCTACGAGACTATTAACCAGTTAATTATTATCCTGCTTTATCCTCCTTTGATGCCTGAACTCTACATTCTATTACCTGTGCGTCGGTGGAACAGTGGTTAGGAATCTCGCCGGCCATGCACATGGTCCTGGGTTCGATCCCCTGACGACGCACACCGGATATCTATGGTAGGCCTGCAAAATTCCATACTTCTACTGAAAAGACTGTGTGGCATCAAGCTATAATCAAAATAAATAACTATAAATAATAAAAAAAATAGATTATGCACTGTCTCCGCAACGAATTGAACAATGTCTGATAATACACGATAAACGGACACACAACTAGATCGAAACGAAATATTACGCCACATCTCATCACGATATATTTCTGTTCTTTTTGTAAATTTTCACTGTCTTTTCACATGAAGTCATTCCTTGCTTTGGGAAAAAACGTTTTACAACTCAATTTATTAATTGTTATGTCTCAGTGGTACACAAATAGTATACAATTTATTTTGAAATAAAAACTTCTAATCGTGGACTCACTCAATGACTACAAATGTGAAAACACCAGCTTGACCTCATTGGGTCGTGATGGTAGTTAAAATAGTATTCAGAATGGGTAGCATTATTTTAAATCAAATGACACTGAAACCCACTACTCTGATACATACAAATTTTAGATAATTATAGAATTGCAATCAATAACGGCTTTTTGTGTGCCTCTGTTGAATTTGAAATATTGTAAACGATCATCATCATCATTGTTTTTTTTAATTCCTAGAGGAACATAGGGCTTCAGCCGTGCGTCTCCATTGCGTTCGGTTCTCTGCTAGAGTCTTCACCTGGCTCCAAGTCTGCCCACACATTTTCATCTCCTCTTCACAAGACTCCCTCCAAGTCACCCTTGCACTGACGACCAACTCGCCGCTTCCCTTTCGGCTTCCACTCGAGCAATGGATTGTCTAGTGATGTCACTTGATGGTTTGTTTCCTCAGAGTATGGCGAGCCAATCCATCTCCATTCCTTCCTGCCTATTTGTTTCACAATCGGTTCCTGGTTGGTTCACTCCCAAAGATCTCTGTTGTTGATCTTTTCTGGCCATCTGATCTTGGGTATTGAGCGAAGACAGTTGTTAATGGAGGTCTGTAGTTTGTTTGAGAAGCTCTTTATGACGCGCAGTGCAAGTCTCTGATCCCCGTAGTAGCACTGACTGACTTCACATTGCAGTTGAAAATCCGTATCTTATTTTTCATGCTGAGTGCTGTTGACCTCCACACAAACTTGAGAGTAGTGAAAGCTTGTCTTGCTTTTCTGATTCTTGCTTTGATGTCCTCGTAAAGGTTCCGCCTGTAGTTGAAACGATGCTTCCGAGTTAGGTAGGTGAAAGAAGTTGTTTCTTTCAGGTTCCTCCCATTTATGCTGATTGTTTCATAAAGAGCATCTCAAACAAACTACAGACCTCCATTAACAACTGTCTTCGCTCAATACCCAAGATCAGATGGCCAGAAAAGATCAACAACAGAGATCTTTGGGAGTGAACCAACCAGGAACCGATTGTGAAACAAATAGGCAGGAAGGAATGGAGATGGATTGGCTCGCCATACTCTGAGGAAACAAACCATCAAGTGACATCACTAGACAAGCCATCGCTCCAGTGGAAGCCGAAAGGGAAGCGGCGAGTTGGTCGTCAGTGCAAGGGTGACTTGGAGGGAGTCTTGTGAAGAGGAGATGAAAATGTGTGGGCAGACTTGGAGCCAGGTGAAGACTCTAGCAGAGAACCGAACGCAATGGAGACGCACGGCTGAAGCCCTATGTTCCTGTAGGAATTAAACGATACAATAATAATAATAAATGCTGACTGTTGTCTGTTGTTGTTGCTGTTGGTGGTGTTGCCCAGGAATCTTTATCACCTCTGTTTTCTGTATGTTCATCTGAAGTCCTATCTTTGATGCTTCTTCTGCGAACTTGTTGCCTTTCGCTTGTAAACGATACAGATAATAACAACAATACGAATATTGAAGACAACAAATAAACAGTTAGTTAGTTGACGCAGTTACTGATAAAAATAATAACGGTGACGTAATTATTACGCTTCTATAATTAAATTGGCTTAGGAAGTTATAAAATAGAAAAAAAAGGACTGGTGAAATGTTCAAATTAGGAGAGGACAAAACCCAAGCAGTTTCAAGGAAACCCTATGGTGAGAAATGAGGCATATAAGAGAAGCTTTGAAACTTAATAATTAACTTGATAAATTAATCAGGGCAAGTATGTAAGAATAAAGTTATTAATAATAATTGTAGTGATAGTGATATTAATATTATTAATGACAACATGCGTGACAAGTGTGCACAGGACAATGACAATACCAGAACTAAGGAATTCAAATCATCAGAAGTACTTCTGTACAGAAAAGGCACCAAGGAAACTTTACGGAGAATGACTGTCAGCTCAAACACATAGGTCAGAGTAGTAGAACAAGTGCAGTCAGACTAGCTGAACATAAAAACTTAGAAAAATCTAGATTGGTTGACCCGAATAAGATAAGAAATCTAGAGAATAGTTCAGCTATAGCACTGCATGCAGTCACAAACAACTATACAATAGAATGGGATAGGATGACAGTTTTAAAATCTAATGTCACAGAGTGGATGGAGGGAGAGATTGATAACAGAAGCTTTGTTTATCGAATCAACTGCAAATACATTTAATAGGAATGATTCATCACCTGTCTCCGATATCTGGAAAATTCTACTCCCCCTACGACAAATAGGAGAAAACAAAGAAAGCTATAAAACTCAAGTGTCAAAGTCGTGTGATCACAATTGATATGATTATGAACAATAAATTTTGTTCGAAACTGTGTCATCCAGTAAATAATACTGTTTCACTCACTGTGTGATATACCTAATAAACAAACTAATATGGAGTTGAATCCCGCAGTTGTCATTTCGATGTTGGTATTCCCGTCACATATGTGATGAAATTTTCAGCCATGTATCTTTGTAAAAAATGGAAAAACTATAGATAGTGGGTCGCAAAATACTATTCTCCAAACTTGAACACAAAGCATTCAGCCATGAAATTTACCAGTGGCGACATCATCACCACTCCATCTCTTTGTCTACAGAGTGTGTGAATTTCTCCCGAAAGAAATCCGAAATGATAATCCAAACTATAGATTTAACCACACGTAGAGTGACGCGTAAAGTGCGAAATACAGGATATTCTGCAATACGGTACTTTATTACATAAAAATAGATATATAATATGCAAACCTCAAAATGTGAGGTGTCTGTGGCTAAATGCCGTCAAATGCACAACCACTGTGCAGTCAATAAGTAATAACAGCAATTCTGTATCAAGGTCGATCCACGTGTCGGTTCAAACGGCCCGCAAATGACAAGCAAAGAATAAACAAATATGAACAAACAACTTTCAATAGTAAAGCATACACTATAGGGTAAGGTCAACAAATAATGTTTAAGGGGAAGAAAAATAAGAACTATACATTAATAGAATGATAACAGAACAAGTAATTTAACTGCAGTTGTAAGCCAATGTCAGTGTTATAAATTAACATATAAAAATCAGTCTACTTACTAATGGCAAGTAGTATAATGTTGAACAAAGGAAAGATTGAGAATGAACAGGTAGGAAAGGAATTAAGTGTGTTGTTGAACATGAAGTGGGCATAGAAAGTGCATGTTGGTCGTAGTCGCTTTAAGTAGTGGACCAGAACAACCACCTCCACACTATTATCCTCATTGAATTTGCATACAGAGCAAATAATTTCAGTGAAAGGAATATTAGTGAAGAGAGACGTGACATCCATGGATATGATTCGCTTCCTAGATCCATAAGCATTACTTATTGAATCGACGAATTCAAACGAATTGGAAAGACTATCCTGACAGAGATTACTTCTGATAGGCAGGAGGATGTCTGCGAGATGTTTGGCAGTAGCATGATATGGTGAATTTGTCATATCGAAAATTGGACGCAGTGATAGGTGCTGTTTGTGCGCTTTCATAAGATCACGTAACCAAGAAATTACAGAAGCCGAGTGTCGTGTTTGCTCAAAGTATTCGGCGCTGACAATCAACTCCAGCAGGGTGCAGCAGGTCGGGTGTGAGGACAAATACTCGCCGAAGACATTGGTTGGCGGTTGCGCTATATCGTGAATTGGCAGAAGTTAGAATTCATGGACCATTGGATCAGGTCCCAGTGGCTAAACGGTCTACGAGCTCGCCTTGTAACCAGAAGATCCTGGGTTCGAATCCCGGTGGGTGCGTATTGATGAAGAGTCCCAAACTAGGACGAAACAGCTGTCCAGTACTCCCAGGTTTTCCACTGGTTCTCTAACCAATGTCAGCTCATGATGAAAATCCTGAAATCAACTCCTTGTTCATATTCTTCAGACTTTATGTTATCTTTCCTTTGACTTGTGAATTTATCCAGTTCCCAATAGATAAATCAGAAATTATCCGCCAATTCTCGTTTCTTGGTATGCTAGAACAAGGAAATCTGAGTGTGAGAACTGTTGACGCTTTATATTACATCTTTTTATCGGTAGATGCATGAATAGGTGACTAAACCGATGAGGAATCGCAATCCCTGATGAGATAAATATTAGTTGTAGCTTAACTACACTCGTATTGCTTTGAACCGATTTTCTCAACCTTTTGCTTATTATTTCACTGAAGACGAACTTTTTAAAATTGCAGTTGTATTTACACAGGTATCTTGTTTACAATCACAGATTGATTCTTTTCAACTTGATTCGTCTTGTGTTTGCTGACAAACTTTTCTGGATAGTTTTTTCAATTAAGATGTTATGTTTAATCCTAAGTTCATCTCACATCACGTAGGAAACTTTTGAAATGGCTATAATTTCAGGAAAGTCAAATCATATGCTGATCAAATTGCAACTCTACTGATCTTCATCATCGAACAAAGCATAGAATGGTAGTCAAACTTCTCTCGAACTCAAATTCATAGACTTCGAAAAAGCCTTCGATAGACAGCGTTGGCCCAGAAGTAATTTGTAAACTGCTTCCACACAGTGGCTTGCAGTGCCCAAGTATTCATCACAGCCGTATGACTATGCTACGTGTTAGTCAAGTGATCCACAAGGGGGAACTCAGCGAGGCGTTCAAGGTGTACACAGGAGTAAGTCAAGGCTGCTTATTATCACCGATGATATTCCTAATTGTAGTGGACTGCATTATGCGTCAGACTTTATGTTGGGAGCGAGGAGACAGGAACACGCTGGACCACTGATAAGAAGATTCAATAAGTTCGGGATTTCACAGATGACACATGTCTAATGTTACATAAACTCGAAGACTTGCAAGTGAAAACCAACAAACAGGCTGTAGAGACAGTGAAGACATGACTATTGGTGAACATACAGAAGACGGTGGTGATGAAGGTAACCAACCAACAGCAACAACAACCAGAACCAATCACCATCAACGGGAGAGATTTAACTGAGGTTGCCTCCTGCACTTATCTGAGAAGCATCGTCTCAACTACAGGCGGAAAGAACGGAGATGTCAAGGTCAGAATCGAAAAGGCAAGCTACGCCTTCATTTACCTGAAACCAGTTTGGAAATATTCTGCACTCTGTCTCAGCATAAGGAACAAGATTCTCATTTTCAACACTAATATGAATTCAGTTTTTCTATACGTGTCAGAAACTTGCAATGCGTGTCATGAATAGGATATTCAACAGGCCATCACAGACTTCCATCAACAGTAGCCTTCGCTAGCTCCATACTGAAGGTCAAATAACCTTAAAACTAAGCAACAAGAAACGATAGGAACAAACCAATAGGCGAGAACTAATTACTCAACAGATATGCAGGAGAAAGTGGAGATGGATCGGGCATACATAGGGGAGGCCGCCAAAAATGACAACTCACGCCAGGCCAATGGTTGAGTGGAATCAAGATTGGAAGCGACCAGTGGGTCGTCGGTGTGGCAATGAGATGAAGGAGATCGTGTGAGGAAGAGATGACAGAGTTTGACCAATAGTGGACTCAACTGAGTAGAGAACAGCAGAAGATAGGACAAAGTGTAGATGCGTTGTTGAAGTCCTATGTTCCACTCGTAATGCAAAGGAATATTAATAATATGAAGAAAAAACGTGTTAAACGGTGAAAAGTGTAACATTCCTAAGGTGGTACATCTTTTGAGACATTTTCACGTCAACTAACCGCTTTTACGTCACTGTCCTACCTATGCCGTGACTCTTCTCCTCTTTTCCGTCGCATTCATATGATAATTGTGTCATTTTGAACTAAAATATTTGAAATATCGACATGGTCAACATCTTTAGAAAATTGGACTGTAATTTTCAAACTGTGCACTGAAAATTTATTTCGAATTAGCTCCAATGAATCATCGAGCCAGCTTGTAACATGGTGAATTGATCATTGATAATATGGATCTTAAATGCACATTAGTCCTGTGGATTTTGGTACATCATACATGAAAGTGAGGCTTCCCTTTTTTTGACCTGAGTTCATGGTACGTTTTATTGTTGAACAGTTTTTTGATTAGTAGTTCTTGAGGCATTGATTTATTTTATTTTCAAATGATGATATTGCATTCTTTTTAGGTATCCTCCACAGTGAGTTTCTCTGGATATTTAGGAACTGTCAACATTTTATGTAAATAATCAGTTCTATTAATTTCAAATATACCAAAGCTATTATCAGGTCTAAATATGACAATATCATCATTTTCATATAGTCTCCTCAGATCTGCTCTATGCCCCATGGCCAGCATCTTCTGTTTCTCGGATGATGATGATGATGTGTAGTTCTGACTGGCTAGATGAACCAGTTTGTTTTCGTCTAAGAGTTTTGAGTCGGAAAGTTGCTGGTGTCTTTGTATCTGTACCGCCAGTATCCTCTTTGGGGATTTCTTATTCACTTTTACTCATTTTGGTGGATTACTCACAAAGGTTCCAGGTGGTTCTTTTAACTTAACTTTTCTTTAGCTTGTGTATTTGTCAGTTGGTTTTCGTATTCGTTGACAGTTTGGGATTGTAATTCTTGGACACAGAGCTAGAATTTCAGCCTGCAAACAATATTCAGCTAATGGTATCATGCGTAGACAGATGAGACTTCAGATTGGATTGACTTGCTACGTAAACCTGCATGCTAACACTGTTCAATAGATGTTTCTGGTCTAGAACTTATCCTAAGTCCCCTCCGTTTCTATTTTGAAGGCCTATAAATTAGTGGTAACTTCAATTGAAAATTCTAATGCTTACAACATTCCGGATGAGTAGATTTCATAATGTTTTCTTTACAAACCATTCAAACACTGAAGTATGATATTATTGTTATTCTTTCAACAACATTGTAATTAGCAGATGAGAATCTTTGAAATAGAATGATGATATCATTCTATTGTGAAAGTTATGAAGAGAACCAATTGTATAAAAATAGAAATAATGTTAAAGTCAATTGAGATTATCCCATTGATTGATTGGACCGAATTGGCCGATCTCTAGCTGACAAGCTGCCTCCTTGTGAGAGGCCTCCTCGACGAAAGCTAGTCTTCTACCCTCCTAGTCAATTGGTGAATGTTGACTGGCAGGTGAATCCTGAATGCTTATTTCTTTATATTTGGGACTCGTCACCTGTGGAAACATAGAGAAAACAGAAGCGATGAAGATTCCTGGACAAGAGCAACAACAACAGACAACGATCAGCTAAATGGAAGGAACCTGAAAGAAACAAACTCTTTTACCTACCTACCTGGGATGCATCGTTTCAAATACAGGCGGAACTGACGAGGATATCAAAGCAAGAATCGGAAAAGCAAGACAAGCATTCACTAATCTCAAGTCTGTGTGGAGGTCAACATCCAGCACTCAGCATCAAAATTAAGATCCGGATTTTCAACTCCTATGTGAAGTCAGTCACTGCTACTCACTGTACGAATCAGAGACTTGCACTGCGCGTCATGAAGAGCATCTCAACACAAACTACAGACCTTCATTAACAGTTGTCTTCGCTCAATACTCAAGGTCAGATGGCCAGAAAAGATCAGCAACAGAGATCTCTGGAAGCGAACCAACACAGCAGGAACTGATTGTGCAACAAATAGGCAGGAAGAAATGGAGATGGATTGGCTGGTCATACTCTGAGGAAACCATCAAGTGAGTGATATCACTAGACAAGCCATTGCTCGAGTGGAACCCGAAAGAGAAGCAGCGAGTGTGTCGTCAGTGCAAGGGTGGGTGAATTGGAGGAGGTCATGTGAAGAGGAGATGAAAGCATGTGGGCAGACTTGGAGCCAGGTGAAAACTCTAGCAGAGAACCGAACGCAATGGAGACGAACGGCTGAAGCCCTATGTTCCTCTAGGAATTAAAGGAAATAATCATAATAATACCTGTGGAATGGAATAATAACTTCATTTTTTTCTCTAAATACATGAATACATGTAACAGAATTATTAGTGACTTCCGTAGCAAGGCATCCACCCTCTTTTGTTTACAATCTTCAAATAACAGAACATCTAATAATATGTCATCTGAAGCGATGTTGTTGTTCCACTCGAAGTTTGCTTCAAAGCAACTGCACATGATTTCCTTCGAGAAATTCCTGTTGGTAGATTGAAAATGGTTAGCAATTGTGAGTGGTCATTAAGCTGTAACACATTTTGGTCATTGAAATATTAGAGCGATTTAAAATAAAATAAAATACAATGTATTTTGAAGAACAGAACATTTAGCTAGCCCAGTAATCTAAACAACTCACCGTATTCAACTTTGCCTAATTCACTGTGTTAGTGAATAGCTGAATCACATTTGTAAGTTTTTTAATAATAATAATAATAATTTGCTTTATTCCAAAAATATACTTGTTATACAGAATGGAATTCTCAGCACCTTTACTACAGTATTGCATCCATTTAATACATTATCAGTAGGCATAATTCTACATAGAATAAGGAGATCTCAGTTCATTATGACAACATATTGGCATGTCGGTAGCAAAGCTAAAGCTGAACAGTGTTTAAAGGTGTTAGAAAAGTAGGAGCTGTCGTATTTACTGGCGTAAGCGGAAGAAAGAAAGAAAGCAGCACACAACAGAAAAAACGAGACACAGAGAGAAAAGGAAAGTAAAGAAAACGTTGTACCTATAAATGGTATGAGTTGGAGAGACAAGATCCAGTTGTTCTACTGACTATGTAATGAATTATAGGTGTCACGCCTAATGCTTTCTTCATCGCACAGAACACGAGACAAGTAGGGTATGGTGGAGTTTTTGTACTTGCTGGTGCCAGCATATAGTTTTCTATATAGGCTTCTGGTTTTGCCTGATGAGATGCAGGGGGAGAGTTGTGAATGAAGAGGGTGGTGTGAGTTAGATAAAATGGATTTAACCCATTTTTCACCTGAGTCCATGTGCCTGTCAACCAGAATATTAACAGGCTGGTTAAGTGGCACGTTGCTTACCCTGCTGACAACCTTTAACATTCTGCGTAATATGTTATAGTCTTTATTCAGTAGCCCGGGAAAAACTAAGGGGGAACAATAGAGAATAATAGGCAGGATGCGAGAGTTGAGCTACTACTAAGTTGCATCAAACCATACTTTTTAATATAAATGAACTACTCAAGATTAGATGGCCGGTCAGAAAAGATCACCAAAAGAGATCTCTGGAAACGATCAACCAGGAACCAATTGTGCAACAAATATGCAGGAAGAAATGGAGGTGAATTGGCCATATTCTGAGAAAACACACCATCAAGTGAGTGACACGACACGCCAGGCCATCGTTCGAGTGGAACCTGAATGGGAAGCGTCAAGTTGGTTGTCATTGCGAGGGTGACCTGGAGGAGGGGGTGATGTGAAGAGGAGATGGAAGCATGTGGGAAGACGTGGAGCCAGGTGATGAAAACGTTGGTAGGGAACCGAAGGGAATGGAGGTGTGCGCCTGAAGCCCTATGTTCCCCCTAAGAAATAAAGGAATTAATAAAAATTAATTATACTTATAATTCTACACTAGACTGTTAAGAGGTGCGTCGGTGGCACAGCAGTTAGGATGCTCGCCGACCATGCACATGGTCCGCGGTTCGATCTCCGGCCGACGCACTCCTTTACCTCGCTAAGCCAGTAATAGAACTGGTAAAGATGAAAGGTTGGGCATGAGGCTAGCAACCCTATCCTATAAAAATAAAATGTGCTACAGAAACTTCAATCCTCTAGCTTGAAGGTGTCCTATGTTCCACTGAGAACGTGAAGGAATAAAAAGAAAACAAACTAAATGACAACTGTTCATTAGAAAATTCTCTTTATGGGCTTGAAACTCAAGGGTGACACCGAAGCAGAAATTCTTGGAAACAGCCTTTCTAAATGTCTGAAGAGAACATTTCAAGCAGCCAACTTAGGCAATAGAAAAGTAATCTAGGTAGGTGGAGAGAGAGGTTGATTACTGAATCCTTGTTCATCGAATCTACACCCAACACGTGCAATAGGAATGAATCATCACTAATACCCGAAATATGGAAAATAATACTACAAATCAAATCAAGTGAAAATCAAGTGAAAAACAATGGAACTATATAAATGAATTTAGGAAGTCGTGTGATTACCTTGATATGATTATGAGCAATAAATTGTGCTCGAAACGTTGTCATCAGTAAACATTCCTGTATAACACTGTGAGACTTTATCAAAACAAAATTTACACCCATAATGGAATTACACTCTACCACAGTGCACAAGTTTTATTCTTACTCCCTGCCGATTAGTTGCGAAATTGAATTTAAACCTATGCAAATAAACAATTATTGTGAATGAGGTCAGATTATAGATGTGAAAATCAAATTATGCATTTTCTGTTGTTGTTGTTGTTCCTATTGTTTTTTATTGTCGGTAAAAACAAATTTACGTTTCCTGAATAAATAAAAAATAGTCAATGTTTCAATGAAGTTTTACTTGTTCTATTATCTCTCCTGTTATGCAAATTACAACTGTGTTACTTCACCAATAAAACTCACCAATCCACATCATCCCATGTCTCAGCGATCTCCAGTAAAATATTCCGCCTGACATTTTACATTAAGAAGCTAAGGCACTCGGGGATAACTCAACCCCTCCTCTTACAATTAATAAATTCTTGCATCCTACCTATTCTTCTTTATTGTTCACCCTTGTTCTTTCCTGGTTTGCTTAAAAAGGACTTTGTCACAATTCGTAGAATGCTGCAGACTATCAGTAGGATGAGTGATGTCCCAGTGGACCACATAGTTAACGTCGTTGTCCATAGGCACTTGACTTCGTACAGTAAATTTGCCAAAGGTATTTTGTCTGACTTGGAGCATCCACTTCACCCTCAGCTTTCACCTTACATCTCCTCAGGTAGAACAAGAAGTAACTTCAGAAAACTGTATGCTCGCACGTCTAAGTATAAAATGTCTATGATACCATACTTGATACGTTATTTATGTGATGAAAATAGTGTCAGACAAGAATTGACTAACCTTTCTTCATCTAGTAAATAAACAATCTCCTCCATTCATCCTTATATACCTTCAAGTTTTACTTTTATTATTTCTGTTATATTTATGGTCCTGTTGCTTCTTTGTTTTCACTTTCACAACTGCAAACACCAACTTATCTCTATGACTGCTGTAATCTCTGTTTTTTCCCTCACCATATCATGTAAAGAGAACATTATATTCAATATTTTTAATCATGCAAGGATTTATATACCGCATTGACAATACTGTGTGAAACAAGCCCACGGCAATTTGCACTTGTATTAATATCATTCCCTTAGCTACTTCCATTTTATATGCTGCATGTTTGATGTTTGACATTACCCCTATTGTAAATGTGGAAAACTTTCTGTGTGATTAATTTTATTAATAATTTGAGGAAATTAGATGCAATATTGTGATTAATGCTGAAAATTCCATTCTGTATCACAAGTACTGTTTTTGGAATAAAGTAAATCATTATTATTGTAATATCTTTATAATTTTCAAAGCAATTCAGATATTTGATCAAGCAACACACTTGGTCTGTCATATCCAATTATCGAGTATTGTCCAAGACAGTGCAAGAACACTATCCTGCATGGTTACGAGGAGGTGGAAGTGGAGCAATAAGAAGCGCGATCATTGAATATCTGGACGATAATGATCACCCTATCTCTATAGTCTCTGCCTTTCAAGTCATCTACAAGGCAAAAGTTGATTTACCCAAATCACTACATAGTCGAATCATCTGCATTGCTGAGGCCATTTTTGGCTATCAAAACAGAAAAGCCAGATCTCTGTGTACAGAAAACGTCCGTTCAACCCCTCCAACTTTCATGATCTTAATCCCTCTATGCTAAAATATGGTAATCCCTAATCATATTTTAGCTCTACCAATTTTTCATTTTCTTCATTTTTTCTACTCACTTTGTATACTCTACCTTTATTACGTCAATTGTTACTATTACTATTCTCACTTTGAACTGTCCCCGGTATTATTTCACTTGTTTCAGTTGTCATTCTAAATCAATTCCCTTTTTACAACATTAAATTCTATGCTATCAAATTTCACATAATATTACGTAATGTTTTTTATTTTATTCGATTTGTCTACGAATCCTATAATTGCACACCCTTTTGAAGTTTTATCCATCCTATGAATTATTCTATATATGACATTAATTGTTTTGTTACTTGACATGTAACTATGATTACAAACACAAACAATTAAGTTTTAAATGCATTTCATACTACTATTATTATTATGTTATGCATTCACACCTGTGATTCACTTCCCTCACCGGATATAACTTCTTAAAAACCGTATGTGTGTATATACGGTTTAACAGCTCGATGATAAATTCGTTCCAGATAGTCTCCTCGCTGGAAAATTTGCTTTCATTTTCTATATGTTACATTGGAGTTTTCCATGAGTTAAAGAATAGAGTTTGACAAGACGGAGGTTATGAAAATAACCAACCAACAACAACAGTAGCAGCAACATCCAGCGCCAATCACCATAAAAAGAAGGGATTTGAAAGAGGTCACTTCATTCATTTGTTTAGAGAGCATTGTGTCAACTACAGAAGGAACAGCCGAGGAGCATCAACAACAAAATTCGGATTTTCAATAAAAACGTCAAGTCAGTCAGTTCTTCTATACGTACGGATCAGAAACTTGGCGGGTCACAAAGAATATTCCCAACAGCCTGTTGCAGACCTTTATCAACAACTGTCTTCGCTCTATTACTACTGAAGGTCAGATGGCCGGAAAGAACAAGAGCCAACAAGAAACTATGAGAACAAAGAAAACAAGCAACAATCGCTCAACAAATATGCAAGAGAAAGTGAAGATGGATTGGACATTCGCTGAGGAGGCCGCTGGGTGACATCGCGCGTCGGGCCATAGCTCGAGTGGAACCCGAAAGGGAAGCGGCGAGTGGGACGTCCAAGGGTGACATGGGTGAGATCGTGTGAAGAGGTGCTGAAACAGTATGGACTAACATGGGTGCAGATGAAAAGTACGGCAGAAGACAGAAACAAGCGGGGACGTGCAGTTGAAGCTCTATGTTCCCACTAGGAACCCAAGGGAACACTAAGGATAATAATAAACATCAGAGTTTAGCTCAATCTACTAGTCGCACCTATGTAATTGACTCAGCAGTCATCAAATGACATTCGGTGAGTTACACAACCTTTCTTAATTGACTTTATCAGACCCATAGGTCAACAAAATTTATCTCCAAATGAGAATGTTGGCTTAAATGCCACTCTACTACCAGCCGTATTAAGAGCTCTACACAAATCCTCTCATTTTCCATTCTTTTTACGACAGTAATACATAGAATTCCAATGCACAGAAAAGAGAATTAATTTATGAGGCAAATCATGAGTGAACTCGTATGACCATGAGCAATGAATTCTGCTCAAACCCTCATCCATGTTATATCAGATTATCTTATCTAATATGGGATTATATCACATCTTCCTACTTCGAAACTTTTCACCAGTAAACACCATGACACTATCCAAGACAGCTTCCAAGACCTACAGGATATGAGGTAAGCGTGTTGATCATATAACTCCCAGGTTAAAGTCCACTGTCCGGTAAAAATTCTAACCAGTGTCGACTTTCCAATATTTTTGCATGCCAGGATAAAACTATTGTCGAAGGCTACCTGGTTTTCGGTGTATTTCTAACGGAGGTAAACTCGTGATCCAACCTCAAATCAATGAAATCATGGAGAATTAATGGAAAGCATATACACCCATATATAAATAATTATTATTATATTATTGTTCCCTTGATGTCCTAGTGGAACATAAGGCTTCAACTGCACGCCTCCACTTGCTTTTGTCTTCTGCTGTACTTTTCACTTGCATCCAAGTTAGTCCATACTGTTTCAGCACCTCTTCACACGATCTCACCCATGTCACCATTGGACGTCCCACTCGCCACTTCCTTTTCGGGTTCCACTCGAGTGATGGCCTGACGTGCGATGTCGCTCAGTGGCCTCCTCAGCGAATGTCCAATCCATCTCCACTTTCTCCTGGATATTTGTTGAGCGATTGTTGCTTGTTTTCTTTGTTCTCATAGTTTCTTGTTGGCTCTTGTTCTTTCCGGCCATCTGACCTTCAGTAGTAATAGAGCGAAGACAGTTGTTGATAAAGGTCTGCAACAGGCTGTTGGAAATATTCTTTGTGACCCGCCAAGTTTCTGATCCATCCGTATAGAAGAACTGACTGACTTGACGTTTGTATTGAAAATCCGAATTTTGTTGTTGATGCAAGCTGAGTGACAAAGATTTCCAGATTGTTTTCAGGTTGATGAATGTGTTTCTCGCTTTCCCGATTCTCCTGTAGTTGAGACAATGCTCCCTAGATAAGTGAATGAAGTAACCTCTTTCAAATATATACATATATATATATACTTATAGGTTTTATAAAAGGTATAAATATATTTAGTCCGAATAAATATCCAGCCGGCATCATTGATCACGAAATACTGAATAATGTCTGCCCCATAAATCAATACAATACAATAATTGCGCTTCATTTATATCGTATAATTCTAACTCAACGTTACAATTAGTTACGGAAGCGCCTTGGATAGTTCCCGTGCATTCAATACTGACTTGCCCTAGATCTATCTAAACAAAATGGTTGGTAATCATTATGTTCTTTTGTTGGGTAATCATTATGTTCTTTTGTTGAATATAATTAATTAATTAATTGTCAACCATGTCAGCCAAGTTGTAGACAAACAAAAGAATGCTATCAGCAGGTAATAATCTTCTTTCCACCTCAGACTGCTCAACTCAAATATACTGTATGGATTAGAAATTGAAATAGGAGCATGATTTAGTCAGTTAGCCAGTTGCCATCAATGAAGAGCCAAATCAAACAGGTGAGTTTTGCTAAGTAGATAATTAGAAGATGTTATCCTCGCGTCATTCACCCATTCATTATTCAGTTCCGAAGAACTGGTCGGGAAACTCAAGAACCTGGATTTCAGATATTAAATATGTTTGACCTCTGGAGGGTTCTGAGTGCATTATGACCTCACTACAACAAATTTCATTTTCCGACAATTATACCATCAACAAACGCCAGTTATCCAGACACCGATTACCCAAAAACTGTAAACCTGTTTATGCTTAAGTTTATCTAAATAATTATTCCTATTCAGACATTTAGAAGAGTATTCTTTTCGATAGCTTCTTAGCCCATCTCTAAAGTTATGTGTTTGCACTGTACACTCAAGCGTAATTCAAAAATGTAATCAGCTAGACCAAAGATCTCGAACCCGCATCACGTCAAATCTGCAGTTGCGTCCATGGAGCATGCGTAGAATGCCCGCCAGCCACTCATGTGGTCCGATGCACTTCAAAACCTTGCTAAACCGGTAATAAGCCTGGCAAACAGGGTAGATTGGGCGTGAGAATAGTAATTCAAGCCCGTTAAAGTCGAACCCTTGATATCGAGGCTTCAGAGCTCAAGCTTGAAGCCATATGTTTCACTGGAGAAAAATCCCACAGTTCTTGATTGCTACCATCAGTTTGCTAGTTAATACCTACCTCGAATAATCTTCTGACAAATGAGCATGTAGAACAACGCGTAGAATAAGAGGATTATGATATTATCATATACCGCTCAGACAAAGGTGGAGGTGTTGCAGTGATAAATCGCCAAGGTAATAACGATTCAATCTCAATGATTCTTTCTGATCAATTGAAATTCTCCAAGCCCGATGGTGAAACAAATAAGACACATGTAGTCGAAAACCAACTAACTGATGTTTCACAGGACATGAGGAATAAATCCATAATCTCATCAGATGAATATGAAGGCGTCCGACCAGTAGGCCCCACAATACCAAGTATGTTTAGGCTATCAAAAATTCAAAAGACAGGATTACCCCTCCGTTCAATTCTCCTTATCACAGAATATTTCACTGGTTAGCAGAAATACTGCGACCAGTTGGGAAGCAAGCGTCTGAGTTCCTCAACGATCATACATTTAAATTCATTGAGAGTATTAAAGATTTTAATGTCTCAGGAAAAGTCATGTTCTCATTAGATGTGACTTTACTATTCGCCAAGGTACCTCTCATGGAAACTGTTTGCTACATATGTGATTATTTTGACATACGTAGTTTAGAAATAGGGTTGCCGACAATCCACCTCAAAGAACTTTTATTGAGATGCACGTTGAATATTCAGTTCACCTTCAATAATGAGACTTTTAGACAGGGAGATGGCATTACCGTGGTATCACCACGGAGTCCTTTACTGACTGATTGTTCTATGGCAAAGTCTAAAAATTCTCAACTTAGTCAAACCATCAATCATTTCGACATTTAAAAAAGATACGTAGACAGCACTTTCGTTATCTGCAATAGTAATGTAATTCTTGATGATGTCTTGTTTGTTTTCAACAACTACCATCCTTCTTTACAATTCACCGTAGAAAAAGAAGTCCGAACTAAGTATTCCCTTTCTTGATGTGTGCCTTATCAGACGTTTTGATGGATCTCCCAAAAGATCCATCCACCGGAAATGTACTTGGAACGGAAAACTAACTAAATTTTATAGTTGGGTATCTATCTTCACGAAAAGGAACCTAATTCACTCTTTCTGCTTTAGGATAAGGAACATTTGCAGTTCTGATTGCGTTGACTCGGAGCTTGAATTCCTAAAAGCCACGCTGGTAGAAAACGGTTACCTTAACCGATTTATTGACAGTAACACGAAGGATAAGCAGTCTAAACTGGTCACAGAAGCAGTTCCAAAGAAAACTATATTCATGAACTTGGATTTCAAAGGTGATCATGCTTCAGATATGCTCAAAAACTGTCTTTCTAAAGCAGTCAATAAGACGCTCTTTGCAGAAAAATAACAAATGACGTTCACCAGCCGCAAGTTGTTCTCAATCACTGTAAAAGATAAGCTCTCCCGTCTGTCCGCCTCCATGTGTATCTATAAGTTCACCTGATCTTGTGGAGCAAGGTACATTAGCCGTAGCCAGAGGACACTTTACATAAGGATACGACAACATATTTCAGCATGGTTTTACAAGGGAGAAAGGAAGAGTGTGTGTAGCTCTATTCTAGAATACTTGATCGACTTTTGTCACTCTGCCGAATTCGCCCATGATTTCAAGATCATAAACCGAATCCATGCTAACCTGCCGCGTTTTCTTAGTTTGAGACCTCTAATGGCAGTGGAAGCCTTGGCAATTCATGGCTTTAAGCCAGACCTTTGTGTATAAAAGTCTGTAAAGGGATAAACATTTGTTTATTTTATATATTTAGTTAGTCGATATACCTTTCCCTCATTACTACGATTACCATTATTATAACGGTTCTCACTTTGAAATGTTTCCGCTTGTCCCAACATGTCAATCTGAATCCAAAAATCCCTTAACAGTATTCGATCCTATCTTATCAAGCTTCACTTCATGTTATGTATCACTTTATATTTCCCTACTAATCCTGTAATTATACACCTCTTTCCAACATCTATACCCCTTATATATTATTCCACATATGACATGAATTGTTTTGTTAATTGACATTTAACTATGATTATAATCTGAAACATTTGATTTGCCATTATTATACCATTATTATTATTGTTTCATGTATTCAGACCTTTGATTAAATTACCTAACCTGTACGATTTTACAGGTTGACGATAAATTCGTTCTTGACAGGGGTTTCTTTGCTGTGTTGTGTTCTAACATAATAATAATAATAATTTGCTTTATTCCAAAAACAGTACTTATAATACAGAATGGAATTCTCAGCATTCGTCACAATATTGCATCTGATTTACTCAAAGTATAAATAAAATTAAAAATTAAAACAAAATTAACTAGACAAATTTGTCCACATTTACGACATAAAGTCAAAAATATTCGAAGTACGAATTGAGATTATTAAATATAATAATCATAATAATAATGATAATAATAATAACAGTGAGTTTGTTTCAGACGGTATTGTGGATTCAGTTTGGAAACTTTAGCATGTTATAGATTATTGGATCTAATGTTCTGTGGATATAGTATAGTGAGGGGAAATACAAAATTAACAGTTATAACACAGATTAAATGATGTTCACACTTATGAGAAAAAAACAAAAGAAAATTGAGAGGATTATAAATCTAAGAAGTACAATAACAATAAGGCTTGATGTTGTAAGGGTAGAGAAAATGGTTTATTTAGTGGTGCTAAGAAGGTTAGTTAGTTCATTTTAGACACTATTTTCATCAAATAAAGTACGTGCCGAATATGGTATAGTGGAATTTTTATACTTAGACGCACGCGCATAAATTCTTCTCAACAGACTTCTTGTTTTACCTGAGGAGGAGACACAAGGTTGGAGCTGCTGGTAGAGTGGGTGCTCAGAGTCTTACAAAATCCCTCTAGCGAATCTGTTTCATGACATCAAATGCCTATCGATGACAATGCCAACGATATGGCCCAATGGGATATCACTCGTCCTACTGACAGTCTTCAGAGTTCTACGAAGTATGACATAGTCCTTTTTAAGCAATCCAGGAAAGAATAAGGTTGAACAGTAAAGAAGAATAGGTAGAATACACGAGTTGATAAACTGTAAGAGGAGTGGTTGAGTTATGGCTGAGTGCCCTAACTTCTTAATGTAAAAAGTCAAGCGAAATATTCTTTTAGAAATCGCTAAGACATGAGAAGACCAGAATAGGTCAGAAGAGAGAACTAATCCGAGATACTTAACTTCAGACTTGGTTTCCATATCAGTATCATCGATTTTGCAAGGATCATAGGAACCAGCGGCTTCATTTAACTTTCGTTTACATCGCAAACTGAAATTGACAGTGTGACATTTGGAAGGATTAAGTTTAAGGCTGTTAGACGAAGACCATTTGCTAATCCCTCATAGAAAGTTGTTAATCTTAATACAGTCAAGCTGAGAGTTAACAGACATTTAAATAGTTAGATCATCGGCATACTTAACAAAGTTCATTTCATCGGAGTGAGGCAAGTCATGCAAGAAGAAAGAAAACAGAAAAGGAGAAGGGACACCGCCTTGAGGGACACCAGCCTCAGTAAGCAATGAAGTGGACGACTTTCCCTGACATACAGTGTATTGCTTTCTTCCTGACAAATAAGAATGGAGCGATTTGACAACGCAACAGTCAGTTTGAGTTTCAGCAAGTTTGTTTAACAAAATGTCCGTAGGTACTGAGTCGAAAGCACATGTATAATCTAGGAAGGTGCAGCGAACAAATTTAGCCCCCTTGTCTAAGCTGGAGACAATGTTATGATACAGGACTGCAGTAAACAACGATATCCGATAAAAACAGTAATCAAATCTAATAATGCAGACTGGGGATTTAAAAAGGTAAATATAACACAAATAAAGGGGAAGGTTGAACAAGAAAGGTCTTAAAATAATAATTATTAGTGAAACTGAATTTCCATGATACCCACAGTAAGGACAACAGTTAGACGTATTTCTTTTGGACATATATTAGAGTAGGCTTGAGTTTTCCGATTGCCAATGCTTCATCTATTGCTAGATATCTTGGTTTTACTCCTTTTGGTGGGTTGGATTAGATCTTGTATATGGCTTTGTAGGACTTTTCAAATGAGGCTGAATGCCCGGAATACACCATGTGTTCTGTTATCGAATTGCATTTCATTAGTAGTACATTCCTAACCAATTATTAAACAAACTGACTAGTTTTCTAGAAATTATGATCCTATTTTGTCTTTTAGACCCGATCTTCCTAACTATTACACTTAGTAATTTGATTAATCTGACTTTGACCGGAAATAATTCTGGAACCACCTCACACATTTGTCATAAATACACGAATGTACAGCCTAGTTGACGGTGACTTCGTCGAAAAGAAAATTTTCTTCCCTGAGACCGTCTTTTTACTAAGATATAGAGTTGTTGAGATCAGTGGAATTACAGTCCAGTAAACGTGTGGAGGTGATAATACATACACTAAAAATGTAATACTAAATTGCGTCGGTGGCACGGCGGTAGAATGCCCACAGACTTTTGCGATTTTCAGCGCCGAGTCAGATTGAATAATTATAAATTATTTAAAATAAACCCAGCGTGTTTAAGAAAAACGTTAGAACAATATTTTTCTGAACATATTGCTGTAAAAGCCTCCACAGCTTCTTCTTCCGCAGCAAAATTATTTGGATTTTAATTAACCATGAAAATATTATAGTCAAAAATTGCATAAATTAAAGTCAGTTCTTTCCATGGTAACTTGTCGGTAGACGTCTGTACTAATAGAATAGTGTAAACAGTCACCATATATTTGTAATGACTATAGTCAAATTGTCATTTATGCGTATTTGTCTCCCTCATCTGTTTTGCTTCATTAGAGTTTACCATGAAGGTGACACATCTATCGCTTCTCTCCTATTCACTGCATTCAATGTGGTTACAGCTTGCAAGGCTTCAGAGGTCAACCTTTTTTTATGTGAATAAAAACCTGTTGCTAGAGTTTCAACATTGTTGAAATCATTTTCATGGGTATGTAGTGTACATCGAACTTTTGTTTTAACTCATTCATCTAAGTTTTGGCGCTACTCCACTTCGCTTCGCGTGCTGCACTACGCTTCTTGTACATTCTGGCACTTGTACACTTTCTCCCTCGTTGTGCTCTCCTACAAGCATACTCCTCGAGCTCCCTACTCCTACGGGTACAGATAAGTGGTAAACCTGTTTTTATATTATTGAGTTCTAATCACATTCGTTATAAATATACGTTTGGTTACAGGCAAGTAGCGAGTCCTTTTATTTTCTGCTTTTTACTCGTTCCTCAGTACTTGCAGGATAGGCAGAGTACTGATTAAGACCTAGGTAAAACAAGTTAGTCTTTTTGTAAGTGTGACAGGCAAACTCACCTGAGGATAAAATCCGGCACTTACAGGTATCAAACCAGCTCAAAAGTGGCTGCTGGAGTTTCATTGAGAACAAGCATTACCCTTTCTGCACGTAGCAGGAATGCACCTCCGTGTTAACTGAGTAGAAGTTTTGTTATCTTTCAATTTTTGTGTCAAACATCAAACCGACTAACTCTGAAAACGGTCTGTTCGCTGAATTGTCCATGAATTAACTCTGAAATATATCTACAGGTCATCAATACAACATCTGCGCACTATCGTTGTTATACACAGGACAGTTTAATGAATGTCTTCGTAATCACGTTCATTATGACCTTCATAGACAACAACATAGACAAGACGGAGGTCATGAACATAACCAACCAGCCAACAACAACAACAGCAGCAACATCCAACAACAATCACCATCAACAGGAGGGATCTGAAAGAGGTTACTTCATTCACTTACTTATCTAGGGAGCATTGTCTCAACTACAGGAGGAACGGACAAGGATGTTGAATCGAGAATCGGAAAGGCGAGAAACACATTCATCAACCTGAAACCAATCTGGAAATCTTCGTCACTCAGCATCAACAACAAAATGATTCGGATTTTCAATACAAACGTCAAGTCATTCAGTTCTTCTATTCGGATCAGAAACTTGTCGGGTCACAAAGAATATTTCAAACAGCCTGTCGCAGACCTGTATCAACAGCTGTCTTTGCTCTATACTGAAGATCAGATGGCCGGAGAGAATCACCAACAAGAAACTATGGTAACAAACAAAACAAGAACCAATCGCTCAACAAATATGCAGGAGAAAGTGGAGATGGATTGGACACTTACTGAGGAGGCCACTGGGTGACATCGCCTGTCAGGCCATAGCTCGAGTGGAACCCGAAAGGGAAGTGGTGAGTGACACGTTCAAGGGTGAAATGGAGGAGATCGTGTGAAGAGGAGTTGAAACAGTATGTACTAACATGGATGCAGGTGAAAAGTAAAGCAGAAAACAGAAGCAAGTGGATACGTGCAGCTGAAGCCGTATGTTCCACTAGGAACCGAAGGGAACAATAATAATAATAATGACTCTCACCGTTTTATTCATTTTACTAACGTCCACACAACGAAACGTGCTTAGTCGATAGAAATACTAGTGTAGACAGGTAAACAGTATTGTGAAATTAAAAGTCAACGCAGTTATTATTTCAGACATTGATTCCTTTTAATTAATTTAAATAAAGCAAGAACACCAGCGGTTTGTGGAGAATAAATAGGTACCAGCATTGCTTATTTCGTTGGCTTCTCTTCAGTTGCTTACAGAACAAAATCATTATTAAGTATATCTACAGAAACAATTTTAACATACTTGAACGGACAGTTCATTCTTAAACAAAAAACCAATCACTATGTGCACACAATAATAATATGTATATTTAATAATAAACACTTTAATCCAAACAATTATGATCATACACAATGGAAACTTTCAACATGACGTAATCAGATGAAAGAGAGGGTGGAAATACCCAGTCACCAGACAAGGCAATGAAAAACTGAAAACTGCTACTTCCTGAACGCATAAATCCTGTTTCAGGCACTTGACTGTGATTGCCTCGACAAACTTACGGAGAATTGAAATCGTTCGCCATTTGATAATTTTTGAACGATGTTGCAACGATCACCTCATGATCTATGTCAAGGAGATATTTGTCGAACGAGCTATTTGAAGCATTTATTCCCTTTAGACAAAGTCTTCTTGGCTAATGTTCAGAAAATCGAAGCTATGCACTTCTTTCTCGCCTTTCAGTTATTACTGTTACTATGAAATACAAGGATCCAGCAGCACATCCTCTCTAGGCGAAGTTCAACAATCGCGTCCCACGAGTACGAATGCTCCAATGACCTTGAACGCATGCTAGTCGTTGGTTAACGGCACCTGTCATTATCATAGCTGAAATATCAAAGCTATTCACCAACTAAGCAGCAAATTTCACATAGATCAAGTTTTTACATACTGTATGGACTGTGTTAATAGCTCATTAGAGTTAGGGTTAGGGTTAAGGTTAGGATCAGGGTCAGAATTAGGATAAGGGTTAGGCTTACGGTTAGGGTAAGGGTTGTAATTAGAGTTATGATTAAGGTTAGGGTTAGTGCTAAGTTTAGGGTTAGGGTGAGGATTAAGGTTAGGGTTATGATTAGGGATACATTTAGAGGTGTTATCATTTATTTTAATTTGTTTTATTATCCACATTTCCCTGGTAAATAGTTGTCGATCCTCTTACTGGAAACCATAGTAAGTAAGTAAATCGAAAGCTTTCGGAGAAGACTGCACAAGAAGATAAGAAATAAACGATTCACACTAACAGCTCATCTTCAATCACCATGGTGAATACATGTACAGAAACTAGTCTAACTTACCAGCTGATATTCCTCATATAACTGTGACGTATTTTTAAGTCACAGCGTCAAAGAAAGATACCCTATTTAATAAGTTTTCGTGCATTTTCTTGTAAATTTTGTGTCATTTTGTGTGTGAAGGTCACCTATTATTTTCATGACTGGTTGGATGAAGATCGCTCGTGCGTTCGTATCCCTTGGGACGCTATTGTTGAATTTCATCCCATCTCTGAACTTGATTCTGTGAAAATAGTATCTTCGATATCATTTCTTTGCCCTGAATTTGTCTGCATAGTCCAGAAATAGTTAGTTTGAGGCCTAGTTGTCCTGTCTGATTTCATCACATCAAAACGTGCACTGAACATCTCCTCTAGTGAATGAATCGATAAGCCATATTGTTCACTCACTGACAAAATAAATCTCAACTGCATCTCTAAGATTATTCAACCGTATCATTATTATCACTATTTATTCTATGATTGAAGACTGTGAAACAGTGCTACAGCGTCAAATCTCCATTACACTGAGATCATAGTCATCATCGTGAGTGACCTTCAGGATTTCTCATAACTTTTCATTTCCTCTCTGCATAATTTCCCCCATGCCTTATGCGCCCACTTACATTCGGCTTTTATTCAACAGCTTGACACGATTTCATTCAACAGTCTCTCCGCTGTAAATGTGCGTCGGTGGCACAGTGGTTAGGACTCTCGCATACCATGCACATGGTCCGGGGTTCGATCCCCTACCGACGTACACCCGATATCTATGGTCGGCCTGAATTTGGGCTACCGATATCCATGCTGAAAATTCCATACTTGTACTGAAAATACGGTGTGGAATCAAGCTGTAAATCAAAAAAAAAATAAAATAAAATAAAATTCATCTCTACGGTAGACTACCTCCATGAATTTCAGAGATCTTTGCTATTTATCACTTCCAGCCGACCATCTAACCTTTAGTATCGAACAAAGTTTTCAGGAAGCTGTTGGCAATGAAAACTGGATAGTGGGAAGGCTTGTAAAGGTGTGTTGAAAAAATAACAATAATTATGGGGTAAACATGTGCATAACGTAAATCACTCCTTCCAAATATCGAATACATGTTGTTTTATTGTATTTTGAAATTTTTATTTTTTATATTTTCAGCATAGCCTGAATCGACAGTGTTTTGGTACATGTTTGAAATTTTTAGCCAACCATAGATATCAGGTGTGCGTTGACCGTGGATCGAACCTCAGACCATGTATGTATGGTTGGCGATGGTCCTAACTGCTGTGCCAACGACGCATAAAGCATACACCGAAAATCAATAGGTCAAATTGCTTGAATGTAATAATAATAATAATACTGAAGGGATGTTTGTCTACCTGTCTGTCAGTCTATCTCTATCCGTTTTTGCCCCATAAGGCAATAAGTGCGAAGTAACACCCATCTTGTTTGTTCTTTCTTTATGGATGGCTAGTTGGTTTTTGTTTTCATGTGGAAAACAGGAGCAACTATTCTTGTTTTCCTTAGATCGATATATTCACTAAAAAAGAAGAGAGAGAAAAGCGCTGTTTATTGTTTAGAGAGGATAGACTAAGACTTGGTCAAGTACATACACTACAATGTCACCCACCATCTGACCTGAAGTGAATATACTTCAAGAAGAGGGAGAAATAAAAGGAATTAATGAACGTGAATTTTAAATAGTTTATTGAACGGAAGAAGAAAAAATGTGTTGAAAAAAGCTTTCGAAATAATTTTTTTTAAATGAAATTTCTTTCTCATTCAAGTATTTTCATGAAAACTGACTGTTACAAGGGTTGAATGATTGATTTCTACATATATATATGTATATATACACTGATGAAATTATTATTATTTATCATTATTATTGTTCCCTTGGGTTCCTAGTGGAACATAGGGCTTCAACTGCAAGTCTCCACTTGCCTCTGTCTTCTGCTGTACTTTTCACCTGAATCCATGTTAGTCCATTCTATTTCAACTCCTCTTCACACGATCTCACCCATGTCATCCTTGGATGTCCCACTCGAGGGCCTGACGCGCGATGTCACCCAGTGGCCTCCTCAGCGAGTGTCCAATCCATCTCCCCTCTCTCCCGCATATTTGTTCAGCGATTGGTTCTTCTCTCGTTTGTTCCCATTGTTTCTTTTTGGTGATTCTTTCCGGCCATCTGATCTTCAGTATAGAGTGAAGACAGTTGTTGATAAGGGTCTTCAACAGGCTGTTGAAAATATTCTTTGTGACCCGCCAAGTTTCTGATCCATCCGTATAGAAGAACTGACTGACTTGACGTTTGTATTCAAAATCCGAATTTTGTTGTTGATGCTGAGTTGATTGACGAAGATTTCCAGATTGGTTTCAGGTAGATGAATTTGTTTCTCGCCTTCCCGATTCTCGATTTGACATCCTCGTCCGTTCCACCTGCCTGTAGTTGAGACAATGCTCCCTGGATAAGTGAATGAAGTGACCTCTTTCAAATCCCTCCCGTTGATGGTGATTGGCGCTGGATGTTGTTGCTGCTGTTGTTGTTGTTGGTTGGTTATTTTCATAACCTCCGTCTTTTCTATGTTCACCTGAAGTCCTGTCTTCGCTGCTTCTGCGGCTACCTGAGCAGCCTTTCCAGCCTCGTACATTGTACGAACATTCCTCGTCCCCATCCTTATTTTCGCTTTCATCGAAAGGAGGCACATCGGGTTCCCGAAAGCTTTCACCAGCCTGCGTCATTTCACTTCCGCGATTCCAGCGAAAAATAAGGTTAATGTTTATTTAGTTCTTATTGCATAATTATAATCTTGTCACAGAGCTGGCTGTATTTCTTCCCTCATCTTCAAATAGCCAATTTCCTTTGAATTATTATTTTTCAATTCGTTTAATCCATGTAATGTTATGCACATATATTCGGAAGTCTCACTCACTTAATTATTTATTCTCAAAGATCCAGGTAAAAACGATAAATGACTGCATAGTTATTTAGGTGGAAATGACCTAGTCGAACTGACTAACAAACAAATACGAGAGGATAAAACGGTTATAATAAGGTCAAATCTAAAAATTATTTACTGAGTATGACAGGGAACTTAATGGAAATCGATAGGAAAATGTAGAATTATACAAACCCATGATAGTCATACAATTGATAAACTTTCTTTCATAAAAAGTACCATTAAGCTAATAAGTAGAATTCAGTTATATATTCGTCATGCCCATTATCCTTCTTATCAATAAACTTGAACAAAGCAAGAACGATTGATGTGCCGAGATAAGATGTGGGTGAGGTTTAACTATAATGAGCAATGGAATACAAATGCACGACTAACCTTGAGGCAACCAATCAGAAAAACTAGTGGTCGTTTCACATTAGAATGACGTTTTAATATATGTGTAAAACTTGAGCACTGTGGTAGTAAGTAATTCCATATTAGTTTGTTTATTAGATATATCACACAATGAAACAGTATTATTTACTGGATGACACAGTTTCGAACAAAATTTATTGTTCATAATCATATCAATTGTGATCACACGACTTTGACACTTGAGTTTTATAGCTTTCTTTGTTTTCTCCTATTTGTCGTCGTATGGGTAGTAGAATTTTCCAGATATCGGGGACAGGTGATGAATCATTCCTATTACATGTATTTGCAGTTGATTCGACAAATAAAGCTTCTGTTATCAATCTCTCCCTATACCCTGTGACATTAGATTTTAAAACTGTCATCCTATCCCATCCTATTTTATGGTTGTGTGTAACTGCATGTAGTGCTATAGCTGAATTATTCTCTTGATTTCTTATCTTATTCGGGTCAACCAATGTAGATTTTGCTAAGTTTTTATGTTCAGCTAGTCTGACTGCCCCTGTTCTACTAGTTTGACCTATGTATTTAACCTGACAATCATTGCAGGGTATGAGATAAACTAAATTGTTTTGTTATAAAGACTCTACAGGATCCTTTAACCGACAAGGCTTGTTTCTAATTGAGTTTGTGGGTTTGAATACCATTTTTATTCCTGTATTGTTAAGAATCCTTCGTAAGGCTTCTGAGGTTCCAGGCTCGTATGGAATTACTACTGATGATTTACATTCCTTATCTAACTACGTGCAATGAAACACAACCGCACAACAGGATGGGATAAGATGACAGGCTTAAAATCTAATTGGAACGGGAAGGAAGGAGAGATTGATTACGGAAGCTTTATTCATCGAATAAACTGAAAATACATGTAATAGAAATGGTTCGTCACCTGTCCCCGATATCTGGAAAATTCCACTACCCCTACGACAAATAGGAGAAAACAAAGAAAACTATAAAACTCAAGTTTCAAAGTCGTGAGATTACAATTGATTGATATGATTATGAACAATAAATTTTGTTTGAAACGTCATCCAGTAGATAATACTGTTTCATTGTGTGATATATCTAATAAACAAACTAATATGGAATTAAAATGACGTTCAAGAGATGAATGCAGAGAATAGTGTTGAAGCACATTAAACGGGATATTTCTTTCCCTGATGTAACTTTTAAATATCTTCTAATTATGATCAGAAGCATCAGTTTTCAGGTTAAACCAGTTACTGTTCGTGTATTTGTTAAGGTGATTGAAGGTGAGTTCTTTATGTTGCCCAATTATCACTTATATTTTGTTTTCCAGTCTCTTTCCAAATGAATTACTTTGGGTTTTGATAAGAGGACAGACAACTATTTACGGGACAAATTCATCAAAAAGTTAAACATGTAACCCTAACACTTACCTTAATCCGAACCTTGTCCCTAATCGCAACCCTAAGGACCTATCAACACATTATCTAAACAGTACTTAAAACCGCAATTAGGATGAAGTTCGCACATCACTTCCTTCATAGTGACCTTAAAATAATAGTAGGTTCAGTTTTCCAACGAGTTGTATACTTTCAAGGCAATTGGTACTTTTGCATCCCTAGATCACCGTACATTTTAATCGGTCAATATACTTAGAATTCTTCTCAAAGGGATGCTTAACATAAATTCTCTAATGGAGTATGAAAACCAGGGGAATTTTCATTTTTGTGACCGTCGTATTCCACATGATATTGACAGTAGAATCATAGAGTATTTCCTCAGAAAAGATACCTTGATGGCAGTTCATCTGAACTTTAAAAGCTTCTGTCCCATAATTTGACAATATTTGACTGTGTAAGAAAGCCTTGCTTGGAAGAAAACTTCCTGAGAGAGTTATCCATTGTGGAAAACAATCCTTGCTCAATAACAGTTACTCACAAAGACACATTGGCAAACATGAAGAATGTAATGGGCAGAAACTAAACTCCAGCACAGTAAAGAAAAATTCTATCTTTCTACAGGCTGCCTTCAAAGGTGGAATAAGATGCAGATTGAACACTACCCTGGAAAGAATATATCCAACAAAATCAAATGATCAGTTGCTTAAGAAAATCAAAAGTGGACAAACACTTACCTTATATTCATTCCATTCGTGTCAACCAACTCAGATGTACCTAGCAAACCGCATACATTCGAAGAACAGAGGGAAGCGTTATTGTCCATATTTGTGAAGGCATACCAAATCACCTGAGACTAATAGGTTTATATGCATTACCATCTATTGGACACTGGCCATGGTGTGAACAACCTGAAGACGTTGAACATCATCACTCAGCAGGCAAGAAGAAACCACCTTTCTACCTTTTGTTGAGATGGGCACCATTAACCCACTAAAAACAAATCTTTTTGGGAAGAAAGAGACAATGATGAACTGCATTTTCTGTTAAACTTTGCTTCTAGTCCAATACTTTAAAGTCCATTCTCAAGGGTATTGATAGAATTATCCTAGAACTGGTCAGCTCATGTAACTCTTTATAATTGAACATATTAAATCATTTCGGACTCCTATTACCCATCGTTTGTATCAATTAAGCTTTGTCAAATTTTAAAGACTGAAGGTGTTGACGTTCATGGTTAGCATGAAGCATACTAACGCAAGATATAATTACTCACAACTTCCATAGTATTCATTCCACGTAGACAAAAGGCAAAGCAAAACACCAAAATTTCATCGTCTAAATTACAAAGTATATTTTGAGAACAAATCGCAGTGCACGGTTGTTTGCTCAGCTGCCACGAACGAATGAACGTAACACAACGGTGTGTCAGATGTTGTCGATGCTTGACGTCAGCCTTTAGATAAATAAGTCGACTTAAACAATAACGGTAAGCTTTCGATGTTCATCAGTTTATTCTACACAAATTTTAGTTTGGTTCTTAACTGGTGACCAGCGATAGACAGGTTGCTCTGGTTACCACAGACTGCATCTTTTCATCAACGGTGGTCACTATAGAGTATCTGCAACGCCAAAGTGAATTGTTTCACTTCAAAGAATCGAATTAGCAATTCTTGGTATCTGAATCAAGTATTTAGGTGAAAAGGATATGAGGATTCTTCCAGCTTCAGACAGTTTCTTCTACTCCTGCAGCATATTGCTGTCCTGAATTTCAGACTTCAGATAATTTCATTAATGACACTGATTTACTACTCTTAGTGAAGCAAACAATTGTTTATTTTGAGTTTCGGTTGAGTTCATCTCACAGATACACTAAACAAAGACTGGCATTGGAGTAGAAGAAATTGTCAGAGTTATATTTTTGTATAACGTTTTCAACTGACAAACTCTTATCTAATGAACTGATAAGTTTTTAAAGAAATTGTAATTCGAAAACTTGAATAACTCAGTTGGCCTTTTCCTTAGCGTAGATGGCTAAGTGGTGGTAGGCCAGCCGATCACACGAGAGGTTCGAATTTGACTCTCATCCAACACATTGCCAAACCTCGCCCAATCGGTAGTAGTAGGCCTAGAAAAGTGGGAAAGCTGAGTGGAAATCTAGCGACCCCACCATGTAAAACTAAATCACCGCCACCAAAACCTCGAAGGTTGAAACTACATTATCCCTTTGGAACACCACAAGAATGAAAATAAAGTAGAGTTTAAAATACTGGCTACAATAAGTGAAAAATTCAAGAACAAGATCAACAGTCAACACAGGAATGAATACCTCAACAGATAAAACCTATCCTGGAGCTAAGTTGGTTCCCGCTAATCCGACAATATGCTCTGTGGTACATTGAAAGCTTGGCAGATGCACCCGCTGATACTTACTCGAAATGTGCACACAAATTTACAAGTATCTGTGAAGGCAGTCATATTGGGAGAACAAAAAGAACGGCACAACTACGATTTTCCAAAGATGTATCCAAAAGTTTCCACATCAAGAGAGCAAACGCTCACAGTAATCACACTGCCAGACATTTCATACATACGAATCATCAGATAGACATCACAAATTCCTTTAAAATTATTCATTGACAAAATAGTTCAATTCTCCTCAAGTGCGATAAAGTATTCGTTGCTATCAGACATCAGGAACACGACGTAGGTAGTTATAAAGAAGGCAATGATGAGTGTTTCCTTGCCCTGAGAACTGCACGTATTTGTGGTTGCCTTCATTTGACTACGTAAACTTTGACTCAGGCCACTCCTTACTTTGATATGGTGTAAATTTACTTGTTTACTTTAGTTGTTGTTTAAGCTGAACTCATCACATTATTGCTCAATTCATTAGTTACTCATCATCATATTCACGTGTTGTCTTTAATGCGTAGCCCCCTTATCAGTGTATTAAAGTGTTTGATTCTTTTCAAACTTGAACTTCCATGGTGTACCTAGATAAGTGTGATATCTGAGCATTGTTCACAAGGTTTGTAATCTCGTGTCATTAGCTGACATCATGTACCATTTTCAGGTCTGTTAGAATTGTTTTGTGAACAAATATAATAATTTCTTTAGGTTCTAGGCAGTTTAGTGGAATCCTGTCGAAGTAGATGATTTTACCATGTTATTCTGTACTAACTGCCGCTCTTGCGATATTCAAGTTCATACAGGGGAATAAGTGTATGGTAAACATTTGCTTAATCTAATAAGCATAGGGGGCTCAGATTTATTTTGCAGTGAAACCTGGGTTTTCCAAGCGTTTCATTTCTGTCACAGTTTGCCACGCATTGTTAGTTGTTTGACAGTTCAGTGCAAGATATATACAACTTTGTCACAAACTAAATAGAAGGATATATTTTAACAGCGCTCGGCATGAAAAATAAGATCCGGATTTTCAACCGCAAAGCGAAGTCAGTCAGTGCTACTTCACATGGGTTGGAGACTTGGCGGCGCATCACGAAGGCCAATTCAAACAAACTACACACTTTCAACAACAGCTAACTGTCTTCGCTCAATACTACTCAAGATCAGATGGACAGACAGAAAATATCACCAACAAGCATTTCTGGCATTGAGTGAACTAACCAGTAACCAACTGTGCAACAAATATGCAGGATGAGCATACTCTGAGGAAACAAATCATCAAGTTACATACATCACAGGTGAGGTCATTGATCGAGTGAAAACCGATGGAATAGGAATCGGCGAGTTGGTCGTCAGTGTGAGGGTGACAATGTGGAGGAGGTCATGTGAAGAGGAGATGAAAGCATGTGTGCAGATTTGGAGCCAGGTGAAGACTCTAGCAGAGAACTAAACGCAATGGGGACGCACGGCTGAAGCCCTATGTTCCACTAGGAATTAAAGAAAACAATAATATATAATAATCAGATACGGAAGAATTCTATTTCCTTGACCATGTGTTCTGGAAAAAACCTTGCAGATTAGATGCTTTCAATTACTTTGTCGTATACAACCTTAAGTTCGTCTTCAACCAGATCTTATCAACAACTAACTCTTATCTTATAGCTGAATGTCTTAACCCAATTTCTTTTATACAAATCCGTCAAAATATGTGTATGGGGAGTAAAAATACTTTTCTTATGCGAATTCCCTTTCATACTGTATTCGCTGATGAAATAAATATCTTAATCATTTAAGGTGGCGTAAATTGTCAGACGGTTGTTGTCGGACAGTTAGGAACAATTGTTCGGTAACTTGTAAAAACATAGTCCAAAGCACAGATCAATGCCCCATATTATGTCCATTCTTCTTAACTCTTTCCGCATTCATATCACCAGCTATTCTACTAGTGTTCACATCATGCATATTTAGAGATTCGTAATTTAGACAAATAAAATAGTAGGGGGAAAAGAGCAAACAAATCATTAAATAGTGCAATTCTGGCTCATCTAGTGGATAGCGAACACAGCATCAAAGTAAGTGAGTCATTTACAGTTGTGTATCGAGTACCAAACAATCTCCCCAAAGGCACACGATTACTCCTCCTAGCCATAGCTGAGGCTTTAGAGATTAATAGAGAAAGACCAGACTTATGTGCACAGAAAAAACTTATTCACTCTCTCTGTCTACCCTGGCCCACTATAAGGTCACCAGGATCATAATTTTCCGTATTATTATTACCATTATTATCATTTTGTGATATCATGTCTTTATTATCCATTTCTCCACCCAGTTTATTTCACCTCATTGTTAGCCTTAATTTTGTCAACCTTTGTGATTTTATACTAAGCCTACCAATTCTGTAACATCTTATTACAATTTAGCCTCTTTATTTTATCATTAAACATTATCGGTCAGCCCTCACATTCAGTGTTCCCTTTGTTAATGTGTTTGTATGCATTTTGTGTTTATCGCATTTCTCTCACCCCAATGACACTTGTGTTCTGTTGACTATAAAACAGCACTATATCACCCAACTGCTCATTCACACTTCATCACAATTTTTCTTACTATACACCCTATACACATTTGATTGTCTATGCTAACTAATGCACTATCATCTCAACTTATACATGCACCCCAATACAGTTTCTAATATTATTTTCATTTGCCTTTATTTGCTATATGTACTCTATTATTCATGGATTTATAACTGTAGAGCCTGAAGAAGAAGAAGTTATCGGAAACAATCGTTCGCTCAAAATCTTGTTTTGATTAAAATAGTAGCCTTAAGTCTGAAGTCGACAGTTAGTCATCCCCAGTCAGTGTTGATTTTACCTTTGAATTTTGCTGCAACAAAAACTCGTATCCATGATAAATCCTGCTTTCTTTTTCACTGATTTATAAAAAAAATAATGATTACAAAGTGAAATCACTGAGAGAACCATCGAACACCAGGAATTCCTGTACTGTCGTTTCGTCCTTGTTTGTGACTCTTCATCAGCATGCGCAATGCTGGAAATCAAACGCACATGGAAGGGTATCACTTTTTAAGTTCAGTGAACAGCAAAGAAACACTCCTTCAATTCGTTTATTTACAAGAAGAATATATACACCCCAAAGATAATCCGTAGCTCACTCTAACAATTATCGTAACCTTAACACACTAACTTTTACCTTACCCAGATGATCCTCGATAGTGAGGACAACAGAGGCCTACATGTAGTGGATTATTCTTAAAAATTAAAGATAAATTATTTATTATTATTGTTTCCAATAATTCCTAGAGGAACATAGGGCTTCAGCCGTGCGTCTCCACTGCGTTCGGTTCTCTGCTAGAGTTTTCACCTGGCTGCAAATCTGTCCACACGTTTTCATTTCCTCTTCACATCACTTCCTCCAAGTCACCCATGCACTGACGACACACTCGCTGCTTCCCTTTCGGCTAGGTTCCACTCGAGCAATGGCTTGTCTAGTGATGTCACTTGATGGTTTCCTCAGAGTATGGCCAGTCATTCCATCTCCATTTCTTCCTGCCTATTTGTTTCACAATCGGTTCCTGCTGCGTTGGTTCGCTCATTGCCAGAGATCTCTGTTGCTGATCTTTTCTGGCCTGGCCATTCGATCTTGAATATTGAGTGAAGACAGATAGCTGTTAATGAAGGTCTGTGGTTTGTTTGAGATGCTCTTTATGACGCGCAGTGCAAGTCTCTGATCCGTACAGTGAGTAGCACTGACTTCACATTGAAGTTGAAAATCCGGATCCTATCCATATTTATTAATGGAGACATCTACTTATAATTGTGCATGTTACCGATTTCAGTATTTCCACCTCGTTTCTATCCTTCTTTCTTCATGTTGCAAAAAACTATAGGGTGTAATTGTAATTGTTTACCTACAATGTCTATTTCCCTCTCTCTATTTAGGCGTAAATAAATATATTCTGTTTCTCCGTTTCAACCAACCCATTAATTTATCATCTATTTAGTCAGCCCCAGGCTTAAATACTATTCATTCTCACTCATCAATATATGATTGGTTGAAATGTTTGTTTAAAAAAAATAATTCAGGAACAACAAAATATAAACCAAATGAAATTAAAGACACCTACAAATGGAATGTGTACAGACAGGATAATAATAATAATAATAATTTTTGTTTAAATTCGAAAAGTAACACATTTTAAAACGATTTGACTTTTTCTCTCAGTATCACTAAAACACTTCTCATCATTGTGAAGCACAATACAAATACAACTCCCTGTTTTGACAACTGTACAACTCTAATCAAGTATCACACTCAACGCCAAGCTACTCAGGAGTCTACAAAAAAATTACAATGAGAAATGGAATACTACTACTACTCATTACTATAGCTGAATTCTCCTATTTATCGATCATCTCCTATGTTCATTGCAGCCTAATTTCTCCAAATTATACCATTCATGGAAGTAATAAAACAACAACAACAACAACAAGTCACGGAAACGAGCACACTAGTCAACATAATAGTGATATAGTTGTAGCGAAATGGGAATTCGCTGACTTTGAAATACACATCGCTGTTATGCTCTTTTTATTAATTATGATACTTATTAAAATGTCATATCATCGGGTACCTTATATATCTGCTTATATTCCAGAATCATTTGTCCTCATTGTCATCGGGATTATCTTCGGTTCAGTGGTTCGCTATGGGATTGAAAAAGGCGTGACTAAGAAAACTGTATGGAAGTTAACACCATCGCTGTTCTTCACGTATTTACTACCACCGATAGTTTTAGAATCAGCGTATAGTTTATATAATAGAACATTTTCTGAATATCTTGGAGTTGTCCTCCTGTTCGCTGTACTTGGTACAATATTTAATTTTTTAATTATTGGATTTATGATGCATATTTTATGCCAATTGGGTGCATTTGGACAACCTCAGTTGGATTTCGATGTGAAAGGATTCCTACTGTTCAGTTCGCTGATTGTTGCTGTTGATCCTGTTGCTGTGTTGGCCATCTTTCAAGATATTGGCGTGGAATTAGGCTTATATTATATTGTATTTGGTGAGTCATTGTTAAATGATGCCGTGACTGTTGTCCTCTATGATATTATGGATGCATTCACAGGGAAAGAATATGTATCCGGTAAAGAGATTGGTATTGGGATAGCATCGTTTTTTACAGTGAGTCTTGGTGGACTAATAATTGGTGTTCTATTCGGAATTATCACATGTTTAATAACCAGGATCAAGAGTCGTCTTAATGCTTTCACATTATTACTGCTGGCATATTTCTCCTATATCATGGCTGATTGTGTCGGCTGGTCAGGGATTATTTCAATGATTGGTTGTGGACTGGTTCAAGCTGCCTATGCCTTTCATAACCTGGATCGGCATTCAGTTACAATGGTCAGGAATTTAACCAAAGTTGTCTCTGAGATGAGTGAGTCTGTCATCTTTTTATTTCTAGGCATTGAAGTAGTCTCTACAAAACTTGTCTGGCATACAGGTTATATACTTTGGGCATTAGTATGGTGTCTGATAGCTCGTGCTGTTGTTGTCTTCCTAATGACAGCTGTGATTAATCGTGTCGCTTTTTCTCAAACAAAAATAAGCTTTACACAACAGATAGTGCTTATCTATGGTGGACTGAGAGGTGCTGTAGCCTTTTCGCTGGCCATCCTAATTATCCCGAGTAAACTAGGCCCGAATGGTGTTTATAATCGTGAATTGATTGTTACTGCTACACTCTTCATTATTCTATTCACTGTTGGTTTTATGGGGATAACAATGAAACCGTTAGTTAAACTGTTAAAAATACGCATGGAAGCAAAACAAAAACTCAGCCTTTTCGATTCATTAAATGATGGAATCTTTGATGAAACACTTGCCGGGATTGAAAGTCTTGTCGGTTCAAAAGGTCGTAATCTTATGCGCGATTTTATCCTACGTGTCGATGAGAAATATCTACGTAGATTTCTTCAGCGTGAACCGGATACATATGATCAAAAAATGCTGAAAGTCTACGAGAAGATTGCCCTCAAACTTCATTATGCTACAATGCGTCCAAGTAAAACTGAAACTATCTTAAAAGATATACCAGAAACACTGAAATATCGATTTTTAACTTCACATGTTTCAACAGTTTCAATACCTGGACTATTAAGTGCCAACTGTTCCATGGTAAATCTGCCTAATGCGAATAAATTGGCTATCCCAAATAATTTGCCTAAAATGTCTATGGAAGTAACAAAAGCTACAGAATCTCCAATAAGTGGAACAACACGTCGACGATCATCAACGATAACTACAGATACAAATTTAGCGCCAGAAGTGAAACAATTCCTTCGATATGCACGTAGGCCGAGTTTAGCACCGAAAGAGAAACGACAACTTGATTTCGATGAAGCCTTTTTAGATGTTATGAAATCACGTAGTCGTGCTTTAAAGCATCATATTCAACAGCCTAATCTAGAACGGATTAAACTTCCAGTGAATGGAGCCAATAATCAAGCCTACATGAATGAAGACGAGGAATTAGTGAATAAATTGAAAACACTTCATGAAGATGAAGCTGATGAATATGCAGAAAAATCCGTGGACAGTATTGATTTAGGCAAAATGGTGAAATTCGATGTTGGACCGACTGAATCTATCTATCTAAAAAAAGGAATTCATGATAATGATGATAGTCATGATAAGGACCATGATGCTGATGAAGAAGATGGAAATTGTCATCGTCTTTAGATGAATGTCTGCTGGTTGTTTTGTAGGCAGACTTGATTATGTGGTGACAACTGTTTCAGCATTCTCTCTTTCCTACAACTCACTTTCAGTGCTTCCATTTGAGTATTTCAGAACCAAAACCAAAATACGATACAGATTGTCTGACATATTATGAATGTTTTAACCATTTTGCCTAAATATTATGTTTGTCGTTTTGTTAACAATCAGCTGGAATGTCATTTCAGTTCATATCAAATATTGTCCAATTTTTTTAGTCATTTTATTTATTTGTCTACGATAAAATCTGTCGGATTAGAATGTAGATATGCACCATTGCTAGCACACATACATACACACACACGCATAAAATAGCACATTAACGAAGTATACATCATTACTACAGTTCATGCTCACTTTTCAATTATACTTACCGCATTCAAATAATTAATTGTACATAAAATCGATTGATAAATTAAAACAAAACTAAATTAAACTATGGTTGTCTCTTTCAACTTTTTGAAAAGAAGGCAAATATATATATTTTTAATTATTTTTTATTCTATACATATAATTTTTTTCTAGATTAAGTTTTTTTCTGAAAAAATGTAGACTTTCACCTATATATATATATCATTTTTATTTCATTTATCTGCTTCAATCCACTATTGAACATTGAATGATGATTGACAAGTATTGTGTATGTATTATACAATATTGAATAATTCGAAGACTTTTTTATTTAGAAAAATTAAATTACAAACAAATTACATATCTACTTGAAATGGTGACCTTTTTTGTTTTGTTTTTGGTTTATTACAAAATTGGAAAGCGCTTGTGCATTGTGTTTTGAATATATAGATTACTGTATGAAAAATATTAATTTTGAAAGTGTATTTGATGGTGTGTGACAGAGGACAGTGGAATTCTAGACGCTGACGTTGAACCTATCACTTGGCATAAAGTTATCATTACCAGCCTAACTGTACATCCTGAAGTTATGAATGTTGAATCGCTAGTAAGATATATGTGCAAACCAGTTGTATATTAATATCATGACACACTAATTATCTGAGACGTGAATCAATAAATCCTTGCTTCCATCAGTTCATCGTATATACCCTGCCCACCATCCGATGTCACTATCGAGGAATACCCTCACCACCAAATTAATACATCTCTCTGTCATCATGACTTCTCTCCGAAACTCCAGACAGCCTCGTTCCACAGTCAGACACTAAGAAGCATCAGAGTATTTTTCAAACGCTAGCTTGCACGGCTTCCAATGATTTTGATTTGAATCATGAAATTCAACACAGAAGTAGATGAATGTGAATGCGCAGAGTATCTTTCTCCTCTAAAAGAAAATACGCCTAATTGTTGTGAATATTGCGAGAGAATTAAAATCATTATTCATCGAATTTTGGCTGCTTCCAGTATGTCATTGAATGGGAAATACACCTAACACTTGTCAAGACTGCATCGTATTACGTATTTTAGAACTTGGTCTTACCTGCTTCTCTGAATTCCTGTGATTTACAGCACTGAGACATCTCTTAACGTAAGTGTTAGATGTGTTTCCCGATAAGTGACATGCTGGAAGCAGCCACAATTCAATGAATAATGGTTTTAATTCTCTCTCATTATTCACAATAATTAGGCGTATTTTTTTCTTTTAGACAAGAAAGATACTTTGCGCATTCACACTCATTTACTTCTGTGTTGAATTTCATGATTCAAATCAAAATCAGTGGAAGCCTTGCAAGCTAGCGTTTGAAAAAATAATCTGATGCTACTTAGTGTCTGACTGTGGGACGAGACTGTCTGTAGTTTTGGAGAGAAGTCATGATGCCATAGAGATGTATTAATTTGGTGATGAAGGTGTTTCTTCGATTGTGACATTGGCTGGTAATCATGGTATATACGATGAACTGATGAAAGTTAGAATTAATTGATTCACATCTCAGATATGATATGATATACAGCTGATTCGCACATATAGCTTACTAGCGATTCAACATTCATGCATTCAGGGTGGTAATAATAACTTTCAGTGAAGTGATAGTTTCAACGTCAGAGTCTAGAATTCCACTGTCAATTTGAACGGGCGTTTATTTAAGATCTCTATTCCCTAATATATAGAACAATTTTTTTATGTGTTAAACAAAATCAAGAGATCCCACATTAGTTTGTTCAATAGATATATATCAAAGTGTGTGAAACAGTGTTATTGTTCACTGGATGACGTTTTGAACACAATTTGTTACTGCTCAAAATCATATCAACTTTAATCGCGCAACTTCGAAACTTCAGTTTAAAGTCTTCTTTGTTCTATCTTATCTGTTGTAGTAGAGGTAGTACAATTTTCCAGATATCGCAGACAGGTGTTGAATCATTCCTATTCCTGATTCGACAAAGAAAGCTTCTGTTGTCAATCTCTCCCTCAATCCTGTTACATTAGATTTTAAAACTGTCATCTAATTCCATCCAGCCTATTGTATGGTTGTGTGTAATTGCATGTAGTGAGTGGTATAGCTGAACTATTCTCTAGATTTCCTATCTTATTCGGGTCATCTAATCTACATTTCGCTAGGTTTTTAGTCTCAGCTAATCTGACTGCACCTGTTCTACTACCTTGACCTATGTATTTGACCTGACAATCAGTGCAGGCAGGGTATTAGATAAACCAAATTGTTTTGTTTTGAGGGCTCCACAAGATCCTTTAACCGACAAAGCTTGTTTCTAATTGAGTTAATGCGTCTGAATGTCACTTTTATTCCTGTCGGCAATATTAGGAATTCCGCGTAAGGTTTCTGATGTTCCTTCTTGGTATGGAATTACTTGCGCATGTTTGACATGCGTGTCGTCACTACTATTATTATTATTATCACTGTCACTACTATCATTATTTATTTTATTTTTACATTTCCCTACATACTTTCTGACTAATTTATCAGGGTAATCATTGAGTTTCAAAGCTTCCCTTACATGCCTGACATCCTGTCTTAGATTTTCCTTGGTACTACTTAGATTTTGTGCTCTGTCATTTAAACATTTCACTAATCCTATTTTTTACTGACATAGGATGGGATGATCGGAAGTCTAAATATCTGTTTGGATGTGTGGGTTTCCTCTAAACACTAGTGTTTAACTTCCCATCTTCTTTTCTTTCTACGCTACAGTCTAACATTAGACGCTTCCCTTCCTGACTTTCCAATTCATAAGTGAATTGAATTACCTCCACCTTTGAGTTAATGTGTTCGAAAAATCGAAAATCTGTCATTCTGTAAATAATACTGTTTCACAGACTGCATGATACATCTTATAACCAAACTAATATGGAATTATTTAATACCACAGTACCCAAGTCTTACACATATATTAAAATCGAGAGAATTTTGTATTTTAGTATGATCCTTACCTTCATGTATTTCAATCAGTATATTCCCCCAGTGGAAACCAAGGAACTCTTGACAGCTCATCAGTTTTAATTTGTTACTCGTCAGCACACACATGACGGAGATCAAATCCAAGACTTTCAGGCAACGAGTTGACGATTTTCAGCATTCGCTTATTGAATTCAAGGCGTGTGACTCATGAAATCTAAATTATTGATTTAATGCATGACATGAAATCACTACGCACTCTCAGCATTATTGATGACGAGTTCCTTCACATAAATACTGATACGAATTTAGTTTTTCTTGATTACAACACAAATTTTGGTTGGTTTCAAGGATTAGTTTTGTTTTGACGATTTAATCACAGATTGATATCAGTTAGAGAACTATTTGAAACTAACCAGGGAGTATGCTGTTTCGCCAGCATTGTTTGGGAATCTTCAGCAGTACTCACTCACGCCATGGAGTTCAAACCTAGTACCTTCCGGTTACAAGGCAAGCTCGTTTACCATTAAGTCACTGAGACCCGATTCAACGGCCAGCCAAGCCATGAATTCTAACTTCTACCAATCCGTGATTAAGCACGACTGGCACCAACCACTGTCATCATTGTGACATCCATCCTCACACTTAACTGATTGCACCTCACTCTTGAAAATTAATCTGATGATCACCAGTGACTTGATACAGGACGGAGTTTGTTGGAGTTCTGGTGAGAAGTTGTGATCAGGGATGTCTATCCAGTTAAGTGTGAGGATGGATGTCCCACCGACATCTTTGGTTGTAGCAAGTCGCGGTAAATCACGAATTTGTAGAATTTGGAATAAATGAGCTGGCTAGCCATTAGATCGGCTCCCAGTGGATGAATATTATATGAGCTTGCCTTGAGTAATTAGTTCGTGAACTTCAAACTAATAGGTGCAGTTGAAATGTTCAGCCAGTGAATCAATACTCGCTGATGTTGGTGACTGGTGTTCACGGATTGGGCCAGCGGATTCCCTTCCACTGGTTGTAAGGTCGATAATCGTATCCCGTGTGTAATAAAGGACCTAGTTTCGATACTTAACCCTGATTGCTTACTGCTGAAGAATTGCCGACTGGAACAAAGCACTAGTCCAGTACTGCCCGGCTTTCAGCGATTCTCAAACCACCACCCCCTTTCCGTGCTCCAACTTGATTGAAATCAATCAAATTCAAGTAGATCTTCGGGTTGAAAATTATAAGAGGAATATATTTTTAACGCTTAACGAAGAGATGTGTTAGGTTCGAACCCATAGTCACCTAGTCATTCGCTAGACACTGATTCAAATCACACTGTGACCTAGAATACCGATCAGTTCATGTAATCGGCGTACTGCCAATGATTCCTAAACAAGCCTAGTGAAACAGTTGTCCATTAATCCCTGATTGGTTTTCAATGGTTCTCTAAGTGATATCAATCCGTGATCAACTCGTAAAAACAAACCTAATCCTTACGAATCAACTATAGAAAAAAAACATATATATACGTTTCGACAGCGCGCTTTTTAAAATTATTTATCTTTCAATGATATGAATAAATCTAATTTCTAGAAAAACGTTGAACAGTATTTTTTTCTCAGTACTGCTTTCCTACCTTTCCTTAATTTTAATCAATTCCCAGTTGATGAAATTCATTTTTTTCTCCCTGTCTATTAATTTACGCTTCAAATAAACCAAATACAGCGAAACAATATTGCTACTTACTTACTTACTTACTGGACAATATTTCAAAAAAATAAGAATTGGTTGGAGGGTATTCATCATGATAAGCTGACATCAGTAAGTGAACCATTGGAAAATCAGCGCTGGAGCACTGGATAGCTAGCTGTTTCGTCAGCCTAGTATGTGACTCTTTATCAACACGCATCTATCCTGCGGGATTCGAACCCAGTGCTTTTTGATTACAAAGCGAGCTAGCTCTTAGACCATTTAGTCACTGGGACCCTATCCAATGGACAAAACTAGGACGAAACAGCTGTCTGGCGGTACTCCCAGCTGATTTTCAAGTGCTTCTCCAACTGATATCAGCTCATGATGAAATCCTCCAACCAATTAAAGGAAATTCCTACAAAAATCAATACCCCAACCAATATTTATTGAAATATGGAACTATTTTTTACCTCCGGTACAGATGTTTATTTTCTGTTTCTCTGTATGGGGTAAATAAACCTTTTCACATATGTGAAAAAAAGGTATTTCAGATCGAATTCAACTGTAAATATGTTTGCCATTGATTCAGAGATTATTATGGATTCTAAGACACTGCGTTTGTGCAGGATTTGATTAGTTTTAGCCTGGAATTCGGCGCATACATGACAGAGGTCGAACCGTAGATTTCTGGCTTACCAGGTGGGAACGGTATGGGATTCGGTCACTGAACTGAAGCTTGGTGGATTTTATGCGGCTGATGTATTCTCAGCTCAAATCATAGCATCATTCCAAGAATCACTAGTTATCTGCATAACAAATAAATGAAGGCGAAAGGAGGTAGGATAGCGATAAACAGTGTAATGTTTTTCATTCGCATAAACTTTAGAAGTAGGTGACGTTATTCTTAGGTGAAATTTATACTAATAAACAACAGATGGTTTGAAGTGGCGAAACAAAATCTTTTTAAACTTAATTAATAATTATTCAACACTTGCTGGCTTCAATACTGTCCGACTAGACTTCATTAGATAATGATATATGATATGTTTTTGATTATTGCTTGATTTCACACCGTATTTTTGGGTACAAGTATGGAATTTTCAGCATGTGATATCGGTGGCCCAAATTTTTAATATCAAGTGTGCATCAGCAGGGAATCGAATCCTAATTCTTGTGTATGGTTGGCGAGAGTTCTAACCAGTGTGCCTCATAATCGCATTGTTATAATGATGCTTAAATCCGATATGGTTCAGACTACAAAATAATGTAAAACTACGGTTATCGTTCGGAGAAGGTAAATGTTAGGTGATGATCTCATTTAATTTGCGAATTAAAACTTCTTTAAACTGAGTCGAGTCATAAAAAGCATCTCAAACAAACTACAGACCTTCATTAACAGCTAGCCGTCTTCGCTCAATACTCAAGATCAGATGGTCGGCCAGAAAAGATCAGCAACAGAGATCTCTGGCAATGAGAGAACCAACGCAGCAGGAACCGATTGTGAAACAAATAGGCACGAAGAAATGGAGATGGATTGGTTGGCCATACTCTGAGGAAACCATCAAGTGACATCGCTGGACAAGCCATTGCTCAAGTGGAACCCGAAAGGGAAACGGCGAGTTGGTCGTCAGTGCAAGAGTGACTTGGAGGAGGTCATGTGAACAGGAGATGAAAACGCGTGGGCAGACATGGAGCCAGGTGAAGACTCTAACAGAGACCCGAACGCAATGGATACGCACGGGTGAAGCCGTGTGTTCCTCTAGGAATTAATGGGAAAATAAAATAAAATATAAAACTGAGGCGAAAAAGAGTGAAAAGTTGATTGCAGTGAGGGAAAACATTTTTTACCGACGAAAATCATCAACTGAGCCATTGTTCATGTATGGATAAGAAATGAATGAGAAATTTCCACAAAAACCAATTTACGATCTATGGTCAAATTGTATAGAATGAGATACTGAAACATTATTATTATTGTTTCCTTTAATTCCTAGAGGAACATAGGGCTTCAGCCGTCTGTCTCCATTGCGTTCGGTTCTCTGTTAGAGTCTTCACCTGGCTCCAAGTCTGCCCTCACGCTTTCATCTCCTCTTCACACGACCTCCTACTCTATGTCACCCTTGCACTGACGAACAACTCGCCGCTTCCATTTCGGGTTCCACTCGAGCGATGGCTTGTCTAGTGATGTCACTTGATGGTTTCCTTCCTTCCTTTGAAGTTGAATCTGGTGGCCATTATCCTGGGCGAGATCGCCTCCTATTGCATCAAGGCCTTCGTTGCCGTTGATGACATCATGATAGCCACGCCCTCGGTGTGCATGTGGTTATCCTCTGGGTGACCGGAGTAGATCACGGACTCACCCGCTGACAATTTGGTGAGTCTATTCCCGTTCCATCTGCTTTCACAAATCCCCAGTACTTGAATTCTGTATCTTTTCATTTCGTTTGCCATCTGGGCAGCTTTGTCAATCTCGTACATGGTGCTGACATTCCATGTCCCCACACAGACGTTTTCTATTGGCTCAAGGAGATTCATCGTGCTGAAGTTTCTGCAGCAGCTTTGTTTACAGGGTGGAGTTGCTAGCCTCACGCCTGAGAGGGCGATTGTTACATTAAAATATAGTTTAGAGAGAAGTGATCTTGTGGGTTGCTCCCCTTAAAACCAGGAAAACAAGGAATAAAACAATCAAAACAACACCAGCACAGGAAAATGATTCACAACAAGAAGGGTAACAAGCGACAAGAACAATAATAATATCACAGTCAAGTACAGTTAACCAAAATGATACCAAAATCATAGACTCACTGACTTGAGCCAACTTGAACATGTAAATCCATCAATACATGCAATTATAGACATCACTTAGTGTTAAACAAGCACAGAGTGGCAAATAGATAGTTATAGGTATTATCCAATGACAAAGTTTATATCCAAAGATTTAGTGTTTCAAAGGCAAATAATTGCAATAGTGTTTTGCAACTTTTTGGCAATATATTCCACAAAAATAAGAGTTTCAGGTAACTATGTAAATGTAACGTGGTAATCGAAAAGCGCGTCAAGTACATCCGGTACTTAAACATAAGGATTAACATTGTTATTATAACAAAATTAAACAGGACGTTTGCGTAAAAAACATTTTTTTATTCCTTCACGTTTCCAGTGGAAAACAGGACCTCAAGCTAGAGGCTTGAAGTTTCTGTAGCAGTGTTTATTTTTACAGGATGAGGTTGCTAGCCTCATGCCCAACCTTTCCTCTTTACCAGCTTTATTTCTAGCTTGGCAAGGTAATGGAGTTCGTTGGCTGGGGATCGAACCATGGACCATGTGCATGGTCGGCGAGCATCCTAACCACTGTGCCACCGACGCACCCATAAAAAAAAAACATACCAGGATAATAATATTTTCAGTATATTGGCTGTTTTGAGAAAAGGATAAATAAAACAAACTCCATCGGCAGTACGCAACATCAAGTCCGAAAACGTATTCTAGGACATTGTCAGGTCTGATCAGACGGTGGAGGGAAGAACACTATGGGTTGCTGTATCAGCGAAAACCTTGTCTATTCTAGACATTGGGCATCCTCTCATGACTACTTCACATTCCTCAGTTTTGCAGGAGTACACAATCTATACACAGATGAATCACTGGCAGGCACATTAAGACGTGAAACTAGACTTCAGAGTTCCGCTGCAATACATACATTCACTCGCTCCAGTATGGCTAGGGTAATGTTTTTTGTCAGTATAATTAAAATTCTCACTATTTTTATTTTAGTATCACTCTGTTATTGTTTAATAATAAATAACATTGGATTTTCATACAGATTTTTCTAACTTCCAATTAGTAGTCCCCCTATTAGGTTAAACCTCACATTACATAATGCATTTTTCGAAGACAAAATTTGCCAGTATCTGATTGGTCTAATGACTTCTTTCTTAAAAATATAAATACGATTGCACAGCTTATGAGAATGAATCGTCGAAAAAAAACTTTTCTTCGCTGTTTACGTGCTTTCTTTTAAAAAAATTCGACTATGCACTGGGGCAGTTCTGCTAGCCATTAAATTACTGCTACTCTGAAAGAGGTAGTGCTTTATTTTTCATGAAAAGTTAAAAAAATATGCAGAATTCTTCTAGAACAACACATTTAAGCGAACAATATTCTTTCCGATTAGATCTCATCAGGCTTAACTCTAATATGTATAAGTTTACAAATAAAAATTCAAATATGAACCAATCATGGTGTTTTGTTAATAGGATAATAAGACAAGGCAAATAAATTGTGCAATTAGTCATAATAGTAGTAATAATAATAAAAATGGTCTTATCAATAATAAGGATGAAAAAGTGAGGCAACCTGTGATAACACGAATAATGAAAAACAGCATGATTAAACAAACAAATGTTAAGGTAGACGTCGTAGTCAATAAAGGTTTGTAAAAACAAATGAACCGATTAAGTAATGTTAGATTGTAAGAGAAGGAAATGAAACACATTCATAATGAAGATAAGATTAAGGGATGATAAGAAATGGGTTGAAAATATAAACAAAGGGTGGTGTAGAAGTCATCAGTTGGTTATGTCTTAATAGGCCAACAAGGGAGGGATAATGGCTGTACGAACTTCTTTTGAATACATAGTTTAGGTTTAATAGTTCGAATGCCTATCGCCTCAGCCGTGTGCAGTAAACGAATACGAAGTCTATTGGAAAGATTCAGTGGGACTTACTTTGAAGCTCTCTTTTTTTCCACTACACTACATGATCACTATCAACTAAATGTGATAAAATTGAGCTACGGATTGTTTTTGTCTGTCCTTTGCTAAACCACGATGGGAGATGTTCACTAACACGTTGGCTCAGCTGTCTAGTAGTACGCCCAATATAACTGTCACCGCAGGTGCAGTTGAATTGATAAATGCATGTAGATGTGGCGAAACTATCGAGCTTATCCTTCGTTTGCGTCCCAATCATTCGTCGGTTAGAGAATGACAAACATACGTGTGCTGCATAAAATGTTCTTCGTATACTCTTTGAAAGTCTTGGGAATAGAACCTCACTTGACAAGTCACCATTAAATTGTAACTTAATAAATAGAGGTTTCTTACGTGCAATCAGAGTCTCCGGTTTTTTCTACGATGTTTTCATATGTTACTTTATGAAACTACTCGGATAGCCTATCTCCATCAAAGAATCGTGAATATATTCCAATTCCTCTTGTAAGAGGTCATCCGTACATATATTTCTTGCTATGCTCGCAAGACATTTTACAACATTCCTTTTATATTTAATGGGCACGAAACTAAGGAAGTCTGTATATTGCCTTATGAATGTGCTTTTTCTATACACAGTATTTTTCTGGCATAATTCAGTGCTTAGTATTTTCTCTGCATTCAGGAAGTTCAGGTAAGTTGGCAGCCAACAGTATTCCATTCGATATTGCATAAGTTGATTTCAAGTAACACACAGTGATCGTCAGCTTTAATATATCTGGATAGTCGTATCAGTTAGTTAGACAGCTTCATTATTTGATCTCAGTTGTCCGCTTGTTGTTTGATGCCACTTTCCACTATCTCTGGTATAGGCGTCCTATCATACCGTTTGAACATGTGCGGTGTTGAATCGATAAACAAGGCTTCAGTGATTAAACTATCTCTCCACATCTTTTGTAATGAAGCATAGAAAAGAAATTTCGAATAGGAAATATTATCGAATAATAATAGTTACTGAGAAAATTGACTGTGTATATGATTTCCATAGTAAATACATGGATCGAATACACCTGTCTAATTGAGTCTTTTAAATAAATTTAATAGTTTCCCGTCGATTGATTGAACTGAAGTGCTCTGTCTCTGGTTAACATGTCGGCCTCTTGTACAGATTCTTCGACGATGTCTAGGCATGTAATTAGAAGATAAATGGTAGATGTTGACAAGCAGGGATATCCAGTATGCGCATTTCGTCCTGTTTTGGACTCTTCAACTGTGTGTATCGGTATCTCACAGTGAGTGATGTTCCCACCGAGGCTCATACCCGGTGCATCTGCACAAGAAGCCGACATGTCGACCTGAAACTTAGTCCTTCGGTCCAATCAATAGACGGGAAAATCGAGAATATTTAATATGCCCCACTGCACAAGAGGTAGCTGTTGTGACTCAAGTGGTCTAGTGGATAACGCTTTGGCGTCTGAAACTGTGAGCACTGGGTTCGGGCCTCGGTCGGAACATCATCACTCACCACATAATTCAGATACATCTCAAATAGGATGAATTGCGCGTTGTCCTGGATTCCGCTGCTAGTCACCATCCACCGATTAACGTCTACATGATTGTTTTTGGATCATTACTTCTTCAGCCTGTACCCCAAATATATTGATCTCCCTCCCTTTGAGAAGTATGATCAAATCTTCTACATGATTTTGAAGGAGTTATTAAATGGAGCTGAGTTTTGTTCATTCACTAGGTTTTCTTTAACTGCGCTATGGACAAAATATTTAGATTCGAATATTTCATTTTCTTATGGGCTGTACTCCTGACTAACAGGCTAGTACTAGTGAATTACTAGTTTCTATGTGAAGTTAGTTCGTTGCAAAGGCTACTCTGAAATTATATATATTAGTACTGAACACAAAGGTTTAATTATTGCTCAGATCTTGTTGAAAGTACACAATCTCTAACCCTATACTTTGTTCTTCTAATAACGTATTAGGTGGATGCTAATTGGGTGTTTTTGCTAGAAATATCCATCCAAAAATATATTGGGAAAAAAAATAAGAAATGCACTTTAATTTCTAATAAATCCTAATTAGGAATTTAAAAGCTGTTTTGAAGTAAGGTGGTGTTTTTTTCCTTTTAATCTCCGTGTACTCAGAATATCCACATACTAAAGAATTGGGCCAAAAAAAAACTGAACTCATCCCAACACAGTACCTGATTTTCATTCAAGTTCAGCTTTCGAATACTCATTTAAAATAAATTAATTTATAGGGAAGAAGAGGACAAAATACTTTGTTAGATGGTGATTCATGTTAGAATCAAAAATGCGCGTTTGATCCTTTTTGGGACTCATCACCTGGATGTACTTACATTCCCCTCTGGGCGATGTTGTTCCCTCTAGAGCACTTGAGCCGTGCCAGCCATCTATCAGGTATTAGTCACTGATAGTGTATAATTCAGTTTTGATTCTCCCAATATTTCAACAGAGGCCACATACTTCGATCGACTCAGTCTACATGAAATGAAAATTCAGCAACAAACAAGAAAACATAGAATGGAAAATTGGTTACAAAATTCAATAATGAAAAGTACTGCATAAATTTTGTTATGTAAGAATTCAGAGGAGTAAAACTGAAGGGGGCAGGTTAAACTTTAGATACCAGTAACTACCAATGAGCGAACGATGTCGAATTATCCCATGGGATTCACGAACGTAGTTCATTGTTGTATAGCGCTTGATACATTTCAAATGCGTGCTCTTACAAGGTTGCGTTTGTTTTCAATTCGAGGAGGATGGTGTCTTTCAGTATTGCCTGGAATTAGGCTTGCTTCGAAAGGAGAGAAATTGGTCGTGTGGTGGTGTAATGACTCTAAACATCTATGCCAGGTCAACTGATGGATTTGTCCATCGTTGTGGAATATGCTGGAAGCGAGTGAGTAGTAGAGAGGGTAAGCTACTAATCTTAATATTTCGTAGGAACTTATTTTGCTAGGTCGCATCTCTCCCTAACCCAGATTTTGTATATCTGCAACTACTGGGTATTGAAACAACCAGTGATAGCCGCAGCTGCCGAGACGGCGAACAGCCTCGTCTCAACAGTTCAGTGGCACCAGCTTTGCAGAGACATCGCCTGATGGAAAATGGAGAGAATTACTTTGCTGTTAGGCGGAGACGACGTAGTAGTGCATGTGGATGAGACAGTGTTGGTGAAGAAGAAATACAACCGTGGTCGTCAGAGAGTGAACAACATTTGGGTCATAGGTTTATACGACACGTCCCTCCGAAAAGGATTTGTTGAAAGAATATCAGACAGGAAGGTGACTACTCTGATACCTATTATAACGCGACTTGTCAAACGGGGATCAATTGTACATACTGACGGGTGGGAAGGTTACAATTCATTGTCATCCCTCGGATACATTCATCACAGAGTGAACCACTCCAGTGATTTCGTGGATCCACTTACAGGGAATCATACAAATTCCATTGAAGGATTTTGGGGTCGATTGAAAAATAGGATATGGGCTATGAATGGCTCTCAAAGGGATCTCATTTATAGTCATTTAGGTGAATATATGTATAGAATGTGGTGTGACTTCTCTATTGACATTCCTATGCTGAATTGGGAGATGTTTCTGTCCCATGTTAGGGAAAGATACCCATTGTAACCGTTTTATTCTTTTTTTATGCATTTTTCTATAATTATACGTTTCCACTTATCATAAACGTCTCTGTCATGTGAATGGTCCGCTCAAGGTCGTTTGCTGATTAGTTGTTACTGGTGTCGAAAGTTTAACTTTGACAACTGAAGCTAAGGCTATGGTAACAAATGAGGATAGATCACACATTTCTAAAAGGGAAGTTCAGGTTTTGGCCTATGGCATGCTACCAATTTAAGTGCATGAAAAAGATATCAGCATGATCATTTTGAATGGCTTCATCATACCTCAGAACATATCAATCTGAATGAAGTCTCTGTTGATGCTTTGTGACCAATAGGAATAATTATATGCTATAGAATTCAGCCTTCGGCTATTCTGATTTCTCCTTTCGACAGTCATGCTAGCTGATGTACATGGACACAACTAGACAATGTCCTGCTCGTATAGCCTGAGTACCTTGTTTATTTCTACATAATTCTGATCTTATTTTAAAACTTGTGCGTTACTTTGTGTGAATCAGCTTGAAAGGAAAAGAAAACAACCGTACCTTTTATGAACAATTCAAGCAAAATAAGCCAGCTACACAAATTACCCTGGCAACTTGAATTACTGACGTGCCACAGCCAGAAACAAAACACTGACATAAACTTTAACAACACGTATCTGTTTTTTTCAAAAAAACAGGACTGACGATACAGCGAGGAATTTTAAGTATTTTTAGTGCAACTTAAGTGAGTCAGACAAGTCCTCATGTAAAATGAATATCTTTTCGAAGATTCATCGAGAAAACATAAAGTTAAAGCAAAGGCTGAAATAACCTAGCTGGTGGCAAAGAAACTGCTGTATGTGGACGATGAATTTAAAAGTGATTTAACTGCTGCGGTCCTAAAGAACCGCTTTTGCAGATCAGTGTGAAAAGCATTCTTTGTGGCTGAGCTAAAGGTCAAATTCTATAACCGACAAGTGATCAATGGTTGTGTGAAGTATAAACTGCGGCTTTGAGCCGCTTTAATGTGTGTGTTCATAAACACACCTAATCCTGCGGAGCTACTTAAATCGGCCGCACAAAGCGTACACTTTCCAAACGCATCTCTAAACATCTGGTATGGTTAGCAAAAAGATGATTCGCCAATACAACCCGAAACTCGGAATAGAGGAAACGTTTGTCCAGTCTCTTATTGTACCTTGGTTTTAACCTCTCAATTAGTCGTTCCCTGTAAAAATCTTATATCATATTTTGTAATTTTCAATTTCACCCTTAGTTTGCCTTTAATTTAAAAATTGATGGAATATCATCACTCTCGCATGTTCCTTTTGTACATTTTCACACCCTCTTCACACTTGTTAAATTGACACTCAACTACCACCTTTATTCTCACTCGATAGCAATTTTAACCGTATCGAATTTCTAACACTTTCTACATTTGTGCCGTTGAGTATTAGGTAATCTATAACTCTCATTTTTTTACTGCTAAAGCCAGTTCTGAGTAATCATATAAATTATACCGCCTCGTATTATCAATAATAGACTACTATGCATTTTTGGTAAATATAAGTACAAGTATTGGTTTTGTAGGGATTTTGTTTGATTGCATGGAGGATTTCATCTAGTGGGAAGCCGTGACCAGTAAGGTACAGCAGGTTGAAGATGAGGCAGTAACTCACCGAAGAAGACATTGCGAAATGGTTGCGCTATGTCGAGCATGAATTGGCAGAAGTTAGAATTCAAGGACCATTGGATTGGATCCCAGTGACTCAATGGTCTACGACCTCGCTAGCCTTGTAACCAGAAGGTCCTGGGTTCGAGCTCAGGCGATGGGTGCATACTGATGAAGAGTCCTAAACTAGGACGAAACAGCTGTCCTCTATGAAATATAAGTACGACTGTACAGCCTGTGAAGATGATTTCGTCGATAAAGAAAATTTTCTTCGCTGAACTGCCTTTTATTTTCTTCATCTAATTTACTCAACAACAATAACAAAAACAAGAACACTACATGGCATGGGTTAACAGAACTGCCAGTAGCAACTTTTGAGCCATTAGCAGTAATGATTAGTTCCAATATGTACAAAAAAGTGTAGTAATACTATTAATGATAATAAAATCTTTATTCCGGACAGTATTCATAAGGTGTACAGAATTGTTATAGGAGTTTATCGCATGATATTTTTTTTCCCTTCTTACAATATCTTCACGTAAAATCATTAATTTACAGTGCATCCTTCCTGTGTGACAAAATGTTCGCTAAACTAAAGTAAAAAACCATTCCATTTTGATATATTTGTTTTGTCTCCTTCAAAAAATCCATAATATCGATGTAGTTGGAACCCAGCTGTACGATATTCAGAAGTACATTTTGAGACTCAAGAACATACCCGAAGAACAGTTATCTCTCATGGATTGGAACATGTTGCCACCTAGAATCAAGCTATTCCTCAAGCTTTTAGAATGAACCTGCGAATCAGAAGCTTGGAATAAAACATTTGAAATACACCCAACAGTAGATAATACCATTACAGGGGTCATATCTTAATCGATTGAAAACAAACCGAAGGAGAGAAAATATATATGAAGTAGAGAGATTGAAGCTTTTGGTAGCCCATGTTTTAGGTAGGCCACCTAAAGTGAAAATTATAAGATTATTGAAATAGTGTCACCGTAAATTACAAACATGAGAACATCAAAGAGCCATTTAGTTTGCGAATTACATAGTGATTTATAAGCTTGATGCTCAACTCTTTTATTTTTATCACCTAAGATGTGGGTGTGCCAAATAGGTTATCGTTGAGTTTTTGTACTTAATTGTGAGAGCATTTCATCTTTTATAATGACTTCTAGCCCTACCTGGTACGGTGAGTTGGCAATAGAAAGGGTAGAGAAAGTCACACAATAGGGATTTAGTTCCGGTGTTTGTTGACTACAATAGTAATCAGCTGTCTGACTTAGTGGCGCACCACTTGTCCTGCTGACAACCTTCTTTTATCAATATGACATACACCTTTTTGAGTAGCCCAGGAAAAACTAAGCGAGAGCAGTAAACAACAATCAGTTAGATGCGGGAGTTAAACAAAGTACAATACTACAGGTTGAGTGATTCTTAATTGTCGTAACTTCTTACTGTAGTAGGTTAGAAGGAACATTTTCTTAGAAATCGACAAGATACGGGATGACTGACGAAGAAAGATGAGGAGATAGAACTATTCAAAGTTATTTTATGCTTAACTTAGTGCCCCCTATGCTACAAGCATCATGTAAATAGACCAGTTCTTTTATATCATATTTTTATTATGAGGTTGATTTCATGTGAAGGCGACAAATCAAATAAGGAGAAAGAAGGGAAGAAAGCACTGAACCTTGAAAGAAATCGGCTTTAATAAGCATTTAAGAGGAAGATTCGTCTCTATTAGTGCATATTTACCACAGTAAGAGATATCTTAGCCCAAACTTGCCATATAAAAGAGTTGACAGCATTGCAACTCAGTTTAACTGATGGTTGCTTCGTCCCAGTTTAGGACTCTTTCATCGATAGGCATCCACGATTCCACCAAAGATCAAGTCCAGAAGCTTCTTTGTACTTGGCAAGCCCGGTGATTATTCCTCTACTGGTCCCAGGGAGAACACTGTCACTCACCATCAGGTAGCTATTTGCAGCTGACGAGTAGCAAGTAGGATGAAAGGCACAACCAAGGTTCTACTACTGCTAGTCGCCACCAGTGGAAACCACAGGTTTACAAAAATTCATGCTAATTGCAAAGTATTAAAGCAATAAAGAATTCACTGGCGTTTGTCTTCTTTAAGGTATAGTTCATCATATAGTCATTCAAATGTGTTATGTTACACAAATCACAGAAAGCATCAATGTAATAAATATTGTAATAACCTTCTAATCGATAGTGATTGTTCAATATTATTGATATTGTATTCACGGTGTATTTACAGGTATTAAATGTATTTGTTTAAATTAACTGATGAAGAAAGAAGAAAGTCATGTGATCCAGCAAGTAAATCGGAAGATAGTGTAACCTACTCTGGCTCGTAGTAAATATACATCATTGTATTTCAACAAACAATGAATCAGGCGAGGAATTTGCAAATGACACGATCACGATTAAGATCTAGGTTGTCTCCTTGACGCTGAAGAATGATATTACATTACAATTAATAATAATACTTTCAAAGTTGGTTTGTAAGGATTAGATTTGCCTTCATGAGTTCGATCACGGATTGATATCAGTTAGGGAACCATTGAAAACCAATTAGAGAGTACTGAACAGCTGTTTCGTCAGCCTAGTTTGGGAATCACCAGCAGTACTCACTCACGCCGTGAGATTTGAGCCCAGCGCCTTCCAGTTACAAGGAAAGCTAGCTAGCTCGCATACAATTCAGCCACTGGGACCCGATTCAATGGCCAGCTAGCCTATTAATTCTAACTTCTATCAATTCGTGATTTACTGCGACTGGCAACAACCAACTTCGTCGGTTGGACATCCATCTTCACACTTAACTGAATAGATCTCACTAGTTAAGACTGCTCACTGGAACTCCAGTAAACTCCGTCCTGTAGCAAGTCTCTAACGAGCTTCAGAATAATTTTCAAGAGTGAGGTGCAATCAGTTAAGTGTGAGGATGGATGTCCAAATGATGACAGTGGTTGGTGCCAGTCGCGCTAAATCACGAATTGGTGGGAGTTAGAATTCATGGCTTGGCTGGCCATTGAATCGGGTCTCAGTGACTTAATGGTAAACGAGCTTGCTTTGTAACCAGAACATCTTGGGTTCAAACCCCATGGAGTGAGTGAGTACTGCCTAGGCTGACGAAACAGCTGTCCAGTGGTCAAACATAGAAATAATAATATTAACAAAACTTTATTTCAGGCAGTATGCGAATAAATAGTGTAGAAGTCTTCAGTGGTTAGGACTCTTGCCGACCGTGTACATGCTCTGGGGTTTGACCTCCTGCCGATGCACCCCTTTTATCAATGGTTAACCTGCAAAATTTGGGCTACCAATATCAAATGCTGGGAATTCCATAGTTCTACCAAAAAGTACTGTGTGGAATCAAGCTATACTCAAAAATATATATTTATTTTCAGAATATTTGCTCTTCATACACAGGACTCATATGTAAAGTGACAATTTGAAGTGAATCATGTGACGTCGCTCTTTTTAAAATTCGGAGAAGACCCACTCTGCAAGCTTTTTCTTCATTTCCTTCAAGAATTGCACAGCGTTTACTTAGAAGCTAATTAAATATGCACCCGAGTTCATGCAATCATCATCTGATATAATAACGCCATTTAAACAACGAGAAATACAGAAAATTTTAGGCTTTTTGATAGATGAAAATTCTAGTAGCCCAGTGGTTTAAGCAGGTCGCCATTCTATATCAGTTTACTCATAACACTAAATAGTGTTGAATACATTTGATATTTGTGAGAGAACCATTGGAAAACCTGCAGGGAGTACTGGACAGCTGTTTCGTCTTATTTTGGTACTCTTCATCAGTACGCACACACCGGGACTCCAACCCAGGACCTTCGGGTTACAAAGGCGACCTCGTAGACCATTTAGCCACTGGGACCCGATCCAGCGGCCCATGAATTCGAACTTCTGCCACTTGTAACCAGAAACTTCAGGGTTCGAATCCCGGTGTCTGCCTACTGCAGAAGAGTCCCAAACTAGGACGAAACGACTGTCGAGTACTACCAGGTTTTCCAATGGTTCTCTAACTAATGTCACCTCATGATGAAATCCTGCAACCAATCAAATCCCTACAAACCAATACTTGAACATTTGATATTGTAAACCATTGTGAATTTCAACCTTGGACTGGATGATTTATAAATGCTGGTTAGCACCTCAAGTTGGTAGTTCCACATCGTACTAGGCAGGATTCGTCACCTGTATGTACCTGTTTCCTCAATTACTAACATGTCTTGAAAGAATGAAACCAAATTCTAAGCATCGTAGGTCTGTTAGTTGTTAACACTGTCCCATTTCCACTAAATTTTGATTGCTGTACATAAGCACACTTTTAAAATGCATTGGGTTCCAAGTGAGACATATGGCTTCAAGATTTTTGAAGTGTCATTTGTCGGTAGAACTGTTTTAGTATGGTGAAGTTTCTAGCGTCATGCTCAACCCATTATTTTTTTTTTGCATGCGTTGGCCGAGAGTCGAACCTGAAACTTACTCACGGCCAGCAAGCATACTGTCACTAAATCGACCAATTTTTCATCTCTATTTTATGAAGAAAATCACTGAGCTACTCAAATATGTAATTATATTTTGTTACAAAACCAATCGTATAAGTGATCAGAACAGTGGTAATTACCTGTCGGAAGCGTGATGATGAAATTCTCCCCTTGAAGTAGTGACACTATTTTCCTGAGGCGAGATTCCTAGTCAAATGATTAGTCGTCCTTTTATTCAAGTCATCTATTGGTTAGAAGAGGTTTGGAAGTGCATCTGTTGGCAATCGAATTCTAGAATCGTTTGATAATCCTCTTCTTCTAGACAACTAATTAACAACAGTGTTGTTACTAACTTGAACACTCCAACTAATTTTGTTAACATTAATCATTCATCTTCTCGACTGCATATCATATTTCTGACGTTTTCATATCATGTGTTGGTTTATGTGCTGCTTATTCTATTTGTCTTTGTTCCTCCTGTTTAATCTCTGACTTGAATGCTGCTGTTTGTCTTTGAGTCTAGGTCACTCTGACTTTGAATTGTCTTCAAGAATTGTTTTTTAGTGCTTGAGTCTTGTCTCGTTGGCAGAGTTTTCATTCCACCTGGGTGGAAACATTCTTCGTTTTAGTCTCAGGTAATTCATAAAGTTGTACTCTTGTTACTACTAGATTTGTAGAGCTGCCTAACAGCCTGGTTGAGATAATTGTGCGCTTTGGTGGATAATAATTGTTGAATAGAACCGCTAATTTTATTGCAAATAATCGTTTTTTTTTATTAGCAATGAGGCATTTTTTTCAACTGAGGTTAACTTAGTAACATTTCTGAGCAGTTGTACGGTAGACATTAATGATCTGTTCACCGAGACCACAACACATGCATCTTGGTCGTTAGACCCTCCGCTACACCTCAACAGAGTTTGAAACTGCTAACATTCAGCGTATCAACCGAAGGCTTACTAAGTCGACTGCTTATAATTAATCCTCTTCCATACTATCTCTTAGCATTTTACCACTTTCCTTTTGCTAGTATCCACATACTTGTATAAAGTCTATTTTGCTTACGACAGCGGGATGTCATTCATTTTATTTTAGAGAGATTTCAGTACTTTTTATGCGGTTTTCCTCTTTTGAAAAATCAGGAAGAAATTGACCATAGCAACACGTATCAAATTCAGATAGACATTGATTTTCATCCCTAACTCTTTCTCTGACCTAGACGGAACATTATTTTGGTAAGCACATTAAAGGACAATCCATTATGTATGCATAAAAAAATTCAGCGATTTAAGACATATTGATATAAGTGGGTTTTTTTTTCTCCTAAGTACTGGTCAACACTACAGAATTTCTATAGAACTTGTGAAAGTGTAATAGGAAGTCAGTTAAAACTATTGAAAGAACTTATTTTAAGATGTACAATGAATGCTCATTTCTTATTCAATAAGGAATACTGCAGACAAATTAGTGGTGTAGCTATGAGTTCCCCATTAGGTCCAATCCCAGCTGATTTTTTCCTCGCTAAATTAGAGAATGGACCGCTGAAAGGAGTAATTAATGACATGGATTTCTACTGTTGATATATGGATGATACATTTGTGGTTATGGAAGACGAGAATGATGCAATGGACATCCTTGACAAGTTTAATGATGCATATTCAGCAATAAAATTTTCCATAGAGAAAGAAAGTAATGATAATATCTCATTCCTAGACGTCTTCATGGCGAGGAAAGAAGATGGCACACTAAGAGGGAGTGTGTATAGGAAACCTACAACAAATGGTCTTTTTTGAGTTTTGTATCCTTGGAATATAAACGTAACCTGGTAAAGTGTATGGTTCATAGTGCCAGGTTAATCTGTTCAGACGACTGCCTCAATGAGGAGCTTAAGATTATTAGAGAATTACTTAGGAAAAATGGTTATCCAGATAAATTCATTGAGATGAATATGAATTCAGCATCAAGGAGAGTCAGTATGTCTACAGTTCCGAAAAAAACAATGTTCATAAAATTGCAGTTCCTCGGTGACAACATCAGAGAAATAATAACACAGAGCCTGAAGAATACAGTTAAAAGAGCTTATTATGCAGCAGAGGTACATTGTCTCTTCATGACTAACCCTATTTTACTTTCAAGAAATAAGGATAAACTACCTAAATTTGCCTCCGATATGTGTATCTACCAGTTAGACTGCACTTGCGCAGCCAGCTACATTGGGCGCACAATTAGGCAGGTTTATCATTGTATTTCCGAACATCATCCAACATGGTTAAGCAAGGGACAAACAAGGTCTATTCGTAGTTCTATTTTAGCACACCTTGTTGATACTGAGCACAAAGTTGATGTTATTACTGCATTTAAAATTATTTATCGCATTCCAACTAATCTTAACTTTGCTCTAAGAGTTCGTCTTCTACAGACAGCTGAAGCAATCAGAATCCACCTGAAGAAGCCAAGCCTATGTGTTCATAAGAAATTTGTACAGCCACTTTCCTTGCCCTGGCCATCGTTACAAGAATGCATAAACAGGACTACGTCACCCCTCCCTATAAACCTTTAAAATTATAAAAATCATATTTGTCTAAATTATTTTTTCTCAACACTTCATCTTTAATTACGTGTTATCCTTGTGAAATTAATTTATTCTAACTATTTCTATCTTTTAAATGTGTGTTGATTTTCTTCGTTTATTATCAACCCATTGACATTTTGACACTGACTAATTATTGTTAACAAACATATCAGTGCCACTTGATTGGTAAACTGTTGTGTATTGTAATAAAAATGCTATGGGTAGAGCCAGAGTGAGATGAGGATCTAATTGGAAAGTAAATATTTCTTCGCTCAATCTTTCTGTTTTCTAAAACTATTCACACATAGATATGCGTCTGTGAAGGGAAATACAAAGAAAGGCAGACCAGATATGCAGTATGAACTGAGGTCATCATTCTATTCTCGCAGATTCTCATCAGCTAACTGGAAATTACTTAAAATTACAATGGCCTGCAAAAAGTGGCAACAACACCATACTTCAATGTTTCAATAGTAGTAAAGAACAGATTATAAAATGATCGCATTCGAAATGTTGTAAGCACTACAATTTTCAACTGAAGTTATCGTCAGTTTATGGGTCTTCTAAATAGAATAGGATTGAAGATTGAGGAGAAGTTAGAAACCAGAAAAATCTATAAAACAGTGTTTTTACAAAGCAAGTCAATCTAATCTGAACTCTCAAATTCATACACTGTATCAGAGTATTACAATCAAAAACTGCGGGCGAATAAGGAAACCAACTGACAAAGACACGAGTTAAAGAAAAAAATAAACAGAAGAATTTCCAGAACCACCTGAACGCTACGTGAATAATCGATCAAAATGACAATTAAGCGATATTGAATTAGATGCCTTATCTCTTCGATTCAAGTTTCATCCCCTACTCTTCAAATAGAAAACATAATATCTCACCAGATCCACACACAATGACACCACTCGAGAAACAGAAGATGCTGACTGAGGATAATGGAGCAGTGCTGAGGAGACCATATGAAAATGATGATAATGTCATGTTTAGACTTCGTAAACGCTCTGACTTCATTATAATGAATGAAACTGATACTGATACTTATGCTGTTTGTTAGATCTTTCTGGTTCCTATCTTCTCTTCCTCATTCTCCTTTGAAGGCCTATTAATTGATGGTAAGTTTTGAATTCAAAATGTTTTCTTTACTACCATTCAAACATTGAAGTATAAAGTTGTTGTCATTTTTTTCTGTAGCCTTTGCAGTTTCAGTTAATTTGCATTCAGCAGATGAGAGAAGCTGTGAAATAGAATGTTGACATCATATCATACTGCAGATTCGATCTTGGCCTTCTTAATTGAAACTGAGGCAGCGAACCAGTTGCACGAAATGATAAGTACTGTTATTCAATGTAGTTTAAATATTCCTGTTTATCTATTGAACAAAAGTGCTCGGTGTCAGGTTGATAAGTCGGTTCCCTGAACAGATGTCTCGATGATGTCAGGTCATGTAACTTGAAGTCAAATAGTGGATGGTGACTTGCATCTGAATCCAGGATGCACATTTAGCCCCTACTTGGGATTCGTCATCTGAATGTGCTTGCATTCCACAGTTAAAGATTTCATCTGCACAAGAAGCCAGCATGTCAATCTTAGACCGACCGCTTTGGTCCAATCAGTAGACGGACAAATCTAAATTGAATTATATGATTGATAATAGCTGTAGCGCAAGAAGTAGCTCTCGTAGCCCAACTGGTTTAGTGGAGAACGCCTTGGTGTTTGCGACCCTGGATTCCAGCTTCGGTGAGAACACTATCGCTCAATGCAGAATACATGCACATCCAAATGACGATGAGTCCGGAATAGGACGAAGTGAAAATCCTGGACTCCACTGCCAATCAGCATCCATCGATTGACAAATAGTGTCATTTAGTTTGCATTGGATCAACAACTTATCTGAGGTTCAGTGATTACAAATTTGACACTTTCTATTCGATTTCATAATTAAACAAGAATTTAAAATTAAAATTCATGTAACTCAGATAGACGATTTATGTCTAGTGCTAAGAAAACTGCAAAAGTCTATCGGTGAAAATCAACAGAGATGGCAGGACCTAAAGTGAACATACGAAAGACCAGGGTGATGAAAATACCTCACTGCTAACACCAACAATCACCATCAGTAGCATACATATCAAGGAGGTCACTTCTTTCACTCATTTGAGTAGAATCGTCTCAAATACAGGCAGCATAGTTTAGGATCTAGAATTCAGGAACAGGCAAACAAGGCAGACTTCCTTAAATCTGAAATCACCGCAGAAACATGTTGTAGTCAGCATAAGGAATACTTATATCAATTAAGTAATTACTTTTTATGGTTCAGAGACTTAGAAACATTTGTCATCAAAAGCATGTAGAACAGTCTGCTGCAGACTTTAAGACGGCCAGAAATGATTAGGATCAAGGAACTCTAACAACGAAACAATTAAGAACGAATTGTCTAACAACTAGTATTGAGAAGGAAATTGAGAACGGATCGTGAAGATTGTTGAGTGACTGTGAATGGGAAACGAAGAGACAGATGTCCAACAGTGACGTGAAGGAGATGCGAGCTTATGTGAGATATCATTAAGCCAGGTAAGGAGGACTGTGTGGTACAGGGTGGGAGAATAGAAATGTGTTTGTGAAGACCAATACTGCACTTAAGAATCCAAGCCATTTATTTTTATTGTTATTGTTATAACTCAGTAAACGCTTTACTCAAATAAGTTTTAATTTAGATAAATTCCACTCATCAAAATGGATTGCACATAACTAAGACCGTATAACTGTAATTCCTAGTATGTATGGTAAACAGAAATTGCTCTTTCTACCCGAACAGAGACCATTCCAATGATTCAGATAAGATATTCCAAAATAAGTCACTTTATTTTGATGTGGTTGTGTTCTCTGAGCTGGATAGTTAATTTGCGAAGCTTTTATCACCCTACTAGGTGACATCTTCAGCGCATACTTCAATTTTGAAGTGAGCTTTCAGATTTCTCCACGAGTTCACCATCAGTCATCTTTACCGGTGACCTTGGATGTGATTGGTTGTTTTTGTGCGTTTTCACACCTTCTAGGCTACTTGTATTGGAACTGATTGTTTCTTTGACTTGAAATTTGACCCTTTGTGTGTGAGGTTTCTTTGTTATCAGTTGATAAATTTTGTCAATCTCGATGTGTCTATTGATTGATGATTCCCTGGAATGCCAAGCTTCTAAAAATTCTCTAGCATTCTTGTTTTCTCCTCTGTCTAATATTTGAACATTGTCCCAATTTAAATGATGCCCGTGGTTGCCTGTATGTAGTAATATGAGGGAGTGGATATCATGTCTTTTGACGGCTAGCTTATATTCGTGGATACGAAGACGAAGGGGACGTCCAGTTTGGTCAGTGTAGTGTTTTTCGCAGTTGTTACAATTTATCTTGTAGACGATGTTGGTTTTATCTTCTTTCGCTTCTTTATCAACAGATAAGAAAGAAACCCTCACACACAAAGGGTCAAATTTCAAGTCAAAGAAACAATCAGTTCCAATACAAGTAGCCTAGAAGGTGTGAAAACGCACAAAAACAACCAATCACATCCAAGGTCACCGGTAAAGATGACTGATGGTGAACTCGTGGAGAAATCTGAAAGCTCACTTCAAAATTGAAGTATGCGCTGAAGATGTCACCTAGTAGGGTGATAAAAGCTTCGCAAATTAACTATCCAGCTCAGAGAACACAACCATATCAAAATAATCCACCTCAGCTACAAATCTTCTCTATCATATCTAAGTGACTTTATATTTGGCTTGCATATTTCTCTGCAAATGTGATTTCTTTTTTAAATGGCTTCTTCATCGGTTAGTATTCACAACGCAATTAGAATCATACTTGAAGAAAATAAGTCACGATTAGACAAAAAACACAAAAGTGGGGCATTCAGACCTCCGAATGTGCACTCAGTATGCTACTTATCTAACTGTAGTCCTAAGCATTCTGAAAATGAATAATTAGTGGAAGGGCTTAAAAGTGCTAACACTGACAAAGGGAGGTAAAAAACACCCACTGTTGTCTACGATATGTTTAATATCTTTGGTACTGTTTATTCAATTTAATGTGTGTGGGTGGTGCTTAAAGAAGTATGAGATCTTGAGTGGAAGTAAATCTCTGAACTTTAAGTGAAAACAGTCACCTTGAAAAGCGCATCACAAAACGCATCGACAAAAAAGGAATCTTCTCTATCTGTTAACAAGTAGCCTCTGGATATGCGACCACAATACACGGGTCATATACCAAGGTGAAATAATAAACAGTTAGTTGAAAAAATCAATTCAAGGAATAATGTTCAGTGCAGGTAGGCTGTAGTTCATCTTTTCTACACAAACCTGATGGACTAAGTGCCTAGAATAAACGCCTCTAATTGTATCTGTCGATTCAGCTGCTCATGTGAAGCAAGTTGCTCCAGGAACCTAACCACTAATAATACTAATAGCTGTATGCTGAACAGCTGAATTTATTGCCTAATATTTTCTCCTCATCCAGGATCTGCAAATAAAAATTTCATAATAATAATAATCACTTTATTTCACAACAATAACAATTTACAGCATTTCTTTTACATGTTGCAAAGGTTCAACTACAGGCGGAACTGACGAGGATATCAAAGCAAGAATCGGAAAAGGAAGACAAGCTTTCACTACTTTCAAGTCTGTGTGGAGGTCAACAACACTCAGCATCAAAAACAAGATCCCGATTTTCAAATCCAATGTGAAGTCAGTGCTACTCACTGTACGGATCAGAGACTTGGTGCGTCATAAAGAGCATCTCAAACAAACTACAGACCTTCATTAACAGCTGTCTTCGCTCAATACCACTCAAGATGAGATGGCCGGTAAGAATAATAATAATAATTTGCTTTATTCCAAAACAGTACTTGTGATACAGAATGGAATTCTCAGCACTTTTTCTACAGTATTGCATCCAGTTAGTACATTATCAATAAATAGAATTCTACATAGATTAAGGAAATCTCAGTTCATTATGACAACTACACATTGGTATGTCGGTAGCAAAGGTAAATCTGAAACAGTGTTTGAAGGTGTTAGAAAAGTAGGAGCTATGATGTTTACTGGCGTAAGCGGAAGAAAGAAACAAAGCAGCACATAACGGAAAAAAGAGAGAGAAAAGGAAAAGAAAGAAAGAGGATGTTGTACCTATAAATGATATGAGTTGGTAAGATGAGGTCCAGTTGTACTACTGACTATTTAATGAATTATAGGTGTCACGCCTAATGCTTTCTTTATCACACAGAACACGAGCTAAGTAGGGTATGGTTGAGTTTTTGTACTTGCTGGTGCGGGCATATAGTTTTCTATATAGGCTTCTGGTTTTACCTGATGAGATGCAAGGGGAGAGTTGTGAGTGAAGAGGGTGGTGTGAGTTAGATAAAATGGATTTGGCCCATTTTTCACATGAGTCCATGTGCCTGTCAACCAGAGAATTAACAAGCTGGTTAAGTGGCACGTTGCTTACCCTGCTGACAACATTTAACATCCTGCGTAATATGTTATAGTCTTTCTTCAGTAGCCCGGGAAAAACTAAGGGGGAACAATAGAGAATAATAGGCAGGATGCGAGAATTAACGAATTGTAGGAGTAAGGGTTGGGTAATACCAGAATGTTTTAACTTCTTAATGTAGAAGGTAAGACAGAATATTTTCTTAGAAATTGCTGAGATATGAGACGACCAGGAGAGATCAGCAGATAGAATGACACCTAGGTATTTAATTTCCGATTTAGTTTCTATTTCAGTGCCGTCTATGTTGCATACTTCGTAAGAGCCAAACAGTTTGTTTAGGTCGGATTTATGCCTAAAGGTGAAATTGACCGTTTGGCATTTGGAGGGGTTTAGAGTAAGACCATTTTCCTTGGACCACTGGCTGATTTCTGACAGAAAGCCATTAAGTTTAGAGCAGTCGCTTTGACATTTGATAGGCAAAGATACAGACAGATCGTCAGCGTATTTGACAAAATTAATGTCATTTGAAGATGGTAAGTCATGTAGAAAGAAAGAAAAGAGAAGTGGGGAGAGTACAGCGCCTTGGGGGACTCCGGCTTCAGTGAGATCAGCAACAGAGATCTCTGGGAGAAAACCAACACAGCAGGAACCGATTGTGAAACAAATAGGCAGGAAGAAATGGGGATGGATTGGCTGGCCATACTCTGAGGAAACCATTAAGTGACATCACTAGACAAGCCATTGCTCGAGTGGAACCCTAAAGGGAAGCGGCAAGTTGGTCGTCAGTGCAAGGGTGACTTGGAAGATGTCATGTGAAGAGGGGATGAAAGCATGTGGGCAGACATGTAGCCAGGTGAAGACTCTAGCAGAGAACCGAACGTAATAGAGACTCACGGCTGAAGCCCTATGTTCCTCTAGGAATTAAAGGATACAATAATAATAAAAGCAATAGGAAAAAATAAAACCCCAACAAAATCACACCACTGCTAGGTCATAGTGAATAATAAATAAATAATATAACAAATAACACATGCATTAATATGCATAATTACATTTTCTAGTTTAGTTAATGATTTAAAAGTTGTAAAAGTTCTTTCCTGATATTTATCTCTTCACACAATACTCGTGCCAAATATGGTACGGTCTAATTTTTATATTTTGTAGTACGAGCATAAATGTTTATGAAATTTCTTCCGGTCTTACCCAAAGAGATACAAGGAAACAATTGTGATTTCATCATGAACTGACATTGGTTATAGGACCACTGGAAAATGTGGGAGTAATAGGCAGCTTTCAGTGAGTACTGATGAAGAGTCCTCTAACCGATTTCAATTTATGACTAAATCCTGAAACCAGTCAAATCCCTGTATACCAACACTTGAATACCAATCTGATGCTCACTAGTGAGTGGCCCTATTAACGTAGGTAGTTATCACGGTTCTGGTGGGAATTCATGACCAGTGGGGTATACAAGGTCAGGTGTGCGACGACATTCGCTGTTAGTCAAGCCATACTGTGAATTGATAGAAGTAAAAAGTCTTGGTTTGGCCGTTGTATTGAATCCTCGGGGCTCAATGGTCTACGAGCTAGCTCACCTTATAACCAGAAGGTCCCCGGGTTCTAACTCCATGGTGTGTGTACTCTGAAGGTTTCCAAACTAGCTTTCCAGTACTCTTAGCTGGTTTTCCCATAGTCCTTCTTCGATTATACTTGAATAGTTCAGCTTAGAAATAAATAATTGAATCACCCTAACTGGCCGACGCACTCCTTTACCTCGCTAAGCCAGAACTAATGCTGGTGAAGAGGATAGGTTGGCTAGCAACCTCATCCTGTAAAATAAACACTGCTACAGAAACTTCAAGCCACTAGCTTGAAGCCCTATGTTCCACTGAGGAACGTGAAGGAATAAAAAAACTATGCATACATTCATTCTAATTCTGTCTAACCAAAATGTGCTCATAGGACTTGTCTGTTTGTTTTTTATTTTTCTTCTGATAAAGATGTTAAACGATCTACTCATATTGTAAACTATGAAAGTTTAAAGTGAACTTTAATGGGGAGTAAACAACCAGTCAACCAATGAAGATCATTCTTTGCTCTTTTCAAATACAGAACATGTTAACAATTACAGTAAGGCTATAGATGACTTCACGCAAAGATAATACACTGAATGTTGTGTCTGTTTTGTATTTTCATGAACAGTTAGCATTTGTGTCTTTAAGTGCAAATGTATTGTCTCCCTTTCCCTGATTGGTAACTTCAAGGTCAATACCAAGGTCAGCGTTCTAGGATGAATAATTTCAATCTGAAGACATTCTTTATTCTCTCATCTTATTCTACTTCAACTGATTTTAATGGTTTATTCACAGCTGAAGGACTAATACGAAATTTTTTATAAATAAAACGCCTAGATAAGGGGACAGACTGTTTTTGGAGAATTCATTTGCCTCTTGACCTGTACAATCGTATTTACATACACTTTTTCTACGAAAGAGAGTAACAACAAAAGTGATGAGTAGTCATAATCTTACCTGTTAATAATAACCAATGGATTAGGCCAGCTGAATAAGCTTGTTGTGGAGATATGTTTCACTCCCAGGAGTCTCGTCAGTTCACGAAACAGTGTCGATTGGAATTGAGCACCTCGATCGGATGTAATAGTAGTTGGTACACCGTAATTTGACATCCAACGGTCGAGGAAAACCAAAGCAACATTTTCGGCAGATGTATCGTTCAGGGGGCATGCAATAGCCCAACGAGTAAATCTATCAGTGGCTGTCAGGATATGTGTATATCCTCTTGACGTTGGCAATGGTCCCACGATATCTATATGAACGTGTTGAAACCTCCTGTCCGGTAAATCAGACGTTTTCGGCTTTGTAATAGTGTGGCGGTGTACTTTGAAGCATTGGCATTGGAGACATTCTCGTGCCCATCTCCGAATGTCAGAGTTCATTCTAGGCCACACGAAGCGTTCGCTGATGAGTCTGACCGTGGCGCGTACTCCAGGGTGAGAGAGCGAATGTAAGTGTTGGAATAACGCTCTTCGGCATCTCAGAGGAACAAACGGACGGTTAGTGCCGGTAGATACATCGCAAACTATAGTTGCATCTGATAAGGGAATAGGTACGTCCCTGAACTGTAAGGAAGAATTTTAGCGACAATTTCGAAGTTCTGCGTCGTCTCTTTGTAACTGAGCCATACGGTCGAGACTGACGACCAGTGAAGTTTCAAGATGGTTTATGTCACCTCTTTAAAGAGAATCAGCTACCTCGTTTGCGTCCCTTTTGATGTACTGTGTGTCAGTTGAAAACTGGGAGATATAGTCTAACTGTCGCGCTTCTCTTGGGGAGTGTTTATCCAGTGAAGTAGCGAAAGCATAGCACAGAGGTTTGTGGTCAGTAAAATAGTGAAATGCCGACCCTGTAGTAAGTAACTGAAATGCCTGACTGCTAGATATATAGGCAACAATTCTCTCCCAAAAGTACTGTTACGTGTCTGAGCCGGTTCTAACTTCTTCGAAAAGAAAGCAAGTGGGGTAACGTCACCATTAATCTTCTGCTGAAACACCGCGCCCACAGCTACTTGGGAGGCATCAGTGAATAAGATAAGGGATGCTTCAGAGTGGATGTGAAACAACATAACGATTTTAGATAAAGCGTACTGCACAAGTGTATTCGAGTCACGTAATAAGACGAATCGTTTAATCAATGAGATGCAATCACGATACGCATAAAAACAAAGGAAATTATAAAGTGATGCAAGAGGATGGATGTTTCACTGATGATATTGGTTGGCGTCAGTGGCGCGAAATCACGAATTAGTAGAAATTAGAATTCATGCACTGGCTGGCCATTGAATCGGGTCACAGTGACTGAATGGTATACGAGCTTGCCTTGTAATCGGAAGGTGATGCGTCTGAACCCCGGTGGGGTGGGTGCGTCCTACCGATGATTCCCAAACTAGGCTGACGAAACAGCTATCCAGTACTCCTTGGTTGGTTTTCAATAGTTCTCTAACTAATATCAATCCGTGATCAACTCGTAAAAACAAATCTAATCCTTACAAACAAACTATTGGAAAATGAGGTCAAAAGAAATCAAAAGGTTTTTACCTTGAAAGTACAAGTGGTTGAATAGATTTTTCATTTTGCATTCATAGCCGCTGTTTCTCCAACTGAGTGGCTAGAGATTCAGTAATGCAAAAGAGGAAAAGGCATACAGCTTTTAGCAGGCTATTCTTAACTTTGTAGATTAATGTGAACAAGGCGTTCGTTCCTGATAGAGCCGCTACTTCTTTTCTACAACCATGCAGGATAGTGTTCTTGGACCTTTTTAGATAGGAAAAATATCGAACGACCAATATACTTCGTTCTTGAGCAACAGATAAACCGATTTATATACACTGAAGTTGTCGGTTATGAAAGATTTGTAGCTCAGGTGGATGATTTTGATGTGGTTGTGTTCTCTGAGCTAGGGAGTTATTTACGAATCTTTCGTTGACCTTCTAGGCGACATCTTCAGAAAACACAACCACATCAGAATGAAATCTTGTCCACAAGGGTTCTGCAAACCAGTGAACGACTGAAGAACACTATTCTTAGCGTTACTGCAAAAATAATACAATATGATCGGTCAGCAATGACTTAACATACTTCAAGCAGTTATCACCAATCTTCTCCTTTAACCATATTGAATATAACTAACGTGATTAAAATTATCTCACTCCAGGTAATCATAAGTACTGGTGTTTGTATTATTGTCATTATAAGCATAGCATTATAGCAGATATTGACTTTATTTTCCCTGATAACTCAAGTGAAAAGTAACCATACGGTCTGAAGTTAAACACCTTTATCTCAAACATCTTTAAGGTCACTGTTGTGAACTAGGATTCGGCTGTCAAGATTTCTAAACTTATTCTGGATCTCCTTTCCTGGCTTTTCGACTAGCATATGAAGATTCAAGATTTAAGTTATGATGTTTCACCATTGGTGATGTTATTGCCATTAATAGAGTGAAGTCGCTAGCCTTGCACTCAACCTTCTCTCATTTTATGGGTTTAATATCAGCTAGAAAACTAGATAATGTTTAAAAATTGGCCTGAAATCGAGCAAGGATTACCTGGCGATAATCCTGCCTTCCAGTCACTGACGCACCTGATCATCTGAGTCTCGGTTATTCTCATGAAGTACCAGGTTTGATTCAATCTGTGTTTTCCCAAAAAATAACGGCAGACACACACTGAGGTTGAGCGTTAAAAGTACTGATGAAGGCTCATAACCATCTGGAGTTAGGCATGATGAGGGTATATTTCATTTCAGCGTGCAATGAGGAAACAGGCATAAAATAGACTCACACAAAAAATTTGGAGGATCTGGACTTCGCCGATGATATATGTCTGATTTCCCACAAACTGGAAGATATGCAAGCGAAAAGCAACAAGTTGGCAGAAGAGGCATCAAAGATAGGACTTCAGGTGAACATAGAGAAAACAGAGGTGATGAAGATTCCTGGACAAGAACAACAACAACAGACAACAATCAGCATAAATGGAAGGAACCTGAAAGAAACAACCTCTTTTACCTACCTAACTCGAGAGCATCGTTTCAACTACAGGCAGACGGAACTGACGAGGATGTCAAAGCAAGAATCGGAAAAGCAAGACAAGCTTACACTACTCTCGAGTCTATGTGGAGGTCAACAGCACTCAGCATCAAAAATAAGATCCGGATTTTCAACTCCAATGTGAAGTCAGTCAGTGCTACTCACTGTACGGATCAGAGACTTGAACTGCGCGTCATGAGGAGCATCTCAAACAAACTACAGACCTTCATAAATAGTTGTCTTCGCTCAACGTTACTCTAGATCAGATGGCTGGCCAGAAAAGATCAGCAATACGGATCTCTGGGAGTGAATCAACACAGCAGGATTCGATTGTGAAACAAATAGGCAGGAAGAAATGGCGATGGATTGGCCATACTCTGAGAAAACCATCAAGTGACATCACTAGACAAGCCATCGCTCGAGTGGAACCCAGTCGAAAGGGAAGCGACAAGCCGGTCGTCAGTGCAATGGTGACATAGTGCAACAGATCATGTGAAGAGGAGATGAAAGCGTGTGGGCAGACTTGGAGCCAGGTGAAGGCTCTAGCAGAGAACCAAACGCAATGAAGACGCACAGCTGAAGCCCTATGTTCCTCTAGGAATTAAAGGAAGCAATAATAATAAATTTTTATTTCAAAACCTAATTCAGTCGTTGGCTGAGAGAACTTTCTCGAAATTTCTCTTATTATTATTTATCGTGAATGAGATAAAGAATAGGTTGAATAAAGCTAGTTCAAACGGAAGGCTTGCAGTAAATATACCATCAAGTTGTTTGTGCATCACTACAACACACTGAGAGGTTGACAGTTTGAATGAGCGAATGAAGTTGGAAAACACTATACGGACTGATTGACGTGATTAGGTGGGTAGCACTAACATCAGTCAATGAAAACCACCAATCAGCTTGCATATCATGAGTCCAATTCCAACTAAGTTGTGCCTAGTGAAGAAGAAATTGGTGAATGAATAGAGAATACAAAAAAATTCTGTGACGTTAGACTGTTGCATCGTATCCAATTACACTCACTTTTAATAACACGGTACCGCCACAAACATTGATCACTTGTCAAGTCAGTCAGTTCTTCTATACGCATCAGAAACTTGTCGAGTCACAAAGAATATTTCCAACAGCCTGTTGCAAACCTTTATCAACGACAGCTGTCATCGCTCTATACTGAAGATCAGATGGCCGGAAAGAATCACAAACAAGAAACTATGGGAACAAACAAAACAAGAACCAATCGCTCAACAAATATGCAGGAGAAAGTGGAGATGGATTGGACACTCGCTGAGGAAGCCTCTGGGTGACATCGTGAGTCAGGCCATAGCTCGAGTGGAACTCGAAAGGGAAGCGGCGAGTGAGACGTCCAAGGGTGACATGGAGGCGATCGTGTGAAGAGGAGTTGAAACAATATAGACTAAGATGGATGCAGGTGAAAAGTACAGCAGAAGACAGAAGCCAGTGGAGACGTGTAGTTGAAGCCCTATGTTCCACTAGGAACTCAAGGGAACAATAATAATAAAATAATATTTTTCCAAACTGATTTTTCCATAGTTGTACACGGTTGCACAACTGATTATTCGAGTGGCATGTTATCATGATTGACAGTGTTTTCAGCCTTGAAAGGATGAATATTGATGACCCACAACACACCAACTGGGTCGTTTTTCGAAAATTCAGCATATCACCTAACTTAAAATCCAGATAAACTGCCATGTTTTGTTATATAAATATATTCATGCCTCAGTAGCAGTATTATTATTATTGTTTCCTTTGGTTCCTAGTGTAACATAGGGCTTCAACTACACGTCTCCACTGGCTTCTGTCTTCTGCTGTACTTTTCACCTGCATCCATCTTAGTCTATATTGTTTCAACTCCTCTTCACACGATCGCCTCCATGTCACCCTTGGACGTCTCACTCGCCGCTTCCCTTTCGAGTTCCACTCGAGCTATGGCCTGACTCACGATGTCACCCAGAGGCTTCCTCAGCGAGTGTCCAATCCATCTCCACTTTCTCCTGCATATTTGTTGAGCGATTGGTTCTTGTTTTGTTTGTTCCCATAGTTTCTTGTTTGTGATTCTTTCCGGCCATCTGATCTTCAGTATAGAGCGATGACAGCTGTCGTTGATAAAGGTTTGCAACAGGCTGTTGGAAATATTCTTTGTGACTCGACAAGTTTCTGATGCGTATAGAAGAACTGACTGACTTGACGTTTGTATTGAAAATCTGAATCATTTTGTTGTTGATGTTGAGTGACGAAGATTTCCAGATTGGTTTCAGGTTGATGAATGTAGCAGTGATGTTCATTTTTTTATGAGGTGAGGTTGCAAGCCTCATGCCCAACCTTCCTTCCTTCTTTCTCTTTTGGGATCATAACCGGCTAAGGGAAGTAAAACAAACACTCAAACACTGGACCACATGCATGGTTGGCTAACACTCTACAGTTGGACCAGGGATGTACAAAATTCACTTATACTGGATAAATGTTGTTCGACAGTTCACTTCCCATGCTTTCCTTAATTGTTGTCTGACTTTATACGCTATTCAACATTCACATAATTCAAAAACATTTTTACATCCCATACTCTGTCTTCGACAATTTTTTATATTTGTGATTTGTCATCTTCCTACTTTGTAAATACTTCTGTATAGATTGATTTAAAATAAGTCATCCGAACAAAAGAAGGGTGGAACTTAAAGGATACCTTTAATTGTCCGATTTGTTATTTTAATCATCGTGTCTATTATCCTTTTTAGGTGTTAGAAGGTAAACATTAATGTTGATTGACTTACGTGCATAATTGTAAAACTTGGCAGTCTACTTATAAGTCACGCAAAAAATTTTCCTTACTATAAGCTTTATTTCTTCCTATCATTCATTGATTTGTAAATGAAATTTAGACAGTCAACACCCGAGTTTTAGTGGCAACAAAATTGATTTTTTATTTTTTGCTAAAGGATGTGAATGCTAGTCTTGTGCCTAAGCCCTAAAACCACCGATGCAAGCTAATTAGTCACATGGTACACGTTGCGAACTTTATCGTTTAATGTACATTAAATATTATTATTACTATTATATTATTGTTCCCTTTAATTCCCAGAGGAACATAGGGCTTCAGCCGTGCATCTCCATTGCGTTCGGTTCTCTGCTACAGTCTTCACCTGGCTTTAAGTCTGCCCACACTTTCTCATCTCCTCTTCACATGACCTCCTCCAAGTCACCCTTGCACTGAAGACCAACTCGCCGCTTCCCATTCTGTCGGGTTCCACTCGAGCAATGGCTTGTCTAGTGATGTCACTTGATGGCTTCCTCAGAGTATGGCCAATCCACCTCCACCGTCAAGGTTCGAATGCAGAATCTTACGGTTATGAATTCCAACTTCTGCCGACTCAAGAGATAACGCGACCACTAGTCGATGTCATCAGTGGCCAGAAATTTTTTTCACACCCAACCTGCTGTACCACACTGGTCATGACTTCCCACTAGAGCTACATAATGGAACCAGTTATTAGTAAGCATCTCATTGATATGGGTTTGTAGGGATTTAATTGGCTGGTAACAGGTTTTTATCATAGTGAATTGGAAGCAGTTGGAATTTTATGGACCACTGGATTGAGTCCTAGTTGCCTTAATGGTCTGCGAGCTCGCATTGTAACCAGAAGGTTCTGCGTTTGAATCCTGACAGTGGATGCATACTGATGAAGAGTCACAAACTAGGACGAAACAGCTACTTAATACTCTCAGGTTTTCCAATGATTCTCTAACCAATATCGACTCATGTTGTAATCCTGTATCCATAAAAATATTGTGAGTTAAGGTCATTTAGTTAAACATCAGATTTGGGTCATGACACTTATTAAGTGATGATACTATACTCAATTAAGGTTAAATGACAGATTATCAAGATTAATAAAGGCTTCCTACAGTGTTTTTCAGAATAAATAGGCCAACTGCTACCTTCAGGTCACTCGTTCTTTTGCATACTTGCTATTAAATGAGGGTTTCCGGGAATGTTTTCAGAATGTCTAGGAGAGGTACTTCATTTTGTTCATCCGATGTATTCCTTTCAAAAGCTGCCTGTAAATTAATCTACACGCTGGGGTTGAAAAACATGCCATTCGGTGTGCAGGAATCAATCAAGCCACGTGCGGTTGTCCTAGCTGATGATCTCTCAAGTTGTCTGTTGATTATTGATGCAGTGTTGTGACCTTCAATTTAAAAACGCTGGGCACTGTGATAGTAGGATAGTTACACGTAAAGTGACTGACGCATATCCACTGTCCACAATAAATGGACAGTTCAACTGAGCTTACAATAAATAATATATAGAAGAATTACAAAATCTGACACTTTAGTCTCACCACTTCAGGATTTCCATTCTGTGTGAAACGTATTTTCTCACAAAATTGAAACTGAAATCTGCCAACAAAGAGTAGTACTGTGTCAACCAAACAAAAACATAACTAACCCTTACAAACCAAACTATAGAAAATTAATCCGATGCTCGCTAGTGATTTGCTACATGATGGAGTTTCCTGGAGTTCTAGTAAGAAGTCGTGACCAGTGAGGTCCAATTATATGTCACGTGTGGATAGATGTCCCACCAGCGACAATGGTTGGGGTCGCGCTAAAATCACGAATTGGTAGAAGTGAGAATTCATGGGTTGGCCATTGAATCAGGTCCCAGTGGCTGAATGGTACACGAGCTTGCCTTGTAACCGGAAAGGCCTGGGGTCAAATCCCAGTGGGTGCGTACTGCCGATGATTCCCAAACTAGGATAAAACAACAGCTGTCCAGTACTCTCTGGGTGGTTTTCAATGGTTCTCTAACTGATATCAATCCGTGATCAACTCGTAAAAACATAACTAATTCTCACAAACCAAACTATAGAAAATCAACCAACAAAATCATTACAGTTTTGCTGAGAAATACTGTACAGGAGTAGTCAATATTTTCGGAAAAGCAATAGATTTAGCCAAAAAGTGCACTTTCTTTTTCAGTTAGTTCCTCATCATCGGCTGCCTACCTGGCTCTACACTGATATATAGTCGTTTTTTTGCATCTAAATGTTTTATCAATTAAGTGGTTTTTTTAGTCGATTTGTTTTTGGTATGAGGGAAAAAGGTGAAATTTAGGGGTTTGAAGCCATCAAAACCTCGATATATATATGAGCAACAAGAGTTATGAAGAGAGCTAAAAGTTAATTACGGCGTTCATTTTTTTCCTTCACGTTCCCCAGTGGAATATAGGGCTTCAAGCTAGTGGCTTGAAGTTTCTGTAGCAATGTTTATTTTACAGGATAGAGTTGCTATTTCATGACCGACCTTTCCTTTTTACCAGCATTATTTCTGGCTCAGAGAGGTAAAGGAGTGCGCTGGCCGAGGATCGAACCCCGGACCATGTCCATGGACGGTGAGCGTCCTAACCGCTATGCCGCCGACGCACATGGCGTTCAAGACAAGTTAATTCATAGGTGTTAGCAACACGTTATTGCATAGTCAAGAAATTTGTAAAATAGTAATGATGACTAAGAAGAATAGGATGACTCAGTAGGGTTATGTAAAATACAATCAAGTTAACAGAATTAGCTAGGATTGTAAAACTTAACAAGGTCATTAAACAGTTACAAGGGGCTGGGGAAAGATCGTTTTTAAAAACTTAATACAAATTGTGTACATTTATACGCTTTGATGAATTTGAATAAAGCAAGAACACCAGTGGTTTTTGGAGAATAAAAAGATACCAGTATCGCTAATTTCGTTAGCTTCTCATCAGCTGCTTACAGGCCAAAGACATTATTAAGTATATCTACAGAAACAATTTTAACATACTTCCTCGGATAGTTCACTTTTCAAAACAAAAACCAGGTCAGGTGTGTGAGGACAAATACTCGCCGAAGACATTGGCTAGTGGTTGTAATATATCGTGAATTGGCAGAAGTTAGAATTTATGGGCTGGCCATTGGTTCAGGTCCCAGTGGCTTAATAGGTCTACGAGCTCGCCTTGTAACCAGAAAGTCCTCGGTTCGAACCGCGTGGTGTGGGTGCGTACTGATGAAGAGTCACAAACTAGGACGAAACAGCTGGCTGTTCAGTACTCCCACCTGGTTTTTCAATGGTTCTCTAACCAATGTCAGCTCATGATGAAAGCCTGTAACCAAAAAACCAATCAATCAGTTTATGCATACTTTATCCTAAATAATAATGATCATACACAATGGAAACTTTCAGCATTACTTAATCAGATGAGAGAGAGGGTGGAAATATTCAATTACTAGTCAGCGCAAGGAAAGACTGATAACCACTTCTTTCTGAATGTGGTTTTTATTGTTTGGGATAAACTGTTTATAATAATTATTATTATTGTATATATTACTATCGTATGCATAAATTGATTGGTTGGTTTTTGTTTAAAAAATGAACTGTTTGTGCAGGTATGTGCATTTATGCCTAATAATACCTTTGGGCTGTAAGCAGCTGATGAGAAGCCGACGAAATAAGCAATATTGGTACCATTTTATTCTGCACAAACTACTACTGTTCTTGCTTTACATATATATTATGCAACTGGCCATGGCATAAAAAGGGGTTGTACAAAAATTTCTTTTGAAAGCACACACACTTTCAGCTTGTTCAGATGAACTTCGATTTACCATGCTGTAATTAAAAATCGTACTCGTAGACCAAGAGGTGAGTGCTTGGGTAGAATATGATAAAGCTTTGTTGGAGTCGACTTGATGTTCAGTCAGTATCGACGAGATGAGCTACTATTGAGCTGCGTACATAGGCTTTATTCGAACCCTTGCTAAATCAAGATGGGAGGTGTTCAGAAATCCGGTGATCTTGGACTTGCCTGATCATACACTCAATGTAATTAGCACTGCACGAGCATGAAGTAACATCTAGTTATTTATATAGAGAAGAAATTAATAATTACCCTAATAAATTAGTCATAAAGTAATGATAGTAGTCATAGTGATAATGACTATAACAATAATAATGATAATAATTGTAGTATTAATGACGACATGCCTGTCAAACATGTGCAAGACAACGCCAACAATAAAGAATCTAAATCATCAGTAGTAATTCCATACAAAGAAGGAACATCGGAAACCCAGAATTCTTAACAATGCCGGGAGGATTAAAAGTGGCATTCAAACTCATAAACTCAATTAGAAACAAGCTTTGTCGGTTAAAAGATCATGTAGAGCCTTCAAAACAAAATTTAGTTTGTCTAATACCCTGTTGGAATGACTGTCAGGTCAAATACATAGGTCAGGTTAGTAGAACAGATGCAGTCAGACTGGCCAAGAATAAAAACATAGTCAAATCTAGATTAGATGACCCGAATAAGATAAGAAATCTAGAGAATTGCTCAGCTATACCACTCACTACATGCAATTACACACAACCATACAATAGGCTGGATGGAATAGAATAACAGTTTTAAAATCTAATGTAACAGGATGGAGGGAGCGATTGAAAACAGAAGCTTTGTCTATCGAATCAGCTGAGGCGAATGCGTGTAACAGAAATGATTCAACACCTATCCGCGATATCTGGAATATTCTACTAACCCTACGCCGACAAATAAGAGAGAACAAAGAAGACTTTAAACTGAAGTTTCGAAGTTGCGTGATTAAAATTGGTATGATTTTGAACAGTAACAAATTGTGTTCGAAACGTCATCCAGTGAACAATAATACTGTTTCACAGACTGTGTTTGATATATGTCTAATAAACAAACTGAGTTAATCAAACTCAGTTTGACATTTCTAGTTTTTTTCGCATTTTATCACGCATTTGTGAATTTTAATTATATCAGTCTTATTAGAAAAATGCTTGATAAATATTTGAACACTCTATCAAACTCTGATACATATTTTAAACAAAGTTCATTCACTATCACAAATATTTTCCTTTACAAAACCTTCAGGGTAAGTGGTCAATGATACATTCAGATATCAGATGCTAAATATGCCTGATATACTTAGCTTTATAGGTGTAGATGAACTGATGTGTGCATATTTATGAAAGGAGCACTAAATGAGTGAGTGAGTGCAAAAATCATCAAAGAATAAGGTGTTCATGGAAAATACCCATCCAGACATGAATATAAGAAAGACAAAGTTCATTGAAGAGTCGCTTTCCGCCGGCGAATTCATTCACCCAGCTGTACAATCATATTTATACATAATCATTTTGTGTGTGTGTGTACATTACTTATGTTTATGGCATCGAAAAGTTTCACAAATGTGATGAATAATCAAACTGTAACTAAGGGGGGGGGGTTGAAGATTGGTTAGTATTGACAAGGGTTGTGTAATACGAAAGACACCCAGAAAAATAGGATGTTAATGAAAAAGCATGGAGGCAATCGTCCAAAATAAATCATGTAACAGGTAGAAACAGTAGATAAAGGGATAGCCACTACAGATCTGAAAGAACTACTTTTGAGATGTGCATTGAATGTACAGTTTACTTTCAGTGAAGCAATCTACAGACAGAAGGATGGTACTGAAATGGGTTCTCCCTTGGTTCCTCTCCTTGCAGACTGTTTTATGTCAAGTCTAGAAAATGGTCAGCTGAGGCCTATAATCCAAAGCTTTCAGATGTATAAAAGGTATGTAGATGACACCTTTATTATTTGTAACAGTGATTGTAACTTGAATAATATATCAAATATATTTAATGGTTGCCATCCAGCGATAAAATTCACACTCGAAATGGAAAACTAGTTTAGCGTTCATTTCCTCGGTGTGAACTTATCAAGGAGGACCGATGGAACTCTGAAGAGATCGATTTATCGTTAGCTGTCATGGAATGGTCAACTGACGAATTTATACAGCTGGGTACACATTGGTCGAAAACGAAACCTGGTCCGGTCGCTTGCTACTAGTATTCGGCGTATCTGTACCCCTGATACTTTAGAAGATGAGTTAAATCTTTTGAGGAAAACCCCGATAGAAAATGGATTTCCACCACGACTTATAGACAAGAATATACATTCAAATCCCATAAAACGTGACTTATCATCCGCTCCCAAGAAAAAACTGTACATGAGCTTGGAATTCGAAGGGGACTTAGCTTCCGATATCATGAAAAGAAGGATGTAACAGTCCCTGGAAAGAACGTTCCCTGCTGCATCTTTGAGAATAACCTTCACTAGTCGACCATTACTGTTCAATAACCTGAAGGACAAGATCCCACTGCTGACCAACTCTATGTGTGTTTATCAATTCACCTGCTTGTGTAGAGCTAGGTATATCGGTCGTTCGACTCGAGTATTGTCCAAGAGAGTGCAAAAACACTAACCTGCATGGTGGGAGTGGAGCAATAAGAAGTGCGATCATTGAACATCTGGTCGATAATGATCACCCTATCGCTGTAGCCTCCGCCTTTAAAGTCATCTATAAGGCAAAAGCTGATTTACCCAAATCACTACGTAGTCGAATCATCTGTATTGCTGAAGCTTTGGCTATCGAAACAGAAAAGCCAGATCTCTGTGTACAGAAAACGTCCGTTCAACCCCTCCAACTTTCATGGACTTAATCACTCTATGCTAAAGTATGGCAATCCCCAATCATATTTTAGCTCTACCAATTTTTCATTTTTTCATTTTTGTCTATTCAATTTGTATTCTCTTCTTTTATTACTTCAATTCATTTAATTGTATTCGAGTAATACTTAGTAGGGATTCAGTTGATGGGTTACAAGATTTCATCATGAGCTGACATTGGTTAGAGAACCATTGGAAAACCAACTGGGAGTACTAAACAGCTGTTTCGTGCTAGTTTGGGACTCTTCAACAGTACGCACCCACCGGTGTTCGAACCCAGGACTTTCTGGTTACAAGGCGAGCTCGTATACCACTAAGCCACTGGGATCCGATCCAATGGCCCATGAATTCTAACTTCTACCAATTCGCGATATAGCGCAAACACTAGCCAATGTGGGAAGCTGTGACCAGCGGGATGCAGCAGTTCGCGTGCGAGGACAAATGCTTGCCGAACACGTTGGATAGTGGTTGCGCTATATTATGAATTGGCAGAAGTTAGAATTTATGGGCTGGCCATTGGATTGGGTCCCAGTGGCTTAATAGTATACCAGCTCACCTTGTAACCAGAAGGTCCTGGGTTTGAACCGCGTAGTGTGGGTGCGCACTGATGAAGAGTCACAAACTAGGACGAAACAGCTGGCTGTCCAGTACTCCCTGCAGGTTATCCATTGGTTCTCTAACCAATGTCAGCTCATGATGAAATCCTGTAATCAGTTATTTATCTTCTGTGCTAAACATTTCAATTTACCCATTTTTGAAATGTACATTTCAAATTAGTCTGTATCATAATTTTGCATCCAGGATTATTCTTTCCATTTGTAAAATTTCAAAATAATCCTAACACCAGATGTTGTAATATATAAAATAAAATGAGAATCACCTGTCTTTTCTACCAGAAGCCTTTTTTATGTTCATTGCCTGATAATTGATCAATCGATTGATCGATTTTGTCTTTTTTAAAAAGAAAATGGCTTTCCAGGTGTATAAAAGGATGTTCATTGTTACAATCATATCGGAAATATGTCACCACCGAATTTTTCACTTGTCATAAATTACGTGTTCATTTGTTTCTTATTCAGACATCAGGCAGTGGTGTGTTTCACAGATCACCTCAGGCTATAAACATGTTTTGATAATATGGTGGCAATTTCGTTTATGTTGCCGAAAAAACAGCCTAATTTGTTCTGCAGAACTAGGTATCTACATTATCACCAGAAATTATTCTGGAACTTCACTGACCATTTATTAAAAATACACAAAGTCACAGCCTAGTTGATGACTTCGTCGAAAACAAAATTTTCTTCGCTGCAAGTGTCAAACAGTTTCAGTATTCTATGTGTTTTTTCGGAGATATTTTTTATATATGGTGGGATGAATTTTCTTGTAGTCTTTGATGATGGTTTCTTGTTGGTGTTATGATTCCATTTGAAACACGTTTTGATGAAATATTGAGGCTATCTATTCTTTTCGAGGACAGTTAGTAGGTATGTTTCCTCCGTTGTTTTCAACGCTGGATTACTACAATGTGTCTGCACACATTTTCTCTTGTGGGTAATTGTTTTGGTTTATTACTGCTATAGTTGAGTATATGGTCTATGTGCGCTGATTTTCTACATACTTGTGTTCCTAAATTTCCTGTGTTAGTTCTCCTAACTAAGACATCTAAAAAGGAGATTTTGTTATCCAATTCTTCTTCTCTTGTGAATTAGATGTCTTCAAATATGTTGTTTATTAATTTATGGGTATATTCCAAATCATTTCTTTTAATTATTACAAATGTATCATCAACGTAACGTACCCAGGTTTTTGGTTTAATTATAAGTAGAGCTATTAATTCTAATCTCTGCATGATGACTACAGCTATTAATCCTGATATGGGCGATCCCATTGGTTTTCCTTTTATCTGTTCGTATATTTGATTATTGAATTGGAGGTATGCTGTAAGACATAATTCTATGAGTTGCATCCAAGTTGAACATTGTGTTTTTATGTTTTCATCACTATATAGTAATTGTTGCATAGTTTCTGTTGCTAGTTTTGGACTAATTGAAGTATATATTGCTGTGACATCAAAAGAAACCAACCATTGTCATCCACTTGAATGTTTTTGATTTTCTCTAAAAATTGGACTGACGAATTCACAGAATGATCGCATGATTCTGTTAGATATTTTGATTTCCTGAAAATTTCTTTGGAAAGATTATATGTTGACTTTGACATTTCATGGGGGAGGTGGAGTGTTGTAACCAGGTCAAATTCTGTTTTAGTCCGTCATTCCTATTCACACAATTTGGATTCCATTTGATGATATGAAGTGCTTCTGATGATATTAGACGTTCTGTGTGATTTCTGAAACTTTTGTGGATTATTTCATTATTGTCAAAATCAGTTGTATGACCTAATGCCTTAGACCTATGAGTGATGATTTTTCAAGCTTTTCCAATTCACCTGGATATCTCAGTGGTTGAACAGACGCTCTGCGGTGTTCAGTTCTTCTCACTACCTTGATTTCTGTCTCATGAGGTTTGCCCGATGTATATCGCATCACATTACAATCATTTTATTCTGTAGACACAAGTGGATTGAGAATCTTTAAGGTTCAGGTCTTTTACATGGAAAAGGTTGCTTTGCGATGTGTAAGTCTGATGTTTTGAAGAAAACTTTGATGTCGTGCTTATTGAGTACTCTTCTGATATCGTCTGACGTCAGATGATAATTGCCGAGTTCGTCCCCCTACCTTCGATCAGTGTTCCCTGACTCAGCTGAAACGCCATTTTAATGAGTGTTGAAATGGACACAAGACCAAAGTCAAGGACAGTTGGGGCTTATCGTAGAGTATGATTCTATCACAGAGTTAATTTATCTAATAAAAGCACATAGGGATGTATGAAAAAGGGATATCTAAAACTCTACGTAGGATTACTTAACAAAGCAGGAATTAGAGTCGCATTTAAACCTACAAACTCAATCAGGGATGATCTGTGTAGGCTAAAGGACCCTTCATTCACTCAGTTGTACAAAATAGTGTAATCTACATAATACCTTGCAATGGCTGTGAGGTCAACTATATGGGTCAAATATAGGGGTTGTTTGATCGTCAGAACATAAGAATGTAGCTCAGTGCTAAATTACTGACCCCCAGAAAAGAATAATAATTTTGTAGGATTCAGGGAATATGAACAGAGGATACATTTGACGATGAAGAGTCGATAAGGAGGTGTAAAGTGGTCAGAACACCAAGAACTATTCTTCAACCCACTGTTAAAAGGGATATATACATAGAGCTACCCTAAATTGGTGATCACAGAAGCATCGTAATTGGACAAAAATTGAATGCTGAGAACGAAAAGAATTTTTATGCAGCTAAAATCCGACTAATTGAAAATATACAGTCTGTATATCTATCAAAGCCTGTAGAACATACGAAAAATGATGTCACATCTCACTTCATATACCAAATTAAATGTAGGTGTGATCATATTTATACATAAGCGGGACGCATCGATCATCTGATGGATCCGATGGTCTATATGGAATGACAACTATTGAGGTCCATGTTTTCGGAATACGTTGGAGTATTTATAAAACTCTGGATATTGTATTCTGTAAAATTATTATTACTGTTTGGAGGAAAGTGATTGTTATTATTATTATTATTATAGTTTTCATCACTTTTTAATATTTTTTTCTATGGGTACAGTCACTAGCCCCACGCCTAACTTTCGGTTATTTTTGTGGGCTAAGACAGACAAGTAACCTAGGCGGAACACTCTGAAAAGATGACTGAGTGATGTCGTATGACAAGCCATCGCTCGAATAAAATAACAGTGGGAAACGACAGTTTGGAGGTTCGAATGTTAGAAGGGTTCACCAGTCTCCCCAATATTCGGCTACCTTTTTATGAATAGATTCGAAAATAACATCTTTTCAAGCATACTCACTGCTAAAATATGGTTAAGACATGTAGATGATACTTTTGTAGTACTAAAACGAGATCTACACAATTCATTCCTGGAGAAAATAAATTGTGTATCTCCCAGAATCTAGTTCACTTCGGAAGCAGAATCAGACATCGGTGAACAACCATTTCTAGACTGCCTAGTTAAGAGAAGAGAAAACGGACATTTTAGTATATCCATATTCAGGAAGGAAAACCACTCCAATAAATATTTAGACTTCAAGTCATCACACCCCATCAACGCAAAGATTTCAGTTGTTTCAAGTCTTCTTAGACTAGCACACTCTCTGATAACCGACGAGAGAGAAAAAGAAGAAGAAATATCGGACATTATTGAAACTCTCAAGCAAAACCACTACCCATGGAACTTCATCAACAAAAGCAACACAGACATTAAGTATGGAGAAAAACGCATTCCGAAAACATGGACCTCGACAGTCGTCATTCCATATAGAGCAGAGACGTCAGATGATATCAGAAGAGTACTCAGTCAGCTCGACATTAGAATTTTCTTCAAAACATCAGACACACTTCAAAGCAACCTTGTCCATATAAAAGACCAGATCCCTAAAGATTCTCTATCTAATTGTGTCGATAAAATAAAATGCTTGGAATGTGATGCGATATACATCGGACAAACATCTCAAGAAATCAAAATCAGAAGAAATGGACACCGTAGGGCATCTCTTCGACCACCAAGAAATCCCGCTGAACTACAAAAACTTGTAATATCATCAGTCATAGGTCTACATGCTATGGAATCAGGTCACAAAACTGATTTAGACAATACTGAAATAATCCAGAAAACTTCAGAAATCACAAAGAACGTCTAATATCAGAAGCACTTCATATCAAGTGGAATCCAAATTGCCTGAAAAGGAATGATGGACTAAAACAGAATCTAACCTGTTTACAACACCTGTATCCCCCACCAAGTGACAAAATCAACACGAATGTGATTTGCAAGTTCACTATGTAAACACACGCTGCCTTTATAATTTTAAACACTGATCAAATCCAACAATCTACACTTGATCTTGATTTTGTTTTCTTTACCAATTGACCAACTTGACAACGAAATATGACCCCAGACTGATGAACGATGGTCAAGTTAGTAAACTTTGTTTTGATACCATTATAGATGTACTATTATATTTGTTATTTGGTTTAGTGATCTTCATTCCTATTTCAACTTTCGGTATGTCCTTTCAACTTGACCTAAGTCCATTTTCTCACTCATCAACTCTTTGTTATAGAAATATATGCTGAGATTTTGTAAATTCCGGTTTAACACTACTTTGATAAAGCTATTAGCATTAAATAGTGAAACGTCAGTAAAAACAATATCTTTTTGTTTTTCATTCATTGGTAAATACAAAAACCTTTATTATAATGAGTTACATGGAAGAGGTTATGTGGAGAGGAGATGAAAGCATCTGAGCATCTCACAGCCAGCTTAAGATGTCTGTACAGAACTGGATGAAATGAAGATGTTGTGTTGAAGCTTTGTGTTCCGCTTGAGACCTATGGAAATATTTACTATTTTTCGCTTTTTTTATTATAGTACTTTTGGATGGTGAAAATAATTCGGTCTGTGTTATAAGGGTAACATAAAACTGCTGAAATGAAGACAATAGAGGAAAATCTCTTCATTGTCACCTACTTTTCAGTGATATTATTGATACTTAATCATCTGCGACAGTATGCCTTTTAATTGAGTTTAAAATGCAACAAAACGCTTCATAACTACAGGGCATTCAGTAGTGGCTGTTTTGTCTCCTCATGTTTATCTTATCTTTCTTCTTCGCCCACTATTATAGGCTAGGAAACTCACTTTACTGACCAGGAGTCGAAACGTGGAACCATTTAGGGCATGATTAATAACTCAGGGTCTAAAAGTCGAAAACATGAGTACTAGTAAAATGCTCCTAAATGATAGACAGGTTTCAACCTTGCTCGGGAATAAAAGCTCCAAGTAAGGTTGACTTGTTACCATATTTAGTGACTAAAGCTCAATAATACGACTGTGCATGATTTGCAGCAGTCTTTGTAGATATATATTCAAGCTACTCCTAGGCTAAACTTAGTTCAGAAGGTACTGGCTTCGTCCTAGAAAAACCAGACCGTTGATATGTTTGATGCCTTGGCTGATAATAATAATGATAATAGTGCTGTTGGATAGTCGTGTAAATAGGGGGAACATCGAATTCAGATTGTGCATAAAGTACACACTCGATCAAGGTGATCACTGATCACATATACTTGCAATGGGATTTAAACTACAAAGTAAGATATTTCCCCAACTGACTATTGAGATTTCTGAAAATACTGTTGTTTAACTGTTTCCTATTGTTTTGTATCTTTGTGCACGAGAATGTTCATTTGAATCATTTTTGAGTAGCAATTTCAGATCTATCTGATAAATTGTTCATCATTCTGAACATCTGATAATTACAAAATCTAATAAATATTGCTATTACATTGAATCGAGATAGGTGAGAGACAGATTTCCTGAAAGTTCTATGAAATATATATATATATATATAAATAGGTATACACATAAACATATATATCAGTTACGTGAACGACACGTTTATTATGTGCAACGAGAACTGCTACTTGAGTGACATTCTGGAAGTATTCAGTGACAGTCATCCTGCTATCCGGTTCATCTTAGAAAAAAACTGAATGAACAATATCTTTCCTTGATGTGCTACTCACAAGGAGAGCGGACAGCTCTTTGAAAAGATCTATCTGTAGAAAGCCGACATGATCAGGATTTTTCTTCCTTCACGTTCCCCAGTGGAACATAGGGCTTCAAGCTGGTGGCTTGAAGTTTCTGAAGCAGTGTTTATTTTATAGGATGGGGTTGCTAGCGTCATGCCCAACCTTCCCTCTTCACCAGCCTTATTTCTGGCTTAGCGAGGTGAAGGAATGCGTGGGACAGGGATCGAACCCCGGACCATGTGCATAGTCGGCGAGCGTCCTAACCGCTATGGCACCGACGCACATGATCAGGACAACTGACTGATTTTTCACAGTTTTGCCCCCATAGACAGGAAGAAAAAAGACACTTTTATTGAGTACAGGTATCTTTTATGCCTTGTCCAGGCCAGAGGCGAATCAGGCCGAAGAAATATTGAGACTGACTAGGTAGCTAAAAATATGTAAGGTACTTAAAAGTCGTCTGACAAAATCATTGAGAAAAACGTTCTTTGCTGCAACTTTATGAATAGCCTATTCTAACCATCGACTGGTGCAACTTTGTGTCAAGGAAATGTTATCTCGATTGTCTAATACCATGTACATTTAAATGCTCACCTGCTCTTGCGAAGCTAGGTACATAGGACGTTCATTGAGAAACACTTCCTGCGATGGTCGAGAGCACCTCTCAGTTTGGCTGGGCAAAGGGAGTGTAGGGGTATTAATTCATCGATATTGCAATATATATAGTAGATACTGACTACGACACAGCGTCTGACACATTGTTTAATATGTAGTCTACGAAGTTTGACAAAGTTTGCCGAAAAGGACACAACTGCAGTTGATTTGAATAACAGAGGCTTTGGAAATACATAACAAAACCAGCCAGAACTTTGTGTACAAAAACAGTTCGTACAGTCTCTTTCGTTACCATGGTCTTGACTTTACGATGTTATTCACATAGAAAACTTTCTTATCCTGCTTTATTCCATGTTCGATTTTTGTTGTATGTTATTTCAGGTTAGACCAGGGATTGATATCAGTTAGAGAACCACTGGAAACCAGGGAATAACGGACAGCTGCGTATTTCATCCTAGTGTGAAAATCATCAACATTATGCACCCCCCACTCGGGGTTTGTACCCAAGACCTTCCGATTACAAGGCAAGCTGGCATACTATTCAGCAGCCACTGTGATCTGACTCAATAGCCCATGAATTATAACTTCTAACAATTCGCCGATGATACATGTCTGATTTCCCACAAACTGGAAGATACGCAAGCGAAAAGCAACAAGCTGGCAGAAGAGGCATCAAAGATAGGACTTCAGGTGAACATAGAGAAAACAGAGGTGATGAAGATTCCTGGGCAACAACACCAACAGCAACAACAACAACAGACAATCAGCATGAATAGAAGGAACCTGAAAGAAACAACCTCTTTTACCTACCTAACTCAGAAGCATCGTTTCAACTACAGGCTAACGGAACTGACGAGGATATCAAAGCAAGAATCGGAAAAGCAAGACAAGCTTTCACTACTCTCAAGTCTGTGTGGAGGTCAACAGCACTCAGCATCAAAAATAAGATCAGGATTTTCAACTCCAATATGAAGTCAGTCAGTGCTTCGTACTATACGGATCAGAGACGCACTGCGCGTCATAAAGACCATCTCAAACAAACTACAGATCTTCATCAACAGCTATCTGTCTTCGCTCAATACTCAAGATCAGATGGCCGGCCAGAAAAGCTCAGCAACAGAGATCTCTGGCAATGAGCGAGCCAACACAGCAGGAACCGATTATGAAACAAATAGGTAGGAAGAAATGGAGATGGATTGGCTGGTCATACCCTGAGGAAACCATCAAGTGACATCACTAGACAAGCCATTGCTCGAATGTAACCCGAAAGAGAAGCGGCGAGTTGGTCGTCAGTGCAAGGGTGACAATGTGGAGGTGGTGATGTGAAGAGGAGATGAAAACGTGTGGGCGGACGTGGAGCCAGGTGAAGACTCTAGCAGAAAATCGAACGCAATGGAGACGCACGGGTGAAGCCCTATGTTCCTCTAGGAATTAAAGGAAACAATAAGAATAATACTAACAATTCGTGATTTATTTCACTTAGCTGTACAGTCGCACATTAAGCCTAAGACGTACAAAGAACAACCCATTACAGTGCAGAAGAAGATGGTCTACATGAATGTACCCTTCAAAGGTGACCTTCTGGCTGACACCTTGAAGAAGAGCATATCTACTGCTCTCAGAAGGACATTCTTCGCTGCCACACTACGACTGACATTTTCCTCCCGGCCATTGTTCTTCAACTACTCTAAAGATAAACTATCGCATTTGACCACTTCCATGTGTATCTACCAATTCACCTGCTCTTGTGGAGCGAGGTATATAGGTCGTTCGATGCGTGTTTTATCTAAAAGAGTTCAAGAACACTATCCCGCCTGGCTACGGAAAGGTAACAACGGAGCAATAAGAAGCGCCATTATTGAGCATATACTCAACACTGATCATTCGATTTTCAAGGAGAAGTCGTTCAAAGTCATCTATAAAGTCAAAAGAAGCCTTCCAAAATCGACAAGCTTCCGTATACTTTGTATTGCTGAAGCCTTAGCGATTTGGATGGAAAAGCCTGAGTTATGCACACAGAAGAAACTTCTCCACCCCCTCCTACTACCGTGAGTTTAATTCCAAGTTTATTTGTCATCAACATTTTGTTATCAAATTTTTTGCAATTTTCGTATAACAATTTTTAGTAACTAACCCATTCAATCTTTTCACCTATTATCTAGTTTATTTTCATAATTGTCTCCAAACTCCTTCACTAGCATCTAATCTTTCTAAACATGTCCATATTACGTAACCCTACTCACATCTTACCAATCTTCAACCCACTTAGTTACAACTTTGAGTATTAATCACACATTTTAACTTCTTCATTATTTTGATGATGTAACTCTACTCACATCTTACCAATCTTCACCCCACTTAGTTACAACTTTGATTATTAATCACACATTTTAACTTCTTCATTATCTTGATGATATAATCAACAACCCACACTAACTGTTATTTTGATTTTGACAAACCTAATGTACACACACACACACAAAATAATTGTATATATATTTGCGACTGTACAGCTAAGTGAATGAATTCGCCGAAAAGAGACTCTTCGCTGAACTAATTTGTTCTTATTTCAATGTCTTAATGGGTGTATTTCGCGAATTATTTCACTTAATTTAATCCTATCGTAACATTTCATTTAATCAACGATTTCGAGGACATTTCACACATCTTATATCTTCATCACATTATATATTCACATATTCACATTTCCGAATGTACTTTATTTACCTATGGTCATCTATTTCACATATATCTATTGAACTTTGGGTTGACCTCTGTTTATCTATTTATTCACTCAATCATCCATAAATCTGATTAATTGTGACTCATAATAATAATATATACCTTAGTATTTGCAATCACTGTCACACCTTAACACACGCACACAAAAATCTGGTTGTTATTGTCTGTCGAATGAACATATATAGCTAAAACAGGGAAATCGTCTAAAAACAGAATTTTCCTCGCTGAATTCCTTGTTTTATGTCTCACTGAGGATCATATATATTTATATATATATTCAAACTACCAAAGAAATGAGACTTAAGTCAGTGCAAAAACTGGCGCGGAATTATGCTCCTGTCCATCCCAAGCAAAATACTAAGCCGCATCATCCTGGAGAGAATCAAACATGCCTTGGATGAAAAACTTCGACCGGAACAGGCTGAATTCACGAGAAACAAATCATGTATTGATCAGATCGCCACACTACGGATCATCATTGAACAAAGCTTGGAATGGCAGTCACCTCTCTATCTCAACTTCATCGACTTTGAAAAGGTCTTCAGCAGACAGCGTCGATCGAGAGGTGATTTGGAAACTACTTCGCTACTACGGGGTGCCACCGACAATCATACATCTCATCCAACAGCTATATGACAATGCTGCCTTCCAAGTAATCCACAACGGGAAACTTACGGAACCCTTCGAAGTGAAGACAGGAGTAAGACAAGGCTGCCTACTATCGCCAATGATTTTCCTGATTGCAGTAGATTGGATAATGCGACAAACAGCGGTCAATGAGGAAACAGGCATAAAATGGACTCACACAAAAAACTTGGAGATTCTGGATTACGCCGATAACATATATACGTCTGATTTCCAACAAACTGGAAGATGTGCAAGGGAAAAGCAACAAGCTGGCGAAAGAATCATCAAAGATAGGACTTCAGGTAAACATAGAGAAAACAGAGGTGATGAAATAATAAGGTGAAAATAATAGAGCGACTGTCAACAGAAAACTGAGGACGTCACTAGGCAGAGCCTATCGTGTATCCAGGTAAGCTGGTTCCTGTTTATCGGAAAAAGTGCTCTTTGGTTCAATCAAAAGTTGACAGATACCATTCTCATGTTAACACCAACTATGTATAGAAACTTTATGTATATCTGCACGAGCAGTTACATTGGAGAGCAGAAAGACGAGCATACCTCCGATTTTATGAATATGTACTAAAATTCCTACGTCTCAAAGAAACAGAGAGTTTAATTCTCCTCACGTTTACCTAAGCAATCTCTATCGAACGCCTGGAACCCAGTTTATGTTTTCAGAAAGAAGCGGTTATCAGTCTTTCTTTGCCCTGCCTGGTAACTGAATGTGTTCACCCTCTCTTTCATCTGATCATGAAACGCTGAAAGATTCCATTGTGGATGAGTAATATTCTTTGGGATAATGTGTTTATTATTATTATTATGAGCATAATATGCATGTATTGATTTTTTGGTTTGAAAATGAACTCTGCGCAAGTATGTTATAATATTTTCTGTACATATACTTGAAAATGTCTTTGGACTGTGAGCGGCTGACGAGACCCTATTATTCTGCACAAACCATTTCAGCTACTGTTACTTCCCCTGAATTTTTTTATGTATTTACTTGAATTTCCTAAACGGATTTTTTTTTCATCTGCTTCAATTCTGCTTGAGAGAAATTTTGTTCTCAATGAATAAAATGTCTTGTAATGAGGCGAATTTATTGATCCAGTTAACTTATGTAGGTTTTGATAACTGTTCCCCTGTTTTGGTCGACTTATTTGCCTAATTTTGTTTTCTTCCCCTCATCCTGTTATATATATAGATAAATGTGCGTGTAAATTGAGAAGCAGGATTTGAAACATTCAGTGTTTGATTATAAAGACAGATTTCTGAAAGCTTTTAATAGGCTGGCCAGAAAGGCGTGTATTTATTCTAAATATCTCACTTATTAGAGTAATGATTAGATTGGTACTAATCATAATCATAATGATAACAATCATGCATCAAGGAGAAGACGAGGAGTGGTCTTAATGAATTCTCTCCAAAATAAACATTTCATCACAAGCTGTCACCATAGTTTCCTTCTGAGAAGATAACATCAGAAAATTTTTAATTCGCAATAACGAAGATATAAAATATACTCAGTATTCAGGACCAGATATGTAGGTTCTTTATAGACTTCTCAGTAGTTATTAGTATTATTATTTCCTTTAGTTCGCAGAAGAACAACATAGGGCTTCAGCCACAGGTCTCCATTGCTTTCGGTTCTCTGTCAACGCTTTTCACCTGGCTACACGTCTGCTCACATGCTTTCATATCCTCTTCACATCACCTCCCCCAAGTTTTCACCCTCCCACAGACCAACAACTCGCCGCTTCCTATTCGATTGAGTTCCACTCGACCAATTGCTTGGGGTGTGATGTCACTCACTTGATGGTTTGTTTTCTCAGAGTATGGCCAATCCACCTCCATATATGTTGCACAGTCGGTTACTGCTGGATTGGTTCGCTCATTGCCAGAGATTCCTCCTTGTTGCTGATCATTTCTAGCCGGCCATCTGATCTTGGGTAGTATTGAGAGAAGACAGATAAATGTTGGCGAAGGTGTGTAGTTTGTTCGAAGTGGCCTTCGTGACTCGGCACCAACTCTCAGATTCGTATAGTAAGTATCACTGACTTCACATTGAATTTGAAAATCTGGGTGTTATTTTTCATGCTGAGTGCCGAGTGCTAATCTTCACACAGACTTGAGGGATAAGAAAGCTTGCCCTGCTTTCCCGATACTCGCTTTGTTATCCTCGTCCTTTCTGTCCGCTGTAGTTGAGACGATGCTTCCCAGTTAAGTGAGCAGGTAGGTAGGTAGGTAGGTAGGTAGGTGAAGGAGGTTGCTTCTTTCAGATTTCTCATACTCATACTGGCTGATTGTTGTCTGTTGATGGTGTTCCTGTTGGCGAGGAATCTTCATCACCTCTGTCTTCTCCATGTTCACCTGAAGACGTATCTTTCATGCAGTATTGCAGTATTTTGCACTATTGCCTTTATTTGGGGTTGCTTAAGAAGAAGAGGATTTGTTAATGTGGTGGTCGTATGAATTCAAAAAGCTTCAGCAGGGCGATTGATGGATATGAACATCGTTGTGCGATTTGCCGCAGATAGGTTAGTATTAGGGAATGTTAGCTGCTGATTTTAATATTTCGTAGAAACTTTTTTGCTTGGTCGCATCTCTTCCTAACTAAGATTATGTATATTTGTAATTGCTGGATTTTAAAACAGCCTGTGAGAGGCGCAGCTGCTGAACCTGAAAATAGCTTCGTGTCAACAGTTCAGTGGTACCAACACTGCAGAGACATCGCATCATGGAAAATGGAAAGAATAACTTCGCTGTTAGTCGGAGAAGGTGTCGTCATACACGTGGACACGATTTGACAGGGGTCACTTCCTTCACTTATCTGCCTAAGCAGCATCATTGCAACCCCAGTCATTCGGAATGGATGAAGATGTCAAAGCCAGCCAAAACCAAAGTGGCGAGATACTCCTTTATCAAGCTGAAACCAGTTTGGAAATCTTCTGCACTCAGGCAGCGTGAAGAGCAAGATTTGGATTTTCACCATCAATATCAAGTCAGTCATTTCTTCTACATGAGTCAGGAACTTGATGGGCGTTTCCCGAGAGGGATTTCCAACGGCCTGCTCCAGACATTTATCAACAGTTGCCTTCTCTGGCTCCATACCGGAGATCAGATGGCTGACCAATGAGAAAGAATTAGCAAAAAGGAAATCTGACTGGGAACAAACCAACTGTTGAGAGCCAATTACTTAACAAATATGTAGGAGAAAATGGAGATGAATTGGTTACGCACCACTGAGGAGACTGTCGAAGGACATTGTGTGCATGGCAGGCCATCACTTAATTGGAATTCAAATGGAACGCAACAAGTTACTCATCGATGCAAGTGTTACATATAACAAAAATATTCATTCAGATATCTGTACAACACAAAATAATCGAGCAAGGAATATTCTTTTCGATAAATTCCTCTTCCGGCTCTACAATTATATTAATGTTTATATACACAGAATATTCTGGATTAGTAGTTAATAACAATATTAGTGTTTTTTAAATAATATTGATTTGTAAAGTATGATCACAGTGGAATTACAGTTCATTAAAGATGCTTAAATTATAATAATAATAATAAAGATATAATAGCGAATAGAATATCAACTGAAATTAGGGAAATTCCACAAAAATTCCGGATTATTCAAAGCTGGATGACCAAGGTAATGATAATGTCTGAACTAACTTCTTTTGGATGCATAAATTAGGCTTGTTAATATGGATCCCCACAGCCTCAGCAATATTTAGTAGTCGAACTCTTAAAGCAAAACTGAGATTCGTAGGTATGCGGCAAATGACCCTGAAAGCATGACTAACGTCAATCTTATGTTCTGTATCCACAAGATGAGACAGAATAGCGCTGCGAATAGATTTTTTTGTCCTTTGCTTAACCAGGCAGGGTGATGTTCGGAAATACGACGAGAGGCACGCCTAATTTTACGGCCTATGTAACTGGCTCCACAGGAGCAGTTAAATTGGTATATACACATGGAAGAGGCGAAATTAGGCAGTTTATGTTTTATTCTCGAACGCAAAAGAGTGGTTTTAAAGATACAGCGTAATTCCGTAGCAGGGAATGCTCTTTTTACCGCATTTCTAAGGCGCTGTGTTAGCATCTCACTGATGTTATCCTCAAGGAATTGCATTTGTATGAATAAGGCTATTTTGGAGCTGTTGGTAACTTGGGCTGCTTTGGTTTCAGATTCATATCAATAAACTTTTCAGGATAACCATTCTCACTTAGCAACCGTTTAATATTGTTAAGTTCCTCGTCAAGACATTCGTCCGAGCAAATCTCTCTTGCTCTGTGGACCAAGCACTTTATTAGATTGCGTTTGTATTTCAAGGGCACAAAGCTGGGAAAATGTGTGTACTGGCCCATTGATGTGGGTTTTCTATAAACACTTCTTCTTATTGTGCCGTCCTCTTTTCTGGTCATAAGGACGTCTAAAAATGAAATACTATAGTCTTTTTCTTTCTCAATAGTAAAATTTATTGCAGGATGTACCTCATTAAATTTATCTTTGTTCGATTATTTTGTGTTACATATAAGATGTCATGTGGTGAGTGATTATCAGCAAACGTGGACCTTGCCGACGGGGAGAGCAGAAAATTGAAAAAAGTGGAAATATGTTGTTTAAGCCCTATGTTCCACTCGGAACCCAAGGGAATAATAATAATATACCACTTTGTATACTTTATTAATTTATCTAACAAAAAGAATAACACATGTATGGTCTTTACTGTTTCTCCGATTTGGCAGGCTCACTTCTTCAGTTCGGTAACAATAACGTTAAAGGGACTGCAGAACACAGTGGTAATTAATTTTTTATGATTATTATTATTATTGTTCCCTTGGGTTTCTAGTGGAACATAGGGCTTCAACTACACGTCTCCACTTGCTTCTGTCTTCTGCTGTACTTTTCACCTGCATCCATGTTAGTCCATACTGTTTCACCTCCTTTTCACACGATCTCCTCCATGTCACCATTGGACGTCACACTCGCCGCTTCTCTTCCGGGTTCCACTCGAGCGATGGCCTGACGCGCGATGTCACCCAGCGGCCTCCTCAGCGAGTGTCCAATCCATCTCCACTTTCTCCTGCACATTTGTTGGCCGATTGGTTCTTGCTTTGTTTTCTCCCATAGTTTCTTGTTGGTGATTATTTCCGGCCATCTGATCTTGACTGACTTGACGTTTGTATTCAAAATTCGAATTTTGTTGTTGGTGCTGAGTGACGAAGATTTCTAGATTGGTTTCAGGTTGATGAATGTTTTTCTCGCCTTCCCGATTCTCAATTTGACATCTTCGTCCATTCCTCCTGTAGTTAAGACAATGCTCCCTAGATAAGTGAATGAAGTAACCTCTTTCAAATCCCTCCCGTTGATTGCTTTTAAAATATTCCTTATGTGGTAAGATATAACAACCTGATATCAATCGTTCACTTTATAGACATTCGTATTAATATTGCAAACTTTCGATCTTATTTCACTGGTCTACCCAAACTTCTCTCCTGGTATTATTATTATTACTGTATCCCTTAATTCCTAGAGAAACATACGGCTTCAGCCGTGCGTCTCTATTGCGTTCGGTTCTCTGCTAGAGTTTTCACCTGGCTCCATGTCTGCCCACACGTTTTCATCTCCTCTTCACATGACCTCCTCCAAGTCACCCTTGCACTGACGACCAACTCGTCGCTTCCCTTTCGGGTTCTACTCGAGCAATGGCTTGTCTAGTGATGTCACTTGGTGGTTTCCCCAGAGTATGGCTAGCCAATCCATCTCCATTTCTTCCTGTCTATTTGTTTCACGATCGGTTCCTGCTGTGTTGGTTAGCTCATTGCCAGAGATCTTTGTTGCTGATCCTTTCCGGCCATCTGATCTTGAGCAGTATTGAGCGAAGACAACTGTTGATGAAGGTCTGTAGTTTGTTTGAGATGATCTTTATGACGCGCCAAGTCTCTGATCCGTGCAGTGAGTAGCACTAACTTCACATTGGAGTTGAAAATCCGTATCTTATTTTTCATGCTGAGTGCTGTTGACCTCCACACAGACTTCAGAGTAGTGAAAGCTTGTCTTGCTTTTCCGATTCTTGCTTTGATATCCTCGTCAGTTCCGTTAGCCTGTAGTTGAAACGATGCTTCTGAGTTAGGTAGGTAAAAGAGGTTGTTTCTTTCAGGTTCCTTCTATTTATGCTGACTGTTGTCTGTTGTTGTTGCTGTTGGTGGTGTTGCCCAGGAATCTTCATCACCTCTGTTTTATCAATGTTCACCTGAAGTCCTATCTTTGATGCTTCTTCTACCAACTTGTTGCTTTTCGTTTGCATATCTTCCAGTTTGTGGGAAATCAGACATATATCATCGGCGAAGTCCAGATCCTTCAAGTTTTTGTGTGAGTCCATTTTATGCCTGTTCCCCCATTGCCCGCTCTTTGTCGCATTACTCAGTCTACCGCCCACAATCAGGGAAATCATTGGCGATAATAGGCAGCCTTGTCCTACTCCTGTCCTCCTTTCGAAGGGTTCCGTAAGTTTCCTGGTATAGTGCATCAGATTTACTCCTCATTTCCGATTGCTTTAATCATCTAAATCTGTTTTTTGATTCCCAACATAAACTCGCATTAAATTTTACCTCCCTGTAATGCAGAACACTTCTTTCTCAACAGGTATGAGGTAAAAAATATCATGGAGATTAGGATATTTATTTAGATGGAGTAACACGGCAGCACACAATGCACTGCCATATCCCATTGGACTTGAAGTTCTTGTACGGTGAGTGCATATCTTGAAATTTAAATTATCTGAAAATTCTGTGTGTACTATGCGTTCATATACCTTCTAGAATAAAGCGATTAATATAATTTCTTTTCTTCACAACTTAGCCTGACATATTCAAGATGTTGTCAAAAGACGTCGAAAGTACCCTCAACAGTAGCGGTCATTGCTGTTGTTGTTGTGATAATAGTAGTAAATCTATGGCTTCAGCACTGGATTACACGAGTTCAAGACTGCATATACACCTCCTTGACAAGTGACAATAAGCACAAAACCTAGGTTCAAAGCCTACTATTGATTGCTTTCTACCAGCTATCACTGAGGAATTATTTTGACCTAACTTAGAATCAAGGTACTTTGTGAACACGTTTTATCCTTATTTCAGTCCCAACTCCCCGCATCCACCACTTTGCTATCGACAGCGGTAATCATACTGTCCATATCCACTCATTATTTTGTGAGAAACTGATATATTATGGAGCATCTCCTTCTTTCCAAAACATAACTTCGGCTATACCTACGTTCAAAAACTGTAGACTCAGTGATGTATTATAGGACATTTATACAATTCATTAAGCACGTTCAGGCATTCTATATCAATATGGAAAAGTTCATTGACTTACTTGTTAGTAGTATACGATTATGAGAGAAAACGTGCTTCCTGTAATAAACAAAGCACTACTGCCTTTAATTACATAGATAGATCACCTACAGATCAGGGATACATAGGTGTATAGATCACTGACAGATCAGTGATAGATGAATAGATATATGAACGATAGATTAGTAGCTGGATACATAGATAGATCACTGATAGATTAGGGATGGCACAATCGAAAGATCTATACTTAGAAAGTCTTCATGAACAGGACAGTACAAATATTTCAAGAGCTTTCTTCCAATCCAGTATGAAAAGAATTTACTCAGAACACTATTCAATAGAGAAGGAAACATTTGGTCTGACATTACATTTGAGCATGAATTAAAAGCTCTGAAGGATATTTTTATCTAAGAATCGATATGTGTGTTGGTGGCATAGCGGTTAGGACCCTCGCCGACCATGCACATGGTCCGGGGTTCAATCCCCGGCCGACGCACTCCTTTACCCCGCTAAGGGAGAAATAAAAGCTGGTGCAGGGGAAAGGTTGGGCATGAGGCTAGCAACCCCATCTTGTAAAAATAAACATTGCTACAGAAATTTAAGCCTCTAGTTTGAATCCCTATGTTCCACTGGGAACGTGAAGAAAAAAAGAATCGATATCCTGAGAAGTCCATTAATAAATACCCTAAAGAAATTAGCCCCTGCGAAACTATCATAACAGTTCCCAAGAAATATGTCTTTATCAGTTTTCTATTCACTGGAGATGATGTACAAGAAGTAGTGAAAAGAAGACTAGATAAAGCTATCAAGAGAACTTATTATGCTGCAAAACTTGTTTTCCTTAATACCACCACGTGAGTGCTTCAACAATCTGGGAAAGACTAGTTGCCAATCTTCGACACCTCAATCTGCGTATGACAAAATGAGTGTGTTTGGTGAAAGCGAATACATAAGTCGTACAGAAAAGCGATTTTCTACTTGCATGATGGAGCATTTGCTAAGGTGGTTGAAAACAAATGAATGCAAAGTGGCAAAGACCTCAATAACAAAACATCTTTTGGACTATGGACATGATATCTACGCTGTCAAGTCATCCACTATTGTCAGCAGACAAAGAAACAAGAAGATGCTTGCAATTGCAGAGGCTTGTGAAATTAGAGTTTATAAACTTAGTCTCTGTGTACAAAAGGAGATGGTCGTTACTTGGAATCTACCATGGTAATACGTTTTACTTATTATCCTACCTGTTATTATTATTCTTGATTCATTTAAAACTGTCTTTTATCAGCAATATTATCTCAACTCGTTTCAGCATTATTACTGCGTCGGTAGCACAGTGGTTAGGACTCCCGCCGACCATGCACATGGTCCGGGGTTCGATTACCTGCCGACGCACACCCGATATCTATGATCGGCCTGTAAAATTTGGGCTACCGATATCCATGCTGAAAATTCCATACTTCTACCAAAAGTACTGTGTGGAATCAAGCTGTAAACGAAAATAAAAAACGAAAAAAACTATTACTGTTGATATTACTCTGTTTGCAATTCTTGGTATATTCACTGATGATTAATTGTTTATCTAAGTGATGTAACTGAAGCGTAATGCATTTAATCTTAATTTCAATCTCTCGTACTCCCTCTCCCCTGATCTATTCCAACATGACCTGGAAAACATTCGCAACTGTCTTTCTGCATGACTAATTCAATGTATTCAATTTGCTTATCAGTCTTATATCTCTCAATATAATTTCAATAGTATATACATCCGTGTATGTAGAGCATTCAGTTGATGGGTTCTACGGAAATTCGATGAATTCATTCAATCCTACGTTATTAACCTATGTTGGTTGTTTTAGATCAGGTGTAGATAGGTAGTTAGATCACCGCCAGATAGACATAAAGATACATAGATAGATAAATAGATAGATAGATCACGGATAGGTAGATAGATAGATCACGGATAGATAGATAGATAGATAGATAGATCACGGATAGGTAGATAGATAGATCACGGATAGATAGATAGATAGATAGATAGATAGATAGATAGACAGGTAGATAGATAGATAGATAGATAGATCACGGATAGGTAGATAGATAGATCACGGATAGATAGATAGATAGATCACGGATAGATAGATAGATAGGTAGATAGATAGATAGATCACGGATAGATAGATAGATAGATAGACAGATCACGGATAGATAGATAGATAGATAGATAGATAGATCACGGATAGGTAGATAGATAGATCACGGATAGATAGATAGATAGATAGATAGATAGACAGGTAGATAGATAGATAGATAGATAGATCACGGATAGGTAGATAGATAGATCACGGATAGATAGATAGATAGATAGATAGATAGATGGATCACGGATAGGTAGATAGATAGATAGATAGATAGATAGATCACGGATAGATAGATAGATAGATAGATAGATCACGGATAGATAGATAGATAGATAGATAGATAGATAGATCACGGATAGATAGATAGATAGATAGAGAGATAGATAGATAGATAGATAGATAGATCACGGATAGGTAGATAGATAGATCACGGATAGATAGATAGATCACGGATAGATAGATAGATAGAGAGATAGATAGATAGATCACGGATAGATAGATAGATAGATAGATAGATAGATCACGGATAGATAGATAGATAGATAGATAGATAGATAGATAGATAGATAGATAGATAGATAGATACATTAAGGGTAGATTGATTGTAGTGTGTATTTCACTTGAATATGCTTTTCCACTCTACTTCACCAACAATGCTGTACTTGTTCATCCACCTAATCTGAAGCCATATTCACAAAAATTTCATTTGCGCATTTACAATATCTATGCATATGACTTAAATAACTATTGAACTGTAACACTCAGTGATTAATAGTTTTGCTTATATTTTTTTATTATTGTCTTTTTATTCATATTTCAAAATGTTTTGCTTTTCACTTGTTCCATCACTTTTGTGCCTTAGTGTTTGAGTTTGTGTGCTCGCCAGCCCGAGAGAACACTAGCGCTAACACATAAGCGTAATGCTTCTCATGAATTCAACTTTTTTTTACATTATACCATGTATATGACCATTGATAACAGGGAAATTAAAAATAAAACACTTTTCATCTTTGCTTCAATGAATTCACCGCCCCCCCCCAACCCAACACACACACCCATACACACACACAATATCTATTTGTTTCAATACACTGAAATAAAATGCAAAACTCAAACATAAAAAGCCACAATGGCAACAACAACATCAACATGTAATCGAGGTCATTTCTGTCAATTTATTGTCATTCATGCGTTCAATACTTCCACTTCTCTCTCTGTTTTTTGTTATCATTATTAAAATATATATTTTGTGAAATGTTGATAGTGTTGAAATGAGAACAAAAAACAAGGGTAATGCATGAAATCAAATTATATGTATATATTTAAACAAAAATAATAATAATGTTGAACTGTTCAATATTCAAGAGTGTTCTAAATGCAAATCAGTATTACTACTCTAAATATAAATATCATATTCATATATATATATATATATTCATTTATATGTATTTTGAAGTGAGCACTAGCCGTTCGTTCCAAATAAAATTACATATTTTGTAACTGTATTTGAGAAAAGAAAGATCAAGAATTTGTTATACTACCTTTTATTATTTCTGTATAACCCATAAGAGTGAAATGTTTGGTTTTTGACAAGTGAAATGAGATGTGAATAAGTGTTTTGATCACAGTTGATCACAGATTGATATCAGTTAGAGATGCTCGCTAGTGACTTGCTATAGGATGGGGTTTCCTGGAGTTCTAGTGAGAAGTTGTGACCCCAGTGAGGTCCATCCAGTCAATCAGGTGTGAGGATGGATGTCCCATCGCTGACAATGGTTGGTGCCAGTTAGAATTCATGCGCTGGCTGGCCATTGAGTCGGATCCCAGTGGTTGAATGGTATACAAGCTTACCTTGTACCCGGAAAATGCTGGATTCGAACCTGATAGCGTGGGTGCTTACTACCGATGATTCCCAAACTAGACTGACGAAACAGCTGTTCAGTACTCCTTGGGTGGTTTTCAATGGTTCTCTAACTGATATCAATCAGTGGTCAGACTCGTCGATACAAAGGTAGTCCTTACAAACCAACTATTGAGGGCGTAAGTGTGATTGTCAGAAGGGTGCTGTGAAATTTACATATTCACTATGTAGACCTTAAGTTAGCCAATACCAACGGAACCACCACCACCAGCAACAACAAAAACATACAAAAAACTGAATGTCATGAATAGGATATTTCACTGTGAGTGACTGATTTGAGCAAGTATTATGAATGCCTAATGATTACTGTGTGTTCTGAGTAGAATATCAGGCATTTAAAGATACGGTGGAGACGGCTGGAAGGCGGTTGACAGAGTCTTTAAAATAGTTGAAACAGCAAGGCCATATTTCATCTGCCTTGTATGAAACACTAAAACCTATAGGCACTGTTATACCCAGGTTATATGGCTTGGCATCTGGACCGCTCCTCGATATGTCTAGATCACCATACCATTCAACTGGGAAATGGCTGGTGGAACGTTTACAGCCGTTGCAACATAAGGAACTTTTAAAAAATAGCGGAAAAGATAGTTTTAAGTTTGTAGAGGGAATCAAAGAGTTAAATGTGAAGGACGAATATATGATGTAACTGGCTGCATCTTCCTTATTCACTAATGTGCCTTTGATTACAAAGGTGATGAATTGATAAAGCAAAGTGTTTAGATTGGAATTCCTGTGTTTTCCCTAAAGGAACTTTTTTTAAGATGTACAATGAAAGTGAACTTTCTGTTCAATAAGGAAATGTAGAGAAAATCAGATGGTGTTGCCATGGGGTCACCACTAGGCCCAATTCTAGCAGCCTTTTTTCCTGGAGAAACTAGAGAATGGTCCTCTTAAAGATGTGATGGCGAGCTACCTAGAATGGTGGCCACATTACAGCCTGACTGATAGAATTCAGTCTGCACCAAAGAAGGACTAGATACGTCACATTAGTTACTAGTGTCAAATCAAAATACCCACTACAGTCCTACAGGAGGTCAATCGCGAGCCAGAATAGCTCAGTGGTAACGTCTCTGACTGCAGCACTGGGTAACGCGGGTTCGAATCTCAGAAGGGACATGAGTTCCTTCAGAGTTGCAGATACGCCTTGCTGATGAGTGCCAACTAGCACGAAACCTAGGTCCAAGGCTTCCTGCCGATTGCCTCCAACTATCTAATATCAAATCCTGATTTCTGTTGCTGGTTTGTTGATGATGCGTTTATATTTGTTAAGAAAGAAAGTGAGACTAAGAACATATTGGACAAGTTCAGCAGAGCACATCCAAGCATAAGCTTCACTAAGGCAGAAGAAGAAAATACCTCTCTCTCCTTTTTGCACGTCCCAATGACTAAACGAAAAGACGGGACAATATGTAAACATTTTTATAGAAGGCCTACTTCAACTGAACAATATATTCTCACTTCCTCAGCTTCGGACCTCTACAATACAAAGGTAATTTTGTCAGATGTCTGGTTCACCGGGCTAAAGTTATCTGTTCAAATGAGACACTGATGAACGAAAAACTCGGTAATATTCGTGACCAAATAATTAGAGGCAGATTGACGACTAAATTCGTAAACAAACACATGAACTCAGAAAGTTAACAGTCGAAGTTACCAACAGTCCCCAGAATGTCAGTCCGCCTAGGGTTATAACTCACGAGTGATGTCAATAGTGAAATCATATCACAATGTCTGAGAAGAGTCTTCAAAAGGACTTTCAACATAGCTAAGCTATCCTGTGTGTATTCACTAGCTGGCCAGTACTTAGTTCAAGAGATAAAGACAGACTGCCCTGTTTAACTTCTCCCGAGTGTATTTACCAGTTTAACTGCCAATGTGGAGCTATTTACACAGGGCATAGGATCAGACAAGTCCATCGTCGAATTTCTGAACACCTCTCATCTTGGTTTAACAAAGGTGTGAATAAAGTCATTGTGTACATACCTCAATACTAGCTCATCTCATCGATACTGACTGGACATCAAGGTGACTCTAACAAAGCGTTTACAGTGGATTATCAGTAGTATATTCACTAGCACGTCATAATTTAGTATATAATGACATGATTTTAAAAAAATAGAATCTATAGATAGACAAAGTATCGATCTCATTTTAAATCACCGAAAATACCCATTGAGTCATGAAGAATATAAAAGACAGATTCAGCAAAGAAAATGTTCTTTATCGACGAAATCATCTTCACAGGCTGCCGTACAGTCGTATTTATACTTACAAAAATATATAGTGGTCTATTATTGAGTAATACGGGGATGGTGACATAATTGATATAATTACTCAGAAGTGACTTCAGAAGTGAAAATTAAAAGTTGTAGATTACGTAGTACTCAACGGAACAAAGATAGAAATTTGATAAGGTTAAAATTGCTATTGAGTGAGAAGAAAGGTGGTTGTTGAGTGTCAGTTTAACAAGTGTGAAGAGGATGTGAAAATGTACATTCATTCTCTATGAGGACTTGTCTGAGCCATCCCAGTTCCCCATCGATTGTATCACTTAACCTCAAGAATAAGGAGGATATGTTCAAGTGATACAATTGATGGGGAACTGGGGCGGCTCAGACAAGTCCTCATAGAGAATGGATATCCTCCAAGATTTATCGAGAAAAACATGAAGTTAAGGGAAAAGCCTGAAAGAATCCAGACTGTGCCAAAGAAACTGCTATTTATGAGTGCTGAATTTAAAGGTGATACCGCAGCTGAGATCCTAAAGAATCGCTTATGCAGATCACTGAGGAAAGCCTTCTTTATGGCTGAGCTACGCATCAATTTCTACAGGCGACAAATAATCAGTGGATGTGTGAAGGATAAACTGCCACTTTGGGCCACCTCAATGTGTGTTTATAAATTCACCTGCTAGTGTGGAGCTAGTTATATTGGCCGCACAATGCGCACGCTTTCCAAACGCATCTCTGAACATCATCCAGCATGGTTAGCGAAGGGACAGTGCAAGACAATTACCAGCTCAATTCTCGAGCATTTGAACTCAAGGACACGTAGCTCATCTACAAAGTGTAGCCAAATGGTACAAATGGCGTCAGGTTGCGGCTTTTGTGTATGGCGGAGGCGCTGGCAAATCATCAATACAACCCTGAACTGTGTATACAGAAAAAGCTTATCCAGTCTTTTGTTCTACCTTAGTCTTAACCTTCTCACTAATCGTTCCCTGTTGAAACATTTTGATTTTTTCTTTTCTTTTTGTAATATTTAATCTTACTTTTAGTTTGCTTTTGCCTTAATAATTAATTCGCTATTATCACTCTCATATGTTCCTTTTGTACATTCTCACATCCTCTTCACACTTGTTAAACTGACACTCAACAACCACCTTTCTTCTCACTCAATAGCAATTTTAACCTTATCAAATTTCTATCTTTGTTCCGTTGAGTACTACGTAATCTACAACTTTTAATTTTCACTTCTGAAGTCACTTCTGAGTAATTATATCAATTATGTCACCATCCCCGTATTACTCAATAATAGACCACTATATATTTTTGTAAGTATAAATACGACTGTACGGCAGCCTGTGAAGATGATTTCGTCGATAAAGAGAATTTTCTTCGCTGGATCTCATTTTATCTATCAGACATTATTTGAAAAAGATAAATGTATATTAATAAATACTCACATAACCTTGTTCATTCTCTGCTGCATACTTATTAGGCAGTAGGTTATTGACTGTTTCGCTTATCTTTTCCCGCTGACCATCTGATGTTCAGTGTCAACAAAGACAAAAATCGAGCTGAAATGTTTTCATTGACAGACTGAATCACTAATCAATGCGACCTATCCTAGTTTTCTTCAGATTACTTTATACGATGAACAGTTCCATCATGTGATGTTGAACAGTAGAATCTTCCAGTCTAAAGTGCTCAATAAATCTGTAAATCAAATTGACAGTTTCGGTCACTCATAACTAATAACCGTGTATACTATGATGCATTTTCTTCTCGTGTTCTGCGTGAAACATAACGCTTCGACGAAACATATGCAGACCTGATTCTCCATTAGCTCTCATCTCCTCCTCAGACATTCTATTTCATACCCCCCTCCTCGCATCTATACCAAACTTTTCGTTTCCTATTAGGGCTGCAATCATGCGTCTGGCATACGAAATCAGTGATCAATCTCATCAGTGTGTGTTGGACAATTAGTGTATGGTCAGTTCATTGCCACAGGTGCTTGCTACTTATCTCCTATCCAGTCCTATCCAGTATAAACGTTCCCTAACGAAATGTTTGTTCTCAAGGGCCCGAAAAATATGCACGAGTGACACAGTGATGGATGAGTTTCGACATATACATTCAGTTTTATTAGCTAATGATTATCCGGAAAACTTTATCACTTGTCACAGTAAAGAAAGATCACATCTCGAAAAGACAGCTACTACATCAAAGAAAGCTATCTTCATTAACCTACCATTCAAGGGTGACCAGATTATGCATTTGACAGCTCAAAGACTTCGGTCAGTCATCAAACGCATATTTTACGCCGCATCTCTTTTTCTCACTTGCCGAAAATTTTAGATCCCTGTACCTACGATTAAAGGACGAAATTCTGTGGACTGTACTTCAAACTGTATCTACAAGTTCACCTGCAGCTGCGGCGACACCTATATAGTTAGAACCAACAGAATGTTCCAATGTCGTCGAAAGGAACATGTTCCAAAATGGTTACTAAATCATACAGAAAATCCCAACGCGATTAATCTTAATAGAAATCCAGCATCATCCATTGCAAAACACTTATTAATGTCAGGTCACAAAATCAATATTAATGACTGTTTCACAATTATTTCACATAACTCTAATTCAAGGTTATTGAAGATGATGGAAGCAATTTGGATTAATCACATACAGCCTAAACTGTGTGTACAAAAACAATAGACTTCAATCTTCGCCTACCATGGACAACATGACCTATCTAAATATGATTGGTCATTACTATGTACTTTTTTTATTTAACTGAGTAATTGTCATGCACATGGTTCGGGGTTCGATCCCCGGCCGACGCACTCCTTTACCTCGCTAAGCAAGAAATAAATCTGGTAAAGGGGAAAGGTTGGGCATGAGGCTAGCAACCTCATCCTGTAAAAATAAAACACTGCTAAAGAAACTTCAAGCCTCTAGTTTGAAACCCTAGCTTTAACATTCTCATGGTAGTAGAAAAGCAGAATAGTAGTAGTTCAAAAGTTCTTCGCTTTTACTATGTTATCTAAAGCAATTATCACTGAGGCTAAGGATGCACACCAGTGGTAATATCTCAGAAACATTCATTTGTCTTATATGAGTAACAGCTGAATTTTCGTCTTATAATTCACTGGTGTCTGACTGACTAAGTGGTTTCAACGTGGAACTTTGCACTGATGTGAAACATTTCGAGTTTCCACACTCCCTCCATTATCTGACCTGATCTGATTGCAGTAGACTGTATAATGAGATAAACAGCGGGCAATGAGGAAACAGGCATAAAATGGACTCACACAAAAAACTTGGAGGATCTGAAATTCGCCGATGATATATGTCTGATTTCCCACAAACTGGAAGATATGCAAGTGAAAAGCAACAAGTTGGCAGAAGAAGCATCAAAGATAGGACTTCAGGTGAACATAGAGAAAACAGAAGTGAAGATTCCTGGGCAACACCACCAGCAGCAGCAACAACAACAACAACAACCGACAACAGTCAGCACAAATAGGAGGAACCTGAAAGAAACAACCTCTTTTACCCACATACCTGGGAAGTATCGTTCCAACTACAGCCGGAACTGACGTGGATATCAAAGCAAGAATCGGAAAAGTAAGACAAGCTTTCACTACTCTCAAGTCTGTGTGCAGGTCAACAGCACTCAGCATCAAAATAAGATCCGGATTTTCAACTCCAATGTGAAGTCAATCAGTGCTACTCACTGTACGGATCAGAGACTTGCACTTCGCGTCATAAAGAGCATCTCAAACAGACTACAGACCTTCATTAACAGCTATCAGTTTTCGCTCAATACCACTCAAGATCAGATGGCCGGCCAGAAAAGATCAGCAATAGAGATCTCTGCAATGAGCGAACCAACACAGCAGGAACCAATTGTGAAACAAATAGGCAGGAAGAAATGGAGGTGGATTGGCCATACTCTGAGGAAACCATCAAGTGACAGCACTAGACAAGCCATTGCTCGAGTGGAACCCGGCCGAAAGCGAAGCGGCGAGTTGGTCGTCAGTGCAAGGTGACTTGGAGGAGGTCATGTGAAGAGGAGATGAAAACGTGTGGTCAGACTTGGAGCCAGGTGAAGATTCTAGCGGAGAACCGAACGCAGTGGAGACGCACGGCTGGAGCCCTATGTTCCTCTAGTAATTAAAGGAAACAACAATAATGATAATAATAAACTCCCTCCATATAGCACACAAAGCAAGAGAAGAGAGTAAAGAGAGTTTCGAATCAATGATAATCAAACGGGAGTATTATGCTAAAAGAATAGTAATATGAAGGAACAACATAGTTTTGTTGGATATTATATGTCACAAGGAGTAGATGTATCTGCGCCATTGAGTATTATTTATTATTATTATATCACCAATTGTCTGCAGCCACTAGTTTTACTATCCCGAGGACCTCAACCTGTCAGGAAATCTACACATCCATCTATAGCTAAGACTAGCTATTGTGGATTTCATTGATAGACAAATCCATGTTTTCGTTTGACCACCACTAGCTGTTTTCCAACCCGATCCTATGCCAGTCAGCTAACAATGCCCGTTGAGGAAGACGATGGCTGCTAGTCATGCGCCATACATATCCTAAGCTTCTCAATCGGTATAACTTCACAACCCTGTCAAGTGAATCTCCATCCTTACATAGGATATAGTACATAAACAACGTCTTCAAGGACATCAAATTCACAAGAGGAGAGGAATCCGAGTACAAAATCCCACAATTAGACGTCTTAGTCAAGCGAACAGCCGTAGGAGAACTAGAAACTCAATTTCATAGAAAATCAACTCACACAGACCAAATACTCAATCGCAACAACCACAGTCCAAAAATACATAAAGGAAAATGTAAATGAACACTATTCAAGAGGTCCAGCCACGACTCATTGCAGCACTCCCTCATTAAGGAAAATTGAAGAAAGATATCTCATGGACATCTTCCAAAAGAATGGATTTCCATGGAATTTCATCAAAATACATATACCTCCAAGCCAACCTATCAGATCAAAGGCCCCCAAGGAAAGCACAACTGAAACTACCCTACTGAATATGAGAAATCACTGCAAGACTCTTCAAACCTTTAGGAACTGACTTCTCACACAAACCAACAAAATCACTTCACTCAGTTCTATGTCAGCCAAAAACTCAACAACGAAAGAAGATAAAGCCAACATCATCTACAAAATAGGTTGGTAAAAGTGGACATCCCCTTCGTCTTCGTATCCATGAACATAAGCTAGCCGTCAGAAGACATGACATCCACTCTCTCACTCATATCACCTCACTGCATATGGATAACCACGGAAATCAATTCGACTGGGACAACAAGCGTTTAAATATTAGCCAGAGGAAACACCAAGAATGCTAAAGAATTTTTAGAAGCCTGGTATTCCAGTGAATCGTCAATCAATAGACACATCGAGAGAGACAAAATTTAAGAACCGATAAGAAGGAAACCTCGCGCACAAAGGGTCAAAGTTCAAGTCAAAGAAAAAATCAGTTTCAATACAAGTGGCCTAGAGGGTGTGAAAACACACGAAAACCACCAATCACTACATTGTTCAAGGCCACGCCCACCAGGTGAACTCGTGGAGAAATATAAAAGTCCATCTCAATTCAAACTAAAAAATGTGCTGAAGATGTTGCCTAGTAGGGCAATGAAAGCTTCGCAAATTAACTATCCAGCTCAGAGAACACAACCACATCAAAATCATCCGCCTGAGCTAAAAATCTTCCCCATCATATTGACATAGCACTCAATCGACGCTTAACCTCAATACCGCTCATCTTATTATACTACCTAATACAGGAGATAGAATGCAAACACCCGTGATGAAAGACAGCTAGTATTTTCATGTCTCCCACGTTCAATGGTCATGTCTCACGGCTTTAAAGGAGAACAGAACGAACTGCTGAGCAGTACACATGCCCTTTAGTTGACAACCAGCTTAATATCAAGTCCAGACCAGAGATAGTGTAAAGTGGCATATGGGAAACGAACCTTCTGTATCTGTGCTGAGATTTTGTCAGCGATTAGCCCCTTGGCGTTGGCTGACACAACTCCCAAATAAGTGAGGTGATCAACACGCTCAGCTACCACTTCACTCATTTGTACGGAACTACTCATATGTCACCTGAGGTCAAACAGTCCGATCAAAAGAAATGGTTTGATAGAAAATTAAAAGCTGAAATCTCTCTAAACCGATTTACTGAAGATTTCAAAGCAGTTGGTGTTTTCAGCATAATTCCGTACTTTACTGACATCTTGTACATGCTGGCACTTACCAACAACAATGAGGCAACTTGATTTCACTTTGCTCTTTGCCTTAGTCACTTTCATTATTACAGATTTATCAATATATCATTGAAGATGGAAGTACAAAACTTGGGCACTATGGTGGTAGAATATGACTCCATTATAGATAAGATTTTATTTTGATAAATCACACAGTTGTGTTATACAGTAATATTAACTGATGACCACTTTTCGAGCACAAACTATTGCTCATAATCATATCAACTCACTCACACAACTTTTTACTTCATTTATATACATGAGTGCAATTGACTAGATATTTGAATAAAAATCAATATGGGATAATATACATTCAGAAATAATAATATGAGTGTTATCAATCAAGTACAATCAGATGGGAAATAAGACGAATGTATTTTATTGTCAAAATAAATAATTAACTTGTTAGAATGTTATGATGTTTGTGAGGTGAAATAGAATTTTAAGATTATTTATTATCCTCCTCTTATTTGACAGACTGGTGGTGACGACTGTTGAGGTCCATGTTTTCGGAATGCGTTTTCGGCAATACTTAATGTCTGTGTTGATTTTGTTGATAAAGTTCCACGGGTAGTTGTTTTGCTTGAGAGTTTCAGTAATCATTAATATTTCTTCTTTTTTTTCTTGTCGGTTATCAGAGAGTGTGCTCGTCTAAGAAGACTTGAAACAACTGAAATCTTTGCGCTGATGGGGTATGATGATTTGAAGTCTAAATATCTATTGGAGTGGGTTTTCTTCCGGAATTTGTTAAAAGTGAACTTGGTTTGGACATATATAATAGAAAAGCTTTACTTTATATCTGTTAATAGGTAGCCTCTGTATATACGAACACAATTCATTGATAATATACCAAGATGAAATAATAACCGGCAAATTGAGAAAATTGATTCAAAGAATTTTCATTGCAGGTCAGCCGCAGCTGATATTTTCTACACAATCTGTTGTGATTCCGAAAATCAAAAGTGAAGTACCTAGACTAGACGCGTCGGTGGCACAGCGGCTGGGACGCTCGCCAACCATGCATTAGGTCTGGGGTTCGATCCCCAACCGATGCACACCCGATATCAATGGTTGACCTGCAAAATTTGGGCCGAAAATTTCATACTTGTATCAAAAATACTATATGAAGTCAAGCTATAATAAAATTACAAATTAAAAAATAAATAATCCTCAGCTGACATTGGTTAGTGGAAAACCACAGCTGGTGTACTGGACAGCCGTTTCTTCAGCCTAGTTTGGGACTTTTCATCAGTACGCACTCACACTGCGGGGTTCGAAAACTAGGACCTTCTGGTTACAAGGTGAGCTAGCTCATAGACCAATAAGCCACTGGGACCCGACCTATAATTTCATCTATCAAATAATCTGCCCCCTGTCCATTTCCATTGACCGCCAGTATAGGAACCCATTTTTTCTCCGTGCTTGTGACCACCTACAAGTGTGGTTGAATAAAAGCCTTGTTAAGGCTATCAACAGTTCTGCAGTAGATGATGTCGTTCAAACAGTCCACAGGCTGATGCCTTTGAATTGTAACCTACCAGTACTACTGTAAGGTAATTTTAAACAATATTAATGTTATAAATAAGAATCAAAACAAATGATTCAGCGAAGAGACTCTTTTCAACGAATTTATCATCAAGCTGTACAATGGTATATATATGTATGTTGTTTAAGAAGTTATATCCGGTGAGGGAATTGAATCATAGGTGTGAATGCATAAAATAATAATAATAGTAGTATGAAATGCATTTAAAACTAAAATCTTTGTGATTATAATCGTAGTTAAAAGTCAAGTGGCAAAGCAAATTAATCTCATATATAGAATAATTCATAGGATGGATAGAACTTGGAAAAGGGTGTTCAATTATAAGATTAGTAGACAAATAGAATAAAATAAAAACGTTACGTAATATTGTGTGAAATTTGACAGCATAGAATTTAATGTTATAGGACAAGATCCCGCTGTTAACCAACTCTATGTATGTTTATCAATTCACCTGATCGTATGGACCTACGTTTGTCGGTCGTTCGACTGGAGTTTTTTCCAAGAAGGTGCAAGAACACTATCCTGCATGGTTACGAAGAGGTGAGAGTGGAGCAATAAGAAGCGCGATCATTGAAAATATGGTCGATAATGATCACCCTATCTCTATAGCCTCCGCCTTTAAAGTCATCTACAAGGCAAAGAGTAATTTACCCTAATCCCTACGTACCCAACTCATCTGTATTGCTGAAGCCATCTTTGGCTATCGAAACAGAAAAGCCAGATCTCTGTGTACAGAAAACGTCCTTTCAACCCCTCCAACTTTCATGGTCTTAATCCCTCTATGGTAATCCCCAATCATATTTTAGCTCTACCAATTTTTCATTTTTCATCTTTGTCTATTCAATTTGTATACTCTTCCTTTATTACAATGTCAATTGTTACTATTACTATTCTTACTCTGAACTGTCCCCGGTGTTATTTCACTTGTTCCACTTGTCATTCTAAATCAATTCCTTTTTACAACATTAAATTCTGTGCTATCAAATTTCACACGATATTACGTAACGTTTTTATTTTATTCGATTTGTCTACTAATCTTATAATTGCACACCCTTTTCCAAGTTCTATCCATCCTATGAATTATTCTATATTGACATTTAACTACGGTTATAATCACAAACATTTTAGTTTTAATTGCATTTTATATTATTATTGTTATTATTTTATGCATTCACACCTATGATTCAATTCCCTCACCGGATATAACTTCTTAAAAACCATGTGTGTATACACAATTATACAGCTTGATGATAAATTCGTTGAAAAGAGTCTCTTCGCTGAATCATTTCTTTTTATTTTTTATATGTTACATTGGGAATTTTCCATGATTTAATAAATAAGAATGTTTCTTCTGTAGAAGCTGATGAAGAATTTATCGAAGATGTGAATATTCTTTGTACACCAATCAGTCTTTTTAAAACAGTGTTCAGGTCAAAGCTGATGTATCATTCGACTGGTTGGTGTAGATCATGCCATGAAGATATTTTTAGCTTAGCAGTAAAGTGACCAAACTTCTCCAAAGTGTAGAAATGTCAACAAAAGATAAAAAACACTTCCATTAGCTGTTAACCGCCATCTTTGAAATCAATAATCGTTAGACAGATAGATTCCCAACTCATATTCTTATAAATTCAAATCTTTTAATAGGTCAATACATTCGATACAAATACTGTCCTTCATGAGTCTCACTCAACCTAGTGAGAAGTTGACTAGACATTCAAAAAATCTATACTGCTCTCATAAACACTTATGCCTAAGCCAAGTGACCGTTATCAGGCTAAAAATTTCAAAAAAAACAAAAACAAAAACAAGGCATACGTTTGTTTATACTTGTAATGTTCCATTTAACACGTTCAACGTTTCAATGTCTAGTCTGCATTGAACGCATTGAACATTATTTATCTGAAATGTTTCAGTCATGAGCATAAACAAGAACTGAATACAAAATATTCAAGTAAATTTTATTCAAGAAATCACATTTTATAAAATTAAATCAAACCTTTCGAATGTCTTTTTCTGTGTTCATCATTCGGCTTCCTTCGTTTATTTTTATTTTTTTCTCCATTTTAATGAGGCATATTCAATTGACACATATTGGTCAAGTTGTCGTGTTTTGACATTGTCATATTGAAACTGTTGAACAAATGGCGAAACATTCAAATGTGCATGTATAATTGAGTTGATTAGTTTATATGAGGAAGTGTCTTTTTTTGAGTTACTCGGAATTATTATTTTTTAAATATATATATATAATTTTCAACATTCTGTTTACTCTAACAATTATTGTATATCTTTATCGTTTCTGTTTCTTACTTTCTTTATATAACTGAAAGATTTCTTTGGAAATAAATAGCCTAATCTAGGTGTGACCTTGGCGGTCTGTTTGAAAGTTGGGCTACCTATTCTTACACCTACATAATGCATCTACCTTATCGTATTATAATTGTTATTATTAGATAACAGAAGGGTGGAATTCTGTCTGAAACAACATATTTCACATTTGAAGGGAAAATATACCAACAAAATGAAGGAGTAGCCATGGGATCACCCATCTCACCAATAATAGCTCGCATATTCATGGATCTTTAGGAAGAGAATGCACTTAAACCATTCAGGTCATCAATAAAATGTTGGTGGAGATATGTAGATGACACGTTAGTAATAATGAAAAAGAACGATGTTGAGAAATTCTTCCCACATATGAATAGTTATTTCGACTTATTAAAATTCACTATGGAAATAGAGAATGAAATTGGGGAACTGCCTAAGTTAGACTGCAAAATACAAAGAGTAACAGATGGTAGCATAAAAACGACGCTATATAGAGAAACTACACATTCTGGAAGATTCCTTGATTATCACTCAGCTCATTCACTCACGGTAAAACCAGGATTAATACAAGGTCTTGCAGATAGAATACGTAGACTTACAACAACACCAGAAGACCAGCGTAAAGAAACAAACCTCCTATTCAAAATGTTACTCGACAACTATTACCCAAAAGAATTTATCAAAGATAATATGAAAAGAGAAGAAAGAGGGTAAAACCGGATAATGAGAAGACGGAAGAATGCAAGGAAACAGTCAGCATACCACACAAAAATGGTACATCAGAGGTAATTCGAAGAAACCTCAAAAAATATTGAGATTCGCACAACGTTTAAACCGACGAATCTAATCAAAAACAAGAGAAATCAACTGAAAGATCCCATAAAAATGATGGATAAAAACAATGTGATTTACAAAATATCTTGTGCCGAGTGTCCGACTAAATATGTGGGTCAAACGTCCAGATCACTCAAAACAAGAGTGAATGAACATAAACGCCTAACTAAAGGTCAACCAACAGGAACACAAGCTTACAAGAATATTGAAAAAATTTAACTATAGCTGCACATGCATGGGACAAAAAGCACAATATCGATTGGAACAATGTTTGTATTCTGAACACTGATATGAACAAATGGAAAGAGAGACTTATAACAGAATCTATATTCATTAAGGTCACACCGGACACATGTAACAAGGGTGAGTCAGCAGCACAACTGTCAACAACTTCGAACATAATTCTGAATACAAAAACATGAATGAACAAAAAATGAACTATATGTATGAGTACAAATCATCCATGTGTGAAGAAAACAATTCCAACAGTTGGTGTGTGAACACGGGCAGTAATTTTGCTCGAAATATTAGCAGAACACAAAATTATGTGCAAACCATTGAAATATAATTATACTTTATTTAAACCCTGAAACTACCTAATACTGAGGAATTAATTGTACCTGCGATATTTGAAACAAAAAGCTGTTCTCTGTAATTCAAATGCTGCAATTCTGAATTCACAGATCACCTCCAGTGTATTCATGTTGCAAACGATTGTCCTAGAACTGTTGCTAAAGACGGAGTGATATCTGACAGAGAGTCTTGTTCATTCTCACTGCTTTCCAAGAGGAAAAAAGAGCTATGCGTTTTCAGTTTTAAGTAACGGCAGTAGTGATGATTGAATTTACTAGACTAATACCTAAGCCTGCCTCTTCTATGGGCTTGATTCATTTGATAGATTTTCGTCAATAATTAAAACCAGTCAAAGAGATAATTGAAAACCAAGGGACATTGGAGAGATGTTTCGTCCTATTTTGGGACTCTTCATCAGTGCGCACCCAAAACCCCACCAGGAATCGAACCAGTCATCTTCAAGGTAAAATACCAAGTTTATTGATCACCCAAACATGGATTATATCCTTGTCAGCTCACGATACAGCTCTGTCCTCACCAATGCCTCCGATGAGAATGCTGTTCTCCTTGACAATATGGATGGTCCCACTAATCATGACTCTGCACCGTACCTTGAGAATATCCATCCAATAGCCATCAGTGAGCTTGTAACGGAGTTATTGTTCGGAATATTCCCCCTGAATGATCTAATTAAAGTGTTGATACTCATTTGGATGTTTCATGTTGTTTCCCTAGACTGCACATCATTTTTTTTCTGAAGTTCGCATGTCATCTGCTCACTAAATCCATATTATTTGTCGTTGATTCTGTTAAATATCTAACTTAAACGCTTCACTTTGTGGTTGTGTGATGATAGTGACATTGCGTTGTTATACTTCTGCGATTTCAAGGTCATTCAGACCATAGACTGTCTGAGGGAAGTGTTGTTGGGAATATTTTAATCTTGATTCTTAAGTACATCCTTCAGTTTATTTTGGCTGAATAATTCAGTTACATAGTACACAGTGGACTACATTGTTAACGTCGTTGTCGATAGGCACTTGACTTCGTGCAGTAAATGTGCTAAAGGGATTTTGTCTGACTTGGAGCATCCACTTTACCCTCAGCTTTCACCTTGCATCTCCTCAGGTAGAACAAGAAGTAACTTCAGAAAAGTGTATGCTCGCACGTCTAAGTATAAAAATTCTATGATACTATAACCATACTTGGCACGTATTTTATGTGATAAAAATAGCGTCAGGCAAGAATTGACTAACCTTTCTTCATCTAGTAAATAAACAATCTCCTCCATCCATCCTTACATACCTTCAAGTTTTACTTTTATTATTTCTATTATATTTATGGTCCTGTTGCTTCTTTGTTTTTACTTTCACAACTGCAAACACCAACTTATCTCTATGACTGCTGTAATCTTTGTTTTTCCCCTCACCATATCATGTAAAGAGAACATTATATTCAATATTTTTTAATCATGCAAGGATTTGTATACCGCATCGAACAATACTGTGTGAAACAAGCCCACGGCAATTTTCACTTGTATTATTATTATTACCTTAGCTGCTATCATTATTATTATTTCAGTTTTACATACTGCATGTTTTTTTGACATTACCCCTGTTGCAAATGTGGAAATTGTTTCTGTGTGATTAATTTTATTTATAATTTGAGGAAATTAGATGCAGTATTGTGATTAATGCTGAAAATTCCATTCTGTTTCACAAGTACTGTTTTTGGAATAAAGTAAATCATTATTATTATTAATTTGCATCTAATACCAATTTGATCTGCATAACTGCTTAATACTATTGTAGAGGGGATTTCGCGTTTTGGATACGTTACGACTGTTAAGTAATACCACTACATTTTATCTCATATTGTTGCCACGACTCGAAGAAAGCTTTTGCTTGGCTATGCAATATAGAACGTGATGACTGATTTCCAGAGTCCAGGTCAAAGAACGTCGGTTTTGATGCTAAAGAACTGGCGATTAATCCAAATATCAATAAGGAGCTTCAGATTATTAGAGAATTACTTAGAAAAAATGGTTATCCAGATAAGATCATTGAGAAAAATATGAATTCAGCACCTAGGAGAGTCAGTAATGGCAACCATTCCGAAAAAACCACTGTTCATAAAACTGCCATTCCTCGGCGACAACATCAGCGAAATAGGGACACAGCGCCTGAGGAATACAGTTAAAAGAACTTATTATACAGCAGGAGTACGTTGTTTCTTCACAACCATACCATTTTCCTTTTCGAGAAATAACGATAAATTACCTACATTTGCCTCCTCTTTGTGTATCTGCCAGTTTGACTTCAGCTGTGGAACCAGCTATATTAGGCGTGCAGTTAGGCAGATCCGTGCTGGATGATGTTCGGACAAAACAAGATCAATTCGTAGCTCTATTTTCGCATACCTTGTAGATAGTAAGGATAAGGTTGACGTTAATACAGCATTCAAAATTATTTATCGCATTCATACTAACCTTAATTTTCCTTTGCGAGTTCGTCTTCTACATGCCTACATCTGAAGCGATAGGAATCCACCTGAAGAAGCCAAACCTGTGTGTTTAGAAGAAATTCGTACAACCACTTTCCTTACCTTGGCTATCGTTACATGAATGTATAAACCGGACTACTTCACCCCCCCCCTTTAAAAATTGTGATTCTCCAAATTATTTTATTATTTTTCTGACTACTTTATCTTTAATTAAATGTTACCCTTGTAAAGTTATCTTATTCTTATGACCAATTCATCCTTAGTTTACAAGTAATCATCGTCCAAATCGTTTTATTTTCCTTAACAATCTGTTACTTAATCAACCTGTGCACACGCTTACTCCTTAATTACTCTCCATTGTTCCAAAATTATGCATTATGCAATCCACGTGCTGTAACCATTTCTACCTTTTAACTGTGTGTATTAATTTCCTTCGTTAATTATCACCCCACTGACATGCTGGTAGTGACTAATTATTGCTACCAAACATATCGTCACTTGATAAGTAAACTATTGTGTATTGTAATAAAAATGCTACATATAATATATTAGAGTACAGCCGAAGTTGACGATCTAAATGTGCAAATAGGGATTTTGCTATAAAGAAAGGAAGACGAAATTTGCACTATAAAATGATATCATTCTATTTCACAGGTTCTCATCAGCTGCACACCCCTACCTAAAATTAAAATGGTTATATAAATGATAATAGCATACTTTAATGTTTGAGTGGTAGTAGAGAAGAGATACTATAGAAAAGAAACCTGGACTGGACAATATCTTCACTATAACAGCTTTTGTCCTATAGGCTATAGACGTGGATTATTTGGAACTTTGTACGACAGAACCAGGAAGCTATGTTCACCAAACAAGGTCGAAGAAGAATTAGATTTCGCCGAGAAATGCCTAAGGAAAATGGTTACCCTAAGGGATTTACACAGAAGCATAACAGAGAAAAACATAAGAAAAAAAACACCCAACTGTAAAAAAGAAGAAAGTATTTATGAGTCTCCCATTCATAGGAGATGCAGTGTCACAAAAGATTGACAAAAGACTGAAAGGTGCAATAAAAAGAAGCTTCCCTGCAGCAAAACTCATAACATTATACAACACCACCTCTTCTACAAGCCACTCAAAACTGGATAAATACCCTGCTGATGTCACCTCCAACTGCGTTTATGAATTTAAGTGCACTTGTGGGAGCAAGTTGATTGGAAGGACGGAAAGAAGGCCTTCTATTTGGTTTTCTGAACATATTCCAAGAAATTTGTGCCTGAAAGGAAGCAAATATTCTCAGAGCGCAATTACCAGACATATTGTTGATAACGGAGATCTCGTAGAGATTTCTAAGTCCTTCAAAATATTAAATAGACAAAGGACAGCAAATTTGCTACGATTTGCCGAAGCGATCGCAATCAAACGATTTAAGCCAGACTTATGCATACAGAAAGAGAGTGTGATTAACCTCTCACTCCCTTGGTAACTGAATTTTGATTTCATTTACATTAATTAGTCATGTAATTTAGTGATCTCAACTGACTGAACAAATCTTGATCTCATAAACTGTAACCGCCTTTGTTTTTTGGAGTTGCTATATGAACCTACAAGCTAACACTGTTCTGTGAAATAATTTTTTCTGTTTTCTGTCTTACCGCTCCACCCCGCTCTTTTCAAATTTAAAAGCATATAAATTGATGATGAAAACTTAAACTAAGAACTGTAATATTTTCATTTTGGATGTGTCAATTTTATAGTATCTCTTCTCTACTAACACTACATTAAAGTATGTTATTATCATTTATAAAACCATTTTAATTTTAGGTAGGGGTGTGCAGCTGATGAGAACCTGTGAAATAGAATGATGATATCACATTTTATACTGCAAATTTCGTCTTCCTTTCTTTATCGAAATTTATCAAGGAAGCCAATTGTATGAAGGAATTTTTCTATTTCAAATATCAATCACCAGCTCAATGATGGCTACTGGATTTATATTCTCAGGCTACGCTGGAGAGTCATGAATAGTGGGACCATCCAGCTCAAGAAGAAGAGGATTCTCATAGGAGGCATTGATGAAGACAGAGCTGTATCGTTAGTTGTCAAGGTTGGAATCCATGTGTCAATAAATTCTGGTTCAAAATGGTTGAGTTATCAATGAATTTGGTCTTGTACCTTGTAGACGACGGGTTTTATTCCTTACAAGGTTGCGGACGCGCACCAATGAAGAGTCCGAAAATAGGACGAAACATCTGTCCAGTGTTCCTTGGTTTTTAAAGATCTCTCTAACTGATGTTTGTTTGTGATGAAAATGCATTTTCATAGTCCAAAGTGAGGTTTTAATTTTTGAGGGCTTTGAATGAATACATAACTCTGTTTACTGTTAAAATCATTGTGAATACGACGCATTATCATTATTATTATTATTATTGTTTCCTTTAATTCGTAGAGGAACATAGGGCTTCAGCCGTGCGTCTCCATTGCGTTCAGTTATCTGCTAGAGTCTTCACCTGGCTCCAAATCTGCTAACACGTTTTCATCTCCTCTTCACATGACCTCCTCCAAGTCAACCTCGCAATGACGACCAACTCGCCGCTTCCCTTTCGGGTTCCACTCGATTCATGGCTTGTCTAGTGATGTCACTTGATGGTTTCCTCAGAGTATGGCCATCCAATCCATCTCCATTTCTTCCTGCCTATTTGTTTCACAATCGGTTCCTGCTGTGTTGGTTCGCTCATTGCCAGAGATCTCTGTTGCTGATCTTCTCTGGCCGGCCATCTGATCTTGAGTAGTATTGAGCGAAGACAACTGTTAATGAAGGTCTGTAGTTTGTTTGAGATGCATACACATAACTTATTCAGCTAAGTGAAGTATATGGATGACTGTTATCCACACATAACATATACCTCATGTCTGACTTCATGACTCACTATATATATTTTTTTTTCACGTTTGGCCACTAGCTGACAACAATTAGAGAACCATTGGAAAACCAGGAAGTACTGGATAACTGCTTCATCCCTGTTTGAGACTCTTCAGCCCAGATTAGAACCCAAAACCTTCTGGTTACAAGGCGACCATCCAGCAATTAGTTCCTGATCCAATGATCCATAAATTATAATCTCTCGCATTCCGCGATATACAACGCAACCAATAACCGACACCATAGGCGGATATATTTGTAGAATCCTGAGAATACCTCGTTGCTGCTGTTACTGGACCGAAGCAGGCCGCTAAAATGATAATTTTACTGAAACCAACTTACACTATTCGATAGATGGTAACTAGCAGTGGAATATGGAAGGCTTTTCGTTTTCTATCTAAGATGCGTCAGCTGTATTTGTCTTCATCTTAGTGAAAATCGAATCCTGTCTCCATCGTTCCAATTATCACAAATTAAAGTAAATAATTATCATAATTTGCTTTATTCCAGAAACAGTACTAGTGGCACAGTGTGGAATTTTCAGCACATATCTACAATATTTGCATCTAATTTTATCGAACATCTAAAAGGAGTACTTCAAAAAAAATTAAATACAAAGACACAAACAGCAAAAAAACAAGAAAAACACAAAATAATTTTTAAAAAAATACCAAGAAGTAGAAAGGAAAATAAACAGCATATGATGATAACTCACTATTGGGTCGTGGAAGCTATGATATGACTATGCAGGGTGATAGTTAAGCTATAGTCATACAAGAAGTTATGAAATGATATTTAAGAATGTTTATCGCCAAGATGATCAGTTAATTTGGTTGAAACAACACTAAACAATCATAAAATAACATTTCAGGGTTGTTGTTTTGTTTCTTATTGTCAGGTCTAATGCAGTGTTTGTAGTGGTAGTGTGAGTAATCCTGCATAATACAAAATTTTAAGATGGTGACAATGGCGTTCACAACCAGTGTTTGACAGTTAATATTGCCGAAAAAAGATAATAAATAAAAAAACAACCACAAAACTAATAATTACATGATGGTTAATGACACGACAATTTTGTAATACTCATAGTGCTAATATAGTTGGAACCAGTAGATACACAAAAGAAGGAATAGAGTAAAGTACAAAAAGGAAGCCAATGTTAATAATTTAGGCAGCTAAGTATGTTTAAGAAGGTGATCACTATGGAATACAAAATAAGAGAGAAATAAAAGAGCCTAAAATTATGTTAATAACAACAAAGCAAGTCACAGGTTTCACGCTTAACATTGTCTCTGTCGCTTAGAACACGGGCCAAGTATGGTATCGTTGAGTTCCTGTACTTGGTTGTACAAGCATAGATTATTTTATACTGATTTCTGGTTCTACTTGATGAGATACAAGGCGAGAGTTGGAAATAGAGGGGGTGTTGGGGGTCGGAGAGTATGGTTTTAGACCATTTTTCGCATGTATTCAGATGTCTTTCAATTAATGTAGTGACGAGGTGACTGAGTTTTACGCCACTAGTCCTACTAACTACCTTCAACATCCTTGTCAGGATGGTATAGTCCTTTTTCAGTAGCCCAGGAAAGTAGTCATCAGTACTCATCTGCCTAGATTGGAACCCAAAGTCTTCTGGTTACAAGGCGACCGACCATCCAGCGATTAGGTCCTGATCCAATGATCCATAAATTATAATCTCTCGCATTCCACGATATACAACACAACCAATAGCCGATACCATAGGCGTGTGTATTTGTAGAATCCTGCGAATACCCCATTGCTGCTGTCAATGCAGCGAAGCAGGCCGCTTAAGTGATAATTTTACTGAAAACAACTTACACTATTCGATAGATGGTAACTAGCAGTGGAATATGGAGGACTTTTTGTTTTCTATCTTAGTGAAAATCGAACCCTGTCTCCGTCGTTCCAATTATCAAAAATTAAAGTAAATCAACATTTGACTTGAAAAGCTGTAGAAATAATAGTAAGATGTTTTATCTAAAAGCGAATCTTCACTGTGGAACAAACTCCTAAGCCCACAGGACAGGAATTGCATACAATGACATCTATCACAGAAAGTCATACTGTGCATTTTTACTCAAAAATGAGTTTGCAACTCACCATATACATGAATCATTACATCTTAAATCAATGACAAAAGTACAGCTTAGTGCCTGAGATTTGACTGTCTTAGCTTGCTTTCACAGGCAATACGTTTAGCTTAAATTCTGTCATCTCCGAAAGTGGAAATCTCCAATGTTTCCAATAGATGATGCCCAGCTCAAAAGGTAATGGAATAGGTAGTCTCTTTACCAATTATCAAAGCTTCTACATCAGTAGTTCAGTGTTCGAATGGCCTACAAATAATCAGAAGTTTCAGCTTCGATTCTGGGTCAGCGTGCTCTGAAACCTCGTCTAGTTTTCTAGTCGGTAGTAAGCGTGGGAAAACCGGGTGAAAGTTGGTCTAACAATCCCACATGGTATAAGCAATATGACTGTGACCGCGACTTCGAAGCTTGAAGAGCCACACTCCATTTTTTTGATAGGACACCAATCAGTAACTAGTTTAATGTGTCCAGTCCTTTATTTGGTGCAGACTGAATTCTATCAGTCAAGTTTGAAATGTGGCCACAATGCCACTAGATGGCCTGCCATCACAGTGCACTGTGAATTGTTGGTAATAAATGGATATCCAATATAGTCCTACATGAGATAAATCGTGTGCTCGAATAGCTCATTGGTAGCCTTTCTGACATTGCAATACTCACTGGGTGACGCAGGTTCGAATCTCAGAAGGGACATGAGTTCCTTCAAAGTTGCAGATGCGCCTTACTGAAGAGTGCCAACTAGATCCGAAGCTTCGTGTTGAGTGCCTCCGACCATCCAATACTAACAAACTGTGCTACACTTGGGACAGAAAAAGGCGAAGAAGAAAATAAACAGATGGACAATAGAGAGGCTTTATAGTATATCTCTCAAGTTACACTGATTGTAATAAATATTTCGGACGAATCGAAAATCTATCACCATAAAGTGAATGGCAGGTTTTTGTTATCGCCGCAACTTCCACGCCAGTTTACACGACAGATTGAATGAAAACGTCGAGAAATCTAGCGAATTACCTAGTCAACCTGAGTACGAAGAGCTTACAGACAGCAGTATGAGGAGCAAATGAAACCTAAGGATATCAAAAATGCGTCATTACACACTTTAGTCTTTTTGCTGGTGCCAGCCAGCGACTTCATGAAGCAAAAAAGAAACACAACTCAGGATTGTTAGTTTTCAGAATATACACGTAACAATTCAGCCACAATATATTATGAATCCATGGAACCCTGGAATAGATGAATATCAAATTACCGAACAAATACTGGAAGGTGTCGGAAGATGAAATAAAGGCAAGTTGTATTTCAAGCAAATACAAATTAATAGCTTTTCATTCCAAAAGATGGAAAACTCCTTTTCTCAACAACCCTGAATGGGTTTAACGTAAATTTTCAAAATAATGGATACTGAACAGAGTACTCTTTTCGATAACTTCATCATCAGGCTCTACAGTTATATATATACATTATAGTGAATGAATGAATTAGTGTTATGAACAACATTAATGTTGTTTAAATAACATCAAATCAATAATATTGATAGATTACAGCTCAATAGCATCAACATAAAATAAACTGAATGTCAGAAAAATTAGGAAAGATAATATTACAAATTCGTGAGTTTATAGTTTCTACTGAAGGCCAGGGCAGTATTAGGGGCTGGACTTGCTTCTTTTGAACACAGAGCACTGGTTGTTTGAGGCGAATTGCAATAGCCTCTGCTGTTTGAAGCATGCGATGCTTCGATGATTTTGGCAATTTATTAGGCACCCGGTAGATGATTGAGAAGGATTCTTCAACGCTGACTGGCTTTGTGGTCGGTTTGCACCAGATGTTCTAATATCGAACTTTTAATGGTTTTAACTACACCTTTACTTAGCCATAGTGGGATATGTTCTCGAGCACGAAAAATCAAGTTCCTAGAGCAACGGCCAATATAACTCACTCAACCACAAGCGCAGTTGAATTGGTAGATACAATTTGAAGTGGCTAGTCTAGGTAATTCATCTTTCAGTCGATGGAATCACCACAATCGATCGTGTAGAGAATAATACGTGTAGTTCGCCAGCATTAAAAGTTCTTTAAACTGATTTTCTTAATTTCCTCGTAATTATCTCACTTGGTATATCGCCCTTGAATTTTAGTCGTATATAAAATGGCTTCTTGTTTACAGATAGTGAGTAGTCCTTTTCCGCTTTCTTTGTCATGTGTTTCTTGATAAATTTTTCGGGATAGCTATTTTCGATCAAAGTATCATATACAATGCTTAACTTATCTTCAATTACTTCTTCTGAGCATATAGCTCTGACTCTGTGGCTGAGGGTCTTTACTAAATTTCTTTCGTACTTGATAGGAACGAAGCTGTGAAAATGTGTATATTGTCCTGTCCAAGTGCTTTTTCTATGCAAATTTCTTTTTATGCTACCATCTGGTTTTCTTGTAAGGAGGACATCCGGGAAGGCAATTCTGTCTTGAGATTCCTCTTCGCACGTGAATTTCATAGCCGAATGTACTTCATTGAATTCAGTAATTATTTTACTCCTATCAGAATCATTATCACAAAGAATGAAGGTATCATCCATATATCGGCAATAAAATGAGAGCTTACTGATAAGGTGGTTGTTCAGAGGTCCATTTTCTAGCTTACTTAGAAAGAAATCAGCCAAAATGGGACCCAATGGGGAGCCCATAGCCACCCCGTCCACTTGCCTGTAAAGCGTGCCGTCAAATTTGAAGTTTACATTCATGGTACATCTTAATATCAATTCTTTTAGGATTTCAGTATGGATACCAATGTTTATCGACTGCTTATCCACTTGTTCACATATATAATTAACTGTTTCTATTAGAGGTACATTTGTGAATAACGATGTTATTGTCCAGAGATATCATGGTTTTGTCCTTGATATTATTATCTGGAATATACGGCTTCAACAGCACATCTGCATTTGTCCCGTTCCATATAGTCCTTCCAAGATGGCTCCTTGATTGCCTGTAGGTTCTTATCTCTTCCTCATACGATCTCCTCCATATCACCCTCAAGCAAACAGCCAGTTAATCGTCACCCATTCAGGTTCCACTCGCGGATCCGTCCAACACTTGATGTCATCCAATAGTCTCTTCAGTGGGCGTCAATTCCATCTTCATTTTCCTCATGATATTCGTTGATCGGCAAAAGGTCCGTGATTAGTTCGCTTCAAGAGTTTTGTTGTTGCTTAATCCTTCTAACCATCTCATATTCAATGCGGAGCGCGAAGGCAGCTGTCCATAAATGTCTGCGGCAGACTGTTGGAAATGCTTTTTCGAAGCGCATGCCAAGTTTCTGACCCATATACAGAAAAGAAGTGACTCGCTTAGCACTATCGGTGAACATCAAAATTCAGTTCTTTATGCTACCTGAATGCAGAAGATTTCCATCTATGGTAGTGGTCTAGTAGAATCATTTGGTTACACAGTTTTCTATCCAACATAGTTCATCAAACAATGTTTTGTTTTTAATCATTAATCATTGTTTTATCATATATTGTTCATAATGTTAAATTCTGTACTAGCATACAACAGCAATTATACATCTCATCCACCAGTTGTACGAAAATGCTATATGCCAAGTGTGCGTCGTTGGCACAGTGGTTAGGACTCTCGCCGACCATGCACATGGTCCGAGGTTACTCCTGCCGTCCACACTGATATCTATGGTCGGCCTGCAAATAGCTACGATATCACATGTGCAAAAGCGGCGTAGAATCAAGCTGTAATCAAAACAAATCCACAACGGGAAACGCACGGAATAGTTTGAAGTGAAGACGGGAGTAAGACAAGGCTGGCTGGCTGCCTACTATCTCCAAGGTATATCTTGATTGAGAACGGTAGACTGGATAATACGACAGACAGAGAGCATACAGTGAGAAAATAGGCATAAAATGGACCCATAGAAAAAATTAGAGGATCTTGATTTCACCGATAACATATATATATGTCTGATTTCCCATAAACCGGAAGATATGCAAGTGAAAAGCAACAGATTAGCGATGGAAAAAGCATCAAAGATAGGACTTCAGATTAACGTAGAGCAAACAGAGGTTATGAAGATTCCTGGCCGCAAGGAACAGTGACAACAACAGACAAAAATCAGAATCAATGGGAGAAATCTGAAAGAAGCAGCCTCCTTCACGCACCTATCTACCTACCTGGGAAGCATCGTTTCAAATACAGGCGGATGGAACTGATGAGGATATGAAAGCGAGGATCGGGAAAGCAAGGCAAGCTTTCATTACTCTCAAGTCTGTTTGGAGATCAACACTCAGCACTCAGCATGAAAAATAATATCGGGATTTTCAACTCCAATGTGAAGTCAGTCAGTGCTACTATACGGATCAGGGACTTGGCACCGATTCACGAAGAGCACTTCAAACAAACTACACACCTTCATCAACAGCCAACTGTCTTCGCTCAATACTACTCAAGATCAGATGGCCGGCCAGAAAAGATCAGCAGCAGGGATCTCTTGGAGCGAAGCAACCAGGAACCGATTGTGCAACAAATATGCAGGAAGAAATGGAGATGGATTGGCCATACTTTGAGAAAACAAACCATCAAGTGAGTGACATCACAAGACAGGGCATTGCCCAAGCGGAACTCGTACGGGAAGCGGCGAGTTGGTTGTCATTGCAAGGGTGACATGGAGGAGGTGATGCGAAGAGTAGATGAAAGCATGTGAGCAGACGTGGAGCCAAGTGAAAACGTTGGCGGGGAACCGAAAGCAATGGAGACGTGCGGTTGAAGCCCTATGTTGTTCCTCTACGAACTAAAGGAAATAATAATATATAATAATATACATTATTATATTGCTTTCAACCTATCACCCTACATTTCTGAGATAAATCAGAATGAATATTATAGGTGAAACTGAGCAAGTTTCCACCGAACAGTATCAAATTAAATGACGTACCGTTTTTTTAACTAATTTTTGTACATTCCGGTGACTGACTTAATCAATTCAAACGAAATATGTACCAGGATAATGTAAGTTAATGGCGTTTATTATATTATGAGTACTTCTCAAATGCCTATAACCTAAACAATAGACAAATATAAATTACAAAAGAGCTTTGAACATTCATTTTGATTTTCGTGAAGGTAAAGATTAATTGATGACAGGAATTTTAAGTAAAAAAGATCCTGAATAACTTGTTAAATTAATAAGAATTAAAAGGTTTGTAAAAGCAGGCAGATTTTGCAGACATTTTAGGTAGGAAGAGTACAGGAATAATATAGGTTACACAACTGTTTCGTCCTAGCCTGAGACACTTCATTAGTACATACCCACACTGTGGCGTTAGAACGCAAGACCTCCCGGTTACAAAGTGAGCTGGTTAGCTGCCACAGTAGGTCGAGTGTGAGCACAAATACTGGCTAGTGGCCATGCTATGTCATCAAATGGCTGAAGTTGGAATTCATGGACTGACCGATGGGTTGGGTCTCAGTGGCTCAATGGTCTACACGCTCGCCTTGTAACCGGGACGTCCTGGTTCCGAACCCCACGGTGTAGGTACGTACTGCCGAAGACTTCCAAACCAGGACGAAACAGCTGCCTAATACTCCTAATTGATTTTCCGTTGCTTTTCCAACCAATGACAGCTAATGATGAAATCCTGAGACCAGTACTGGAATACAGAACCCATTTTCATCCCAAGTACCCAAAAGGAAGCTGAGTAATATTTGGATGGAACAATGAAATTTTCATAAGCAGAATAGAATATGCAGAAGACCAGATATCCTGATCAATAGATATACCGCAAGTTTTACTACAATATCTTTCCTAGCAAATAAATTCGGTTTCCGTTAACTACTATTTTCAGGGGTTAATTCCCAGGGATTTTATGGTTGTGAGACTTCACTATGAACTAATATCAGTTAGAAAACAACCATGGGTTATTGGACATCCGTTTCATCCTAGTTTTTTTTAGACAATGAAAAGTACGCAATCATGGTCCCACAAAGGATGGAAAGCGAGACCTTCAGGTTGTGAGGTTCATCGAGTGGACAATTCCAGTACTTGAACCAGGATTCTGACTTCTAACAATTCGTGATTTTGGAGTGTGTGTTTGTGGATTCGCACCTAAAATGGCTATCCTCACTAGTCATTAATACTCGTTGTTATTACAAAAAATGCGTTCAAATCTTTTAGGTAGTATATAGTTTTGTGTCCTTCAGGTTGTAGCCACATGAATAAAAAAATAATAGAAAATCAGCTGGTATTATCTTATTAAACGTATTGTTCTAGCTTTACTCAAGTTTACCGATAATAATAATTGTATCAAGATTATTGATTGATTTATGCTGAACTGGAATGCACTGTCTCTACTCACATAGGGGCTTCCCATAAAAACGCTTTGTGGAGCAGATCATCAGTCACTAGAACATCCAGCTAACCCTGACAAAAACAGGACGAAATGCATATCCTGGATTCCACTGCTAGGCACTGTCAACGAAATTACGTCTGAAATACCGTTAAACATTATTAGTACCATCCCACTTGAGAACTCGGTAGAATGAGCACACAGTTTCAGCAGGATGCGCCTGCCATACTGTGCTACTGTGTACAAGCGTAGTGTCCAGTGTAATACTGGAATGGGAGAAGACAAGACACTTGGTAACGGAACGTTTATTTGAAATGTGATATAAACATATGGGAAAATTATGTGTACCATGCATTAATATTTTCATTTGTAGAGATCTCCTGTGGTGTGCTACTTCTGCCCTTCCTTCGTATAAGGTGTGTTTCTTTATCTTCTTTTCATGTCTCCAATGTTTCACTGCAATATTGGTTCCCTTCCTCTATTCGACATTAAATCTACCTCTCTGTTAACTGATATTTTCGGGCAGATGAATTTCCCTTTATACACTACTGATAAATCTTGTCAGTAGCACATGTCACACTATAACTAAAAATGGCTTTGAAATATCTTATCAATAATGATATTATGCTTTAGCCTACTCATGAGTAGTTCAAATGCCTCAAGGATATTTTTCTTCAAATGATGTTATTGGTTTTTAATTCTTTTTTATCTGATAAATAGAAATGTCACGAAAGGGTTAGATTCTGTGAACGATCTATATTTAAAATTGATGAAAGGAACACTAAATACTTACAGCAACAATATATCTTCAGAAGATGACATCCACAATGAAGTAAGTAAGAAGAACAGTCAAACAGTTCAGCGAAGAGTCTCTTCACGGTGAATTCATTCACGTGACTGTACAATCGCAATTATATTTTTAAAACAAGCAGCTAACGTGTTCATAAAGCGGGATTTCAAAAATTCATCAAGTTTTGGTGGATCTCCTCAGCTGAACACTCAACATTCAGGGATATATTTATATGTCGCTAGAATTACATTGGGAGACTGATAAGTAAAACGACAGCTTTGAATGATTTTCAGGTCATGTTCAAACAGATAAGGGGAAAGTAGACTGAGAGTGTGAAATTAAGATAAAAGCCAATACGGTACGGCTCATTTACATTACTTAGACAAGTAATTAGTTATCAGGAAGAGAACTTAAATATACGAAGGATTGCGAAACTAATACCATTGATAATAGTAGTAATAAAATAAATGTTAAAACGAGTTACATAAATGGCACTGATAAAGGACAGTTTCAAGTGAATCAAGAATAATGACAATGGATTAGGTTAAAATATTATTAATAATAATAATGATCGTTTTGACGAGTTCCACCACGGATTGATATCAGTTAGAGAACCATGGAAAACCAACCAGGGAGTACTGGACAGCTGTTTCTCAAGCCTAGTTTGGGAATCATCGACAATACGCATCCACTGCCAGAGTCTAAACCCAGGACCTTCCAGTTACAAGGTAAGCTTGTATTCCACTTAGCCACTCGAAACCGAATCAAAGACCAGTCAGCGCATGAATTCTAACTTCTACCAATTCGTGATTTATCTCGACCCCAACCATTGTCGTAGGTGAAACATCCATCCTCACACGTGAAATCTGCATGGACCTTACTGGTCAACTCGTAGAAACAAAACTATCCCTTACAAATCAAACTTTAGAAAAATCATAATAGTGATAGTTAATACTTAAAACATATTACCGTGGTAGATTGAGAGTGACTGTCACTTTCCTCTGTACACATCGGCCTGGTTCACAAACTCTAATGGCATAAACCTCTGCAGTTGCCAGCATCTTCTTGTTTCTTTGTCTGCTGACAACAATGAATGACTTGACAGCATCAATATCATGTTCCTAGCCTACAAGATACTTTGTTATTCAACTTTTACCACTCTGGTAAATGCTTGATCATGCGAGTAGACAATTGTTTTTCTGTACGACCTATGTATGTGCTTCCACAAACAAACTCAAATTGTTATAACCAGTGTGAAGTGTCGAGGAAGTATCCAATTGATGGTGCTAAGGAAGACGAGTTCTCTATCATAATAAGTTCTCTTGATAGCTTTATCAAGTCTTTGTTTGACTACTTCTTGTACATCATCTCCTTCAAAATGGTAAGCTGATGTATACATCTTTCCTTGAAACTGTTTGGTTAATTTATTGATGAACCTCTCAGGATATTCATTCTTAAATGAAACATCCTCCATAGTCTTTATTCCATATTCTTTTGTACCGCCGAAAAGAGTAACTCTTTGCTGAACGCCTTTTCTTTTCTATGACTGAATGGGAATTTTCAAATTACTGAAACGTTGCAAGGACCCAGTGACGGTGAAAGAGCTGGACCGTTTCCTGCGTTACTCCGTCAAGCTTGCAGTTGCGGAGGCAGAGATTCAGTTCTTGAGAGAATGTTTAGATCGGCACGAATATCCAAAGATGAACTGGAAGTCCCTCAGACGAAACCACATCCATCCGAATACCAGAACGCTCAGGCGACACACACTAAACAACATTGACTCCATCCAATCACGTGTCCCTGAACTAGAACGAAATATTGACTTACGAGCTCACGCAGTCCACGATTTAGAACAAGAACTACGCCAATCGTTCGAAGAATATGTCGAAGAAGTTGCACAGAAACAATGTGAGAATGTCAAGTCAAACCTTATTAAAAGCGAAGACTACGTAAGTAAAATGCTGACCATCCTATCCGACGAATCTAAATTCATAAAACCAGCAAACGAAAAGAACATGACGGAACAAACTGAACAAAAACTAACTAACCTCCTCCGAAAACTGAAGACTGAATCATTCATCGATCCTGAAACCTTCGAATCGTTGAAACCATCGGGCTCAAATATACCCCGGCTATATGGATTACCAAAAGTGCACAAGAAAGACGTACCTCTCCGACCCATCCTTGATATGACTAATTCACCTTATCACAGTACCGCACAATGGCTAGTAGACATACTAGAACCAGTCAGAAAGCAAATCTCCCGCCACTCACTTCGAGACTCCTTCGATTTTGTCGATTCCATCGAAAACGTCAGCGTTTCCAATCAAACCATGTTCTCACTAGATGTAGTATCACTGTTTACAAACGTCCCACTAACCGAAACAATATGCTTTATATGTGAATATATTGATTCAAAGGAGATGAACATTGGTATACCCACGGACTATTTGAAGGAACTCCTATTAAGATGCACTCTAAACGTCCAATTCACTTTCAATGATGAAATATATAGACAAAAAGATGGTATAGCTATGGGCTCACCACTCGGCCCGCTGCTTGCAGATATTTTCATGTCAAAGCTAGAAAATACACACCTAAAGAAGACAATAGATAACTTCGGGTTCTACAAGAGATACGTGGACGATACTTTTATTATCGCCAATAATGAAGAAAATTTGGAGAACATATTGGACTTCTTCAACAGTTGCCATCCAGCAATCCAGTTCACACTAGAGAAGGAGTCCAACGCAACAATATCTTTTCTGGACGTGCAACTAGCAAGACGTGAACAAGATGGGACACTCAAAAGATCCATTCACAGAAAACCGACATGGAATGGACAACTCATCAGCTTCTACAGTTGGGTGCCTCTATATACAAAACGAAATCTAATCCGCTCACTGACTCACAGAATCCACAACATTTGCAGTCCGGAAACCATAGAAGAGGAGCTGAAGACCCTGAAAAGAATCATCCTTGAAAACGGTTACCCGGAACGTTTCATCACAAAAGCCATGAAGCCCAAAACACAAAAGCCGTCCATGCTTACTGCTCCCAAGAAACTTCTCTATTTGAATCTACAATTCAACGGAGATTCTTCAGCAGAAATACTGAGAAATCGCCTGTGCCGCTCACTGAAGAAAACCTTCTTCGCAGCTGAACTCAGACTAACTTTCTCTACGAAACCAATGATTCGCACGAACGTGAAGGACAAGCTTCCACTGGGGGCCTCATCAATGTGCATCTACCAATTCACCTGCTCATGTGGAGCTAGGTATGTCGGCCGTACCCAGCGTTTGCTATCCAAACGAATCAGCGAACACTTACCTTCTTGGTTTTATAAAGGAGAAAGAAGATCCCCCCGCCACAGCTCTATCCTAGAACACTTAATCGAATCCGGACACCAAGCAAACCCACAAAGCAACTTCTCAGTTATCTACACAATACGTGGGAACCTTGCCAAAAGAGTACGAATTAAACTTCTTCAAACTGCAGAAGCAATGGCAATTCACATATTGAATCCTGAACTCTGCATACAAAAGAAGTTTATTCAGTCACTAAATCTACAATGGTCCTGATCTATCTCAACATCAAATACGTAATTTTGTCCTACCTCTTTCTTCTTTGTTTGTCTGTTTCTTAATTGCATTATTTTCTACCCCCACCCTCTATTAAATCTCTACCCTCATGACGACTGTTGCTAACTCCATTTTCGTTTGTTTTTTTTTTTTAAGTGAATTCTACTCAGCTTATCAACTTAACTCTCACCCATTTTCAAGTGAATTCTACTCAGATTATTAACTTGACTGTCATTCATTTTTTTCATTGAACCCTAGCAATTAGATTACGTCACCCAACCTACTTTTGTAACTTTATTTTAGTTTCTAACCGATTAACGCCTTCTAAATTACGTAATTTGTTGTCAAAAATTACCAATTGCATCTTTGGAAATATTCCTTTTGTTGCCAAGAAAAATTACTATCAATTTGCGGTTTGTACAGCTTGAGAATGATATCGCCGAAAAGAGTAACTCTTTGCTGAACGCCTTTTCTTTTCCAGAACAAATTTGCCATGATCTGTTGAACACTGATTTGACTAAGTCCTCTTCATTATAGGATTTGAAAAAAACTTAAAATATATGTGCTGTCCCGTCCACAAAGCCTTTCTACATTTGCTTTTACAAACTAACTGTTGAAGATTAATCTGATGCTCTCTAGTGACTTGCTGCAGGATGTGGTTTCCTGGAGTTCTAGTGAGAAGTAGTGACCAGTGAGGTGCATCCAGTCACGTCTGAGGATGGATGTCGCACCGATGACAATGGTTGGTGCCAGTCGCACTGAATGACGAATTGGTAGATGTTAGAATTCATGCGCTGGCTGGCCATTGAATCGGGTCGCAGTAACTGAATGGTACACAAGGTAGCTTGCTTGTAGCCGGAATGTCCTGGATTGGAACCACAGTGGGCTGGGTGCGTATTACTGATGATTCCCAAACTAAGATGAAACAGCTGTCCAGCACTCCCTGACTGGTTTTCAATGGTTCTCTAACTGATATCAATCCGTGATCAACTCGTAAAAACAAAACTAACCCTTACAAACCAAACTATAGAAAATTAATATGAGAACGTTCAGAAAAAATTGGATGTTAAGGAAAGAGCATAAGGACAGGTATCAAAATAAATTATGTATTAGGTAAAGAGAGTAAAGTGAGTGATGATTATAAATGCCATGCCCAAAATTGTACTAATAACAAAACAGTTGATCCTGGAATTACGCCCAAAGTAAAAGGACGAAATGGAGAAGTTTCTTCTGTCTACATAAATCATGGTTTCACATCCGAATTGCTAAGACCTCGACAATGTAAAATATATGGAAGCATACCTTGTGACTTTGTAGATAACGTTGAATGAATTCTGCTTACATACTGAGTGATCGCTATTAAATGTGATCTATTATAGCAATTCTTATTGATTCACTATTACCTATGCATAACCGAGTTGGATCATGTTCTTTGACTCTTTTAAATAAAAACACCCACTGAACGAGCAAATAAATTGGTAGATACGCACAGAGAAGCGATCAACTGGGATAGTTTGTCTTTAGAGTTGTTGAAGAACAGTGGCTGGAAGACAATGTTCTTTCCAGGGTGTTTGATATTCTCTTCTTTAGGGTGTCGGCTGTAAGGTCGCTTTTGAACGCTATATTCACGTGTAAGTTTTGACTTTTATGTGTTTATCTACAAAGCGTGAGGGTTACCATTTTCAAGTAGTGTCTTCCTCCAAAAGAATGACTCAGGTTGAGGCAAGCTGTTCAATTCACTGTTATATTCTATACTTGAAATATCTATCTATCCAGGTATGCGCAGAATCCTTGTTACCGATGCTACTATATACCCATGAACTATTAATTCAACTTTACACCATTTTATAAACTAATAGCCTTGAAAATGCGAATACTAATCACTTTTAGTAAGTAGAGAAATTTTTTGTAAGATCTCATCCACTTATTATATGCTTCCATATATTTCAAACAGATATCCTTAGAGTATGATTGGATGTTATTCCTGCGTTTATGTATCACTATAGTGACCATACTTCAAAGCAGCCATAGCAATTCATACTTTCCACGAGGTAGATTAGCTACCACGTATTTATAATAGTTCAGCTGTTACGTTGAATGAAGGTATAACACGGCTAGGGTTGTTCTAGGGAGTATGTTATGACATCACAAGTGATAAACCGTCACTTCCTGACAGACACTTCAAATACACCCTGAATTGATAATTTATGCCTAAATGACTCATCCACATATGCTTTGTCATTCAAATTCTTGTATGGCACCTCAGTAGGATAAAGCTGAAATAAAAGAATGGACACGGAACAAAGAGTACTCTTTTCGATAAATTCATCATCAAGCTCTACAGTTATATATACATTATAATGAATGAATGGATTAGTCTTATGAACGACATTAATGTTTAAATAGCATCAAATCAATAATATTGATAGATTACAGCTGAATAGCATCAACATAAACTGAATGTCAGAAGGATTATGAAAGATAATAGTACAAATTCATGAGTTTATAGTTTCAATTCTTTTAGGATTTCAATATGGATTCCAATGTTTACATCTTTGACGCTATATTTCACTATCTTCTCATGTAATGGTTTGAGAATATTTACTAAAAATCTAGTCAGAGCATGGTAGGGCAAATTTCGCATATCGAGTATTGGTCTTAACGGTACCCCTGGTTTATGAACTTTAGGTAGGCCATACAATCTTGGCGTTTACGTGCCCGTTGGTCTGATTTCTTCATTTAAACTTTCTGAAATTATCTGCTCCTCCCTTAGTTTCTTCAAACTTCTGGTTAATTCATTCTCTGTTTTGTTATTGAAATCTTTCTTCTTCTCAAGTTTTTGAAACTTCTGTGTGTCCTTCAATATATCCTTTATTTTTTTAATATAGTCACTTCTATCGAGAAGGACTACTCCTGACCCTTCATCCGGCTTTATGATCATCAGTCTCTCATCATTTATCAGTCTTTTTAGTTCTTCTCTGTGCTCCTTTGTTAAGAAACGTTTACTGTCACATTGGAGGTTTTTGTACTGATAGCAACAATCCGCTAGACTGGATTTGAAGCGTTCTAGTTCCAAGGTGGATGATGGAACTAGATCCGTTGTTTGACTAAATAGATTCTCAAATTCAATATCAGTATCTAAGTGATTAACTCGTTTCAGTCTATCACAAAATCGAAGGCCAAGGGAAAGTACTTAGAGTTGCACCTTATTTGATTCTACACTACTATAATTGTAGACGTACTTTTCAGGATCTGCTGGAAATTTACCAGCCTCTGGCTTCCTTTCAAGTCCTTTCATGACCTCTATCTGCTTCTTCTGTGCTCTTTCATAATCTTTCTGACATTCAGCTTATTTTATGTGGATGCTGTTCAGCTGTAATCTATCAATATTATTGATTCGATGTTATTTAAAGAACATTAATGTAGTTCATAAGACTAATTCATTCATTCATTATAATGTATATATAATTGTAGAACCTGATGATGAATTTATCGAAAAGAGTACTCTTTGTTCCATATCCATTCTTTTGAAAATTTTAATGGGTATTCTTAATCAGTTGAAATAAAAGAATAAACTGTTTGATGACGAAGACAGAAAAGTATATTTCTCAGAAAACGTTTGTGGATATCCAGTGGTTGTTCAATGCTCCATTGTTCGCTAGCCACATGAATGGTCCGGATTCGATTCCCAGCTGACGTACTTCTTAATCTCAAATAGTTTGGTAGCCAATTTAAGCTTGAGAAAGAAGAAAAGTTGACCATGAAGCTGGGCAGCTGGGTAGCCACATAAAAGTAACAGCCACGTGTGTTGCACGCGCAATGCGTGGAATGAAAAAAAAATGTGTTGACTTGACTACACGATGTTCACAGTTGAAGTGGAAACTAAGTTGCAGCAAAACTTTAATTGACATCGTAACTTAATAATAATAATAATCTACTTTAATCCAAAAACAGTACTTACAATACAGAATGGAATTCTCAGCATTTCTCACAACACTGCATCTGATTCACACAAAAATATATAAATAAAATTAAAAATTACAACAAAATTAACCAGAGGAATTTGTCCATATGTACGATATAAAGTCAGAAATATTCGAAGTACAAAATGAGAATATTAAATATAATAATAATGATAGTAATAATAGTCAGTTTGTTTCAAACAGTATTGGCGATTCAGTTTGAAAATTTAGCATGTTAAAGAGCATTCAATCTAATGTTCTGTTGACATAGCATGGTGAGTGGAAAAGCAAAATTAACAGTTATAACAGAGCTTAAACAATGCTAACACTTATGAAAAAATAAACTAAAATATTGAAAGGATTATGAATATAAAAATTACAATAACAATAAAGGTTGATGTTGCAAGGGTGGAGGAAATGGTTTATTTAGTAGTGCAAAGAAAGTTAGTCAGTTCATGCCTGACATTGTTTTCATGACGTAAAATACGAGCCAAATATGTTATTGTGGAACTTTTATATTTAGACGTACGTGCATAAAGTCTTCTGAAAAGACTTCTTGTTTTACCTGAGGAGACACAAAGCTGGAGGTGCGAGTAAAGTGGATGCATGACATCAAGTGCGTATCAGTGACTATGTCAACGATGTGGCCCAATCGATATTGACTTACAGTCTTCAGAGTTCTACGAAGTATAACACATTCTTTTTTAAGCACTCCAGGTAAGAATAAGAAAGTGAACAGTAATAAAGAATAGGTAAGATATACGAGTTAACAAACTGTAATAGGAGGAGGGGTTGAGTTATGCCTGAGTGCCTCAACTTCTTAATGTATAATGTCAGACGAAATATTCTTTTAGAAATCGCTTAGATGTGTGGGAAGACCAGGATAGGTAAGAAGAAAGAATTAATCCAAGATACTTAACGCCAGACTTGATTTCTATATCACTATCATGAATTTTGCAACGGTCGTAGGAACTGACAGCTTCATTTAACTTTCTTTCACATCGGAAACTGAAATTAACAGTCTGACATTTGGAAGGATTAAGTTTAAGGCTGTTAGACGAAGACTATTTGCTAATTCCTTATAGAACAGTCAAGCTGGGAGTTAACAGACATTGAAATAGTTAGATCATCGGCATACTTAACAAAGTTCATTTCCTCAGAGTGAGGCAAGTCATGCAAAAAGAAAGGAGACAGAAAATGATAAAGGACGACTTTCTGTGACATACAGTGTACTGCTTTCTTCCTGAGAAATAAGAATGCAGCCATTTGACAACCCAACAGTCACTTTGAGTTTCAGTAAGCTTGTGTAACAAAACATCCCTTGGTACTGAGTCGAAAGCAGATGATGTGTAATCTAGGAAGGTGCAGTCGATGAAGACGGCTGGAATGAAATCTACACCATATATTTATATATGCACTTTTCAGTTGATACTTTATCATATAAAGCTTTAGTAATGAGAATTTTTTCTTTAGAAATTAGGCGAGATAACATCTGAATAATTCATGAATTAAACAGCATTATGAACATTTGAATATGAACTTGGTGACAGATGAATACAATATTTGATAGATTATACAAAATGCTATTTACGATTGAGAAGATAGATGATTTAGTCAGGTGGTTGTTAGATAATTGACAACAACACCAACTGAAAATATTCTTTGACATGAGTAGATAGAATGATATAAAAGTAAAGCAATTATTATTATTAAATTGATATATCAAAATTTTGTAAAATGGATGGATGACTAAGGAGATCACCTTCGTATAATTTGTGTGTGTGTGTGTATGTGATGAAATAACGAAGAGAATGGAAACACGTCCCTATCTAATACATACATTTGAATATAGAAAAAATCCCCATTTAGACATTTAGAAAACAGAAAGATTGAGCGAAGAAATATTTACTTTTCAATTAGATCCTCATCTCTATCTGGCTCTACTCTAGTATATATCTCTTGAGCATTTTTATTCCAATGCACAACAGTTTACCAATCAAGTGGCACTGATATGTTTGTTAACAATAATTAAACAGTGTCAACATGTCAATGGGTTGATAATTAACGAAAAAAATAGCAGCAAGATATTGGAAATCCTGAGTCACATACAACTATCGATTTGACAATGGCATTATTTACAAAGAACAAAAAAATTGAGCGTAGAGTATCCTTTTCGATAATTTCCTCTTCTGGCACTACAAATATATATATATAGAATATTCTAGAATAATCGTAATTAGCAATATTTATGTTTTTAAATACTATCGATTTGTTAAGATTGCTGAAATTACAATTCAAGAAATATCCATAAGTTATAATAAGCATAAAAATGTAATAGTAAATAGAACATCAAATAAAATTCTGAAAAGTTACACAACGAATAGAGGATCATTAAAATCCTGATGGCCAAGATAAGGACAGTATCTGAACCAACCAGCTTCTTTTGGATATATAATTTAGGTTTCTCAGTATGGATCCCATCAGCCAGCCTCAGCGACATGTAGTAGACGAACTCTTAAGGCAAAGGGAAGATTAGTTGGTATACGGTAGATGACTTTGCAAGCCTCGTTAAAGTCAATTTTATGTTCTCTATCCACTAGATAAGATAGAATAGAGTTATGAATGGATTTTGTTGATCCTTTACTTAAGCACTACGCAGGATGATGTTCAGAAATGCGATGAGAAACACGCCTAATTATACAACCTATGTAACTGGCTCCACAGGAGCAGTCAAATTGGTAGATACACATCGAAGAGGCTAAATTGGGCAGTTTATCTTTTACTCCCGAACACAAATGTCTGGATGAATATCATTGTTGCTGGTAACATCTTGATAGGCACTCCCTTAGTGTGTTTGTGATTGTCGTTTGAGTGACCGATATAGATTCCAGACTCTCCAATTTAAACATTAAAGAGTTCACTTGAATTTTATCTGCTGTCAAAGATCCAAGCAGTTTTATAATTTGTCTTTCCAAATCTTTTGAAATCTGAGCTGCTTTCCAAGCTTCAAACAACATGCAGAGATCCCCTACTTTCATGCTTATTTTCACTTTCATCGAAAGAAAACATATCAGCCGACTATCGTCATTACGACTTTCACCAGCTCACACCATTTCATTTCTTTAATTTCTCCAGCCAAGAAATAAATTTCTTTTTCATACACTACCCCGTGTTTCAAAGTTCCTGTCACGATTAGGCCGATTTTTCGTGAGTTAGCCTCCTAAGTCTAACGCCCAACCTTCTCTCCCTTCTCTGATCTTACTACCAATCAGTTAACTAAGCCAGCTTACTGATGAATGCATTTCATTGTGATGTTCATTATTGAAAATCAAGTAGAATTGATCACTCTAAATGTGAACTTCAAAATTTCTTGCTCATCTTTACTTGTCAGTGTCAATCTAAAGCTTTCTCAAGAGGATTATGTCATGTGGTTACATACCTTATGCATATATATATATAATGCCTGAAAACCTTTTTAAATTACACACACATTACCTGCTTCAATTAAAACAAATTTTTATCAATTTATTGAAAGCTGAGAAGTAAAAACAGAAATATTCAGTTGGGAGTTTTGTCGATGCATTATTTTAGTGGATCTTTGTACATCTCTCTAATATATACGTATCCATCCTATTTCAATGATATTGATGGCATTTAACTGGACAGTCTGATCTCAATAACTATGCCAAATCTGATCTATCTATCAGTATGCTTAGCATTTCATCTTACCTGCGTTACGTCATCAAGTGAACAGGACATAGCAGCAGCTAAATGGCGATTTGATGAATTCGAATTACACATCAGTATTCTAACCTTTTTAATCGCTGTCATATTAATTAAAATCGCTTTCCACTATACACCATATCTACCGGAGTATATACCAGAATCATTATTACTTATTATCGTCGGAATTATATTCGGCGCTTTTATACGTTATGCACTTGCCAATGGTTCAGTTAAAATTATTGTTTGGAGGTTAACACCGAAATACTTTTTCCTGTATCTGCTACCACCGATTGTACTTGAATCAGCTTATGGATTATACAACAGAGTGTTTAGTGAATACCTTGGTACTGTACTGTTATTTGCTGTCCTAGGCACTGTATTCAACTTCCTATTGATTGGTTTTATCCTCTATGGTCTGTATGCCGGCGGTGCATTTGGTTATCCAGAAATTACGGTGGATTTAAAAAGTTTCCTGCTGTTCAGTTCGCTGATTGTTGCTGTTGATCCTGTCGCTGTATTGGCTATCTTTCATGATATAGGCTTAGAAAGGAATCTCTACTATATTGTGTTTGGTGAATCCCTGTTGAACGATGCCATCACAATTGTTCTCTATGAAATTATGGTTGAATTCACTGGGAAGAAGGAGGTCACTGGTGGACAAATCGGCATTGGGATAGCATCATTCTTCACTGTGAGTTTAGGCGGCCTTCTGATTGGCGTTGTCTTCGGCATAGTGACCTGTTTAATTACACGAATTCCTAGTCATCTATCAACAATGACAGTTCTACTCCTTGCCTACTTCTCCTACATAATGGCAGATTGTGTTGGTTGGTCAGGGATTATATCAATGATTGGGTGTGGATTGATTCAAGCAGCTTATGCATTTCATAATATAGACAGACGATCAGTTATCACTATACATAATTTCGTCAAGGTTATGGCTGAACTCAGTGAGTCTGTAGTGTTTGTATTTCTGGGGGTGACTGTTATCGCTGAAACGCTTCACTGGCATACTGGTTATGCTTTATGGTCGATGGTGATGTGTTTAATCGCCCGCGGGATAGTTGTTCTAGTCCTGACAGCTATCCTGAACGCTGTCAATGTGGATGAGACAAAAATCAGTCTAACAGAACAAGCAATTCTTATCTACGGTGGGTTAAGAGGTGGGGTGTCGCTTTGTTTAGCTCTTCAAATACCTAATGAAATATTAGGCGAAAGGGGAGCAGAAAATCAAAATATCATTGTCACTACAACAATATTTATTATCCTGTTCACAGTTGGTTTTATGGGGACTACAATTAAACCGTTAGTGAAAGCGTTGAAAATACGTATGGAAGAGGAGAAAACCCTGAGTTTATTTGCTCAATTGAATGCAAATATACTAGATGAAACACTATCTGGCATCGAGGTGATAGCCAATTGTAAACGACGCAATTCTGTGAGGGAATTTTTTGTGCGTATTGATGAAAAGTATATTCGAAGAATCCTACAACGGGATCCTGAACGTTATGATGAAAAAATATTGAAATTATATGAGAAAATCTCTTTACGTCTACATTATGCTAAAATTAGACCGAATGAAATGGAGAATTTTCTCACTGACTTGCCAGATGCAATACGATATACTTATATGACAAAAGGATTTCTACCTCAGAATGATAATCTTGGTCAGAGTAGTTTCGTCGGTAATGATATACTCATGGATGATCTTGATGAACCTGCAGAATTTCAAAAAATGCCAAAATGTTGTAAAAAGAAGACTAAGTGTCACTGGAAATGTAAGCGAAAGCCTACTCCTTCTTCTCCCAATGATCTTGGCGAAGATGGTATCACAAATAACCTTAAAAGCTTGAAAGCGATAAAACTTCCACGTAGAAAGAAGACGTTACTATCAGCAGCAGTGAATAACAATCCAAGTAAAGAAGAGTCAATCAAAAACATTTTAAGATATTCAAGACGACCAACACTATTACCATATTTCACGAGAGAAGCAGATTTCAATGATCGATTTTTAGATATTTTAAGATCACGTAATCGTGAACTTCAGATGAGGTTACGTGGTGAAAGAACAGAGAAATCGATGGTGCCATCGTCTGCTTCTGATTCGACAACTTCACAGGAGTCAATGGTAATAGTGAAACCAGCTATAACAATCAGGCAGATGCCTGCAACATCACCAGCACCGTCTGATGAAGGAAATACTCCTCAGACTTCTATCAGACAAAAAGTATATCAGCGATCAGATTTGAAGGAAAGCGAAGTAGCAGAAGGCGAAGGCGGTGGTGGCCAACACAACCGTCCACCACAAACTATACATGATTTACGAAAATATGATCAGAGATGACTGCACTACATGTAGCTTATATAATTCGTCTATCATTTCCATGTTGCAAAGACTGAAATCTTCAATCCAATGTGATTTATTCTGCTCTTGAAGAATGTCAGTTATTTTATTTTTTGTTGCCTAAAGAAACAAGAAAATAGCAATGATATCAATAGTATTATTACTATTCCCTATATATTATAAAACTGGTTTTTATGCAACTTCTGTCTTTTTCTGAGGTATGATCATTGTTCCGATAAATATTAGTATATTTGTTGTTCCCTTGGGTTCGTAGTGGAACATAGGACTTCAACTGCAAGTCTCCACTTGCATCTGTCTTCTGCTGTACTTTTCACCTGCATCCATGTTAATCCAAACTGTTTCAGCTCCTCTTCACACGATCTCATCCATGTCACCCTTGGACGTCCCACTCGCCGCTTCCCTTTCGGGTTCCACCCGAGCTATGGCCTGACGCGCGACGTCACTCAGTGGCCTACTCAGCGAGTGTCCAATCCATCTCCACTTGCATATTTGTTGCGCGTCCTTATTTGTTGGGTGATTGGTTCTTGTTTTGTTTGTTCCCATAGTTTCTTGTTGATGATTCTTTCCGGCCATCTGATCTTGAGTATAGAACGAAGACAGCTGTTGATAAAGGTCTGCAACAGGCTGTTGGAAATATTCTTTGTGACCCGCCAACTTTCTGATCCATCCGTATAGAAGAACTGACTGACTTGACGTTTGTATTGAAAATCCGAATTTTGTTGTTGATGCTGAGTGACGAAGATTTCCAGATTGATTTCAGGTTGATGAATGTGTTCCTTGCCTTCCTGATTCTCGATTTGACATCTTCGTCCGCTCCTCCTGTAGTTGAGACAATGCTCCCTAGATAAGTGAATGAAGTAACCTCTTTCAAATCCCTCCCGTTGATGGTGATTGGCGGTGGATGTTGCTGATGTTGTTGCTGTTGTTGTTGTTTGTTGGTTATTTTCATAACCTCCGTCTTGTCTATGTTCACCTGGATGCAGTCCTGTCTTTGCTGCTTGTTCGACCAGTTTGTCGGTTTTCGCTTGTAAGTCTTCGATTTTGTGTGACATCAAACATAAATCATCCGCGAAATCCAGTTCTTCTAGATTCTTCACGTCGGTCCAGGATATCCCTGTCTTCTCGTTTCCCACTGTCTGACGCATAATCCAGTCCACCACAATTAGGAATATCATTGGTGATAATAAGCACCGTTGTCTGACTCCTGTGTTTACTCCGAACGCTTCGCTGAGTTTTCCGTTGTGGATCACTTGATATGTGCCGTTGTTATACTGCTGTTGAATAAGGTTGATGAATATTTGGGGTACGCAATATTAGTATATACATATGTATATGTATAAGTATGTATATATATATATATATATATTGATCAGAGATGTCTATTAGAAAGCACAAAGTATTGATTATTAAACAAAGCATATTCTTTTCGATAACCCCTTCTTCATCAGGTGACACAGTTATATATCCATAATAATGATAAAAGAAGGATTCTTATTGACAAAATTAGTGTCCTTTTAAAGATTAACATTGAATCATTAAGATCAAAATTCCAAATTCTATTTGCAAATAGATTTTTAATAGGTAATAATCCAAAATATACATATGTGTATGTGGTAATATGTAAAATGGTAATACTAAATTGAACACCGAGTTTACTGAGTAAATTATTACGAATGACAACGAATCCGTAGGACTCAATTCATAGCTCAGTTCCTCTCCACTACAAGAGAAATTTTAATAAGGACCCTCAGCTACAGGAAGAAGAAGAATCTGAAATCCCTCAAAAACAAAACTGAAGACAGGCAACAGCTGAAGATCGACATTCAGAAACTGAAGGACAAAACCAAAAAGGATGCCTTCACTACAGATCAGATTAGAGCAAAGTTGGAGACACAACTTGGCATCACAGAGCAGCTGGAAGAACACGAGAACTAACTCTCTGAAGGTGATTTTCAAGGAAAAGTGTACAACTGTTCTAAGAAGAAAGAAGAGACAAGACAAGGAATGGCTTTCAACGGAAACCTACCTGGAAGCTAATAGAAGAGAGGAAGATGGGGAAACAGGAGATGACTGAATGCAAAGATGGACAATAGGCGAAGGAGAAGCTGAGTTCAGTGTACACTGCATTGAATAAGGAAGTGAAGAAGAGTGTTCGGAGATACAAAGGACAGGCAGGCCTCAGTTATAAGAGACCATAGGACACTTTATCAGAAAACCAGGTCTGTGTCTAGGAAGAGATCAACCTACATGATGAAACTAATAAAAGATGCTCAAGGGAACCTGATTACCAAGGAGGAGAAACAAATGAAGCAATAGGCTGATCACTTGAAACGACTCTTGAATCGCCCATTACCCGCAACTCGCCCAGTAATACCACTAACAACACGCACGGAACTGCCAGTGAACACCAATCCTTCAACGAAAGCGGAAATTCTGAATGTTATCAAGCTAGTGAAGTCTAAGAAGGCAGCAGTATCAGATGGAATTCTCCCCGAAGCAGTGATAACGGACCCAGTGACTGAGGAGATGCTTAAAAAAGAATCTTTGACAACCGGGAATCACGACCGAGACTTTCGCGCAGAAGTTTTGGTTCTGATGCTTCGGATGCAAAGGGCTAAAAATTGTAGACTGCCGTTTAATTGTCACTAAATCACTTACAGTGGTGTAAATTTAACCTTTTAGCGCCATTGTATATATTGTTAAAAATTTCTAATAGTCTGCATGTAGTGATTTTCCCTCGTATACGTCTTCTACTATTGTAGTTTTGTAAAGTTAGGAAAGAAGAACAAAGTGATAGTGTTTTTTATATTTTATTGGTTCTGATCAGTGAATCGGTGTTTCAAGGGTGAAATGATCGCCATCCATGACGCATGCTCCAGTGTTCGACTGCCGGCTGGCGCACTTCTAAACCTCACTTAGCCAGAAGTAAACTCGGTAAAGATGAAACATTAGACGTGTGGCTAGCACCTCCACATAGAATTCAAGGAAGAAAATTCCCTTTTCGACAGTTTCTTTTTCATAGCTGTACAATCATAAATATATATGAATTACAATAGACAATGACAATCAGTTTCCTTGTGTTTGTGTGTGTGTGTGTTAAAGTTTGACAGTGAGTGGAAATACTAAAGTGCGATAATAATATTGGTGTATGGGATTATGAGTTACAATTGATCAGATATATGAATGATTAATAAAATAAATAGAGGTCAACCTAAAGTTCAAAAGACGACATATGTGAAATAGATGATCGGAAAATAAAGTACATTCAGAAATGTGGATATGTGATGGAGACATATGATGAGTGAAATGTTGTCAAAGCAGTAGACTAGATAAAATGTTAGAATATGATAACGTAAAGTGAAATGAAATAAAATCAAAGTGGAGCATGGAATAAAGAAGGGTAACAAACATTTTTATGTGAATTACATAGTAAAATCAGGACTGTGGTAACGGAAGTAATCGTACAAACTGCTTTTGTATACAAAGTTCTGGCTGGTTTCATTATGTATTGCCAAAGCCTACGCCATTTAAAGCAAATACAGTTGTTTTTCATCATGAGCTGACATTAGTTAGAGAACCATTGGAAAACCTGGTAGTACTGGACAGGTGGGTGCGTACTGATGAAGAGTCCCAAACTAGGACGAAACAGCTGTCCAGTACTCTCAGGTTTTCCAATGGTTCTCTAACTAATGTCAGCTCATGATGAAAATCCTGTAACCAATCAAATCCCTACAAACCAACACTTAAATACAGTTGTGTCCCTCTTGGCAGACTTTGTCGAACTTTGTCGACTGGAATAACCGATGTGTCAGGTGTTGGGTGGTCACTATCTACAGTATGTTGCAATATCGATAAAATTAATACCTCTACACTCCCTTCGCCCAGCCAAACTGAGAAGTGCTCTCGATCGTAGCAGAATGTGTTTCTCGACGAACATCCTATGTACCTAGCTTCGTAAGAACAGGTGAACACATAAATATACATGGATTTAGACAATCGAGGTAACATTTCCTTGACACTAAGGTGCACCAAATGGACGGCTGGAGTAGGTTATTCATAAAGTTGCAGCAAAGAACGCTTTTCGCAATGATCTTGTCAGACTACTTTTAATTACCTCACTCTTAGTGTCACCCGTAAATTCTAAGTTTATGTGCAACACACTTTTAGCTACCTTATCAGTCTCTGTATTTCATCAGCTTAATTTGCCATTGGCCTCGACGAAACGTATTGGATCCTTGTTCCCTCTGAGAGTTTCTTTCAATTGCTTGAATTCATCATCAACACTATTTCCACTTGACAAATTCTCTGAACCCATGTTGAGAGACAGAAAGCGGATTAGATTCATTTTTCTGTCTATAAGGACATTGGTCAGTAAACATTGGTCAGTTGTCCTGTCCACGTCAATTTTCTGTAAATAGATCTTTTCAAAGACCCATCAGCTCTCCTTGTGAGTAGCACATCAAGGAAAGATATTTTTACCCTCATTTTGTTTTTCTAAGATGAACTAGTTGGCAGGATGCTATTCAAGTCGCAGTTCTTGTCGCATATAATGAACGTGTCTTTGGAGGAATTACGCCTTTTTATGGCAGGTATGATAGTACTGCTCTCAATATATATTAGGGTTCCTGAGAGGAGAATGTTCAATCACATAATGTGCGTCGGTGGCACAGTGGTTAGGACTCTCGCCGATCATGCACATGGTCTGGGGTTCGATCCCTTGTCGACGCACACCCGATATCTATGGTCGGCCTGCAAAATTTGGGCTACTGATATCAATACTGAAAATGCCATACTTGTACAAAGATACAAAGAGAAATACGTCCAACCCCTGTCCCTGCCATGGCCATCGTAAACAGGTAAATGTTTTTTTAGTAATGACCATCTCATCGCCTTTCTTATCTAAACTTCCTGTTTATTCATGTTATTTTAAGTTTTCTTAATCCCTGTCTACACTACCACATTTTCATATTCACTCTTCCTGTTTAATTTGTCATTTTACTATTTCTACATATTGAATCCCTGATTGCATAAAATTATTCATCACACTAGTTTCTTATCCAAACATCCTGTATATTTTGTTATTTTTACATTTCTAACCCCCAATTGCACAATGTCAATCTTCTCAGTTATTATGCTACTTTGTTTAAGTTTTACCCACCCCCTGTTTATTATGGCATTCTAGATCCCATTTAGTTATTTTGAAACCTGACAAAGGACCTGGTATAGTTGTAATGGACAGAAGCGATTACAAAACAAAAATGTTATCCATCCTTAATGACAAAAGCAAATTCATGGCCGATGTTCCTTCGGATGATATCAGAAGACTGGAAGGAAAAGTAACTTCTCATTTAGTACAACTTCGTGGTATGGACGTTATTGATAAACAGGAGTTTAATTCCTTGAAACCCATGGGATCTGACTTTCCAAACCTCTATGGATTACCCAAAATTCATAAGGTTGATAATCCATTACGTCCAATTCTTTCAATGTGTAACTCTCCTAAACATAAATTAACAAAATCGTTAGCTGATATTTTAAGTCCAGTACGCAATGAATTATGTAAGTTTACTTTGAAAGATAAATTTGAACTTGTTGACTGTCTTGTAGATATGAACATAAAAGATAGGATTTTGAGACAAAGGTTGAATTCGATCATCCGTAGAACCTACTATTCAGCCCAACTTGTAATTGTGGAAAAAGCTAAAAATATGCTTCACTGCAAACCTCAAAGGTGCACAAGCGATTATATCACATCCCACACAATTTACCAATTTTCGTGTGTGTGTGGACATACATACATAGGGAGGAGTAATCGCGCGTTGCACGTGAGGGTGGGAGAGCATATCTCAAAATGGTTAGGAAAACAGATGAATTGTGACAAGCCAATAGATGCAGGTGTCAGACTACCAACTTCGTCTATAGCTAAACACCTAATTGAGATGAACCATAAGGTTGATGTTAACTCAGCCTTTAAGGTCGTCTATAAAAACGGTCAAGGACGTTTACTAAAATACGCTGAGGCTATAGCCATTCACAAACTTAAGCTCCACTTGTGTATTCAAAAACAGTGTGTTATTGCTCTTAACCTACCTTGGTAATCCTTATTTGATTGGATTACCAAACGTTTGTGTTAATTATTCTTATTTCTTTTTTTGTCACTTTGTTTAATTTAACTTTTCCATATATATTGACTTGACAAGTAAATGTGTGATCAGATTGTTCGAAATGTACAGCGCAAATACATCACATTTTTCAGATAATCTCTGTCTTCTAATAATGCTATCATAATATCATCTCGTAGGTATATTCGTTGGGTGGTGTGTTTTTGATCGGTCCATTTCCCAAAGTTCTTTGTTGTTTAATACTTTCTGACCATTTGATCTCCGGTATCTTCAAGCCAGTAGTAGTATCTGTTGATGAAATTCCAAACTGATCTATTGGAAATGGTCTTTGTGACGAGTGAGTCAAGCCTGCAGAGCATGCAGAAGCAAGTTAAAACTAACATCTATATTAATTCAGAACAAAATATTTAAGGCGAACAGTTTTTTTCAGTACATTCTTCTTCAGGCTCTACAATTATAAATCCATTAATAAATTTAATCATACAATAGCCAGCCAGTGAAGGCAAATTAGAATCATATCAGAAAGTGTATTGTGGAACAAGTATAACATGGGGTGGGTGGAACAATAGTCAGATAGTTTTTTTAATGTGCATGGTCAGTGAGAACATGGGACAAAATGAGATGAAGTAATTTAATTTAATGATGTGTGTGTAGATATATAAATATAGTCAACAGAAAATGCAGGTTTCGACAGTGTGTGTAATCAGGGTGTGTGAGATAATATGAAATTAAACCAACGAATGGGGCGGTCTAGACATAAGTTCAAGGTTGAAAATAACGACAATAAGAATGATTGTAAAATAATAACGATGATTTGGTGTAAAATTACAAGTACTATTGGTGGATGATTGTCAAACAATAATAATGAATATAATGAAGTGGAATGAACAGGATTTTGTAAATATGATTACAAGTTAAAAATGCACTTCTTAAATCTAAGGTATTAAAATCATAAGAAAGGTCACGAAATCATAAAATTCGAAAATGAACGCCTGTCAGTGAAACAGAGGAATAGAAGAAGAAGGAAAGAAAAGAAAATTGTGAAAGGAATTTATGGTGTTAATGAAGGATTTGTTGGCTTTATTGTAGGCCAAGGTAAACATAGAGGTTGAACATACTTCTTCTGTATGCAAAGAGATGGTCTTCTGGTATTAATTGCCACCGCTTCAGCTACTCATAGAAAATGTAGTCGAGCTCCTCTAGATAAATTACTAGGAACGCTGTAAATAACTGAGGACGCCTGGTCAAGTTTTATCGGGTGTCCAGTATCTACCAAGGCCATCTTTGGTAATTTGTCCTTGACTTGCTGTGTGAGTACTGTTTTAGTTGAGACGTTGAGTACCAGTTTAGCTGCAGGAAATGTTCTATCTACTGCTCTATTAAGTCGACATTTTAGAATGTCAGCTGCAATTTCCCCGTTTGTAACTTAACACTCTCGAAACCTGTATTTTCTGTTGACTATATTTACATATATATACACACACATCAATAAATTAAATTACTTCATTTCATTTTGTCCCATGTTCTCATTGACCATGCATATTAAAAACTATCTGACTATTGTTCCACCCACCCCATGTTATACTTGTTCCACAATACACTTTCTGATATGATTCTAATTTGCCTTCACTGGCTGGCTATTGTATGCTTAAATTTATTAATGGATTTATAATTGTAGAGCCTGAAGAAGAATTTATTGAAACCACAATTGTTCGCTCTAAATATTTTTTTCTGAATAAATTATGATAATATTCAATCTATCCATACTAATTCCATCCTAATATATACAACATCGTCGAATCAGCAAATATTTCTGTATAAATTTTAAAAGAAAAGACAGAAAAAAGAAAGAAAGATATATCAATCAAACTTATTTTTGACGTCTTTTCTTTTCAGCATTAAGCTGAGTTCACCTTCATCATCATATTCATCATTATCTCACGTGAGCAAAGTGCTCACTGTCAGATAAGAAAAAATGTTGAAGCTAGTTTAACAGTTATCTATATACCTATCAGTAGTTTGTTTTTCTTTTGGTGTCTTACTTGACCCTGTATTTCTGACATTTTCAATTGTTTGCGTTTCTTTACCTACCATTATTCTTATTTCTTCGTCTATAAAGAATCTTCAGCAGAGAAACTTATGTTACCTGTAAATGCATCAGCTGACGGGCACCATGTCTTCGAATTCGGTAACTAAACTACAAATATAACAACTCTTTTTGAGATTAATAGTAATATTGTAACGACAGAAGACAACGGCCAGGCAACAAATCGTTTATTGAGAAAATCAACATAGAGAGATAGTTATGCACATTGCTAATCGTTATTGTTCGCAGAGGAACAGCGTCTTCTGATTGGTTGTTTTCCTGCTCAAGGTTATTCTGTTATCTCTTTGTGGCCGCTTTTTTAGATAGTCCGGTCTACGAATTGTATCTGCCCACGTTAAGTCTGCTGTGATTGGTTGTTGACTTCCTCAAGGTTAGGCTTTGTTGTTGTTCTCTCTCCTGACCCCGATTCGAGACGTAAACATTGACGTAGAATGTTGTTTACGATTTTGGCTTGCAGGATAGCTCTCACCACAAGACTAAATGATGCCTTCTGAAATTTCCATCCAGAAACTACTCCTTACTTGTGTTTTTATCGATGTAACAAAAAGATAAGGACTGAAGGGAAGAAACGAATCGAATGAGTGTGTGGGGAAATAAGATCCAGCGACAAACGCTACATCGAACGTTTCAAACTGTTAAATTAGTTCTTATAGCTTCAAAGAATGAAAGAGAACATACTTACCTAGATTTTGGTGTTAATATTTCATATCTGAGTAATAATCAATTCATAAATTGATAAGTTTAAACATGATCTCAGATTCTATCGAACAAAATTTGTGTAGGTCTCAGATAAACAAATGAAATCAGCTATAAAACTATTGAAAACTAGGTAGTACTAGACAGGTATTTCGTCCTAATTTGGGACTCTTCATTAGTATCTTTCAAATCGTGTAACATTCCCATCAGGACATTAGAGCGAAAAGAACATGTAGCTCAGAGAACCGGTTATTTATTCGCCAACTTATTTCATACTCAAAAGCACCTGTACAATCGCAGCTATATACGCATAGCTTTACACAGATACAATTACTACTACTTAATTCCACATGACAACGAAGAGAGATTAAAGGCAATAGTAACTTTCAGCTTGATACGAAGGTTTGAAGGTGTGAATATATATAACTACAGAGGGCTTAAAGACAAACCACATCATGTCACCATTCCAATTCACCTGCTACTGCAGAGCTAGCCAAATAGGTCGTTCTAGACGCCTCCTTTCAAAACGTGTTAGAGAATGCTGTATAAAGTAGCTGCAAAGCTACTGCAACGCTATAACTGAACACTTCGTCAACAATTTTCACAGCATCTCAACTGACTCATCATTCAGAGTCATCTACAAAGTGAACACAAATCTCTGGATGACGAAGTTTCGAACACAATTCAATATTCTTCATAATCATATTAATTTAAAACCATAAAACTTCGAAACTTCAGTTTTATAGTTTTCTTTATTCTTTCCAATTCGTACTTAAAACCCAGGATATAAATAGATGTTTCGAAATTTTTAACTCAAAGGTGGAGGCAATTCAATTCGCTTATGAATTGGAAGGTTAGGAAGGGGAGCTTCCAATGTTAGATAATAGCGTACAAATGAAAGAGGCTGGGAGTTAAACACTAGTGTTTAACGGAAAAGTCACATTCAACTGCTCCTGTCAAGTCAGCTATCTTGACTGCTACTCAAGAGACCTAAGCTTTCGTGTTCAAGGAACACGAAGGAAGACGCCAACAGTTTCATATTAGATCACCTAATCCGAACAGACTACGAAGCTAACTTTGAAGAGTCTTCATCTATCATCTGTCAGGCAATGGATAAACTACCAAAGACCTCTAGATAATGAACACTGAGAACTGGAGCTCTGTGTGCGAAAGAAACTGGTCCAGACAGTCACTATTGCTACTTGGCCTGCTGTTAAACCTATAAATTCATAAATCCTTTGCTACTTCCCTTAATTTATTTTATATTTCGTTCAGTATCACATTTTTATGCATAGTATTGTGGTGAGTGCTACTTATAATCCGATATAAGTAGTATATCAGAAAAGAATTCAGAAAAGTAACAATATGTTTTGCACACTGGAAAGAGCAATCGAAGAAGAGAACCATGTGAAGAATGTTGCCATATGATGCAGAATACAGGAAGCTATCGAATGTGACGATATTCGACCAATTCGTTAAGGATGTGGTAAATGATATGCAAATGGCTGTTTGAAAATATGGTATACCAAATTTAACTATGTACAATACGTTTCACCAAATAAACATTCCTTTCAGCCTCCTCGGTCTTTTCTTCTTTACAGTATTACTCACAGAGATAGAATGCTTGCCAATCACGCCACGTGTGGTTTGAGGTTCGATCCCCGGCCAACGACGAAGTCCTCCTTTCCTTCGCTAAGCTAGTAATAAGGCTGGTAAAGAGGAAGTTTGGGCATGCGGCTAGCGACCCCTCATCTCGTAAGACTTCTTCAATTATTATGCTCAAATTCATGAATAACCAAGGCCTCCTTTGTTTTTACAAGTCTAGAATGAAGAAATACATAGAAGGTCCTAAACTCATGCTGACGGTTGTCTGGGAGAATGAAGTCGATCAAGCCGTCTAAAGTAGAACATCTCACACTCTTCCTTTCTACTGTATAAAAGTATGCTTGAATGCCCACTGCTATCTCTGTGGAAAGCATTCTTAGCAATCATTTTTATACAGAAATTTTGAACTTGATAATGAATGCATTCTGTCAATACTGTGTTCTCAAATTTGGTTGTATACTGGCGTCAATGACTGTGAAAACAAACAGTCACTTTTCATTTCAATTATAATGCCCTAATAAATTATATCCTGTGAAGAGTAATTTGAAGAACGTTCTTTGCTGCACTTTTATGCTTCATCTTCTCTCCGCATATACATATTCATCGAAACTTCATGGCAATCTCTGTGTGCGTTTACCAGTTTACCTGCTCCTGTAGAGCTAAGGACATAGGCAGTACTAGTGTAAAGAGAGACAACAAGGGTCAGGTAACAGATAGTTTATTAAGAAAATCAACAGATATTTGTAGATTTTTATGTACATTATTATTCGTTATTTTAGCAGAGGAGCAACGTCTTCTGATTGGTTGCTTTCCTGATGAAGGTTATTTTGTACTTCAAATGAACTGTCGTCAAGATATGACAGAGTAGTTTTAAAATATTTGGGTGCCGAGTGAGAAGTAGACATTTGTGAAAAAAAATTATATTTGTAAAATCTCAGCGAGATTGAAATGAGTAATTCTAACGTTTCGTTCGGAAATCTGGTCCGAACTTCTTCAGGGAAATTAATCAAAATTAACATAACAGAGGTTTATATATAAAAGAAATATCACTCGTTTTCAAACACTTTCACTCGGCGTCCAAATATTTAAGAACTATTCCGTCAAATCTTGACGACAGTTCATTTGAATTATTTTGCTATCGAATTAAATTAACAAAGAAACTATGTAATTGGCACAATCATCGTGTTTTCAGTCTCCGTTGTCTGGAACAAAATGCATATCCTAAATCCGTAGCTGTCGAGTCACGTGACAACTTCAGTAGGTCGAATAAAGCAGCTCAATCTTCAGAAAGAAGACAAAGCAAAATGTCCGACAGGGTGCTTCTACTAAACTCCAATCCTAAACATCATTATTTTGAAAATACGTCTAATCATAAAATTCTAGATACTAACAGTTTGAACAGACATGAAGGCGTGATGTTAGCTGATGCATAGGAAATCCTTATTAATAAATAAAAAATGGATATGTATCACTAATTATTAATACTTGGTCAAAATTCTCGACTGTTCATATCTTCTTATGGAGACGTTAAGAAATGTTTTACAACTGTTTGCCCACACACACATACACACTCTGTTTAAAGTGTTTAACAAAGATAGACCAATATTTGTAAGTCCGAGGTCAAATTTTGATCACAGCTCATAAAATTTTGTTTATTATACTTGTTGAATGACTCATGATTGGACAAAGTTTTTGAAAACAAAAGATGTGCCTTTTATATATAAACCTCTGTTATGTTAATTTTGATTAATTTCCCTGAAGAAGTTCGGACCAGATTGCCGAACGAAACGTTGAAATTACTCATTTCAATCTCGCTGGGATTTTACAAATATAAGTTTTTACAAATGCCTACTTCTCAGTCGGTGCCTAAATATTTCAGAACTATTCTATCAAATCTTGACGACAGTTCATTTGAATTTACCAGAATGTTTGTCGATTCATCTGTGGCATACAACAAATTTCATAGTAGGCAATTCTGACCTGTCACATAGTAAGCTTTATAACTAAATTTATTGAATACAAAACAAACTGTAAACATTTCAGCGACCAATAAGTATGATGTTAGAAAGGATTTGAATGTATAGGCATATATGGTTATGCCAGCATCCAAGTAAAATATACACTGATTCTACGGGATGTACACACACACATAAACATACCGAAATCTGTAGACATCCCAGGCGATAAGTAGAAATGATAACACAGATGGTTGATGATTCTGCGACTAATTCCACTGCCTATAAGGTGGTCGCCAATGCTTTCCCTCACATCTGTTTCCTATAGTTATAATCGAATTGACGCCTAAATAAAGTAGTTATTGAACACAGCTGGTGGTCCTATTTGCAAAAGATATTTTAGCATAATCTGTGTATTGTAAAAATAAAATTGGGAAATCTAATCCAATATTTATCTTCTTTATTATTTCCCAGTGGAATAAGAATCGGACTGTGTACAAGGCATGAAGAGCCTGTTATCTGGTTCTCTAACTGATGTTAACACTTGTAGCCAATCAAATCCCCGCAAACCAGAACGTCATATAAGAAGGCAGAAGAGCATAAATCATCCACTACCCCTATATCAAGACCTTTAAGACTCTTCCTATGGATCCAATGTATTTTTGTTCAATCCCTGCCCACAGTCTGTTACATAATCCAGTCCATCAAAGTTAGGAATATCATTGTTAATAGTAGACAGCGTTTTCTGATCCCTGTCTACACTTGAAAAGTTCCTCTGAGTTTTCTTTTGAGCGTCTGTGGCACAGTGGTTAGGACTCTCGCCGACCATGCACATGGTCCGAGGTTCGATACTCTGCGGACGCACACCTTATATCTATGGTCGGCCTGCAAAATTTGGGCTACCGATATCACATGCCGAAATTTCCATACCTGTACCAAAAAATACGGTGTGGAATCAAGCTGTAATCAAAAAAAAGAAATGAAAGTCATCTTTACTACTTACCGAATTCAAGTACCTAAAACGCTGAAGACAATGAAAAGATACAGAGGGAAGTCGATTAAAGCATTGTCCTTATTACTGCCTATCAATACTGGTGATAATCAAATCGTTTATTCATTCAAACTGGTCTCCATTTCGCGGGAGACAAGAAGGCTATTGTTGTCTAGTCGTAGACTGGTTGGCAGGAGACGCGAGAAAAACACCATCAGAAGTATAATTTTTACATTCTATTAACGTTTATTTACAAACTTTGCTGACAGTAACCTGGATTTATCAATACTGATTTGTAAGGTTTTTTTGTTTTTGTTTGGTTGGTTGGAAGATTTCAGCATGAGTTGACATCGGTTAGAGAACCATTGGAAAATTAGCTGTGAGTACTGGACAGTTATTTCTTCATGGACACAAACTAGAACAAAACACCTGTCCACTACTCCCAACCGATGTCACCTCAAAATTGATCTGACGCTCAATAGCAACTGTCCCTATACAAACGGTTACGTGGAGTTATAGTGGGAAGCCATGACCGGTAACGTACAGCAGGTTGATGGTGAGGACACTGCGAAGTCATCGCGCTATGTCGTGAATTCGCAGAAGTGAGAATTCATGCGTTGGCCATTAGATCGGGTCCCAGTGAGTTAATGGTCTACACACTAGCTCACTCTGTAACCAGAAGGTTCTGTGTTCGACCCCTGGCGGTGGGTACGTACTAATGAAGAGTCCCAAACTAGGACAACGAAAACAGCTGTCTGGCAGTACTCCAGTGGTGGTTTTCCAATGGTTCTCTAACCGATGTCATGATGAAATCCTCCAACCAGAATTTCTGTCTCGTTATCAGTAGGAGAATAAACAATCGTATTGCATTCCACTTGTCTGTTATTCCATGTTAGTAACTGTGCATAGTGTGTTCTGTGTATTTGGCATAGTCTTCTGAAACCACCGACAATTCTACATCTCATCCAACATTTGTACGATAATGCTGCATGCCAAGTAATCCACAGCGGGAAACTTATGGAATCCTTCGAAGTGACGACAGGAGTAAGACAAGGCTGGCTGCCTACTATCGCCAATGACTTTCCTGATTGCAGTAGACTGGATAATGTGACAAACAGCGGTCAATGAGGAAACAGGCATAGAATGGACTCACACAAAAAACTTGGAGGATCTGGACTTTGCCGATGATAAATGTCTGATTTCCTACAAACTGGAAGATATGCAAGCGAAAAGCAACAAGTTGCCAGAAGAAGCATCAAAGATAGGACTTCAGGTGAACATAGAGAAAACAGAAGTGAAGATTCCTGGGCAACACCACCAACAGCAACAACAACAGACAGCAATCAGCAGAACGGAAGGAACCTGAAAGAAACAACCTCTTTTACCTTCCTGGGAAGCATCGTTTCAAATACAGGCGGAACTGACGGGGATATCAAAGCAAGAATCGGAAAAGCAAGACAAGCGTTCACTACTCTCAAGTCTGTGTGGAGGTCAACAGCACTCAGCATCAAAAATAATATCCGGATTTTCAACTCCAATGTGAAGTCAGTCAGTGCTACTATACGGATCAGAGGCTTGATGCGTCATCAAGATCATCTCAAACAAACTACAGACCTTCATTAATAGTCGTCTTCGCTCAATACTCAAGATCAGATGGCCAGCCAGAAAAGATCAGCGACAGAGATCTCTGGAAGCGAACCAACACAGCAGGAACCTATTGTGAAATAAATAGGCAAGAAGAAATGGAGCTGGATTGGCTGGTCATACTCTGAGGAAACCATCAAGTGACATCACTAGACAGGCCATTGGTCGGGTGGAACCCGAAAGGGAAGCGGCGAGTTGGTCGTCATTGCGAAGGTGACTTGGAGCGGGTCATGTGAAAAGGAGATGAAAGCGTGTGGGTAGACTTGGAGCCAGGTGAAGACTCTAGCAGAGAACCGAACTCAATGGAGACGCACGGCTGAAGCCCTATATTCCTCTAGGAATTAAAGGAAACAATAATAATAATAATCTGAAACTAGTGGTAGATTAAGTATTTTTGTGATCTTGATACTGGACAATGCATTTCATCTATTTCGGTATCTAGTTTATCTACAACATATCCAACAATATACACATTCGCATTAATTTTATTTCATAGCACTGATTCAATTCTGTATTTTAATGTTCATTTACAATTTTTAAAACTATTTCCTTTATCTGTCTAATTAACTTTGTTTATTCGATTTTATCTATGATGTTTCGGTAAATTATTCACATGCAAACTTGTCGGTCTTAAATTCTCCCCCTTCCCCGCCCCTAAGTAATCTACTATCTGATCTTTAATCAACTCAGGTATTCATTTATTCACACGATGTTTATGATTCGGATAAGGATATAACTAAATTACTTTTTTTCCAGTTTCCACGTATAAATATTTATTTTTATAAGTGTTAGCATACCTTGTACTAATTATCTGATCTCAATTTATAAACAAAAATACTTACTCAGAGATATTAGAATTTAATATTCTAATATTATATAGGCATTGGATTTGATGCGAATTCCGAATTCATTTGGTGAAAAATTGAAAATTAGCATGTCTTCATCGGAGACATCAACAAAAATTAGAAATTATGCGCTACTGAATTTAGTCCCCATGGCTGAATGGCCTCATAGCTCCAAGATCCTGGATTTCTATCACTCACTGGGGTGAAGGATGCATGCCACTGAAAAGGCTTAAGATAGGAAGGAACAGTTTCCCACAGGTCCTTAATTTTCATCGTGGTTCTATAACCAATGTCAGTATGAGGTGTACCTTGATACTAACATCACTTGAATCAAATAAAGTATGATTATATTTCAGTGGTTTACACACAATGATAAGTTCTTTTTGTGTTTTGGTAATATTTCGAGCAAAATTACTGCCCATGTTCACACACCAACTGTTATAATTGTTTTCTTCACACATGTATGATTTGTACTCACACATATAGTTCATTTTTTGTTCATTCATGTTTTTGTATTGAGAATTATATTCCAAGTTGTTGATAGTTGTACTGAGTCACCCTTGTTACATGTATCTAGTATGACCTTAATGAATATCGATTCTGTTATAAGTCTTTCTTTCCATTTGTTCATATCACTGTTCAGAATACAAACATTGTTCCAATCGATATTGTGCTTTTGTCCCATGCATGTGCAGCTACAGATGAATTTTTTCAATATTCTTGTAAGCTTGTGTACCTGTTGGTTGATCTTTAGTTAGGCGTTTATGTTCATTCACTCTTGTTTTGAGTGATCTGGACGTTTGACCCACATATCTAATCGGACACTCAGCACAAGGTATTTTAGAAATTACATCACTACTATGATCCAACATTTTTATTGGTTCTTTCAGTTGATTTATTTTATTTTTAATTAGATTCGTCGGTTTAAACGTTGTGCGAATCCTGTTATTTTTGAGGTTTCTTCGAATTGGCTCTGATGTACCATTCTTTTATGGTATTGTGACTGTTTTCTTGCATTCTTCCGTCTTGTCATTCTCCGGTTTTACCCTCTTTCTTCTCTTCTTTATATTATCTTTGATAAATTCTTTTGGGTAATTGTTGTCGAGTAACATTTTGAATAGGAGGTTTATTTCTTTACCCTGGTCCTCTGGTGTTGTCTACGTATTCTTTCTTCAAGACCTTGTATTAATCCTCGTTTTATCGTGAATGGATGATCTGAGTAAAAATCAAGGAATCTTCCAGAGCGCGTAGTTTTTCTAAATAGCCTCGTTCTTATGCCACCTACCATCTTTTACTCTTTGTAGTTTGCAGTCCAACATAGGCAGTTCCCCAATTTCATTCCTTATTTCCATATTGTGAATTTTACTGAGTCGACATGACTATTTATATGTAGGAAGAATTTCGCAACATCGTTTTTTTTCATTATTACTAACGTGTCGACTACATATCTCCACCAACATTTTATTGATGACCTGAATGGTTTAAGTGCATTCTCTTCCTAAAGATCCATGAATATGCGAGCTATTATTGGCGAGACGGGGGATCCCATGTCTACTCCTTCATTTTGTTGGTATATCTCTCCACAATATCGATTGGAACAATGTTTGTATTCTAAAAACTAATATGAACACATGGATAGAGAGACTTATCACAGAATCTATATTCATTAAGGTCACACCGGATACATGTAACAAGGGTGACTCGGCAACACAACTGTCAACAACCTGGAACATAATTCTGAATACACAAAAGTGAATGAACGAAAAAATGAACTGTGTATATGAGTACAAATCATAAATGTGTGAATTCAAATACTAAACAAAACAATTCCAACAGTTGGTGTGTGAACACGGGCAGTAATTTTGCTCGAAATATTACCAGAACACAAAAAGAACTTATCATTGTGTGTAAACCACTGAAATATAATTATACTTTATTTGATGTATTCCATAATGTTCAAACTTTTTACTGACATTAAATCACTTGAAGCATAGTTATTTCCACAGAAAGTTATCCAATCATCGTTTGACCTAATCATTTATTTTACGCAGATCACTGTGTTTTCTATGTACACCAGTTTATTGCTCAACAAATTTCGAGAATAATTTGTCTGACTTTAATTGGTGAATGGTGACTAGCAGTGGAATCCAGGACAACGCGCATTTCGTCCAATCTGGGACTCGTCACTGAATGTACCTGCATTCCCCAGTGATTGATGATGTTCCCACCGAGGCTCTAACCCGGTGCCCATAGTTTCAAAAGCCAGGCACATCCAGATGACGAGTCCCAAATAGGAGGAAATGTGCGCTGTCTTGCTAGTCACCATCCACCAATTGACTTCTGATTATTTATCCAGAAAATGACGAAGCATCTGCACAAGAAGCCGACATTTTAACCTGAGACCGAGCACTTCAGTCCAATGAATTGACGGGAAAATCTAAAATTCTTCCATAGGATCTTTTTAACTCTGCCTTCCATTGGTATTGTCTCATTAAGTTCCGAGTGGAACATAGAGCTTCATCAGCACAACTAAAAAACTATGTTCTGTCATCTACCATCCCTTTCACTTGACTCAACCACTGCCCATAAGCTCTAATTTACTTCGTCTCGTCCTCTTATGTCCCACTCTATATCACTCAACAACTCGGTTCCCACCGATATTCCACTCCAGGGCTACAAGGTTGAAGTCGCTCGATAGTCTTCTTAGCCTACATTCAACCCACCTTCTTCCCATTCTATGTGGCTTTTTGTTAAGCTATAAGTTGTTGCCTGTTTTTCTTCGTGTCATAGTTGCTTTTTGCTCACTTATTCTGGCCAGCTATAATATGATTCTGCAGTGTAGAGAAAAGACGTGTGTTCATTTAAAATTTTGCACTAGCCTATTGAAAATGCTTTCAAGTGACATGGATGTCAATTTTCTGAGCAATACAGAAGCACTGACTAACTCAACACTAGTAATGTTTAGTCAGGATCTTGTTTCTTGTGTTAAATGCCGTAGATTTCTATCCTGATCCCAAAGAAATGAAGGTCTGTTTCTTTTTGACTTCCTCCATATCACCCGTATTTGAAACGACGCTGTTAATGATGTAATTTGTGAAGTATTGATGTAGTCTAAAAAAATGTTTGTTATGTAGGCTCTCTAGTCTCTTCAAGCTTCTCACTTTCAACATACTGCAGTACACCATATTCGATTCCTATCCTTATGTTAGGAATATTGTCGTCCCTTAACTTCACGGTAAGTATTTTGACTTACTAATAAAGGTTTTTGTATTTCCAAATGAAGGAATAAAAAAGAAAACGACACTGTCGTTGTTTTTACTGACGTTTCGCTATTCAGTGATGCTGCCGCTGCTAATAGCTTTATCAAAGCAGTAATATTAAAACAGAATTCACAAAATCCACTCAGCTTATATATAACAACTTAATCATCGTTCCTCAGTATGGAGTAGTTTTTACCTTGTCAAGTTGGTCTATCGGCAAAGATAACAAAACCAAATGTAGATTGTTGGATTTGCTAGGTGTGTAAAATTATAAAAGCAGCGTGTGCTTTCATAATGAAATTGCTTATTACATTCTTATTGATTCTGTCATTTCATGAGAGAGGTGAGCTGGGGTTGTTGTTTTATTCCATCATCCCAATTCAGACAGTTTGGATTCCGTTTGCTATGAAGTCCTTCTGATGATATGAGACGTTCTTTATGATATCTGAAATTTTATCTCTGGATTATTTCAATAATGTCGAAATCAATTTTGTGGCCTGATTCTATGTCGTGTAGAACACCACCTATGGCTGATAATGACTGATTGCATCTGCACAAGAAGAGCACTTCGGTTCAATCAATCGATGGAAAATCTAAAATTCAATTAAGTAATTAATATCACCCGTTGCACAAGAGGTGGCCCTCGTGACCCAAGTGGTCTAGTGGATAGCGCACTGGCGTTTGAAACTAAGGCCACTGGGTTCAAGCACCAGAGGGAACATCATCACTCACTGGAGAATGCAGGCAAATCCAGCCAACGAGTCCCAAATAGGACGAAATGCGCATTCCAGCAAATAGTCATAGTTACGGAATGAGAAAATATTAATCATACTACTTATTAGTAGTATATTTTTAAAGACACAAAAAAGAACAAAATGGACAGATGGGAAAGGAATTCAATGTGGTGAAAACGTGTAATTCAGATGGATTTATTGAGAAAAAACACTGAAACCCACACCATTCAAAGAGAGTTTTCTCAAAAAAATATATATTATTTGGGATATTTATTTGATAATACTGACTCATGAGAATATGAACAGACTAACTTTCTGATAAGATTCATAGGAAGAAGGTAAACATCTCTCTAGGTTGGTGAACTATTAACCACACATCACATAGTAGAGAAATATGATAATTAGAAGACATACTTATGAATGGGTGGACATTGACATTCTGCAATAACTTTAGATTCTTCCTGGAATTTACTGAGCTGTATGTGCGAATTTTCCATGGCCCATTGATCAGTCAATCACAAATGGTTCTTTGGTGTGTTTTTCGCCACTGGAAGGTTGCATTGGCACTTTTATGCGGTCGAAACTGAGCTGAATTTGCAAAGGTTTGAGAGGTGAATAACCTTCTTCTACTTATTTCAAGTTCCTTTACTTACTTCCCTTCCTGTGGGAAGAAATCTCAAGGAAATAGTTACAATCAGCCAGATTAGACTTGTTTGTGCTTCTTTGAAATCATAATAAATAACACATCTTTGAAAAATAGGATCATTTTTTCTATTGGAAGCTGGATTCATCCAAAATAAAGACGCTTTCGGCCTCTTCAAATCGGAAACTCAAAATGATGAGTCATTTTCGACTTATTGTAATCTGAACACTCCTCAATTCTTAGTTACATATCTAGAAAAAGCGGTGTAAAGCTTTTAAAACTCTCAGCAAAGGGAGAAGGCATTGGTGTATACAGAATATCTAGCGAGTTAAGGATATTCAGCTCCATTTGAAATGTCCTTCAAAGTCACATACAAGATCCGATCAAACCTATCAAAGGAAGTGAAATCAAGGCATCTAGGGATAATTGAGGCACCGGTAATCCAAAAGCTCAAGCCTAAGCTATGTATTCAAAAGAAATACATCCAGCCGTTTTAGCTACCGTGGCCATCATGAAAAGTCAATCCTGCCAATAATGATTTTACCCTATTACCTTTCTTATCCAACCTTCCGGTTTATTTCTGTTATTTTTATGTTTTTAAATTCATATCTGTGTTACTAGACTTGTTTTTTTTTTCATATATATCCGAACTTCCTACCTATTTTGTTATCACTACGTATTTAATCCCTAATTAAACAACACATTCAAGTCTTCCAGTAATCATGATCTTATTGTGTCTTTATTACCCCTTTAATTTTATTAATTCCCTTTTCACATGAATTAATTCTGGATTTTCCACACGCACTCACTATAGATATATGAATGTACAGTCTAATCGATGCTGACCTCGTCGAAAAGAGTATTTTCTTCGCTACAACTGTCTTTTTAATAATTTCTATGATCCAGTGTGTCTATATTCTGTGATTAGATCAAGTATAAGACCAAGGAAGACAGGACGTCAGCAAAAGGAAAGCATAAGGCGAAATGCAATCAGGTGACTAGTAATGCTATTGTTTATTTTTTCCTTCACGTTCCCCAATGGAACATAGGGCTTCAAGCTAGAGGCTTGAAGTTTCTGTAGCAGTGTTTATTTTTATAGGATGGGGTCGCTAGCTTCATGCCCAACCTTTCCTCTTTACCAGCATTATTTCTGGCTTAGCGAGGTAAAGGAGTACGTCGGCCGGGGATCGAACCCCGGACCATGTGCATGGTCGGCGAGCGTCCTAACCGCTACAACGCCGACGCAGAGGGAAATTTGCATAGATATAATTACAATAGTGTAAATCAACTGAACAGCCCCAACTGATAATTGCTACCTTGATGTGGTAGTCGTATTTGCAAATCACATTGACGCGAGCAGTTACACCGGATGGGACTTATGTTCCTGCAGCTCCTAACACGTCAGAAAGGTTGCTTGGATAGCATTTAAACTGAAAGCAGTTACCATAATCGTGTGAATCGTTTACACTACATTGGAGGTCTGATGGGAATCAGCTTAAAATAGTAATCACCTTATGACTGATCATGTCATTCATCGTGTGATCAAATGACTATAAAATTTTATCATCTTTTTCTCACTGTGATCTTGGTCAGATCGCCGATCAATCAGAATGTTTATTTTTGCCTACCTAGCCGAATCGCCAATCAATCAGAACAATCCATTTCCACTGGCCCGGACTGACGTGTTTTTCCTACAAAAAATTGTATCCCAATGCTAATGTAATAACAACACAAAAAGTAACTGATAGATTCGCGTGAACAATGTCTCAACAAAACTGTGTTGTTCTACAGAGTGAGGGCGCTATGTTCAAATTGCCTAAAACCTCAGGAATATATTAAAAAAGAATACATTGAAGAATGGGTATCAGAGGAATTTTTGAATGAAACACCTAGATTGAAGCCTCTAATGGTTGAAAACAAACCAGTTTTTTAGCTGCCATGCGTAAAAAGGTTGAAAGGCATCAATAAGAACAGGAAAAAAGTCAAAAGTCCACTGGGAAGGACATTTCAAACCCCTCTAGACTTATCGCTCTTTATAACATGAAATGCTCACTAGTACGATTTAAAGCAGGTAAGTATCCCGCTGATATCAGCTCAAACCACCATTTACCAGTTCACATACATTTGCATTGACCAGTGTACAGGAAGGACTGCGAGTAGTGGACCTGCTAGATCTTCTCACCCTATCTTCAGCAATCTTCATGTGTATGATGATGAAGGTGATGGTAAGTTCAATCTGCAAGCTCCTGATTGACAAGGGATATAAAATCGAAATAGGTGAAGCGTTTGAAATAATCAGTATGCGGAAGGTCGGGTGTGAGGACAAATACTCGCCGAAGACATTGGCTGGTGGTTGCGCTACATCGTGAATTGCAAGAAGTTAGAATTCATGGGCCATTGAATCGTGTCCCAGCGGCTTAATGGTCAAGAGTCCCAAACTAGGACGAAACAGCTGTCCAGTACTCCCATCTGGTTTTCCAATGGTTCTCTAACCAATGTCAGCTCATGATGAAATCCTGTAACCGAAAATTCCTTTAGCAGAATCTACTGTTGTCAGATCATTTCAAAGTCCTCTGTGTATTCAGAAAATAGTATAATTAAACACTCACTACTCTGGGAACTATAATTCTCTGTACTATTTCTGTGCTTTTTGTTGTGTTGTGGCTGAATTGAACTGTTACTGGCCTGTTTTGCTTTTATCTACCACTTCAAGTCTTTTACCTCTCAACGTCTTCTACTGAACTTTTCGTCACATCAGCGAAGGAAATTTTCTTTATTGATGAAATCATCTTCAGAGGCTATGTGATCGCGTTTATATTTACGTATTGGTTTGTAGGGATTTGATTGATTGGTTACAGGATTTCATCATGAGCTGACAATGGTTAGAGAGCCAGTGGGAAACCACCTGGGAGTACTGGACAGCTGTTCCTGTTGTCCTGGTTAGGGAATCTTCAGCAGTACGCACGCACCACCAGGGTTCGAACCCAGTATCTTCTACTTACAAGGTGAGCTAGCTCGTATACCATTAAGCCACTGGGGCCGGATCCAATGGCCAGCCCATGAATTCTAACTTCCGTGAATTCAAGACACATAGCGACCGCTATCCAACGTCTTCAGTACTTATATTTATCAAAAACACGTATAGTAGTCTATAATTGAGTAATACGGGGACGGTGACATAATTGATATAATTACCCGGAAGTGGCTTTAGAATTAAAAATGAAATTTGTAAATCATGTGGTACTCTGCAGCAGAAAGTTATAAATTTGATAAGGTTAAAATTGTTATTGAGTGAGAATAAAGGTGGTAGTTGAATGTCAATTTAACAAGTGTGAAGAGGATGTAAAAATGTACAAAAAGAACATATGAGAGTGATAATAGTGAATTATTTATTAAAGTGAAAGCAGAATCATAGTAAAATTGAAATTTGAAAAAAGAAAAGAAAAAATAAAAATATTTTACAAGAAACGACAACTAAAGAGGTTAAGACCAAGGTAGAATAAGAGACTGGACAAACTTTTTCTGTATGCAACCTGGGGGTTGAATTGATGAATTGCCAGTACCTCCACCATACACAAAAGCCGAGACCTGACGCCCTTTGTACCATTTGGCCTCACCCTGTAGATGATCTTGAAGGACAACTCTTGTGGATCTATGTGGTTTCAGTTCACCAGGTGCTCGAGAATTGAGCTAGTAATTGTCTTGCATTTTCCTTTTGCTAACCATGTGGGATGCGTTTGGAAAGTGTGCGCTTTATGCGGCCAATAGACCGAAAATAGACTACTATGCATTTTTGGTAAATATAAATACAATAGTACAGCTTCTGAAGATGATTTTCTCGATAAAGGGAATTTTCTTCACAGAATTTATCTTTAATATTTTTTCATGACTCAATGGGTATTTTCGGTAATATATATGTATGTATTGAAAACATTTATTTTCCTATACGAATACGAAAGAGAAATGAAGATTAATAAAGCAGGTTTTTGTATTTCCCAATGAATGAAAAACAAAACGATATTGTTGTGTTTACTGACGTTTCGCTATTTAATGCTAATAGCTTTATCGCACAAAGTATTATTAAACCGGAATTTACAAAATCTCAGCATATACATAACAAAGAGTTAAGAGGTGAGAATATTTTTATTTTTTTATTTATTTATTTTTATTTTGGTTACAGCTTGATGCCACACCGTATTTTCAGTACAAGTATGGAATTTTCAGCATGGATATCGGTAGCCCGAATTTTGCAGGCCAACCATAGATATCGGGTGTGCGCCGGCAGGGGCTCGAACCTCGGACCATGTGCATGGTCGGCGAGAGTCCTACCCACTGTGCCACCGACGCACTAGACTTAGATCAAGTTAAAAGGACATATTGAAAGTTAAAATACCAATGAAGATCACTAAACCAAATAACAAAGGTAATAGTACATCTGTTATGGTATCAAAACAAAGTTAACTAACTTGATCATTGTTCGTCTGTCTGGGGTCATTTTTCGTTGTCAAGTTGGTGAATTGGTAAAGATAACAAAATCAAAATCAAGTGTAGATTGTTGGATTTGATCAGTGTTTAAAATTATAAAAGCAGTGTGTGTTTACATAGTGAACTTGCATATCACATTCGTGTTGATTTTGTCACTTCATGGGGGAGGGGAGGGAGGTGTTGTAACCATGTCAGATTCTGTTTTAGTTCATCATTCCTATTCAGACAATTTGGATTCCTTTTTGATTGAACACTAGTCAGTAACTAGTGTAATGTGTCTAGTCCTATCTTCGGTGCAGACTGAATTCTATCAGTCATGTTTGCAATGTGGCCTCCATGCTAGGTGGCTCGCCATTACGGTGCACTGTGAATTGTTGGTATTAGATGGTTGGAGGCAATCGGCAGGAAGCCGTGACTTCTACCTAGGTTTCGTGCAAGTTGGCACTCATCAGCAATGCGTATCTGCAGCCTTGAAGGAACTGATGTCCCTTCTGAGATTCGAACCCGCGTCACCCAGTGCTGCAGTCAGAGACGTTACCACTGAGCTACTCAGGCTCGCGACTGACCTCCTGTAGGACTGTATTGGATATTTTTGATTGAACACGGTAATGGCGAGCCACCTAGCATGGTGGCCACATTGCAAACATGACTGATAGAATTCAGTCTGCACCGAAGATAGGACTAGACGCATTACACTAGTTACTGACTAGTGTGCAATCAAAAATATCCAACACAGTCCTACAGGAGGTCAGTCGCGAGCCTGAATAGCTCGGTGGTAACGTCTCTGACTGCAGCACTGGCTGATGCGGGTTTGAATCTCAGAAAGGACATCAGTTCCTTCAAGGTTGCAGATACGCCTTGTTGATGAGTGCCAACTAGCACGAAACCTAGGTCCAAGGCTTCCTGCCGATTGCCTCTAACCATCTAGTACCAACAATTTGGATTCCACTTGATATGATTTTCTTCTGATATTAGACGTTCTTTATGATTTCTGAAGTTTTTCTGGATTATTTCAATATTGTCAAAATCAATTTTGTGACCTGATTCTATTACCGAAAGTCTTGATATCATCTCCAGTCTACTAGAATCAGATACAACGCTATCACAAAGATGTCCACTGGACACCAGTGAAATAATTAAGAGCTTACAATTCTGTCTAGAAAGTAATTATTTTACATTTAAAGGGAGTTTATGTAGACAGACAAATGGTGTTGCTATGGGTTCACCAGTCTCCCCAATAGTCGCTGACCTTTTCATGAAGAGATTCGAAAATAACATCTTTTCAATCCCAGTGGGTGCGTACTGCCGATGATTCCCAAACTAGGATGAAACAGCAGCTGTCCAGTACTCCCTGGTTTTCAATGGTTCTCTAACTGATATCAGTCCGTGATCAACTCGCAGAATGTCATATACCCAATGCCCAAATTTTTTCAAACTGTTAAAAGTGAACTTGGTTTGGACATATATATATATTAATAAAGCAGGATTCAATGAATTCATCGAATTTCGTAAGAACTCTTCAGTTGAATGCACTTCATGCATGGATATATTTATACTATTGGAAATATATTGGGACATATAAGATTGATAAGCAAATGAACTATATAGAATTAATCATACAAAACGACACGTTTGAATGTTTTTCAAGTCGTGTTCAAATATGTAAGTGGAATGTTCAACTGAACATGAAATAAAGGCTCTAGAGGATATTTTGTATCCAAGAATCGATATCCTGAGAAGTTCACTAATAAATACTCTAAAGAAATGAGGCCCTGGAAAACCAAGAAATCTGTCTATATCGGTTTGCCATTCAAAGGAGATAATATACAAGAGGTAGTCGAATGAAAACTCGATAAAGCTGTCAAGAGAACTTATAATACTACAAACCTCGTTTTCCCAAACATTACTAAGCAAGTGCTACAGCATTCTGAGAAGGACTAGTCACCAATCCTCGACACTTCAAACTGTCTATGGCAATATCAGTGTGTTTGTGGAAGCAAATACAAGGATAGTACAGAAAGGCGACTGTCTACTGACATGATGGAGCATTTGGCAAAACGGTGGAAAACAGCTGAAGTCAAAGTGCCAGAAATCTCAATATCAAAGCATCTTGTGGACTACGGATACTGATGTTGACGTTGTCAAGTGATTCACTGTTTTCAGCAGACAAAGAAACAAGAAGATGCTTGCAATTGCAGAGGCTTGTGCAATTCGAGTTAATAAACCAGGTATTTATGTACAGAAGGAGATGGTGGTCACTCTGAATCTACCATGGTAATAAGTTTTAATAATTAACTGTTATTACTATTATTAGTAATATTAATACTTTATTATTCGTGGTTCATCTAAAACTATCTTTTATCAGTAGCAGTATCTTAGCTCACTTCAGCATTATTATTATTATCATTATTAAAGCTATTACTATTAATATTACTCAGTTTGCAATTCTTGATGTATTTAAGTTCTTTGTCTGATGACTACTTGTTCATCTAGGTGATGTAATTGAACCGTACTGCATTTTATCTTAATTTCACTCTCTCAGTTTCTCTTCCCCTCATCTGTTTGAACATGACCTGAAAAACATTCACACCTGTCGTTTTACTTATCAGTCTCCCAATGTAATTCTAGTGATATATGTATATATCCCTGTATGTTGAGTGTTCAGCTGAGGAGATCCACCAAAACTTGATGAATTCTTTAAATCCCGCTTTATGAACATGTTAGCTGCTTGTTTTAAAAATATAATTGCGATTGTACAGCCACGTGAATAAATTCACTGTGAAGAGACTCTTCGCTGAACTGTTTGACTGTTCTTCTTCCTACCTCATTGTGGATGTCATCTTCTGCAGATATATTGTTGCTGTAAGTATTTAGTGTTCCCTTCATCAGTTCAAATACAGATTGTTCACCGAATATAACAATAGCAATCCACTTTATTGCAAAAACAGTATTTATAATCCAAAATGGAATTCTCAGTATTTGTCACAATATTGCATCTGATTTACTCAAAATATAAATTAAATTAACCAGAGGAATTTGCTCTTATTTACGGTATAAAGTCAAAAATATTTGAAGTACGAACTGAGAATATTAAATATAATAATAATAACAATAACAGTGAATTTGTTTCAAACAGTATTGTCGATTCAGTTTGGAAATTTTAGCATGTTATAGGTTATTGAATATAATGTTCTGTTGAAATAGTATTGTGAGGGGAAAGACAAAATTAACAGTTATGACACAACTTAAATGATGTTTACATTTATGAAAAAATAATAAAAATAAAAGCAAAAAATTGAGAGGATTATGAATATAAGAAGTACAATAACAATAAAGTTTGGTGTTATAAGGATGGAGGAAATGGTTTATTTACTAGTGCAAAGAAAGTTAGTCAGTTCATGCCTGACACTATTTTCATCACATAAAATACATGCCAAATATGATATTGTAGAATTTATGTACTTAGATGTACGTGCCTAAAGTCTTCTGAAAAGACTTCTTGTTTTAACTGAGGAGACACATGGTTGGAGCTGCGGGTGCTGTGGTGGATGCTCACAGTCTGACAAAATTCCTTAAGCAAATTTGTTGCATGAAATCAAGTGCTTATCAGTGACAATGTCAACGATATGACCCAATGGGATACCACCACTCGCCCTACTGACTGACAGTCTTCAGAGTTCTACGAAGTATGACATAGTCTTTTTGAGCAATCCAGGAAAGAATAAGGGTGAACAGTAATAAAGAATGGGTAAGATACACGAGTTGAACAACTGTAATAGGACGAGGGGTTGAGATATGCCTGAGTGCCTTAACTTCTTAATGTAAAAAATCAAACGAAATATTCTTTTAGAAATCACCAAGACGTGGGAAGACCAGGATAGGTGAGAAGAAAGAATTAATCCAAGATTCGTAACGCCAGACTTGATTTCTATATCACTGTCATCAATTATACTTTGGCTATAAGAGTGAACAGCTTCATTTAACTTTCTTTTACATCGAAAACTGAAATTAACAGTCTGACATTTGGAAGGATTTAGTTTAAGATAGACCATCAGACGAAGACCATTTTCTGACTCCTGAAAGAAAGCTGTTCATCTTGATACAGTCTAGCTGGAAGTTAACAGTCTCTGAAATAGTTAGATCGTCCTCATAGATAACAAATTTTACTTCATCAGAGTGGAGCAAGTTACACAAGAAGAAAGAAAACAGAAAAGTAGAAAGGACAGCGCCTTGAGGGACACCAGCCTCATGACATTTCTATTTATCAGATATTACAGAATTAAAAACCAATAACATCATGTGAAGAAAAAATATTTTCGAAGCATTTGAACTACTCATAAGTAGGCTAAAGTATAATATCATTATTGATAAGATATTTCAAAGCCATTTTTAGTTATAGTGTAACATGTGCTACTGACAAGATTTATCAGTAGTGTATAAAGGGACATTCATCTACTCAAAAATATCAGTTAACAGAGAGATAGATTTATTGTCAAATACAGGAAGGGAACCAATATTGCAGTGAAACACAGGAGACATATTGTCTTCTCCCATTCCAGTATTACACTGGACACTGCGCTTGTACACAGTAGCAAAGTATGGTAGGCGCATCCTGCTGAAACTATGTGCTCATTCTACCGAGTTTTTAAGTAGGATGGTAATAAGAATATTTAACGGTACTTCAGACGTAATTTTGTTGACAGTTTAATTGAATTTGAGATTTTCCCGTTGATTTATTGGACCGAAGTGCTCGCTCGTCTCAGGTCGACATGTCGGATACTTGTGCAGATGCTTCCACGATGTCTGGGCGTGTAATTAAAATTTAATTTGTGCATGGTGAGTAGCAGTGGAATCCAGAAGGCGCATTTCATCTCATTTGGGACTCGACGGGAAAATCTCAAATTAGATTAAATAAATATGACCCATTGCACAACAGGTGGCTCTCGTGGCCCGAATGGTCTAGTGGATAACGCTTTGGCATTTGAAACTATGGGCACTGGGTTCAAGCCTCGACGGGAACATCATCACTCACTGAGAAATGCAGGTACATGCAGATGACGAGTCCATCATAGGACGAAACGCGTATCATGGATTCCACTGCTTTTCACCATCCACAAATTAAATTTTTGTTGACAGTGCATAAAAGTGGAATCCAGGATGTGGATTTCTTTCTGTTTTTTCGGGGTCAGCTGGATGTTCTGGTGACTGATGATCTGCTGCACAAAGCGTCTGTATAAGAAGCCCCTATTTCAGCTCGGCATAAATTAATCAATTGCCTTCATACATTTACTATTATCGGTAAACTTGAATAAATCTAGAACAATACGTTTAATAAGATAATACCAGCTGATTTGCTAATATTTTTTATCGCATAATGATTATTTCTGTTAATTCCATCACAGTTAACCATTAGGTAGTGTGATGTATTAGCATGAAGGACTGAATATCTCCATTATTATTGTCACATAATCCTCTGACATATTGCTGAGTCATTTTAACACATAAATATATTAGTGGACTAGAATTTCGACACATTCCAATATATCTTAATTGTGTAGTGAAACACCATTTGTCATAAGTCAAATAACCCTGCAACAAGCAGTTTACTTACCGATACATTTTTCAAATCAAATCTGCCACATCATCAAAATGGATCAGTTATGTTATTTGAAGCACTGCTTGTGCTTGTGCATGTCCATGTGTATGTGTGCGTGCGTATTGCTCTATTGCCTCTAATATATAATATTGTTTTGCATGGATCTGATTGGTTACAGGTCTGCTCATGAACTGACATCAGTGAGAAATTCATTGGAAAACCTGGGAGTACTGGATGATAGCTGCTTCGTCCTAGTATGGAACTCTTCATCAGTAAGTGCCCACACTGAGAGGTCTGATTCCAGGAGTCCAACAATCGTTATATTTCTTGACCTAAAGGTGATATTTGATTCTGTCGACCGAGAGGTACTATGGCGATGTTTGGCTGTAAAAGGAATGCTGAGAAAATACACTGAACTGATCAAGGTACTCTACTCGAACTCAGCAGCAGGTGAGAGCTTACGGTGAGTTGTCATCTGAACTGGCGACAACTAGTAGTGTCCGACAGGGATGCCCACTACTCCTATTTATATTCAATTTCATCAGAGATGTACTGCTGACTTCAGCGACTCAGGGATTGACTTGTTACTATCACGGAATAATCTCGTTGCTTTAGAATATGCGGATGATAGAGTCCTTCTAGGCTGACAAAATCCATTAGAGTCTTCTGAACGCCTTGAGCTGAAATCTGCGAATATTTGTCATGCGATTCGCTTCCGCGAAATATAAGATGATTCTACGGGACTGGACTACATCGACTACTCCTAGCTTAGAAATAGGGTGAAGTGGTAGAGCGTGTTGACCACATCACTTATTTGCGGAGTTGCATCAGCCAACGCCAGCAAGTTAACCGCTGACTGAATCTCAGCACGGATACAGGAGGCTAGTTTCGTATATACCAGTTTACACCGTCTCTGGTGTAGACATAATACCCGACTAACGAGCAAAGGGCGTATGAACTACTCAGCATTTTGCCCTGTCCTCCTTTATAGCCGAGAGACATAGCCATTTAAAGTGGAAGAGATGAAAAGGCTAGCTGGCTGTCTCTGATCATTGGTGCCTGTGTTCTACCTCCCTTGGGAAATGGTATAATAGAGTGAGTAATATTGAGGTTAGGCGTCAAGTGCTAGGTAAAGGGGAGGAAACTTATAAACGAGGCTGTGAAGTTTCACCGATTAAGATGGTTAGGACATGTGTTACCCATGCCTAGCCATCTCCTTCCTCGACAACTGGCGATTTTAACTGACGTAGGATGAATCAGGTTGGAAAAGAACTATCGGTGGTGGTCAAACGAAAACATGTCTTCTTCAGTCAATGAAATCTACAACAGTTAGTCTAAGCCACGTAGGAAGGTGTAGACTTACTGACTGGTTTCGGTCCTCGGGACGGTAAACACCCAATTTTTAAAAAATGATCCAGTCTAGCAGAATCACACAGCAAGTGCTATCCCATTAAATAAGTGGGAGATAAACATCAAAAATATAAACTATTGCATTTAACTACTTCTATTTTTATCTACCAATCTACTTACTGATGGGGAGCGAGACAGATATATAGGTCGTTCTCTGGGTGTTGCATCTAAAAGAGTCAAAGAACATCATCCCGTTTAGCTACGAAAAGATAAAAGTAGATCAATAAGAAGTCCTATAATAGAACATATCTTATTTTACAAATACACGAACTATGTTTTGACGGCTTTTCATCTATCCAGGAAAATCCACTAACTTTATTGTTAAATATTTGTTTTATAGATTTCATGGGAGAAGACGATAATTACTGAATGATGTTTCATGTATAGTTTATTGTTCAGGATTATGATATTAAGGTAGTTAAATAAATTTCTAAAGTAAAACTTCAACATTTAATGATGATGTAATTGTATGTAGCTTAAATGACACAGATGTAGACATGTATGGCGCTTACCACGTGTCTACCTGCTTGCAAGATAGTGACATACAAAATGTATAGTCACGTGCATTCCAACATGGGGTAGGTAGGCTCAATTCTCTCCACAGTAGGAGCTTAATATAATAATATTAATAATAATAATAAGTGTGACAAAATTGGTGTACGTCAGTAGAATATCTTTTTATCTTTCACGTTCCTCAGTGGAACATAGGGCTTCAAGCTAGTGGCTTGAAGTTCCTGTAGCAGTGTTTATTTTACAGGATGGGGTTGCTAGCCTAATGCCCAACCTCCCCTCTTCACCAACAATCTTTCTGGCTTAGCGAGGTAAAGGAGTGCGTCGGCTGGGGATCGAACCCCGGACCATGTGCATGGTTGGCGAGCGTCCTAACCGCTATACCACTGACGCACCGCTCTGCAACTTTATCTGCCATTCCACTATTCAAGATTCTTACAAAAGACATCTTATACAATAATATCACTTAGAAATCCTTGTCAGCAGTATGTGCTATACGGGCATTAATGGTATTACTAATTTTACGGGATTTATGGGGATTTGGATTGATGTTGGCTGTTAGATTTCGTCGTCGACCAACAACAGCTGTAGAGATGATTGAAAATCAGGGAGAAGAGTGGATGCAATTCCCATCTTAGTTCGCACCCACAACGCCACCTATCAGGGTTTTCACTGGGTATCTCCAGGTTACGAGACCAACATCACTAATCAACCAGCCAATTTTAGCTGGAATTCAATGACCCCTGAATTGGACGGAGGACTTCATCATGAGCTAACATCAGTTAGAGAACTACTGGAAAACCTGGGAGTACTGGACAACTGTTTCGTCCTGGTTTAGGACCCTTCAGCAGTACACACACACCAACAGGGTTTGAACCCAGGACCTTATGGTTACAAGGAGAGTGAGATCGTAGGCCAGTAGTCAGCCAACCCATGAATTCTAACTTCTGCCGATTCACAACAGACCGCGACCAATGAATCGGGTAACAGCGGCTCAATGGTAAACGAGATCACCGTGTAACCAAAATGTCCTGGTTTCGAACCTTGAGGTGGGTGCGTACTGATGAAGAGTCCAAATCCAGGACGAAACACTTGTGCAGTACTCCCGGGTTTTCCAGTGGTTCTATAACTGATGTCAGGTCATGACAATAGGGCATCAATTACCAGCTTTTAATTTCACACTTTCTATTTGATCTTCATGTCTCCTGTCTACAACTTAATTTTTTTATTTCACTATTCAAGCTTCTTACAAAAGATATTGTACCCTAATATACTACTGGTAAACTCTAGTTAGTAGTATATGACATAACACTAGTAGTAGTAGTAATAGCGGATAAATCGAACATTATTTGCAATAAAAAAGAAGCTTTCAATGCAGAATTCACCTGTTGTATCCTTAATAAGTATCACCGATGATATTCCTAATTGTGGTGGACTGGATTACGTGGAAGACTGTGTGGAGGGAGGAAACAAGAATACGCTGGACCACCGATAAGAAGACTCTAAAAGATCTGGATTTCGCACGTGGATGCTTCATTTCTAATATCACACAAACCTGGAGACTTACAGGCAGGAGAAATCCAACAAACTGGCAGAAGAGGCTGTCTGAAAGCGTAGACAGGACTCCAGGTGAACATAGAGAAGACGGAGGTGATGAAGATAACAAACAAACAAACCAACCAATAACAACAACAGCAGCAACATCCAGCGCCAATCACCACCCACGGGAGAGATTTGACAGAAGTCACTTCCCAGCTTCACTTATCTGGCCAGGAAGCACTTTTTCAACCACCGGCAGTCAGTCAGAACGGATAAGGATGTCAAAGCCAGTCAGCCAGCTAACCAGAATCGGAGAGGCGAGAAATGCCTTCATCAAGCTGAAACCAGTTTGGAAATCTTCTGCACTCAGCCAGCATAGAGGACAAGATTTGGATTTTCAACAGTTCTTCTATATGTGGGAGGACCTTAGCGCGTGTGTCACGAAAAGTATTTGCAACAGATTACCACAGACATTTATCAACAGACGCCTTCGCTTGCTCCATACTGAAGATCGAATGGCCGGCTGGCCAGTGAGAAATAATTAGCAACAAGAAACTCTGTCTGAGAACAAACAAACAGGCGAGAGACGATTGCTCAACAAATGTGTAGGAGAATATGTAGGTGGATTTGGCATTCACGCCACTATGGAGACCATCGGATTGCATAGCGCACCTCGAATGGAATCCAAATGGGAAGCGACGAGTGGGTCATCCTACAGTGACATAGGGGATAGTGTATGTGAAGGAAGATGACAGAAATTATGGGCAATCGTAGTCCCAGCTGAAGACAATGGCAGACAATAGAATAAAGTGGAGATGTGTTGTTGAAGCCCTATGTTCCACTTGGAACCCAAGGGAATGATAATAGTAATCCCTAATAGGATAATTTCATGACCTCTGAGAAGAGTATTCTTTTGCAGAGACTCTTAGAATTTTGTTCTGCAGTCGTGCATCAGTCTTTTGGGCAAGATCTCGCATCCAACCACTTCTTTGTGCATATATTTACCAGTTCATGTGTTCCTGTGGAGACAAGTATATTGATGGTTAGACGTGTAGGCATCAGATTTGTTTCAGCTATGATCACGGATTGATGTTAGTTAGGAAACCAGGGAGTACAGGACAGCTGTTTCTCTAGCCTAATTTGTGAATCATTGGCAGTGCGCACCCACCTCACTGGGGTTCCAACCCAGCACCTTCCGGTTACAAGGCAAGCTAGCTCACATATACCATTCAGTCATTGGGAGCCGATTCAACGGCCAGCCAGCCAGCGTATGAATTCTAACATCTACCAAAATTCGTGATTTAGCGCAATCCTAACCAGTGGGTGCGTACTGTCGATGATTCTCAAAATGGGCTGACGAAACAGCTGTCCAGTACTCCCTAGCAGGTTTTCGATGGTTCTCTAAATGATATTAATCCGTGATCAACTCGTAAAAATAATAATAATAGTTTGCTTTATTCCAGAAACAGTACTAGTGGTACAATGTGGAATTTTTAGCACATATCTACAATATTTGCATCTAATTTTATCAAACATTTAAAAGGAGTATTTCAAAAAAATAAACATAAAGACAACAACGACAAAAAATGCTAAAAAAATACCAAGAAGTAGAAAGGAAAATAAACAACATATAATAATATCTCAGTATTGGGTAGTGGAAGCTTTGATAGGATTATACATAGTGACAGTAAAGCTACAGTCATACAAGAAGTTATGAAATGATATTTAAGAATGTTTATCGCCAAGAAGATCAGTTAATTTGGTTGAAATAACACTAAACAATCATAAAATAACATTTCAGGGTTGTTGTTTCGTTTTTTATTGTCAGGTCTAATGCAGTGTTTGTAGTGGTAGTGTGAGTAATCCTGCATAATACAAAATTTTAAGATGGTGATAATGGCGTTCACAACCAATGATTGTCAATTAATATTGCCGAAAAAAATAAGAAAAAACAACCACAAAAAGTAATACTTACATGATGGTTAATGACAGGACAATTTCGTAATACCCATAGAGCTAATTTAGTCGGAACTAGTAGATACACAATAGAAGGAATACATTAAAGTACCAAAATTAAGCCAATGTTAATAATTTAGGTAGCTAAGTATGTTTAAGAAGGAGTTCACTATAGAATACAGAATAAGAGAGAAATAAAAGAGCCTAAAATTATGTTATTAACACCAAAACAAGTCCTAGGTTTCGCGCTTGAAATTGTTTTTGTCACTTAGAACACGAGCCAAATATGGTATCGTCGAATTCCTGTACTTGGTTGTACGAGCATATATTATTTTATACTGATTTCTGGTTCTGCTTGATGAGATACAAGGAGAGAGTTGGGAATGGAGGGGGTGTTGGGGGTCGGAGACTATGGTTTCAGACTATTTTTCACATGTATTCAGATGCCTTTCAACTAATGTAGTGACGAGCTGACTGAGTTTTACACCACTAGTCCTACTGACTACCTTCAACATCCCTCTCAGGATGGTATAGTCCTTTTTCAGTAGCCCAGGAAAGACTAACGGAGAGCAGTAAAGTAGAATAGGTAAGATACAAGAGTTGACAAATTGTGAAAGTAGAGGTTGGGTGATGATTCCAGATTGTCTAAGTTTCTTAATGTAGTAGGTCAGACAGAACACTTTCTTAGAAATCATTAGGATATGAGATGTCCAAGTAAGGTCGGAAGATAGAACTAGACCGAGGTATTTAGCATTAGACTTAGTTTCAATTTTAGTCCCCTCAATGCAACAAGCTTCATGAGAACTTATTAGTGTTTGTCGATCTCGTTTATCCCTAAAGGAGAAGTCAATAATCCGACATTTTGAGGGATTCAGCATGAGGCCATTTAGTTTAGACCACTGACTGATGTCCGACAGGAATCTATTTAATTTGAAACAGTCTGACTGAGACTTAACGGGAAGCGAAACAGTCAGGTCATCTGCATATTTGACGAAGTTGATTTCTTCTGAAAGAGGTAAGTCATGTAAGAAGAAGGAAAAGAGAATCGTAGAGAGAACAGCACTCTGAGGAACTCCAGGGTTCTTCAGTAAGCAAAGCATATATTATTATAAACCCTTGCTAATATTTGCATAAGTTATTCACATTACGAGTAAGAAAATATGTCATTTAATTCAATCGACTGAATTCCCTCCCCTGCCCCCCGCCTTTATCCCCTATTCTTCCAAAATAAACTCATATTCACATATGCCTGTATGTATATAGTGTGACACGCCCTGATTGGGATCAGAATTTAATACTACCCTGGATAGACAATTGGTTCATCGGTGTGTGTGCGTGCATGCCGCGCGCGTGCCTATGTCTGTGTGTGTGTTAGACATACACACACATACCTAAACAAACTAATACTTGTCTTATCGGCAGATAAATTTGACCTTGATTGATTTTATTATTATTATTATTATCAAATCAACATATCTGATTTAATTCAAAGCTTTAGTTATTTCTATTGAAACATTGATATTATATAAAACTTAGATAGATAGATTGGCTTTTCAATGTCCAATGGATTAATTCCTTTTTTGTCTGTTTGTTTTAATGAATGAAAAAATGAATGAAATGCAAGAATTAAAATCAGAGTAAGCCAGAATTATTTTATTATTCTTTCTGATATAGATTACAAAAAGTGTATACATAGACAGAAGAATTGAACACACATTAACTAACATATTGATTTGATTAGTATTATTATCATTATTAGTTTATTTTGTTTAAATCAACTGGCAATTTTGGCAATTTTTTAAAATATCTCATGATTTTTCGTGTTGAATACATTCCCAAAATAAGCAATCCTATTACAGAGAAAGAGAATCATCACTAGGCGTGATGTGTGTTATCAATCAACAAATAAGAGATTAAAGTTTGGATGTATGTGTGTACGTGTGTAAGTGTGTGCGTGTGCCTGTGTTTATGAGTGTGATGTGGCGTGCACGAGTAAATGGTTGATTCTTAGAGTACATGTATATTTATATATATATGCATATTTTTCTGCATGGAATCTTTCAATTTCACGTGTATTTATGAACATTGTGTGTGTGTCTGAGTGTGTCTTAGTGTATCTGCATGTGCATGTATGTGCATATGTGTGTGTATGTGTAGCAGAGACCATCAGATGACAAACTCCACTTCATCTTCGTCATCATCAGCAACGCCATCGACGTCAACGTGTTGTTCTTCATTCATTCATTCATTCAAGAATATATAAATCATTATAATTTCATGATATTTCTGCATTGAAACACGAAAATAAAAGAGAAATATGTCGCTGCGACGAAATATGTCTTCACTACAGAGTATTCCATTTATAGTACTATTCTTCTATTCCTTTTTCAACGTCGGACAACAACATTCAGTTCAAGCGACAAGTGAACACAACACCTCGAACACTGATGATATTGCTATTGCTAAATGGAAATTTCATGAATTCTCTATGCATATCACTGTAATGCTTTTTCTATTCATCTTAATTCTAATCAAAATCGCTTATCATCATATCCCGTATATATCAGATTATGTTCCAGAATCACTAGTATTGATTATTATCGGTATCACCTTCGGTGGGATTGTTATTTATGAAATTGAAGAAAAGACTGGATTAATAGATCCTAAGGTGTGGAAATTCACCCCGGAATTATTCTCCTATTATCTACTACCACCGATTATCTTAGAGTCAGCGTATAACCTGTACAACAGAACATTCTCTGAATATCTCGGTGTTGTATTATTGTTTTCTGTGCTGGGTACAGTGTTCAACTTTCTGATTATCGGTTTCTCTATGTATATACTATTCGCTGCCGGTCTGCTAGGCTATCCAGTGTTACATTTCGATGTGAAAGGCTTCCTACTGTTCAGTTCGCTGATTGTCGCTGTAGATCCTGTTGCTGTGCTGGCCATCTTTCAAGATATTGGCGTGGAGTTAAGCCTGTATTATATTGTCTTTGGTGAATCACTGTTCAATGATGCAATCACTATTGTCCTTTATGATATTATGGTAGCTTTCACGGGAAAAGAAGAAATCACTGGTCATCAAGTCTTTATTGGTATTTTATCCTTTTTCACTGTAAGTTTCGGCGGTCTGATTATCGGTGTCCTGTTCGGTGTGTTGACATGTGTAGTGACACGGGTACGTAGTCATTTAACTGTCTTCACTATGCTTTTACTTGCTTATTTCTCTTACATTATGGCTGATTGTGTTGGTTGGTCTGGGATCATATCAATGATTGGCTGTGGATTAGTACAGGCTGCTTATGCATTTCATAATATCGGTGAAAAACACGTGAAAAGTGTTCATTTATTCACGAAAATGTTATCCGAAGTCAGTGAAGCTGTCATCTTTCTATTCTTAGGCATACAAGTTGTTTCATATAAACTTGAATGGCATACTGGTTTTATTCTATGGGGACTGATACTATGCCTGGTGTCCAGGTCAATAGTTATATTTAGTATTACAGCTATAGTGAATTATGTAAATATTGATGAGACAAAAATTACACTAGCTCAACAAATTGTTCTCATCTACGGTGGTCTACGTGGTGCTGTCGCATTCGCCTTGGCTGTACTCATCTCAGAGAATAAATTCCCAATCAACGGAGAGTATCATAAGAATGTGATTGTCACTGCAACACTGTTTATCATTTTATTCACAGTTGGATTTATGGGAATGACAACAAAACCATTGGTGAAATTATTAAAAATACGTAAACGTGATAAACAAACTTTGAGTTTATTCACTATACTGAATAAAAGTATTATCGATCAAACATTGACAGGTATCGAGACACTGACTGGATCTAGAGGTCGTAATGCTGTTCGTGGGTTTTTTATGCGTATTGATGAAAAGTACATTCGACGTTTATTACAACGTAATCCTGAACGTTATGATGAAAAAATATTGAAAGTCTATGAGCATATTGCTTTAAAATTATTATATGCTTCAATGCGTCCTCAAGATACGGAGAATATTTTAAAAAAGATACCTGAAGGTTTGAAGTTGAATCAAAGCCATTATCCATACGATCAACAAGAGCAACAGCTTCAGCAGCAGTTGCAGCTGCAGTTTCTTAATTATCAACAACTAAATCATGACACAAGCAGTAATACAGTCAATGCATTGAGTGGTGTTACACAAGAATGGATTAATCGAACAAACATGTATATTGTACCACCAGCAGATGACTTCTATCCACACGATTATCAACATTATCAACATCCTGTGGATAATATGCCCAGGGATGATTCTTTTCTGTCAGCTGGACAAATGATGATGAATAGTTTAGGCGGGAGTGGAATACACTATCCAAAAATATCGTTTCACTTGACCGATGCTTCACTTGATCGTCTTGGTGAATACTCCCTGGCCAGACCAAAACAACAAATTGATTTTAATGAAGCCTTTACCGATTTATTACATGCTCGGAGTGAAAATGCGCTGAGTCAAGCTAAACACAATTTGAAAGTTAACGCAGGTGATGATGATGATGATATTGGCGGCACCGGCGGCACCGGTGGTGGCGGCGACAAGGATGTTAAAATTCATTCTAAAGAAGGAATACACAAGAAGGATAATCAGTTACGTGACGAAGATAAACATCAGTCTAAACAATTAACAGATGAAAATAAGGTTAAGACAAAAGGGAACAGCCTTCAGAAAACTGGAACAAATGTGCAGCAATCCTCAAATCCACCCGCTGATATAGAGATGCACACAATCCATCCAACAGAATCAGTAGACTCTCGAATAAAAGATCTTCGGAAGCATGAATTAAAAGACGTCGATAAAGATGTTTAACTGTAATCATAACTGATGTCTTTCATTATCATGAACATCAATGTAATTACTACTTTTTTTATTACTATTTTTTATGTTGTGTAAAAAAATAAAGATTGTACAGATCAAATTGTTAGTGGTCTTCAGCTTTCAGTAAGTGTGGCGACTGTTGAACACTGGTTGTATATGGTAAAAATAATTATTTATGAAAGTATCAACCATAAAAGCAACTTTATAGAAACAGTGTCTGTGTACCAGTGACAGGTCCTTCAACTGTTTCACTTGTTAAATAACGATTGTACGGTCTGCCCAAAGTACATAAACCAGGACTTCCTCTTTGCCCAGTCCTAGATATGTCTAATTCCACCTACCATGGAGTGGCAAAGCCGTTAGGTGAACTCCTCTAACCATTATACAACATGGTAGTAAATCATAGTGTTAAAGACGTTTTTGAATTCATTGCTAACATAGATGATGATGTGCGTCGGTGGCACAGTGGTTAGGACTCTCGCCGACCATGCACATGGTCCGGGGTTCGATCCCCTGCCGACACACACCCGATATCTATGGTCGGCCTGCAAAATTTGGGCTACCGATATCCATGCTGAAAATTCCATATTTGTACTGAAAATACGGTGTGGCATCAAGCTGTAACCAAAATTAAAAAAAATTAAATTAAAAATTAATTTAAGTGGGAAGCAAATGCTATCCTTAGATGTAGCATCACTGTTCACTAATGTACCACTTATGGAGACTGTGTAATTCATATGCCAGCAGATACTAGAGAAGCAGTTCAACATCGGAATTCCAGTTATTAGTCTGAAAAGTTGCTTTTAGGATATACCATGAATGTACACTTCACAAGAATGAACTGTTAATAAGATTTAATGATGCACATCCATTGCTCATCTTCACTTGTGAAGAAGAACATAATGGTAGACTACATTTCCTTGACGTCCAATTGAGCAGAAGAGAGGATGGTTCACTCAAGAGAGATGTCTATAGAAAACCTACATTTGTAGGACAATATACACATTTCCTCATTTTTGTACCAATCCGATACAAAGTCAATTTAGTTAGATGCTTCACGAATAGAGCAAGACGTATCTGTACAGATGACTCCCTAGAAAATGAGTTAGGATACATCCCAAATACGCTGGTCCAAATGGATTATCCTAGTAGATTTGTAAGGAGATACATGAATACCAAGTACAATAAAGAGAAACTGACAACAGTTGAAAAGAAACAACTGTTCATGAAATTGCAATTAAATGGGGACGTGGCTAGCGAAATCTTACATCTGAGATTATCGAGAGCGACAAAACGGATTTATAAAGCCGCCAGCCTTTGTTTGTCATTTTCAAGCCGACCATTTATGACTCCTGAAGCAAAAGACAAGCTACCTAGCTGTGCTACTTCTATGTGTATCTGTGGAGAGAGCTATATAGGGCGAACAACTAGACAGCTTAACAAACGCATTAATGAGCATCTTCCTTCATGGTTCGGAAAACGACAAATAAAATCTATAAGAAGTTCTATCTTGGCTCATTTGATTGATAGTGGTCACCAAGTGGACAAAAATAGTGCCTTCAAAGTTATCTATCGCATTCCATCGAGCCTTTCGAACGGAATTTGAACCCACCTTTTACACATAACCGAAGTTATGGGAATTAATTCGAGACAACAATCTTAGTCTTTGCATACACCATAAAAAGTTTGTTCTGCCTTTGTCTCTTCCTAGGTGAATTCTATTCAAAAGCTTCCCACCATTCTCTTATTTTCCATCTCCTTCGTACTTTTATGACATTTATTATTTAAACTCTGATTATCTGTCCACTTCACCTACCTTTAGTATTACGTAACTTTTAAGATTTGACCGAATTTATTTATTGAATTGTCTACATATACACATATTACTACATTTGTTATTCTTATCACCTGCATAAACCTTATTATCAATATTTTGTTATGATTATATTCATGGTTATTAACATTTACCATATTATTATTATTATTTGGTCCATAAAATCACAGTCATTGGTTAAAATTTTTATTTATAAATCTATGTAAATTAGGGTAAAACCTGAAGAAGATCTAATTGAAAACAGTAATATTGTTCGCTTATATGCCTTCTTCAAATAACGATGTAAAAATTTGAAAAGAGATGTGGCGTGAAAGCTGTCAAAGTCAGTGCTTAAGTTAAGAAAAGCATTATCACGAGTTAAAATAGCTAAGCGGTTGTCATGGATTTGAAGTTACAGATGCACCTTGCTGAAGACTACCGTCAACATGCGTTAAACCTTGACTCAGAGCTTTCTACCACCTTCTTTCAATTGTCTAACCACATTGGAGGGTCCCCTAGCTTGTTGAAAACCCTATGGGTAAAATTTATTTTGATAAAGTCTCACAGTGTTATACAGTTAAATTTATTGATGACCACGTTTCGAGCACAATTTATTGTCACTCAAGGCACTACTCACACAATTTCCTAACTTCGTTTATATAATTCCATTATTTTCCATCGCTTGATTTGATTAGTAGTAGGATTTTCCATATTTCCGGTATCAATGATGAGTCATTCCCATTGCATGTGTTGGGTGTAGATTCAATGAACAAGGATTCAGTAACCAATCTCTCTCTATCTCCACCTACCTAGATTACTTCTTAGAATTTTAACGCTCTCCCAACCTATTGTGTGGCTGTGTGCTAATGCATGCAGTGCAATTCATTGCTCAGTTCTTTTCTTTTCTAAATTGCTCATCTTCGCGGGTGGGATCAATCATTCTAACCTTAGCTAAATTCTTATGTTCTGATAATCTGACTACTCCCGATCTACTAGTTTGACCTATGCAGTTGACCTAACTCACAGTCATTGCAAGGTATTTTTTGAATTATATTATTTTGTTTAACTGGGTTAACCTACAGCGTCCTTTAGGTTACACAGCTTGTCCTACCTGAGTGAGTTTGTAGGTTTAAATGCCACTCTAATTCCTGCTTTGTTCAGAATCCTACATAGGGTCCCCTCCTTATATGGTACAACAGTAGATGCCTTATATTCTCTCTTATTTATGTTATCATTATTAGTTTCACCACTATTTTTATTTTGCTTTTGGCCTTTACTGATCTTCCTGATGAATTTTATAGGATAGTTATTTATTTAACACCAACACTTTTTTTGGCCTGTTTAAGCTAATCATTTAGGTCTTTTCTTGTACTACTTAGTGCTACTGCTCCGTTTGTTAGACACTTAACTAAGCCTGTCTTAACAGTTAACGGATGAGATGCGTTGTTGAAAACACTGCAAACTTGACTGATAGAACTGAGGTAAACCTAACAAGGGGGGGACCAGACGTACGATATTCAATGTATGACATGCGCCGTTTTCGAGTGAATTACGCTTAAAAAAACCCGAAGAAATCCGAAGAAATAAGAATATTCACTTTGAATCTATTCTGATGTCGAGTAATCTTCCAAATAACAAACAATGGCTAGAGAAGAAAAGCTTATTCAGCGCTGTTTCTGTACACTACTGATTTTACAAATCTGGTGTAAAATTTCTAGAAATTTATCGTCTCACAAACCTTTTCTCAGGTGTTCATGAATTATTCACAGTTCAGGTGAGAAATCGTGCCCATTAATGACAGTTAATAATGCTTCTAAATAGGGATTGCACTATTTTGTAAGATCACTGCAATTGAAAGAATCAGAATTATCCATACCCTCTGGATGACATTTCGAACAAACTTTATTGTTCATAATCATATCATCAATTATTATCACACGACTTTGAGACTTGAGTTCTACAGTTTTCTTTGTTTTACTCCTATTTATCTTAGGGGACAGGTTTTGAATCATTCCTGCTACATGTATTTGCAGTCGATTCGGCAAACAAAGCTTCTGTTATCAATCTCTCCCTCCACCCTGTGACATTAGATTCTACAACTGTCATCCTATCCCATCCTATTGTATGGTTAGTGGTGTGTAACTGCATGTAGCGCTATAGCTGAACTATTCTCTAGATTTCTTATCTTATTTGGATCAACCAATCTAGATTTTGCTAAGTTTTTATGTTCAGCTAGTCTGACTGCACCTGTTCTACTAGTTTGACCTATGTATTTGACCTGACAATCATTCAGGCAAGGTTTTAGATAAACTAAATTGTTTTGTTTTAAAGGCTCCACAGGATCCTTTAACTGACAAAACTTGTTTCTAATTGAGTTTGTGAGTTTGTATGTCAGGCACTTTTATTCCTTATTCCTTATTATTATTATTCCTTATTATTTTTTGAAGGAATGTATCCAGACTAATATTTATCCTCGGACTTTTATTCCTGCCTTGTTAAGAATTCTGCGAATGCTTCCACGGTTCCTTCCTTGTATGGAATTACTGCTGATGATTTAGATTCCTTATTGTTGGTGTCGTCATTAATATTATTATTATCACTATTATTATTGTCGTTATTATCACTATCGCTACTATCATTATTTATTTTATTTTTGCATTTCCTTACATATTTCCTGACTAATTTGTCCGGGTAATTATTAAGTTTCAAGGCTTCTTTTATGTGTATCAGTTCCTGTTTTAGATTTTCTTTGATACTACTTAGTTTTTGTGCTCTATTATTTAAACATTTCACCAATCCTATTTTTACTGACATAGGATGGGATGATCGGAAGTCCAAATATCTGTTTGAGTGTGTGGGTTTCCTGTAAACGCTAGTGTTTAACTTCCCATCTTCTTTCCTCTTTACGTTGCAATCTAACATTGTGAGCTCCCCTTCCTGATTTTCCGATCCATAAGTGAATTGAATTGCTTTAACCTCCTAGTTAATGTGTTCGAAATGTGTGTTACACACAACCATACACTAGGATGGGATAGGGTGACAGTGGTAAAATCGAATGTCACAGGGTATAGGGAGAGATTGATAACAGAAGCTTTGTTTATCGAATCAACTACTAATACATGCAATAGGAATGATTCATCACCTGTCCCAGATATCTGGAAAATTCTACTACCCCTACGATAAATAGGAGTAAAACAAAGAAAACTGTAGAACTCAAGTTTCAAAGTCGTGTGATTATAATTGATGAAATGATTATGAACAATAAATTTTGTTCGAAACTTTGTCATCCAGTAGATAATACTGTTTCACTGTGTGATATATCTAATAAACAAACTAATATGGAATTACTTACTACCACAGTGCCCAAATTTTACACATATATTAGCATCCTTACCCTCGTTGCAGAACAATAATGTGCTGGCCGCAAGACCTGATTGTCTAAGATTTATTCTGCGATAGATATATCGGTTCTTATTACTACAGTGTAGCAAATCAGGCTAGTGAGAGTTTTTGAGCATCAATAATTACTAGAAAGTGACAAAAACTGCCCTACTGAGAACTGTTTGTAACAGGTGTCTAGGCTAGGAAACAAAATGGGGGAAAACTGATGTTATCTGACTGATGTCGACTAGAAATGGAATAGTCAGTGCAGGATAGTCTGCCCACTGAGACTGGAATTCAGGCACTCAACCTTCCAAATGTCAAAGCGTTATCCAGTACATAGACCAGTAGGGCCACAAGAGCTAAATCTTCTGTAACAGGTGTCAGTTTAAAATAGGCTAGAATTTACGTCCTTGAATACACTGCTTGCCACTACCATCTAATTGAAATCCTGTGAATCTTCAGACAGCATCAAATCGTCCGTACTAGAGACTGAGTTTATCAGTTCAGGATGATAAATCGAAGCGAAATATTAATTAACATAAGATAGTGAATTAAGTTCGATTAAATTAACAAACAAAAATGGTAGGTTGTCATATCCATAGCTAAGATTTCAACTAATATGAAATTAAGGAGTCCAGTTTTTCTGAAATTAGCAAGTCAATATAGCCCTTACAGTTCTACAGAAAGTGTATCATCAGCCCAAATAGCCCAGTGTGGTGACGTCTTTTACCGAAATCGGTGATTCAGTGGTTGTTTGCTTGTGTTCGGAGTTCGTTTTACACTGAATTAAACAGATACTCCTCGGCTTAATGCTATTTCTCCTTAATCCTCACTGTGACAGACTGTACCGTCGTCCTAAAGTAGGAATTACACAGCAGTACGCACCTATGACCCGATCTGAGATTTTTGGATTGTATTATCATGTATAACCATTCAGTCATCAGGACAGAAAGAAGTATCGCCAACTCATGATACAGCACAACTGCCAGACATTCCCCCCCACCTCCGCAAGTCATGCCAGTCCACCAGAATTTCAGAGGAGTGAGAAAAGACACTCACCGCCAATACTGGCTGACAGTTGTGTAATGCATCAAAAATTCACAGAAGTATGAATTCATTTGTGTTACGAAAACAGAGAAAAAGATCGATCATATATAAAAGAATGAAGTATTATTTTATAGATATAATAATCATAATAGTAATAATAATATACCTTTGAATCGTTATTGTAAACCGTTATTCAATCCACTCACAGTACCCTGGCCTTCCTTCTGTTTGATAATTTCATTTCGTTACTCTATCTAACTGAACGCGTACAAAAGGTATATTCTCTTCAAAAACACATATGTATCTCGATAAGTGATTATCTATTCTAAGAATTAAAAAGTCTTGCTTTGTGCTTTTAAAACACGCAAACACACACGAAAACAAATACCAAAATCACAAGGTCATCTGATGGAGAGTACATGCAGTGTCTTATATACATATATATATATATATGTATATATATATTATCCATGAGATGTCTATAATATAAGCTGTGTAATTTTGGCACTGTGGTAACAGTTTATATCTAAGGTATTTAAAACTACATACCAGCCAGCCTGCCTGCCTAGCTGTATAAAAATGCCTTTCTGTCTATCTAGACTAACTCTAGTGTATTCATTAGTAATAATTTTAACAGGTCAGCAAAGAAGTGATTAAATGAATGAATGAATAAATGAAGTACATGCATTTGAAAATAAATCTATTAATTTAATAATTTTCTACAGTTTGGTTTGTAAGGGTTAGTTATGTTTTTTTACGAGATGATCACGGATTGATATCATTTAGAGAATCATTGAAAACCAGCCAAGGAGTACTGGACAGCTGCTGTTTCATCCTAGTTTGGGAATCATCGGCAGTACGCACCCACTGGGATTCGAACCTAGGACCTTCTGGTTACAAGGCAAGGTGGCCCGTGTAACATTCAGCCACTGGGACCCAATTCACTAGCCAACCAACCAATGAATTCTAACTTTTACCAATTCGTGATTTAGCGCGACTCCAACCATTGTCATTGGTGGGACATCCATCCACACACGTGACATGAAACAGCAGCTGTCTAGTGCTACCTGGCAGTCGGTTTTCAATGGTTCTCTAAATGATATCAATCCGTGATCAACTCGTAAAAACATTACAAACCCTTACAAACCAAACTATAGAAAATTAATCTAATGCTCGCTAGTGACTTGCTACAGGATACAGTGTTTCCTGGAGTCCTAGTGAGAAGTCGTGACCAGTGAGGACCAGTTAGTTGTCACGTGTGTGGATGGATGTCCCACCAACGACAATGGTTGGGGTCGCGCTAAATCACGAATTGGTAGAAGTTAGAATTCATGAGCCATTGAACCGGGTCCCAGTGGCTGAATGGTATGCGAGCTTGTCTTGTAACCGGAAGGTCCTGGGTTCGAATCCCAGTGGGTGCGTACTGCCGATGATTCCTAAACTAGGATGAAATAGTAGCGATCCAGTACTCCCTGGCTGGTTTACAATGGTTCTCTAACTGATATCAATCCGTGGTCAACTCGTAAAAATTAAATAATTAGCAATACATCTATATTGCTGATGAATAATAGAGAAAAATATAATTTTGTGATGAAATATTCTGCTTAGCTATTTTCCAGGAGGATACACGCAAAGTTCTACAATAGCATCCCAAAAAGATTTGCGAACGTACAAGTGATCCTTGAGACGACCGATCAATCAGAAAAATAAGGGATTTTTGCACGAAATATTATCAGTTAGAGAACCATTGAAAATCAATCACCAGGGAGTACTGGACAGCTGCCTATTTCTTCCTAGTTTGACAATCATCGGCAGTAGGCGCTCACGCCGTTGGGTTCGAACTCATGACCTACTAATTACAAGGCAAGCTCCTATACCATTCAGCCCCTGGGACCCAATTCAATGGCCCATGAATTCTATTACCAGTGGTTGCGTAATGCCAATGATTTCCAAACTAGTGGGATGAAACAGCTGTCCATTACTCTCTGTGTGATTTTCAATGGTTCTCTAAATGATATCAATCCGTGATCAACTTGTAAAGACAAAACTAAGCCTTACAAACCAACTATAGAAAATTAATCTGATGCTCTCTAGTGACTTGCTACAGGATACAGCGTTTCCTGGAGTTCTAGTGAGAAGTCGTGATCAGTGAGGTCCATCTAGATGTCAAGTATGAGGATGGATGTCCCACCGAAGACATTGGTTGGGGTCGCACTAAAACTCACGAATTGGCAGAAGTTAGAATTCATGGGTTGGCTGGTTACTGCACTGGGTCTCAGGGGCTGAATGGTATACGAGCCATCTTGCCTTGTAACCGGAAGGTTCTAGGTTCGAACCCCGGGTGGTTGATGCCTACTGCCAATTATTCCCAAACTAGCCTGATAAAAAAGCAGCTGTCCGGTACTCCCTGATTTCCAATGGCTCCCTAACTGATATCGATCCGCGATCAAATAACCCTTACAAACCAACTATAGAAACAAAAATTTATGTATATTTATATAAAAAAGCATGAAAAAACATTAAACAGGGTATTTTTCTCTGATATGAGATAGAAATATGTCCCAATTATAATCGGGAGTGTCAGTTTTTTAAATTAAACCAATTTTTATGCATGTTTCCTCCAGGGGACTAAAATTAACTTGGTTTTGAGAGCCATTTATTACTCTTATTCTACTTTTGTTAATCTTCCCCAGAAACCCTCTATTGAATTAGTATGAATGCCCGTTCTGGGATCGACGAAATCATCGAAATGGTTAACTCGGTGGTGTATATATCCTAAATCCGATAATCTGTTATATCCTGCCCATTCATCCGTGTGTGTAGTGGTGCCAGGCAAAACGAGTCTTTGAATAATAGGCAGAAGAGTGCCTGCACTCCTGTCTGGAATAAGTCCAATGAATCCTTTCTGAATTTGGGTGTCATAAATTCTCAACACTCAAACGTTGTTAGATCTAGCACTTCCGCGATTGTATTCCTTCTTTATGAGTAATGTTTCTCCTATGTGAACGATAACACCGACTCCTCCCAACACTTGTGTAATATTGTTTATTTCCCATGATGCTAAGTCTCAACAAAATTGAAACCACTGCACAGTAGACGTCAACGTATTTTCTGTCTGAGTGGCAGTTGACCTCACTGCGGACTTCAAAATCCAGTAATGGCAAAGAAACAGTATATCCGTCAAAGAAAGTTTCGATTTAGCAAAGAAAGTTCCTAGAAGACAATTAAGTGAGAGTGTCACTCACCAGTACGAATACTTGTTCGCTTCCTACACTCCGTATTTCTAAATATATATCCATCAATGACCTGTGAATATGGTTGCAGGCTCATTGAAGCACCAGGACTACATATACGAGTACGTCCTATCAATCCATTATCCAGAAACTATTGAAATACGTGGTCTGGATGAAATTTGCACCTGAGCAGAATAACGGCATTCATTTTCGGGCTAGAATAATTGTAGGTTTCTTCAACCGACCGCTAGCATGCATTCAAGGTCATTTGAGCGTTCGTACTCTTGTGACGCTATTCTAGAGCTTCGCCGAGGATTCTTCCCAGAGTGTTTAGCTCCTTTTCCAAAGTATCAGAGCTGCAAATGCTGCAGATTCTGTGGCGCAGTGAACGGATCACATTTATTTATTTTATGTCCGTTCCATGTTGGCTTTCTGTAGATGGATCGTTTTTTAGTCTTCTATCTTGTTCATGGTTTGTTAATTGAAAGTCCGATAAAGATATTTTTGTGTTGAATTCTTTCTCCGATGTGAACTGAACTGCTGGGTGGCAGATGTTGAGGCAGTTCAAGATGTTCTGCAAATTCTCCCCCTTATGTGAAAGTGATGTACATGTATCTCGTGTAGAACCGAAAATTGTCAATCATTTTCTTTAGATGCGTGTTTTATAGTTTTGCCATGAAAACGTCTGTAAGCAGAGGGTTAAAGGTGGCGGAATCTGGGAGTGATTGGCAGGAAATTCGCCTTCTGACTGGTACTAGTGGGTCTACTAGCCATTAGGCATTGTGATGATGAGGTGAATTAATCATGTCGAGAATGAGTCGAGGAGGTTTATCCTTCTTAAGCACTTTCGGTAATCCGTAAAGTCGGATGTTTTGGAGACAGACGGCCTAAGCAACTTGAAGGTTTCAGTGTCCTTGAATGATTCAGTTTTTCGTTAACAGAGAATATCTGTTAGCTTTTGTCAGCATTTTTATTTATATAGTCTCCACAATTCATCACTACGATTCCCCCATCTTTATCAGAGAGTACTGAAATGATCTCTTTGCTGTTAGATAATTCCTTCAGCTCTACACAGTAGTCTTTCGGTTAGTATCGACCTCCCATTTGGTTTGGTATTTATAAAATTATGGCAAGTGTCAAGAAATGCTCGTTTGAACCGTTGCAGTATGTTTTCAGATATTGGTAACAGATCATATGTTTGATTTATCAGGTTTCTGAACCGAATCTGGGATTAGATGCAGCCAGTGTTATTTAGTGTATGTGTGTGTCACTTGAGTGTTCTGGCATTCAGATGGATATGACTACGTCTGAGTGGTTTCCAGTACATCTTAGGATATTCATGTCGATCTAAACATTCTCTTAAGAACTGTATCTCTGCCTTTGCTACTGCACGCTTGACGGAGTAACACAGGGGACTGTCCAGCTCCCTCACTGAGTCAATGAGTCCTGACAACATTTGAGCAACTTCAAAATCTTCATTTGGTTATATAAAAGAAAGAGTGTTAAGCGAAGAGTTACTCTTTTCGGCCACATCATGATGAAGCTGTACAACCGCACATCTATGGTAAATTTTCCAAAGATTTGTCATTAGAATTGCAAATTTTAGATAACACATTTTGTTAATGGAATAGAAACTAAACTAAGATTAGATAAGCAAGTTGGGTGACGTAATTTAATTGACGGGGTTGAGTAGACCTCAGCTAAAATTGAAATTGAACAAAAGTCAATAGGCGATGGGGGAAGAAAATATAGTACAATTAAGAAACAAACAACCAAGAAAAAGGCGAAATAAAAATTACGTATTTGGTGTTAAGATGAAAAGGTCAGGTCCATTGTAGATTTGAGGACTGAACAAACTTTCTTTTTTGTATGCAGAGTTCAGGATTTAACATGTGAATTACGGCCATTGCATCTGTGGTTTGAAGAAGTTTGATTCGTACTGTTTTAGTAAGATTCCCACGTATTATGTAGATAACTTTGAAGTTACTTTGTTGGTTTGCTTGGTGTTCTGATTCGATTGGGAGTTCCAGAATAGAGCTTCGGGGGATGTGAACCCACTCTCTCCTTTATAAAACCATGACTGTGGGTAAGTTTTCGATGACACGTTTGGATAGCAAACATTGGCTAAGGCAGACATACCTATTACATTAAAGCAGGCAGTAGTAGCGGTGTTAAAGTATTTAAGAAGAAGTGAGGAGAGGCTCAGAAATTTGAAAGTGTGAATTTAGGTTGCAAGGAACTGGTGAACAAAGTTACGTAAGATTAATAATAGTAATATTAATGACGACATGCATGTCAAAAATGCACAGGATAATGACAACACCAACAATAAAGAATCTTAATCATCAGCAGTAATCCCATAGAAGGAAGGAACCTCAAAAACCTTACGCAGAATTCTTAACTAGGTTGGCAGGAATAAAAGCGGTATTCAAACCCACAAACTCAATTAGAAACAAGCTTTGTCGGTTAAAGAATCAATCCTATGGAGCCTTTAAAACAAAAACATTTAGTTTATCTAATACCCAGCAATGATTGTCAGGCCAAATACATAGGTCCGAGTAGTAGAACAGGACCATTCAGTCAGTCAGTCAGACAAGTGGAGTGTAAAATCCTGGCAGCAAAATCTACATTGGTTGACCGGAATAAAATAAGAAATCTTGAAAATAGTTCAGCTATAGCACTACATGCAATTACACACAAACATACAATAGGATGGGGTAAGTTGACAGTTTTAAAATCTAATGTCACAGGGTGGAGGGAGAGATTGATAACAGAAGCATTGCTTATCGAACCAACTGAGGAGAATGCGTGTAATGGGAATGATTCAACACCTGTCCCAGATATCTGGAAAATTCTAATACCCCTACGACAAATAGGTGAAAACAAAGAAAACTATAAAACTCAAGTTTCGAAGTCGTGTGATAACAATTGATGATAGGATTATGAACAATAAATTTTGTTCGAAATTTTGTCATCCAGTAAATAATACTACTTCACTGCGTGATACATTTAATAAACAAACTAATGTAGAGGCTTGAAGTTTCTGTAGCAGTGGTGATTATTTTTACAGGATGGGGTTGCTGGCCAGCCTTATGCCCAACCTTTCCTCTTTACGAGTTTCTTTTATTACTGGCTTATCGAGGTAAACGAGTGCTTCGTCTGCCAGGGATTGAACCCCGGACCACATGCGTGATCGGCGAGCATTCTATCGCTGTGCAACCGACTCATTAATATGTACAATGCATTAAATGTGCTTATGAAAAATTTAAATCACTCATTAATGAACAAGGTATACTCATTTGGATAAATTCGCCGTCTGACAGTAGTAATTAAGGAATCATTGTTATTAACAACAGTTAATGCTGTTTTAAATTACACTGAGTGATAATCAGACAAATTAAGGGAAATAACGGAGAATTTATGAATTTATAGGTTCATAAGTAGGCCACGATAGAAATAGTGGCTGGTTGGACCTTCTTTTTTGCACACAGAGCTCCAGTTGATTTAAGCGAATTGTAAAGATCTCTAGTGTTCTCACTATCTCGTATCCAGACGTCTTTGGTAATTTTTTCGATACCTGGTAGACCATAGGCAGATACACTTCAATATTAGCTTTGTGAACTGTTTCGACGAGGTGATCTAGTGTGGAACTGTTAGTGGTTTTAACAACACCTTTATTTAACTACACTTGTAGGTGTTCCCGAACACGAAGAATCCTTCTCCATCATTTACCGACTATCAAATAAATTGCCGAAAACACCCAGGCACAGAATACTCCAAATAGCCGAGACTATTGATTCAATGTTACTTAAACGGAATTAATGTTGTTAATAACACCAATTCATTCCTTCACTATTATGGATGCATATAACTATAGAACCTTATGATGAAGTTATCGAACGGAATTTACCTTGTTCAGTAATTATTCCTTTGCAAAAATTTCAATGGACATTTTTATCAGTTAAATCGTATGATTGTTTGTAAATGCACAAGTTCAGATTGCCGAGTTCCCCTCTAAACTATTCCGAAAAAAACAATTAAAAGACGTGATTTATCTCAATAAATCATGCAATATATATTGTATTTGCTCAACGCGTCGGTGGCACGCGCAGGCGGTCCGGGGTTCAATCCCTGACCGACGAGGCACTCCTTTACGTCACTAAGCCAGTAATAAGACTGGTATTGAGAGAGAAGGTTGGGCATGAGGCTGGCTAGCAACCCCAAACTTCAAGCCTTTAGCTTGAAGCCCTCGCTATGTTCCACTGGGAACGTAAAGGAATGAAAAGAAAAAACGAATTTGCTCAACACATTTTAAACAATCTCATCACACACATTTACTTGTCTAACGAATATAGACATGAAAATAATAAAGCCTTACGGTGTGAGAGAATAAATATAGACAGCCAAATTTAAAGGCTACATTCTGAAGGTCAAAATAACATTGAAGATCAATAAACCAAAGAAGAGAGATAACAGTACATCTGCCATTGTATTAAAACAATATTTACTAAAGAAGGCTGAAAGTTATGATGAATTTGCTTGTAAACACGCAATGGTGATTTAAAGTTTCTAATCGTTAGAGCTTCCGTAGAATTTAGGATATGGCTTGAAAGTGTTTTTTAAAAGGTAGTGTAAACATCCGTTGCATGCAATGTATCCGTAATATATTTCGCAATCGAAGATATGGGTCGTCTGATTTCATTATTTAGAGGTATGCTCTGAAGTGGTTACCTGCGAAGATCGATGCATCCCCCTTATGTATAAATGTGATCACACCTACATTTAAATTGGTAGAAAAAGTGAGATGTGACATCATTTTTCGTAAGTTCTACAGGCTTTGATAGATATCACGAAAAATACCCATTTATTCATAAGTAAAAACACAGTTTTTTGTTCAGCGAAGAAATTTCTTTTCAACGACTTCATTTTCAAGCTGTACAGTCGTATTTATACTACAGGAAAAGGTTATTAAGTGGCACTAAATAATTGCTCAGTCAATATACATATATATGTGATAAGAATAACGATAATTAAAATGTTATAAGGGGTAGAGTTGAAGTGGATAAATTACAAAAATTACAAAAAGATTGTTTCATAAGTGAATTGAAATCAAAAATGTTTTAAAAATGTCAAGTGTTGTCTAAAAATTTTAAAAAATTAGGAGTACGATTACGATAAGAATAAAGATGTGAAGTGAAGGGGAAAGAATTCAAGTGGTAAAATAAAATAAAGTAAAAACTAGAAAGAAAATTACTATGACCAAGGTAAAGAAAGGGGTTCGAAAAAACGTTTTTGAACACATAATTTAGGTTTCTGTTCATGTATAGCTAAAGCTTCGGCTATGCATAAGTGAAGAAAACGTAAAATTTTGGAGCGATTTGATTTTACCATGTAGATAACCCTGAAGGATGAATCACATGGGGCTGAATGACTTGACTCTAACAGGTGATCACAAATAGACGACTTCGCAGTTCTACGTTCGCCGGATAGTGTTCAGCTACACGTTTTCGGAGATTACGCTTACAACGTCCAATATAATCAGCTCCACAAGAGCAGGTAAAAGAGTAAATGCACATAGATGTGGACAAAAGCGGTAATCTATCCTTGACGCATTGTCTAATCATATTTCGGCTGGTAAAAACTAGTTGCAAGTCAGCTGCAGGAAAAGTACGTTTAATACATTTAGATAAAAGATTTTTAATCAATTCAGAAATAAAGTCACCTTTGAATGCAAGACTCATAAACAGTTTCTCCTTTGGCATTGTAATTTGTCTGGGGGCGTGTTCTTTCTTGATGTTACGTTCAATAAACCTTGTAGGATAACCATTGTTAAGGAGATTTGATCGAAGGTTATCAATTTCACTATCGATTGTCGCTTCACAGCAGATTTTACGAATTCTGGAGCATAAGGAATGAATAAGATTTCTCTTTCTTCCTGACGGCACCCAACTGTTGAAGTTAGTGTACTGCCCAGTGAATTTTGGCTTTCGGGAAATCGACCTTAACAGCCTGCCATTCCCTCTTCTATCTAGCTTGACACCAAGAAAGTGAAATGAGGAATTCGACTCTTCTTCGACCGTGAAAAGCAAAGATGGGTGAGAACCATTATATATTCCAAGAAGTTCGGCAGACAATGAAGGTATCATCTATATATCTTTTATACATAAACAAACTATCGATAGTTTCCTTTAGTGGGCCATTCTCTAAGCTTGCCATGAAGACCTCCGCTAAGAGCGGTCCTAAAGAAGACCCCATTGCGACTCCATTACTTTGATTGTAGATGACTTCATTAAATCTAAATTGCACATTCAATTCATATCAATTCACTTATAAAACAATCTTTAATAATTTTGTAATTTATCCACTTCAACTCTACCCCTTATAACATTTTAATTATCGTTATTCTTATCACATATGTGTTTATTGACTGAGCAATTATTATTTTTTTCCTTCACGTTCCCCAGTGGAACATAGGGCGCCTTCAAGCTAGTGGCTTGAAGTTTCTGTAGCAGTGTTTATTTTACAGGATGAGGTTGCTAGCCTCATGCCCAACCTCCCCTCTTCACCAGCATTATTTCTGGCTTAGCGAAGTAAAGGAGTGCGTCGGCCGGGGATCGAATCCCGGGCCATGTGCATGGTCGGCAATTATTTAGTGCCACTCTATAACCTTTTCTGTAACATAAATACGACTGTACAGCTTGCAAATGAAGTCGTTGAAAAGAAATTTCTTCGCTGAACAAAAAACTGTGTTTTTGATAGATATACAGACTGTATATTTTCAATTATTCGGATTTTAGCTGCATAAAAATTCTTTTCGTCCTCAGCATTGAATTTTTGTCCAATTACGATGCTGCTGTGATCACCGATTTAGCGCAGCTCAATGAATATATCCTTCTTAACAGTGGGTTGGAGAATAGTTCTTGGTGTTCTGACTACTTTACACCTCCTTATCAACTCGTCATCATCAAATGTATCGTCTGTTCATATTGCCTGAGTCCTACAAAAATTATTATTATTTTCTGGAAATCAGTAATTTAGCATTGAGCTATATTCTTATGCTGTGACGATCAGACAACCCCGATATCTGACACATGTAGTCGACATCGCAGATATTGCAAGGTATTATGTAGATTACACTATTTTGTATAATTGAGTCAATCGGGGTCCCTTAGTCTACACAGATTGTCCCTGATTGAGTTCGCAGGCTTAAATGCGACTTTAAGTCCTACTTTGTTAAGTAATCCTACGTAGAGTTTCAGATATCCCTTTTTCATGCATCCCTATGTGCTTTTATTAGATCAATTAACTCTGTGATAGAATCATACTCTACCATAAGCCCCAGCTGTCCCTGACTTGATTCTCGTGTCCATTTCAGCACTCATCAAAATGGCGTTTCAGCCGAGTCAGAGAACACTGATCAAAGGCAGGGGGACGAAATCGGCAATGATCGTCTGACGTCAGACGATATCAGAAGAATACTCAATAAGCACAACATCAGAGTTGTCTTCAAAACATCAGACTCACACAATACAAAGCTACCTTGTACATATTTAAGACCAGATCCCTAAAGATTGTCAGTCTAATTGTGTTTATAAAATAAAATGCTTGGAGTGTTAGGCGATATACATTGGACAAAGATCGTGAGAGAAATCATGGTAATCAGAAGAAATGAAGACCGTAGAGCATCTGTTCGACCAACCACTGAGAAATCCAGTTAGTGAACTAGAAAAGCTTGAAAAATCATCAGCCATAGGTGGTGTTCTACACGATACAGAATCAAGTCGCAAAATTGATTTTGAAAACATTGAAATAATCCAGAAAAGTTTCAGAAATCCTACAGAACGTCTAATATCATCAGAAGCACTTCATATCATCAAATGGAATCGAAATTGTTTGAATAGGAATAATGAAGTAAAACAAAATTTGACCTGGTTACAACACACCGCCTCCTCCATGAAATGACAAAATCAACACTGATGGGATAAGCAATCTCATCATATATATGGAAACGCTGCTTTTGAAGTCGTATACACTTATCAAATCTAACAATCTACACCTGGTCAACTTATCTTAACCGAATTGGCCGAATTGACAACGCAAAAATGACCTCCCATGATTAAAATGTTATATAATAATAATTTGATTTATTCCAAAACGGTACTTGTGATACAGAATGGAATTCTCAGCATTTTTACTACAGTATTGCATCCAGTTAGTACATTATCAATAAATAAACTTCTACCTAGATTAAGGAAATCTCAGTTCATTATGACAACAACATATTGGCATGTCGGTAGCAAAGCCAGAGTTGAACAGTGTTTGAAGGTGTTAGAAAAGTAGGAGCTATCATATTTACTGGCGTCAGCGGAAGAAAGAAACAAAGCAGCACATAACGGAAAAAAGAGAGAGAAAAAGAAAAGAAAGAAAGAAAACGCTGTACCTATAAATGATATGAATTGGAAAGACGAGATCCAGTTGTCCTACTGACTATTTAATAAGGTATAGGTATGACGCCTAATGCTTTCTTTATCGCACAGAACACGAGCTAAGTAGGGTATGGTTGAGTTTCTGTACTTGCTGGTGCGAGCATATAGTTTTCTATATAGGCTTCTGGTTCTGCCTGATGAGATACAAGGGGAGAGTTGTGAATGAAGAGGGTGGTGTGAGTTAGATAAAATGGATTTAGCCCATTTCTCACATGAGTCCATGTGCCTGTCAACCAGAATATTAACAGGCTGGTTAAGTGGCACGTTGCTCACCCTGCTGACAACCTTTAACATCCTGCGTAATATGTTATAGTCTTTCTTCAGTAGCCCGGGAAAACCTAAGGGGGAACAATAGAGAATAATAGGCAGAATGCAAGAGTTAACGAATTGTAGGAGTAAGAGTTGGGTTCGGTTATTCCAGAATTTCTTAACTTCTCGATGTAGAAGGTAAGACGGAATATTTCCTCAGAAATCATCAAAATATGAGGCGACCAGGAAAGATGAGCAGATAGAATGACGCCTAGGTATTTAATTTCCGACTTGGTTTCTATTTCAGTTGCACACCTCGTGAGAGCTAACCAGTTTGTTTAGGTCAGATTTATGCCTAAAGGTGAAATTGACTGTTTGGCATTTGGAGGGATATAAGGTGAGACCGTGCTCCTTGGACCGCTGGCTAATTTCCTATAAAAGCCATTTAGTTTGGAGCAGTCACTTTGACATTTGACAGGCAAAGATACTGTAAGGTCGTCAGCATATTTGACAAAATTAATGTCATTTGAAGATGGTAAGTCATGTAAAAATAAATAAAAGAGAAGTTGGGAGAGTACAGCACTTTGGGAGACACCAGCTTCAGTGAGCACAGCAGAAGAGGATTTACCTTTGTATACGGTGTACTGCATTCTGTTAGAGAAGTAGGAATGCAACCAGTTAGTGACCCAAGACTCACTTATGTATATAAGCTAAGTGGATTTTGTAAATTCTGGCTTAATATTACTGCTTTGTTAAAGCTATTAGCAGCACCAGCAATGAATAGCGAAACGTCAGTCGAAGCAACAAATCGTTTTGTTTTTCATTCATTCATTCAATGGGAAGTACAAAAATCTTTATAATAATAATCTGGTTTCCTTTTATTATGTAAGTTTGCTATCATTATTGTCATTATTATTATTATTATTACTATTGTTCTCATCATCCTTATTTTATTATCGCACTTCTACAGTTAATTAATAACTTTGCCTTTTCATACAGATTTGAAACAACTATACTGATTATCCCCCCCTGAAGCACTGAAAGCGGACCCAGAGACGACAGCAAATATGCTGACTCCATTATTGCAAAAGGTATGGAAAGAGGGAAAGGTGCCTACTGACTGGAGAAGAGGATATCTCGTGAAACTACCAAAGAAGGGCGACCTAGGACTCTGCAAGAACTGGCGAGAAATCATGCTCCTGTCAGCGCCAAGTAAAATCCTGAGTCGCATCACCCTGTAGAGAATAAAGGACGCACTGGATACGGAACTCCGACCAGAACAAGCTGGATGCAGGAAAGGCAAATCATGTTCTGACCAAATTGCAACTCTACGCATCATCATCGAACAAAGCATGGAATGGCAATCAAACCTCTACCTCAACTTTATAGACTTTGAGAAGGCCTTCGACAGCATTGACCGCGAAGTAATTTGGAAATTACTCGAGTACTACGGCGTACCCTAAAATATTCATCAACCTTATTCAACAGCTGTACGACAACGGAACATGTCAAGTGATCCACAACGGAAAACTCAGCGAAGCGTTTGGAGTAAACACAGGAGTCAGACAAGGGTGCTGATTATCACCAATGATATTCCTAATTGTGGTGGATTGGATTATGTGTCAGACAGTGAGAAACGAGAAGACAGGGAAACCTTGGACCGACGCAAAGAATCTAGAAGAACTGGATTTTGCGGATGGTTTATGTTTGATGTCACACAAAATCGAAGACTTACAAGCGAAAACCGACAAACTGGCCGAAGAAGCAGCAAAGACAGGACTCCAGGTGAACAGAGACAAGACGGAGGTTATGAAAATAACCAACCACCAACAACAACAACAGAAGTAGCAACATCCAGCGCCAATCACCATCAACGGAACGGATTTGAAACAGGTTACTTCATTCACTTGTCCAAGGAGCATCGTCTCAACTACAGGAGGAACGGACGAAGATGTCAAATCGAGAATCGGGAAGGCGAGAAACACATTCATCAACCTGAAACCAATCTGGAAATATTCGTCACTCAGCCTGCATCAACAACAAAATGATTCGGATTTTCAATACAAACGTCAAGTCAGTCAGTTCTTCTATACGGATGGATGAGAAACTTGGCGGGTCACAAAGAATATTTCCAACAGCCTGTTGCAGATCTTTATCAACAACTGTCTTCATTCTATACTGAAGATCAGATGGCCGGAAAGAATCACCAACAAGAAACTATGGGGACAAACAGAACAAGAGCGAATCGCCCAACAAATATGCAGGAGAAAGTGGAGATGGATTGGACATTCGCTGAGGAGGCCATTGGGTGACATCGCGCGTCAGGCCATTGCTCGAGTGTAACCCGAAAGGGAAGAGGCGAGTGGGACGTCAGTGCAAGGGTGACATGGAGGAGATCGTGTGAAGAGGAGTTGAAACAGTATGGACTAACATGGATGCAGGTGAAAAGTACAGCAGAAGACAGAAGCAAGTGGAGATGTGTAGTTGAAGCCCTATGTTCCACTAGGAACCCAAGGGAACAATAATAGTAATATGAATTTTTTTGTTTTATATATAATAACGACTGTGCAGCTTATGCAAATGAATCGTCGGAAAGAAAATTTTCTTTGCGATTTGCCTGTTTTTCATATAATTCTTCTAAGTAAGTAAGTGGCAAGTTATCAAATAAGTGATTCAATTAAGAAGGACAAAGCTGAGGTTGATTTCTTTTTACCTGATCAACACTCAAGGATTTGCAAATGACAATAAATTTGAATATGGTTTAATAAGTGTAAGAACAGAAGTTGGACACTATTTAGTACTGGTATTCCAATGGTTCTCTAACCAATATCAGCTCATGATGAAGTCCTGTAACCAATCAATCAAATCCCTACAAACCAACACTTGAATATCGATGTGATGATCACTGGCGACTTGCCCTATTCAGGTAGGCAGTTACCTGGGATTCTAGTGGCAAGTCGTCACCAGTAGGGTGCAGCAGGTCTGATGTGAGGACAAATACTCGCCGAAGACATTAGCCAGCGGTCCGGCTATGTCGTGAATTTGCAGAAGTTAGATCACATGGGCTGGCCGTTGGTTAGGTTACCAGTGGCCTAATGGTCTACGAGTTAGCTAGCCTTGTAACCAGAAGGTCGTGGGTTCGAACACTGGTGATGGGTGCATACTATGGAAGAGAACCAGACTAGAACAGAACAGCAGTCCAGTACTCCCAGCTGTTTTTCAAATGGTTCTCTAATCAATATCAGCTCATGATGAAACCCTGTAACTAATCAGTCCAGCACAACCTATTACTCATAATCACTTCAGTGCATATTCACACAACTTAATAACTTGTTCTATATAGTCTTACTTCCTGATGTTCTCTGTGTATTCAGCACAGGTGTTACGTCATTTCTATTGCATATATTTGTTATTGATCCATGGAACAGAAATCTGACGAACAACCCCTCTTCTACTCCACACCTACCTACCTACCTACCTACCAAGCTAGCTAGCTAGCTAGCTTATATTACTTTTTAATACTTTCACCAACCAAACAAGTACAATCTAAATGACGTAATACGTATTCTGTATATTTCTTTTTAGAGAAAAAGTAATGGCATTATTAAACAGCATGGAATGTGACTGTGCAAAAGCAAGTCATCAGATCACATGAATGTATTTTTATTGATTTAATTGTGAGCAATAAATTGTTCTCAAAACATCTTCCAGTTGTTAAAAACTGTATCACTACTAAAAACCTAAAAAATTCAAGCATATTAAAGGATGGTTTGAAAATACTCGAGTAGATTTACAAATGAGACAATATCCGCAAAAATCAAGCCGAATTTCAAAATATTCTGCTTTCCTCTATTTAAAACAATTAGTTCCCTTTATGAATTTAGATAAAGCACTACGAAGACGTAATTTGTCTGAATAGCGTTATGTATTTGCGCAACTGATTTCCAACCATCTGATCCACCACACATGGACTTGTCATAGGAACACTTTTATATGAGAAATTAATAAAGAGTTAAGAGGTGAGAAAATAGACTACTTTATTCAAGTTAAAAGGACATGTCGAATGTCAAAATAACAATGAAGACCACTAAACCAAATAACAGAGGTAATAGTGCATCTACCGTGGCTGGTATCAAAACGAAGTCATCCAAGGAAGGTTTAGTGTGATGACGAATTGTTCTTGACTGCATAAAGGTGGCTTAAACTTTCTAATTGCTAGCTAGGGTTTCCACAAACTTTAGGATACGCCCTCCCCCAAACACGTTTTTCACATAGGTTTAAAAGATCTATTAACGTCAATTTTATGTCCTGTCTCTATAATATGTTTCGCAATAGAGGAGCTAGGTCTACTGTTCTCACCATTAATTGGTTTTGAAGGTTCCATTTGTTTCTGGAGCCATTTAGGAACAGGCTTTGAAGACAGCCATTACTTGCAGAGATCGATGAGTCATCCCTATGTATGTGTGTCCACACGTACATTCAAATTGGTAAATACAGTGGGATGTGACGTCATTTTTCGCATGTTCAAAGGGCTTAGATAGATATATTGGCTTTACATTCTCTATTATTATGATATTGGCTGCATAAAAAGTCTTTTTGACAGCAGCGTTCAGTCTTTGTCTAGTTATCAAGCTGCTTTGATGCCCCATATAGGGTAGCTTGATGTACACGTCTTTCATAAATATGACAATATTCTGAGATAGGATAAAGTCAACCTTCTTACATTTGGTTCCCTTAATAAATTTCGATAAAGAAAGGAAGACGAAATTTGCAGTATAAAATGATATCAGCATTCTATTTCACAGGTTCTCATCAGCTGCCACTGACTACCTGAAATTACAATGGTTATATAGATGATAATAACACACTTTAATGTTTGAGTGGTAGTAGAGAAGAGATACTATAAAACTGACGCATCCAAAATGTAAGCATTACAATTTTTAGTTAAGGTTTTCATCATCAATTTATACGCTTTCAAAGTTGAAAAGAAGAGGGACTGGTAAGACAGAAAACAGAAAAATTGATTAACAGAAACAGTGTTAATTTGTAGGTTCACATAGCAACTCCCAAAAACAAAGGCGGTTACAGTTTATGAGATTAAGATTTGTTCAATGAGTTGAGATCACTGAATTCGATGACTAATTAATGTAATCAAAATCAAAATTCAGTTACCAAGGGAGTGAGAGGTTAATCACACACACTCTTTTTCTGTATGCATAAGTTTGGTTCAAATCGTTTGACTGCAATCGCTTCGACAAATCGTAGTAAATTTGCTGTAATTGTCTATTTGTGCGTCGGTGGTATAGCGGTTAGGACGCTCGCCGACCATGCACATGGTCTGGGGTTCGATCCCCGGCCGACGCACTCCTTTACCTCGTTGAGCCAGAAATAATGCTGGTGAAGAGGAAAGGTTGGGCATGAGGCTAGCAACCCTATCCTGTAAAATAAACACTGCTACAGAAACTTCAAGCCATTAGCTTGAAGCCCTATGTTCCACTGGGGAACGTGAAGGAAAAAAAAATTGTCTATTTAATATTATGAAAGACTTAGAAATCTCTACGAGATGTCCAGTATCAACAATACGTCTGGTAATTGCACTCTGAAAATATTTGCTTCGTCTCAGGCACAGGTTTCTTAGAATATGTTTAGAAAACCGAGAAGAAACCCTTCTTTGCGTCCTTCTAATGTACTTGCTCCTGCAAGTGCACGTAAATTCATAAACGCAGTTGGAGGCGAAATCAGCAGGGTACTTATCCAGTTTTGACTGGTTTATGGAAGTGATGCTGTATAACGTTATGAGTTTAGCTGCAGGGAAGCTTCTCTTTATTGCACCTTTCAGTCTTTTGTCAATCTTTTGTGACAATGTATCTCCTTTGAATGGGAGATAAATAAACACTTTTTTCTTTTCTACAGTTAGGTGTTTCTCTTTATCTTTTTCTCTGCTATACTTCTGTATAAATCCCTTAGGGTATCCAATTTCTCTTAGCTGTTTTTCGACGAAATCTAATTCTTCTTCAACCTTGTTTGGTGAACATAGCTTCTTGGCTTTGTCGTACAAATATTTGTCCATATTGCCCAGTCCAGGTTTCTTTAATATAGATGGACTTTTCGATCAAGCGTTCGTTTATTCTTTTTACATTTAGATCAGGGAAATTAAACTCATTACTATGTTTATATTTCATGGTGAATTTGATGTTTGGATGGGTCTCATTTAGGCGATCATATAATGCCGAAGCGTGATCCATGTCGTTGCAAACAATAAATGTGTCTTCAACATATCGGCGATAGTAGGTTGTTCCATTGATAGCAGAACCTAGTTGTGTCTGTTCAAGGTAGCCCATGAAGATATCAGCCAGAATAAGTCCCAGAGGCAAATCCATCGCGACCCCATCAATTTGTCGGTAAACTTTGTTGTCAAATTTGAATCGTATATCTTTCGTGCAAAGCGGCAGTAGTCGCTTCATCTCTGTTTCAGGTAATGGTAGGAGATTCGTTTGTCTACAAATGATGTCAATTGTTTCCATCAGTGGTAGGTTTGTAAACAATGAGGTCACGTCGTGCGATACAATGAGCTTGTCTGATACATCATTATTGTATTAGATAGTTGGAGGCAATCGGCAGGAAGCCTTGGACCTAGGTTTCGTGCTAGGTGGCACTCATCAGCAAGGCGTATCTGCAACCTTGAAGGAACTCATGTCTCTTCTGGGATTCAAACCCACGTCATCCAGTGCTGCAGTCAGAGACGTCATCACTGAGCTATTCGGGCTCGCGATTGGCCTCCTGTAGGACAGTAGTGGGTATTTTGATTGGACACTAGTAACTAGTGTGACGTATCTAGTCCTTCTTTGGTGCAGACTGAATTCTATCAGTTAAGTATTTGCAATGTGGCCACCATTCTAGGTAGGTCGTCATCATGGTGCACATTGATTTGATATTAGATTATTATTATATATATTATATTACACATATATTATTATTATTGTTCCCTTGGGTTCCTAGTGGAACATAGGGCAATCGGCAGGAAGCCTTGGACCTAGGTTCTGGACTAGATACGTCACACTAGTTACTAGTGTCCGATCAAAACATCATTATTGTCTACTCCCTTGTAAAACTGATAGCTATCCTTCAGGCTATGGGTTGCACATTTAATTCGAATCGGCTCTTCTCACGTGAATAGATTATCTTTGAATATGGCGGTTAAGTTAAATTAAGGCAGGACATGTGTTGTATGTCTTGAGGTTATATCCTGAACTGTTTGCAGGCATTGGTCAGCATAAATTTAATTGATTTCATGGAAGAGAACCACTACGAATCAAGAAAGTACCGGAGAGTTGTTTCAGTCTCTCTGGTCACCGTGGAGGAATTCCAGACTAGAACGAAATTGCCCTTCAGTACTCTCTCCGGCGTTTAGTGGTTCTCTAGTAGACGTCAATTTGTGATCCAAGCTGATATTGACTTGCTTTAAACAATTTTAAGTACATGCAGATATTAAGGATACTCTTCAGGTGTGTGGTTGTATACGTGAAAATACGGAACATCCATCTGAGTATCCGAGATTTATCTGATATGTCTTTAGTCGGTGGCACAGTGGTTAGGACTCTCGCCGACCATGCACATGGTCCGGGGTTCGATCCCCTGCCAACGCACACCCGATATCTATGGTCGGCCTGAATTTGGGCTACCGATATCCATGCTGAAAATTCCACACTTGTACTGAAAATACGGTGTGAAATCAAGCTGTAAAATCAAAAATCAAAAAATCAAAAACATAGTCCAGTATCTATTTCATCTACTTGAATTTGAGAAATCAGATACTTTCCTGCCATCCTCCGAGCTTTTTCTTAAAATGTCATATTTTGAGAATCGTTTCTGTACTTCATTAGTGATATGGTGACTAGAATGTACAGGGAGCGTTTAATGAAGAGGTAAAGACTGGACAAACTGTTTCTGTATACAGAGTTCATTGATGTATTGACGAATTGACAGCGCGTCCACCATAAAAAAAGCTGAAACCTAACAAGGTTTATACCTTTTGGCCTCACCTTGTAGACAGCCTTGGAGAATGACTATGGTGGAGCTACTTGGAGTGAGTTCAACGAGTGTTCGAGAATTGTGTTAGTAACAAAATGTGTTGCATTGCCATTTTCGCTGAGCATGTCGAATAATGTTCAGAGATGCGTTTGGAAAGTGCGAGCTTTGTGCGGCCAATATAACTAGCTCCACACGAGCAGATGAATTTATAAACACACAATTAAGTAGCCCAAAGCAGCGGTTTACCCTTCACACACTCATTGATCATTTGTCGGCTGTAAAAACTGATCCGTAGCTCAGCTGCAAAGAAGGCTTTTCTCAGTGATCTGGATTAGCGGTTCTTCAGGATCTCAGCAGCGATATCATTTTTGAGTTCAACATCCATAAATATCAGTTTCTCTGGGAACGTTTGGGTTCTTTCGGACTTTTGCTTCACTTTCATGTTTTTTCTCGGCGAATCTTGAAGGATATCCATTTTCCAAATGGACTTGTTTTAGTCTCTCCAGTTGCCCATCGGTTTTATCACTGGTAAATGTCCTTCTTATTCTTGAGGATTAGAAGTGAATCAGATTTCTCTTCCTTCTCAAAGGGACCCAACTTTGGAAACTTGTGTATTGACCGTTACATATTGGTTTCCAGTAGACTAATTGGTCTAGAGAACCGTCATTAGATCTTTATTTTAACTAGACATTCAAAAAGAATGGAATTTAAACTTCATCTCTGATTCCAACGTGAACTGGATTGCATGACGGCAGTTTTTGCACTTAGTTATCCCTTCAAAGTTATCATTCTCGTCATATGTGATAAAAGTATCTTTGATCTATATGAAAACTGTTGATATTGGATTGTAGCATACTATTCTTTAGATTTTCCAAAAAGCAGTCTGACCTGACCCATTGACGACATCAGTGACACTCCATCCCATTGGCTGTACAACCTGTTATTATTATTATTATTACTATTTTCTTTGGTTTGGTATGGAACCCAGTGCATCAACAGCACATTTGCATTTCATCCAAAAGACAAGATCCCGCACCTGACCACTTCTCTGTGTATATATCAGTTCACATGTTGCTGTGGAGCCAGGTATATCGGTCGTTCAACGCGTATCCTGTCAAAAAGGGTCAAAGAATACTATCCAGCGTGGCTACAGAAAGGAAGTAATGGCTGCATAAGGAGTGCAATAATAGAACATCTCGTCACCACTGGTCATTCCATCTCAACAAACGCCTCCAGCTTCAAAGTAATCTACAAAGTGAAGAACAACATGCCAAAGACAATACGATTCCGTCTTCTTTGCATCGCAGAGGCCCTAGCCATTAAGCTAGAGGAACCAGAACTATGCATACGAAAGAAAATTATTCAACCACTTCTACTATCATGGCAACAAGTGTGTTGATTTGACTTAACTTTTGTTTGTTTGCCTATTTCTCTAACTACTTCAAACTCTTGCGTAATTCCACGTGTTATTTTGTTTCCATTTACCCCCGGAGTACAACTCTTTCATCAAACTATTCATGTTATTACGTAACTCTTCTTTAACAGTCGTTAGTGACAACTCATCACTTTTGTTACTACTCTCTTATATCAACATCCAATTCATCTGAACTTACTAATTGTATTTTCGGCTGACAAATTTAATGTACACACACATACAAAACAACCATATATATTTGCGATTGTACAGCTATGAAAATGAATTCGTCGCCGAAAAGAGACTCTTCGCTGAACTACTTGTCTTCTCTCATCCTGTTCTCACCAGTCCCTTTTTCAGATAACTCCACAATCGTCCATAAGCTTTCGTCTCCTCTTCACACGATCTTCTCCAATATCACCTTCACTCGAGAGCTTGGCACCCTGACGATCTCAACAATTTCAGGCATACTTATTCGGTTAGCCACGTTTTGTGTATGCGCGACAGTGTTCGTGTGTGACAATCACGTGTATGATCTCAGACGTGAATGTTTTCAAATACATCCTCCACATATTGTCGTTTTCTGGTGCTTGTTACATTTTTGACTTACGTGTGTGTGTCAATGTGTGTGTCGGCAGTAAAAACATTTTTCCAGTAGAACATTTCTATATATATGCTAAATATACACACAACATCAGTAGACCTGAGTAATACTGAAAGACGGAGTTCAATAAAATTGTTTATGTTTTCCTTCTTTTTTCTCTTTCTAATAATTAATCACATGGGAGAGAGTTTTTTCGTCTTTCAAAAAAAGCATGAAAGACAATGAATGGTAGTCACTGAGCCTAAATTTCATCACATCTTTGAGCGAAAGAAACACTGATCACATGATGTTTAAATCTTTCTTTTCTGAGCCGAAAACAACCACTGAAGTTATTGTGACAACTGGAAAAAAGACAAAAGGATTGTTTTAGCTTTTTGAGAATACTAAATAACAACAAAAATAGTAATAATAATGATTTCAATATAGAAAAAATCCCCATTTAGACATTTAGAAAACAGAAAGATTGAGCGAAGAAATATTCACTTTTCAATTAGATCCTCATCTCACTCTGGCTCTACTCTAATATATATCCATGGCATTTTTATTACAATACACAACAGTTTACCAAACAAGTGGCGCTGATATGTTTGTTTGAACATCCTTCACAAGTTTAATGATGCACATTCAGCAATAAACTCTACCATGGAGAAAGAAAGTAATGATAGTATCTCATTCCTAGACGTCTTCATGGCTTGGAAAGAAGATGGCACACTAAGAAGGAGTGTGTGTATAGGAAACCTACAACAACAGGTCAGTACACTCATTTTTTGAGTTTTTTACCTTTGAAATATAAACCGTAACCTGGTAAAGTGTCTGGTTCATAGAGACAGGTTAATCTGTTCAGACGACTGCCTCAATGAGGAGCTTAAGATTATTAGAGAATTACTTAGAAAAAATGGTTATCTAGATAAATTCATTGAGAGAAATATGAATTCAGCACCAAGGAGAGTCAGCATGGCTACAGTTACGAAGAAACCAATGTTCATAAAATTGCAGTTCCTCGGTGACAACATCAGTGAAATCATAACACAGCGCTTGAAGAATGCAGTTAAAAGAGCTTATTATACAGCAGAGGTACGTTGTCTCTTCACAACCACCCCTATTCTATGCTCGAGAAATAAGGATAAACTACCTAAATTTGCCTCTTCTATGTGTATCTACCAGTTTGACTGCAGCTGCGGAGCCAGCTACATTGGGCATACAATTAGGCAGGTTCATCGTCGTATTTCCGAACATCATCCTGTGGCATGGTTAAGCAAGGGACAAACAAGATCTATTCGTAGTTCTATTTTAGCACACCTTGTTGATACTGAGCATAAGGTTGATGTTAATACTGCATTTAAAATTATTTACCGCATTCCGAATAATCTTAATTTTGCTCTACGAGTTCGTCTTCTACAGACAGCTGAAGCAATCGGGATCCACCAGAAGAAACCAAGCCTATGTGTCCAGAAGAAATTCGTACAGCCAGTTTCCTTACCGTGGCCATTGTTACATGAATGTATAAACCGGAATACTTCGCCCACCTATTACTTTTTCTGACCACTTCATCTTTAATTACGTGTTATCCTTGTAAAATTAATTTATTCTAACCATTTCTACCTTTTAAATGTGTATTGATTTTCGTCGTTAATTATCAACCCATTGACACTTTGACACTGAATAATTCTTGTTAACAAACATATCAGTGCCACTTGTTTGGTAAACTGTTGTGTATTGCAATAAAAATGCTCTCTGTATATATTAGAGTAGAGCCAGATAGAGATGAGGATCTAATTGAAAAATAATAATGACTGACTAAACAGTATGCAATTTATGCTTCTGAGTAATGTTCAGTATTTTCTGCCTATTTAAATCCCTTTACATTCTAAGTAGAACATCGTGCTTTGTTTAAGCTTATAGGCTTTGAAAATTCCTTAGTAGTGGTTTTTCTTTTTTACGGAGTGAAGTAGCGAAACTCACATCCAACCATTTCTCTTCGCCCCAGCCTACTTACCAACTAAGTGAGGTTCAAGAATGCGTCTGCTGGGAGGTGAACTCCCAGACCACTTTTCACGTCGTTTTCGAGTTGTTCTACCACTGTGCCAGTGATACAGTGCATAAATTACTGGATCGCTACCTGATCATTTCCACAAATTACAATGTATGGGATTTACTCTAATGCTTACTTTGTGTTTTTAACCGCCTTAATTAGGCATCCATGGAGGACACGCTGTAGTTGCGTGCATTTTTGAATGGCTTTCCAAAACATTGCTTAGCCTGTTGTGATGAAATGAATATACGCTGAAGGTTGAAGGATGTTGTAGACAGAACGGAATGGCATAGAAAGATGATACACCAAGGATGAGTATTTTACTTATACATTTTGTACATGACATAGAAAAACGGTGTACTTTATACAAACATGTTATTCAGAATAAAACTCTTATGAATGCTATTAATATTATTATTTTGTTAATTCATTCAATAATGAGTACAACTTGGCGCGTCATAAAGAGCATCTCAAACAAACTACAGACCTTCACTAACAATTGTCTTCACTCAATAATTAAGATCAGATGGCCAGAAAACTTCAGCACTAGAGATCTCTGGAAGCAAACCAACCAGTAACCGATTGTGAAACAAATAGGCAGGAAGAAATAAAGGTGGATTGGCTGGCCATACTCTGAGGAAACCATCAAGTGACATCACTAGACAAGCCATTGTTCGAGTGGAACCCGGCCGAAAGGGAATTGGCCAGTTGGTCGTCACTGCGAGGGTGACTTGGAGGAGGTCATGTGAAGAGGAGATGAAAACGTGTGGGCGGACTTGGAAACAGGTGAAAACGTTGGCAGGGAATCGAACGCGATGGAGATGAACGGCTGAAGCCCTATGTTCCTCTAGGAATTAAAGGAAACAATAATAATAATTAATATAATACTCATTCAGACATCTATAAAACAAGTGAGCAAAGAATATCCTTTCGATAATTTACTCCTCTTCTGGTTCTACAATTATATATATATGTTTATACTCATAGAATATTCTTGAGTAGTAGTCAAGAGCAATATTAGTGTTTTTCAAATAATATCGACTTGTAAAGTAAGATCAGTGGAATTACAGTTCATTAGAGATGCTTAAATTATAATAATAATAAAGATATGGTAGCAAAACGAATATCAACTAAAATTAAGGAAATTTCTACAATAGGTGGGGATCATTCAAACCTAGATGGCCAAGGTGAGGACAATGTCTGAACTAACTTCTTTTGGATGCACAAATTAGGCTTCTTAATATGGATCCCAACAGCCTCAGCAATATTTAGTATTCGAACTCTTAAGGTGAAGTTAAGATTTGTTGGTATGCGGTAAATGACTTTGAAAGCCGCCTCTTTAACCTCACTCTTATGCTCTGTATCCACAAGATGAGATAGAATAGCGCTACGAATAGATTTTGTTTGTCGTTTACTTAAGCAACCAGGCAGGGTGATGTTCGGAAATCCGAAGAGAAACACGCCTAATTTGACGGACTATGTAACTGGCATAATAAATTTCGATACAATAATATTTACCAAATATTCATACGCATTTATAACAATTTCGAATTGTTCGTTTTAGTTGAAAAGACGCCAAAGATAAGTGGGAAAATTGGGAGTTGTGTTTGACCCTATACTGCTAGGAAAACGGAATAAATGGTAAGCAGATTCCAGGGTTTATCACGATTATCATTATTCCTGTGATTATTAATCCCTTGGATGACGAGTGGACCACATAGTTTCAAAATCATATCTCCATCTAACCCTGCTGTCTGCATTCTCCCTTATCTAGCTTCACGATTACTCATCACCTCATACCATCTCCTTCATGTCAACGTACAACCAAAGCTGATATCTACTGGCCGGCCATCTTATCTTGAGTATTGAGCGAAGACAGCTGTTGATGAAAGTCCGTAGTTCGTTCGAAGTTCCCTACGTGACGCGGCGCCAAGTCTCTCATCCGTATGGTAGCACTGACTGACTTCACATTGGAGTTGAACATCCGGATCTTATTCTTTATGCTGGTACTAAGTTTTGATCTCCACACAGACTTGAGAGAAATGAGAACTTTTCTTGCTTTCCCGATCCTCGCTTTCAGTTCTGTCCACCTGTAGTTGAAACGATGCCTCCCAGGTAGGTAGGTAGGTAAAGGAGGTTGTTTCTTTCAGACTCCTCCCATTTATGCTGGCTGATGGTTTTCTGTTTTTGTTGCTGTTCCTCGCGGCCAGCCAGGAATCTTCATCACCTCTGTTTTCTCTATGTTCATGTGAAGCCCTTCCTATCTTTGCTGCTTCTTCCAACGCCAACTTGTTGCTTTTCACTTGCATATCTTCCAGTTTGTGGGTAATCAGATATATATCATTGGCGAAATCCATATCCTCCAACTTTTTGCGTGGGTCCATTTTTTATGCCTACCTCCTCGTTTCTTTGCCCGCTGTCTATCGCATTATCCAGTCTACTGCCATCAATCAGGAAGATCATTGGAGATAGTAGGCAGCCAGCCAGTCTTGCCTTACTTTCGTCTTCAATTCGAAGGATTCCGTGAGTTTCCTGTCGTGGATTACTTGGTATGCGGCCTTGTCGTACAATTGTTGGTGGCACCCCCTAGTAGCGAAGTAGTTGCCAAACCACCTCTCGATCGACAATTCGCTATCGAGAGCCTTTTCAAAGTCAATGAAGTTGAGATAGAGAGATGAATAACACGCTTATATTGTACAGAATTTCCAGCTTTTGGTTTTATGACTGGAAAGACTTCCGATGGAGTTGACCAAAAAATAATTTAGAAACTAATTCAATACTATGGAGTGCTGCAAAACCTCATTCAACACCCATATGACACTCCCATATGTTAATCGATCCACAACGGAGAACAGAAGGCAGTGTGAAGCGAAGATGGAAGTAAGGCAAGGTTATTTACTCCATTAGAGTGATCACCTTGCACCCTATGTCCCTCATAAGTCTCCTCAGAATGTGTCCAGTCCATCTCAATTTTCTTCGGAATATTTGTCGAACAACAGGCTCTCGTCTGTTGGTATATTCCCAAATTTTCTTGCTACTAATCCTGCCAGACCATCTAACCTTCCGTGTCGGGAGAAGGCAGCTATTGATGAAAGTTTACATGAGTCTGTTAGATATGCTCTTCGTGACCCATACAGAAGAACTGACTAAGTTGACATTGGTTTTGAAAATCTGAATCTTGTTCTTTATACTGAGTACCAAAGGTTATCAAACAGATTTCAGGGTGGCAATGGTTTGTCTTGCCCTTCCGATTCTCACTTTGACATTATCATCCATGCCTACCACTGTAGTTGGAACGATGCTGAATGGGTAGATAAGTGAAAGAACTCAAATCCTTAAGAATTATCAAGTTGATAGTACGGAATATACACATTCGATCATAGGGAATAATAAAAAGACAGTTGCAGCGAAGTAAATTTTCTTTTCGACGAAGTCACCGTCAACTAGGCTGTACATTCGTGTATTTATATCAAATGGATGGGAAAGTTCCAAAATAATTTCCGGTTATAAGGGTAAAATTAATAAAAATTACAATTAGGAATTAGAATGCCATAATAAACAGGGGGATGGGTAAAACTCAAACAAAGTAGCATAATAACTAAGAAGATTGACATTGTGCAATTGGGGGGTTAGAAACGTAGAAATAACAACAACAGACAGGATGTTTGGATAACAAACTAGTGTGATGAATAATTGTTTATGCAATCAGGGATTGAATATGTAGAAATAGTAAAATAAAATGAATAAACAGGAAGTTTAGATAAAAAAGGCGATGGGATTGTCATTACTAAAAAAATTTTACCTGTTTATGATGGCCATGGCAGGGACACGGGTTGGACATATTTCTTTTGGATACAAAGAGTGAGTTTGAGTTTTTGGATAGCTAACGCCTCAGCTACGCCCAGATGTCTTGATTTCACTCCCTTTGATAGGTTTGATTGAATCTTGTATATTACTTTGAAGGATTTTTCGAAAGGCGCTGAATGTCCTGAATTGATCAGATGTTCTGTCACTGATCTGTATACACGTTTTCGTTCTCCTTTTACTACCCAGCGCGTTTTTTCAAGTTGGCTCATGGTACGGCCGATGCACTCAGCCCCACAAGAGCAAGTAAATTAGTATATGCACGTTGAGGTGGCCTAATGCAACAGCTTGTCTTTAGCGTTCTGGCTGAACAATTTCTTGCAGGAAAACGTAAGCCGTAGGCTCGCGAAGTATGTTTTCCTCAGAGATTAACAGAGGTAGTTAGGAAGGATTTCTGCTTCAATATCACCTTTGAATTCTAGATTAAGCAGAAGTATTTTCTTTGGAATGGATTGGACTTGTGCTGAAGTCTTCTTAGATTTGAGATTCTTGTCTATGAACCTGGGCGGGAAACCGTTTTCCATCGGGGTTTATCGGAGATTACGCAGTTCTTCTTCAATCACTTCCTCGTTGCATATCTTTCGAATCTTCGAGGAAAGAGCGTATATCAGGTTCCTCTTTCTGCTTAGGGGCACAAAGCTTTGAAAGCTGATGAATTGTCCATTCCATATAGGCTTTTTGTATATGAACCTTTTCAGAGAGTTGTCGGCGTTTCTTGTCAGATGGACGTCGAGGAAGTGGAACATTCCGTCGGATTCAGTCTCAAGTGTAAAGCCGATATTTGAGTGGGCGTTGTTGTAGATTTGAAGTAAGTTTTCAAGGTCTAGGTTCTCATCGCAAATGATGAAAGCATCATCAATGTACTCCTTGTAGAGATGAAGGTCGTCGATAGTTGATGATAAGGGGTTGTTTTCGAGGCTGACCATAAAACAGTAATTAGTGTTGTTTGCTGTGCTCAGTTAGTTATCTTCATCACCTCCGTCTTCTCCATGTCCACCTGAATTCCCATCTTCGCTGCCAGCCGGCCTATTCTGCCAGTTTGTTAGTTTTCGCCTGCCTGCAAGTCTTCGAGTTTGTGTGGCATTCACTGAACACAAATCATCCACGCACGAAATCCAGATCTTCTAGAGTCTTCTTATCGGTACAGTGTGTTCCTTTCTACTCACACTCCCAGTACAGTCTTCCGCACAATCCAGTCCACCAAAATTAGGAATGTCACTGGTGAAAGTAAACAGCCTTATTGATATAAGTATGAAACTTGGGCATTATGGTGGTAGAGTAAAACTCCATTATAGATAACATTTTTTGTTGTGATAAATCACACAGTGGCTTTACATAGTAATATTAACTGATGACGTTTCGAGCACAATTTAATGTCACTCATAATCATATCAAGGTACTCACAAAACCTTTTGCTTCATTTATGTACATGAGTAAAAACTGATGATTAGACGTTTGAATGAAATCACTATAAGATAAGTCACATTCAGAAATAATATTAGTGTTATCAATCAAATACAGTCAGATGGGAGATAAGATGTTTTTACAGTAAAATAAATAAGTAACTTGTTTGAATACTATAATGTATATGGAGTGAAAACATTTTTAACATTATTTATTATCCTCCCCTGATTTGACTGACTGGTGGTAATAACATCTTCCAAATCTCTGGTATTTGCGTTGAGTTACTTCTATTGCATATGTTGAGTGTAGACTCGATGAACTAGGCAGGACTCAGTAATCAATCTCTTTCTCCATCCACCTACGTTTATTACTCTTTGGAATTTTGACTGTCCCACAAACCGTATGTGTGATGTTGAGTTGTGTTGAGTTTTTTCTAAATTACTTATCTTCACATATGGGATCAATCATTCTAACTTCAGTTGCATTCTTACGTTCTAACAGGCAATCTCACTACTTCTGATCTACTAGTTTGACCTGTGTAGTTGACCTAACTCACAGTCATTTCAAGGTTTTTTGTAGAATAAAGCAAAAATTATTATTATTATTACTACATTATCTTGTCTAATCGGACCGATGGAGGATCCTTTAGCCTACAGAGCTTGTCTCTGAGTGAGTTTGCAGACATAAATTCCACCTTGATTCCTGCTTTATTAAGAATCCTACTTGGGGACTCAGATGTCCTCCCCCCTTGAATGGTAAAACTGCAAATGCCTTATATTCTTTCTTATTTATGTTATCATTATTAGTTTCACCATTATTTTTATTTAGGTTTTCACCTTTCTTGATATTTCTAATGAATTTTATAGGATAGTTATTCAACACCAACGACTCTTGTATCTCCGAAAATACCCATTGAGTCATGAAGAAAATAAAAGACAGATTCAGCGAAGAAAATTTTCTTTATCGACGAAATCATCTCCAGAGGCTGTACAGTCGTATTTATATTTACCAAAAACATGTATAGTAGTCTATTATTGAGTAATAGGGGGTGACATAATTGATATAATTACTCGGAAGTGGCTTTAGAAGTAAAAATAAAAGTTATAAATTACATGGTACTCAGCGGAACAAAGTTAGATATTTGATAAGGTTAAAATTGCTATTGAGTGAGAAGAAAGGTGGTAGTCGAATGTCAATTTAACAAGTGTGAAGGGGATGTGAAAATGTACAAAAGGAACATATGAGAGTGATAATAGTGAATTAATTATTAAAGCAAAAGCAAAATGAAAGTAAAATTGAAAATTAAAAAAGGAAAGGAAAAATCAAAATTCTTTACAGGGAACGACTAGTGAATAGGTTAAAACCAAGGTAGAATAAGAAACTGGACAAACTTTTTCGGCATAGAGAATTCGGGGTTGTATTGACGAATTGCCAGCGCCTCCGCCATACACAAAAGCCGAAACCTTACGCCCTTTGTACTCTTTGACCTCACCTTGTAGATGATCTTGAAAGACGACTCTGGTGGAGCAACGTGGCCTGAGTTCACCAAGTGCTCGAGAATTGAGCTAGTAATTGTCTTGCACTGTCCTTCTGCTAACCATGCCGGATAATGTTCAGAGATGCGTTTGGAAAGGGTGCGCTTTGTGTGGCCAATATAACTAGCTCCTCAACTACCTTTATTCTGACTCAATAGCAATTTTAACCTTATCAAATTTCTATCTTTGTTCCGTTGAGTACCACGTAATTTACAACTTTTAATTTTCACTTCTAAAGCCACTTCTGAGTAATTATATCAATTATGTCACCCCCTATTACTCAATAATAGACCACTATATATTTTTGTAAGTATAAATACGACTTTACAGCAACCTGTGAAGATGATTTCGTCGATAGGGAAAATTTTCTTCGCTGAATCTGTCTTTTATTTTCCCTTCATTACTCTTGTATCTGTTTCATTTCATCAACCCAGCAATTGCACCGCATGCATTAACACACAATCACACAATAGGGTGTGAGAGGGTTAAAATTCTAAAGAGTAATATAGACAGTTGGATGGAGAGAGACTGGCGTTGATTATTGTATCTTGGCTCATCGAGTGAATCTACACCCAACACATGCAACAGAAATGACTCAACGCAAATGCCAGAGATATGGAAGACCAACAGTGGAATCCAGGATGTGCATTTCATCGTCATATTTGGGACTCATCAACTCGATGTGCTTGCATTGTATAGTGAATTTTCACATTGGAGCTCGAATCCCAGTACCCATCGTTTCAAACACTATAGGATTATCGAACAGACCACTTGGTCCACGAGAGCCGTCTCTTGTGTAATGGGTGTCAGTTGTCAAAAGAATGGATACTGGGCCTCAGTGAGAAAATCATACAGGTATATCTAGTTGACGAGTCCCATATAAGACGAAATGAACACCAAAATGCATTCCACTGCTAGTTAGCATCCACAAAATTTATTTTCAACGCATACAGTTGACTAGAAACAAATCAGCAGAGAATTTTTCTCTCTGCGGACAAATTTTTTTTGTAGAATTCACAGTCAGTCAGTCAGCCAGTCGATCAATATTTTAGAAGTTTTATAATTCAAAGAATTTTCATTATGCCAAATATCAATAGGTGCATAATTTACATTTTGGCGCGGAGAGCTATATCTTTTAACGGTATCACAGTGCCACTCATAGCATTGATTATTTAACACAAAAGATTAATTTATTGAAGAATATTAGAAATGAAAGCATAACTTTGTTATGCACTCAGTTGGCGACAATCAATAAATCGATTATTATTATAATTATTATTAATATTTTTTTAAACTCACTCACGCACTTACACTTACTTGCTAAAATCAGCAATTACATAGCATACCTTTTGTAGAAAAGGACACTGACTAAGTCAATGCATAACGCTTGTTTTACGCTTTTTCGAATGAAGCATTGATGTGGGGTGCTATGTGTCAGGTTTAGGTATCTATATACAACACATATCGATGTCATACTATCTTAGCTGTATTCTTCTCATTCCATCTCGCGTGATACTGAAACGTTCAACATATGTAGGTGGTTAGGTTTAGAAGACAAAAGTGCATTATTCACTTGCTATTTTAATTATTTGATGAGATTGTGTTCTCTGAGCTGGATAGTTAATTTGCGAAGCTTTCATCACCCTAATAGGCGACATCTTCAGCGCATACTTCAATTTGATTAATTAATGTTTATTAATCATCTCTCCCGGTAACCTAGGACGTGATTGGTTGCTTTTGTGTGTTTTCACACCTTATAGGCTACTTGTATTGGAACTGATTGTTTCTTTGACTTGAACTTTGACCCTTTGTGTGTGAGATTTCCTTCTTATCGATTGGTAAATTTTGTCTATCTCGATGTGTCTATTGATTGATGATTCACTGGAATACCAGGCTTCTAAAAGTTCTCTAGCATTCTTGGTGTTTCCTCTGTCTAATATTTGATGGCTAGTTGTCCCAGTCGAATTGATGTTCGTGGTTGTCTGTATGTAGTGATATGAGGGAGTGGATGTCATGTTTTTTGACGGCTAGTTTATGTTCGTGGATACGAAGACGAAGGGGACGTCCACTTTGGCCAATGTAGTGTTTTTCGCAATTGTTACAGTTTATTTTGTAGATGATGTTGGTTTTATCTTCTTTCGTTGCTGAGTCATTTGGTTGACATAATGCTGAATGAAGAGATTTTGTTGGTTTGTGTGCAACGTCAATTCCTGAAGGTTTGAAGAATCTTTCAGTGATTTCTCAAATGTCTTTTATATATGGTAAGGCGATTTTCTTTGTGCTCTCCTTGGGGGCTTTTGGTTTGATAGGCTGCCTTGTGAGTAGGTGTCTTTTGATGAAGCTCCGAGGATATCCATTATTTTGCAAGACGTCCATGAGATATCTTTCTTCGATTTGGCTTAAGGTGAGAGTGCCGTAATGAGTCCTGGCCCTCTTGAATAGTGTTTATATGCAATTTCTCTTGTGTGCTATTGGATTGTTGCAGTTGTAATTCAGGATTCGGTCTGTGTGAGTTGATTTCCTATAAACTTGAGTTTCTAATTTTGCCGTGGTTGTTCACTTGACTAAGACGTCCAAATCTGGGATTTTGTACTCGGATTCCTCCTGTCTTGTGAATCTGATGTCGTTGAAAACGTCTTTAGTTGTGAGTTTTATCTAACTCGTTTCATTTGATTATTACAAATGTGTCATCTACGTAACGTATCCAAATTTTAATTTTGGTCTTTGGTAGCATTATGTTTTCGAGCCTTTGCATCAATGCTTCTGCAATCAAACCTGATATTGGTGATTTCATGGGTGTTCCTTTAACTTGTTCATATATTTGGCCGTCGAAGTGGAAGTACGTTGTTAGTCATAGGTTTATGCATTCCATCCAGCTTGTGTGTTGCATATTTGATTGTTGTGGGAGGTGTTCGTCGTTGCTGAGTAATTGCTCTATGCTCCATTTTGCTAGTTTCTGTCCAAGTGAGGTATATAATGGTGTGACGTCAAAGGATTTCATCTATTTGAATGCCTCTGATTTTCTTTAGAAATTGGATAGCAGAATTGATGGGAGTGATCACAAGATTCCGTTAAGTGTTTCAATTTTCTGTATAATTCTATGGGTAAATTGTATTTTGGAGTTCCTGGGAGTGATACAAGTGGTCGTAACGGGATATTTAACTTGTGTATCCTGGGTCTGCCATAGAATCGGAGTAGGACTGGCCCATCGGATTTCATTCTCCATTTGTTCTGTTTTGTGATCTGACTACTTTTGTTGAGCTTGTTTAAGGTTCTTTGGATGCGGTTGTCTTATGTTTGTTAGAGGTTGTTGGTATACATCCTCATCTTTGGGGTACAAATCATCTTCTTTATGATATCTTTAGGGAGAAGTTTATCACTTATTCTTGGTTTATCGATTCATTACCACACATGTGCAGTCATTGGAATGACGCATTGCCTACAAGGGAGATATGGAAAGTGGCAACAAACAACAAGGGAAAGTTGGAGGGAGAGACAGAAAGAGTGAAAACACATATACACCGGAACGTTCACAACAAGACTACATGGCTCACATAAAGTGCACAAAAATTGTGTACCGCTACGACCAGTATTAGATATGCTAAATTCACCATACCATCCTGTAGCCAAATGGTTAGTCGAACTCTTATAGCCCCTTCATACTGAGTTGGTGAAGCATAGTGTAAAGGATACTTTTGGATTCGTTGAAAGGATAACAGATTTAAATGTTGATAATAAATTCATTATATCATTTGACGTATCTTCCTTATTCATCAATGTACCTCTCATGGAAACAGTGGACTTTATATGTGAAGAACTCAAAAGACGAAACATCGATGTTGGCATTCCTATATCTTTTATGAAAGAGCTTCTCTTGAAATGTACAATGAATGTCCACTTTTTATTTAATAAGGAACTGTATAGACAAATTGACGTTGTGGCAATGGGGTCACCACTAGAACCTATTCTAGTCGACATTTTCCTTGCGAAACTAGAAAATGGGTCTTTTAAGGATGTTATTAATGAACTCGAATTTTATTGTCTGTACATGGATGATACTTTTTTGATTATGAAGAACAAAAAGGAAGCGAAGAACATCCTGGATAAATTTAATGAGGTACATCCTGTAATAAATTTTACTTTTGAGAAGGAAAAAGACTCTAGTATCTCATTTTTAGACGTCCTTATGACCAGAAAACAGGACGGCACAATAACAAGAAGTGTTTATAAAAAACCTACATCAACGGGCCAGTACACATTTTCTCAGCTTTGTGCCCTTGAAATACAAACGCAATCTAAGAAAGTGCTTGTTTCACAGAGTAAGAGAGATTTGCTCGGACGAATGTTTTGGCGAGGAACTTAACAATATTAAACGGTTGCTAGGTGAGAATGGTTATCCTGAAAAGTTTATTGATAGGAATCTGAATCTGAAACCAAAGCAGCCTAAGTTACCAACAGTTCCAAAAAAGGCCTTATTCTTACAGATGCAGTTCCTAGGAGACAACACAAGTGAGATACTAACACAGCGCCTTAGAAATGTGGTAAAACGAGCATTCCCTGCTGCTGAATTACGCTGTATTTTTAAAACCACTCCTCTTCTGCGCTCGGGAATAAAAGACAAACTGCCCGATTTCGTCTCTTCCATGTGTATCTATCAATTTAACTGCTCCAGTGGAGTGAGCCAGTTACATAGGCCGTACAATTGGGCGTGTTTCTCGTCGAATTTCCGAACATCACCCTGCCTGGTTAAGCAAAGGACAAACAAATCTATTCGCAGCACTATTCTATCTCATCTTGTGGATACAGAACACAAGATTGACGCTAATCATGCTTTCCCGGTCATTTACCGCATACCTACGAATCTCAGTTTTGCCTTACGGGTTCGACTGCTAAATATTGCTGAGACATTATCCTTACCTTGGCCATCTAGATTTGAATAATCCCGAATTTTTGTGGAATTTCCCTAATTTTAGTTGATATTCTATTTGCTACTGTATCTTTATTGTTGTTATTATAATTTAAGCATTTTTAATGAACTGTAATTGCACGCACCATACTTTACAAATCGATATTATTTTTAAAAAACACCAACATTGTTATTGACTACTAATCTAGAATATTCTATGTATATAAACATGTATATATTATCGTAGAGCCTGGAAGAGGAATTTATCGAAAAGAATATTCTTTGCCCGATTATTTTGTGTTTTATACATATAAGAAAAATTGTGAAAACGTGTGACTAAAATGAGATGATTATGAGCAGCAGTAATTGATGTTCAAAACCCTGTCATTCAGAGTACGTCGAAATCCTGCTAAAGGAGAATGAATCAAGAGTCTTCAAACTGAGGGAACTATGGCGGTCTCCATGTCAAAACCTGAATTCTCCATAAAGAAGACGTTTATTCAGTCACTGAACTTACAATGAACCTGATTTGTCAATCCTAATTTTTTTTGTCAAATTATTTTTGATTTTATTATTTTTTCACATTTCCCACTAATATATATTTCTACTTCTTATGATATTGATGTTAAATTGATTGTTTTTAATTTCAGTTTAATTCTACTCAATCCTGTCACGTAATTTATTTGTTTATTTTGTTCTTAATTTACAGACGATTGCTGTAATCACTGTCTAAAATTTTGCGACTGTAATGATACATCGTTGGAAAATTTCCTTTTATTGCCAAAACAATCCACTATGTATATATATATATATATGCCACTGTACAGTTACAGAAAAACATCCGTTATAAGAGCAATCGGCTAAAGAACCATCGGGACTCTTCAGCAGTGCGCACGCACCGCCAGGGTTGGAACACACAAGGCCAGCTAGCTCGTTGACCATTAAGCCACTGGGACGTGAATTAATGGCCGACCCATGAATTCCAACTTCTGCCAGTTCACGGAATAGCAAGATCACTAACCAAATGTCTTCGGCAAGTATTTGCCCTTCCTCTCGACCTACTGTACCCTAGTGGTCAAGAATTCCCACTGGAACTTCTAGGTTGGGTGTGTGGATAAATACTCGCCGAAAGGATTGCTGCTGCTACTGGATTCAACATAGAACTTGGCACCGAAGTGCAGCAGTTCGAGTTGCCACGTTCCAAATAGCACACAAAGGTAGACAGGAAAATGAGAGAAGAGAATCAATAGAATTTAGGTAAGTATAAGAGTGAAACAGAATGAGTAATGGTAGAAAGGAATATGAAGGTTAAAGAGACTGAATACATCTGCGTAAGCCATTGACAACGATGAGTTTGAGCCATGTCACCTATTGTCTCCAGCCACTGATTCTTAGAGTTCCGAGGGCGGGCCCCAACCCGGAAGTCTGCATCTCCCTACCTGACTCAGTTTAACTGTCAGGGATTTCATGGACTGATGCCATGTTTTTGTTTGGCCACCACTTGCTCTTTTCCAACCTGCACCTATATCAGCTAGTAATGCCCGTCGGGGGAGACGATGGTTAGGCATGCGCAGCACGTCACCTAGCCATCTCAATCTATGTAACTTTATAGCCTCTTCGATTGATTTTCCCTCCACGCCCAACACTCTACGCCTAACGTCAACATTACTTACCTTATTATACCACCTAATGCGAGAAAGAGATCGTAAACATCTGTGGTCAAAAACAGACAATCTCTTCATGTCTTCCGCTCTCAATGGCCACGTCTCACCGCCATAGAGAAGGACGGAGCGAACTGATGAGCAGTATACACGTCCCTTGGTTGACAGTCGGATGTCACGACGACCGAAAGCTGCTACCTTGACGTGGTGGTCGGGCTTCAACACCGCAATGACCCAACAAGCTATACTGGCTGGAACTTATGTTCATGCAGGTCCTACCATGCCAGAAAGGTTGTCTGGATAGCGGTTAGACTAAAAGCAGTTACCCAATCCAATCCTATGACTTCAAATAAATCACAAAATATCATGCCGGATCGGTCGGGGTCCGGATTAACAACGACCGCGCTTTCTGCTGCCATGTCACAGGACAGAAGTGATAAATACGCTACTGAGACACACCAAATGAAAAATAACAAACAAAAACAGGCCGTGTGTGACCGGCCTCAAGCAGTTGTTCCCTGGGCTCTGCGGTCACGCAACAAAGGATTGGTTAGTGGTCTTGCTATGCTGTGAATTGGCAGAAGTTAGAATTCATGGGCTGGTCATTAATTCGGGTCCCAGTAGCTTAATGGTTTATGAACCAGCTCGCCTTGTAACCAGAAGTTCCTTTGTTTGAACCCTGGTGGTAGATGGGTACTGATGAAGAGCCCCAAACTAGGACGAGACATCAGTCCAGTACTCCTAGCTGGTTTTTCAATGGTTCCCTAACCGATGTCAGCTCATGATGAAATCCTGTAACCAATCAATCAAATCCATACAAAGAATCCTGCTCTGAGCACCTTTTCTTTTCAAGTTAGACGACAAATTGACATGAGTTTAAGGACAGCTGGATACTGGATTTCTGTTTCATCCTTATTTGAGAGTCTTCAGTAAAATCTTCCGGGTTGTAGGATTAGTTCCTCGATCATCATCATCCACTGGCATGGATTCCAGTAGCCCATGAATAACAAACTCTACTGTTAGTCAGTATCATCCGGTAGTATTTTGCCTGACACTCTACTGGGAGGACCATGCTAGTACTGAGTTTTCACTAGAATAACAGGCACTCAGTAATGCAGTCTGCCACCATAGAGCATTATAATTAATAGCATTGAACTGGTTAATTTTATTATGGAGAGGTGTAGTGATAAGTGTACTGAGAGAATTTTCAAAAACAGGGTTTACGTGTCTATCTGTCTGTCTGTCTATCTGACTGACTGACTGATGCAGTTTAAACGTAGAAAACTGCAGAGAAATGCAGCACTTCAAGTTGCCACACTCCATGTAGCACGCAAAGGTAGAGAAAAGGAAACCAAGAAGCCTATAATGAGCAGAAATGTAAGGGAGACTGTGGTAGACTAAACGGCTAATTTCGTTTATACGCACAATAATAATAATAATAATAATTTGCTTTATTCCAGAAACAGTACTAGTGGTACAGTGTGGAATTTTCAGCACATATCTACAATATTTGCATCTAATTTTACCAAACATTTAAAAGGAGTATTTCTAGAAAAATAAATATAAAGACACCAACAGCAAAAAAACAGGAAAAACACAAAATATTTTTTAAAAAATACGAAAAAATACCAAGAAGTAGAAAGGAAAATAAACAGCATATAATAATAACTCAGTATTGGTTAGTGGAAGCAATGATATGATTATGCATGTTGACAGTAAAGCTATAGTCATACAAGAAGTTATGAAGTGATATTTAAGAATGTTTATCGTCAAGTTGATCAGTTAATTTGGTTGAAACAACACTAAACAATCATAAAATAACATTTCAGGGTTGTTGTTTTGTTTTTTATTGTCAGGTCTAATGCAGTGTTTGTAGTGGTAGTGTGAGTAATCCTGCATAATACAAAATTTTAAGATGGTGACAATGGCGTTCACAACCAATGATTGTCAGTTTAATATTGCCGAAAAAAAAGAAAAAACAACCACAAAACTAATAATTACATGATGGTTAATGTCAGAAAAATTTTGTACTACTCATAGTGCTAATATAGTCGGAACCAGTGGATACACAAAAGAAAGAATACACTAAAGTACAAAAGTAAGCCAATGTTACTAATTTAGGTAGCTAAGTATGTTTAAGAAGGAGTTCACTATAGAATACAAAATAAGAGAGAAATAAAACAGCCTAAAATTATGTTATTAATAACAAAGCAACTCATAGGTTTCACGCCTAACATTGTCTCTGTCGCTGAGAACACGGGCCAAGTATGGTATCGTTGAGTTCCTGTACTTGGCTATACGAGCATAGATTATTTTATACTGATTTCTGGTTTTACTTGATGAGATACAAGGAGAGAGTTGGGAATAGAGGGGGTGTTGGGGGTCGGAGAGTATGGTTTTAGACCATTTTTCTCATGTGTTCAGATGCCTTTCAACTAATGTAGTGACGAGCTGACTGAGTATTACGCCACTAGTCCTACTAAGTACCTTCACCATCCTTCTCAGGATGGTATAGTCCTTTTTCAGTAGCCCAGGAAAGATTAACGGGGAGCAGTAAAGTAGAATAGGTAAGATACAAGAGTTGACAATTAAAAAGGACAGAACCAATACTAACATGTATGTTTATAGATGGTATTCAGTCCGCATAAGTTAATATTCCCCTTAAATTAAATTATTTGAAAAGTGATATTAGTCACAAAATACTCAAATATAGACGAACAAAATGATAGGTATGAAATTGTCCTTTCCTTGAGTATACAGATCCTCAACTACAAGTAAGAGACACAAACTGCAGCAGAACACTTGAGTGAATAAAAGTAGATTGGAGCAAAGTATCCTAATGTGAATGTGTGTTGGGTCTGCACGAGGTTGAGTTGGCTGGTGGATGTGAAAAGTGAGAAGCCGGAGAGGGAAGAAGCTTCGTCCGTGCTGAGCGCGGACTTAGCAACCATGATTTTCTGCGAATTCCCTATTTTTTTACAATTTTACAGTGAATATATCATTTGATATTTTTTTCGACCACCACAAAGCATAACAGCAACAAGAAAAATGTAAACACTCAGTGAATGTGACTGACATCAGTCCTGACCGACATCATTATTAGTCTCCATCCATTGGCTTTCAGCACCCTGAGAAAATCATCCAACCAGTCTACACTTCTTCACATTATTATATTATTATTATTGTTTCCTTTAATTCCTAGAGGAACATAGGGCTTCAGCCCTGCGTCTCCATTGCGTTAGGTTCTCTGCTAGAGTCTTCACCTGGCTCCAAGTCTACCCACACGTTTTCATCTCCTCTTCACATGACCTCCTCCAAGTCACACTGGCACTGACAACCAACTCGCCGCTTCCCTTTCGGGTTCCACTCGAGAGATGGCTTGTCTAGTGATATCACTCGCTTGATGGTTTCCTCAGAGTATGGCCAGCCAATCCTTCTCCATTTCTTCCTGTCTACTTGTTTCACAATCGGTTCCTGGTTGATTCGCTCCCAGAGATCTCTTTTGCTGATCTTTTCTGACCGGCCATCTGATCTTGAGTATTAAGTGAAGACAGCTAGCCGTTAATGAAGGTCTGTAGTTTGTTTGAAATGCTCTTTATGACGCGCCAAGTCTCTGATCCGTACATTGAGTAGCACTGACTTCACATTGGATTCGAAAATCCGGATCATATTTTTAATGCTGAGTGTTGTTGACCTCCACACAGACTTGAGAGTAGTGAAAGCTTGTCTTGCTTTTCTGATTCTTGCTTTGATATCCTCAGTTCTGTTTGCCTGTAGTTGAAACGATGCTTCCCAGGAAGGTATGTAAAGGTGGTTGTTTCTTTCAGGTTCCTTCCATTTATGCTGATTGTTGTCTGTTGTTTTTGCTGTTGGTGGTGTGGCCAGGAATCTTCATTTCCTCTGTTTTCTCTATGTTCACCTGAAGTCCTATGTTTGATGCTTCTTCTGCCAACTTGTTGCTTTTCGCTTGCATGTCTTCCAGTTTGTTGGAAATCAGACACATATCATCGGCGAAATCCACACTTCTCCACATGGCTAGTTCAAATTAACCATCAAAACTTCAAGGAGTGAGCAATCTTTTTATTTGATCACCACGATCTCTTCTCCAGCCATAGTTCTGTGTAGTCTGACATCACTAGACGAGAAAGACTAAGGTTTGGTATACACAATATGTGTCCTAACCATGTCAATCGATGCAGCTTCAAAAAATCAATGACTCTAATTATTGTGAGTGTAATTTGTGAACAAGCCACAAGGAAGAAAGACAAAGTTGATTATGCATTATACAATTGTGTACACTGCTTAAAGCACCAGGTTACTAGAATTTACATTCATCAGACTGCTTAAAGTCTACTGCATTTCTTAGCGTTTTAATCGTACAATTATATCAGATGACCGCCAACCACTCCATGACGTCACGCGTATATTTAATCAGCTTCCAAGTAAATGACGTACAATTCTTAAACGGAAATGATGAAATAACTTATAGAATTGGTTCTCTCTTCATATGTAACAAACCTACGTCATATGATAGACTTCATATTATTACATAACACACAAATCCTGTGAATGAAGAGGAAATATTTTGGAAGTAAACAGGCTGTGGATATCTGTGCCATATGTTCGCAAATTGTTTGAAATAAAGCTTTACTGTTGTTATTATTACGTAAGAATTAAAAGGCACACATTCGATAAGAAGATAAATTTAGCTTAGCGCTGATGCGTTAAGTAACAAGGAGATATTTAATAATAATGATAATAATAATAATCTACTTTATTCCAAAAACAGCACTACTTATAATACAGAATGGAATTGTCAGCATTTGTCACAATATTGCAACTGATTTACTCAAAATATAAATAAAATTAAAACATAATTAACCAGAGGAATTTGTCCACACTTACGATATAAAGTCAAAGATATTTGAAGTACAAAATGAGAATAATAATAATAACCCCGAGTTTGTCTCAGACAGTATTGTTGATTCAGTTTGGAAATTTTAGCATGTTATAGAGTATTGAATCTAATGTTCTGTCGAAATTGCATGGTGAGGGAAAGACAAAATTAACAGTTATAAAACAGCTTAACTGATGTTTACACTAATGGAAATATGAACAAATAAAATCACAACCTTCAGAGGATTATAAATATAAGAAGAACAATAACAATAAAGATTGATGTCGTAAGGGTGGAGGAAATGGTTTATTTAGTAGTGCAAAGAAAGTTAGTCAGTTCATACCTGACACTATTTTCATCAGATAAGGTACGTGCCAAATATGGTAAAGTAGAATTTGTATACTTAGACGTACTTGCATAAAAAACTCTGAAACGACTTCTTGTTTTACCTGAGGAGAAACAAGGTTGAAGCTGCGAGTAAAGTGGATGCTCACAGTCTGACAAAATTCCTTTAGCAAATTCGTTGCATGAAATCAAGTGCCTGTCAATGATAGTGTCAACGATATGGCCCAATGGGATACCACCACTCGCCCTACTGACTGACAGTCTTCAGATTTCTACGAAGTGTGACATAGTCTTTTTTAAGCAGTCCAGGAAAGAATAAGAAGGTGAACAGTAATAAAGAATAGGTAAAATGCACTAGTTGACAAACTGTAATTGGACGGTTGTTCAGTTATGCTTGAGTGTCTTAACTTCTTATCATAAAAAGTCAGACGAAATTTTTTTAGAAGTCGTTAAGATGTGTGGGAAGACCAGGATAGGTCAGAAAAAAGAATTTATCCAAGATACTTAACGCCAGACTTGATTTCTATATCACAATCATCAATTTCGCAACGGTCGTAGGAACTGATAGCTTCATTGAACTTTCTTTTACATCGAAAACTGAAATTAACAGTCTGACATTTTTGGAAAGATTTAGTTTAAGACAGACCATTAAACGAAGACTATTTCCTAACTCCCGATAGGAAGCTGTTCATCTTAGTACAATCTAGCTGAGAGTTAAAAGTCTCTGAAATAGTTAGATCGTCCGCATTCTTAACAAAATTCATTTCATTTGCCTAATAACAGTACAGTTTTCGAGGATTCAAAAAACCAAGAAACATCTTTATTAAGCGTCGGTGGCATAGTGGTTAGGATGCTTGCCAACCATGTACATGGTCCGAGGTTCGATCCCCGGCCGACGCACTCCTTTACCTCACTAAGCCAGAAATAACACTGGTAAAAGGTAAAGGTTGGGCATGAGGCTAGCAACTCCATCCTGTAAAAATAAACATTGCTAAAGAAACTTCAAGCCTCTAGCTTGAAGCCATATGATCCACTGGGGAACGTGAAGGAATAAAAAAGTCTATAAGTCTGGCGCATTGAACATAGAGACCAAGATTCGGACATTCAGCGCTAATGTCAAGTGAACCAGAGGTTCTATAAGGTCCGAACATTATTAGGTAGGCATATCACGAAAATTAATTTGGGAAGGCTGGTTAGAGATGGTTTTATTCACATCTGCCTTCATTCGCCGGCTACATTCTGTACGATCAGATGGCCAGAAAGGATTAGAACAACTGAACTCTGACAATGAATCAACTGGGAACCAACTGCCTAATCAATATGCCATAAGAAATGAAGATGGAAGAAGGGAGACACTCGGGTTATAACACTGTTCAGGCTAACTAACGGAAGCCGGACGAGAAACGATTGCCTGGACGTCGGTTAACACTGAAATGAAGAAGTCAGTGTCAATAAAATATGATAACAAATGGGCGAATATGTAGCCACCTAAAGAGAACACAAAGGCAGATAGCTGTTGATGAAGGTGTGTGGTTTGTTCGAAGTGTCCTTCGTGATCCGGTGTGGTGCCAAGTCTCAGATCCATAAAGTAGCAATGAATGACTTCACATTGCAGCTGGGAATCCGGATCTTATTTACATCTACATGCTGAGTGCTGCTGATCTCCATACAAACTAGAGAGAAATGAAAGTTCGCCTTGCTTTTTGGATCCTCGCTTTCATATCCTCGTCAGTTCCTTGCACGTGTAGTCGAAACGACGACTCCCAGCTGGGTAGGTAGGTAGGTAGCTAGGTAGGTAAAGGAGGTTGCTTCTGTCAGACTCCTCCCATTTATGCTGGCTGATGGTTTTCTGTTTTTGTTTCTGTTCCTCATGGCTGGGGATCTTCGCCACATCTGTTTTCTCTTTGTTCACCTGAAGGAAGTCTTATCCTTGCTGCTTCTTCTAACGTCAACTTGTTGCTTTTCATTTGCATATCTTCAAGTTTGTGGGAAATCAGACATATATTTAAGTTATCGGCGAAATCTATATCCTCCAAGTTTTGTGTGTTGGTCCATTTTATGCCTGTTTCCTATTATCTTAATTGCCGTTTCCCAGTGCATCGATTGGGAATCGAACTCCAGACAACGTGCAGTGTGGTCATTATGCATTCTACCACTCTAATTTTGACGCAAAGAGCGTCGAATACAAACGAACTATCTGTCTGTAACCAATTTTAGTACAAATTAGAAAACCAAGTGTTCATCCATCCCATGATCCATTTTTAGGCTGCTCTCAAATGAGGGGATTCAACTGATGCGAGTTTTTCATCCTGCCACCTCTGACAGCTTGAAGAAGCACATCATGCAATTATTTTTCTTGACAGGCTTGAAAAAAGCAAGATGAACACATTGAACAGGATAAAGTGACGTCATTAGATTTCTTCCGTCGGTTCTTTTCAGCTGCACTTAACTATGAACAATTTTATATTAAAAAGGTATTCAACTAATTCTACTGGGCACAAGTGAGTTACCAGTGTAATGTGTGTAGTCTTTTGCTTGGTACAGATTGAATTCTATCAGTCAAGTTTACGATATGGTCACCATTTCACTAAGTGGCTCATCATCATGCAGCACTTTGAATTGTTTATCCTTTTTACTGGGCACTGGTTAGCAGCCAAGTACACCATGATTGCGAGCCACCTAGTGGGATGGTGGCCACGTTTAAACTTGACTGATCCAATTCAGTCTGCACCAAGCAAACGACTACACGTATTACACTTGTCAGTTCTGTTTTGCGTTTTCCGCTTGCCAATGTGAAAGGAGAAACTCAGTTGACGCAAGGAGACAAGCTAGACAAGCCACCTGAAGCTACTGGATACCGTCTTCAAATCTGTCGCCTTTCTTTGCATAATCTTGGTAACTGTATCACCTTTTCGCCTCATAAAAGCTCTCCTCAGCTGCACACATCTTGATTTCTCTCCCTTTTAGAAGCTTCACTGAGCTTTCCATTGTCGACCACTCGTTACCCGGCTTTGTGATATAGCCGGCTGTTGAATGAAGTTGGTAAAAATTTGCAGCACTCAGTAATGTTGAATCACTCGAAATTAATTCATGGTCAACGCTGTGGGACATAATTTTAAATTCGAGGAAAATTAAGTGGAGATTTGACTGCCACTCTATGCTTTGTTCGGTAATGATTTGCAGAGTCGCCATTTGATCCTGACATGACTAGCTTTTGCTGAATCCTGCTTGTTTCGAGCACTGTTTTAGCTTTTCCAGGAGGGCACGAAATTTTTGCAAGGGCCTAAGGTAGCCTTTCCTTCATATATTAGATACGTTTCCTTCCAGTAGTGTCTTGATGATATCCGCTGTGACATATGGATGTGTTTTCAGGGCTTCCAGAGGAATTCCCTCTGATTCTGCTGTCTTCCTGGCTTTCACTAGCTCCATGGCAATCCAAAATTGCTTTCAAGAACATATGCATCAACAAAGAGGTCCCTTTTCGTAAATTCACTTCAAATTTGTATAGATATTTAAGGCGTATCTATATGCAGTGCAGATTACCAACAGAGGTCAAGGGTTATTGTGAATTTTTAATAATTTAATAATCTTCAAGTATTGGTTTGGTAGGGATTTTGTTTAATTACATGGAGGATTTAATCATGAGCTGATATCAGTTAGAGAACCACGGGTCCCAGTGGCTCAATGGTCTACCAGCTCGCCTTGTAACCAGAAGGACCTGGCTTCGAATCCCGGTGGGCGCGTACTGCTGCACATGCATGGGACAAAAACCACAATATCGATTGGGACAATGTGTGTATTCTAAAAACTAACATGAACAAATGGAAAGAAAGACTTATAACAGAATCGATATTCATTAAAGTCACACCGGATACATGTAACAAGGGTGACTCAGTACAGCTATCAACAACTTGGAATATAATTCTGGATACAAAAACATGAATGAACGTGGAATACAACTCAAATCCAAAAATAATATAAATGAGCAAAAATAATGAACTACATATATGAGTAGAAAGCATAAATGTGTGAATCAAACAATTCCAACAGTGGTGTGAACACGGGCAGTAATTTTGCTCGAAATATTACCAATAACAAAACTTATCATTGTGTGTAAACTATTAAAATATAATTATACTTTATTTGATCTAATCCACAATGCTCAAACTTTTTACTGATATTAATTCAACTGACGGTCTTCCCATTAAAAGACTGGCCAACAAACTCACACATTTATATCAAGCTGAATCTCGATTTATGAATCATCGAATTTTCAACATCAGATGCCTAAAAAATGGAATTATTCCTGTATATATGAGACTAAAATCACCTATATCTACTGATAAAGCAAATGCAGCACTCGCACATGCCTCAAAAATATGCATCAAAGAAAACCTACGTGGAATTATACGCAAACTATTCACAATAAGGAAAGATATTGATGAAGCAAAAGAAAAACTGAAAGGAGCAATTGAAAAGGAAAAGTATGAAAGCATACTAGAAGTTGCACAAAAACGAAAAGAAACTACCTATGAAAAAACAAAGAAGAAACAAATAAAAAATTTAATAAACTCATGATCGCGAAAACTCCGAATGACAAACAAGTAACTATAGCCAATTGGATTGTAAACTTGTCAGACAGAAAGCTAACAGAAGCAGAGGAAAGCGTACTGATGAAAGGGATGAACTTCAATATTAGCAACAAAAGATTAAAACCTGAAGATATTATACCTGTAATTGAAACAGCACTCGAAGGACATGACAAACAACAAGCAGAACTGGTACGAGCACAATGTGCATTAACCTTAAAAAAGCAAAAAGTAGAAAAACTGAATGTAACGAAGGAGGAACTAAAAGCACTCCAAGACATAAAAGCAGACAAATCCATTGTCATTACTCAAGCAGACAAAGGAAACACAACGGTAATACTTAATAAAACGACATATAATGAAAAGATGAATGAACATCTACAGTCTGGACCCTATACCCTAATGACGAAGTCAGCTGAAACAATCACAAACAAAACAATGAAAGAAAAAGCAAAGGTAGTCAGACAAATGAAGGAAATAATTGGTAAGTCAAAATGGTTTGAAATTATGCCAAAATCATGCAATATACCTAGAATATATGGCAAGATAAAATTGCATAAAGAGGGATATCCAATAAGGCCGGTTGTAGATTTCAGAAACATACCGACGTATATGCTATGAAGATTTCTCTCGACAATACTAAGACCAACAAGAGACAACTCACAAGCTAGAATAGTAGATTCATTTGAATTAGTGAAGCGACTAAGAACTACTAAAATAGAGGAAGATGAAATACTAGTCAGCTTTGATGTAAACAGTCTCTATACGAAAATACCCATTCAAATGGCCATGAATGCACTGAAAGAGAAACTAAAAGAAGATAATGGCCTAAAAGATAGAACACAGTTATCCGTAGAAGAGATAATAAAAGGGGTGGAATTTTGTCTGACAACAACATATTTCACATTCGAAGGGAAAATATACCAACAAAATGAAGGAGTGGCCATGGGATCGCCTATCTCACCAATAATAGCTGACATATTCATGGACTATTAGGAAGAGAATGCCCTTAAACCATTCAAGTCATCACTGAAATGTTGGTGGAGATATGTAGACGACACACTAGTAATAGTGAAAAAAACGATATTGAGTAACTGTTCTCACACATAAACAGCCATGTCGACTCAATAAAATTCACTATGGAAGTAGAGAATGAAATTGGGGAACTGCCTATGTTAGATTGCAAAATTCAAAGAATAACAGATGGCAGCATTAAAACGACGCTATATAGAAAGACCACACACTCTGGAAGATTCCTCGATTATCACTCAGCTCATCCACTCACGGTGAAACGAGGATTAATACAAGGTCTTGCAGATAGAATACGTAGACTTACAACAACGCCAGAGGACCAGTGTAAAGAAATAAACGTCCTATTCAAGATGCTACTCGAAAACAACTACCCAAAAGAATTTATAAAAGATAATATAAAAAAAGAAAAAAAGAGGATAAAACCGAAGAACAACAAGATGGACGAATGCAAAAAAACAGTCACAATACCATATAAAAATGGTACATCAGAGGCAATTCAAAGAAACCTAAAAAATATTGGCATTCACACAACTTTTAAACCGACAAATCTAATCAAAAATAAAATAAATCAACTGAAAGATCCCATAAAAATGATGGATAAAAACAACTTGATTTACAAAATATCTTGTGCAAACGTCCGAATCACTCAAAATAAGAGTGAATCAACATAAACGCCTAACCAAAGGTCAACCAACAGGAACACAAGCCCACAAAAATCTTGAAAAAAATTCATCGATAGCTGCACATGCATGGGACAAAAACCACAATATCGATTGGGACAATGTGTGTATTCTAAAAACTAACATGAACAAATGGAAAGAAAGACTTATAACAGAATCGATATTCATTAAAGTCACACCGGATACATGTAACAAGGGTGACTCAGTACAGCTATCAACAACTTGGAATATAATTCTGGATACAAAAACATGAATGAACGTGGAATACAACTCAAATCCAAAAATAATATAAATGAGCAAAAATAATGAACTACATATATGAGTAGAAAGCATAAATGTGTGAATCAAACAATTCCAACAGTGGTGTGAACACGGGCAGTAATTTTGCTCGAAATATTACCAGTATTAATCCCATTTTAGCATTAAGAACACAATATTCAGAAAAGAGACTCTTTTCTACAAATTTATTATCAAGCTATACAATCGTATATATATATGGTTTTTAAAAAGTTATATTCTGTGATGGAATTGAATCATAGGTGTGAATACATGAAGTAATAATAATGGTATGAAATGCGATTTTCTCTGTTCTTTCTTTGAAGGCGTTTTGTGTGATAATTTGGTTTGGGGGTAAATGTCTTTTGATGAAATTCCGTGGATATCCATTCTTTTGGAAGACGTCCATGAGATATCTCTCTTCAGTTTTCCTTAAGGTGGTAGTGCTGCAATGAGACCTGGCTCTCTTGAATAGTGTTTGTATGCAATTCCTCTTGTGTGTTATTGGATTGTTGCTGTTGTAATTCAGGATTTGGTCTGCGTGAGTTGATTTTCTATAGACTTGAGTTTCTAATTCCCCCGTCGTTGTTCGCTTGACTTAGACGTCTTAAAATGGAATTCGGTTCTGTGATTCCTCTTCTCTTGTGAATTTGATGTCTTTGAAGACGTCGTTTATCAGGTTGTGAGCTTTATCGATAGTTTTTATTATTTGTACCAAAGATACATGGATGATACTTTCATTATATGTAACGACGACAAGGCGATCAGATAAGTTGCCATGATTGAAAAGAAATTATATGACCTCTTTTCGTAATTTCCTTATTTTTTCAGGATATTGATTATCTGACATTTTTATGTATATTGATCGAATGTTAAGATAAAAGTAATCTATGTTGTTTGTACTTTTAACTAAAGGGTCAAGTTTACTTTCTTGCTTACTTACTTACTTAGTGTGAATATTTTTCGATTATATGTCTATGTATGTCTGTTCTATGTCTTTGTGTTGATGTGTATTGGTGTGTCTTCAAGCTTTTCTTTATATCAGAGTGGATTTGGTTATTTCTTATGAATGTAGACAAATTGAACTCCATCGTAGAATTAGCAAAACAATTCACATCCTTAAATATGTCCTAACCAAGTTCACTTTTAATAGTTTGGAAAAATTTTGGGCATTATAGTAAAGGTTTTTTGTATTTGCCAATGAATGAAAAACAAAACAATATTGTTGCTTTTACTGATGTTTCGCTTGATTTCTTCACTCTGGTGAGGTTTGTCTGATGTATATAGCATGACATTCCAAGCATTGTATTTTGTGGATACAATTAGATTAAGAATACTTAGGGATTCGGTCTTTTGTATGGACAAGGTCGCTTTGTAGTGTGTGAGTCTGATGTTTTCAAGTAAAACTCTGACGTCCAGCTTACTGAATACTCTTCTGATATCATCTGACATCTCTACTTTATATGGAATGATAATTGTTGAAGCCCATGTCTTCGGAATACGTTTTCGACAATTTTTAACGTCGGTGTTGATTTTGCTGATGAAGTTCTTTTGGGTAGTTGTTTTGCTTGAGAGTCTCAGTAATGTTTGATATTTCTTCTTCTTTTTCTTTCTCATCCGTCTTCGTCAAAGAGTGTGCTCATCCAAGCGCATACATATCCATACAAAAGACCAAATCCCTAAGGATTGTCAATCTAATTGTGTCTATCAAATAAAATGCTTGGAATGTAAGGCGATATACGTAGGGCAAACCTTGTGAGACATAAATCAAGGTATACAGAAGAAATGAACACCGTAGAACATCTGTTCGACCAACCACTCAGAAATCCAGTTAGTGAACTAGAAAAGCTTGAAAAAAATCATCAGCCACAGAATCAGGCTACAAAACTGATTTTGACAATATTGAAATAGCTTGGAATTTAAAGGAGACTTAGCTTGCGATATCATGAAACGAAGGATATCACAGTACCTGGAAAGAACATTCCCCGCTGCATCTCTGAGAATAGCTTTTAGTAGTCAACCATTATTGTTCAATAATCTGAAGGACAAGGTCCCGCTGTTGACCAACTCTATGTGTGTTTATCAATTCACCTGCTCGTGTGGAGCTAGGTATATCGGTCGTTCGACTCGAGTTTTGTCCAAGAGGGTGCGAGGAAACCATCCTGCATGGTTACGAAAAGTTGGAAGTGGAGCAATAAGAAGGGTGATCATTGAACATCTGGTCGATAATGATCATCCTATCTCTATAGCCTCCGCCTTCAATGTCATCCACAAGGCAAAAACTGATTTACCTAAATCCCTACGTACGCGACTCATCTGTATTACCGAAGCCATCTTTGGCTATCGAAACAGAAAAGCCAGATCTCTGTATACAGAAAAAGTTCGTTCAATCCCTCTAATTTTCATTTCATGGTCTTAATCCCTCTATGCTAAAGTATGGTAATCCCCAATCATATTTTAGCTCTACCAATTTTTCATTATTTTTTTCATTTTTGTCTATTCAATTTGTATACTCTTCCTTATTAAGTCAATTGTTACTATTACTATTCTCACTTTGAACTTTCCCCGGTATTATTTCACATGTTCCACTTGTCATTCTAAATCAATTCCTTTTTATAACATTGAATTCTATGCTATTAAATTTCACACAATATTACGTAAGGTTTGTATTTTATTCGATTTGTCTACTAATCCTATAATTGCACAGCCTTTTCCAAGTTCTATCCATCCTATGAATTATTCTATATATGACAATAATTTGCCTTGCCACTTGACATTTAACTACGGTTATAATCACAAACATTTTAGTTTCAATTGCATTTCATACTATTAATATTATTATTTCATGCATTCACACCTATGATTCAATTCCCTCACCGGATATTACTTCTTAAAAACCATATATATACGATTGTACATCTTGATGATAAATTCGTTGTTGAAAAGAGTCTCTTCGCTGAATCATTTGTTTTGATTTTCAATATTGAAATAATCCAGAAATAAAATTTCAGAAATCACACAAAGAACGTCTCATATCATCAGAAGCACTTCATATCATCAAGTGGACGGAATTCAAATTGGCTAAATAGGAATGATAGACTAAAACAGAATTTGATCTGGTTACAACACCCCGCCGCCTCCCCCAGGAAATGAAAAAGTCAACACGAATGTGATAAGCAATTTCATTATGTAAGCACACACGCTGCTTTTATAATTTTATACACTTATCAAACCCAACAATCTACGCCCGGTTTTGTTATCTTTATCAATTGGCCAAATTGACAACACAAAAATTACCCCATACTGAGGAACGATGATTAAGTTGTTATATATATGAGCTGAGCTGATTTAGTAAATTCTTGTTTAATATTACTGATTTGATAAAGCTATTAGCAGCAGCAGCGTTGAATAGCGAAATGTCATTCAGAGCATCAATATCGTTTTGTTTTTCATTCATTCATTGGGAAATGCAAAAAAGAACCTTTATTATCCTGAATTCACATCCTTGTTACTAAATCAATATTGTTTGTAAGAAGTTTAAATTTTCGCCAGACATTCAGTTGATGCCCATTGAAATGTACACAATAAGAAAATTATCTATATTTCTTCAAGAATTCTCTCTTTTTTTTAACTTTACACAGAGATAAAACAAACATTGGTGTATATAGAATAATTTTTGATCACAGCTTGATGCCACACCGTATTTTTTTCAGTACAAGTATGGAATTTTCAGCATGTGATATCGTTAGCCCAGATTTTGCAGGTCGACCATTGATATTAGGTGGGCGTCAGCAGGGGATCAAACCACGGACCATATGTATGGTCGGCGAGAGTCCTAATCGCTGTGTGCTGCCGACGCACATTCATTCCACTCACGTCGACTCTCATCAGCTGAGTACAACCTTTAACCTTTGATAAAACAATTGACAAAACAATCTTAATATTTATTTTATTTTAAAGCAATTAGTCCCTTTTTTATAAATTCGGACATTGTTATTAGGAGATGGAGATTATCTGAAGAAATGTAACGTATTTGTGCTGCATACATTTCGAAAAACAATCTGATCCCTCACACATTTGCATGAAAGGTAAAGGCTAATTACAAATACGCAAATTGGCGAAAGCGATTTAAGAGTGACAAGAATTGTTAACACAATGTTTGCTTATCCAGTTTGATAAGGATTACCAAGATGGCTTAAGAATATGATCAAGAGTTGGTTCATAAGGGTTAGTTTTGTTTTTACGAGTCGGTGGAATAAAGGCTGGCTTCAGAGCATATTCCTCAATGGCTCCAGAAACAAATAGAATCTTCAGAACCCATTAGTGGTGAGAACAGGAGACCTAGCTCCTCTATTGCGAAACATATTATAGAGACAGGACATAAAATTGACGTTAACACATCTTTTAAACCTATCTATAAAACGTGTTTGGGGGAGGGCGTATCCTAAAGTTTGTGGAAGCCCTAGCAATTAGAAAGTTTAAACCACTTTTATGCGTTCAAAGGAACAATTCGTCATCACACTAAACCTTCCTTGGATGACTTCGTTTTGATAGCAGCCACGGTAGATGCACTATTACCTCTGTTATTTGGTTTAGTGGTCTTCATTGTTACTTTGACCTTGAATATATCCTTTTAACTTGACCTAAGTAGTCTATTTTCTCACCTCTTACCTCTTTATTAATTTCTCATATATATGTGTTCCTGTGACAAGTCCGTGTGTGGTCGATCAGATTGTTCGAAGTGTGTGTTGCGCAAATACATTACACACACGATTCAGACAAATTACGTCTTCTTATTGCTTTATCTAATATCAACACATCTGGTTTCTAAAACCTCAGTTATTATGTTTAGCCTTTATAAAATCAACGTTCCATTTTATTTCATTTCCAATGGTCTGGGGTTGAATAAATCTCAAAATATTTTCACACATGTATCACAAACTTTTATTTTTATCATTTAAAATGGGTCATTTTAAAATGCTATACGCCTGCATAAATTATCGGCAAATATCTTTTTCTTTTCGAAATTTATGACGCGTTTCTAATCATGAATATTAAAAGCGACTTATTGATAGCATTGTGTAAATTAAAATGGTTAGGGCTTGTGGAAACAAGTATTATGTTACGTGGCTCTAAACGACAGGCTGAGGTGGACTGTACTCACTACATGAATTGACATAATAATAGCTTAGCACTAAAAATCTCAATTCATAACAGTATAGAATTTTCAGCTTAATTTCATGATTGAAAAGGTCTTCGATGAACAGAGTTGACCGTGAAGTAACTAGTGTCCAGTCAAAAATGCAGATGTGGTGTTGGAACTGTGTGGTCCACGCAGCACCCAAGGGAATAATAATAATCGAGATAAGCCCTTGAATCTACTTTTGTTTTATCTCATTTTTCTGAGAGTATGGGGTCAAATATATCTCACAACTTTCTCAATTATCACTGGAGTCTTTTCAACTAATACAAACAATTCAAAATTGTAATACATGCGTATAAATATTTGGTGTATAATTTTACATCAATATTTGTCATGCGTTTGTATTCACCAATAATTGATAAAAAACATTAGAGATAGTAAAGTGTGTGGCTGGTGAGAACAAGCACTTTTCTTACGTGACCTCAATTGGAATGCTGAAATGAATTGCACTCATTATTGTAATTATTAAAATTAAGATAAAAGCTTTATTCTGAATACAGTACAGCATTTCCAGCTTGAATTACGAAAAATACCCATTTATTCATAAGTAAAAACACAGTTTTTGTTCAGCGAAGAAATTTCTTTTCAACGACTTCATTTTCAAGCTGTACAGTCGTATTTATATAACAGAAAAGGTTATTAAGTGGTACTATATAATTGCTCAGTCAATATACATATATAAGTGATAAGAATAACGGTAATTAAATTATTAAAGATGGTTTTATAGGTGAATTGAAATCAAAAATGTTTTAAAAATGTCAAGTGTTGTCTAAAAATTTTAGGAAATTAGGAGTACGATTACGATAAGAAGTGAAGTGGAAAGAATTCAAGTGGTAAAATAAAATAAAGTAAAAACTAGAAAGAACATTACTATGACCAAGGTAAAGAAAGGGGTTTGACAAAACGTTTTTGAACACATAATTTAGGTTTCTGTTCATGTATAGCTAAAGCTTCAGCTATCCATAAGTGAAGAAAACGTAAACTTTTGGAGCGATTCGATTTTGCCATGTAGATAACTTGGTTTTATCTACTCTATGTGAGGGAATATTCAAGTAAAACACTCATCTACAGTACAGCTCTTGACGGAATTTCCTTCTATCTCGAATATGCGCCGATCTCCAACTTATTTAATAATAATGAAAGTATTAATAACCACTTTATTCCAAACAGTAACAGAAATCATACAGAATGGAACCATCGGCGTTTTTGTACATTTGCAACAATTTAGCAAAGACATAAAATTTAATGGACAGAACACAAGTAGTTCAGCGAAGAGTCTCTTTTCGGCGAATTCATTTTCATAGCTGTACAATCGCAAATATATATATATGGTTGTTTTGTATGCATGTGTACATTAAATTTGCCAAATGAAAATGCAATTAGTAAGTTCAGATGAATTGGATATTCATATAAGAGGGTAGTAATAAAAGTGATGCATTGTCACAAAGTTACGTAATAACATGAATAGTTTGATGAGAGAGTTGTGCTCAGGGTGCACATGGAAACAAAATAGCATACGGAATTACGCAAGAGTTTTAAGTAGTTCGAAAAATAAGCATATAATTAATAGTGTTCTCTGAGCTGGCTGGTTTAGTTGCGGAGCTTTCGTCGTCCTTCTGGACAACATCTTCAGTGCAATATTTAGCATAAAATGAAATGATTTAAATTCCTTCATGAGTGAAATAATTGCGTCTCCTGGTAACCACCTTTACATATGTATTGATCATTTTCTATTGACTTGGATTTTAAACTTTCTGATCACCTGATTTACTTTTTATTAGTTGGTATATTTCGTCTATATTAACGTGTTTGTTAATTGCATTTTCGTTTGAGTACCAGGCTTCTAGGAATTCCCTGACTACACTTTTGGTGTTTCCTGTCTAAGATTTTGACATAATCCCAATCAAATTGATGTCCATAATTGTCGAAATGCATTGATACTAAAGAATACATATCGTGTCTTTTCACTGCTGATTTGTGTTCTGGTACTCAAACGAAAATGCGACTAACAAACACGTTAATATAGACGAAATATACCAACTAATAAAAAGTAAATCAAATGGTCAGAAACTTTAAAATCCAAGTCAATAGAAAATGGTCAACGCATATGTAAAGATGGTTACCTGGAGACGCAATTATATCACTCATGAAGAAATTTAAATCATTTCACTTTATGCTAAATATTGCACTGAAGATGTTGTCCAGAAGGACGACGAAAGCTCCGCAACTAAACCAGCCAGCTCAGAGAACACTATGAATTGCAAATCATCCACCCGAGCTAGAAATTTTCTCTATTATTTCAATAAGCATACAAGCAAAAGTTAAGTCAAATCAACAGAGTTGTTACCATGATAGTAGAAGTGGTTGAATAATTTTCTTTTGTGTGCATAGTTTTGGTTTTTCTAACTGAATGTCTAGGGGTTCTGCAGTGCAAAGAAGGCAGGTTGTTGAAGCAGGAGACGTTTGTTGAGATGGAATGACCAGTGGTGATGAGACGTTTGATTATTTCACTCCTTATATGGCCACTACTTCCTTTCTGCAGCCACTCTGGATAGTGTTCTTTGACCCTTTTTGACAGGATGAGCGTCGAACGACCAATGTACCTGTCTCCACAGCAACAGGTGAACTGATATACACACATAGAAGTGGTCAGGTGCGGGATCTTATCCTTTGGGCTTCTGTAGATCAGCGGACGACTGGAGAACACAACTCTCAATGTTGCTGCAAAGAAAGTTCTTCTTAAAGAAGTGGATATTCTCCTTCTAAGTACAAAGCCAGTAATTCGTATGGACGTGAAGGATAAGCTTATACTGTTGGCCTCATCACTGTGTATCTATTAGTTTACCCGCCTTTTTGGAGTTAGGTAATTCGGCTGTACTTAGCCTTTGTTATCCAAACGTGTTAGCGATCACTTGCCAATATGGTTTAACAGAGAAGATAAAATATATCCCCTCTGTTCTGCTTTGAAACACCTAACGGATTCTGGAAACTTAGCGAACTCGAAAAGCAACTTCAGAGTCATCTACAATGTACGCAGAAACCCTATCAAACTTCTCCAAACCGTAGAAGACATGATAATCTACATGTTAAATCCTGAATTCAGCGGTCCTTTCAATCACTGAACCTACAATGGAGCCGATTTTTTCTCTGAACACTTAATCACTAATTTTTTGTTATCCTAATTTTTTTGATCACTTTTGATTTTATTTGTTTTCTTTCCTTCCCACTAAAACACTTCTATTACTCATGGCACTGATCTTCACTTGACCCTGTTTGAATTTTAGCTGAGCACTACTCAATCTTGTTCGTTGTGTTGCGTCACTCAATTTACTTATTTATTTTTTACTGTAGTTTCTAACCTACTAATGCTTTCTGTATTTCATGATAATAATAATTAAACATTCACGATTTTCAAGGGTTGGTTTGTAAGGATTAAATTTGTTTTTACGAGTTTTACTACGGATTGATATAAGTTAGAGAACAACCATTGGAAAGCAGCCAAGGAGTACTGGACAGCCAGCTGTTTCGTCAGCCTAGTTTGGGAATCATCTGCAGTACGCACCCAACTCACTCGGGTTCGAATCCAGAACCTTCCGGTTACATCTTTGGAAACATTCCTTTTCCTGCGATTAAAAGTTACCGCGTATTTGCGATAGCATAACTTGGTAATGATATCTCTTCTTTTATATAAAAATAAAATCAAAATTGTATAATTCATCGAAATCTGATCTCTAACCACCGTGGACAAAATTAGTCAGTTGCGAAAAATGAGGGAAGGTCTATTCAGAACTTAAGGCTGGAAACAAAATGACCATGGAAGACAGTATTGAAGATGTCGGTGAACGCCGAACGATGAAATATCCCCAAACAAATAATATTGTATAAAGCGCAGAAGACAAATCATCCTTTACATTGTTGAAGTAGGTAAAAAAACGGCAAGTTTACACTTTGACAAACCTGATGGAACAACTCCATTCTTCAAGTATTGGTTTTGTAGGGATTTGGTTGATTGGTTACAGGATTTCATCATGAGCTGACATCAGTTAGAGAACCATTGGAAAACCAGCTGGGAGTTCTGGAAAGCTGTTTTGTCCTAGTTTGAAACTCCTCATCAGTAAGCGCCCACCACCATGGTTCGGACCTAGGACCTGGACCTATTCAGGTAGGTAGTTACCTGGGGTTCCAGTGGGAAGTCATGATCAGTAGGGTGCAGCAGGTCGGGTGTGAGGACAAATACTCGCCGAAGACATTGGCTAGCGGTTGCGCTATATCGTGAATTGGCAGAAGTTAGAATTCATGGACTGGCCATTGTATTGGGTCAGTAGCTTAGTGGTCTACGAGTTAGCTAGCCTTGTAACCAGTAGGTCCTGGGTTCGAACCCCGCAGTGGGGGTGCACAATGATGAAGAGTCCCAAACAAGGACGATGTAGCTGGCCAGTACTCCCAGCTGGTTTTCCAATGGTTATCTAACCGATGTCAGCTCATGATGAAATCCTGTAACCAACTCCATTCTTGTTCATCTATCAAACATTTAACATGGTAGAATACTTTAACACAGAAACATTAACTGAATAGAAACAATGGATAAAAGTAGTGAAAACTATTTGTTGATTCAAATGATAGTAAGAATAATGAACATTGTCCAATTCAGAGTTTTCAGGATTCATAGATCTGCACTTTAAACATCATGGAGACCATAGAACAAAATTCTATGTACTTTTTCAAGTAACAGTCACATAAAATGCAGTTTATTACAACAAATAAAAGTCAACAACTAAATTCTGGCTGAGAGAGTGAAGAATTGTGTATCAGTGTGCCAGAAAATTTACTTTGTATACATTCGCCTACTTACAAATAATTAAATAGTATAAATTGTTACATAAAAATACAACATATTGATCTTTAATTTGCCCAATCGACTAGTGCTTTGATGCTATCATCTTCCATTTGGTTATTCTCTACAATTAAAAAAAATATCACATGGGATATGAGTTAATGGTGGGACACAATGTTTTTATTGTGATTGAAGCTCTTCATACAGCCTGAAAATAAAAGGATTTGTAAAAGTATTACCTGGGAGTGAATAACTTCTGTGTGTGTGTGTGTGTGTCTTGGTTCAGGTGGTATACTTTCAAATGAATTATTCGTTGTCCTCTGTTTTGAATCATCATGTGACGCAGATTCTTTTTGCTTCACCTTAAACCTTGACACAATCATCAACCTGAAACCAATCTGGAAATCTTCCGCTGTCACTCAGCATCAACAACAAAATTCGGATTTTCAATACAAACACCAAATCAGTTCTTCTATACGGATCAGAAACTTGGCGGGTCACAAGGAATATTTCCAACAGCCTGTTGCAGACCTTCATCAACAACTGTCTTCGCTGGCTCTATACTGAAGATCAGATGGCCGCCGGAAAGAATCACCAACAAGAAACTATGGGAACAAACAAAACAAGAACCAATCACCCAACAAATATGCAGGAGAAAGTGGAGATGGATTGGACACTCGCTGAGGAGGCCACTGGGTGACATCGCTCGTCAGGCCATTGCTCGAGTGGAATCCGAAAGGGAAGCGTCGAGTGGGACATCAGTGCAAGGGTGACATGGAGGAGATCGTGTGAAGAGGAGTTGAAACAGTATGGACTAGCATGGATGCAAGTGAAAAGTACAGCAGAAGACAGAATCAAGTGGAGACGTGCAGTTGAAGCCCTATGTTCCCCTGGGAACCCAAGGGAACAATAATAATAAATAAACCTTGACTTATAATACTGTGGGTAAATTAGTTCCTCAAAATACTGAACAAAGGTTTTGCTGAGGAGGGGTTCAGAAATATGTTTGGGAAGTAAAAATTCTTTGAGAAACGTATGATAAGGATTCATTGGCTGAAAAGTTACGTGATTAGCCTTGAGTTCCGCAGCAGTCTTACTAAGTAACTGATTGATTCAAAGCTTAATATCGGATAAAACATACTTAACATCTGATGTAAGATATGGGAGTGGGTTTACCTCCGACATAGGCTCAATGGTAAAGTGTTTGTCAACAACTGACGTATTGAGGGTTCGGCTTCCTATCTATGTACTGTATTACTATTATTATTGTTCCCTTGGGTTCCTAGTGGAACATAGGGCTTCAACTGCACGTCTCCACTTGATTCTGTCTTCTGCTGTACTTTTCACTTGCATCCATGCTAGTCCATACTGTTTCAACTCCTCTTCACACGATCTCCTCCATGTCACCCTTGCACTGATGTCCCACTCGACGCTTCCCTTTCGGATTCCACTCGAGCAATGGCCTGACGAGCGATGTCACCCAGTGGCCTCCTCAGCGAGTGTCCAATCCATCTCCACTTTCTCCTGCATATTTGTTGGGTGATTGGTTCTTGTTTTGTTTGTTCCCATAGTTTCTTGTTGGTGATTCTTTCCGGCGGCCATCTGATCTTCAGTATAGAGCCAGCGAAGACAGTTGTTGATGAAGGTCTGCAACAGGCTGTTGGAAATATTCCTTGTGACCCGCCAAGTTTCTGATCCGTATAGAAGAACTGATTTGGTGTTTGTATTGAAAATCCGAATTTTGTTGTTGATGCTGAGTGACAGCGGAAGATTTCCAGATTGGTTTCAGGTTGATGAATGTGTTTCTCGCCTTCCCGATTCTCGATTAGACATCCTCGTCCGTTCCTCCTGTAGTTGAAACAAGATAAGTGAGTAAAGCAACTGGATGAGTGAATGAAGTAACCTCTTTCATATACCTCCCGTTGATGGTGATTGGCGTTTGATGTTGCTGCTGCTGTTCTTGTTGTTGTTGGTTAGTTATTTTCATAACCTCCGTCTTGTCTATGTTCACCTGGAGTCCTGTCTTTGCTGCTTCTTCGACTAGTTTGTTGGTTTTCGATTGTAAGTCTTCGATTTTGTGTGACATCAAACATCTATGTACTGTAAAACTGCCTAATAATAATAATAATAATTTTCTTTATTCCAAAACAGTACTTGTGATACAGAATGGAATTCTCAGCATTTTTACTACAGTATTGCATCCAGTTAGTACATTATGACAACAACACATTGGCATGTCAGTAGCAAAGCCAAAGTTGAACAGTGTTTGAAGGTGTTAGAAAAGTAAGTGCTATCATATTTACTGGCGTAAGCGGAAGAAAGAAACAAAGTAGCACATAACAGAAAAAGAGAGAGAGAAAAGGAAAAGAAAGAAAGAAAATGTTGTACCTATAAATGATATGAGTTGGAAAGATGAGATCCAGTTGTTCTACTGACTATTTAATAAGTTATGGGTGTCACGCCTAGTGCTTTGTTTATCGCACAAAACACGAGCCAAGTAAGGTATGGTTGAGTTTTTGTACTTGCTGGTGCGAGCATATAGTTTTCTATATAGGCTTCTGGTACTGCCTGACGAGATACAAGGAGAGAGTTGTGACTGAAGAGGGTGGTGTGAGTTAGATTAAATGGATTTGGCCCGTTTTTCACATGAGTCCATGTGCCTGTCAACCAGAATTTTAACAAGCTGATTAAGTGGCACGTTGCTCTCCCTGCTGACAACCTATAACATCCTGCGTTATAAGGTATTGTTCACCAACCGGTAGCAAGTCGAGAGGAGGAGAGAGGTTTGGTTTCAGCCCTACAACCTCACTTCACCACTATAACTGAAATTTCAAGTCTTAAAGCTTGGAGCATTGTGTTCCACTCAGAACACATGGAAAGAAAAACAAATGATCGATCAATATTGAATCAACATTCATAATATAAGCAAACCTGGGAGTGTGACTAAAGTGATTAAAAAACAGTAAACTAATCACCACACTGACTTCAAGTGTCCTGTTTTTCTGATGATATACGATTAGGAAGGAAAAATGTGCAACAACCTTTCGGACTAAAAGATAACAACGAAAACCAAACGTGAAACATTAATTATCCATCTACTTTTCAAAGACATTGCAGGATCTTACAGTCCATAAAGTTTAAAAGTGAAATTAAGCGACGTAATGTCGCGCAATGGAGTGACAGAATTTAACAAAGAACTGTCCCCCTTAAAAACCAATAAGAAGGGACACAATTTACATGAATAATTCCATATTAGTTTGTTTATTAGATATATCACACAGTGAATGAAACAGTATTATTTACTGGATGACAGTTTCGAATACAATTTATCATTGTTCATAATCATATCATCAATTACAATCACACGACTTCGAAACTTGAGTTGTATAGTCTCCTTTGTCCCCTCCTATTTGTCGTAAGGGTAGTAGAATTTTCCAGATGTCCGACTGGACAGGTGATGAATCATTCCGATTAAACACGTTTGTAGTTGATTCGATAAACAGAGCTTCTGTTATCGATCTCTCCCTCCATTCACTCTGTGACATTAGATTCTAAAACTGTCATCCTATCCCATCCTATCGTATGGTTGTGTGTAACTGCATGTAGTGCTATAGCTGAACTATTCTCTAGATTTCTTATCTTATTCGGGTCAACCAATCTAGATTTTGCTGCTAGGTCTTTATGTTCGGCTAGTCTGACTGCCTCTGTTCTATTAGTTTGACCTATGTATTTGACCTGACAATCATTGCAGGGTATTAGATAAACTAAATTGTTTTGTTTTAAATGCTCCACAAGACTGATCCTGTAACCGACAAATTTTGTTTCTAATTGAGTTTGTGAGTGGTTTGAATGCTAGCCACTTATATTCCTGCCTTGTTAAGAATTCTGAGTAAGGTTTACGAGGTTCCTTCCTTTTATGGAATTACTATTGATGATTTATATTCCTTATTGTTCGTGTTGTCTTGCTCATGTTTGAAATGCATGTCGTCACTACTATTATTATTATTATCACTGTCGCTACTATCATTATATATTTTATTTTTACATTTCCTTACACATTTTCTTGACTAATTTATCAGGGTAATTATTAAGTTCCAAGGCTTCTCTTATATGCCTCAATTCCTGTCTAAGATTTTCCTTGGTACTACTTAGTTTTTGTGCTCTGTCACTCAAACATTTCACCAATCCTATTTTTACTGACATAGGATGGGATGAACGGAAGTCCAAATATCTGTTTGAATGTGTGGGTTTCCTGTAAACACTAGTGTTTAACTTCCCGTCTTCTTTCCTTTCTACGCTACAATCTAACATTGGCAGTTCCCCTTCCTGACTTTTCAATTCACAAGTGAATTGAATTGCCTCCACCTTTGCGTTAATGTGTTGGAATACCTGTCGAGTCTGACATATGGAAAATTCCACTACCCCAACGACGATAAATAGGAGGGGACAAAGGAAACTATAAAACTCAAGTTTCAAAGTCATGTGATTAAAACTGTTGGAAACGAAAAGCAACAAGTTGGCAGAAGAAACATCCAGAGAAGATAGGACTTCGGGTGAACATAGAGAAAACAGAGGTGATGAAGATTCCTGGGCAAGAACAACAACAACAACAGACAACGATCAGCATTAATGGGAGGAACCTGAAAGAAACAACCTCCTTCACCTACCTGGGAAGCATCGTTTCAACTACAGGCGGACAGAACTGATGAGGATATCAAAGCAAGAATCGGAAAAGCAAGACAAGCTTTCACTACTCTCAAGTCTGTCTGGAGGTCAACATTCAGCACTCAGCATCAAAAATATGATCCGGATTTTCAACTCCAATGTGAAGTCAGTCAGTGCTACTCACTGTACGGATCAGAGACTTGCACTGCGCGTCATAAACAGCATCTCAAACAAACTACAGACCTTCATCAACAGCTAGGTGTCTTCGCTCAATACTACTCAAGATCAGATGGCCGGTCAGAAAAGATCAGCAACAGAGATCTCTGGCTATGAGCGAACCAACACAGCAGGAACCGATTGTGAAACAAATAGGCAGGAAGAAATGGAGATGGATTGGTTGGCCATACTCTGAGGAAACCATCAAGTGACATCACTAGACAAGCCATTGCTCGAGTGGAACCCGGCCGAACGGGAAGCGGTGAGTTGGTCGTTAGTGCAAGGGTGACTTGGAGGAGGTCATGTGAAGAGGAGATGAAAACGTGTGGACAGACTTGGAGCCAGGTGAAGACTCTATCAGAGAACCGAACGCAATGGAGACGCACGGCTGAAGCCCTATGTTCCTCTAGGAATTAAAGGAAACAATAAAATAATAATAATAATGAAGTAGGATGAAACAGCAGCTGTTCCCTGATCTTTTGTCTTCAATCATTGCCTAATTAATCTGCTTTGTGCAAGGATTTACACTGGATTGTAATCCTTATCATTATTATTATTATTACTATTATTATTATGGACGATAATTTGAATGACTAGTTCATTGAGTAGACTGTCTGACACATATTTATTGTCATTATTTCATTCATTCATACTACTTATACGGATTACAGTAGTTAAATTTTAAAAGAACACCGCTTTAATTACCATCAAAATTCCTTTTCAAGTTGTTGTTCTGTGAATTGGAATAAAAAACAAAAGATCAAGTGTGCACAATTGTCACTTTATCTTTATGCTTATCAATGTATAGTATAAGAGGTATTATACGGTAGGCGTAGAGATTTAGCTCACGTGACTCGGGTTTTTATTGTTGAAAACTATGTGAGATTATAAATCACACATATCCAAGATCTTTAAACTTGAATCACCTGATATCAGTGAAAATCTTGTCAGAATATTACTTTGCCGATATTTCTATCCTGATTTGGTTTTATTACTTCACGTTCCCAGTGAAAAATAGGGCTTCAAGCTAGAGGCTTGAAGTTTCTGTAGCAATGTTATCTACTTCTACAGGATGGGGTGGTTGCTAGCCTCATGCTAGCCCAACCTTCCCTCTTTACCAGTCTCATTACTAACTCAGCGAGGTAAAGGAGCGCCTTGTCGGCCGAGGATAGAACCCCAGACTACATGCGTGGTCGGCGAGCGTCCTAACCGCTGTACCACTGACGCATTATCCTTATGCATATACATAAAACTCCCCTATTCTCAAGTTTAGTGAAACTGAAACATTAATATGCCACACAAAATTTCATGGTTTTTGCTGAGATATTGCCCGGATGACGAAGTCGAAGCAGGTGACTGCCTTCATGTGCTAACAACCCCCCCGCCGGGCTCACTTACACCAAGCGGAGGTAGTGAAGAAGCAGCAGGAGATACTTCAATACGCCATTCGTCCCTTACAGATTCTATAGTCCACATACACCACACAGAGGTTTGGAATCAAGGTTTCCCGCCCCTCTAATTAAAATACCGGTATGTACCAGACGTTTGCATTCACCATTTGACTTTTTAAGGAACACTCTAGCCGTGTGAACGTGGAGTATATGATTTTTTCGGCAGAGTGGATGAATCCGTGATCACATTACAGGACTCAGAGATAATGACCAAAGTCTACCCATCCTCAGCCACACCAGGTGGTTTATAGGAGCGTGACTCAAAAATACACTCAGAGGAAGATTGTTGTCGAGATGTAGATCGAGCGATGATTCAGTGGGATCCAGACATCCGCTGAATAAGATGGTGAAAACTGGTATGATGTTAAATAAAAATAACAATAAATTCCAGGTTTCAAGCCAACGCCCCACGACCTGAGCTACGCAGTCTAGCTGCTGTTCAGTTTAGGCTTTATCGCACAGCTTGAATAATAATAAACTGAAACTTATGAGTTTGCATTTTGGGGGCGGGGGGCTTGAGCAAAAAACTGTTAAATGGATAAGTGAAGGATTCTCAAGACCAGCATACAAAACAGAAGGCGTAAAGTCCCTGACTCGCTAATATCAGAGAATAAAAGTATTTATAGAGAACATTGTTTGATGAAAACTGTCTGCAAGCCAAACATTTTAGACAACAATTTATGTCAATGACCACTTCCCGAATCTGGGTCCTGAGAAGAAGAACAATAACGAATCTTAACCTTGAGAGAATCATCAGCCAATCAGAGTGGAGTTAAAGTGTGAAAATATGATTCACAGATATATGGCTTGATTTTCTGAGCGTAGCCTTGAGCAAGAAAACAACCAATCAGAAGACGCTGTTTCTCCGCTAACAATAACGCTAATACTAATGTACATAAAAATCTATAAATATCTGTTGATTTTACCAATAAACTATCTGTTGCCTGGCCCTCGTCTTCTGTCGTTACATTTGGTGTCGCTGCCTACCGACAAATGGAAAGCCTATGCTCTGCAGTTTTTGATGGAGACATATGGATCTTCGGGCATGACTTCGAGGCTGTTGTGCAGTTGACTGGCGATCAAGATCCTTCAGCTATGGGACTGGTACTAGGAATGCTGCTGGGAGGTTGGACGAAGGCAGCACATGAAAGCGTGAGGCGAAATACCGATGAATGCGTGCCAGGGTCAGGCAAACAGCATCGAAACTGGGAAGGACTACAGGTGATCACTCTGAAAAGGGGTTATGTAGAGACAATCACAAATGTAAATAAAGCGAAACAAGTGAACGTCAGCAAGCGCTGGAAATCCAGACAGCAAGGCAAACGAACAAAGCCACCAGAACCAAGAAGACTGGAACAACGTAAGTTGAAAGATTTTGACGGGGGACTACTGTGGTGAGAGCTGTCTGCTAGGCAAAATTTGTGGACAGCAATTTACGTCAATGTATACGTCCCAGATCTTGGTCATGAGTAAAACCAAGAACAAAGTTTAACCTTGGGGGACTCAACAACCATTCATAACAAACTTAGTGTACGCGGGTACGATTCGCAGATATATGGTCTGACCCTCAAAGAAGTGGCCACAAAGTGATGACAGAATAACCTTGAACAAGAAAACAACCAATCGGAAGACGTTGCTTTTTGCCAATAATAACGAATAATAATGTAGATAAAATTCAATAAATATCTGTTGATTTTCTCGATAAACGACATTTTGCCTGGCACTTGTCTTCTGTTGTTACAAAGAAAGTAAACTGTAATTCTATATTAGTTTGTTTATTAGATATATCACACAGTGAAACAGCATTATTTACTGGTTGACAAGGTTCCGAACAAAATTTATTGTTCGCAATCATATCAATCAAAGTAAACTGGCCTGCGAAGGGTAAACCACGATTTAAAGAAGCTAACATAATTTATACAAAAGACATTAAGAAGATGTGAAATTTTCAGATAATTTACATCTAATGTCACACATCCTGATAGGAATATAAGAACAAGAAGTTCAGCGAAGAGTCTCTTTATGGCAGCGAATTCATTCACTTAGCTGTACAGTCGTATTTATACATAATTATTTTGTGTGTGTGTGTGTGTGTGTGTAAATTGTTCTTCAACAACTCTAAAGATAAGCTATCGCATTAGACCACTTCTATATGTGTATCTGACAGTTTACTTGCTCATTTGGAGCGAGAAAGATGTATAGGTCGTTCGCTGCATGTTTTATCTAAGAGTCAAAGAACTTCATCCCGCTTGATTACGAAAACGTAACAATGGATCAATAAGGAGTGCTATAATTGAACATATGTATTCAACACTGGTCGCTCAATATATTAGGAGAATTCATTTAAAGTCATCTACAAAATCAGAAGAAGCTTCCCGAAAACGGTAAGCTTCCTTATACTTTTCATTGCAGAGGCCTTAGTGATCCGGATAGGAAACCCTGATTTAAGTTCACAGAAGAAACTTCTCCATCCCCTCTTACTACTTTGGGTATAATTCCAAGTTCCACTTCTTTGTTAATAAGGCTTTTTTCTAATTTTTGTGTGACGTTTCACTGGCATCTTCTTAACCAACCCATTTATGTTCTCTTCCTATCTATTACATAATTTATTTTGGACACTTGTCTCCATGCTGTTTCACTAACATCCCATTTTTCTGGGTGTCTTTTTTATGACACAACCCTTGTCAATACTTACCAATATTCACCCCCACCCTCATAGTTACAATTTTGATTATTCATCATAAACTGAAAAATTTGCAAGCGAAAAGTAACAAGTTGGCAGAAGAAGCATCAAAGATAGGACTTCAGGTGAATATAGAGAAAACAGACGTGATGAAGATTCCTGGGCAACACCACTAAAGCAACCGCAACAACAACAACAGACAACAATCAGCATAAATGGAGGAACCTGAAAGGAACAACCTCCTTCACCTACCTTCCTGGGAATCATCGTTTCAACTACAGGCGGACGGAACCAATGAGGATATAAAAGCGAGGATCGGAAAAGCAAGGCAAGCTTTCACTACTCTCAAGTCTGTGTGGAGGTCTACAGCACTCAACATCAAAAATAAGATCCGTATTTGCAACTGCAATGTGAAGTCAGTGCTGCTCACTGTAAGGATCAGAGACTTGCACTGCGCGTCATAAAGAGCATCTCAAACAAACTACAGACCTTCATTAACAGCCAGCTGTCTTCGCTCAATACTACTCAAGATCAGATGGCCGGCCAGAACAGATAAGCAACAGAGATCTCTGGCAATGAGCGAACCAACACAGCAGGAACCGATTTCGCAACAAATAGGCAGGAAGAAATGGAGATGGATTGGTTGGCCATACTCTGAGGAAATCAGCAAGTGACATCACTAGACAAGCCATTGCTCGAGTGGAACTCGAAAGGGAAGCGGCGAGTTGGTCGTCAGTGCGAGGGTGACTTGGAGGAGGTAATGTGAAGAGGAGATGAAAACGTGTGGGCAGACTTGGAGCCAGGTGAAGACTCTAGCAGAGAACCGAACGCAATGGGGACGCAGGGCTGAAGTTTTTTGTTCCTCTAGGTATCAAAGGAAACAATAATAATAATCACATTTAGCAACATTTTGATGACCTAAACAATAACCCTGGCTATTTTTTATTCTTCTCTGACAAGCCTAATTTACACACATAAAGGAATAATTACACATAAATACGATTGTACAGCTAAGTGAATTAATTCGCCGCCGAAAAGAGACTCTTCACTGAACGTTTTCTTTTTATATTAATGTCACACAAAATCGAAGATCTACAGGCGGAAATCAACAATTTGACAGAAGAGGCTAACAGAGTAGGGAAGATTTCAAGTGAACATAAAGAAAACAGAAGCGATGAAAATACGCGATAACGAGAAATAACAAGCCAGTCAGGATTGGAAAAAGCAAGACTGGCACTAATTACAGTGTGGAAATCTGCTGCAATCAGATCCAAACTAATGTCAGTTCTTCTACATGAATCATAAACTTGGTATTTCACATGAAGCATTCGCGACAGGCTGTTGCTGACTTTCATCGTCAGCTTCCTTCAATGACTCGATACCCAAGATTAGGTGGCCTAAAGGTGTGTAAAAAAGTGGAGTTAGAAGACGCTGAGAAGAACGTTGAATGGCATTGTGGGCCAATCAGGCCCTCGAGTAGAGCCCGAATGGGAAATGAGTTAAGGCGTGAGTTTGAAAGTGACATGGAGGAAGTCGTGTAAGTAGAAATTATTTCTTTCTATGGTTTCATCGCTTATGTGGATTGGATATACACTGAAGAGACTTTCAAATGACATCATATTTCAGGCTCTTGAGTAGAACCTTAAATCTCCTTGTGTGACACGCTGGAGATTAGATTGAGGAGAAATAAAGGGTTGGTGGTAATCATGATGAAGACAGCTGAAAAGGATAAACAAAGAATCGAGTGTGGTGATTCCACACAGTACTTCTCGTAGAAGTATGAAATTTTCAGCATGTGATATCGGTAGCCCAAATTTTGCAGGCCGATCATTGATATCAGGTGTGCGTCGGTAAGGGATCGAAACCGGGACCATGCGAATAGTCAGCGAGAGTCTTAACCGCGGTGCTACCCATTTAAAACTCAAGGAAGGAATACAAATAATAATAATTAGTTATTATCGATAAATGGTTACTATAGTAACTAAGTTGAAGATAAAACAACACCAACAAAACAAAAATATCTGAATTCGCCTTCAATATGATAGTGGAACTGCTAATAATTTCTATGAAATATTTCGCAATTTTATGCCAAATATCTTTTATTTTTTTAGAGAAGAGAAAGAAATTAGAATTCAATTCATGTTTGTCTTCTTGTTATTATAATTCACATACTCAATCATGTGATGCATTGAATCCTTGAACATTGACGTAAAACGGTAAGCTGATAATATTAAAACAAAATTAACTAGCTAACTAACTAACTAACTAACTCACCAAATTTAGAAACTATCACTTATAGATTTATCAAAATACGCTAAATAAATGCATGAATGCAACTAGATATATACGTAATAATAACTGTTTTATCAAGAGTAATTAATAAGCACCTTAGGGTTTTGAAGCTTGCTTGAGTGATTTTAAAAGTAATCAATATTTATCGAGTAGAATTAATGCAAGAGAATATTTTTTACATTGGCAGTTTGAGAACTGTACACATAGTTTTAAGTGTGTGTGGGGGGAAAATTTCGGGACAGTTGACTACGGAAACGGGAGGGATTTGAAAGAGGTTACTTCATTCACTTATCTAGGTAGGGAGCATTGTCTCAACTACACGAGGAACGGACAAGGATGTCAAATCGAGAATCTGGATAGCGAGAAACATATTCATCAACCTGAAACCAATCTGGAAATCTTCGTCACTCAACTCAGCATCAACAACAAAGTTCGGAATTTCAATACAAACATCAAGTCAGTATCTTCTATACGGACGGATCAGAAACTTGGCGGGTCACAAAGAATATTTCCAACAGCCTGTTGCAGACCTTTATCAACAGCTGTCTTCGCTCTGTACTGAAGATCACATGGCCACCAGAAAGAATCGCTCAACAAATATGCAGGAGAAAGTGGAGATGGATTGGACACTAGCTGAGGAGGCCTCCACTGGGTGACATCGCGCGTCAGGCCATAGCTTGAGTGGAAGCCGAAAGGGAAGCGGCGAGTGGGACGTCAGTGCAAGGTTGACATGGAGGAGATCGTGTGAAGAGGAGTTGAAACAGTATGGATTAACATGGATGCAGGTGAAAAGTACAGCAGAAGACAGAATCAAGTGGAGACGTGCAGTTGAAGCCCTATGTTCCACTAGGAACCCAAGGGAACAATAATAATAATGACTATGGAAACTGAAATCCTTTAGATTGTACACAATATTTAATCTGCTTGATAAGAAAAATGGCAAAAAACAAAAGAAGGCAAGAATCACTCCTAATGGTACACATACTACCTCAATACTGGTAGACTAATATGAGTAGTTTTGATTGGACACTAGTCAGTAATTAGTGTAATGTCTGTCTGTGTTTATAGTGTTGTCTGTGCTGGTCACCATGCCACTAGGTAGGTGGCTCACCATCAAGATGTATTGCACTGTTAACTGTTGATTGGTTGATGGTTGGAGGCAATCGGCAGGAAGACTTGCCTGACCTAGGTTTTGTGCTAGTTGGCACTCACCAGTCAGTCAGCAAGGTGGTGTATCTGCAGTCTTGAAGGAACAAATCATGTCCCTTCTGAGGTTCGAACCCGCATCACCCAGTGAGTACTGCAGTCACAGACGTTACCGCTGAGCTAGCAAACTTGACTGAAAGAATTCACTCTGCACCAAATAATGGACTAGACACATTACACTAGTCACCGACTAGAGCCACAACAGAAATATCTGATACAATCCTGCAGGAGGTAAGTCATCAGCCCGAATAGCTCAGTGGTGACGTCTGTGACTGCAGTACTCACTGGGTGACGCGGGTTCGTATCTCAGAAGGGACATGAGTTCTTACACGGTTGCAGATACGCCTTGCTGACCGACTTGTGATTGCCAACTAGCCCGAAACCTATGTCAGGCAAGACTTCCTGATGATTGCCTCCAGCCGTCTAATATGATTAGTGTACATGTCAACGTGTCAGCAAAGAACCTATCGATCAATAAATAAATACACAGAAGGACATGGAGATGGATTAAACATACGGTCAAGAAACCATGGAGTGACACCATGCGTCACGCCTTCTAATGGTACCTAAGTGGAAAACAACGATTTGAGCATGGGTTCGAGAGTAATACAGAGGAGATTTCATAATAACAGATTGGAAGTTTTTCGGCAATCATGGAGCCACTCATAAAGCATTTCAGCGAATAGGGGTGAAATGGAAATATAGCGAAAATATTCATTTAGACATCCAGAAACAAACAAGATAATTGAGCAAAGAATATCCTTTCCGATAATTTCCTCTTCTGGCTATGCAATTATATATATAGAATATGCTAGAATAATAGTCGAGATGGTAGCATAAAAAGAAATTTGCATAGAAAAAGCACTTGGACAGGACAATATGCACACTTTCACAGCTTCGTTCCTATCAATTACAAAAGAAATTTAGTAAAGACCCTCAGCCACACAGAGTTAGAGCTATATGCTCAGAAGAAGTAAATGAAGATGAATTAAGCATTGCATATGATGCTTTGATCGAAAATAGCTATCCAGACAAATTTATCAAGAAACACGTGACAAAGAAAGCGGAAAAGCACTACTCACTGTCTGTAAACAAGAAGCCACTTTATATACGACTACAATTCATGGGCGATATACCAAGCGAGATAATTACGAAGAAATTAAGAAAATCAGTTCAAAGAACTTTTAATGCTGGCGAACTAGTATTATTCTCTACACGACCGATGGTACTACCTCGACTGAAAGATGAAGTACCTAGACTAGCCATTTCAAATTGTATCTATCAATTCAATAGCGCTTGTGGAGCGAGTTATGTTGGCCGTTGTTCTAGGAACTTGACTTTTCTTGCTCGAGAACATATCCCACTATGGCTAAGTAAAGGTGTAGTTAAAACTATTAACAGCTCGATATTAGACCTTCTGGTGCAAACCGGCCACAAAGTCAGTCAGCGTTGAAGAATCCTTCTCTGTAATATACCGGGTGCCTAACAAATTACCAAAATCATCGAAGCACCGCATGCTTCAAACAGCAGAGGCTATTGCAATTCGCCTCAAAAAACCAGTGCTCTGTGTTCAAAAGAAACAAGTCCAGCCCCTACTACTGCCCTGGCCCTCAGTAGAAACTATAAACTCATGAATTTGTACTATTATCTAACATAATTCTTCTGACATTCAGTTTATTTTATGTTGATGCTGTTCAGCTGTAATTTATCAATATTATTGATTTGATGTAATTTAAACATTAATGTCGTTCATAAGACTAATTCATTCATTCAATAATGTATATATAACTGTAGAACCTGATGATGAATTTATCGAAAAGAGTACTCTTTGTTCCGTGTCCATTCTTTTGAAAATATTAGTGTTTTTAAATAATATCGATTTGTAAAGTAAGATCTGTGGAAATACAGTTCATTAAAGATGCTTAAATTATAATAATAATAAATATATAATAGCAAATAGAATATCAAATAAAATTAAGGAAATTTCTACAAAAAGTTGAGGATCATTCAAACCAAGATGGCCAAGGTAATGATAATGTCTGAACTAGCTTCTTTTGGACGCATAAATTAGGTTTCCTAATGTGGATCTCAGCAGCCAGCCTCACCAATTTATGAGTCGAAAAGAAGCTAGTTCAGATATTTTCTTTACCTTGGCCATCTTGGTTTGAATGATCCTCAACGTTTTGTAGAAATTTTCTTAATTTTATTTGATATTCTATTTGCGATTATATTTTTATTATTATTATAATTTAAGCATCTTTAGTGAACTGTAATTCCATTGTGATTTTACCTTACAAATTGATATTATTTAAAAAAAGCTAATATTGTTATTGACTACTATTCAAGCATGTTCTTTTATATATACATAATTGCAGAGCCAGAAGAGGAAATTATCGGAAAGGATATTTTTTGCTCAATTATTTTATGTTTTTATTGATGTCTGAAATGGAAATGTTGAAGTTCTACTTTTCAGTCAGAACCCATGGGAACAATAATGGCGATTACGATAATAATAATAATATTGCTCTGTCTCAAGACACGAATAAATCGCTAATGAATCACCGGTGGTTCCCAATGTTCTACAAATGACATTCATCCTTTGCCCACATTTACTATCATATAAGTCTTATCTTCAAAAAAACCGACATGACGAATGCGACGACATCGTCACAACTACAGGCAGTACAGATGAAGACACCAGAGACAAGATTGGCAAAATTAGACAAACATTTAATATTCAGGTATTGGTTTTGTTGGGATTTTGTTTGATTGGATGGAGGATTTCATCATGAAAAGCTGACATCAGTAAGAGAACCATTGTAAAATCCTCAGGGAGTATTGGAGAGCTGTTTCGTCCTAGTTTGGGACTCTTCATCAGTACGCGCCCACCCAGAAGGTCCTGGATTCGAACTCTGGCGGTGGGTGGACACTGTGAAGAATCCCAATCTAGGACGAAACAGCCGTCCAGTACTCCCTGAAGGTTTTCCAGTGGTTCTTTAACTGATGTCAGCTTTTCATGATGAAATCCTCCATCCAATCAGACATTTAGGAATCTGAAATCAGTCTACAGATCTGTTGCATTCAGTATAAAGTTCAATACTTAGATTTTCAACGCTAATCTGAAGTCATACAGTATTTCCAAATATGGTTTACAGACACAGCACATCATGGGTAACATTTACAACAGACTGCTGCAAATTTTCTTCAACAGCTGCTGCCTTCACTCCATACTGAAGATCAGATGGCCAGCTTACCAGAAAGAATTGTAACGACAGAAGACAAGGACCAGGCAACAGATCGTTTATTCAGAAAATCAACAGATATTTATTGATTTTTATGTACATTATTATTAGCGTTATTGTTAGCAGAGAAACAGCGTCTTCTGATTGGTTGTTTTCTTGCTGAAGTTTAATCTGTCATCTCTCTTTGTGGCCGTTTTTTATAGACAGTCCGTTGATATATCTGCTAACCATATCCGCCCACGCTAAGTCTGCTGTGATTGGTTGTTGAGCTCCTCAAGGTTAGGCTTTGTTCTTGCTCTATCTCGTGATCCCGATTCGGGACGTAAAGACTGACGTTTTGGCTAGCAAACAGCTCTCACCACAGAATAATCAACAAGGAACTCTAACGACAAATCAACCAATAAGGAACCTAGCGTATAACAAATATTCGGAAAGGAATGGAGACGGATTAGACATACGCTGGAGAGACCATTGATCGACATAACTAGCCAGTGAAAAAAAACAGAATTGGAAACGGCAATATTGGATTAGGTCCGAACGTGTGAAAAGAAGGTGAAAGCCAGCTAAAGAGAATTCAGTGGAAATTTTGAAGCCTCATGTTTCAACAGGAACCCAAAGGAAAATTATAATACTTTTTTATAAATTTCGTGTTTACATATTCGAACTTACTTTTTGAAAGTAGTGTTGCCTCAGCATTTGACTCCGGAGGTGTTGACTGACTATTTTTCTGTTGATTACTTAGAAGCTTAGAAAAAGAGAAATAAAAAGATGATGAAAATTTCATTAAAAATTTGCTGCAGTCACATTTTTATTTCATTTTTTAATTGAAAAGCAATTCAGTAAGGAAGATTTCACCTGGGGATTGTTGTATGTAAAGTGAATATTGAAAGACACTGGCAATGAAGGTCCTTTCTAAAAAGCTTATTAAGCCATACAGATTAATATGCAAGTATTGGTTTTGTAGGGAATTTTGTTTGATTGGTTGAAGGATTTTATTCCATTATGGATAAGATTTTAATTTGATAAATCACACAGTGTTGTTATACAGTAATATTAACTGATGACCACGTTTCGAGCACCAACTATTGTCACTCATAATCATATCAAGGCATTACTCACACAACTTTTTTCCTTCATTTATATACATGTGTGGAATTGACTAGATATTTGAATAAAAATCAATATGGGATAATGTACATTCAGAAATGATATTAGTGTTATCAATCAGGTGCAATCAGATAGGAAATAAGACGAGTGTTTTTATAGTCAAAATAATTAACTAGTTAGAATGTTGTGATGTGCTTGAATTGAAATAGAATTTTGAGATTATTTATGATCCTCTTCTGATTTGACTGACTGGTGGTAATAATATCTTCCATATTTCTGGTATTTGCATTGAGTCATTTCTGTTGCATGTGTTGGGTGTAGACTCAATGAATGAGGATTCAGTAATCAATCTCTCTCACCACCTACACTTCACGCATTAACACACAACCACACAGTAGGGTGGGAGAGGGTTAAAACTCTAAAAAGTAATATAGGTAGGTGGAGAAAGATAGAGATTGATTACTGAATCCTCATTCATTGAGTCTACACCCAACACATACAACAGAAGTGCCCCAATGTAAATATCATAGGTATGGAAGATATTATTACCACCAGTCAGTCAAATCAGAAGAGGATCATAAATAATCTCAAAATTCTATTTCAATTCAAGCACATCACAACATTCTAACTAGTTAATTATTTTGACTATAAAAACACTCGTCTTATTTCCTATCTGATTGCACCTGATTGATAACACTAATATCATTTCTGAATGTACATTATCCCATATTGATTTTTATTCAAATATCTAGTCAATTCCACACATGTATATAAATGAAGGAAAAAAGTTGTGTGAGTAATGCCCTTGATATGATTATGAGTGACAATAGTTGGTGCTCGAAACGTGGTCATCAGTTGATATTACTGTATAACAACACTGTGTGATTTATCAAAATAAAATCTTATCCATAATGGAGTTATACTCTACCGCAGTGCCCAAGTTTTGTACTTATATTAAGGATTTCATCATGAGCTGACAGCGGTTAGAGTACTATTGGAAAATCACCTGCAAATAGTGGACAGTTAAGTTTCATCAGCCTACTTTGGGACTCTTCGGTAGTACGCACCCACACTGCGGGGTTCGATCCCAGGATCTTCCGGTTACAAGGCGAGTGAGCTCGTAGACCCTATTCAAGCAGTTACCTGCGATTCTAGTGGGAAGCCATGACCAATAGGGTACAGCAGGTTGAATTTGAGACAGTAACTCACCGAAGAAGACATTTTGAAGTGGTAACGGTAGGTCATGAATTGTAAGAAGTAAGAATTCATGGGCTGGCCATTGGATCGGGTCCTGGTGGCCTAGTGGTCTACAAGCTCACTCGCCTTGTAACCGGAAGATCGTGGGTTCTAGCCTTGGCGGTGGGTGCGTACTACTGAGGCGTCTCAAGGTAAGCTGATGAAACACAGCTGTTCAGTACTCCCAGATGGTTTCCCAATGGTTATCTAACTTATGTCAACTTATCATGATGAAATCCTTCAACCAATCAAATACAGATTAATAAAATATATCTGTAGTGAACTACTAAAGTGGCGTAATTCTGCTGTCTGAGCTGTGGCCGGTTCCCATAATCACGACGCTTGTGTGACTGTCTGTCTAGACAACATAATCAATGCAGACGACAGTTTCAAGTCGGCTTTTGCAATCCTTCATAAATTTATTAGCCATCTCTCCTGATCATCTGTTCTGGGGGAATTTTTCCTTCTCTTATCCACTTGCATAGGTGATAATTATTTAGTTGACCTGGTGACGGGCCTTTTGTCTTTATGGTTGTATTTGATAATTTTAGTCCAATTTGGTTGAATCCAGAATGCACATTGTGTCCTATTTGGGAGTTATCAGACCTGATTTATGTCAATATGTCTGTAGATTTCAGTTTCGGGTAAAAGGTCAACTGTCGAGTCAAGAAAATAATCAATACCATTACAAGGTGGTCAATGGGATAACAAAATCCTGGGAAATAACGAATGACCAAGACAGACGGCTAATAAGCTTATGAAGAATTGTAACAGCTTGATCCATATTAAGGTCTGAAGACAATGAAAGTTTTCAGGGATTAAAGCTCTTTAATATTTGAAAGGATTGTTAGGGAGGAAGGAGGTGATTGCACAATCGGCTAATTTAAATGCCTTTTTCCAGCTAATAACAACCATACGATCACGAGGAAAAGAAATAAACTTCAACATTTAACAGCAGTGCACAGCATTTATGGTAATCTTTTGTATTATTGATGAAAACAGCTGTTAGTGATGCCTTAAAGGAACCAATCAACAACAGATTAACTTTCTACACTCTTGTTCAGTGGTCAAGTTTACAAAAGTCTGTGAATGGCCTTCTTCAGCAGTATACACCAGCAAAAGAACCATGGAGAAGTGAAGGGCAGTTTTCTTTTACGGGTGAACCATTCAGCAGCTCGGTATTTTGGACCAACATGAGATTTACCCCCCTTCCCAAATCAGGGTCATGGGGAAAAACAAGAACCAAGCTCAACCTTGATGAAATCGCCAACCAATCACAGCAGATTTAGCGTGGGCAGATACGATTCGCAGATATATAACCGGACTGCCTAAGAAATGGTCACGAATAGACGACAGAATAACCTTGAGAAAGAAAACAACCAATCAGAAGACGCTGTTTCTCTGCTAATAATAACGAATAATAATGTAAGTATGAGAAACAAACGAAAGCTTATGGGTGGTCGTTGAGCCAAAGAGCAAAGTGAAACACCAATGTTCTGCTGATACCCTACTTTTCACTATGAATCCAAGGGATGAATAGTTAATAATAATAATAAAGGGGATAAAGAAATAAAATGATTCATATGCCCAGAACATAAATATGTATATATGAGCAATAAATCAATGAAATACCTCTAACTGACGAAGTTCCTCTTCTAATTCCTCTTCAGTAACCCGAAATTCACCATCCTCGTAATAACTGTCAGCTTTATACGAAAACCTATCAGATTAGATTTTGAAAAAGAAGTATAAATTGAGAAATAATATATTTCAAATATTTTAAAATATGTGTAAAATTTACAAATTCCAGCAGTATGTATGCTATATTAGCGCTGCGAATAGATTTTGTTTGATCTTTACTTAATCACTATGCAGAAATTCGACGAGAAACACGCCTAATTGTACAGCCTATGTAACTGGCTTCACAGGAGTCGTTAAATTGATAGATACATGTGGAAGATCGTGGAAAACACCCAAATGGACATCAGGAAGAAGAGAACACAAAGTTCAGTAAAGATATCTTTTAGGCGATTTCATCTTCAAAGGCTGTACAATCGCATTTAAATACATAATTTTACATGTGAACAATTTCTGTTTGATTCTACATAATTACGATGGCGAATAAAAGGTGATAATTATTTTCAACTAGATATACTAATTTGGAAACTACTCGAGTACTACGGGGTATCTCAGATATTCATCAACCTTATTCAACAGCTGTACGACAACGGCACATGTCAAGTGATCCACAACGGAAAACACAGCGAAGCGTTTGGAGTAAACCCAGGAGTCAGACAAGGGTGCTTATTATCACCAATGATATTCCTAACTGTGGTGGACTGGATTATGAGTCAGACAATGGGAAACGAGAAGACAGGGATATCCTGGACCGACGTGAAGAATCTAGAAGACCTGGATTTCGCGCGTGGATGATTTATGTTTCATGTCACACAAGATCGAAGAATTACAAGCAAAAACCGACAAACTGGTCGAAGAAGCAGCAAAGACAGGACTCCAGGTGAACATAGATGAGACGGAGGTTATGAAAATAACCAATCAACAACAACATCAACAGCAGCAACATCCAGCGCCAATCACCATCAACGGCAGGGATTTGAAAGAGGTTACTTCATTCACTTATCTAGGGAGCATCGTCTCAACCACACGAGGAACGGACGAGGATGTCAAATTGAGAATCGGGAAGGCGAGAAATACATTCATCAACCTGAAACCAATCTGGAAATCTTCGTCACTCAACTCAGCATCAACAACAAAATGATTCGGATTTTCAATACAAACGTCGAGTCAGTCACTTCTTCTTTACCGACCAGAAACTTGGCGGCGGGTCACAAAGAATATTTCCAACAGCCTGTTGCAGACCTTCATCAACAGCTGTCTTCGCTGGCTCTATACTGAAGATCAGATGATCGGAAAGAACAAGAACCAATAAGAAACTATGGGAACGAACAAAACAAGAGCCGATCGCTCAACAAATATGCAGGAGAAAGTGGAGATGGAATGGACACTCGCTGAGGAGGCCGCTGGGTGACATCGCGCGTCAGGCCATTGCTCGAGTGGAACCCGAAAGAGAAGCGGCGAGTAGGACGTCGAAGAGTGACATGGAGGAGAGTTTGAAGAGGAAATGAAACAGTATGGACTAACATGGATGCAAGTGAAAAGTACAGCAGAAGACGGAAGCAAGTGGAGACGTGCAGTTGAAGCCCTATGTTCCACTACGAACCCAAGGAAACAATAATAATAATTGTTTACGAGAGGCTTAGAAAAAAATTAAACAGGATTAGAACGGATAACATACGGAAAAGGCGAAATTCGGCGATTTATCTTTGACTCCCCAACGCAGAAGAGGAGTGGTTTTAAAGATACAGCTTAATTCAGCAGCAGAGAATGCCCCTTTTACCGCATTTCTAAGGCGCTGTGTTAATATCTCACTGGTGTTGTTTCCTAGGAACTGCATCTGTAAGAATAAGGCCTTTTTAGGAACTGTTGGTACCCTGGGCTGCTTTGATTTTGATTCATATTCTTATCAATAATCATTTTCACTCAGCAACCGTTTAATTTTATTAATTTCCTCATCAAGTCATTCTCTGGGCAGATTACTCTCTTGCTCTGTGGCGGACCAGGCACTTTATCAGATGGCGTTTGTACTTCAAGGGCACGAAGCTGAAAAAGATGAGTATACTGACCCCTATACACTTCTTCTTATTGTGCCATCCCCTTTCCTGGTCATACGGACGTCTAGAAATGAAATACTAGAGTCTTTTTCTTTCTCAATAGTAAAATTTAATGCAGGATGAACCTCCTTAAATTTATCCAGGATGTTCTTTGTTTCCTTCTCATTTTTCACAATCAAAAATGTATCGACCATGTACCGACAATAGAATTCAAGTTCATCAGTGACATCCTTCAAAGACCCATTTTCTAGTTTCGCAAGGAAAATGTCAGCTAGAATGAGTCCTAGCTGTGACTCCATTGCCACACCGTCGATTTCCCTGTATAGTTTCTTATTCAATAAAAAGTGGACATTCATTATGCATTTCAAGAGAAGCTCTTTCGTAAAAGATAATTGTGGATACAGAACACAAGATTGAAGTTAACCATGCTTTCACGGTCTATTACCGCATACCCGCAAATTTCGATTTCGCCCTGAGAGTTTGACTACCATATATTCTTTATTAATTTGTAAAATTAGACGACACGTCATCCAGTAGAACAGTACTATTTACTGGATCAAAAGTTTCGAACGCAATTTATTGCTCATAATTTTATCGGTTGTACCTCCGAAACTTCCGTTTTATAGTTTTCTTTATTCCTTCCTATTCCTTGTAGGGGAAGTAGAATTTTCCAAATGTCCAGGTGGACAGGTGCAGAATTATTTCTATTGCACATATACTTTCACTTGATGTGATAGACAAATAGTCAGTTATCACTCTCTCCTTGCAGCCTTCGCTTTTTTTAAGACTGTCACCACAACCCATCATATTGCATGACTAACTTACTTTGTACAGATGTGCAGCAGATCAAGTTACCACACACACCCTCCTTGTATTCCACAAAGCAAGAGAAGACAGTGAAGAGAGATTGAAAACAGAGATAATAAGCAGAAGTTTGAATGGGGGAAAAGAAGGGTAATAGGATAGAACAATAGAATTTTATTGCATATTATAGATCGCAAAGGGTGAATGCATAGGCGACAGCTATTGAGAACGATTTTGAGCCATTTCGAGAATTTTCTCAAGCCGCCATTGGTTTTCTCGCCATCCCAAAAACCCCTATCAGTCATGAGGTCTACACCTCCCTAAGTAACTTAAAGTAACTGTTTTGAATGTGCAAGTATATGCAATACAATAAGTGACCTATTTTGTAGACTTCGTATCTTATTCAGGTCAAATAATCTAGATTTTGCTGCTAGGTTTTTGTGCTCCGCTAGTCTGACTGACTGCACCTGTTTTACTACTTCGACCTATGTATTTGATCTGATAACCATTCAAGCAGGGTGCCAGATAAACTAAATTCTTCTGTTTAATAGGCTTCATGAGATCCTCTGTACATAAATGTGTTTGTAGGTGTCAATGTCGCCTTTATTCCTGCATTGTTAGGAATTCTCCGTAAGGTTTCCGAGCTTCCTTCTGTGTATGAAAGTACTACTAATGATGAAAAAGATGATAACAAAAAGCAACAAGTTAGCAGAAGAAGCATCAAAGATAGGACTTCAGGTGAACACAGAGAAAACAGAGGTGATGAAAATTCCTGGGCAACACCACCAACAGCAACAACAACAGACAACAATCAGCATAAATGGGAGGAACCTGAAAGAAGCAACCTCTTTTACCTACCTGGAAAGCAACGTTTCAACTACAGGTGGAACTGACGAGGATATCAAAGCAAGAATCCGAAAAGCAAGACAAGCTTTCACTACTCTCAAGTCTGTGTGGAGGTCATCGGCACTCAGCATCAAAAATAAGATACAGATTTTCAACTCCAATGTGCTACTATACGGATCAGAGACTTGCACTGCGCGTCATGAAGAGCATCTCGAACAAACTACAGACCTTCATTAACAGTTGTCTTCGCTCAATACTCAAGATCAGATGGCCGGCCAGAAAGGATCAGCAACAGAGATCTCTGGGAGCGAACCAACCAGGAACCGATTGTGAAACAAATAGGTAGGATGAAATGGAGATGGATTGGCCATACTCTGACAAAACAAACCATCAAGTGACATCACTAGACAAGCCATTGCTCGAGTGGAACCCGACAGAATGGGAAGTGGCGAGTTGGTCGTCAGTGCGAGGGTGACTTGGAGGAGGTCATATGAAGAGGAGATGAAAGCGTGTGGGCAGACTGGGAGCCAGGTGAAGACTCTAGCAGAGAACCAAACGCAATGGAGACGCGCGGCTGAAGCCCTATGTTCCTCTAGGAATTAAAGGAAACAATAATAAATAATAATAATTTTAATGATGATTTGATTTTCTTACTGTTGATGTTGTCTTTATTCTGAATATAATTGTAATTATTATTACTATTATACAACCAGTATTACTACCATCATTGCTATTATTAATTTTATTTTTACGTTTTCCTACATACTTCCTGATTAATTTGTCAGGGTAATTATTAAGTTTCAGAGCTTCTCTTATATGCCTCATTTCCTCCCTTAGACTTTCCTTGTTACTACTTAGTTTTTCTGTCCTATTACACTTGAACATGATGAACTCTTGAAACCAATGGAATTCCTGCACACCAACACTCAAATATCTCAATCTGATGCTCACTATTGGTTGGCCCTGTTCAGGTAAGTAGTTACCTTGAGTTCTAGTGGGAAGTCGTGACCAGTGGGATACAGCTGGTCTGGTATGACGACAAATACTCGCCAGAGATGACATTCGCTAGTGGTGACACAACAACTTGAACAGGCAAAAATTAGAATTAATGAGCTGAGCGTTTGGTCAGGTCCTACTGGCCTAATGATCTTTTGGCCTAAAGTTCCTGGATTCGAACTCTGCCAGTGGGTGAGTTCTGATGAAGAGTCCCAAACTAAGCCGACGAAACTGCTGTCCAGTACTCCAGTGGTGTTTTAATCGATGTCAGTTCATGACGAAATCCTGAAATAAACTTGAACACTCCATTAATCCTATTCTAACTGGCATAGGCTGGGATGAACCAAATGCAGAGGTTTTCTGTAAACACTAGTGTTCAACAACTTACCATCTTGTTACCAATTTTCTGATACAATCTGATATTGGAAGCCCACCTCTTCATGAATTTTTACAACCCATTAGTGAATTGAACTGCCTCTATCTCTGAGTTGATGTGCTCAAAGTAAGCCATACAAGAGAAACCTTGACACTAAATAATCACCTCGACAAATTAATCAAGAAGTATATAGGAGGTGGTAGGAATAAATTTAAAAACAAAATTATTAACATTACTGAGGACAAGATGTGTATCAAATATACACAGAAAGCCAATAACTCCAACAATTCTTTTCTATTCCTTTACGTTCCTAGTGGAACATAAAGAAGGCTTCAAGCTAGAGCTTTCAAGTTTCGGTAGCAGTGGCGTTTACTTTTACGGAATAGGGTGGTTGCTAGTCTCATGCCCAACCTTCCCTCTTTACCAGTCTTATTACTGGCTTAGTGAGATTTGGGAGTGCCTCGACTGTGGATTGAACACTAGACCACAAACATGGTTTGCGGGCATTCTACCGCTAAGCCGCTAACGCACTAACTTTAGCGATAGGAAACTTAAAATATCAGTGATGATTCAGTACAAAGAGACTACCTCTGAAACCTTACATAGAATCTGTAGCAAAGCAGGAATAAAGGCGCCAGTCAAGCCGACAAATGCATTTGGATCCTGTAAAGTTTAGTTTATCTATTACTACGCTTGCTATGAGTATCAGGTCAAATACACAGGTCAGTCAGATTAGCGGAGCTTAAAAACCTAGCAAAACCTGGAATAGCTGACGCTAAGAAGATTTTAAAATATCTAGAAATAAGTTGAGCTAAAGCACTACAAGGACTCTGCAAGAACTGGCGAGGAATCATGCTCCTGTCGACGCCAACTAAAATCCTGAGTCGCATCATCCTGGAGAGAATAAAGGACGCACTGTATTCAGAACTCCGACCAGAACAAGCTGGATTCAGGAAAGGCAAATCATGCTCTGACCAAATTGCAACTCGACGCATCATCATCACAGAACAAAGCATGGAATGGCAATCAAACCTCTACCTCAACTTTATAGACCTTGAGAAGGCTTTCGATAGCGTTGACCGTGAAGTAATTTGGAAACTAATCAAGTACTACGGCGTACCTCAAATATTCATCAACCTTATTCAACAGCTGTACGACAACGGCACATGTCAAGTGATCCACAACGAAAAACTCAGCGAGGCGTTTGGAGTAAACACAGAAGTCAGACAAGGGTGCTTATTATCACCAACTAAGTATTCGTAATTGTGGTGGACTGGATTATGCGTCAGACAGTGGGAAACGAGAAGACAGAGATATCCTGGACCGACGTGAAGAATCTAGAAGACCTGGATTTTGCGGATGATTTATGTTTGAAGTCACACAAAATCGAAGACTTACAAGCGAAAACCGACAAAATGGTCGAAGAAGCAGCAAACACAGGACTCCAGGTGAATATAGACAAGACAGAGGTTATGAAAATAACCAACCAACAACAACAGCAGCAACATCCAGCGCCAATCACCATCAACGGGAGGGATTTGAAAGAGGTTACTTCATTCACTTATCTAGGGAGCATTGTCTCAACTACAGGAGGAACGGACGAGGATGTCAAATCGAGAATCGGGAAGGCGAGAAATACATTCATCAACCTGAAACCAATCTGGAAATCTTCGTCACTCAGCTTGCATCAACAACAAATGATTCGGATTTGCAACACAAACGTCAAGTCAGTCAGTTCTTCTATACGGATTGATCAGAAACTTGGTGGGTCACAAAGAATATTTCCAACAGCCTGTTGCAGAACTTTATCAACAACAGCTGTCTTCGTTCTATACTGAAGATCAGATGGCCGGAAAGAATCACCAACACGAAACTATGGGAACAAACAAAACAAGAACCAATCGCCCAACAACAAATATGCAGGGGAAAGTGGAGGTGGATTGGACACTCGCTGAGGAGGCCACTGGGTAACATCGCGCATCAGGCCATCGCTCGAGTGGAACCCGAAAAGGAAGCGGCGAGTGGGACGTCCAAGTGTGACATGGAGGAGATCGTGTGAAGAAGTATTGAAACAGTATGGACTAACATGGATGCAAGTGAAAAGTACAGCAGAAGACAGAATCAAGTGGAGACGTGTATTTGAAGCTCTATGTTCCACTAGAAACCCAAGGGAAAAATAATAATAATTACTACGCCTGCTAAGATTATTATTATCACTGTCAACCGGAGAAATTTGAAAGAGGTTACTTCCTGGCTTCACTTGTCTAGGAAGCATCTTGTCATCCACAGGCGGAATGGATGAAGATGTCAGAATCGGAAAGGCAAAACAGATTTTCATCAGTCTGAAATCGATTTGGGAAATCTTCTGCACTCAGCCAGCAGAATAAAGAACAAGATTCGGATTTTCAACATCAACGTCAAGTCAGTCTGTTCTTCTCTGTGGGTCAAAAAGTTGCACTACGTGTTACGAAAGGGCCTTCCAATAAGTTACACACTTTCATCAACATATGTTTCCTTCGCTGGCCCAATACTGAAGATCAAATGGCCAGACGGCCAAAAAGAATTAGCAATAAGAAACTCTGGCAACAAACTGAACAAGAGCCTATCGGTCAACAAATATGTCGAAGAAAATGAAGATGGAATGGACGTACGTTCAGAAGGCCGTTGAGTGACATCGGGCGCAATGAAGGCCGTCAGCCGAGTGGAATTCCAATAGGAAGCGACGAGTGGGTCTTCAGTGAGAGGGTGTCATTGAGGAGAAAGTGTGGGGAGGTGGAGATGAGAGATTTTGGTCACTCGTGGAGCTAGGTGAAGAGGATAGCAGAAATTAGAACGAAGTGAAGATGTGTTGCTGAAGCCCTATGTTCCTCTAGGAACTAAAAGATCCAAAGAGGGGACAGCCTTAAAATCTGATATAACTAGGTAGAGGGAGAGACTAATGACTTATGCTCCATTTATCGAATCAACTGAAAATTTATTCAGTAAGAATAATTTAGCCACTGTCCTGATTATGAGGAAAGTTCTACTAACTCTACACCAGATGGGAAGCAAGAATGATCGACTTGCCAGATTGTGTAGTCATACTTGACGATATGACGATGAACAATTGTCTTTGAAACTTTTTCCTCTAGTAAATAATACTGTTCCACACCCTGTGTTTATACATATATATATATATATTTCTGCCAATTCACGACATAGCGCGACCATTTCGCAATGTCTTCTGCGATGAGTTACTGCCTCATCTTCAACCTGCTGTACCCTACTGGTCACGGCTTCCCACTAGAACCCCAGGTCAACTACCTGAATACGGCCAGTCGATAGTGAGCATCAGATTAATTTTCAAGTATTGGTTATGTAGGGATTTTTGTTTGATTGCATGGAGGATTTCATCATGAGCTGACATCGGTTAGAGAACCATTGGAAAACCAGCTGGGAGTACTGGACAGCTGTTTTGTCCTAGTTTTGGATTCTTCATCAGTACGCACGCACCGCCAGGGTTCGAACCTAGGACCTTCTGGTTACAAGGCGAGCTCGTAGACCATTGAGCCACTGGGACCCGATCAAATGGCCATCCCCTTGAATTCTTACTTCTGCCAATTCGCGACATAGCTCGCCTTGTAACCAGAAGGTCCTGGGATTGAACCCCGCAGTGTGGGTGCGTACTGGACGAAACAGCTGTCCAGTACTCCCAGCTGGTTTTCCAGTGGTTCTCTAACTGATGTCAGCTCATGATGAAATCCTCCATGCAATCAAACAAAAATCCCTACAAAACCAATACTTGAATATATACATATATATCCAATAAAACAACTGATATTCTATTTCAAGCATAACTTACGCCTTTCTCTGCAGATATCTCAACGCTCTCGTACCACCTTTTAATGTCTTTATAATTTCTTCATTAGTCTTTTTATTATTCAACACGTCTAAATTTTCATCCATTCTGCATAACTCTCCATCGAATCGTATCATCTCTTCTTCAAGTTGTTTTCTTCGACGCATTGCTTTCAACGATACTATATATATATAAAAATATACATACATAGGTAGATAAGACAAGAAAGTATTGATTAATTGATGACCATGTATACAAACTTACAGGTTCCATTACTTTTAAAACGAACTTTTTTCACTGGTTTTCTTGTTATTTCACTTTTAGCTCGTGTAAGTTGTTTTGTAGGTTTATTTCTCAGGACAACTGGTTGTTCATCGATAGAAGTGTTCAGTGTTTCTTCTGGTTTCGTTTTATGATGGTGTTGATGATGTTGATGATACCATTGTTTTAATTTAAGTAGCTTTGATATAGGATTCATTTATATACTTGTGTATTTATTTATATATATTAGTTGACTTGAAGAATATTTAATATAGTGTGTGCAGGAGGTGAATTACTTTAGATATATCTATGAAAAACTCTTCTGTACAACGGCAGATCAGTATAGTACAAAACGTCTAAGTTGGTTTGTTCCATTTACACATTATCGCAGTTGAATCACTCATTGTCTTAATCATGATTTTGATTGGTTGATAGAAAACTGTCTCCTGATTGGTCAATACAATAATTCATCATTGTGCATGTGTTTGTGAACTCTTTGTGTAAGTGATATATTGTTAAACCTTCATTATTTTTTTTGTTGGAGGGAATATTTTGCTGATATTTGATATCTAAGTATCCATGATCACATTATCAGAGTGAATTCAATGCAAACATATACTGATAGCTTATATATACATGTGGAGTCTGGAACAATATGATTGTACAGTTCAAAATGGAAACATTGTACATAACTTTTGTTTAAAACGTTTTATTTTAAAATTTGCATAACTTTGGAGTGCAATCTAAAATACAGAATGCTGCTTGACGCTTCATCTTCTCACTGGTTCATACTGTCTACTTGCTTCACTACTAACCGTGTTGTAGCCTTTGGATTTTGCAGGAACCTCTCATTCTACAACCGGTGCACAGATTCCACTAGTAGACACGACTCTAGCATTGAACGCTTCTGTGGATTATAGTAATAATTTGTAGTAGTGGATTTTAACTGTATCACCAAGTAACCGTTACGTATTTCTATAACCCGTTAACTGCATTTTTTTGTAGTAAACATTATCTGCTATCTATGCGAGTTATTGATTCAAATAGCATGAACATTGGCTTACCAACTGAACATCTTAAACAACTATTATTGAGATGCACACTGAATGTGCAATTTAGATTTAATAATGTCATCTACAATCAAAGGGATGGAGTAGCCATGGGGTCTCCTTTAGGACCGCTCTTAGCGGACGTCTTTATGGCAAGCTTAGAGAATGGCCCGTTAAAGGAAACCATCGATAGTTTGTTTATGTATAAAAGATATATAGATGATACCTTCATTGTATTTGATGAAAACTCTTCAACTGCCGAACTTCTTGGAATATTTAATGGTTCTCACCCATCTTTGCTTTTCACGGTCGAAGAAGAGTCGAATTCCTCATTTCACTTTCTTGATGTTAAGCTAGATAGAAGAGAGAATGGCACGTTGTTAAGGTCGATTTACCGAAAGCCAACATTCACTGGGCAGTACACTAACTTCAACAGTTGGGTACCTTTAGGGAGAAAGAGAAATCTTATTCATTCCTTATGCTCCAGAATTCGTAAAATCTGCTCTACAGAGACAATCGATAGTGAACTAGATAACCTTCGATCAAATCTCCTTAACAATGGTTATCCTACAAGGTTTATCGAACGTAACATCAAGAAAGAATCCGCTCCTAGACAAATCTGATATATACACAGGTGACTCATTAATATTCATTATTTATTTCCCACACTTGCATAACCATTGATTTCCCGCATCTGCGTGATTATTGATTTTAATTACTGAATTCCCATGGTTTGTTAATATTTTTAAAATGTGACATTGATTTTCCTAATTGTATGAATACGGAGTTTTTGTTTAACATTTAGACTGCTGTTAGAGACAGTAAAAGCTCTCATATCAACGTCCAGTCTTCTTTCTTTGCCTTGCGTGCCCGGTGGTATTGTTGTTGTTGTTGACGTGCGATTAGGACAGATTAGCCAGCGCATTAGTTAGATTTGCTCGTAGTCTACAAGGTCCTAATATCTCATACATAACAAAATCACAGTGCCAAAGAAAAAACTGTTTATGAGTCCGGCATTCAAAGGTGACACCATTTCTGAATTGATTAAAAATCGTTTGTCTAAATGTATTAAACGCACTTTTCCTGCAGCTGACTTGCAACTAGTTTTTACCAGTCGAAATATGATTAGACAATGCGTCAAGGATAGATTACCGCTTTTGTCCACATCTATGTGTATTTACTCTTTTACCTGCTCTTGTGGAGCTGTTTATATTGGACGTTGTAAGCGTACTCTCCGAAATCGTGTAGCTGAACACTATCCAGTTTAGTTAATGAAAGGCGAACGTAAAACTGCGAAGTCGTCTATTTGTGATCACCTGTTAGAGTCAGGTCATTCAGCCCCACGTGATTCATCTTTCAAAGTTATCTACATGGCAAAATCGAATCGATCCAAAAGTTTACGTTTTCTTCACTTATGCATAGCTGAAGCTTTAGCTATACATGAACAGAAACCTAAATTATGTGTTCAAAAACGTTTTGTCAAACCCCTTTCTTTACCTTGGTCATAGTAATGTTCTTTCTAGTTTTTACTTTATTTTATTTTACCACTTGAATTCTTTCCACTTCACTTCACATCTTCATTCTTATCGTAATCGTACTCCTATTTTTTAAAATTTTTAGACAACACTTGACATTTTTAAAACATTTTTGATTTCAATTCACTTATAAAACAATCTTTAATAATTTTGTAATTTATCCACTTCAACTCTACCCCTTATAACATTTTAATTATCGTTATTCTTATCACATATATATGTATATTGACTGAGCAATTATTTAGTGCCACTTAATAACCTTTTCTGTAATATAAATACGACTGTACAGCTTGAAAATGAAGTCGTTGAAAAGAAATTTCTTCGCTGAACAAAAAAAACTGTGTTTTTACTTATGAATAAATGGGTATTTTTCGTGATATAATATTATTTAACAAACGTGGATTTTTACTGTAATATTTGGTAGCGTTACCTAGCTCGTTATTAAGTCCCCTACACACAGCTCGAATTGGAATTTTTACCACACTTTTCACTGTATGTGATCTTCACACATTTACTCCCCTTTATGAATTTGAATAAGCCAGAACAAGAGTTTAATGGTACCATCAATTATTTCATTGGCTTCTTGTCAGCTGCTTACAGCCTGAATAAATTATTATTATTAAGTTCATGCACAGAAACAATTTTAACATACTTGCAAATTTTACATGATGTCAGTTAACGGCAGGAGATTCCGAACTTAGTGAAAAGTGCTCAGAAAATTAAGCTTAGATAGTTTTGCACACAGGCAGTTCAAGTTTAAACAAAAATAAATTTATGCATACAATGGTAAAAACGAGTTACACAATAAAGACAAGAGGTACTTAAGATGAGGAGTGACTTGATTTAATTTCATGCGATATTGCGCTTACAGTACTTAACGCCTTGACGGAAAAGACCGTACTGAACTGGTCAGTACTTAACGTCAAACAGAAAATCCCGTACTAAACTGCTCAGTACTGAACGTTAATCCAGAAGAAACTGTGGTGAATCGGCAGCACGCAACGTTGTTGAAAATACATTTTCTTTGGAACAATGTAAGCCAGATCAGGGAAGCGAATTTCGGAGCAGCAGTCAGAGAGTCGGCAAGTCCCCGTTTGTATAAATGATCATGTTGATAATCGTTCGTGACCCGGCTCTCATGTCAGTAGTTCGAAATCATCATTATCGCGAGTAACTAGTGCTACTAAGTGCGCTACTAAGGGCGCAGCTAAAAGAGAAACAGCTTCGACAGGAGTTAGAGTTAGAGAAAAAGTTGCTAAAGGCTAGACATGATCCATATGGCTGGCAATAACACTTTTTTCAGCGTTTGTTCTCATGAGATATAGGCTTTTTCGGTAAATGTTCTTTCTATTCTCCCAATGTAACTGCTCCCGCTGATACATGTAATGAGGAATTTTTGCACAAAAGGTGACGTATATTTTCAAGAAAATGCATGGAAACACATTCAACAGGATATCCTTCTCTGACATGACTTAAAAATACGTCCCAGTTACAATGAGGAGTATCAGTTGCTAAGTTAGACTAGTTTCTGTACATGTATTCACCGAGATGACTGAAGATGAGCCATTTCTGTGAATTGTTTATCTCTCTTATTCACTTGTGCAGTCTTCCACAAAGGCCCTGGGTTGAATTACTATGGTTTCTAGTAAGAGGATCGACGACTACTTACCAGGAAAATGTGGATAAGAAAACAAATTAAAATAAATGACATCAACTGTACATCTATCCCTAGGCGTAAGCCTAACCCTAAACTTAACAATAACACTAATTACAACCCTTATGCTAACTGTAAACACTGCTAATTATGTCCCTGATCTTAACCTTAACCCCAATACTTACCTTAACCGTAATCCTTACCCTAACGATCTATTAATACATTGTCCAAACAGTACTTAAAAAAGTGATCTGAGTGAAATTCGCGTTGAATAGCGTTGATATTTCAGCTGTCAAAATGAAAGATGACGTCAGCCAACGACTAACATGCGTTCAAGGTCATTGGAGCGTCCGCACTCCCAGGATGCTGAACTTCACCCAACTAACTTTGTAATCAATAGCTTCTTTTCTCCCAGACTGTATATCATTCCTCTGAGATATTTTCATATCATATGTTGACTTGATCCCTATTACTTGTCTTCATCCCTGTTTAATCTCTAATTTTAGTGCTTTTATTTGTCATTTTGAGATCCACTGATAATGGGTTGTCTTACGATGATGAATTGCCTTATCAGGATCAACCTAAAGAATAGCGACGAAGGAGTGCCAGCCCAGCGCACCGATGACTTTGAATACAATATATTCATTGGACTACAGAGCCTGCTGTCAATACAGCACCAGTATGAAAGCTGTGCACAAAGTGATGTACAAATTCCATCCTGATCACGTTTTCATGTACTGTTTGGACAATGAATCGATAACACGTTAGGGTTAACATTAAGGTTAGGGTTAGGATTGGGTTAGGGGTGCTCTATTATTTATTGATTCTATTTTTCTTGTGAATAAATAAATAGGAGGTGAGTGCTTCGTTGTTCATATAGATGAAACCGTTACAACAGCTGTGACACTTGAAAACTGATACCGTTCATTGCAACTGGGAAGTATTTTTAACCTACGTCAGGCTGAAATATCATCTTTAATGTGTGTCACTATTATTATGTTAATTTTTTTGTAAACAAACAGCTTTCTGATGTTACAGGTGTTCATCATGAGCTGACATCGGTTAGAGAACCATTGGAAAACCAGCTAGGAGTACTGGACAGTTGTTTCGTCAGCCTAGTCTGGGACTCTTCAGTAGTACGCACCCACAGCCATAGTTCGAACCTAAGACCTTCTGTTTACAAGGTGAGTGAGCTCGTGAACCATCAAGCCACTGAGACCCGATCCAATGACAATCCCCTTGAATTCTAACTTCTGCCATTTCTGATGTATTCAGGCTCTGTAAGCTAGTGAATGGTATAGTTCAAGGTCATTGGTGCGTTCCCACTCCGTGGTCAGTTTTCTTTATGTTTATCCTTGTCTGTGCAGCTGCCCAATGACATCGTTGAGGTAATTTTGAGTCTTCGGTGATATTATTATGATTGTTGAAAAGAAGCATAGATTTTACAATGAATAACCTTCTTTTCGCTGTCTTTGGAACCTGTCCGAAGAATGTTTTGATCAGCTATGCAGTAGAACGAGGAGGCCGGTTTCTTGAGCTCAGGCAACGATAAGTAGGTTTTGGTCGTGTTACGAGCTGTTGCAATTCAGTTTCGGAGCCTCTGTTAGAACTCACACACTGTCCCACTAGAGATGGAACCTAAAAGCAAGTTATATGACGAGCATGTTGACCATTCAACCACTAGGTCGAAATTCTCTGATCCATGAATTCTGTCTTCTACCAACACCAACTATTATCATAAACGAGTAACTGTCCTAGCACCCAATGTGATGGATTCCAGTGGATATGAATTAATAGAAATGCATGAACTTCATCCTACAGTTAGTTAGAAGTGACCAGTCGACTGACTGACAAACGTTGGTATGCAGGATTATGAATGATTTCAAGCTTAGTCATCAGTTGATTGTTCCTGATGTCTTTGTGCATTCTTAGCTGAAAAGTTTAACTACGAAACTTTCACTGTTTTCCTAGACAATGTCTTCAGCACCGACAGCAATATGAAGTGAAATCATCTGTATTTCCGTGCTGAAGATAATACCTAGGAAGACAACGAAAGCCTTGTGATTGGTCCTTTCAACTCAGAGAACTTGGTCACATCAAAAATCGAAGTTTTTTTCAAATTTAAATCAAAATCTCTTGATACACATAAATGATAGTTGATTTATAAAAACAATTTCCAAAATTTTCGTATAAAGTTGGGAAACTGAGCTGGAATTTCGTTTTAAAAATGACTATTTTTCTATTTAATACACATTTCAGTAAGTTCGACTTTCCGAATTTTTGGTAACAGGCGAAAAATTAATATTGAAGTTCAAGGTCACAGTGTTAGTCTGTTATGTAGACAGTACAGCGAATGATAAGAATTCAGCAGAAGTGCAAAATCTAGGACTGGATGTCCTATCAGGAGGAAATTGGTTACTAGATGGAACTGCAGTGAATATATACACTATATCATAAAAGAAACAGTTCACCACGAGAAATCCTTTTCAATAAATTCATTGCCAGGGTTTGGTTGCTTGCCATATTTGTGTTGATGGTGCTAAGTTTTAGAAGGAGGGTCTAAGTGACCTACTCATAGGCAGACTCTGGGTTTCTGTTTCTTCGGCTTTCACTGTTAACCCCGTAGTTTTTAAAATTAATATGACTAATTATAACCTCACCAATTCTGACTGCCTGCTTCAACACAGAAATATACACAGAAGTTCAATAGTTCGAGTCCCTCCGCCCCAGGTAGCACACAAGAGGAGACAAGAGGGAGAAAAAGAGATTTGGAAAAGACATAATAAGCAGAAATGTGATGAAGAAAGAACTGGATGAGTATGGAAGTTCAGTACATATGGAAGGTCACGACGAGCGAATGCATCTGAGCCATTAAGAACTATTTCGAGTCAAATCACCAATAATCTCCAGCTAGAGATTCTTAGTATCCTGAAGACCCCCACCAGTCAGTCTACACCTCCCTTCGTGGTCCAAACTAACTGTCTAAGATTTCATAGACTGACTCCGTGTTTTCATTTAACCACCACTAGCTCATTTCCAACCTGGTCCCAAGTCAGCTAGCACTAGCCGTTATGGAAGTCGATGGCCAGACACAAGTGGTACACCTTTCCTAGCCACCTCAATCGATGAAGTTTAACAATTTCATAGACTGACTTTCCTTCTTTACTTAAAACTGTGTGCCTTAATCAATATTACTCACCGTACAATACCATCTAGTACTGGATTTAGAACACAAGCACCTATGATCAAGCACAGTCAGCCTACTCATATGTTTTCGCTTTTGATGGAAGCTACGTCCCACAGCCTGTCGTACTAGGTGGTCCTGAGCCCAGTAAAAGGAAAGTCTGATGTGTGATTACTAACCCCACTAAATCTAAAAACCCATTGCTATTGGAACTTGAAAGCACAACGAAAATAAACTTCTCTACCCCAGAAATCACTGAGGACGAATAACGTCGACTCATGAAAGCCTTCAAAGAACCAATCAACAGATGTAAGTATAAAACTTGGGCACTGTGGTATAGTATAACTCCGTAATGGATAGCATTTTAATTTAAATAAATCGCACAGCCTTGTACAGTTAAATTAACTGATGACGTTTCGAGCACAAACTATTGCTCATATCATATCAATCAACAGATGTGTAGCGGTAGATAATTCCCAAGAACTATTGGCCACATCATTCACCACTGAACATTGGATGCTGACCCTCACTGTTTAAGTCAACTTGTTTAGCCGAAGGCTTCCGGTCAATCATCCACGCCATTTGGTACGCTTCGTTCGTGCACGATCCCTAGCTAGTTAAGTAATCATCTCGCACTTCAATTTGGTCCCGAAATATAAATCATAATTTGGACGGTCAATTCCGGTGCTGTGTTTTGCCTATAGTCTATGCGGAATAAATACTATAGAAGTTGTGGATATTGGATTTCGCGTTAGTATACTTCGTACTATCCGTGAACGTCAATACCTTCAGTCTCTAAAGATCTGTCTTCTTACAATGAAAGGAAATGTGAGTATACGCGCCATGAAATGTCTTCAAAGCTTATGGGACTGACGATGAAATAGAAATGTGATGTAGAAGTGTTAGAAGCCCATGACAGTAGATAACTATTAATACCGTCATTTTTACGTCTAATATTGCACCTTCAAACAATAAAGTTGTGCTCGAAATATTATTTCGCATTTTGGGTTAATTAGGTCATTTGTGGTTAATTAGACTGTTGTACATTTTTTGTCTGAATGCACATTTCCGTTAATTGCGAGTCATTTTGTGTCCAGCCATTGTGCTCTTGGTATCTGGATTGTGGGTTATGCGTGACCTCATACTTGAAGATTTGTACCAGGTTTATCCAGTACATTTTGTTGAACGAAACAAAACGAACAGAACGGATACCTGGAAGCTAATGGAAGAGAGGAGGATGTTGAAGGATTAGATGACTCAACGCAAAGACGGACAACAGAAGGAGAACCTGGGTTCAATGTACACTACACTGAATAAAGAATTGAAGACGAGTGTTAGAGGGGACAAAATACAATTCCACGACACACTAGCTGGTGACTGAGTTGGAATAGGTAGGCCTCAGGTTGAAGCGACCTCAGAACATTACATCACATAACCAGGTCTCTATCCCGGAAGAGACCAGCATAGGGGAAATCAGTAAATAATAGTGAAGAGAACCTATTTACCAAAGAGAGGCACGCTAACAAAACGATGGGTGGGTCACTTCGAAGGACTCTTTAATCCCCCATCGCCTGCAACTCGTCCAGAAATACCACTAATAGCACGCACGGAACAGCCAGTGGACACCAATCCTCCAACGAAAGCAGAAATCCTGAATGCTATCAAGCTATCCTGAAGTCCAGAAAGGCATCAGGCCAAGACGAGATTCCCTCTGAAGCACTGAAAATGGACCCAGAGACTGAGTAGGATGTGCCCACGCCATTATTTAAAAAGGTTTAGTAGGAAGAAGAATATGTGCCTACCGGCTGGAGGAAAGGCTGGCTACCTTGTCAACCTACCAAAGAAGGGTGACTTACTCCTCGCTCTGTAAGAACTGACTGGTATGAAATAATGCTCCTGTCTACATCAAATAAAATACTAAGTCACGTCATCTAGGCGAGATTAAAAGACACACATGTTGCAGAACTCGTTGGAACAAGCTGGATTAAGGAGAGGCAAATCATGTGCTGGTCAAATTGCATCTCTATGCATCATCATCGAACAAAGCATAAAATAGCTGTCAAACCTGCACCTTAGCTTCATTGACTACTAAAAGGCCTTTGAAGATGGCATTGACTTGAAAACTGCTTCAACACTATGGCGTGCAGCATCTAAGTCTTCATCAACATCACTCAATAGTTGGTTATTTGGCAATGCCACAACCAGTCAAGAGATTCACAACAGGAAACTCACTCAGGATTAAAAGAGGACTGGCTGGCTGCCTGTTATCACCCAAGATGAAATCCTTAATTGTGGTGAAATGAATTATGCATCAGACTGTGCATGAGAGTGAGAAGACGAGAAAACGTCGAACCGATGACAAGACTCTAGAGGACCTCTGTTTTTCGCGGATGATTTCTGTCTAATGCCGCACAGACTCGAAGACTTGCAGGTGGAAGCCAACAAACTGGTTGAAGAAGCAGGCGGCGAAGACAGGACTGCAGATGAACGTAGAGAAGACGGAGTTGATGGAGATAACCAATCAGCAACAACAACAACAACAACCAGTACCAATAGGTATCAACGGGAGATATCTGACAGAGGTTTATTCCTGACTTCATTTATATAGGAAGCACTGTTTCTACCACAGGCAGTTGGCATGGATGAAGATGTCAGAGTCAGCCAGGATTCTAAAGGCAAGGCAGGTCTTCATCAATCCCAAGTCGATTTGTAAACCTCCTTAACTTAGGGTAAAGAACGAAATTCTATTTGTGTCGGGGGCTCGGCGTGCGAGTCACGATAACCATTTCCAACAGGCAAGTGTATACTTCCACTGATAGCCGCCTTCGATGGTTCAATACTGAGGATCAAATGGCTGGTTGGCCTAAAAGAATTAGCAAGGAGAAACTCTGAAGCGGAAGAAACCAACCAAGAGTCGGCTGCTCGGCAAATATACAGGTAAAAATGGAGATAGGTTGAACACACACTGAGGAGACCGTTGAATGACATGATGCCCTGGACCATCGCTTTGGTGGAAGCCTAATGAGAAACCACAAGTGGGTCGTCGGCATGAGTGTGACATGAGGAATTCTTTCGGCGAGGAGGAGATGGGAGATTATGGGCAATCTTGGACTCAGTCGGAGAGAACAGTAGAAAGCAGGAGAAACTGAATGTCTGTTGCTGAGCTCCTATGTTCCACATGGAACTCAAGGGGATAGTAATAGACTCCTAACAAACAATCCTTCACCCAGTCTCTCGTCTTCCACTGTTATGGTTGGTGTCGCTGCCCCCAGGCAGTGATTTTTCCATAGCCGGCTGCTTTCGAGGAAGGAGATATCAAGTGCTTCTTGCGGGGCTTTGGGGCCATCTCTGAGTTGGTGGACGTCAAGGATCCGATGGAGAAGGCGGTCGTGCTGGGAACGTTGCCAGGGTGCCGAGCAAAGGCGGCGTACGACAATGTGGAGTAGTCAGGAGAGGAGGTCTTGGAGGTTTTGGTTGATTGACTGGTGGCGGAGTTCAACAACTCGACCGGCAGGCAGCTAGCAATGCAGTAGTTCCACACCGCGAGGCTGAGACCGGACGGAGGCCCGCTGGTGTTCGCAGTGAAGCTGACGAATCTACTAAGTCGCGCAACCACAAAATGGATGCAGATCCGGAGTCACAGCTAATGGCGTCCCAGTTCATCAGGTGTCCCAGACCAAATCTCAGCGACTAAACCCATTAACGCTGCACAACCCATGGACATCGGTGAGCTAGCGAAGGCGACCAGACAGCTGTTGAGCATAGCAGTAACCGCAATAGAGCCACCAAACTTGAACGAACGGGAACAGAAAGCTGAAGACTAGCAGCGTGAAGTGGTAACACTGCGAATCAGCTCCTGAAAACACCGATGTTTCTAACGTGGTAAGGTAGGACACTTGAGGAGGCGCTGACCAGAAGGAAGAAAAAAGGAAAGTTGCAGAGAGCATAATTTTGCGGTGAGAGCTGGCTGCAAGCCGAGACCACAGACAACAATCTATGTGAATGTTCATGTCTCGAATCAGGGTCATGAGAAAGACAATAACAAAGCTTAACCTTGGGAAAATTGCCGGCCAATCAGAATGGAGCTAAGGCGTGGAAATAAGTTTCGCAGATATACGGCTTGGTTTTCTGAGAAATGGCCACTGAGAGATAACAGAATAACCTTTAGCGAGAAAACAATCAAACAGAAGAGGATGCTTCTCCGCTGACAATAACGATAATAATACACATAAAAATCTATAAATATCCCTTGACTTTCTCAATAAATGATCTGTTGTCTGGCTCTTATCTTCTGTTGTTACAATGTGTTTTTTATATCTTACCAGACTAGAAGTAGTGGGGGCAGTTGAGAGGAGGGCCATGTATTCTAGGTTGCGGGTAAACAGACGAGAAGTGGTATGTTTCTAACACGCAGGGACGGCAGTCTCACCGATGGATAGTAGTCGATGTCGGAGCGTTAGACCGTGTTCACCGACAGTTCAGACGGTAGGTGGACAGGTGTTAAGCGTAGCCTAGAATCGCGAACTTACATACCCATCCACTGTTGTGCCCAAGTTACAGCGAATAATACTTGGTAAGGATTTTCTGAGGGAGGTTGGTGTGGTAATTAACACTAAAGGCATGGCAGTCATTACGAAGTACGGACCTATCAGCATGTATGAGACAAGAGAGACAGCAGGTGATAACGAGTCAAAACCACAGAATATGACAATGTTGGTTGAAGAATACGCTCATATGTTTGCTGGGGATGGGGGCCCTTACGGCTATTATGAAAAGGTGAAGCATGAAATCTCACTAAGCAGTCGCAGAATGTTACCATCAGCAATGCAGATTCTGCCTTGATTTCGGTCCGCTGAACAACATGACAGGGCTGAGACCGTGTGTCATGCCAACCGTAGTAGAGACCTTAGATCATCTACAAAGTACGGAGTTGTTTACAGTGCTCGACCTTCCGCCAGGATATTGTCAGATACCAATAAAACAGAGTGACAAAGATAAAACGGTATTCATCGCAGGTGAGAAACTGCATCAGTTTAAACGCATGCCATTTGGAGTAGCAGATGCACCATTTAACTTCAGATGACTGACGACTTTGTTACTTAGAAATTCGAAGAATGTGGGGATTTAAGGTGATGATGTCATCACCTAGAGTTAAAGAGAAAGCGACCATTTGAACTATGCTGAAGACAAGTTAAAACGCATCGAACAATTTGGACAGTGGATCAACGAAACAAAATCTCAAATACCCAGACGGTGTTACGCTGTTGGGTCTTGGAGTAGTCAATAGTGAGATAAAACCGCTAAAGTGGAAAATCTCATCGATGAAGACTATTGCGGCCCAGAATTTTAAGGGGAGAAGCTTCAACAAGGTAAAAGCTTCCCTGTACAGGCCATTGGGTGAGTCAAAGTTTGTTTAGTCGAAAAATCTGCAGAAAATATTTGAGAGCATTACACTACTTTTAGACCACCAGGAAATGATCCTAAAACTGTCTGTGCCCGGCAAACAGTTCACAGCGTGCAAAATATGCGAGTGATTCTGGTGTAGGTGCAGTACTTAGATAGAGTGAAGCGGTTGTCAGACATGTTAGTCCTGTTTTAACACACACAGAACAGAGGTATTCTATGGTAGAAAAAGAATGTTTAGTAGTTGTATGGGTGGTAAGCAAATGGAGACCGTATCAGCTCAGCCGACGGTTCTACACCCAAGATGGTCAAAAGCAGCTGCAGTTTCTGAAGACAGCGAGAGACCCATTTGGGGAATTGCCGCTGTGGATATTGCGTCTGCGGGAATATGATTTTACGATCTCACAAGTCCTTAGTAAAGAAAATGTTTTGGCAAGCATTTTCTCTAGACCGGGAGACGAAGCAGGGTTACCGGGGATAGTTCACGGAGTGCATGCATTTCAACAAGACACATTAAAATTTGTTCACGGTGAGAAATCAGACCCTACTCTGAATACAGTCATAAAGGTGATCACTAGCAGGTCAGAAGTGGACCAACCTACGGCGAGTAAGCATCTGGCTACGCTACTCAGACAGAAAGCTCAGTTGAGAGTGAACGCCTACAGCCGAAGAATGATGAAGGTTGGTCAGCAGCTATACCTTAGTGTCTACGCCATGAGGTTATACAAGGATCTCATCAGCTAGTCATACAGGAGTAGGCAGAATGACTGATCCCTTGAGACAATGCATGCACTGATCAGGTATGAGAGATGTGGCAGAATGTGCACTTGGATTCCAGTGGTGCCAGCTGGTGAAACGAGATCACCACATGCAACCGCCTCTACATATTGTCCTTTATCCCCCGAGTTATGCCCATACAAAACAGACACTTGTGATTTTTCAGTTTCGAGCGACACTGTTGCAGCTGGTCTTTTCTGGACCATATTATGGCACACCATTAAAATTTCCACCGAGGGTAACTTCTATTTGACAAAGAAAGCACCTACAGCATCGATAAACCAAAAAGGGAACGGCATGCTTCCTCGAACGGATTTAACGCCACGTCGCTCTGGGTATCTGTACAGAAACCCAAGTTCAATAATTCTGTTTTTTAAGTAGTTTCGTTTTGGGTCATAGTTTAAGTCACCAATGACCCGAATGGAGGGTCCAATTAAACGGACGTCATGACCTTGATCGGACAACCGGGTGAGTCTATACTAGAAGCGCGGGAACGTAAACGCAGTACACAAACTATATTCCCAGTTCTATCAGGGGGTGGTGTTTATTTAGTGTATGGGTGACAGGCTTATGGGAAGCCCATAGATGTGGGGGAGTAATGTCTGTAAGGAGGCATGCAGCCTCTGCTGATGCATCCGTATACAGATGTCCAGTGTGTCCTTACGGAAAATTTTTCCGATAAGATATTTTGTCCCATTTTAGGTTCATGGGTACTTTATAGCAGTGAGTAGGTCAAGAAACAATGGTACACAGTTATCTGGATGAATCTACCCACACAAATAGGTTTGAACTAACAGTGAAGGCTTTGATAAGGAATCAGACATTTTTCTTGGGATATCCTAGAAAGTAACCCCGTTTAGCTATTGTTTGACGATGGCTTTGATGTTTATAAAAGAGTCTGTTGAATTGCACGTAATTACTAGAGGCTAACTTCACTAGTTCGTCAAAGTTCCTACGTCCGTTCACTTGGGCCTTACGTTTGAGTCTCTAGCTTTACAGTTGTCATAAAGAATTCAAAAATTCATAAAATTCTACAGCCACTGGTAAGTACAACACTATTGCGACATTATCTGTCATATGGGACCGGCTTTGTAATAATCAATAGGTCTCGTGACGGAAGTTGTTCTGATATTCATCAGGTGCGTTGATAGTATCGTGAATATCTTCAAAGTGTAAGTTCTGGCATTTTCAACACCCCACTTGAGTAATGTTAACGTAGACAATGGCATCACCGTATCAATGACGTGATCCATGGTACCACCTCTGAATAGAGGTACAGTAGTACTCGACAAGTGCTAACTTAGAATAAAGAATGTATCATAGACGTATGGGGTCATTTTCTACTGAGAAGTTGCAGCCATGTAGTTTTGTAGTGTTTCGCATCAAGGATTAATTTAAATGCATGGTATAGTGTAAAGTACATAGCATAGTGAGAAAAGGAAGGATTTTCCTAATCAGAAAGACCCTGACGGAATACATCTCTTTTAACTTATTATTACATGGAATGCAAACGATTTTAATATTAATTTATCTGTCATTGAAATTCGTGGCAAGAACTGTTACAGCTTCTTAAACAGAAACAGTAATATGAGGAGATTAGACGTTTATGGTCTACCTTTTGGATATGAACAAGTAATACTTATGTTTCATATAAACGGGTGTTAACAAGAAATGCTTGCCATTTTTACAGGCACGATCAGCTATGTTATAAATTTCAATCGTGAAGAATCATAAACTAATGATTTTCCAAAAGTTTAATTTGTCCGATTATTGTACAAGTGATCAGAACAGGTTCTTATAAACGTTAAATTGTAAACCCTTCACTAATGTCACTATCAAAGTCAAGCACCAACCCAAGCTTCGTCCCATTGCCTGCTGATAATTATGGTCAAGCAGGGAACCGCGTGCATTCGCGTGAGCGCTACTCCCCCACGTGACTATAAGCTACTTCAGGAGGGGAAGAACGTCCTGGGAAAATGCTGAGTCTTATGAAATGCAATTATGGATAATACATCATTGGAAGTACTTTTACAAGATATACACGAGAGAGATCTACAGAGTCCTTGGAATGACAGTATACATGCGCAATGTTTAATGCCAACCATATTGGTCTTACCGTGAAAACTATGACGTTTTCGATGAAAATATAGGTTTGCTCACACACTGGTCACGTTGTGTTGTTTTCTTCGCCAAAGCAACCAGGCTTTGAGCAAGCAATGAACGTGAACAACAGAGTAAGTTTTGCTTTCTTAAACGCTCAGGTAATCAAGATAAAATAGAGTATAATAGTGCGTAAATAAAAAGGTCATCATGAGGCATATAAGTGACATTTCAGTGAAAAGTGCCCTCAAAGATCTGGAAGGTTAAAACCTGTAGGACAGGCTGGCTTGTAAGATTTTTTACGAGTTTATGTAGGGCCCATGAGGTAGCACCTAGGCACGAGGCTGAGCAAGCCTGTAGATGGTAGGAGCCAAAGCACTAAATAAAATGAGATCTGTACAACCCCTATTGAATTCAGAGTTCCTATCTCCCAGTAAGTTACTTTTCAGACCTGAGGATGGGTTGACATCGGTGTTTCGTGTGAAACCTTTCGTGTGGTGTGCAAACCATATTCAGCATCTTTATGCGGTGAAATGTCAACAAGTGAACGATATAGTACAGGTGTTTGGTGCTCATCAAAAATCTGATGTGAATTTGGAGTTGCCCACGGAAGTTAAAAGTTTTAGTCCCTCTGTAATAGTCCACACCGCCTACAGGATCCTAAAAACATCAACTGTGCAGAAACTTTTTTGCTTATCAGGAATCACGGGGATGCTGCTCATGACTACATGCCCCTTCTTTCGAACCAAACTTTATATAGATACATTTCCAACAGATGCTCCTATAAACCAACCATCTGTTTTATTTCGGCCCCTAGAAAGCGTCTTAGCACACAAAAAGGACTACAGAACAGTTAAATTAAAAGTCAGTTTCACTTCTACTTGCTTGGGGCTAGTTGCACCTACTATACCGTGAACCATATATACATGTATTCATATGCAGCCATAACGCATGAAGTCCTCGCTGTTGTGCAGGATGCCAAATTCAAATGAAGTCGTTCGAACACCCACTAAACTTTCAAGTTCAAACAGTGTCGTGTGAGTCTGCCTCGGGACTTTGTGTTATCAGCACCTTGCTTAGGTTGTCAATGCCGTACTAAAGGGTAGAGTTGAATCTGTATTACTTGACTTGATCTCCATTAGCAAGCCTTCATGTGATATTAGTCTGGTTTGTATTAGTCATTACATTCGCTCAGTTAGTCACTTTTTCGGTCTATGCACCAGCGTATTTCAGTCCAAATGCCACTAACCATTTGTCCCATCATCAGCCGAGTGACCAAGGTAAGACAGCTTTGTCCAATGAAGCTATTTCATATCCACAACGTAAGCTAAATCCAGGTGTGAGCCACATACAACTTAAAATTTGTAGCCACCAGGCTTAAAATGTTGATTTCACTGCCATCTAATTAGTATCCGGGCGCATCACGCCACAACACCACTAGAAAATGTCTTACTGGGTGTGGTCGCAGTAATTTGCACTCAGCTGACTTGCCTGCCAAAATGTGATGCATGCATAGGTATTTCTCCATTTTACTGAGTCAATTTCTAGGAGACCAAATAGTTGCAGTGCTTGAACAACTGCGAGCCCGCTTATGGTTGGCCTCAACCACAAATGAGGCGGACGATTACTGGGTGGTCATCTACCATGCTAGGTTTGAGTCTTGGTCACACTACCTGTTGACTATTTATCCTAGTCCACCTAACCTGGGGACTCTTAACACAGCCCTAACCAGAGGACGGAGAACATAACTCGTACTGTTGTTCAAAAGTATATTTGTGAACGATAGTACGAAGGAAGTATAGAGATATACAATCACAACACTACGCACATCCTGGCTCTTGGTTCTTGAAAATCCAGTTGATCACCACTTGTTTTAATCGGAAAGATACAAAAATTGATTGCTGACGGTGGAACAGCTAAGGTTCAACTGATTTGATGGACTCCTTAGATCCCGTACTGGTTTTTCTTCCTCGTTTGCTCCTTGTCCTCTGCTGGTCATACTTAGGAATCGGAGGAATAATGGTGAAATTGCTGTCAAAATAACTACCAAGTTAATGGTTAAACTGAGACTTAGATACGCTACAAAGGTTTGAAAATAGGGGTCACCGAAGATCCCCTTTTTAATGTATCTGACATGGTACAACTAACTTGCAACACAGGATATGGCAAAATGCTTTCGGCGTGTATACAATGCGGCGCCGCGAGCACAATGGCTCCTTCCTCTACCTAAAACTGATACACATCCAGTTTTGCCCTGTGAGACAAGTTTGCGTGTGCTGCGAGAAACTCACGGCTCATTCAGAACGTGTTTTGCTCTACATCCTGCTGAGGGCTTTGGCTTTTCTTCGCAGTGCTGGTGATCTTTTTGAAAACCGGTGACCGATCAGTCAGCTGAGTATGATTCAGAACAGCTAGCTCAGAGCTCAGTGGATTTCCTTCTAGGCTACCTGTTTTCAGGTGATCTGTATAACCTCAGTCTTTGACGTCTTGCCTAGAACGAAGAGTTTGTCCGTGGCACATGAACGCTCATCGTACGGCGGTTATAGCAGGCGGTATCCTGAATCGCATCGAACATATATGCGTTAGAATGCCTTAGGGATGGGCGAATAAAAACGTTTGTAGGTTGAGGTCCGAGGGGAGCGTGGTAAGCCAAACATATCGCCTTTTTCAGGCTACTGAAGTGCTAGGCACGATATATAGCTGATGGGCACTGGGGCAGAATGAAACCACCTGTCAGTCATGGCGTTGTTCCGTACACCACCATGATGGTAGTGCAACCAGCACCACTTTCCAGGACGTTTTGTACACCAAAGGGGAATAAAGGTAGTTACTCAGGGATCTGTGCAATGTCTGCTGCTGATAATCCAGCCTTCCACCTCTGATGAAAATATTCCACCATGCTATTTGCTTGAGATGATAGTCTGCTGTTCTGAAACGCATATAGCCTATGAGCTACGTCAGAGCCAGGAGCTGGCTAATTTTATATTGCCACCCACGATAAGCTTTCGCAGGGGATAGGCAGTACATCTTTCCTCCAATAAGCGCCCAAAACCGAAAATGTTCGTCACGTTCAAGGTCACGGATGAAGTAAGACACCTGAAGGGCACTTTCGCCGATATTCTTCAGCCATGAGTGATTTCAGTTCTCTAACCGTTCGTTCGCACACTGGTTTTTACACCTATCCTGCAGTTATTCACAACTTATCTTGATGCACGTTGTTCACGAATGTTGCGTTTCACCTCATTTTTGTTTCTGTTGTTGTTAAAATTAGAAATTTCGTTTGTATTTAAAGTTTTTATCTCCAGGTCAGTTCATTCACTTCTTTGTAATTGTTTCATACGCTGCATTCATGTGTGGTTGTAGTGTTTTATTTGTTTTACATCTCTTTGTAAGATAATATTGTGTAGAGTTTTTGCAAATTATGCACATGAACATGTTTGGGTGGCAGAAGCTGTTGGCTGGCTCAGTTGGTGACATTATATGTAGAAGTCTGGGCAAAGTTCTACAACAGAGTCCCAAGGGAGGTGAACGCATGAGTGACCTTGAGCAGACCTATTAGGAAAAATGCCGATTTTTGCATAAAATTAGGGCTGTCTTGACCACATATTGTAATTTAGTACTGTCTCTCAGTATATATGTATATATATCAGAGTACCATTGTTCTTTTTTCCATATTTTTTCTATCGCATGCTGAGCAGCAGATATGATTATGGTAACAAATGTGAATCGCTCTAATCTGTAGGACAGCAACATCCATTTTTTGACAGCCCGAGAAATAAAAATGAGTGCAACTGAACGCAGTACATAGTGTCAGAATAACAGTGTTAAATGTCTCATGGTAAGTCGGCTTTCTGAAAGCATTTAATTTGAAATTTCACGGAGTACGGTACCTAACTACTGCCGAAAATGAAAGCAGCGAACACGAGAACAAGTTTCTGAACACATATTTCGTCTCAGGCATAATTCAACTCCTCTTGCAGTTTGTTTACTTGTCCATCTTACAGATTGTTTATTGCACACTCTTAATCTTTCCTGGGTTGCTTAAATAAGGCTATGTCATACTTCGCAGGACTCTGAAGACTGTCAGTCAGTAGAGACAGTGGTATCCCATAGGGTCATATCGTAAGCTTTGTCACTGCGAGAATCCACTTCACCTGCAGGTTTCACTTCGCATCTCATCCTCAGGCAGAACAAGAAGTCATTTCAAGGGACGTTTTGCAGGAACGTTTAAGTATGAGAATCCCACGATACCATATTTGGCGCGGGTTTTATGTGATGAGAATAGTGTAATTATTATTTACTATTATTTTCCTCTACGTTCCCCAGTGGAACATAGGGCTTCAAGCTAGTGGCTTGAAGTTTCTGTAGCAGTGCTTATTTTACAGGATAAGGTTGCTAGCCTCATGCCCAACCTTACCTCTTCACCAGCATTATTTCTGGCTTAGCGAGGTAAAGGAGTGCGTCGTCGGCCGGGAATCGAACCCCGGACCATGTGCATGGTCGGCGAGCGTCCTAACCGCTATGCCACCGATGCACTGGAATAATTAAAAAATAGTGTAATGCACGGATTAAATTACTTTCCATCTTCTCCATCCTTATTCCACCCAGCTTCACTGTTATTATTCTTATTATATTTTTAATCCTCATTTTGTGTGTGCTTATTTTCTCATAAGTATTAACATCATTTAAGCTTTGTAATTATTGTTATTTTTTGTTGTTCCCCGCACCACGCTATATCAAGAGAACATTAGATTCAGTACTTCTACCATGAATGTGGAAAAATTCCTATAGTTACTTTGATTTACATTTTGATTAAATTAGACGCAACACTGTGGCAAATGCTGAGAGTTCCATGCTGTATTGTAAGCAGTGTTTTTGAAAAAGAGCAGATCACTATTATTACCGAAAAATATATTATCGTTCATCCGAATATGAGGGACGCTATTTAACGGGCGTCATTAGTGTATAAAATCATGTATATCGAGTGATAATATTCACAGTTATTCATTCTTTAATTTCGGAACCTATGGCAGACACAAACCATAGTGTTGAAATCAAGTTTTTTAACTCTTCTAGGAAAATACTAATTGTCAACCTGTCAACCACCCTATTTGCGTGAATTGTGCCAGCACTTAAATTTTGCTGAGTTTGGCTCATCAGATGGACAGTATAACTGACCAACCACGAAAGCCAGTCTCCCTTACCCCGGTCTTTTGTTCATTGTCCACATATGGAGATAAACTTAAGTGTGATCATATACTCATGTGTCTTTGGCAAAATTTAGGCTGAATAGTGCTACTTTGATACTCTTTAACCCAGCTCAATCTATCTACGTTGTCAGGTTTCCCTTAATATAACCCATATAGCAAGCAAAATCGATCGAACGAACAAGTGTTGGGATTTGTAACAACTTATACGATTTTGTAGACACAAACTTGCTAACCCCAAAGAGAGGGGCAAATCGGGGGTGACGAATTTCTCCTCACCGAGTCGTAAAACTATGCGTTGATCCTCTCCTCGTCCTTTTTGTTCGTCGAGAAATTTTATAGCCAATTATTCTAATCTGAGCGTCTGTGCATCTAAGTGGTTAGTGCCTAAGTAGTTAACTTGGGACGCCTGGTTTTGATGAATTAGGCCAAAATCTGCAGTGAGACCTCGTTTCATTGCCCCCCATAAAACAATCTAGGAAAACCATCCGATAGAATTTTCGGTGAATTACATGTCTATTTATTTTCAGGATCAGCATCTTCTGATTGAGGAGTAATGCTCTGAATAATTTTCGTGAAAATTCACTGCTTTCGATAGGATGATTGGTTACATAATACCCTCTCTATATGCTCCTGTGGGGAAGTACAAATGAGAACACTGTCAAGAGATCTAATATCCAATATCGTTTTTACGAGCCAGTATAAACCAGTTTGATTTCTTTGTGCTCGCCTCTTGATTGTGAGGTAGAGGTTCCTGATCTTCGGTAAACTTCTGCGTATCTCGTCCCGCCACTCGACTGTCGTAGCTTTGGTTGACTCCAAAAGGAGTAGTGCTGGGATTAATTATGTGTGGTTTGTAGTATGAGGTATGTTAAGACTGTTACTACTGCGAATGGAGTTGATCTTTTCACCAGTTGGTCCTTCGGTATCGTTGTCAATAGAAAAGATATGTATATATACACCGGTAATAATGATAATAATAGGAGAGTAAGACGGGAGAGAATGTAAAGAAGTAAAACGACAAGTTTAATTGTCTACCCTTGAATGGCGTATGCGATTTTAAGGGGATAGGCCATTTGGATGGAGTCCTTGTGTCGCTGCATGGTTGTCCAGCCTTCGCTTAAAGGCGTCCACAGACGGTGCCGTAGCTACATCTGCCGGTGAGAAATTCCAGGGACGGCAAACCCGCAGGGAAAAGAAGTGGCAGCGCACCCAGGTCCTTGCCCTCTGATGAGCTATCCTTCTAGGATTTCCACGAGGGAGCCTATACCTAATCAATGGCAGAACACCTTTGTTTGGGTGATTCTGATCATTTGCTGTTTTATAGGCAGTAATTAAATCCCCCCTAAGACGACGGCAACTAAGTGCGAATAGGCCTAACTTCTTCAGCCTTTCATCATATGGTTTTTCTCGGAGACCAACCACTCCTTTTGTTGCCCGTCGTTGGACTGTTTCCAAGAGGTTGGCGTCTCTTCTAAGCAGTGGGGGTGCAATAATATTATGCACTTCAAGGTGCGGTCTGACGTATGTTTTGTACAACCTTAGAAATAGCTCAGGAGTGAGTGCACCTAATTGTCTATGTGTAAAGTGTATGACCACATATGCCCTCGCTACATCCCCCGAGTAATTTACACTTGTGTCCATTTTATCCGTCACAACTAGACCTAAGTCACGTTCCGACGTTGTGCAGGACAAGCTTTCAATACACAGGGTGTAACTTGCATTCTGCAGTCTACGGGTGTGTAACTTCACTACTTTGCACTTTTTCAGGTTGAAAGTCATGCCACTGGCCACCACCCAGTCTTCCAGAAGGTTTAGATCTTCCTGTAGCCTATCTGAGCCCTCCTGGCACTTTATCGCCCTCCATATCTTCACGTTGTCAGCGTATAGAAGAGTCGGGCAGCTTAGACGGCATGGTATATCATTGATAAAAATCAAAACCATCAGTGGTCCTAGGATAGAACCCTGCGACACCTGGTGACGAGCTGTGCCAAGATGATCGGACTCGATTGACCTTAGTGCAAAATTGCCTTTCCCCTAGGTAGTCCTTTAACCATGACAGAAGTGGCTTACCTATACCTACCTGGCTTATTTTGCGCAAGAGAAGGTCATGGTGCACAGTGTCGAATACTTTCTCAAAGTCTAGGAGGACCACATGAACTGGAACATTTATATCCCAGCATGATGTCCAATCGTCCCAAGCTGATAATAAGTTAGTAACGCAGGATCTTCCTTTCCTGAAACCGTGTTGGGCTTCATGGAATATATTAGACCTATCGAGATATTCCCTGATGTGATCGTCGATAATACTTTCCAGTACTTTTGATACTACTGGGAGTAGAGCTACTGGTCTATAACTAGTGGGATTTTGCCTATCCCCACCCTTGAAGATCGGAGAAAAGATGCTTCTTTTCCATTCCCTTGGCCGTTTCCCCGATTCCATGGAGTTTTGGAAAAAGTCGCATAAGGGCTTACAGAGAGCTTCGGCTCACTGTTTCAGAACAGATGGCCTGATGCCGTCACAACATGGGGAGTTCCAAGGTGTGAGTCGCTATAGCTTTCTTAGTACTACTGCAGGGTTTATTTGAGGAGTAGCAATTAGGTCTTCCTCCTGTGAAATAGTGGTGCCACCATTTTCGTCCGTAACGGTAATACCCACATTGCTGTTTAGCTGTTTGGCGAAGGCTAAACTGAATGTTTCAGCCATCTCCAGACTAGTGAGATATTGAGCGTTTTAGCCTACTAAGGCGCATGCCCTCTGGTTGGTTGGTTTTCTTTTTGACATGAATCGATACAAGTTCTCGGGGTTTGCCAGGAGTTTTTTAGCAAGGTTATCCTGGAATGACCTCCTGTCCCTCCTCACTCTTGCAGTGCACCGGTTCCTGAGTTCCAGGTATGCATCATGGTCGATCTAACTCTTAGATACGCGCCACGTAAGCCAAGCCTTCCGCTTTGCTTGCAGAATACGTTGCGTGCTTCTCTCTAACCGTGATAACTTTCTTTTGGGCTGTGTTGTGACTGTATGAATAATCTTTTTAACCACCACCCAGTGTTCATCCACCGATAGCTCATCCCATGCTAAGGGCTAGTCTGCGTCAGACAAGAGCCTCCGCATTTCAGCATAGTCAGCCTTGATGTAACACAGACATGGTTGCGTAACGTCCCACTGCAAATGCTCACGGAGAACGAGATCGAAACCTATGACTACATGGTCACTACTTCCTAGAGGAGTCATGATCTAGACCTTTTCGACGAGTAGTAGGTCACTAGTTAGAATGTAATCTAGTTTTCATGACTTTGCACTAGGGCCCCACCTAGTGTCGTCTCCAACGTTCTCAGTCAGTCCCGTGTTTCGAATAGTTTGCAGTAGATCTCGGCCGAATTTTCCCTTAGCATACCCCGAGCTAACGTTCAATGATGGGGCATTGAAATCTCCAGCAATGGTGATTCGGTCGTAGCCCAAGTCTCGTATCCCTCTGATAGTGCTGAGCAGTAGATGGTTGTGCTCTGCCCCACAGGTGGGAGATGGGTAGATGCCATCAAGTAAATGCTTGGTGTGGCCTATGGTGAAATGACACCATATGGAGTCTGGGAGTTCAATAAGTGGTGGGTCCGTTGCGCGCACACATTTAAGTTGCCTGTCAAAGTATATAACAAAGTATAGTCAAAGTATGTAAAATGTAGATATTTCGGAAGAAATCCGAAGTTTACACAATACATGACAGGCCTACGATTAGGAAAACGGTTTAGTCTCATTACCTGATTTTCTTTATGTTACTATATATATAATAAATTTCTTCTATTTTACTGAATTTCGATGGGCAGTTATAATCCTAAAAGAGTTCTACCATAAGCGGAATGAGAAAGGTGACCTTGAGATTCTTAATATAATAGGTCATAGCGGCACTACAAAACCTTTAGGTTTGGCGGCAAAAGATGAGTTCCTTGTCAAAATTCTTCAAGTCGAGGAAGAATGACAAGGCAGATACACAGACTGCAATCCAGAAGCTTAGGGATACCCATGAGATGCTCACAAAAAAGTCCAATTTTCTTGAGGGCAAGGTAGAAGAACAGATAGCCCTAGCCAGAAAATATGGTCTAAAAAATAAAAGATGTAAGAAAAAGTTTCGAATCTCTTGAATCTACTAGTGGCTCTTCAGGCTCTGGCTAGAAAAAGGACCTATGAGAAGCAGCTCGCTCAGATTGATGGAACACTGAACACAATCGATAGTCATATTGAAGCACTAGAGAATGCTGGAACAAATGTGGAAGTTTTGAATGCCATGCGATATGGATCAAATGCTCTAAAGAACGTTCACAAGAATATGTAAGTCTGCATAATTTTTTATTTCTCCCAGGACTGCCGATGATGTTCAAAATATTATGGATGACATTCAAGAACAAAGAGATATTAGTCAAGAAATATCCAATGTAATATCTACGCCTATGGGTCTCAACGCCGACTTTGATGAAGATGATCTTCTGCGTGAACTCGAGGAACTTGAGGTAACTTTCACATTTTCACTGACTATATCAAACTGGATATATGCTTAAAACAGTGAAGTATTATTATGTTTGATAAGTTTTCCGTAGGCTCTACTATTTCTGTTGTTTTAACTCGGGCGTCCAGCAGGATGTTTCCCTCAACTTAATAATAATCATTTAGAAAGTAAATTAATAAACGAAAGTAGTAAGGCTTTTTGTAGGCATGTGTATCTTCATGAATACTTTCTTTATTACTAATAAGTATTCAGTTACCATCCAAAATTGTTTACAATATTTATATATATATATATATATATATATATATATATATATATCAGTTCCAGTGATTACTTATTAATTAAGTGTCTTATGGACTGATGATTAAGGTGCATGTGACAACTGATTCACACATATCAAAGACTTCTGAATGTGTCCGTTCATTATATTCAAGTACATCTGTACTAAAAGATTCAGCTTCAAAGTCTTACTTATTGGGGTTTATAAATATTAAAGTCTATTGTCATATTACTATTAGTATTTCTTAAACGTGCAACTCTAAAAGCGTATGGCTTCCTGTACTGAACATGGTTTTAATTTACGGTGACATGTTCAGTCTGCGCACCTGAGTTGAAATCTCGAGTATTGTTTTGTAATTAATACTTTCGGTTGGGATTTACTAATTTTTACAGCAGCTTTTAATGATACAAATGAAGGTGTATGGTGGACAAATGATATGTTACACTAATCCCTCAGCTGTTAAAGAAAGTGATCATTTTTGACCACGGGTGGGTGTGATTTAGCAATTGACTTTAAGCATTAGAATTATGCAGAACGAATAAATATACAAATGTAGAATACTTTCTGTCTGGAAGCATTTAGCTTATACTACTACTACTACTACTTTATGCCTTTTCGACACTCACTTATCAATGAGGCATTTTCCACAGCTCATCTTGATCAACGGAATCAAATGCCACCGTCAGGCCAAGAAATATAACAAGTTTCGGGCGACGGCCTATGTTCCAGAACTCATGGAAGTGTGAAGATATAATCAGTGCACCCTCTTTTCGAGTCTAAGACTAGCCTAGTTTTGTTGTATTTTGTTTTACCCGAGCTCCACTTAGTCATCACAAGACTATAGAACTTAGAATCTTAGATAATATGTCAAACTAGACCCCCTGTAGTTTTCATAAGATTTCATCTTGTTAACTGGGATGACCGTACTTTTTAAAAATTATTTTATTTATTAAAACAAACCTCGTTCATTATGGGTACCAAGACGTGTGTCGCACACAAAATTTCATAATTTGTGCGACGGTTGGGCAAATGTCTGGATGTTCAGACTGAAACAGGACCTTGTCTAAAGAGGCCACCCTGTGAGTCATTGAGTCGAAGTCACTGACCCACAAAGCAGTGGTGGAGCGTCCAGAGCTATGTTCTCATACTTTCCGGTAACCAAAACAGTTTCGTACACCATTCGACCCTTTCGGATCCTAGAGCCCACATACTTTTGTGGGGAACACTGCTGCGCAAAGACAGTGAATAGGATTTATCTGCTAGAAGCTGTGGAACGTTTCCACACACATGAAAGCGTTTTGACAGGAAGACCAAATTCTACTCACCCTCGGTTATGAAGACACAAATGATTAACAATCTCCGCCAGCTGACTGATCACACTAAATTTTTTCCATGAGTAGGTTTGACTTTTTCTGGAGAATTCCATCTTTACTCAACTCAACCTCCTCTTTTGTTCGTCAGTAAAAAATAAGTATGACTCTACACCAGTTCTTAGTACTTCGACTTTATCATTGTAGTGTCGTTGAGAATGCTTTTCTGCATATATTTGTGACTTTGTAGCCTATTAAATTAGGAGTTCGATTTCCAACTATTGTATCAAGGTTTCAAACCCTAAACACCTACCGAGCTTTGCATAGTCAGTTACAATTTCTAGTCATAACAATATTTAGCCATGACCTGTTTGTCATGTATGTTTACACGCCTGCGTTTTTTCAGTTTAATTCATCCTTTTTTCAAATCTGAGTGTTGTTCTCTGGACGTAGATTATTAGAAAACAACAAGTCACTTTAGTTATATATATATGTTTGATGAGTAAGAAAGGCTGGAGAACATAAGCATCCTTAACAAGGAACTTATCATCCTTCATAAAGAAGCTACACTTCGCTGTGTGTTTCCACGTAAGATATAATGACTTTAAAATGTAACTTGGTCTTGGCAGTGTAGCAAAAGCGATCTCATCTCACTTGAAACAAATACTCAAATACCTTGTGTTTTCGTCTGTTCACACACGCAACCATAAGCCTACTAAAGATGAATTCTGTTATTACTCGTAAAGTTGTCAAGATGATGTGTATCCATTGTGAGGTTATTCTGCTTACCTGAACCGACATTATCATTATACTATTATTGTTTCCTTTAGTTCCTAGAGGAACATAGGGCTTCAGCCGCACATCTCCATTGCTTTCGGTTCTTTGCCAACGTTTTCACTTGCCTCCACGTCTGCCCACGTGCTTTCATCTCCTCTTCGTATAACCTCCTCCATGTCACCATCGCACTGACGACCAAATCACTGCTTCCCATTCGGCTTCCACTCGAGCAATGGCCTGGCGTGTGATGTCATTCACTTGATGGTGTTCTCAGAGTATGGTCAGTTCACCTCCATTTCTTCCTGCATATTTGCTGCACACTTTGCCAGAGATCCCTCCCTATTGCTGATCTTTTCTGTCCGGCTTTCTGATCTTGAGTAGTATTTTGCGAAGACAGCTAGCTGTTGATGAAGGTCTGTGTTTTGTTTGAGGTGTTCTTCATGACGCACCAAGTCTCTGATCCATAAATAAGCACTGAATTCACATTGCAGTTCAAAATCCGGATTTTATTTTCCATGCTGAGTGTCGATCTTTACATAGACTTGAGAGTAATAAAAGTTTGCCTTGCTTTCCTGATCCTCACTGTGATATCCTCATCAGCTCCGTCCGCCTGTAGTTGAAACGATGCTTCCCATATGCTTATAGGAGGTAGCGTCTTTCAGGGAACCAACATACATTTGAACAAATTGTCACGTTAATTGCCACCAGTTAATAATTTGTATCATGTCTTTATCCGACCTAGGTAAATACTATTTTTACGGTTGCGTATCCGTTTATGGCGTCATCACCTAGAATTCACTGCTTTGATCTTTGGGCTGCACTAGCTGGTGTACATTCCCCTCAAGGTAGTGTTAAACAGTATAGATGGTCTTTCGGTGTTTTTTGCTTCACTCCATTATGGCTAACGAGTGTGTAAGTGCTTGGATGGAGACGTGGTTCACTGACTTAAGCATTCAAATTTCAGTCGGTATGGGTCCCGGATTCGAATCTCACTCCATCTACTTTGGCATGGGTAACTGGTTAGTATCAACAGCACAATAAGTGTGGCTCATAGCCAGACACAGAAAAGACCTGTCTGGGGAACTGAGTTCTATTCCAACTTCCCATATCAGTCTGTAGCGTATACTATGCTGTAATTGTCGAACAACTGGTAAATATGAACGCACCTACTCGATCTTATCATGCTATATTTGTTCCCAATGATAAGCAAAAGAACACTAAGTTTCCGTTATATTTATGTATTTCCATGTGCCAATTTGTAGGTATTTGGTTGGTTTTGAATTTTGTTGTGGTCTACCGAGGGAATAAGCTCTTCAACGGTTACGCCCCAGGATGCTATCGCATGTCGGTCTTGTCTCACAAGAGTCAGGGGCAGGTGTGTTCAGTTCTCCTGAAAACCAGTGTATAAATATCCCAGTCAATGGGTGTACCACTGCGAATACGCATCGGTGGTTCAGCGGTAAAATGCCCGTTAAGGAATAAAACAAAAGGAAATGAAATAAAGTTTGTTCACCGATTGATATCAGTTGGAGAACCACTGAAAACTAGATAGCACTGGATATAGTTGTTTCGTCCTTGTTGTTTGAGACTTTTCACACAGCACACACCCCAAGACCTTCAGGTCATGAGACGACACACACTGAGACTGGATTCGATAACTTATGAATTCTAACTTCTATCAAGTTTTTAGTCGTATCTCAATGATTTAAACTGAGACAGAATCACTGTTCTATAGATCTTGGTTGTAAACTGCTTAACCACTTTTCTCGTGATTTGTGTCTTAAGTCAGTTGATGTATTATTTATTATATTATAGCTTGACTCCACACAGTATTTTTGATATACGTATGGAATTTCCAGCATGTGATATCGGTAGCCCAAATTTTGCAGACCAACCATTGATATCGGGTGTGCGTCGGGCTGGGATCGAACCCGGGACCATGTGCATGGTCGGCGAGCGTCCTAACCGCTGTGCCACCGACGCATTCCTGTCATTTGTGTGCACACTTCACAGTCTACTAGCCACCTACATATTGGCGTGAAATAAGTTTCCGTGTAATCTCTGTTCGTGGCTTACATTCAATTCTTTTGAAGCCTACGGTAGTCTTTCATGTCTATTCATATGTGGTATTGTGTTGTGTTCATAGAAATTATCAAGGTATTAACAGTTCTGTAACTCACTGGCCACTGAATCACTTTTATACTTGGCTGTGAGCAAAGTACATTTTCTTTTTACGGGATTCATGATCTAATTGTATTTGAAAGCGAAACAGTTTTTAATTTTCAGTCAAGTTGGGTTGCGGGCGGCGGGAAGGGGGGGGGTTAATTGAATAGGATATACAGACTGAGGGGTTTCGGGTTAGCAACAGTTAGTTTGTAGGGAATTGATTTGTCTCAAGTTTGATTACGATCTGCCATATTTCTTGACTTAAAGGCGGCCTTCGACTCCGTGGATCGAAAGTTACTATGGCAATGTTTGACTGTGAAGGGAGTGCCAAGAAAGTACATTGCACTAATCAAGGCACTCTACTCAAACTCACGTAGTCGTGTAAGGGCTTATGGGGAGTTGCCATTTGAATTGATAACAACCAGTGGTGTCCGTCAAGGATGTCCACTTTCCCCATTTCTGTTTAACTTCATCATAGATATGCTAATGGAAGTATCCTTAACTGAATTTACCGACTTAGGAATCGACTTGTTACGAGGGAATAGTCTTATGGACTTATAATATCCAGATGACATAGTCCTGTTCGGGGAGGATGCTGACAAAATGCAGAGTCTTCTGAACACCTTGAGCAGCAGTCTTCGTATGTTTGGCATGCGATTCGCCCCTGTAAAATGTAAGATGCTGCTACAGGACTGGACTACGTCAACTCCTAGCTTAGTGATAGGGAGTGAAGTGATAGAACATGTTGACCACTTCACCTATTTGGGAAGTTGTATCAGCACCAACGGATTGATTGATGACGAAATCTCAGCAAGGATCCAAAAAGCTCGGGTTGCTTTCGCTAACTTACATCATCTCTGGCGTAGGCGTGACATCCGGCTGTCAACCAAGGGACGTGTACTGCTCAGTAGTTCGCTCTGTCCTTCTCTATAGCTCTGAAACATGGCCAATACGAGTTGAAGACATGAAAATGTTGACTGTGTTTGATCATAGATGTCTACGATCTCTTTCTCACGTTAGGTGGTATAATAAGGTGAGTAATGTTGACGTTAGGCGTAGAGTGTTGGGCGAAGAGGGAAAATCAATCGACGAGGCTATAAAGTTACATAGATTGAGATGGCTAGGTCATGTGCTGCGCATGCCTAACCATCGCCTCCCCCGACGGACGGGCATTACTAGCTGATATAGGTGCAGGTTGGAAAAGAGTAAGTGGTGGCCAAACAAAAACATACCATCAATCCATGAAATCCTTGACAGTTAAACTTAGTCAGGTAGGGAGGGAGATGCAGACTTCCGGGTTGGGGCCGTCGGGACTCTAAGAGTCAATGGCTGGAGACAATAGGTTACATGGCTCAAAATCGTTGTCAATGGCTAACGCAGATGTATTCAGTCTCTGTAATCTTTCATATTCCTTTCTACCATTACTCATTCTGTTTCACTCTTATACTTGTCACAACTCTATTGATTCTCTTCACTCATCTTCTTGTCTACCTTTGTGTGCTATTTGGAACGTGGCAACTCGAACTGCTGCACTTCGGTGCCAAGTTCTATGTTGAACCCAGACAGATGTAAATTATCATTCTATTGTGTATCAGTTTGTCGAGTCATTAGTGGAGACGATTATTTAATAATTAGGAAATGCCTAAAATTATCCACCTAACGAGGATTTTGTTAATGTTTCTTATAAAACGAATGTTAATCTGTTAGTTATTTCACTGTCACGTGAATCCAAGACTTCAGTTAGAAAAAATGGTAAGCTCTGATCATTTGTTCGAAGTGAGAAATCAACTCTACAGTTTCTTAACCTAACCTAAACAAACATTGGCCTTATTTGAGGTTGAGTTAATTTTGTACTTCCTCCAATGATTGATTATATTGGGAAACGAGAAGACAGGGATATCTTGGACAGACGTGAAGAATCTAGTAGACCTGGATTTCGCGGATGATTTATGTTTGAAGTCACACAAAATCGAAGACTTACAAGCGAAAACCGACAAACTGGTTGAAGAAGCAGCAAAGACAGGACTCCAGGTGAACATAGACAATACGGAGGTTATGAAAATAACCAACCAGCAACAACAACAGCAGCAGCAACATCCAGCGCCAATAACCATCAACGGGAGGGATTTGAAAGAGGTCACTTCATTCACTTATCTAGGGAGCATTGTCTCAACTACAGGTGGAATGGGCGAGGATGTCAAATCGAGAATCGGGAAGGCGAGAAACACATTCATCAACCTGAAACCAATCTGGAAATCTTCGTCACTCAGCATCAACAACAAAATGACTCGGATTTTCAATACAAACGTCAAGTCAGTCAGTTCTTCTATACGTACGGATCAGAAACTTGGCCGGTCACAAAGAATATTTCCAACAGCCTGTTGCAGACCTTTATCAACAACTATCTTCGTTCTCTACTCAAGATCAGATGGCCGGAAAGAATCACCAACAAGAAACTATGGGAACAAACGAAACAAGAACCAATCGGTCAACAAATATACAGGAGGAAGTGGAGATGGATTGGACACTCACTGAGGAGGCCACTGAGTGACATCGCACGTCAGGCCAGTGCTCGAGTGGAACCCGAAATAGAAGCGGCGAGTAGTGGGACGTCGAAGGGTGACATGGAGGAGATCGTGTGAAGAGGAGCTGAAACAGTATGGACTAACATGAATGCAGGTGAAAAGTACAGCAGAAGACAGAAGCAAGTGGAGACGTGTAGCTGAAGCCCTATGTTCCTCTAGGAACCCAAGGAAACAATAATAATAATAAAATGTTCGGTCTCTGTTGACATGTCGGTTCCTAATACGGACACTTCTTCTTCTTCTGAAAGAAACCTTCATCCAAAATAGATACTCACCAAGGTTCATCTTCGACAAGACTATCAAATCAAAAGTTCAGAGGAACGAAACATTACTTGTTCTATAAAAGAAACTTTACATGGACCTGGATTCCAAGGCGGAGTTGATCTGCGATATCCTTAAGTGAATTTCAGCATCTCTGAGAAGAACAGTCTTAACAGCAATGTGAAAAGTAGTGTTTCCCAGTCGTCCACTGGTCTGCATAAGCCTTAAGGACAGAATCTCGCATCTGACCACTTGTGTGTTCATATCTATATCGGTTCACCTGTTGTTGTGGAGCCAGGTAGATTGGTTGTTTGACGGATATCCTGTCTAAAAGGGTTTAAGAACATTATCCTGCATATCTGCAGAGAGGTAGTAGTGGCTCTGTAAGCAGTGTAATAATCAAACACCTTGTCAACACTGATCATTCCATCTCAACAAACTCCTCTCTGAAAGTAATCTACAAGGTGAAGAATAACCTAGCTAAGGAAATACGCTTTCGTCTTTTTCGCATTACTGAAGCCTTAGCCTTTCAGCTGGATAAAAACTAGAGTTATGCATACAAGGGCAAATTATTCAACCATTCTTACTATCGTGGTAGCGACCTTGTCGATTTCTACTGATTTTGATATCTCAGGTAATCAACCATCGGGAAACGCTAAAATTGACTTAAACGCATAATTACTGATATCCATTGCACAAGAGGTGACTGTCATAACTCAAGTGGCCTAGTGCCTAGTGACATTTAAGCATTTGGAAACGATAGGTGCGGGGTTCGAGTTTGGGTAAGAACGTCATCACTCACCGGGGTGTGTGTGTGTGGTGTTAGTGGTGGGGAGGGATTACAGGCACATCCAATTGACTAGTAGTCCCAAGTATAGGTTAGCCGAGTTGATCAAACTCAAAGACGTGCGTTGTCACAAAAAGTCTTCAGTTAGTGACTTTCCGTATCTGTAGTCCACTTAGTAGACATTCAATTTGAGAGTTTATGAAACTTGATAGAAGCCATAAGTGTTTGTGTCTCACTCACTCACTATATGCCCATTTTCATCATAACCAGAGTAGGCTTAGCTTTTATACTTGACTTGACTTGACTTGAATTGACTTTATTTTATTTTGTTTTGTTTTTTCTTTGTTACAGGCTGAGGGTGTTGAACAAAAACTATTGGATGTCACTCCGGTAATACCTGATTTGCCTGCTGTCCCAGACTCTGACTTATCAATACCTACTGCATCGCGTCAAACACCAAGTAAGCTGTTTGAATTGTCTCCACATTATTTTCTGCCTGTTTTTATGGTTTACTTGGAGATACCTAGTATTTGGCTTGAATATTTAATAACTGTAGGAGAAGAAGACGAAGGCTTTATAGAATAAAATTTGCGAAACTTTATCTGGATTCTTGGTTATGAGTGCTATGAGCTGACCTAATCAACAGCTGTTATGTTGCTAACGCTAATCCGTAACGACTATTCTTGTAGGTGTTTGACGTTAGTGAGATTAAACGTGGTTACCTTCATAGTGGAAGTATCAGGTCGAGGCGTTGTACTGTTGACTTAAGAGGAAGTAACAACCTATAAGGTGTTTCCTTCCCAACATCCAACAAACCAAATACACACGGGGGTGGGTGGGAAGGTTTAAGAAAGTTCCACCGGAAATCGCTACATTCTAACATTGGTTCACAGCTAATTTTAGAATTTGTTGTATAGATGTAGCTGTGAGAAATGGCCATCGGGAATGCGCGTCGGTGGCACGCCGACAGTGCACATGGTCTGGGGTTCGATCCCCTGTCGACGCACACCCGACATCTATGGTCGGCCTGCAAAATTTGGGCTACCGATATCCATGCTGAAAATTCCATACTTGTACTGAAAAATACGGTGTGGCATCAAGCTGTAATCAAAGTGAAAAATAAAAAAATAAATATGAAAAGACTAGCTAGCTGCCTGTGATCATAGGTGCCTGCGTTCTATCTCCCGTGTTACGTAGTAGGTGTAATAGCGTGGGCAATATTGAGGCGAGGCATCAGTCAAGTGCTAATTAAACAATAGAAATCAATCAACGAGGCTGGGAAGTTGCACCAATTGAGATGGTCACGATATGTGTTACGTATGCCCAGCCATCGCCTTGCTTGACATCGAGCAATGTTATCCGGTTGACATAGGATGAATCAGGTTGGAAAAGAGCTAGTGTTGGCGTTCAAACGAAAACATGTCTTCTTCAATCAGTGAAATCCACAAGGGTTAGTTTAAGCCAGCCGCCAGTCACGGAGGGACGGAGGGAGGTGTAGACTGGCTTCCTGACTGGTTGGGGTCCTCGGAATGATAAAAGCCAATGGCTGCTGGAGACAGTTGGTGATATGGCTGAAGATCCTCGTTATCAATGGCTGACGCAGACTCATCCAATAAAGTTCTGTTGTTTTTCTATTTTATTACACTTTTCTCCTCTTATTTCTGTTTATTATCTCTCTTTATTCCCTACCCCTGTTTTTTGTGCTATATGGAGCTTGGTAACTTGGACTGGTGTACATTTGTGCAAAGTTCTACGTTGAATGAAACCAGTTAGTCAACCACTCACGTAGTTTAGGTTCGATTCCCGGCAGACAAACTCTTCAACCTCCTGAAGTTAGTTGCAAGCCCAATAAAGATGTTAGGCTGGGTGTGAGACTAACCATCCCACCCAGCAAAAAATCAATATTGTGTCGCTATTAAAACTTAAAAGCTTACTGCCCTATATATCCCACTTGGAACACAGAAAAGAATGAAAGAAAAATCCTAAAGCTGTGAAAAGAAATGGTGACCAGCATCCCGCCTATGCTGCCTCTTTGCCTTGGAGGAGGGGGGAGAGTTAGAAAAGGGTGACCCTGAAAATTGTACATCTCAACTCAAATTGTGGCAGTCCGTAGCTGACAGTAAGATATTAATACAAACGAGATTCACAAAACCACTTGAAACAGGCTATGTGTGATCGGCCCTAAGCAGTTGTCCATTGGTTGCTGTGTGGTCAATTAACTCTAATGCGCTCCCCGTCTGTTCCAGGAAAAGAAACCAACTTCTTTGGTATAGATAGCTTGGAAATAATAACTAGCCACACACTAGCAGCACACAACGCCTTCCTGACTATCAATCACCTTCACCTCCGTCATTTCTCATCATCTATCTTGCTTTCCTCCTCCTGTGTTAGTACTATCTCACAGGCAGGTAGGTCCTTCGTATTCTGTTAACTCTGTGACCACTAATAGGGACGGCAGTCGGAAAGGAAAAAAATTACTTGTTAGTCTCTTAAAACCACTCTACCGCACATTTCTGCTGATTATTATAAATATTTTCTATCCCTGTACGTTCCCAGTGGAACTAGAGATTTGAAGTTTCGGTAGCAGTAGTGTTTTTACTTTTACGGGATGGGGTGGTTGCTAGCCTCATGCCCAACCTTCCCTCTTTACCAGTCTTATTACTTACTGGCTTAGCGAGGTGAGGGAGTGCCTCGTCGGCTGGGAATCGAACTCCTGACTGCATGCGTGGGTTGGCAAGCATTCTCCCACTGACGCTCCGTTGATTATAGTTCTTTTCTTTTTTGAATATCTTTCCTCTGACATATTAAATTGCTGTCCTTGTGTGCATAAAGTTCTTTGTTGAAATTCACTCAATCAAACTGACCTTATGCTGCTCGTCATCTCATTGGTATAAAATCAACTAACACTGAAGGTGAAGAAAACAGCCTATTTACCAAAGAACTTTTCCTCTCAAGGCTAAAAAAATATGGATGAGAATTAACACAGAAATGTGCAAGTTTGTGTAGATTGATCGTTAGAAATTCAAATGCCCCTGGATGACGTTCTCAGCACACTTGTCTAGCCTTTAATTATATCATTACGTGTATTCATCACATGACCTTCTAGCTTTCTTTCTTTTTATAGCTGTCGTGTTATTTCTGTTTATTGCAGTTCTATATATATATATATATATATATATATATATATATATATATATAGGATACGTGTCGCTGCGTCATTTGAATGAGCAAATATCCTGTGATTGACACTAAATACGTGCAATCGAAATGACTCAGCGCCTATCCTGGATCTGTGCAAAGTAACTGAATCGGTATGTATGCTTCGGTGACACAACGGTAGAGTGCTCGCCCACCACGCCATACATGGTTCGGAGTTCGATCCCCGGCCACCGACGCACTTCAAAACCTCCGCAAAGCTAGTAATAAGACTGGTAAAGAGGGAAGGTTGGGGGGCGTGAGGTTAGCAATCCCACCGCTGCTACTGAAATTTCCAAGGTCTAGCTTGAAGGGTGGAGGATTTCATCATGATGAGCTGATATAATCGGTTAGAGAACCATTGGAAAACCGCCAGTGGCGTACTGGAGAGCTGCCTATTTCGTCCTAGTTTGGGACTCTTCATCAGTAAACACCCACCTGGGTTTGAACCTATGATCTTCTGGACACAAAGCGAGCGAGCTCGTAGACCATTTAGTCACTGGGACTCGATCCAATGGCTCATGAATTCTCTATCTTCTAGCTAGAAGCCCTATGTTCTACTGCGAACGCATAGAAATAAAAAATATCCATATGATTATGAGTAGTATAGATTGTACTCAAAGTGTCATCCAGTTATTAAAACTGTGTGTGTTATATCAAATCTTCTTACCTAATATGGAATTATGCGCATCAGTGTTTCAGTCATGCATGCGATCCATGTTCGACTCCCAGTCTACGCATCCCCTAAACCTCGCTTAGCCGACACAAAGTCCAGTAAAGGGGAAAGCATGGTCGTGAAGCAATGGCAACCTCATCCCCTAAACAAACACCACCGCGATTGTAACTTCAAAACTAGATGTTCTGCCCCTACCGATAGCTGATACTTTGAAGTGGTGGTTGGGCTTGCATATCGTAATGACCCAACAAGCTACAATGGCTGGAACTATCGTTCCTGCAGGTCCTACAATGCTAAGAAAGTTATTAGGATAGTGATTAAACTAAAGCGGTTACCGGCATTGTGTGAGACTTTTATTTCTACACTATGTTGGGGATCTGTGGGGGAAGTCGTACTGGCGAGGAGCAGGGGTGTAACTGAGCAAGTCCCGTCGGGGTGGTGTGAGTCATTGATTATCCCGATACACAAGAAGAGAGATAATTCCTCGTGTGATAATCACAGGGGGGATTAGCTTGACATATATGGTATCTAAAGTTCTAGACTCAATAACAATGCGTAGACTAAGTGGTGCTTGGGAGGCACAAACACGAGAGAACCAGGCAGATTTTATACCAGGAAGAGAGTGTATTGATCATATCTTCACCCTTCGACAGATTCTGTAGCATAGACATACTTACCGACGTCCAACAATCGTTATATTTCTTGCCCTAAAGGCGGCATTCGATTCTGTCGACCGAGAGGTACTCTGGTGATGTTTGGTTGCAAGAGGAATGCCGAGAAGATACTTTGCACTGATCAAGGCACTCTACTCAAATTCATGCAGCCAGGTGAGAGCTTACGGCGAGTTGTCATCTGAAGTCGTGACAACTAGTGGTGTTCGACAGGGATGCCCACTATCCCCATTTCTATTCATTTTCTTCACAGATGTACTAATGAAATTAACCCTAACTACTGACTTCAACGACTCAGAGATTGACTTGTTACCATCACGAAATAATCTCCTTGACTTATAATGCGCAGATGACATAGTCCTTCTAGGTGAAGACGTTGACAAAATCCAGCAGTCTTCTGAACACCTTGAGCTGAAATCTCCGAATATTTGGCATGTGACTCCCTCCCGCCAAATGTGAGATGATGCTACAGGAGTGAACAACATTAACTCACTCCTAGTTTGAAGATATAGGGAAGTGAAGTGGTAGAGCATGTTGACCACTTCACTTATTTGGGGAGTTGCATCACACAACACCAGTGGGTTGATCGTTCACGAAATCTCAGCACGGATACAAAAAGCTAGTTTCGCATATGCCAGTTTACGCCGTCCCTGGTGTAGACGTGACATCCGATTGTCGATCAAAAACCGTGTGTACTGCTCAGCAGTTCGCTCTGTCTTCCTTTATGGCTGATTGTTACATATGGCCATTGGAGGCCTGCGTTTTATCTCCCGTGTTAGGTCTAATAGGTTGAGTAATATTAGGTGAGGCATCAGTTAAGTGCTACTTAAGCAAGGGAAATCAATCGACGAGGCTGTGAAGTTACACCAATTGAGATGGTTAGGACATGTGTTACGTATGCTTAGCCGTCGCCTTCCTTGACATCAAGCAATGTTATCCGGTTGACATAGGATGAATGAGGTTGGAAAAGAGCTTGTGGTGGTGGTCAAACGAAAACATGTCTTCTTCAGTCAGTGAAATCCACAAGGGTTAGTTTAAGCCAGCCGCCAGTCATGGAGGGAGAGAGATGTAGACTGGTTTCCTGACTGACTGGTTGGGGTCCTCGGCATGATAAAAGCCAATGGCTGCTAGAGACAGTTGGTGATATGGCTGAAGATCCTCGTTGTCAATGGATGGCGCAGATGCATCCACTCCTTGTGACTTATAATTTCCAATAAAACTATATTGTTCTCCCATATTACTATGCTTTTTGCCTCATATCTCTGTCTACTGTCTCTGTTTTGCGTTTCTTTTTAATTTCCTCTCTGATTTTGTGTGCTGAGTGAACAGTGGCGGCTCGAATAACCGCACACCGGTGCAAAGTTCTACGTTGAAACCAGTCAGTCAGTCAGGAATGAGGCGGCCATTCGGCTTAATTCTAAAAAGTGATGTAATTCTAACTATTACACAATCTCACGGTGGAAAAAACGGCTAGTCTGCTCTAATATAACTTCATCTCTCACCTAATATACACACACACACTCCAGTGAACCATGATGTCTGGCCTCAAAACATAATCGTTGCTGATAAACAGAATTTTGTTTAACAACCACTTACACAATTCCGAACGCTGTTGGCAATGAGCCACACGTACTAACTAATGTGCGAAGGCTGGCATTAATACTACCTGGCTGACCAAACCTAACTAAATGAGGCGGATTGCGAATCCACTACCCATCGGTTGAAAGTTAAGCGACTAGATGAATTAGTCACAACTGATAAAACAAAGACTGTAGTGCGTATTCATTAAAAAACTAGTCGTCGAGCTGTAAGCCATTTTCTGTTAGTCTTCACTTATCCAGACTGCGAAGTAAATAAAGCAGAGACTGAACTTAAGACCTATCGGTTGAAAGTTAGGCGCATGTTAGCAAATCAGCAGTACTCCACAAAAATAAAGGCTTAATAGATACCACTTTAAAATTTGAGCATATCAGAAACGATATAAATGGCGGACTAACATGATCAAGTTTCTTTTTAATTGATTTAGTGCATCCAAGGTTCAGGGGTGGAATGCTCCCCAATCATGCACGTGGTCTTGGGTTCGAATCCAACTGAAATGCCTATCTGTTTTCCATAAAGGAGGACGGAGTCGACTGTTGAGCAGTACACACGGTTTTTGATCAACAATCGGATGTCACGTCTACACCAGAGACGGCGTAAACTGGCATATGCGAAACTAGCTTTTTGTATCCGTGCTGAGATTTCGTGAACGATCAACCCACTGGTGTTGTGTGATGCAACTCCCCAAATAAGTGAAGTGGTCAACATGCTCTACCACTTCACTTCCCTATATCTTCAAACTAGGAGTGAGTTAATGTTGTTCACTCCTGTAGCATCATCTCACATTTGGCGGGAGGGAGTCACATGCCAAATATTCGGAGATTTCAGCTCAAGGTGTTCAGAAGACTGCTGGATTTTGTCAACGTCTTCACCTAGAAGGACTATGTCATCTGCGCATTATAAGTCAAGGAGATTATTTCGTGATGGTAACAAGTCAATCTCTGAGTCGTTGAAGTCAGTAGTTAGGGTTAATTTCATTAGTACATCTCTGAAGAAAATGAATAGAAATGGAGACTTTGAGCATTGTTGTCGGACACTAGTAGTTGTCAACACTTCCTGTTACTAAGTTTGTGTTGAACTGTGTCAGAGTAGAATCTACTGATGGGAAACCTAATATCGCGGATTTCTTAAACATCTACGCATTGTTTAAACCTTCAGTGAGAGTTTTTCCATGACTTACAGCTTTATTTTAAAAGCAGTGTAACTCAGCAACTATGTGGAATTATGTTATAACTATCATAACGAGCAATTCTAAGAATGTTAAAGTCATATTCAGCTGATGATGAGGAGTGTAAGTGGAATTTATTGAATTCTCAATTATTATTTTTTTTCATCCCAAATCGCTGAAAAATTGAGGAACTCTTTGGTTATAGTTCGAAATACATTCATATAGGATCGACAGATATTCACGTTAGATAGATGTAGAGTGCTGCTAGGTAGTGAAGGGAAGTCAATTGTGAGATTTTTTCTTTTATTTGTCTACGTTCCCAGTGGAACATAGGGCTTCAAGTTAGAAGCTTGAAGTTTCGGTAGCAGTTGTGTGTTCATTTTTACGGGATGGGGTGGTTGATAGCCTCATGCCCAACGTTCCCTCTTTACCAGTCATATTACTGGGTCAGCAAGGTTTGGGAGTGCCTCGTCGACTGGGAGTCGAACCCGGAACCACGTGTGGCGCGGTTGGTGAGCATTCTACCTCCGTGCCACCGATGCACAATCGTGATTAGGTTACGAAACTGTAACGACTGGGAGACACGACTGAGACACGTGTCTCGCATATACTGACGAGCAATACTGATTGACCCTAAAGTGGGAAAAAAGTAGGGGATGGTCGAACTGCGAGACTGCCCTCAGTCTATGAAGTCTTTGACAGTTGATATAAGCTGTCCACGTAAGGAGGGTGTGTGTGTCGACTGCTTGGACAATGGGGTCCTCAGGATGCTAAGAACCAATGGGTGTGGAGACTACTAGTAAAAGGGCGGAAAATCGTTCTCTATGGTGCGGCGCATAGGTATTCACTCATTGTAATCTCCCCCAGATCTATAAACCGCCAGCCCCCGTTGTTTTTTCATGTTAGTATCCTTTCCCCTGTACATTTCTCCTTTGTTTCTCTCGTTTGTTTGTCTACTTCTGTGTATGTGCCACATTCAGTGCGGTAACTTGAAACTGCTTCATTTTTGTACATAGGTTCTGTGTGTCAATCATTTCATATGAGAGGGAGAGATCAGATAGAAACAGTTAGGCTGCACATAATAAGAATCTAGGCGATCCGGCATCATACGCAACTGCATCTTTGATGAACTAACCATTCGCATAAAATCTCGGGGAGTGTGTGTGTGTAAGGCGTTTCTTTATTAATATATTTGGAAAACTTGGGCACTGTGGCAGTAAGTAATTCCATATTAGTTTGTTTATTAGATGTGCTACACACAGTGACTGAAACAGTATTATTTACTGGATGACACCCTTTCGAACACAATTCATTATTGTTCATAATCATATCAATTGTAATCACACGACTTTGAGACTTGAGTTTTATGGTTTCCTTTGTCCTCTCCTACTTGTCATCGTTAGGGTAGTACAATTTTCCAGATATCGGGGACAGGGGTTGAATCATTCCTATCACATGTATTTGCAGTTGATTCGATAAGCAGAGCTTCTGTTATCAATCTCTCCCTCCAGCCTGTAACATTAGATTTTAAAACTGTCATCCTATCCCATCCTATTGTATGGTTGTGTGTAACTGCATGTAGTGAGTGCTATAGCTGAACTATTCTCTAGATTTCTTATTTTATTCGGGTCAACCAATCTAGATTTTGCTAAGTTTTTATGTTCAGCTAGTCTGACTGATAGTTTTAAAATCTAATATCACAGGATGGAGGGAGAGATTGATAACAGAAGCTCTGCTTATCGAATCAACTGCAAATACATGTAATAGGAATGATTCAACACCTGTCCACCCAGATATCTGGAAACTTCTACTACCCCAAACGACGACAAATAGGAGAGGACAAAGGAAACTATAAAACTCAAGTTTCAAAGTCGTGTGATTATAATTGATGAAATGGATTATGAACAGTAATAAATTTTGTTCGAAACTGTGTCATCCAGTAAATACTAATACTGTTTCACTCACTGTGAGTGATATATCTAATAAACAAACTAATATGGAATTTCTTTATTATAATTTTTTTTGCTTTCTTTGAAACAATATGCACTACTCATATTACACAACTATCACATTTCCCCACTCCTTTTTTCAGGTAAGAAAAAGGTTGATGATGATGATATCGGAGCACTGGCTGAATGGGCTAACTGATCGTCGTCACATGGTCGCCGTGGTCGTCACCACATGGTCATCGTCGCGGTTGTCGTTGAAATCTTATTTCTGGTGTGTTATTGTATTTATAGATAGATATACACATATATATATATATGAAGTCTTCAGTACTTCTCAACCACCCACCCCCTCCCCCAAGCTGATTGATTGTATGAATAATCACCACCACCACTACCACCTCTTGTGAAGTTGACATGTGTGTTGTGATTTTTTTTTGTAATGCACATCACACCTAAAGGAATAATTCCCCCTATTTCCACTACTATAGTTTCTATGGCGTTTCTTTATTTTTGCCTTCGCTTATGATTATTATTATTATGATTTTTTCTCTTACACTGTCTAATCAGACCAATTAATCCAGCATACATTTGTGAATAGTGATAAGACAAACTCCGCTTTCATTATATTGTGTGTGTGCGTGTGTGGGCCAGGGGGCCTCTACCACCCTGGCATATTATCCTTTCCCTATCGCCTCCCGCCTTTATTTTGATATTCAATTAAAGGGGGGTGGGGTGATGACGTTACTGCATAAATTCCCTCAAGGGTAGGTATCACTTGTGATACGAAGATGTACGCATGTATGTATTTATTTATGTGTGTATGTGTGTTTGTATGTTATAATTCTCTTTTTGCGCATTCTGGATTGTTCTTGTAATTGATTGACTATGGGAGCCAGCAAGCAAGCGAGCAACCAAACAACCAATCGACCAATCAAAATGACTGATAATTTCTCCCCTCCCCAGCTGGCCAGCTGGTTTAGAATTTCTCCCTTGTTGAGCTTTCTGTTCTGATTGTGTGTTTTATATTATGCCTTGTTAATTATTATTTAATATATATGTTGATTGGATAACAAGGCAGCACGCCTTTTTTACCTGTTATATATATATACATATATATATATATATATATATATATATATATATTATAGATATATGCGCATACATTCTGGTGTGTTTGTCTTTCTCTTTGTTAATATATATACATACATATATCTATACAGACCTGTATTTGTTCTTCTGGTTCTCTTCGATATTGATATAAGAATAAAACTTGTGCACTGTGGTAGAGAGTGTAATTCCATTATGGGTGTAAATTTTGTTTTGATAAGTCACACAGTGTTGTGTTATACAGTAATATTAACTGATGACCACTTGTCGAGCACAGTTTATTGCTCATAATCAATCATATCAAGGTAATCACACGACTTCCTAAATTCATTTATATAATTCCGTTGTTTTTCACTTGATTTGATTGGTAGTAATATTTAACATATTTCGGGTATGAGTGATGAATCATTCCTATTGCATGTGTTGGGTGTAGACTCGATGAACAAGGATTCATTAATTAACCTCTCTCTCCACCTACTACTTTTTAGAATTTTAACCGTCTCCCACCCTATTGTATGGTTTTGTGCTAATGCGCATGCATTGCAATTGCTGAGCTTTTTTCTAAATTACTTATCCTCGTGGGATCAATCCTCCTGACCTTTGCTAAATTCTTTTGTTCTGACCATCTGACCCCGACCTACTAGTTTGACTGACTTATGTGGTTGATCTCACAGTCATCGCAGGGTATTTTGTAAATTATATTATTTTGTCTAATTGGATCAACTGGGTCCTTTAACCTACAGAGCTTGTTCCTGAGTGAGTTTGTAGGTTTGAATGCCACCCTAATTCGTGCTTTATTGAGAATCCTACGTAGGGTCTCAGATGTCCCCTCTTTATATGGTATAACTGTGGATGACTTATATTCTCTCTTATATATGCTATTATTACCAGTTTCACAATTCTTTTTCTTTTTCTTTTGGCGTTTTTCAATCTTCCTAATGAATTTTAGAGGATAGTTATTTAACACCAACGCCTCTTCTATCTGTTTTATTTCATCATTTAGGTCTATATATATAAATGATATGATTATGAGCAATAAATTGTGCTCGAAACGTGGTCATCAGTAAATATTACTGTATAACACTGTGAGCCTCTTCGATATTCTTGTGGAAAAATAATTTCACTCTACAGGAGAGACACACGAAGTATAAACACGCTTTGAATACGTGGGTTTTTGCATCTAACGTGCCTTGATTTGATACGGCTTCTTTTTTCCTTTCTGTCAAAATGTAAACATTTGATCCAGTTTATAGGCAGGGGGACGCGAGGGCTGGCGGGACCTGAGCCTACGTATGTATAACAGCAGGACAGATGTGGTAATCACAAGTATTGCTTGTCTACTGCCAATATTATACAAGAGCTATTTGATATTAAATTAGTCTTGTTCTCTGAAGAGCTGTTTGAAGATTTCATCGATCCCCTTCTCTAGACAACATCTCCCCTTAACGCAGTGTTTAGTATAATTAAATGTCTTCATGAATGATGCAGTTGTATCTCATCCTGGCAACAATATGTTTAACTGGGTGTTAATTTACGTCTCTGTTGATCATATTTTTAGTGACTTGGAATTCAAACTTTGTTTTTATTGGCAGCTGAGAAATTTGGTCTATGGCAGTGTGTTTATTAATCGTCGGCTGATTCACTTGAGCACCAACCAGCCTTCTAGGAATTCTCTGGCGGCATTTTTGGTGTGTGTTTGTTTTTCTATTTAAAATTTCTACATTATCCCAATCAAATTTGGGATCAAATTCATCCCATCTGAATTCATCTATGAAATAACGGCTAGAATATTAAGACCGTTTGAAATAGATATAGCATACAAGCCAGTCAGGCAGCACAATCATCACTTCATTCGATATTGTGTATACCTAAAGGCCAATGCAACAGGAAAAGAAGAAGATAAAATTAATACCATTCACACAATAAATTGCATGTATGAACTGCAAAAAACATTACATTGGTGGTCGAAGTGGTCATCCCCTTCGAATTAGAATCCAAGAACACAAATTGTCTGTAAAAAGACATGATGTATATTCTTTCATGTAGATAATTATGAACATCAGTTTGATTGGGAAAATGTCGAAATCTTAAACAGAGGAAACACCAAAAATGTAGTTTGGTGGGAATTCCTAGAAACCTGGTACTCAAGTGGTTCAGCCAGAGCGGTTAACAAACACACCACTACAGATCAAATTTACCAGCTGTTAAATAAAAAAGTAAATCATGTGAGAAGCAAGTTCAAATTCCAAGTCAATACAGTTATATTAACTGATGACCACGTTCCGAGCACAAACTATTGCCACTCATAATCATATCAAGGCAATACTCACACAACTTCTTTCCTTCCTTCATTTATATACATGTGTGGAATCGATTAGATATTCGAATAAAATTCAATATGAGATAATGTACATTCAGAAATAATAGTACGAGTGTTATTGATCAAATACAATCAGATGGGAAATAAGACGAGTGTGTAGTCTGCACCCAATACATGCAACAGAAATGACTCAATGCAAATACCAGAAATATGGAAGATATTATTACCTCTGGTCAAATTCGAAGAGGATAATAAATAATCTTAAAATTATATTTCAATTCAAACACACCACAACATTCTAACAAGTAACTTATTATAACTGTAGAAACACTCGTCTTATTTCCCATCTAATTGTAATGGATTAATAACACTCGTATTATTATTTCTGAATGTACATTATCCCATATTGATTTTTATTCCAATATCTAATAGATTCCACAAATGTATATAAATGAAGGAAAAAGTTGTGTGAGTAACCTGATATAATTATGAGCAATAATTTGTGCTCGAAACGTCATCAGTTAATATAACTGTACAACACTGTGTGATTTATCAAAATAAAATCTTATCCACAATGGAGTTATGCTGTACCACAGTGCCCAAGTTTTATACTTACATCAAGAATTCAAGTAAGTTGTTCATTTTATGCCAAAACCTGCGGTAAAGGAAGATGTTATCTAGAGAAGAGGGACGACGAAAACTTAAGCAGTTAAATCAGCCAGCTCGTCGGAAAACATAACTAATTTAATATCATCCACCTGAACCACAAATCTCCTTCGTTGTTTCAAGGGCTACTTGATTTCTCACGCCATTACTTCAACAAGATCACACAAGGAGGTGTGATTCGTGAAAGGAAATCGATAAATTCATTAGTTATTTGTCTATCTATGTATCTATGAGACAATGGTGATTAGTCAATTTTCCAGACGACAAGATATCCATCCACATATCACCTTGCCTTTCGATCAACTTGGAGCCGAGACGGCTCGTCTGTGTTCCCTTTTGCCTGGCTGACTGAATTCACAAGGAGGTCAATCGCGAGCCTGAATAGCTCAGTGATAACGTCTCTGACTGCAGTGCTCACTGGGTGACGCGGGTTCGAATCTCCTCAGAAAGGACATGAGTTCCTTCATGGTTGCAGATACGCCTTGCTGACAAGCGCCAACTAGCACGAAACCTAGGTCGTGTCCAAGGCTTCCTGCGGATTGCCTCCAACTATCTAATCTCATCAAAAGAGTGGCTCATTGTTGTCAGAATCTCCGATGGCTTTTATTGCGTTGCATTTTGAATGTATCTAGTAGGGAATCTACTCGTCTTTTTATCAGAAGGCATTCGTTATTGTAGTTGGTTCTTCTGTCCTGTTCATTCCGGCTGTGACGTAATGCATGACATTCTATCCACTTACTATGTCCTGCTGTGTAGACTATGGCAATGCATAGGTGTCCTAATTCCGAAAGATTTCAAGGCGATTGGAAATTTAGCCGTTGGTAGCTTAGGTGGTGAAGCGTTGTGTGTGTGTGTGTGGTTAGAAGCTTCCTCTGGGGCTCGATTATTCGCATGGGTATTGATACGCTTTCGGTGAGGAGTTGTATTGGCACACGAAACAGCTATCAGACTAGGAGATTTAACTAACTTCTGGTTGAGAATGGGATGTAATTTCCGGAGGATGACAGCGGTGAATGTCGTGCTGTGCATCCTTGGTAAAAGTCATCTTTGTATCCAAAAGTATTACAGTCTTGGTATCGATGTTTCTGCAAACAAGATTTGATGAAATGCTAAGCAGTGCAAGCCAACTGGATGGTGAAGGTTTATTTTTCAGGCATTGGTTGGTATTGCATGAGTAACTGGGAGGATGGATGGTTGAGGTAGGACCAGAGAGTAATGTGGAGGTTTGAGAGGTCTGGTGAACTGCACTGATTTCAGGACCACCCTGGCATCCACATTGGGATAAACTAGTATCAAGCTGAACGTTGACCAGTGATTGATATTCTGAAGTGACGTCGTTTGGCGTTATAGTTGGCTCCCGCTCCGAAAGGTTTAACAGCCTTATTCTGATTTCACTGAACTTAAGGGAATGTTAACTTTAAGTGATTATTAGCTTTTTGAACTCACCGTTCGTCATAGATTTCAACTTAAAGCGTTCATATTTGCGATTAACAATACCAATATGGGTGAGGAAATCAGCGTTCTTGTCTATGGTTAGCTTCAGTTGGTGATAACAAGCGTTGAAAATGGATGTGAATGATCACCAAATAGCTGTCTTAATGTCTACATTGTTTTGTCGAAAGTGTGATCACCTGGGTTTTGGAAAGGATCGTGTTTCAATACTTGTCAGGTTCAGAGGGACCTAGGTTTCCAATCACCTTAGCAGGGAAAATCCATCTTGAAGTTATCTTCGTAGTGTCTGAACGAAGTATTGAAGGTCAAGTCGGTAGTATCAGGGTCGTATTGTTAGCAGTTGCATCAACTGAAGGAGCTAGTTGATTCTGAAGAGGCATGTGATGATTCAGAACCAGTGCGTGTGCAGCTCGATAATCTTCACTTGTCCAACTCCGAAGAATCCAATCGCTGTCGCCACTTTAAAAAATTCGCAAAATGTTTGGTAGCCAGTAACAGACGTGAACATTGGTATCGCTTCTCAATCGCAAATATTATACAAGGGGTCCTCGGTTTCCCAGCTGACACTACTTGAGCTAGAACATACAAAGAGGTGAGTTGCAGAAAGTAAATGGATAGTTATCTCTCAGTGTATGAGACATTCCTGATTGGTCAATTTTCCGCATATTACTGAAGCCCTGCTGTATTCGTAAGTTTTGTTAGTTATGCTTTGATGATAGGGTAAGTAGACTGGACGATAGGATAAAATGTTTTCGGTATTATCAAAGTTCGGAGCATATTAATTAGTTACATAAAATGATACCATAGAACTCGTCGAGCCGATAGCTGCCATCTTGACGTTGCAGTCGGGCTGGCTTACTGTGTGTGTAATGATCGAAAGAGTTACACTGGCTGGGACGAATGTTCCTGCAGACCCTACCCTGCCACAAAGGTCGTTCGGATATCGGTTTAGGCACAAAAACGCCAACATTATGTTGGTGATCCGAAGGGAAAGTTGTAAAGCTGGTGGCTAGGAAAGTGTCAGCAGTAATGTCTTACTCACGGACGACCAACAAGTCATCTGTGCTGCCTTTCCGATCTGGTCACATGGTGGGGAGGGGGGAACCCAGACACACACTGACGGCAACCAGACTCCCGAAAGGATAAAATCTTCCAAAGAGAAACAGTTGCCATCAACATTGGGATCTAGTATTATTCTGTGTTAGTCTAGGTTTCTCAAATGAAGCTGAAACCGACCTTAACAACAATTGAGACTCTTCCACACACTGAATTCTGCTGCACTGATCAGTATTTTCAGCAAATAAAAAGATGAAGCATTTCAGAATGGAAATTGCTCTGAATGTTTGAAAATCCCGATTGGACACGATCTTAATGCCTGAAAAGAAATAAGTGGGGAGAGCTGGCTGCACGCCAAAATTGTAGACACCAATTTACATCAGTGTTACGTTACCCGAATCGGGGTAATGGGAAAAACAATAACAAAGCTTAACCTTGAGGAACTCTCAACAACCAATCACAGCAAAATTGACGTGTGCAAATATGATTCGTAGATATATGGCTTAACTTTCTGAGAAACGATCACAATCAGTACAGAATAACAGTCAGAGAGAAAACAACCAATCAGAGGACGTAGCTTCTCGGCTAACAATAACGCTAATAATAATGTACATACAAATTTCTAAATATCTATTGATTTTCTCAATAAATGATCTGTTGCCTGGCCCTTGTCTGTCTTCTGTCCTTACACTATCTCCCACATGTATTAAGTTATACTCAAAATAGTATACAGAGTTTAATCGATAACTATGTGAGACAGAAAAAAAAACATTCAGCTCAAAGGACATTTTGAAATCACGCTGAATTACAAATATTCTACAATGTTTTATTGATTGATTGTTATATGAAGTTACAGCAAAACGAACTTACCACGCTTTCGTCTCAATATCTACTTGATGAATAGGTGAGACGGAGGCGATTAGTTACTGTGCGAATTTACTCAAATAATAAATGGTTCTATGCGACTTTGCGTCACATGATCATATGAAATGTTGTGTGTGCGTCAATGGAGCAAAAACACGTGGTCTGTGGTTCTATCACACCACTTGATGCATTCCTAAGCCTAAATTAGCCGGTAATGCGCGCCTGTTAAAAATAGATAAATAACAAACACCTCCAATTAAAAAAAACCCACCACTGCTACTGAAACTTCGAAGCCAAAGCTTAGAGCTCTGTTTTTCACGCCTGAAAGGAGCTCGTATCTTTGCCACTCTGATGGATTGGATTATGTGTCAAACGTTCGGTGGCGAGGAGTCAGGAATATGCTCGACAACCGATAAGAAGACTCTGGTAGATCTGGATTTCGCAGATGATATATGTCTAGTGTCATAAAAACTCGAAGACTTGCAAGCGAAAACCAACAAACTGGTGGAAGAGGCGGCGAAAACAGGACTGCAGGTGAACACACAAAAGGAGGTGATAAAGATAACCAACCAACTAACAACAACCATCACCAGTCACCACCAACGGGAGAGATTTAACAGAGATTTGATCCTTCACTTATCTTGGAAGCATCGTTTCAACTACAAGAGGAACAGACGAAGATGTCGAAGTCAGAATCGAAAAGGCTTCATCAACTTGAAGCCAGTTCAGAAATCTTCTGTACTAACTCACCATAAGGGACAAGATTCGCATTTTCAACACAAATGTGAAGTCGGTTCTTCTCTACGGGTCAGGAACTTGCACTGCGTGTCACGAAAAGGATTTCCAACAGCCTGTTGCAGATTTTCATCAATAGCTGCCCCCTTTCCTGGCTCCATACAGAAGATTAAATGGTCAGAAAGAATAAGCAACAAGAAATCATGAGAACAATTCAACCAAGAGCCGATCACTCGACAAATATGTAGGAGAAAGTGGAGATGGATCGTTCGAGCATACATTGAGGAGGCCGCCGAATGACACCGCACACCAGGCCAATGCTCGAGTGGAATCCCGATGGGAAGTGACGAGAGGGTCGTTGGTGCGAGGGTGACATTGAGGAGATCGTGTGAAGAGTAGGAGGAGATGAGAGAGTTTGGTCAATCGTGAACCCAGCTGAAGAGTACGGCAGAAAACAGAACAAAGTGGAGACGTGTTGTTGAATCCTTATGTTCCACTCAAAACGCAAGGCAATAATAATCATTAAACATAAAAGTGAAATATTTACAGGCAACGACCAGTGAAGTGGTTAGGACCATGGTAGAATAAGAGACTGGACAAACTGTTTCTGTAATACAGAGTGCGAGCATGTGTTGATGAATCGCCAACGCCTCTGCCATACACAAATGCCCAAACCTGAAGCCCTTTATACCTAATAATAATAGTAATAATAATTTCTTTGCCATGGCCAACTACACAATATGTACTAAGTTTTTAAAAATGATATAAGTATAAAACTTGGGCACTGTGGTAGAGCATAACTCAATTGTGGATAAGATTTTATTTTGATGAATCACACAGTGTTATACATTAATATTAACTGATGACGTTTCGAGCACAAATTATTGCCACTCATAATCATATCAAGTTACTCACACAACTTCTTTCCTTCATTTATATGCATGTGTGGAATCGATTAGATATTGGAATAAAATTCAATATGAGATAATGTACATTCAGAAATAATAATACGACTGTTATCAAACCAGTACAATTAGATGGGAAAAAAGGCGAGTTTTTTTATAGTCAAATAAGTCACTTCTTAGAATATTGTGATGGGCTTGAATTGAAATAGAATTTTGAGATTATTTATTATTCTCTTCTGATTTGACCGACTGGTGGTAATAATATCTTCCATGTTTCTGGTATTTGCGTTGAATCATTTCTGTTGCATGTGTTGGGTGTAGACTCGATGAATAAGGATTCAATTCAAACACATCAAAACATTCTAACTATTAACTTATTATGACTATAAAAACACTCGTCGTATTTCCCATCTAATTGTAATGCATCAATAACACTCGTATTATTATTTCTGAATGTACATTATCTCATATTGAATTTTATTCCTATATCTAATCGATTCCACACATGTGTATAAATGAAGGAAAGAAGTTGTGTGAGTATTGCCTTGATATGATTATGAGTGGCAATAGTTTGTGCTCGACAAGTGGTCATCAGTTAATATTTTTATACAACATTGTGTGATTTATCAAAATAAAATCTTATCCCTAATGAATATAAATAAGATAGGACTGATGAAGTTATCCATCCGGACGTCAGCAACAACAACAACAGCAATATCAGTAAGTAGCAGTTGAATATCAGCGGGAGAACCTTGAAGATAGTCACTTCTCTTGATTATTTCGGCGGCAGCATCATTTCAACTACAGATATTTACAGATAAGGATTTCAAAGCCGACCAGGATTGGAGAGGCCAAATTGACTTTCATTACTCTGGAATCAGTATATAGTAATCTATTGTAATTAGTTTAAACAACAAGACTAGAATTTTCAACACCAATGTTAAACCAATAAAATCCACAATAATTAGTTTAAGCCAGCCAGCCAGTCACGTAGGTAGGTGTAGACTGGTTTCCTGACTGTTTAGAGTTCTCAGGATGGTAATAACCAATGAAGGCTGGAGACAATTGATGATATGGCTCGAAATCCTTCTTCTCAATGGCTGGCGCAGATGCATTTACTCTTTGCGATGTATATAATATCCAATAAAATTCTATTGTTCTTCTATATTATTATTATTATTCTTTTTGCCTCATATTTCTGTTTATTATCTCTCTCCCTGTTGAATCCGTCTTTACTCTCTTCTCTTGCTTTGTATGCAGCATGAAGGGATGTGTGGTAACTCGAACTGCGTTGAAGCTTGTCAGTTAAACAACAAGATTCGAATTTTCAACACAAATGTTAAGTCAATCAATTCGTCTACATATATCAGAGACTTGATTCACGCGTCACCGGAAAGCATTTACAACAGGCTTCAGATATTTATCAACCGCTGTCTTCTAGCCAATACCGAGGATCAGATATCTGGTTGGAAAGTATTAGCAGCAAGAGACTCTGAGTACTAACTAACCTGTCAGTAAATATGCATAAGCGAATATAGGTGAATCGGACAAACACTGAGTAAACCTTGCGGGTGACATAATCTCGCCCTCCAGACTCTCAAGTTCAACTCAAATAGGAAATGACGAGTTAGGCGCATTACTTCGACGATGACATGGAGGCGGTCGTCAGAGGAGGAAGTCGAAGCTTATGCGAAATCATGGAGTCTACTAAGGAGGACTACAGCCAAAAGTACAAAGTAGAGATATGCCATTGAAGGTCTAGGTTCCACTGAGAACCCAAGAGAATAATAATAATATAATATGATAACCCTCCACCCCCTCCCTCAAAATAAACAAACTTATTATTGATTCATCTATAATAAAATAGAATTTATGCGTTATGAGAATAAAATTTTATCACACACTATGTAAACAATTATCGCTTTTCAGTGTCTATACATTATAATAATAATAATAATTAAAAACTATGCTATTATGTAGAACTTATTATTGATTATGATTCTTTATGAACTTGAAATTAATGATTGGTTGTGAATATATTGACGTCTGCTATTCAACATGAAAAATGTGTGAACGTGTGTGTGGGTCTGATCACATTTTGCACTTAATGTTCAATTCAGTTGCATAAATTATAAAGTGAGACAATTCAAGTATTATTATTATTATCGTAACGTTTCTTTTCTTTTATCTGGTTCAATTACAGCCACTTTCTTTCTTTATTTCTTTCTAAATATAAAGTGAATTTGTGATCAGCTTTTCAGGATTACGTAACTTATGGTTAATGAATAATTGTCGTCACATTATTTTCTATAATAATAATGTTATTATCGTTTATTATTATTATAATAATAATTATTATTTAGACAAAGCAATAAAACTGTAACGACAGAAGGCAAGAGTCAGGCAACAGATCATTTATTAAGGAAATCAACGCATATTTATATATTTTCACGTACATTACTATGGATATTTAAGTAAACAAACACAGTCTTCCGATTGGTTGTTTCTCACGTAAAGTTAATCTTTCATCTATTTGTGACTGTTTCTTGACTGTCAAATCCTCTATATATTAACTGCATCCGCTCACGCACAGTCTGCTGTGATCGGTACTGAATCAATCTTTGTTCACATTTTCTAACGACAAATCTTGGGAACGTAAATATTGACGTAAATTACTGTCTACCAATTTGGCTAGTAGACAGCTCTCATCACAAAACGACGTAATTTGTCTGAATCGTGTAATGAATTCGTGCGCACAACACACTTCCAACAGCAGGTCGGGTGCGAGGACGAATACTTGCCGAAGACATTGGCTAGTGTTCGAACTATGTCGTGAATTTGCAGAAGTAAGAATTCATAGATCATTGGATCGGGTCCCGTTGGCTTAATGATCTACGCGCTTGCTCGCCTTGTAACCAGAAAGTCCTGGGTTCGAACCCTAGCGGTGGGTGCGTACTGATGAAAAGTTTCAAACTAGGCCGAAACAGTTATCCAAGACTCCATTGGTGGTTTTCCAATGGCTCTCTAACCAATGTCAGCTGATGATGAAATCCTGTAAACTTATGGATGAGCTTGATTTGCTTTCACAATTAGTTGTGTTCTATGAGCTGATTGGTCTAATTGCAGAGCTTTCGTCGTCCTTCAGGACAATATCCTCAGCTCAATGCAAGATTTAGCATGAAATGAACTGATTTAAACTCGCAATGGATGAATAATAGAATCACGTCTCGCTAATGTATGAACTGAAAATAAAATCAATAGAAATACCGGCCTACTACTCATTTCAGAATTCATAGTAACTCACAATGGTGTAGGTGTGCCGCCATGTTACACATTCCTTATAGTATATGAAGGTAAATGGTTTTTAGGTGGTACACGGTTACATTTATTAATTATTATTGATTTTAAACAGCTTTTTTTATCCGGCCCGATGATGAGTTTAAAATCTCTCTAATATTTAGAGTGTTGAATAAAATATACGGTTTAATTACAGGTGGGAATCCTTTCTTTCATTCCCTCACTTTCCGAGTGGAATACGGGGCTTCATGACTAGGCTTTGGAGGTTCAGTAGCGATGGTTACTAGCATCGCGTTCAACTTTCCCTCTTCACCAGTCTTTCTATTGGCAAAACGGGGTTTGAAAGTGAATTGGCTGGGAATCGACACCAATACAGTTACTAAAAAACTGACACACATGGGAAACATCGAACGATGGGGATTTTAATTCAATTACAAGGAACATGATGAGGGTTTCAATAATTCAACAATAAGCGTTGCAGGTAGTGAAGTGAAGTGTGCGGAAAGACGAAGGACAATTCTATGAAACACTAGTGACTGAAGCAGAACAGGGTGGTTGCAGGTAAAATAGACCTCGGGACATTAATTAAATCAAATAACCGGGTCAGTATCCCGGAAGAGATCAACCCAGATAATGAAACCAATGAAAGATATTCAAGGGAACCTGACTATACAGGAGGAGAAATCAAATAAAACAATGGACTGATCACTTTCAAAGATTAATGAATCGACCATCACCTGTAACTCACCCAGAAATACCAGCAACAACACGAACGGAATTACTAGTGGACACCAGTCCTCCAATGTAAGCTGAAATGCTGAATGTGATCAAGCTTCTGAAGGCAGCAGGCCAAGAGGGAATCCTCCCTCCCGAAGCAGCGAAAACGGACTCAGAGACTGCCGCAGATGTGCTCACACAATTACTGAAAAATGTTTAGAAGAAAAGAAGGATACAGACGGATTGCAAGAAAGACTACCCACTCAGGCTGACAAAGAAGGGAGACTAATTCCTGTGCAATAACTGGCGTGGAATAATGCTCTTTTCCACGTCAAGTAAAGCACTAAGACTCATCATTTAAGGGAGAATAAAAAATTGTACTCGATGCAGAACTCAGTCAGCTCACCAGAACAAGCTGGATTCACGGAAGGAAAATCATGTGCTGATCAAAATGCAAATCTACTCATTGTAATCATAGAACACATCATAGAATGATAGTCAAGCCTGTACCTTAACTACATTGACATCGAAAAGGCTTATATTAGATGAATGGATCCAACTGGCAGAATGGCACACCGTCCTGGATTTCATGTTTATTGGTGTACTCGTCAGCGGCTCATATCTGCAGTCTTGAGCGAATTTATGTCTCCTCTGAGATTCAACCTTCATTTCCCTGTCACAGACGTTATCACTGAATTATGGGAACCCACAATTGACCTTCAACTCATGACTGATAAAAACGGGTCATTGATATTTTGTACCGGTAGTATATATTTATCTTCGATAACACTATACACAATCTTGAAGACTAACAGGCGAAAACCATCAAACTTAAGGAAGCGGCAAAGTCAGGACTTCAAGTAAACATAGGAAAGACAGAGCTAATCAAGACAACCAATCAACAACTGCAACAGAAACCGGTCATCATCAACGGAAAATGTTGAAATAGGTCACCTCCTTCACTTATCTAGGAAGTATCATTTCAGCGACAAGAGCCACGGATGAAGATGTCAAAAGCGGAATCAGGAAGGCAAGACATACATTTTATCAACCTGAAACCAGCTTGAAAATCTTCTGCACTCAGCTGGCTATTTCGTTGGCCTTACTTTGAAGATCAAATGGCTAGCGAGAATTAGCAACTAGAAACTCTCACAACCGACCAACAGACGAGAACCAACTGTTCAACAGATATGCTGAAGAAAATGCAGACGATTCAGACACAAATCACATGTTAAACCATTACTCATAAGGAGTCTGATTGCTAAGACACAAGTTGAGCATCGTTTTGAAGATGACATGGAGAATATCGTGAGATGAAGAGATGAGAGGTTGTCTTCAATCGTGTAGCTGGCCAAAGAGGACATCAGAGAATAGGAAAGAGTCGAGGCTTTCTGTTGAAGACCTGTGTTCCACTCGGAACCCTGGCGAGTAACAAAAGTAACATTACACTGAAATGTAAAGTCATAATTACAGATGCATGTCCATATGCAACTAAATCTCTCTTAACAATCTAATTTTACCGCCTATAACTCCTTGTTACCTAAACTAAATTTACATGCAGCCATCTTCGGTTTCATGACACAAAGTCAGACATACCTGAATACAGAGAGGAGAATGTAAGCCTCCATTAAAATAGAATACTTCTAATTTTATTCAGAATAACTCCACTATTATTATCGCACTAATTATAATTATTATTACTGCGACTATTATTGCTACTACTCAATAATGTTGTCGTGATTAATATTGATTGATCGATACACGTGACAAACACTGCTACTACTAATACTACTACTATTACAGCCACAACTTATGACGAAGAAATGTCGAAAAACAAGAAGCAGCATTTTCATAGACGAAAATGAATGAACTATGTTAATTTGTCATTTGATCACGTGCACAACACACATTCAAGCTTTCATTATGGTGAGTTTACACACACACGTCATCGTCATTAACATCATATTGCTTACATTTTATTCTCTAGAATTCTACACAAAAATATACATTGTGCAGCCATGTCTAATTCGTGTCTGTCTAGTTGAGTACTACACTGAGATAGCTGGGCGAGAGACTATTTCAATGCAAGAGTTTAGTCTGAGTAAAGTAAACATGACTAGACATTTTGAGACAGAAATCAATCATGCACATTCTAACTAAATTTATTTACTATTGTAACTAGTTTTCAGTGTACAAATCAACTTAAAATCAATTGAATCCTTCCTTTTTGAGATTCAGTGAGAAGATATGATCAGTGGTGTGAGGATGGATAGCTGCCAGTGATGACGTTTTGAGGTAACTGAATGGTCAGAGAGATGGCCTTGTAACCTCAAGTTCGTGGATTCAATCCCTTGATCGTTATGCGTGAGTTTTGACGAGGAGGTTGGAGATACGACGAAAGAACCTTTGAATAGTCACCGACTACTGACGCACTGGCTGAACAGATAATGCCTTAATAATAGTAATGATAATAATAATAATTTGCTTTATTCCCAAACAGTACATGTGATACAGAATGGAATTCTCAGCATTTTCACTACAGTATTGCATCCAGTTAGTACATTATCAATAAATAGAATTCTACATAGATTAAGGGCAATCTCAGTTAGTTTTGACAACAACATATTGGCATGTCGGTAGCAAAGCCAAAGTTGAACAGTGTTTGAAGGTGTTAGAAAAGTAGGTGCTATCATATTTACTGGCGTAAACGAGAGAAAGAAACAAAGCAGCACATAACGGAAAAAAAGAGGAAAAAAGAGAGAGAAAAGGAAAAGAAAGAAAGAAAATGTTGTACCTATAAATGATATGAGTTGGAAAGACGAGGTCCAGTTTTACCACTGACTATTTAATGAATTATACGTGTCACGCCTAATGCTGCCTTTATCGCACAGAACACGAACCAAGTAGGTTATGGTTGAGTTTTTGTACTTGCTGGTGCGAGCATATAGTTTTCTATATAGGCTTCTGGTTTTGCCTGATGAGGTGCAAGGGGAGAGGGCGGTATGGGTTAGATAAAATGGATTTGGCCCATTTTTCACATGAGTCCATGTGCCTGTCAACCAGAATATTAACAAGTTGGTTAAGTGGCACGTTGCTTACCCTGCTGACAACCTTTAACATCCTGCATAATAAGGTATAGTCTTTATTCAGTAGCCCGGGTAAAACAAAGGGGGAACAATAGAGAATAATAGGCAGAATGCGAGAGTTAACGAATTGTAGGAGTAAGCGAAAGCACCATGTATGATTCCCGGACGACGTATTTAAAAACCTCAACTAGTTCACTAACCGGTGATATGGCTGGTAAAGATGAAAGGTTGGTTGTGAGACCAACAAACCCTCTCCGTAAATGCAGCACTGGTGCCACGGAAAACCCAAAAGCTTGGAGTTCAATGTTTCCAATTAATCGTAAAATATTAATTGTGAAAAATCAAGTGAAAAGTTAAGAAAATCAACAATATTGTGATTTATCAATGTGAACATAAGTATATCACTTTTATACTGCCACGACGCAAACGCCAGTTATTGAAAAACCTTCGAAGGAAGTGAAGCGACAACTGATTGGAAGAAAGGATGGATACCTTGTCAACCTATCAAAGTAGGGCAATTCACGCCTCACTGTACAAGAACTGGCTGGCGTGGAATCATGCTCTTGTCCACTCACGCAAAGTTAAACACCAAGTAAAGTCATCCTGGAACGAATGAAATACGCACTACAAGCAGAAGTCCACCACCCAACCACCGGAACAAGCTGGATTCACGAAAGGCAAATCATGTGCTGATCACATTGCTACTCTACGCGTCATTTTAATCGAACACACCATAGAATGTTAGTCAAACCTGCACTTTAACTTCAAGGACCAGTTTGAAAAGGCCTTCAACAGGTAGCGTTGTCCGAGAAGTGATTTGGAAACTACTTCAACACTACAGCTAATTGAATGAATTCGCCGGCGAAAAGAGACTCTTTTGTGTACTTTGTTGTTCCTGTATTCATATCTGGATATGTAGTTTCCGCGAATTTCCTCGGTTATCTCACTTGTCACTTTTACTTATTTAATTCAGTATACTTTCGTTACATTTTCGGCTTACCACCTTGTCAAGTAAAGTTTTACCTGCCTACTAATCTGATTTTCATATATTGAAAATTGATCTGATGTTCACTAGCGACTGGCCCTATTCAGGCAGTTAATCTTGCGTTCCAGTGGGAAGCCGTGACCAGTAGTGTAAAGCAGTTTGAAGTTCAGACAGTAACTCATCGAATAAGACACTGCAAAGTGGTCGCACTATTTCGTGAATTGGCAGAAGTTAAAATTCATGGGATGGCCATTGGATCGTGTCCCGGTGGCTTAATGGTCTACAAACTAGCTTGCCTTGTAACCAAAGGGTTGTGGGTTCGAACTCCGCAGTGTGGGAGCTTACTGCTAAAGAGTTGCAAACTAGAACGAAACAGCTCTCCAGTACTCCCAGATGGTTTTCCAATGGTTCTCATGATGAAATCCTTCTACTGATCTGACTATTTAAACACCCTCATTTAAGCTTTCTGCCTTCCATAAACGTTTTTGGTTAGTTTCAAATCTCCATGAAATCTGACTTGTTGCATTTAGAATCACCTTAATCAACCAGAATTATTGTTAAAGACAGAAAGTTCTAGCATAACAATCGACAAATACGATTAACACTCTTATAACTGAAATTTCCTCATTGTCAGCTATTAGGTTGTTATCACTGATATGCTTGAATAACAACTCCTCGTGACAAATCTACACAAATCAAAATGAAAAATCTAAAAACATCGTAGGTCTTAACACTGATTGGATAGAGCACAGATTAGCGTCAAAACTAGCAGTACGTCGTTATACTGTCCTACATAGTAAATCATATTCCAAACTGCTCTGATAGGCATCAACCTACACCTGTTGAAGGTATAGTGGAAAAGTCCATGCCAGGAACCGACATGTCAGTTTTTAAGCATTCTATCGACTTCAAGATATACATTTCATCACAAACTGACATCAGTTATAGAATCAGGGAGTGATTGAAAGGACGTCACCCTAGACTGGTAATATTTAGTCACACGCATCTATGGTAGCATAGGGGATAGAATTAATAGAAGTTAGAATAAGTGGTCCACTAGAATTCGTCCTATTGACTTGGACCTCGTAATCTGAAGATTCTGGACTCCAAAAGAGTTGGGAAAGACCTGTTCAGTGCTCGTTGGGTTGTCAGTACTCCTCTGAATGGTGTCGGATCATGATGAGATCTCTTATTGAGAATATCAGTGCATATTTCATCGTGAAGGGATATCAATTACAGACTCACTGAAAAACAAACAGAGTAGTGAACAAATGTTTTCTCCCGATTTCTGACTCCTCATTAATTTTTTTATTATTATTCTTTTTATTACTCCCTTGGGTTCCAAGTGTAACATAGGGCTTCAACAACACATCTACACACTTTGTGCTATTTTCTGTTGTCTTCTTCAACTGGGTCCACCTCCATCTTCTCTATATTCATTTGTTGTCTTGTCTTCACTGCCAGCCAGTCTCTTTTGCCAGTTTGCTGGTTTTCACCTGCCTGCAAGAGTTCGGGTTTGTGTAACACTAAGCAAAAATCATCCATATGGGAAATCAAGATCTTCTAGAATCTTCTCACAGGTCACTACGACATATTCTTGTTTTCTCACTCTCAACGCACAGTCTGACGCATAATCCAGTCAGTTCACCACAATTACGAATATCGTCGTGGGTGACAATAGGCAGCCAGCAAGCCTCCCAGACAGCCCAGTCTAACCCCTGTAATCACTTAGAACGCTTCACTGAGTGGGCTTTCCGTTCTGGATCACCTGACTGTTGGTGACATTGTCATTTAGCCAGCTGTTGAATGATAAAGGTGATAAAGATTAAGGCATTGCACACTGTAGTGTTGAAGTAGTTTCCAAATCACTTCTCAGTCAACGCTGCCTGTTGACGGCCTCTTCAAACTGGTCGATGAGGTTAGGGTGCAGGTTGGACTACCATTCTATGGTGTTCTGGATGTTTACGACGCGTAGAGTTGCATTTCGATTAGCTCATGGTTTGTCTTCCCTGAATCCAGCTTTTTCCAGGGGTTGAGTGGCGTAGTTGTGCATTCAGTGAGTGTTTTATTCTCTCCAGGATGACTTGACTTAGTATTTTACTTTGCGTGAGTGGACATGAGCATAATTCCACTCCAGTCAGTTCTTGTGGAGTGAGGCGTGAATCGTCCTTCTTTGGTAGGTTGACAAGGTAGCCAGCCTTTCTTCCTGTTGGTATGCGTCCTTCCTTCGTTCGAAGGCTTTTCAATAATTGGCGTTTGCGTCGTGGCAGTATAAAAGTGATATATTTATGTTCACAGTGATAAATAACAATGTTGTTGATTTTCTTAATTTTTGACTTGATTTCTTATAATTAATATTTTACAATTAATGGGTAACATTGAACTCCAAGCTTTGGGGTTTCTGTGGCACCAGTGCTGCTTTTACCGAGAGGGTTTGTCGGTCTCACAACCAACCTTTCATCATTACCGGTCATATCACCGGTTAGTGAACTAGGTGGTTTTCTAAATACGTCGTCCGAGAATCATACATGGAGCTTTCGCTTTTTAAGGCGTTATCTGTTTAGCCAATTAGTCAGTTGTCGGAGATTATTGATAGGCTCTTTCGTCCTTTTCCGGACCCCCACATCAGAACTTACACATAACCATCTATGGATTGAATCCACGAAATTCTGGTTACAAGACCATCTCTCTGACAATTCAGTCACCTCAAACCAACATCACTGACAATTATCCATCCTCACACCACTGATCATGTCGTCTCAATAAATCTCGAAAAGTAAGGATTCAATGGATTTGAAGTTGTGTTGTACACGGAAAACTAGTTACAATTGTAAATATATTTAGTAAGAATACGCATGATTGTTTGTCTGTCTCAAAATGTCTAGTCATGTTTACTTTATTCAGACTAAACTCTTGCAGTGAAACAATCTCTCTCCCAGCTGTCTCAGTGTAGTACTCAACTAGATAGACATGAATTAGACATGGCTGCACAATGCATATTTTTGTGTAGAATTCTAGAGAATAAAATGCCAGCAATATGATGTTGATGATGATGATGACGTGTGTGTGTGTGTGTGTGTGTGTAAACTCACCATAATGAAAGCTTGAATGTGTGTTATGCACGTGATCAAAAGAGAAATTGACACAGTTGATTCATTCTCGTCTATGGAAATGCTGCTTCTTGTTTTTCGACATTTCTTCGTCAATATTTTTCGTGGTTGTAGTGTTAGTATTAGTAGTATTAACAGTGATTGTCACGTGTATCGATCAATCAGTATTAATCACAGCAACGTTATTGATTAGTAGCAATTATAGTAACAGTAATAATAATTATAATTAGTGCGATAGTGATAGTGGAGTTTTTCTGATTAAAATTAGCAGCATTCTATTTTAATGGAGGCTTATATTCTCGTCTCTCTCTTCTCAGGTGTGTATGACTTTGTGTCATGAGATGGAAGGTGGCTGCATGTAAATTTAGTTTAGGCAGCAAGGGGTTAAAGGCGGTATAATTATGTTGTTAAGACAGGTTTAATTACAGACGAACATGCATCTGTAATTATGACTACATTTCATTGTAATGTCACTTTTATTATTTCATCGGGTTCCCAGTGGAACACACGGCTTCAACAGAACACCTCCACTCTTTCCTGTTTTCTGATGTCCTCTTTGGCTAGCTACACATAACCTCTCATCTCTTCATCTCACGATATTCTCCATGTCATCTTCAAAACGATGCTCAACTTGTGTCTTAGCAATCAGACTCCTTATGAGTAATGGTTTAACATGTGATTTGTGTCTGAATCGTCTGCATTTTCTTCAGCATATCTGTTGAACAGTTGGTTCTCGTCTGTTGGTTCGTTGTAAGAGTTTCTAGTTGCTAATTCTCTCTAGCCATTTGATCTTGAAAATAAGGCCAGCGAGTGAGGCAGCTATTGATAAAAGTCTACAGCTGGCCGTTGGAAATGCTTAACATGTCAAATGGGCTAAGATTCTGACTCGTGTTGAAGCACTGATTGACTTCACATTGGTGTGTTGAAAATCAGGAACTTTGTCTTCACTCTAGCTGAGTGGAGAAGATTTTCAAGCTGGTTTCAGGTTGATGAAGGTGTATATCTTCATCTGTGACTCCTGTGGTTGAAATCACACCTTCTAGATAAGTGAAGGAATTTACCTTTTCCCCGTTTCTGCCGTTGGTAGCGATTGGATTTTGTTGCTGTTATTTGGTTGGTTATCTTCATCAACTCTGTCTTTACTATGTTTCTTTGAATTTCTGACTTTTCCGCTTCTTTAAACTTGATTGTTTTTGCTTGTAAGTCTTCAAGATTGTGTATAGTGTTATCGAAGATGAATATTCACCACCGGTACAAAATATCAGTGACCCGTTCTTATCAGTCATGAGGAGAAGGTCAATTGTTGGTCCACATAACTCAGTGATACCGTCTCTGACTGAGAAATAGGGGTCAACTCTCAGTGGGTATTTAAATTCTCTCAAGACTGCAGATACGACCTGGTGACGAGTACACCAACAAACATGAAATCTAGGACGGTGGGCCATCCTGCCAGTTGGCTCCATTCATCTAATATAAGCCTTTTTGATGTCGATGAAGTTAAGGTGCAGCTTTGACAACCATTCTATTGTGTGTTCTATGAATACGATGCGCAGAGTTGCAATTTGTTCAGCACATGATTTGCCTTCCCTGAATCCAGCTTGTTCTGGTGAGCTGACTGAGTTCTGCATCGAGTACAATTTTTCATTCTCTATAAAATGATGAGTCTTAGTACTTTACTTGACGTGGAAAAGAGCATTATTCCACGCCATTTATTTCACAGGACTTAGTGTCCCTTCTTTGTCAGCCTGACTGGGTCGCCTATTTTGCAATCGGTCTGTACCCTTCTTTTCTTCCAAACCTTTTTCAGTAATGGTGTGAGCACATCTGCGCCGGTCTCTGGGTTCGTTTCCGCTGCTTCGGGGGGAATTCCCTCTTGGCCTGCTGCCTTCGCGTACTTCAGTAGCTCGATCACATTCAGCATTTCAGCTTTCATTGGAGGACTGGTGTCCACTAGCAGTTCCTTGCGTTTTGTTGCTGGTATTTTTTAGTGAGCTACAGGTGATGGTCGATTCAACAGTCGTTGGAAGTGATCAGCCCATTGTTTTATTTGATTTCTTCTCCTTCGTAGTCAGGTTCGCTTGAATATCTTTTATTGGTTTCATTATCTGGGCTGATCTCTTCCGGAATAGAGACCCGGTTATTTGATTTAATTAATCTCCCGAGGTCTATTTTACCTGCAACCACCCTGTTTATCTGCTTCAGTCACCAGTGTGTCATAGAATTGTCTTCTGTCTTTCCTGACACTTTTCACCTCACTACCCGCAACACTTATTTTTGAATTATTAAAACCCTCATCATGTTCATGTAACTGAATTAAAATCCCCATCGTTCGATGTTTCCCATGTGTGTCAGTGGTTTAGTAACTGTATTGGTGTCGATTCCCAGCCAATTCACTTTCAAACCCCGTTTTGCCAATAGAAAGGCTGGTGAAGACAAAAAATTGAACGCGAGGCTAGTAACCATCTCTACTGAACCTTCAAAGCTTAATCATGAAGCCTGGTATTATACTCGGAAATTGAGGGAATGAAAGAAAGGATTCTCACCTGTAATTAAACCGCACATTTTATTCAACACTCAAAATATTAGAGATTTTACACTCATCATCGGGCCGGATAAAAAAAGCTATTTTAAATCAAGTGAGTAATAAAATTAACCGTGTACCACCTACAGTCCATTTACCTTCAAATATTATAAGTAATGTGTAACATAGCGGCACACCTACACCATTATGAGTTACTATAAATTCTGAAATAAGTAGTGGGCCGGCATTTCTAATGATTTTATTTTTACTTCATATATTAGCGATTAACAAGACGAGTAAATGGATAGCTACGCTTTTTTTTAAAAAAAAGATGTCTCAATTCATAGTAAAGTTGCAGTGATTTTAACTATTGGAAAATATCTTCACAAAATGATGTTGTGGTGAGAGCTGTCTGCTAGCCAAAATTAGTAGACACATAAATTCACGTCAATGTTTACATCCCCTAATCGTGATCATGAGAGAAAAAACAATAACAAGACCTAACCTTGAGGAACTCAACAACCAATCACAGCAGACTTTGCGTGGGTGGATATGATTAGCAGATATATCATCGAATTGTCTAAGAAACGGCAACAAAGAGATGACAGAATAACCTTCAGCAGGAAAACAACCAATCAGAAGACACTGTTTCTCTGCTAATAATAACGAATAATAAAATGCATAATAATTATATGCACAAAAATCTATAAATACCTGTTGATTTTCTCAATAAACGACCTGCCCTGCCAGGCCCTTGTCTTCTGTCGTTACAATGTGACAGAAAGGAGAATCGTGAACTTTGACAGGTTATTTTGATGTACATGTTTATTACAAGATTAGAAGAGTTTGCGAATGCTAGGTTATTGTGGAGAAAAACACTGTCTTTATAAATTCTGGAGGTGATAATGAAGATAAGACTTAAATCTCTTAAAATTGATTCCCTAGTAAGAAGTCTTACAGATTGGGAGGACTGTGTCAATTCAGAATGCCGTCTGTCCACTGCCAAGGTCATACAACGAATAGCAGTCTGTCAACCTAAGGCTATTTTGATGAAATAGTCTCACCTGCGAACATATAAAACGTTTATCATTAGGAAAACGATCAGTCTTTTATTTGAAACGTAAATTTTTTTCTTTTCAGGCTTGAAATTACCATGTTATGGGAAAAAACTACCATCTTTCAGTACACCAAGAGCATTTCCAAAAAGGATTAAGGTAAACTATAATGATCTAGGAAAGAGAACTCATAAGAGTCGTTGGTTAACGAGATCTGACATTATCATAGCTGTACTATGAAGGCTATTCATGAAATAAGGTGCAAATTTCATCGGGATCTCATTTTTAAGCGTAGTTCAGATAATGAGGTGATACCATATATTCAGAAATGTTCTTACGGTGGTCCTGTTTATATCCAGTGGTGTTCAGAAACATCTGATGCACATGTATTGAGGTGTACACAGTGTAGGAAACGAATTAGTGTTTCGGAATGGTAAATCACACACTCTGTTCATTCTTTTCTAGGGACTTCCTATTCTAAATCGAAGCTGGTATTGACAAATATCCCTTTTATTTGCTATTACTGGGTATTGAAGAGATAAACGACTGCAAAGATGGAGAATTCGTTAGTATCTACTGTGCAGCGGTTCCACCACTACAGAGATATAACATCCTGAAAGATGAATAACGTCATGCAGCTATTAAGAGAAGTCAGTGTTATTCTTCATATTGATGAAACCCTCCTGATAAGGAAGAAATATATTCGTGGTCACCACAGAACGAATAATATTTAGGCCTGTGAAATTTACAACACAAAACACTTCACAAAGGAATCGTGGAAGTAATTCCCAGACTCTTCTATTTATTGTACAAAGGTTAATCATTCCTTGAACTACTTTTCATACATAAAAATGGGCGCGATACTTTATTTTTATGGTTTTTGTGACTGGTTGCCTCAACTTCACTTGTGCTTACTAATCCCATCATACCATCCTAAAAGTTTGATACCTTAGAAAAAATTGTGAAATCCGTTATTCAGCTGTTTACATTTATAAGTGATGAAACATATATTTTTAATATTGGCTTATTCACACGTCTGACTCATTCTACCGAGATTGCCATAGACAATATGTTCTACTGATTGACTATTTAAGTAGCCTAAAACTTTGCATAAAATAAATATGGCTCAAGCAATACCAAAAGCATTGTGAACAAGCTTAAGAATTTCATCAACAAATGCCTCAATACTGAAGATTGGATTGTCAGCCAGAAAGGATTTATACATATATATATTTATATATATACTTTGATTGGATACTAGTAACTAGAGTTATGCGCCTAGTCCTTTCTTCCTTGCAGATTGAATGCTAACAGTCAGGTTTGCAATGTGGCCACCATTCCACTAGGTAGCTCGCCATCATAATGCACATTGAATTGATGATATTAGACAGTTGGACCTAGGTTTCGTGCTAGTTGGCGTGCTACCTAGAATGGTGGCTACAATACAAACCTGACTGATAGAATTCAGTCTGCACCAAAGAAAGGACTAGACACATTACACTAGTAACTAGTGTCCAACCAAAGTATTCACTACAGTCCTGCAGGAGGTCAATCGCTGGCCCGAATAGCTCAGTGGTAACGTCTCTGAGTGCATGTGGCACTGGGTGATGGGGGTTCGAATCTCAGAAGAGACATGAGTTCCTTCAAAGCGGTTGCAGATACGCTTTGCTGACTGGTGAGTGCCAACTAGCACGAAACCTAGGTCATGTTCAAGGCTTCCTGTGGCTGATTGCCTCCAACCATCTAATATATGCATATTATTACTGTGTGCACAAAATTATTGACTGATTTCTGTTCAAAAATGAACTCTCTGAAGGTATGTTAAAATTGTTTCTGTAGATATACTTAGTAATGACTTTATCCTGTAAGCAGCTGATGAGTAGGCAACGAAATAATTGATGGTACCATTTTATTCTGCAAACTCCACTGTTGTTCTCGCCTCAGTCAAATTCATTAAGGGGGAATAAATGTATGAAATATGCAAAAGGAAATGTCAATAGACTGGATGCGGGTGAGCATTATTGGGCGCGACGCAGAACCTCGAATTGATGCCGAATGGAAAAGGATAAGTTGAATGTCATTTTGAGAGTGACAGGGAAGAAATCATGTGCAGAGGAGATAAGGGCATACGGACAATCATGAGTTCAACTTAGAGGACAGCAAAAAAATAGAAAAAACTGGAGATGTGTTGTTGTTCCACTCGAAAGCTAAGGGAATAATATTGTAAGTAATAGCGAAAATTAAGATGTTTAATAAATGCCTATCCTAAGAGTAGAGTCTAGGTTGTAAATTAAAAGATAATTCTATGACTAAACCCAGTTAATTAATACCGTACTGTATTCTATCATCATATTATCAAGTTATGCATTTAGATCCAAAAATAGTCTTTTTACGTGAACAAGTCAGAAGATATATTAACAGAACCTTGAGGAGTTCTATCTACAAAAAACGCCTGTATAATGGACAACTTATAAAATTCTACAGTTGGGCATCCACAAGTACTAACGAACAGATCATTCATTGAGAAAATCAATAAATATTTATAGATTTTTACGTACATTATTGTTAGTGGAGAAGCAACGTCTTCTGATTGGTTGTTTTCTTGCTGAAGGTTATTCTGCCATCTCTTTTCGGCCGTTTCTCAGAAAGTTAAGCCGTAAATCTGCGAATCATATCTGCACACGTTAAGTCTACTGTCAGTGATTGTTGAGTTCCTCAAAGTTAGTCTTTGTTCTTGTTATTTCTCATGAACCCCGATTCGGGACGTAACACTGACGTAAATTACTTTCCACAATTTTCGGCTTGCTCTCACTAAGTACTACTACTACTATTACTGCAAAAAGCTTTTATGCGACGAATTTGCGACTTTCAAGCATTCGTTTTGTAGGGAATTTTGTTTGATTGGTTGGAGGATTTCATGATAAGCTGACATCTGTGGCGGCCTAGAAACATATCAAATTATATGTTCACCAAAAAATAAGGAATCCGATGAAAATCGTGGTTGTTAGGTGAGACTGAAAAGAACTGAACCTTGGACCGCGCGCAAGGAACGAATCGGTTGCTTTCTCTCCGGCGGCTCGTTCAGCACAACTGCCGACCAACTCTGTCTCGCACTGATTGACACATCCACATCAAGAGTTTTGCTCCTATCTGCTTTTATCTACGCGGGAGACCTCCGACAGTTGACAGCTCTAAGGTGTAGTTGAGGATTTGTATAATCAAGAAAAGGGCTATTTATTCCTATAATTTCGAACGTCTATAATTTGTGTATTTTGTGACTATTATAGTTTTTCTTCAAATAACTTCAGTTCTTTTTGTGTATATTAACTTAAGTGAACTGAATATCTTATATATACGTACTTGTTAGTACTTGTCCTGTCCTTTTAATTGTGTGTATAGACATACTTAGCTGCTAGGTCCACTACACATCATTGAGAGAACCATTGGAAAGACAGTCAGTAAGCACTAGAAAGCTGTTTTGTCAGCCTATTCTGGGACTCTGCTTCCGCAGTACACACTCACACTGCGGGGTTCGAAACCATCATATATATCGCAAAATCTGTCTTCTATTTGAATAAAGCAGAACAGCAGGGTGGTTTGTACAGAATAAGGTGATGTTACCATCATTGTTTACCCCGTTAGCTTCTTATCAACTCAGCTGCTTACAGACTAAATAAATTATGATGTTTATATAAGAAAAGCTTTGACATACTTGCATGTTTTTCGTGATGTCAGTTGACAGAAGGTTCCGCAATTAGTGAACAGTGCTCAGAAAGTCACACTTATATAGTTTTTACACAGGCATTTCAAGTTTAAACAAAATAAATGTATTCATACAATGATGAAGGAGTTATGTAGTAGAGATGAAAGGTACTTAGGATGAGGAGTGACTAATAAACTAGATAACAAGGTACTGAGTTTAACTCAAATCATAGAAACAAGAGACAAGCGAAATAACACTATATCAAAGGGGGTTGAAGTTAAAGCCAGTGATTACGTAATCAGATGAAAGTGAGAAAATAAAGACAGCCAGTTACCAGTCAGGGCAAGGAAAGACTGATGATAACTGCTTCTTTCTGAATAATTAAATCTGGTTTCAAGCGTTTGATAGAAATTGCTTCGGAAAACTTGAGGAGAATCGACCTCCTTTGTCTATTGATAATTTTAAACGAATTTATGATTTCAAACTCATGACTCGTATCCAGGAGATATCTGGTAATAGCTACTTTTATAAAAGAATATTTAAGTTTGATATCACAATCAGGAATACAGCACTATTCGTTTATTGATGACATCTTTAGTATTGTTTGTTGGTCACAGTCAAATCCTGGAGTTCGCATAACTTTAAGAATTTGTATTCAAACATCTTCCATATCTTCCCCTCCCTATTGATCTTGCGTCATTCTTCTTACAAGTGACTGATGTGGATTCGATGAACAAGTATTCAGTGATCAGCTTTTCTCTCCAGATATGTTGCTATTTATAAATCCGGTTTTGTCCCACCCCATCTATCATAGAACTGTCTGGTACTACAACGATTCCAAACTAATCGATTTTTTTGCTCTCAGCATGTCATTTTTAAGAGTCAATAATTCTACACCTGACTAAATTCGTCTCCTCAAATAACCCAACAAAATAATATCGAAATATCTTTGAGAACCATTCATTTTAATATATCAGTTTTGTCAGTTACTTAGTGCGAATACCAACGCAGATAGCATGAAGTGTAAGCTATTCATACAAATTTTATTATTATTATTGTTTCCTTTAATTCCTAGAGGAACATAGGGCTTCAGCCGTGCGTCTCCACTGCTTTCAGTTCTCTGCTAGAGTCTTCACCTGGCTCCAAGTCCGCCCACACGTTTTCATCTCCTCTTCACATGACCTCCTCCATGTCACCCTTGCACTGACGACCAACTCGCCGCTTCCTATTCTGTTGGGTTCCACTCGAGCAATGGCTTATCTAGTGATGTCACTTGATGGTTTGTTTTCTCAGAGTATGGCCAATCCATCTCCATTTCTCCCCGCATATTTGTTTCGCAATCGGTTCCTGCTTGGTTCGCTCCCAGAGATCTCTGTTGCTGATCTTTTCTGGTCATCTGATCTTGGGTATAGAGCGAAGACAACTGTTGATGAAGGTCTGTAGTTTGTTCGAGATGCTCTTTATGACGCGCCAAGTCTCTTATCCGTATAGCAGCACTGACTTCATATTTATGCCAAGGTAGACCATATACTCAAATCAGTTAGAAAACTGATTGGAAGAAAGGGTCTCCTTTCAGACTGCCGAAGAAGGGCACTTCAGGTCTCTGTAAGGACTTGCACTGAATCGTGCTTCTCCCTTTCACATCAAGCACAATGTTAATCCACTTTATCCTGGAGAGACTAAAAGATCCACTGGGTGCAGAATCCCACCACAAACAGAATAAGTTGGATTTGGCAAAAGCAAGTCTTGTGCAGATCGAATTGCAACTCCACGCTTCATCACCAAACAGAGCAAAGATTGGTGGTCAAATCTGTACCTCAATTTTATCGACTTTGCGAAAGGCCTTCGACAGTGTTGATCATGTAGTAATGTAGAAACTACTACCATACTATGAAGTGGCCGAAATCTCTAACAACCTCATTCAACAGTTATATATATATATATATATATATATATATATAACAATGCCACGTGTTGGGTGATCCTTTGAAGTCAAGACAAGGTTAAGACAAGACTGCCTTTTTATCACCAATGACATTCATAATTGTAGAGGACTAGACTATACGGAAGGTTGTACGTGGCAGCGGGAAGAAAGGAATACGTGGCACACATAAGAGTATCCTAGAAGATCTAGATTTTGCAGACGATTTATGCTTAATGTCACACAAACTCGAAAACTTATAGGCGAAAACCAACAAGTCGGCAGACGAAGCAACAAAGACACGAGTTCCAGTGAACATAAAGAAGGCGGAGGTAACGAAGACAACCACCATCACCACCAACAACAACCAGCAGCAATCACTATCAACGGGAGAAGCTTGGAAGAAGTCAATTCCTTCACTTACATTAGCATCATCCTTCCATGCACATGATGTTGTATCGACAAGAATGTAAAAAGCAGAATCGTAAAGTCAAGGCAGATTTTCATCAATCTGAAATCAGTAGGGGGAAACCTGCTACACTCAGCATAGAGTACATCATTCAGATTTCCGGATCCAATGTCAAGTCAGTCAGTCAGTTCTTCTACATTGGTCAGAAACTTAGTTCACGTATCACCAGGAGCATTTCCAGTAGTCTACTGAAGACTTCTATCAACAGCTGACGCCTACGCTGGCTCTATACTGAAGACCAGATGGCTGGCCGAGCAGAAGGAATTTGCAACAAGAAATGTTGGAAAGGGAACAAGATATATACTGAAGAAATTATTTCAGACAGAAAAATATTACTTCAGATTGTGTTATAGTCTATTATATTACTTGAAGATTCTACACAAGGAGTGATCACCTTGTGGTGAGAGCTGTCTACTAGCCAAATTGGTAGACAGTAATTTACGTCAATATTTACGTTCCCAAGATTTGTCGTGAGAAAATGTGAACAAAGATTGATTCAAAATCGACCACAGCAGACTTTGCGTAGGTGGATGCAGTTAACATATAGAGGATTTGACATTCAAGAAACAGTCACAAATAGATGAAAGATTAACTTTACGTGAGAAACAACTATTTGGAAGACTGTGTTTGTTTACTTAAATATCCATAGTAATGTACATGCAAATATATGAATATGTGTTGATTTCCTTAATAAATGATCTGTTGCCTGACTCTTGCCTTCTGTTGTTACAACCTTACAAGGAAATATGCTGGAAGTTTTGTATTGTGTATAAATGCATTTTTCAGAATAGAACTAGTATTCAAGTGTTGGTTTGTAGGGATTTGATTGATTGGTTACAGGATATCATCATGAGCTGGCATTGGTTAAAGAACTATTGGAAAACCAGTCATGGAGTACTAGAAAGGTGTTTCATCCTAGTTTAGGACTCTTCATCAGTACGCACCCATGCTGCTGAGTTTGAACCCAGGATCTTCCGAGTACAAGGTGAGTTAGCTCGTAGACCATCAGACCACTGGGACTCAATGCAACGGCCCATCAATTCCAATCGATGTAAGCTTATGATGAAACCAACCGATTAAATCCCTACAAACCAATACTTGAAAATCAATGAGATGGTCATCAGCGAATGGCCCTATTCAGGTAGGTAGTTACCTGGGGTTCTGGTGAGAAGTCGTGACCAGTAGGGTGCAGCAGGTTGGGTTTGAGGACAAATACTCTCCGTTGACACTGACCAGTGGTCGAGCTGTATCGTGAATAGGCAGAAACTGGAATTCATGGGCCATTAGATCGGGTTCCGGTGGCTTAATGGTCTATTAATAGGAATATTTCTTTGATTATTATGATGATATAATAATTGTAGAGCATAATGACGAATTTATCGAATTTATGAGTATTGTTTCTTCATTAATCAGTCTTTGAAATTTTTAATGACTATCCTCAACGAATTGGCAGAAGTTAAAATCAATGGGTAAGCTGATTCCTGTCCAACTCACTGAATGATGAATTAGCTTGATACCGTAAACTGAAGGACCTAGTTTCAATCCTGTACTAATAGGAGTGTGTCTGTCTTTGTAGTGCTGAAGAGTCCTAAATAAAAACGAAACACCTGTCTAGTATGCCCTGGTTTTCAATATTTTTCTAAATCACATCAATCTATGCTCCAACTTCAAGTAAACTGAATTCCTACAGACTAAATCTTGGAAAAAATTAAACGACTTGTAATTTTTTTCAAAACCGCCATTTTTATTTCAAATTATTTAATAAAGGATAAATTTTGTCTCAAAGAAGAATCAAACAATCAATCAAGAGAAGCATTTGTTGATCTTTGGTATCCAAGTTGGTATTATGTAATAAATTGTGAAAAAGAAAGAGAGAGAGTGAGAGAAAGAGATTATAAATTTTAGCCAAAAAAATAAACTGTAGGAAATCCATCGTAGCTCATTCAAATTACCCGCCAATTGAATCAATGTATCAATTTAAACAAAATTATCACTAGACTTATTACGATCATAATCTTTTTGCTCGATTTTCGTCTTTTCATCTTTTTGTATTAAATCTTGTTTACTTTCTCTTTCCAGTTGAGCTTTTTGATAGTTAACAAACATATGCCACCATTGATTTAAAATCTCCGCAGTGATTACATCACCAGCATTGCCACGTATCATACGTAATATAAAGAAACCATCACTTTTAACAAATTCCTTGATAAAATTTTCAATCCGTGGATCATCTACACCGACATTACATCCATTACAAGTTAAACTATGATTTTGATAATTGTCTAATAATTGTGAATGTATTGATACAATCAGATAATTACGAATATAGGCTGTTTGACGATTTTGTAGGGTTAAACGTATCAGCCAGAGAATTAGACTACCCGTCGTTAAAATACTGACAATAGCAATCCATAACCAGAGAAATATGTAGATTTTTTCATTGAACATATTTACAGGCAGTGCACAGATTGCCGTGAACACATTATTCTTTGAACCAAGATGACGTACATGCACTGGACAATAAGTTTGACGTGGAAAAAATTCGCTTTCAGTCCACTCGTGTTTCGAGGTCAGTGTACGAATCAGTCGTTGGCCGAAGGTGAACAAATTACCATGATGTCCTAAGAATGTACAGATTATATTCAACTGTCCAATAAGATTAATTAAATATAAGGCCTTAACAAAAATATATGCTAGTGAAATACAATTTCCCATACGTTTCCCTGCAATCAACAGTGAACCACCAGGGAGACGTGACATTTTCCGTTGAAGTTGTGACCATCTACCCGATCGATAATCGAAATGTTGACGGCCGAGTCGGAATAGGTGGTAAGCAGCTGATTCAACAAGTTTTTCACGTTTTGTGTTCTCTTCAGCTGAATTGGCTTTATGCGCCATGCTTAGTATCGCTTCGATATTTTCACCCATTACATGTGTAGCTAGCGACTGCCAGATGACATGAGGCAGGAAGAATAACATCGCTTGGATAGATAAACAAAATGGAACCCATTGATAGAAGGCTGTAACCAAAAAAAACAAAAAAGGACAAAATTAAGCGAAAGAAATGAAATTATGTCACGCGAAGTTGAAAATTGTAGATAAAGTTAAAAAATTTATTTTATTTTATTTTGATTACAGCTTGATGCCACACCGTATTTTTAGTACAAGTATGGCATTTTCAGCATGGATATCGGTAGCCCAAATTTAGCAGGCCGACCATTTATATCAGGTGTGCGTCGGCCGGGGATCGAACCCGGGACCATGTGCATGGTCGGCGAGAGTCCTAACCGCTGTGCAACCGACGCCGCTGGGTTCGTAGTCCACTTAAGCATACCGCACAATTGTCCACAGGCTGTTATCTTTTTCCCACACGATCTTCTTCATTCTTCTCTCGAACTAACGCCCAACGTTTCGTTTCCCATCCTGGTTCTCTTTCGAGAGAGGGCCTGGAGTGGAGTGCATATCGAAGGTCACTTAGGCATGTGTCTGATTCATCTCCGTTGTCCCCAGCATAACTGTTGAACAATTGGTTCTCGCCTGCTGGTTCCTTCCCAACGTTTCTCGTGGCTAATTCTTTCCAGCCAGCCAGGCATTTGATCTTCAATGGGCAGCTGTTGATGAAAATGTCCAGTAGACTACTGGAGATGCTCCTCGTGATGCGTGAACTAATTTTCTGATCCATGTGGAAGTATTGATTGACTGACTGACTGACTTGACGTTGGATTTGGAAATCTGAATGATTTACTTTATACTGACTGTAGCAGATTTCCCCCTACTGATTTCAGAATCTTCAAGGTTTGTACTGCCTTTCCAATTCCGGTTGGCTGGGTTTGACATCTTCATCTGTGCTGCCCAACTGCCTGTGGTTGAAACCGTGCTTCTTGACCAGATAAGTGAAGCCAGGAAGTAACCTCTGTCAAATTTCTCCCGCTGATGGTGATTGTTGCTGATCGCTGTTGCTGTTCGCCGGTTATCTTTATGAACTCCGTCTTCTCTACGTTCAGCTGGATGATTCCTGTCTTCGCCTCCAGGCAGCCTCTTCAGTCAGTTTTCGTGTGATTTCTCCTGAGTAAAAATCTTTGAGCTTGTGTGACATTAAACATAAGTCATCCGTATTAAACTTGAAAAAGAGAAGACGTTCAGCAAAGAGACTCTTTTCAATGGCGAATTCATTTACATAGCTGTATAATCGCATTTATATATAATTATTTGTGTGTGTGTACATCAGGTTTGTCAAGTTTAGATAATTGATCAGGTAATGCAAGAATGATTTGTCGGGTAATAAGATAGATTGCGTCCATTGCAAGTGTAGTGATTGAACAAACTTCTTCTGTATTCAGAGTTCAGGACGTAGCAAGTGAATCGCCATTGCTTCTGCACTTTGAAGAAGTCTGATTCGTACCCCTTTAGGAAGACTACTTCTTACTCTGTAGACGACTTTGAAGTTTGTTTGCGGTGTAGCTTGGTGTCCGGATTCTATCAGATGTTCTAAGATGGAACTGCGGGGTGTCGATTTTCTCCTTTGTAAAACGATGTTGGTAAGTGTTCGGTGATACATTTAGAAAGCGAGCACTGGGTACAGCCGACATACCTGGCTCCACACGAGCAGGTGAATTGATGAATACACATTGATGAGGCCAGCAGCGGTGGCTTATCCTTCACGTTCACATGAATCATAGGTTTTGTGGAGAAGTTTAATCGTAGCTCAGCTGCGAAGAAGGTCTTCTTAAGTGAGCGCGATATTCGATTTTTTAGTGTTTCCGCAGATATGTCTCTATTGAATTGAAGGTTGATGTAGAGTAGTTTTTCAGGACGCTAAGCTTGGGCGGCTTTTGTGGTCTAGGATTCATAGATTTTGCAATAAATCTTTCTGGATAACAATTCTCGACGAGGATTCTCTTGAGATTGTCCAGTTTATCTTCTACGGTGTCCGGGGTGCAAATTCTGCGAACTCTGTGGCTGAGTGAACGGATCAGGTTTCGTTTGGTGTATAGGGGTACCCAACTGTGAAAGTTAGTAAGCTGTCCGTTCCACGTCGACTTTCTGTGGATAAACCTTTTCAGTGTTCCATCCTGTTCTTGTCTTGTTAACTGGACGTCAAGAAAGGATATTTTGGAGTTAAATTATTATGTGGATATTAAATTTACCTAAACGAACGAATAAATGGTACAACACTGAGCACCATCGCGCACTAGTTCATCGCTTGAGTGGAACTCGAATGGAAAATGACGAGTGAAGCATCCAAAAGTGACACAGAGGAGGTAATTAGAGGAGGACATGAGAGAACATGAACAACCATGGGGCCAGCTAAACTGAACTGCACAAAATAGGACAAATATGAGATATGCTGTTGGAAACCTATTTCCCATTCAGAACCCAAGAGAACAATAATAATAATAAATAGTTCACATTTATAGTTAGGTTTGTAAGGATTAGTTTTGTTTTTACGAGTTGATCACGGATTGATACCAGTTAGATAACCATTGAAAACCAGGGAGTACTGGACAGCTGTTTCATCCCCCTAGCTTGAGAATCATCGGCAGTACGCACCCACACTAAGGGGTTCGAACCCAGGACCTTCCGGTTACAAGGCAAGCTACTTTGTGTACCATTCAGCCACTGGGATCCGATTCAACGCCCATCCCATGAATTCTAACTTCTACTAATTCCTGAGCCAATGAATCGGATCCCTTGCCTTGTAACCGGAAGGTCCTGGGTTCGAACCCCGGGTGGTGTGTGCATACTGCCGATGATTCCCAAACTATTGGGATGAAACAGCTGTCCAGGACTCCATCCTGGTTTTCAATGGTTCTCTTACTGATATCAATCGGTGATCAACTCATAAAAACAAAAACTGACCCTTACAAACCACAAGGAAAATAAACTTAATAATTTCTTTAGGCTGTATGCGTCTGCTGAGAAGCCAACGAAATAAACAATGATGGTACCATCTCATGCTTCATAAATCATCATTCCTGCAGTATTCGGTATTTGAAAGTTATTCTATTGCTCATTATTATGACTGACCACAAGATGAAGCTGACCGAAGTTCCAGGGGAAAGTCTACTTCGGCAGGTTTCACTACAATGGGTATGGGAACAAATACCCTCTGATGGCAATGGCTGGTATATGTGTAAAACTTTGGCACTGTGGTAGTAAGTAATTCCATATTAAGATTATAGGTTTCCAGGCCGTAGGTGTTACGAACTTCCTGAAATAATTTGAGCGCCGAGTCAGATTGATTCATTATAAATTATTTAAATTAATCCCAGCGTGTTAAGAAAATCAAAACAAGATTTTTCTGAACGTTTCGCTGTGTAAGCCACAGCTTCTTCAGCAGATTTCTGCTGAAGAAGCTGTGGCTTACACAGCGAAACGTTCAGAAAAATCTTGTTTTGATTTTCTTAACACGCTGGGATTAATTTAAATAATTTATAATAATTCCATATTAGTTTGTTTATTAGATATATCACACAGTCTGTGAAACAGTATTATTTACTGGATGACACCGTTTCGAACAAAATTTATTGTTCATAATCATATCATCAATTGTAATCACACGACTTTGAAACTTGAGTTTTATAGTTTTCTTTGTTCTCTCCTATTTGTCGCAGTTGAGGTAGTAGAGGTTTCCAGATGTCTGAATGGACAGGAATTGGATCATTCTTACTACGCGTGTTTTCAGTTGACTCGAAAAAACAAAGCATTTTTATCAATCTCTCCCTCCATCCTGTGACATTAGATTTTAAAACTGTTATCCTATCCCATCCCATCCTGTTGTATCACTAGATGTGTGTAACTGCATGTATTGAGTGGTACAGCTGAACTATTCTCCAGATTTCCTACCTTATTCGGGTCAACTAATCTAGATTTTGCTGCCAGGGCTTTGTGCTTCACTAGTCTGACTGACTGCCCCTGTTCTACTACTCTGACCTATGTATTTGACCTTACAATCATTGCAGGTGGGGTATTAGATTAACTAAATTGTTTTGTTTAATTGACTTCACAGGATTGATCCGTTAACCGACAAAGCTTGTTTATAACTGAGTTTTTAGGTGGTTTGAATACCAGTCACTTTTATTCCTGCTTGTATTGTTAAGAATTCTGCTCAAGGCTTCCGAGGTTCCTTCCTTGTATGGAATTACTACTGATGATTTAGATTCTTTATTGTTGTTGTTGTTATTATCTTGCGCATGTTTGATTTGCATGTCGTCAATACTATTAATACTATTATTATTTTTATTATTATTATCACTATCACTACTATCATTATAAATTTCATTTTTACATTTCCCTACATACTTTCTGACTAATTTATCACAGTAATTATTAAGTTTCAAAGCTTCTCTTATATGCCTCACTTCCTGTCTTAGATTTTCCCTGGTACTACTTAGTTTTTGCACTCTATTACTTAAACACTTCCCCGATCCTATTTTCACTGACATAGGATGGGATGAACGGAAGTCCAAATATCTGTTTGAATTTGTGGGTTTCCTGTAAACACCATTGCCTGGTGGCTTGCTAATATATATAGCTAGTTCACAGAAGTTAGAATTCATGGGCCGTTGATTCCGGTTCCAGTTGCTGAGGGGTCAATGTAATTCACCTTGTAATCTGGACGTCCTTAATCCCATCCCCCATAGAGGAAGCACAAATCCGTACTGATGAAGAGTCGCAGACAAGAATGAAACGACACTTGAGTAATCCCTTGTCTTCATTAGTTCTATAACTAATGCCATTTCGTAATTTAATCGCAAAACAGTCATATCTCTGCAAAACCAACAAATGAAAATCAATAAATGCTTTCACTTACATATATCAGCTTTCTGACGTAGCCTTTCCCAATCTTCATAACTTGTCGGTGTTTCATCCTTCTCACGTACAGCTACGGTACCACGTACCCAGCAGACAGATTCAGCGAATTCATTGAATTTATTATCTGGTGCTGTAGGCAGTGTACATGTTATCGGTCTAAGGAAATAAACATTTGCCATTGTTACACCGGATAGCATTAGAATTATAGCACAACTGAAAAAATGATTCAGCCGATCAGTAAAATCCTCCAAATGTTGAAATGCTCCATTTCTTGCACCAGTTACTCTATCCAGAAAGCCTAAACCAAGCTCTAGACCCATTGGAAGTTTAAAACAAAATAAGGTCTCTGCTGAAAAATACCAGAAAAAGAATGATTGAATGAATCAATGAATTGAGATGATTAAAAAAAATCAATTAAATCAGTTAAGTTAATGAGCAAAACAAATGTGAAATTTCAGCACAGTCTAGTCTGACAATTAAGATTATTCAAATCACAATATGTGTTATGTCTTTTGTACAATATATGGCAATTGAGAAAGCCAACATATTTGCATATAAAACTGCATACTACTAGCTAATTGAAATAAGTAGCTAATTAAATACCACTCAAATCAACCAGTAGTGCTTGTTATTTATTTATTTATTTATTTATTATTATTATTGTTTCCTTTAGTTCCTAGAGGAACACATGACTTTAGACGCACGTGTCCATTGCGCCCGGTTCTCTACCAACGCTTTTCACTTGGCTTAACGCCTGCACGTATGCTTTCATCTCCTATTCGCATCATCTCCTCCATGTCACCCTCGCAGTGACGACCAACTCGCCGCTTCCCATTTAGTTGGGCTCCACTTGAGCAATGGACTGGCGTGTGATATCACTCACTTGATATTTTTTCTCGGAGTATGGCCAATCCACCTCCATTTCTTCGTGCATATTTGTTGTACAGTCAGTTCCTGCTGGGTTGGTTCGCTCTTAGAAATCCTTGTTGCTGGTCTTTTGTGTCCGGTCATCTGATCTTGAATGGTATTGAGCAAAGACAGCTGGCTGTTGATGAAGGTCTGTAGTTTGTTCGAATTGCTCTGAGTGATGCGGCCCCAAGTCTCTGATCCGTGCAGCGAGTAGCACTGACTTCACATTGGAGTTGATAATCCGGATCTTATTTTCATTTTCATGATGAGTGGTGTGTGTTGATCTCCACACAGACTTGAGAGAAATGAAAGCTTGTCTTGCTTTCCGGATCCTCTTTTTGATATTCTCTTCAGTTCTGTCCGCCTGTAGTTGAAATGATACTTCCCAGGTAGGTATGTAGGTAAGTAGGTGAAGGAGGTTGCTCCTTTCAGATTTCTCCCATTTATGCTGGTTGATTGCCGACTGTTGTTGTTGCTGTTTCTGTTGACCAGGAATCTTTACCATCTCCGTCTCCACCTTCTCAATGTTCACTTGAAGGAAGTTCTATCTCTGATGCTTCTTCTATCGCCAACTTGTTGCTTTTCATCTCCTGCATATCTTCGAGTTTGTGGTAAATCAGACAAATATTATCGGTGAGGTCCAGATCCGCCAAGGTTTTTGTGTTGGTTCATTTTATGCCTGTTTCCTCGCTGCCCACTGTCTGTCTATCTGTCGCATCATCCACTGTACCGCCATCAATCAGGATAATCATTGGAGACAGTAGGCAGCCCGCCTTGCCTTACTCCCTTCTTCACTTCGAAGGATTCCGTGAGTTTCACAATGTGGATTACTTGGCATGCAGTATTATCGTACAACTGTTGGATGAGGTGTATACTTTTTGGTGGCAACCCGTAGTAGCGAAGTAGTTGCCGAATCACCTCTAAATCGTTACTGCGCTGTCGAAGGCCTTTTCAAAGTCAATGAAGTGTTTGCTGGCCAACCAGATTATCGGAGTGATTTTAACACCATTGGATGCCTGTTTTGCTTGTTTGGGGTTGAGCTCATCAGCAGTGAACATGGTTCGACCCAGCAAAACACTCGAATCAGTTCACACCACCCAAATTCTGCCTAGCTACCATGGCGAACTGGTAAAAAATGAAATTAAATTCACCATTTCGCAGTTTAATAAAAAATGTGGTGGTGTTATACAAACAAAGTGTGTGTCAGCGGAATCTTATTCTCACGTATTCCCACAGTTCATTAGTGCATTAGCAACAGAATATGATATATATATTTCAAATGTAAATAAAATTAATCACAGGAATTCGTCCACATTGACAGTAGGAATAAAGTCAAAAATGTGCAAAGCATAAAATGAGAACAATTACTATTTATTAATGATGGCAATAACAACAGTGAGTTTGTTTCAAACAGTATTCTCAATACAGCATGAGAAATTTAGGCAATTTATAGAGTATTAAACAGCTTTACGACAATGCTGCATGTCAAGTAATCCACAACGGGAAACTTACGGAATCCTTCGAAGTGAGGACAGGATTAAGATAAGCTGACTGGCTGTCTACTATCGCCAATGATTTTCCTGATTGATGGCAGTAGACTGAATAATGCGACAAACAGCGGGCAATGAGGAAACAGGCATAAAATGGACACACACAAAAAACTTCAAGGGTTCTGGACTTCGCCGATGATATATGTCTGATTACACACAAACTGGAAGATATGCAAGCGAAAATCAACAAGTTATCAGAAGAAGCATCAAGGATAGCAAGGACTTCAGGTGAACATAGAGAAAACAGAGGTGATGAAGATTCCTGGCGAATAGCACCACCAACAGCAACAGCAAAAATAACAGATAACAATCAGCATAAATGGAAGGAACCTGAAAGAAACAACCTCTTTTACCTACCTTGGAAGCATCGTTTCAACTACAGGCGAACGGAACTGACGAGGATATCAAAGCAAGAATTGGAAAAGCAAGACAAGCTTTCACTACTCTCAAGTCTGTGTGGAGGTCAACACTCAGCACTCAGCATCAAAAATAAGATTCAGATTTTCAACTTCAATGTGAAGTCAGTCAGTGCTACTATATGGATCAGAGACTTGCACTGCGCGTCATGAAGAGCATCTCAAACAAACTACAGACCTTCATCAACAGCTAGCTGTCTTCGCTCAATAATCAAGATCAGATGGTCGGCCAGAAAAGATCAGCAATAGAGATCTCTGGGAGCGAACTAATACAGCAGGAACCGATTGTGAAACAAATAGGCAGAAGGAAATGGAGATGGATTGGCTGGCCATACTCTGAGGAAACCGTCAAGTGAGTGACATCACTAAACAAGCCATTACTCGAATGGAACCCAAAAATAAAGCTAGTTGGTCGTGAGTGCAAGGGTGACTTGGAGGAGGTCATGTGAAGAGGAGATGAAAACGTGTGGGCAAACTTGGAGCCAGATGAAGACTCAAGCAGAGAACCGAACGCAATGGAGACGCACGGGTGAAGCCCTATGTTCCTCTAGGAATTAAAGGATACAATAATAATAATAATAATAGAGTATTCAAGCTAATGTTAGCCTCAAATGGGATGGTGAAGGGAAAAACAAAAAGTAACAATTATTATAGAGCTTAAATGATGTTAACACTTATGAGAAAATAAGCGCACGCAACTCTGAGAGAGCTATAAATATAAGAAGAATAATAACAATAAAACTTGATGGAATAAGGGTGGAGAAAATGGTTTATTTAATACTGCAAAGAAGGTTAGTTAATTATTTCTTGTCTGACATTATTTTCATCACATAAAATTATTATTATTATTGTTCCCTTGGGTTACTAGTGGAACATACGGCTTCAACTGCACGTCTCCATTTGCTTCTGTCTTGTGGTGTACTTTTCACTTGCGTCCATGTTATTCCATACTGTTTCATCTACTCCTCACACGATCTCCTCCATGTCACCCTTGCACCGACGAACCACTCGCCGCTTCCCTTTCGGGTTCCACTCGAGGGCCTGACGCGCGATGTCACTCAACGGCCTCCTCAGCGAGTGTCCAATCCATCTCCACTTCCTCCTGCATATTTGTTGGGCGATTGGTTCCTGTTTCGTTTGTTCCCATAGTTTCTTGTTTGTGATTCTTTCCGGCCATCTAATCTTCAGTATGGAGCGAAGACAGTTGTTGATAAAGGTCTGCAACAGGCTGTTGGAAATATTCTTGGTGACCCGCCAAGTTTCTGATCCGTATAGATGAACTGACTTACTTGACGTTTGTATTGAAAATCCGAATTTTGTTGTTGATGCTGAGTGACGAAGATTTCCAGATTGGTTTCAGGTTGATGAATGTGTTTCTCGCCTTCCCGATTCTCGACTTGACATCCTCGTCCGTCCCACCTGCCTGTAGTTGAGACAATGCTCCCTGGATAAGTGAAAGAAGTAACCTCTTTCAAATCCCTCCCGTTGATGGTGATTGGCACTGGATGTTGCTGCTGTTGTTGGTTGGTTATTTTCATGACCTCCGTCTTGTCTATGTTCACCTGCAGTCCTGTCTTTGCTGCTTCTTCGACTAGTTTGTCGGTTTTCGCTTGTAAGTCTTCGATTTTGTGTGACATCAAACATAAATCATCCACGCGCGAAATCCAGGTCTTCTAGGTTCTTCACGTCGGTCCAGGATATCCCTGTCTTCGCGTTTCCCACTGTTTGACGCATAATCCAGTCCACCACAATCAAGAATATCACTGGTGATAATAAGCACACTTGTCTGACTCCTGTGTTTACTCCAAACGCCTTGCTGTTTTTCGTTGTGGATCACTTGACATGTGCCGTTGTCGTACAGTTGTTGAATAAGGTTGATGAATATTTGGGGTACTCCGTAGTACTCGAGTAGTTTCCAAATTACTTCGCGGTCAACGCTGTCGAAGGCCTTCTCAAAGTCTATGAAGTTGAGGTAGAGATTTGATTGCCATTCCATCACATAAAATACGTACCAAATATGACATTGTGGATTTCTTATACTTAGACGTGCACGCAAAAAGTTTTTTGAAATGACTTCTTGTTCTGTCCGAGGAGACACAGGATGAAAGCTGCAAGTAAAGTGGATACTCACCGTATGAAAGAATGTCTTTAGCGAATTTTGTTGCATGAAATCAAGTGCCTGTCAATGACAGTGTCAATGATATGGCCCAATGGGATACCACTCGCCCTACTGACTGACAGTCTTCAGAATTCTACGAAGTATGACACAGTCTTTTTTAAGCAGTGTAGGAAAGAATAAGTAGGGGTGAATAGTAAAGAAGAACAGGTAAGATGCACTAGTTGACAAACTGTAATAGAACGAGGGGTTGAATAATTCCCGAGTGCTTTAAATTCCTAATGTTAATGGTCAAACGGAATTTATTTTTAGAAATCGTTAAGATGTGTGGAAAGACCAGGATAGTTCAGAAGAAAGAATTAGTCCAAGATATTGAACGTCTAATGTCAATGGACGTGAACATTGAACGTTTGTTTATTGGAACTGGCAGCCATTGATGGGCAACTCGAAGGCACGAATGGTACGATCGCGTGCAAGTTGGAAGACGGCAGAAGAATACGAATAAAAGTACTTTATAACTTCATTTGTACTAATCATTTGTTTGTAGACTTTGTAGTTTTCTTCACTTTAATTGCCAAACAATATAACTTTCTTCTTACAACCACTGGTGTTTTGGATTTAAAGTTGGGACAAGTACATAGTCTTTATCGGTTCAAATTGTCTTCGTTACAATAGAAACTTAGGGCTAAGTTCCTGGACATCTAACTTGATTTCTAAATCAGTCTCATCAATTTTAAAACGGTCATACGAAATTAACAGCTTCATTTAACTTTCTTTCACACTGGGAACTAAATTTAACAGTCTGACATTTAGAAGGGTTTAGTTTAGAACAGACCATTAGACGAAGACCATTTGCTCACTCCTGATAGAAAGTTCATATTAGTACCATCAAACTGGGAGTTAACAGACCTCGAAGCAGTTAGATCGTTCTCATACTTAACACAGCTCCTTTCATTACAGTGAATCAAGTCGTGCAAGAAGAAAGAAAACAAAGGCGAAAAACAGTGCCTTAAGGGACACCACCCTCCGTAAGCAATGAAGTGAACGACTTCCCCTCTACTGAAAAGGCACCTTACTAAGGTTGTTTTCTACCGAACAGAGCAGAAATCGTGGTAATAAAGATACTGTCCCGTCTTCAGTAGAACCCAACGAATATGCACTGAAGACACACTTGATGAAGAAGAAAGAAAGTTGACACAAACTCTGGTTGGTAACAATTACCCAGACAAGTTCATCAGGAGATATAAAGTAGTTAGAACACCAAGACCCACTCTACAACTCGCCCCTAAGAAAGACGTGTACATCAAGCTACCCTATATGGGGCATCAAAGCAGATTGATAACTGGACAAAGACTGAACGCTGCTGTCAAAAAGACTTTTTATGTAGCTAATATCATAATAATTGAGAATGTAAAGCCAATATGTCTATCTAAGCCCTTCGAACATGCGAAAAATGACGTCACATCCCACTGGTTTTATTAATTTGAATGTACGTGTGGACACACATACATAGGGAGGACTCATCGATCTGTGCAAGTAGGGACTTCAGAGCATATTCCTAAATGGCTCCAGAAACAAATGGAATCTTCAGAACCTATTAACGGTGAGAACAGGAGACCTAGCTCTTCTATTGCGAAACATATTTTAGAGACAGGATATAAAATTGACGTTAACAGATCCTTTACACCTATCTATAAAACGTGTTTGGGAGAGGGCGTATCCTAAAGTTTGTGGAAGCCCTAGCTGGCAATTAGAAAGTTTAAGCCACCTTTATGCGTTCAAAAACAATTCGTTATCGCATTAAACCTTCCTTGGTAAATTTTGTTTTGATACCATAGCAGATGTACTATTACCTCTGTTATTTGGTTTAGTGGTCTACATTGTTATTTTAACCTTCAATATGTCCTTTTAACTTGACCTAAGTCTACTTTCTCACCTCTTACCTCTTTATTAATTTCCTACATGTGTATTCCTGAGACAAGTCAGTGTGTGATGGATCAGATTGTTCGAAATGTGTTGTGCACGCAAACACATTACACGATTCAGACAAATTACGTCATCTTATTGCTTTATCTAAATTCATGAAGGGAACTGATTGTTTTAAATACATATTAGTGTTCATAGTAACTTAGAATCCTTCGACTAGCTTTTTAATAACTTCATATTTTCAAGCTGTACAGTCGTATTTGTCCTATTCAAAAAGATAGACACAGTGGCACTCATTAAACACTCATTTGGTGAAAACTAAAGGAGTGGTAGGGCTGACAAGAGCAACATCGTAAACAGTTCGTGTACACTTCAGATATAATACATCTTCCTATCGTTTATGTCAAACTGCTTCTGTAGGTTGGTAGAAATCTATCTTGACACTAAGAGGTATAAATTGGCTTAGATGTTGTCGTAAAATTGAAATTACTATTCCTAATGTTAAATTTAGAACAAGAAAAATTATCATAATATTATTACACCCTCAGGTTCCCAGTGGAAAATAGTCCTTTGTTCTATTTTCTTCTGTCCTCTGCGTGTGGATAGCTGTACGATTGCTCATAACCTGTCATCTCCTCCTCTAACTCACACGATCTCTTACATGTCACCCTCTCACCGACAACCCATTCGTCGATTCCCATGCAGATTACGCTCGAGCAGTGGTTTGCGTTCTGCACGATATCATTTGACGGCCTCCTCACAAGGGCATGTTCCCTATCCATCTCCATTTTCTCCTTTATATTTCTTGAACGATAGGTTCTTGCCATAGTTTCTTGCTGATAGTTCTTTCTGGCTGGCCATCTGATCTTCAGATAGAGGCACTGAAGGCAGCTGTTTATAAAAGTCTGCAATGGCCTGTTGGAAATGCTTTTTCTGATGTGCTAATCAGTTTTCTGACGCTTATAGAAGAAGTGATTGAATTCACATTTGTGTTGCGAAAATTCAAATCCTGTTCTTTACACTGACTGAGTACAGATAATTTCCAAACTTGTTTTAGACTTGTAGAGATCTGCCTTGTGATTATGATTCTGACTGGCTGGCTGACTGACTTTGACATCTTCATCCGTCCCGACTGCCTGTTTGGTTGTAACCTTGCTTACTGAATAAGTAAATAAAGTGACCTCTGACAAAACGTTCCCACTGATGATGATTGATCCTGGTTGTTGTTGATGTTGCTGTTCGTTAGCTGGTTATCTTCATCACCCTGGTCTTCCCTGTGTTCACTTCCTGTCCTGTTTTTGCTGCCAGCCAGCCTCTTCTGCCAGATTTTTTGGTTTTCACCGGTGGGTCTTCTTGCATTTGTGTGACATTTAACAGAAATCATCCACATGCGAAATCGAGATCTTCTGGAGTCTTCTTGTCTGTGGTCCAACATACTCCTGTCTCCTCGCTCCCAACACACAGTCTGAGGGATAATCCAGTTCGCCACCATTAAGAATATCATCGGTGATAATAGACAACCACCCTTGTCTTACTCCTGTGTTCACATCAAACGCCTCGCTGAGTTTTCTGTTGTGGATCGTCTGACATATAGCATTGTCATTTACCCAGATGTTGAATGAGGTTGATAAAGACTTGTGGCACTGCACGCCATAGTGTTGAAGTAGTTTCCAAATTAGATCTCAGTCAACGCTGTCTGTTGAAGACCTTTTCAAATTAGTCGTTGCAGTTAATGTAGGGAGAGGTTTGACTGCCATTCTATGCCTTGTTCTGTAATGACGATGCATAGAGTTTCAATTTGATCAGAATATCATTTGCCTTTCCTGAATCCAGCTTGTTTTGGCGAGCTGGTGGAGTTCTGTATCCAGTGCATCCTTCATTCTCTCCAGGATGACACAAATTATTAGTCTACTTGGCGTGGACAATAGCATTATTCCACGCTAGTTCTTGTAGAGAGATAATTAGCCCTTATTAAGCAATCTGACGAGGTAGCCTTTCTTCCAGTTGGTGAGTACCTTTCTTTCCTTCCAAACCTTTTGCAATAATGGCATGGGCACAGACCGAAATCTCTGGATCTGTTTTCACTGATTCGAAGTGGGAGAGTTCCATCTGGTCCTGCTGCCCTCCCGGACTTCAGTAGCGTGATCGCATTCAGGATTTCTTATTTCGTTGAAGGAGTGGTGTCCATCGGCAGTTTTGTGCGTGCTGTCATTGTACCGGACCTCACTATAGTTTCCAGTCTAGATAAAGGGCATTTTCGTTAACTGAGCTGACTTCAGTGCTCACTAAGTCCTGGGTCTCAGAGAGGTTGTCATTCTGCTTTTTGAATAGGAAACAACACAGTGTGTTTTTAACAGAAAGTGCTCCACGTTCTTCGCTTACTGAAGCTGTTGGGTCTCACGGTGCTGTACCTCCTTCATTCTATGACTTACGATATTATTTCAAAGCCAACTTCATGAAATTTGGTTATGATATGACAATATATGTACAGTGTGTTTCTGCAATATACTGTTCTGCAGTTTGATCAGCACATAATTTGCCTTTCCTGATTCCAGCTTGTTATGGTAAGCTGGCGGAATTCTGAACCCAGTGCATATTTTATTCTCTGCAGAATGGCAGCACATATAAGCGAAAAAATATTGTTTTTAATTAGACAATTCAATAAGTAAATTTGGTCAAATCTTAAAAGTTACGTAATACTAAAGGTGAAGTGGATGGGTAATCAGAGTTTAAATAAATATCCCTAAAACACGAAGGAAATCAAAAATAAGAAAGGTTGAGAGGGTTTTTAATTAGACTTTATCTAGGCTAGGGGAGAGACAAAGGTAGAACAACCTTCTTTTATTGTATACAAAGACTAGGATTGTTCTCTCGAATTCTAATAGCTTCAGCTATGTGCAAAAAGCAGGTTCGAATTCCATTCGAAAGGTTGGATGGAATGTGAGGAATGTAACCTTGAGGGCACTTCTCCTATCCACTTGATAACCACTATCAATCATATGACACAAAACAGAACTTATAGATTTTATTTAACCTTTTCCGAACCATGATGGGAGATATCCATTAATACGTTTGCTGACCTGTCTAGTTGTTTACGCTATGTATAGCTTTCTCCACAGGAACAGCACATAGAAGTGATACAACTAGGTTGCTGAATTGCAGTTTCAGGAACAACTGTTTCTTCTAAACCATTGTTGGTTTCTCTATACTATTATTATGTTATTATTACTATTCTCTTGCGTTCCGAGTGGAACATAGGGCTTCAACAATACATCTCCACTTTGTTCTGTTTTCTGCCGTCCTCTTCACCTGGGTCCACGATTGACCAAACTCTCTCATCTCCTTCTTCTCATCACACGATCTCCTCCATGTTACCCTCCCACTGACGACCCTCTCGTCGCTTCCCAACGGGATTCTACTTGAGGACCTGGAGTGCGTTGTCATTCCGTGGCCTACTCGACGTATGCCCGATCGATCCATTTCCATTTTCTCTTATAAATTTGTCGAGCGATCGGCTCTTGGCTGGTTTATTCCCATAGTTTCTTCTTGTTTATTCTTTCTGGCCATTTGATCTTTGGTATGGAGCCAGCGAAGCAGCTGTTGATGGAAATCTGCAGCCTGTTGGAAATCCTATTCGTGAAACATAGTACATATTACGCAGGATGTTAAAGATTGTCAGCAGGGTAAGCAACGTGCCACTTAACCAGCTTGTTAACATTCTGGTTGACAGGCACATCGACTCATGTGAAAAATGGGCCAAATCCATTTTATCTAACTCACATAACTCTCTTCACTCACAACTCTCCCCTTGCATCTCATCAGGTAAAACCAGAAGCTTATATAGAAAACTATATGCTCGCACCAGCAAGTACAAAAACTCAACCATACCCAACTTAGCTCGTGCTCTGTGTGATAAAGAAAGCATTAGGCGTGACACCTATAATTCATTAAATAGTCAGTAGAACAACTGGATCTCGTCTTTCCAACTCATGTCATTTATAGGTACAACATTTTCTTTCTTTCTTTTCGTTTTCTCTCTCTTCTTTTTCCGTTATGTGCTGCTTTGTTTCTTTCTCACGCTTACACCAGTAAATACGACAGCTCCTACTTTTCTAACACCTTCAAACACTGTTTCAGCTTTACCTTTGCTACTGACATGCCAATGTATTGTTGTAATAATGAACTGTTGGTTTCCTCAATCTATGTAGAATTCTATTTATTGATAATGTACTAACTGGATGCAATACTGTAGTAAGAAAAATGCTGAGAATTCCATTCTGTATCACAAGTACTGTTTTGGAATAAAGCAAATTATTATTATTATTACAAGTTTTTGACCCGTAGAGAAGAACCGGCTTCACATTGGTCTTCAAAATCCGAATCTTGTTCCTTATGCTTAGTGAGCACGGAAGATTTCCAAGCTGGTTTCAGGTTGATGAAGGCGTATCTCGCCTTTCCGATTCTGACTGACTTTGACATCTTCGTCCGTTCCGGCTGCCTGTAGTTGAAACAATGCTCCCTAGATAAGGGAATAAGGCACCTTCTGTTAAATCTCTCCTACTCATGGTGATTGGTGTAAGAATATCATCTCTATTCTATACACCATATTCATGTGTCTCCTAACAAATCTACTAGGTTAACATATTTGAACCAACGGATTTGGGATGTTTCCTAATTCATTATTACTATTGTTATTATTATTATTTGATCCCGAAACTCACCTACATTGGTTAAATTTTTAATATATAAAACTGTGCAAATTAGAATGAAGCCTGAAGATCTAATTGAAAAGAAAACAACTGTTAGCTTATGCTGTCTTGCTGAAATTACTATCACAACGATAATAATAAAAAGAACTGACATTGAATTAGAATAAATTTAACATGAATGAGAGAAGTTTGACACAACAATGCCGATTACATAATTTCTGGATTTCTTTGTGTATAGCTAGTAATTCAAATAAACATAAGTGATGAAAATGTTGGACTTCAAAAAGTTGAAGTGTGTGATGAATCATCTAACTTAGGATGCTTTCGAATAGATTATTTTTTGTCCTGTTCTAACTATTTTAACAAAGAAACTAGATGCCATTCACCTAGGCGTTTTGGAAGAATTCGATTAGAACGCCTGAAGTAATCACCTTCACGGTGATGAACTGGCGGATGCAGATAGATGCGGATACCAGCAGGAGTTTATCCTTCTTCAATTAATTAATTGTTTTCATAACAACAACCAGCACCTATCACCATCAAAGGGAGAGATGTAACACAGGTTACTTCCTTCACTTGTCTTATAAGCATCCTTTCAACTATAGACTGTCGGAACGGATGAAGATGTCAAAGTCAGCCAGCCAGCCGAAATTGGAAAGGCAAGATACGTCCTTATCAACCTGAAATCGGTTTGGAAATCTTCTGCAGACAACCAGCATGAAGAACGAAATTCGGATTTCTGACACAGCAATGGCATACGAGCTCGCCTTGCAACCAGAAGGTCCTGGGTTCGAACCCCAGTGGGTGCTTACTGATGAAGAGTCCCAAACTAGAACGAAACAGCTGTCCAGTACTCTCAGGTTTTCCAATGATTCTCTAGCCAATGTCAGCTTATGATGAAATCCTGTAACCAATCAATCAAATCCCTTCAAACCAATACTTGAAGTGTTCATCTGTCTCAAAAATGTCTTCAAAATGTCAACAACAGACAAACTGTGTATCATTTAATCCTGTTGGATGACATTTTCATCTTTTCAGGCAAATTGATTACATTTTCCAGAAATCCTGATTTCATATACTTTTGGCAGTTTATTATTAAGAAAATACCTTCGCCATTTAAAATACTTCGGTACACTAATCAGTTTCGTATGTATGCATATATACATAAACATACGACAAGCAATTTTGTAAATGTCAAGCCTAAACACTGATATAACTAATGTCTATTTTGTTTAAATTTTTCCCTTAATAAATTATTTATAGCAAAAGCCATTAGGGACAAAGCGACAAATACATAGAATGTAACTTGAAGTATATTTCAAAAGTATACTAAATAACATTAACAAATAACTTCACTCCATAATAATACAATCATGTGTGAGTTAGTTAGTTAGTTAGTTGGTTAGTTAGTTAGTTAGTTAGTTAGTTAGTTAGTTAGTTAGTTAGTTAGTTAGTTAGTTAGTTAGTTAGTTAGTTAGTTAGTTAGTTAGTTAGTTAGTTAGTTAGTTAGTTAGTTAGTTAGTTAGTTAGTTAGTTAGTTAGTTAGTTAGTTAGTTAGTTAGTTAGTTAGTTAGTTAGTTAGTTAGTTAGTTAGTTAGTTAGTTAGTTAGTTAGTTAGTTAGTTAGTTAGTTAGTTACTTAGTTAGTTAGTTAGATCTAAGAAATGTCACATTTCATAACAGAGCAGAAAATCCATTCAGACAATTAAATGCTGATTTTTAGCTAGGGTAGTGACTTTTTATGAATTCAAGATGACAGAGGGTTGAAGGGCAATTAAAGTTGATGAAAAATGCAGTAATTATCATGTAGAAGAGAATGATGACAAGAATTTTATTCCGTGCATTTCGAGTGCAACTAAAAACTCCGAGTTATTCTGTTAAGTTTCATTTGTGATGGGAGAAATGCGCATCCTAGATTCCACTGCTAGTCACCAACAGCCAGATTACTTCAAGAATATAAGTTTCATTGAGACGGGGAGGGTAGAGAGTTATATTCACTTGTGCGAGAGAAACATGATTTCCACAAAATGCATACAAACAAATACCAAAATGTTCGGAAAGCCCACGAGAAACACGCGCAGTTGTACTGCCTATATAACTTACTGGCTCACTTCACAGAGGCAGTTAAATTGGTAGATACACATGGAAGAGGCTAAATTAAGCAGTTTATCTTTGGCTCCCGAAAGCGAAATAGCGGTGGTTTAGAGGACACAACGTAATTCAGCAGCAGAGAATGCTCTTTTTACCACAGTATTCCTAAGGCGTTGTGTTAGTATCTCACTGATGTTGTCACCGAGAAACTGCATTTGTAAGAATAAGGCCATTTTAGGAACTTTTCGTACCTAGGGCTGCTTTGATTTAAGATTCATATTCTTATCAATAAACTTTTCTGGATAACCGTTTTCACTCAGCAATCGTTTAATATTATTAAGTTCCTCATCATGACATTCCTTCGAGCAGATCGCTCTTGTTCTGGCTCCTGTGCAGCCAGTTAGCTGCTTGGGCAGTACAACCAGGTGTGTTTCTTGTCGGATTTCCAAACATCGCAATGAGTAGTTAAGTAGAGGACAAACAAAATCTATTCGTAGCGCTATTCTATCTCATCTTGTGGATATAGAACACAAGACTGATGTTAGCGATGTGGCTATCAAAGTTATTTACCACATAACAAAAAATCTCAACTTCGCTGTAATTGTTCGTTTACTAAATATTGCTGAGGCTGTTAAGATCCACATTAAGAAGCCTTATTTGTGCGTCCAAAAGAAGTCAGTTCAGACGTTTTCCTTATCTTGGCCATTTAGGTTCGAATATTTCCCAAGTTTTGTGGAATTTTCCTAATTTTATTTGGTATTCTATTTGCTGTTATATCTTTATTATTATTATTTAAGCATCTTTAATGAACTGTAACTCCATTGATCTTACTTTACAAATCGATATTACTTTAATTAACATCATTATTGAGAAAATAAATACAAAGACTCGATAAAAAGCTATTTATTTCCATAACTGACTCCTAATCATTCTGTGTGTGTGTGTTTGCCAAAGTTAACGGTTTAAGTGTTGGTTTTGCAGACGTCTGACTGATATCAAGTGAGAGATAGAGCTCACATCAGTCAGAAAACTCCTGAAAACTTGTTTCGCCTCGCCAAGGATTCTTCAGCAGTACACAGCCACAGTCTCATCAACAACAAATTTGCTGACGAACTAAAAGATGGGATCCTAGTTGAAAGTCATCACCATTAAGTTTCATCAAGCCATATATCAAGACAAATACTCTCCGATAATAGTTACTGTAGGTTGCATTGTATGCCGCAAATTAACAAAAATTAGAAACTAATTGACCACTGGATTCCATCCTATTGACTGGGTATTTAGCAAGCTGGCATATAAACCTGAAGGTAGTGAATTTGATCTGCGGTGAGCTCATTTCTTATTCATTTGCTGCTGAAGAGTCCCAAACTAGGATTAAACATCCGTCCCAGGTTTTCATCAGCTTTCAAATCACTTTCATTTCATGATCTAACTCCAAATAAATCCTACTGACATCTTTAAGGTCAAAATGGAAGCGTTCTAGTCCACACACAATTAAATTAGGTAAAATTCAGTTAAGAAATTTTTTTTGTTGCCAACCAAGAATAAAATTCAGAGCACTCACTTGCTTCAACAAAATAATCAGATCCAATTTATTATCCTTAATCAGTAGACATTTCCATCTGTTTTGTATATATATTAGTGCACTATTGTATCCAAATAAATTAAAAAGAAATATTTTTTTGTTCTCGAATATGTCTTATATTTGTCTGTTTATTTAGTGAATTTAAACAAACATTCCATTCCATTCAATGTTCATGTATTTCATGTATTTGAACAAACCTTGTATCTCTTTCTTTCATGAGCCAATCAGAAATCGCCTTTACTCACCACTGCCACAAATTTTAGCCAATCAGCAACCAGTCGCGTTTGTTTAAATGTTCATTTAAAAAAATGGAAACCAATTGAAATTAAGGGTAAATGTGACATTTTAAAACAAAAAATAATACTCCCCCATTGGTGATATTTTTGGGCAGAAGAAAACAATATTAGGAAAAGTTGTTATTTTTTAACAGTTGTTACAATTTTATCAGAAATATTTTTCTAAAGTCGTTTAGAGATTCTATTCTGATGTGAATGGTAATGCAACTACTCGTATCACTTAATCAGTAGTGTATAACATCGTACGATTAGGATTTATGAATAATTTCAATTTACGAAGGAAACTGTCATGAAATTTCACCACAAATTGTAAAAATCAATGGAATCCTTGTGCGACATCACTTGGAAATTAATCTAGTAATCACTATTGGTCTACTACAGTAGGAAATCGCCTGGACTTCTAGTGAGGAATAGTAAGCACCAGCGTTTATGATGTTTATTGTGAAAACAAATACTGACCGATGATGTTGGCTGATTATGGCTCTAAAATCGGGAACTGACAGAAGCTAGAATCTATAATTCACTAGTTTCAGTCTCAGTGACTGAATGGTCAACAAGCTCATCTTATAACCTGAAGACCCTGGGCTCAAACCCCAGTGGCTGCTTAGTACTGGAGAGTTCCAAGTACTAGGGCGAAGCAACCAGCTGTCCAGTATTCCCTGATTGATATTCCGTGGTTCTCTGACTGATGTCAGCTCGTGATCAGACTTGTAACCTATCAGATCCATGAAAAACGACACCTGATAGTTAATCTGATCCTAACTAGCGACTGGGTCTTTATAGAAAATTACCTGGAGTTCTAGTCAAAACTCGTATCAACAGGGGTCTATAAAGTCATGCAATCGTCTGTGCTACTGGCTGGCGATTGAGTTAAATATATCATGAACTGTCAGAATTTGGGATTCACGAACCACTGGGTTATGAATGGTCTATGAGCTAGGCTGGTAATTTAAAAGTACTGAGTAGTAGAAGTGCTTACTTCTGAAGAGTCCTGAACTGGGACAAAACCGCTGTTCAACACTCTCAGGTTTTCCAGTGGTCCTCTAACCAATGTAACTTCATGATGAAATCCTGAAACCAATCAAATCCTGGAAAACCAACACCTTAATACTATATTATTTATTCATTCAGAAAAGAAACAACAGATTGAGCGAAGAAATATACATTCCTTTGCTTCAATTATCAGTTCCTCATCATCGGCTGACTGGCTGGCTCTACACTAATATATAGTCGCTTTTTACATCAAAATTTGTTTTACCAATCAATTGGTGATTTTGAGTTAATCAGTTTCAGGTATACGCGGGTGAGGATGAAACTGGGCTACTGAAAAAGGGACTATACCATCCTGAGAAGGATGTTGAAGGTAGTTAGTAGGACTAGTGGTGTAAAACTCAGTCAGCTAGTCACTACATTAGTTGAATACATGAGAAAAATGGTCAAAAACCATAGTCTTCGACCCCCAACACCCCCTCTATTCCCAACTCTCGCCTTGTATCTCATCATGTAGAACCAGAAATCAGTATAAAATAATTTATGCTCGTACAACCAAGTACAGTGTTCTAAGTGACAGAGACAATGTTAAGCGCGAAACCTATGACTTGCTCTGGTGTTAATAACATAATATCAGGCTCTTTTATTTCTCTCTTATTTTTATTCTATAGTGAACTCCTTCTTAAGCATACTTAGCTACCTAAATTATTAACATTGGCTTACTTCTTGTACTTTACTGTATTCTTTCTTTGTGTATCAACTGGTTCCGACTATATTAGCACTATAAGTAGTACAAAACTGTCCTGTCATTAACCATCATATAATTATTAGTTTTGTGGTGGTTGTGTTTTTTGTTCGGCAATATTAACTGTCAAACACTGGTTGTGAACGCCATTACCATCATCTCAAAATTTTGTATTATGCAGAATTACTCACACTACCACTACAAACAACGCATTAGACCTGACAATGAGAAACAAAACAACAACCCTGAAATGTTATTTTATGATTGTTTAGAGTTGTTTCAACCAAATTAACTGACCGTCTTGGCGATAAACATTCTTAAATAGCATTTCATAACTTCTTGTATGACTATAGCTTTACTGTCACCATGCATAATCATATCATAGCTTCCACTACCCAATATTGAGTTATTATTATATGATGTTTATTTTCCTTTCTACTTCTTGGTACTTTTTTTGCATTTTTTCATTATTTTTGTGTTTTTTTGTTTTTGTTGTTGTTGTCTTTATGTTTTTTTTTTTTGAAATACTCCTTTTACATGTTGGATGAAATTAGATGCAAATATTGTAGATATGTGCTGAAAATTCCACACTGTACCACTAGTACTGTTTCTGGAATAAAGCAAATTATTATTATTATCAAACAAATTCAGAGGTTAAAAGTCATCAAAATACCAATTAACTAATAGATATTATTAGTAACAAGGGTATCTAAGTGTTGAAGGAGGGATAAAAAAAATAACTACGGAATTCAAGATTAGTTAGTTCATAGGTGTTAGCAACAACTTATTATATAATCAAGAAATTTGTAAAATAGTAATGATGACCATGAAGAATAGGATGATTCAGAAGAGTTACGTGAAATGCAAACACACAAGTTAATAGAATTAGCTGGAGTTGTAAAAACTAAGAAAGTCAAAAGATAGTTACAAAGGAAGGGGAAAAATTCGCTTTTAAAAACTTAATACATATTATGCAGTTGGCCATGACAAAGAAATGGGCCGTACAAACTTCTTTTGAACACAGCGATTTGGCTTGTTCAGATGAATTCTCATTGCCTCTGCTGTGTGTGTGTAAAAGTCGTACTCGTAGACCATGTGGCGAGAGGTTGGGTGATATACGGTAAATAACTTTAAAAGCTTTGTTAGAGTCAACTTGATGTCCAGTCAGTATCCATGAGGCGAGCTGGTACGAGACTGAGCAATGTACAATGACTTTATTCACACCTTTGTCAAACCAAGATGAGAGGTGTTCAGAAATTCGATGATGGACTTGTCTGATCCTATGCCCTGTGTAAATAGCTCCACATTGGCAGTTTAACTGGTAAATACACATGGGAGAGATGAGACAGAGCAGTATGTCTTTATTTCTTGAACTGAGTATTAGTAGGCTAGTGAATACACAGCATAGCTTAGCTGCATTGAAATTCCTTTTAAAGGCTCCTCTCAGACGTTGTGATAAGATCTCGCTATTGACATCACCCGCGAATTGTAATCTTAGGAGGACTGACTTTCTGGGGACAGCAGGCAACTTCGACTGTTAACTTTCCGAGTTCATGTGTTTGCTTACGAATTTAGTTGGATATCCGTTTCTACTTAGTGTCTCCTTTGAACAGATAACTCTAGCCAGGCGAATCAGACATCTAACGAGATTACCTTTGTATTGTAGAGGTACGAAGCTCAGGAAGTGAGTATATTTTCCAGTGGAGGTAGGTTTTCTATATAAACGTCTACATATTGTTCCGTCTGTTCGTTTAATCATTTGAACATTCTTCTTCCTTATGAGGCTTATGATGGGATGTGCCCTACTGAATTTATCCCATATGCCCCTAGTCTCACTTTATTTCTTAACAACTATAAATGTATCATCAACATATCGGCAAAAGAAATCAAGATTCAATATTACATCTTTAAGAGGACCATTCTCTAGTTTCTCCAGGAAAAAAGGCTGCTAGAATTAGGCCTAGTGGTTGTTCCATGGCAACACCATCTGATTGTCTATACATTTATTTGTTGTACAGGAAGTTTACGTTCATTGTACACCTTCAAAGAAGTTCCTTTAGGGAAGACACAGGGATTCTAATCTCAATACTTTGATTTATCAATTCACTGCCAATGTTATCAAAGGCACATTAGTGAGTAAGGAAGATGAAGGCAGTTACATCATATATTTGTCCTTCACATTTAATTCCTTGATTCTGTCTACAAACTTGAAACTATCTTTTACGCTATTTTTCACAAGTTTCGTATGTTGCAATGGCTGTAAACGTTCCACCAGGCATTTAGCAGTTGAATGGTGTGGTGAGCTAGACTTATCGAGGAACGGTCTAGGTGGTAAGCCGTTTTTGTGAATCTTTGGTAAACCATACAACTTGGGTGTCACCGCGCCTTCAGGCTTTAGTGTTTCATACAAGGCAGATGAAACGTGGCCTTGCTGTTTCAACTTTTTTAAAGATTTTGTCAACTATCTCTCAGTCTTTTTCGTTGTATTTTTGTTGGTTGTTAGTTTCTGAAATTTGTATGCATTTATATATTTATTACATTTATTTACTTTTACAAGTTGATCACGGATTGATATCAGTTAAAGAGCCATTGAAAAACAGCACTGGAGCACTGCACAACTGTTTCATCAGCCTAGCTTAGGAATCATTGGCAGTACGTGCCCACAATAGGGGGGTTCGCACCCAGGACCTTCCAGTTACAAGGCAAGCTCGTATACAATTCAGCCACTGGAACCCGATTCAATGGCCAGCCAGCCCATCAACTCAAACTTCTACCGACTCGTGATTTAATGCGACTATTGTCAACGGTGGGACATCCATCCTCACACGTGACTGGATGGACTTCACTGGTCACGACTTCTCACTAGAACTCCAGGAACCAACTATAGAGAATTAATCTGATGCTCGCTGGTGATTTGATACAGGATGGAGTTTCCTGGAGTTCTAGTGAGAAGTCGTACCCAGAAGGTCCATCCAGTTACGTATGAGCATGGATGTCTCACTGATGACATTGGTTGGTGCCAGTCGCGTTAAATCACGAATTGGTAGAAGTTAGCATTCATGGACTGGTCACTGAATTGGGTCCGAGTGGCTGAATGGAATACGAGCTTGCCTTGTAACCGGAAGGTCCTGGGTTCGAACTCCGTACTGCTGAAGAGTCTCAAACTAGGATGGAACAGCTGTCCAGTACTCCCAGGTTTTCCAATAGTTCTCTAACCAATGTCAGCTTATCATGAAATCCTGTAACCAAAGATTAGATTGCCGGCCGGAAAAGATTAGAGAAAAGGGAGTATAACAGCCAGCGAAAGAACCAAGAATCTACCTTTCAATAGATATTTCGAAGGAAATGGAGGCGGATCAGACACACTCCAAGGAGACGTTTTAATGAAGTCACACGTTAAACCCCAGAGTAGAACCTTAATGAAAAACGATTAGTTGGATATGAGTCTGAGATTGGCGTGGAGGAGATGTTGTAAAGAGGAGATAGGGATTTATGAGTAATCTCACAAGCCATCTGGAGAGGATTTTATAGAACAGATTTAAATGGGGATGTTCTATTGAAATCATATGTTCCATTTGCAAATTAAGGGAGCAGTAATAATATTTAGAGAATACTTGTGCCGAGTACTCTCCAGTTAGCCTGGATAAAATCTCATTCGAATGTTTTGTGGACTAGTGGTAACATATCTGACTCTGGCAATAGGCAGTACCAATTTAGATTTCCGGAGAAGCGTACATTCTTCCCGAAATAGTCCATAACTGTCGGTAGTAAATGTAAGAAATCATGAAAATTTGGTTGAAATTTACTCTGGATTTCATTATTATTATTATTATTATTATCATCATTCGTACCTTCTGTTTCAAGTGTAACATAGGGTTTCAAATGCACATCTGTATTGTACTCTGCCCCATACTTTCACTCTCACCTGCCTATACCACTACCCACAAGCTTTCATTTCCATCCCATATGATCTCCTCTGTATCACTGTCGGACATCCAACTCGTCACATACCCATTCAAGTTCCACTCAATAGTCTGACGTGCTATGTCACTGGAGTACCTCCTAAGTGTATTGCAATCCATCTGCATTTCTCGCTGAATGTTTCTTGAACACTGGGTTCTTGCCTACTGATTCACCGCCTATTAAAGTTTATTTTTATGGCTGTGAGATCTGACTATTGAGAGTGGAAGACATGAAAAGGCTAGCTAGATGTCTTTGGTCATAGGTGTCTGTGTTCTGTCTCCCCTGTAATGTGGTAGGTTAATAGGGTGAGTAATATTGAGGTGAGGTATCGGTATAGTGCTAGGTAAAGAGGGGAAACCAATCGACAAGTCTGTGAAGTGACATCGACTGAGATGGTTATGATATGTGTTACGCATGCATCTCTAACTATCTGTCGCCTTCTTCGACGGGCAATGTTAGTCGATATAGGGCCAGGCTGGAAAAGAGCCAGTGGTGGCTTCATCATGGCTACATCAATCAATGAAATTCACAACAGTTAGTTTAAGTCAGCCAGCCACGTAAGGAAATGTAAACTTAATGGTTGTGGTCCTCTGGACAATAGACACCAGTGGCCGCTGGAGACAATCGGTGATATGGTTGAAAATCGTTGTCAGTGGGTGGTGTATATGCATCCACTCCTTGTGACTTATAATACCCAATGAGACTTTATTGTTCTTCCATATAACTATTCTTTTTGTCTCATATCTGTCTTTACTGTCTACATTTTGCGTTTCTTTTTACTTTCTTCTTCTTCTTCTCTGGCTTCGTATGCTGAGTGAAGTGGGCAGACTCAAACTGCTGCACACCGGTGCGAAGTTCTATGCTGAAAACAGTCAGTCATCCAGTCATAGTTGATTTTTGCTTGTCTGACTTTCTGATCAGCCAAACATCTAATCTACAAAATGGAGTGAAGCAGATACTTGTTAATGTAAGTGTGCAGTAAGCTGCTGAAATTCCCTTTGACGACACGTGAACCAAGTCTTTGAATCATACAGAATCACTAACAGACCTCACAGTAGTGCTAAGAATTCAGAATCTTTTGGAGGATTTCATCATGAGGAGCTGACATCAGTTAGAGAACCATTGGGAAACCACCACTGGAGTACTGCAAGACAGCTATCTGTTTCTTCAGCCTAGTTTGCGAATCTGCCTCAGCAGTACGTATCCACCGACAGGGTTCGAACTCAGGATCTTCTGGTTACAAGGCGAGTGAGCTCGTAGAACATTAAGCCACTGAGACCCGATCCATCGGCCAGCTCATGAATTCCAAATTTAGCCAATTTATAACATAGCGCAACCACCTGCTATACCCTACTGGTCATGGTTTCCCACTAGAACCTCTGGTTAACTGCCTGAATATGGCCATTCGCTAGTGAGCATCAGAACAATTTTTAAGTATTGGTTTTTTGTAAGGATTCTGTTTTACTGTTTGAAGGATTTCCTGTAAAACGAATGCTTGAAAATTCAGATTATTTACCATATACTAAGTGTTGTAGATAGCTGGTACTGAGCACAAAGTAATTATTGCCTCACTCCACTACCAAAGTCTGTTGCTAACTTTATCTAATTCTCAAGATGGAAATGTTATTCTCAAGATAAGTTTTCAGTATTGATCTACCTGTTAAGATTACCAAGTATTGATTTGCAGAGGTATGACTCGTCACAGGTCTGATCACGAGTTGATATCTGTTAAAGAAGAACCATTGAAAACCAACCAACCAGGGAATACTGGACAGCTGACTGCTTCGTCCCAGCAACTAGGACTCTTCATCAGTACGCATCCATATTGCAGAGTTCGAACCCAGGAGTTGCCGGTTACAAGACGAGTTTATAGACTGACTAGTCAGCCTCTAGGATTTTAATCAGATTGCCAACAAACTCCAACTTCTGCTAATTATTTATTAAGAATGGTAAAAATTGTCATAACATACTTCCCGTTAGACTACAACATTTAACTTCATTTCTATTTTTTGCAGTAGATCACAAGCATTAAGTTGCATAACCAGCCAGTTAGTGACAGAAAAAACAAAAGCTACAGTATTCACACACGCGCGTATCAATATTAAAAAGAATGTCTCTCCACCACCACCAACGACAAAAAAGGTCAACCAACAATTCGCGGGAAACAACGAAAACATTTTGTTTTTTTTTGTTTTTTTCATGTCTCCATTTCTGCACACTTGAAATACACAAAAATAAAAAAATTAACATAACATATATATATGACTGTATTTAGGGTCGACTTTTAAAGTTTGTGTTTTCTTTTTCTACAAACATAAATGGGGTGTTATTTTTTTCGGTTGGTTTTTGTTTTTTCTTCCTTCTAACGCCCCATTTTGAAATATATTTCACAATTCACATCGATGCACACTTATTTGGTTAAGTGAAGGCTTTCATTTTTTTTTTCAAAGGAATAATGGATTTTCGAATCGAAATTCGGTAAAAATCTTTCTGAGTTTAAATTATTCATTTGATATTCTGTTGGATTCAATTGGCTAAATGGTCTGCTAGATAGCTCGCCTTGTAATCAGAAGATCCTCGGTTCGAACCCTGTCGGTGGATACGTACTGCCGAAGCAGATTCGCAAACTAGGCTGACGAAACAGATAGCTGTTTGCTAGTACTACAGTGGTGGTTTTCCAATGGTTCTCTAAGTGATGTCAGCTCCTCATGATGAAATCCTCCAGAAGAATCTGAATTCTCAACACTACTGCGAGGTCTTGTAGTGATTCTATATGATTCAAAGACTTGGTCCACGTGTTGTCGAAGGGAATTTCAACAACTCACTGCACACTTATATCAACAAGTATCTCCTTCACTGCATTTTATAGGTCATATCCCTGGCTGATCAGAAAGTCAGACAACCGAAAATCAACTATGACTGACTGACTGGTTTCAAAATAGAACTTGCACTGGTTTGCAGCAGTTCGAGTCTGCTTACTTCACTCAGCACACAAAGCAAGAGGAGAGAGTTAAGATAGGGTCAAAAGAAAGGTAATAAACAGAAGTGGGAAGGGAAAAAAATAGTAATATAGGAGAACAATATAGTTTTATTGGATAATGTAAGCCACAAGAACTGGATGCATCTGCGCCAGCCATTGAGAACGAGGATTTTGAGCTATATCACCGATCGTCTTCAGACTTAATTGGCTTTTACTATCTCTCGGACCTCAACCTGGAAGCCAGTGTATATTTCCCTACGTGGTGGGCTAGCTGGCTTAAACCAGGTGTTGTGGATTTCATTGATTGATGAAGCCATATTCTCCTTTTGCCATCACCACTAGCTCCTCTCCAGCCTGATCCGTCCTGTGTCAGTCAGATAACATTGCCTATTGAGGAAGGCGATCACTGGCTAGGGATGCATGCGTAACGTATGTCCTAACCATCTCAACAGAAAAAACCGCTTCACAACCTCGTCGATTGGTTTCCCTTCCACACCTAGCACTCACTGGATGCCTAACCTCAATATTGCTCATCCTATTATACCGCCACCTAACAGGGGAGATAGAATACAGACACCTCCGTTCAAAGACAGCTAGCTATTCTTTTTCAGATATTCCACCTTCAATGGCCAATTCTCATAACCAGCCACAAAGGAGGACAAAGTGAACTGCAGAGAAGTACACATTCCCTTTGATCGTCAGCTGTCCGGATATCATGTCTTCTAAGTCAGAGACGGAGTAGGTTGGTGGGCGTATGCTTAGTGAGCCTTCTGTATGTGTGCTGAGATTTCGTCATCGATCAACCAGCTTGCTTTGGCTGGTGCAACTCCCTCCTTAAATAATTGAAGTGGTCAACACTTTCTACCACTTCACTCCGTATCTCTAAGCTAGGAGTGGTAATAAAGTCTAGGATTATCTAATTTCTTGACGAGCACGAAATTAAGTGGCTTTTTAAAAAGGAAGAAGATGTGCATTTCAAACACTGGCATCAAGCCGGTCAGTACCTCCTATATGGTTCAGATGCTTTGGCATATGCGACATCAAAAGCATTTCTAGCAGGCTACTGTAAGCTATCATTAGCATCTGCCCGCATTTTGTTCGATGCTTACCGGAAAACTGGTAAACGACTAGGAACCCCAGGAGGCATCAAATCAGCCAAGAACGTATCGTTCAACAGACACACAAAAAGAAATGAAGATGGAGACCGTTGAGTGGCATTACTTGCCAAACACTTGAAAAGGAAGCCTAATGTAAACCGACGGGTTTTTTTTTATTTACAGCTTGATTCCACACCGTATTTTCAGTACAAGTATGGAATTTTCAGCATGTGATATCGGTAGCCCAAATTCAGGCCGACCATAGATATCGGGTGTGCGCCGGCAGGGGATCGAACCCCGGACCATGTGCATGGTCGGCGAGAGTCCTAACCACTGTGCTGTTATACATTGATGTGGAGATCATCTGAGTAGGGAGTGACTGCTTCTGAATAGTCCTCAGGTCAGTTGAATGCAGTGTAGTATAACCAAGAGTATTGGCGGTGTGCAGCTAGAGCTGTTTGTAACACTCAAAACTCGGGGAATGGATGATAATGTCTAATATTTTAAAGAATTAAAATCAGTTTGAGTTGAATCATTTTCCAGATTACAGGATTTCTGGGGAATTCGGATTAATTTCAATTTAAAGCAGTGACTATTGAAGAGAGAATATTCTTTCTGATAAATTCATCATCACGTTCTACATATATATGACAGTAATAACTAAGGTAATATTGTTATCAACAGCATTAATGTCACTTAAAATTACATTGAATCAACAGAATCGACAGTTATGCATTAATGACATGACTTGCCTCAGTCTGATGAAATAAACTTTGTGAAGTACGCTGATGATTTAACAGTTTCAATGGCTGTTAACTCCCAGCTAGATTGTACCAAAATAAATAGCTTTCTATCGGGAGTCAGTAAATGGTCTGAGTCTAACGGTCTTAAACTGAATCCTTCTAAATGTCAAACTGTTGATTTCAGCTTAAGATGTAAAAGACAGTTAAAAGAAGCCGTCGTTTCTCATGACAGCTGTAAGATTGATGACAGTGATATAGGAATTAAATCAGAAATTAAGTATCTTGGACTTATTCTCTTTTCTGATCTCTCCTGGTCTTCCCATGTCTCAGCGATCTCCAGTAAAATATTCCTCCTGTCATTTTACATTGAAAAGTTAAAGCACTCAGGTATAACTCAACCCCTCCTCTTATATTTCATAAACTCTTGCATCCTACCTATTCTTCTTTATTGTTCACCCTTATTCTTTCCTGGTTTGCTTAAAAAGGACTTTGTCACAATTCGTAGAATGCTGAAGACTGTCAGTAGGATGAGTGGTGTCCCAGTGGACTACATAGTTAACGTCGTCGTCGATAGGCACTTGACTTTGTGTAGTAAATTTGCTAGAGGGATTTTGTCTGACTTGGAGCATCCACTTCACCCTCAGCTTTCACCTTGCGTCTCCTCAGGTAGAACAAGAAGTAACTTCAGAAAACTGTATGCTCGCACGTCTAAGTATAAAAATTCTATGATACCATACTTGGCACGTATTTTATGTAATGGAAATAGCGTCAGGCGTCATCTAGTAAATAAACAATCTCCTCCATCCATCCTTATATACCTTCAAGTTTTACTTTTGTTATTTCTATTATATTCATGGTCCTGTTGCTTCTCTGTTTTTACTTTCATAACTGCAAACACCAACTTATCTCTATGACTGCTGTAATCTTTGTTTTTTCCCTCACCATATCATGTAAAGAGAACATTATATTCGGTATTTTTTAATCATGCAAGGATTTGTATACCGCATCCACAATACTGTGTGAAACAAGCCCACGGCAATTTCCTCTTGTATTATTATCATTACCTTAGCTGCTATCATTATTATTATTTCCACTTTATATGCTGCATGTTTTTTACATTACCCTTCTTGTAAATGTTGAAAAATTTCCTGTGTTTAATTTTATTTATAATTTGAGGAAATTAGATGCAATATTGTGATTAATGCTGAAAATTCCATTCTGTATCACAAGTACTGTTTTTGGAATAAAGTAAATCATTAATAATAATAATATAACACTCAGCTAAGTATTTTGAGGTGTTAGTCTGTGGATATTTGAACTGTTTCCAGTTTGATGGCAGACTGATATCAGTTGGAGAACCGCTGGAAACCAAGGAGTACGGGATAGCCGTGAGAAGTCGTGAACAGTGATGTCCAGCCGATCAAGATTGACAACAAATACTCTTCGACGACATCGGCCGCTGGTTGGGCTAAAATCATGAATTGATAGGAGTTAGGATTCATGGGCCTTCAAGTTGGGTCCCAATGGCTGAATGGACAGCGACCTTACCTGCTTGGTAACTGGAAGGTCTTACGTCCGAAACCCAGTGAATGCGTACTGCCGATCAGTCTCAAACCATGACAAGACACTAGAATTCAATAGTACTCTTACTGATATTAGATAAATTAAGGGATGTTACGCAAAATTTATGAATCTATAGGCTCGACAGCAAGCCGGGGTAGCAATAGCGGCTGGATGGACTTGTTTCTTTGTACTCAGAGCTCTGGTTGCTTTAATTAAATTGCAAAGTCCTATTCTGTTCGGAGTGTTCGGTATCTAGAGGGCTTTGATTATTAATTCGATAGCCAGTAGATGATAGAGAAAGATTATTCAATGTTATCTTTGTAGCCTGTTTGAACGAAGTGGTCTTGTGTAGAACTGTCAGACTTTTTGACAACACCTTTATTTAACTACTTTGGTAGGTGTTCCCGAGCATGCAAAATTCAGTTTCTGGAGCAAGTGCCAATATAACTTGCCTCATAGGAGCCGATTAATTGACTGATACAATTAGAAGTATTGGTTTTGTAGGGAATTTCGTTTAATTGGATGGAGGATTTTATCATGAGCTGAAATCAGTTAGAGAGCCACTTGAAAACTACCACTGGAGTACTGGACAGCTGTTTCGTCCTAGTTTGGGACTCCTCATCAGTACTTACCCACCGGGGTTCGAACCCAGGACCTTCTGGTTACAAGGCAATCGAGCTCGTAGACCATTGAGCCACTGCGACTAGTCTAGTTCCTTCATCTTTCAGTTTTGTGGGGAAAATACGACTTGGAACTAAAGGGCATAAGAGGTTGTTTGAATGGATTTTCTCAACTTCTGAGTTATTATTTCACTTAATGAATCCCCTCTGAATTGTGATGGTACGTGTAGAAGCTTCGTGTTAAGTGATAGAAAAGAATTATTTGCCCTTCTTCTTGTCCATATGTTTGGTGATGAAGTTTTCAGGATAGCTATTTTCAACTTACATGTCATATACAACTTTACGTTCGTCTTCAAACGCATTTGCTGAACAAGTAGCTCTGACTCAATATCTAAGGGTATATAATTATTATTAGTGTCATATAAATCCAGGACCTGAAAACGAATTTATCGAAAAGACTATTCTTTGTTTATTGATTAGTCTTTCATATTTTTATGGACACCTTCAATGAATGTATTTAAGTTATTAGGTTTTCATTCCGAACCAGCATAGATCAGTTAGAGGGATCACTGAAAACGAGATGGAAGCAATGGGCAGCTGTTCCATCATAGCCTGAGACTCTTCATCAGTCCGAGAATACCACCGCACCAGGGATGAAACTCGGGGTCTTCAGGTTACGAAACCAAGCTTCTTAGATTCAGTGATCCCCGAATTCCAACTCTGTCAACTTTTGATTACCACCAACTTCAGCAATGCCCCAGACAAGCATCCAACTCATACTGACATAGTGAATCTTACTGATGATGACATTCCACTGCAGCTTCAGGACATTCATCCAGTAGCCATCAGTGAGCTGACGATTGATATTCAGATAATAGGATTCTTTCGGATAATTTTCATTGAAATCTTTTCTTCAGAAATTCTCAGCCATGGACAATTAGAATTAATGTTCATCGCTCAGAAGGCATTCATTCACCAATCCGTGAACTTTTAATTCCTAAGAATGTTTTCAGATGATTTATATCGATATGTACCAGGTACTACTTAAATTGCTTTTCAAGTAATATAATGCATAACACCAAAGATTCCATATCATGACAGTTAGGAAAGAATATCTCCCTGATTTGATGAGGTTCAATTCGACCTGCATTTCTAAGTAATCTCTAAAAGTTACATAAGGTGTTGTAAAAATTGAGAATGTCGTCTTATTTGGTTAAACGGTATGGGCAGTGATGAGTGACAAGGTCTGGGTATGAGATTTTATAAAGGTGGTATTCTCGCACTGATGAAGAGTCGCAGGCTATGATGAAATGGCTGTCCAGTGCTCTGTCAACGCTGTTTGTCGAAGGCCTTTTCAAAGTCGATGACGTTGAGTTAGAGTGACGTTTGACTGCCATTCTATTGTTTGTTTCGTGATGACGTTGCGTAGATTTACATTTTGATAAGCACATGATTCACATTTCCGGAATCCAGCTTCCTCCAGGAGGATTTCTGTATGCAATGCATCTTTTATTCTCTCCAGGATGATGCGACCTAGTATTTTACTTGGCGCGGGCTACAGCATTATTCCACTCCAGTTCTTGCACAGGCTAAAGTCGCCTTTCTTTGATAGCTTGAGGAGATAGCCTTTTTTCCAATGAGTATGTACTATCCTTTCTTTCCAAACCTTTTGGAGTAATAGCGTGATCACATTGGCTGCAGTTTCTAGGTCCGTTTTCAGTGCTCCGGAGAGAATTCTTTCGAAGCCTACTGCCTCCCGGCCGGTGTTCTGTAGCTTGATCACATTCAGTGTTTCAGCTTTCGGTGGAGGACTGGTGTCCACTGGCAGTTCCATACATGTTGTAAGGTGGTTAGCAAGTTACAGGTGTTACTCGATTCTACATTCCTTCAAGGTGGCCAGCCCACTATTTTATTTGTTTCTCTAACTTCATAATCAGGTTTCCTTGAACATCTTTTATTGGTTTCATCATCTGGGTTGATCTCCTCCGGCATAGAGCCCTGGTTATCTGAAATTTAATGTTCTGAGATCTGTTTTGCCTGAGGCTTGTTCTGCTTCAGCTGCCAGTGTGTCAGAGAATTTTCTTTTGTCTTTCCTAGCACTCTTCATTTTTTAGTCAGTGCAGTGTACAGTGAACTCAGCTTGTCCTTTTGTTGTCCATTCTCATACACTATCTTCCTCTCCTCTCTTCTGTTAGTTTCCAGGTGTCCATTGAGAGCCACTCCCTGTCTTATTTCTTCTTTCTTCCTAGAATGGTTGTACACGTCTCCTTGAATACCACCTTCAGAGAGTTCCAATATTCTTTCAAAAAGGATTTTTCAGTGATGCGACGTAGTGTATCCGAATTTGCGCTGATAGCTGCAGTGAAGTTATCCCTTGTAGTTTTGTCCTCCAGTTTCCTAATGTTGAACCTGAATTGTGGTCTGTCTCCACATGTTTTCATGGATTTCAGCTTCACCTTGAAGGTCCTTTGAATGAGACGATGGTCTAAGCCCACATTAGCTCCCCTTCTCCAAGTTGTATCCAGCAGGCTGCGTCTCCACCTCCTTGAGCAGTTTTGAGATGAAGTCGATCTGGTTCATATTGTGTCCATCAGGCAGAACCCAAGTTGCTTTGTTCATATCCTTGTGCTTGCACACGCTACCTCCGATCACCAGATCATTGAAAGCAAAGAAGTATGTGAGTAATTATTCATTTTCATTCCTGTATCTTACAGCCTCTCGACACATGATGAGTTCTCTTCCTGTATCATCTGCTCCCAGCACTTCTAGGCCATATCTTGGCATTTCTTTGGCTCCCTGGTCAGCCTTCCTAGTCTCTCACATTGTACGAACATTCCATGTCCCCATTTTTATTCTTGCATTCATCGACAGCAGACACACATATAACTTAACTTACTATGGCTGCAAATGACCATCTTGCGCAGATGGCAGTTACGCTGCAACTCCCCACCTTCTGGACAGATTGATCATATTCATCGTTCTCACCTAGTGAACCCTAGTTTGCCTTGCAGAATATTCACTCACAAGGAAATAAAGCTAACTTATTCACTGTGAGTCCTCATGAAAATATCATGGTGGATGTTTCAGATGCTCTTGACGGCCCATTCCCGAACCTTTGTGATCATTTTAAAACGGCTCACATCAAGATAGTGCTGCTTGCTGGCCAAAAATATATTCAGAAACTCTTAAGAGACGTACAGTCTGAAGATTCTAGGCCCACACGAATGCTTCGTCAAGTAAGACAGTTAGTTGCTGATTTTAAAGTTGAAAAAACCTTCCTGGAACCATTGTGGTTGCAAATTTTACTTCAGACAGTGTGAGCAATTATCACATCCCTCTCCAATTCCCCCTTGAAGGAATCAGGATAAGCGGCTGACAGAGCTATTGAGGCTACTGCACCATTCACCAGCATTTCTACATCCATATTCACTAACAATACACGTCAGAGCGACATCCTTTCAGCGGGTTACTCGCCCAGCTTCGCAATCAGACAAATGTATGGAGAGTTGTGTAATATCAGGAAGGAAATTAAAGATAGAAGCCCTTCTCACAATCGCCTACCCTGCGTTCACGAAAGAGGCGACCGAAATAGAAAACTCTCAGTTTGAAATTTCCTGGTATCAAACACGTTATATTACCAGTGCACAAAAGTGAAGTCGTCCCTGCACCTTTGACACTAGCAGGTCGAGAAGCTTGTGAGCCACAACTTAATAGCGACTAAAGTCGCTAACTAAACAATAACTTGTCTCCTCCCCCATGTCAAAGACAGAGTCTCTAGGATACACTTCCTGGGTTTTGATGCAGCAGAAGCTTGTGTCACCTGACCTACAATAGAAGAGTGTCTGCAGCCAACATCTCTACAAATGCGCTCTCCCAATGGTCTGCCCATTACAACTTATGGCGGAAGGTTCTTGCATCTTAACATCGGACTTCGCCGTTGTTTCCGTTAGTCTCTCATTGTGACTGATGTGACTGCGGACACTGTCAGTATGGATCGCTTGCAGCACTGCTAGTTACTGACAAAAGCAAGCATAAGTTGATTAAATATACTACACAACTGTCTGTCTCCGGCACTGTCACTCACGGACACTCTCATCCTTGTGTATTCAAACTAAAACACATCAGGTCCATACTTTACCATAATACAATCTATTGCTGTCATTTTCAGACTCGATCGTGGTGTTCATTTTGTTCTAAATCCCTTTCCTAAAATAATCCTAACTGTTTACTTTATTCAAATACACAAATTAACTGAGTCTTTTAAATTTGCGTTTTGTTGTTTCGGAATGGCTGCATGCTTTTGGCATATTCTAACACGATCTATCCTTTTCTTTGCTGCAGCCCTACTGAAAGCAACGGGGTTTAATTCACTTAATCTTTGTGAGAAGCCACGATTTTACGATGTAGAGACTCGTAAATTCCTCTTTGCCTGCCAGTTCTTCGGTTAGGTTGACAGATAATCCATAGAAGACAATGATGAATCAGCTGAAAGAAGATCTAGAGTGGAAATAATTAACAAATGCAAATTAGCGCAAGAGGACTGGGCGTCCGAAAATTGAGACAAAAACAGTGCGCATATACACGGTAGAAATAAAAGGAAAGAGCTGGACCGATATTGGTAAAGCCAGAAGAAAAAGATCAAAGTAAAATTATCATGTACAACGCAAACAGGGTCTCCTAGACTGTCTCTCTTACAGAAATATGCCGCGCCTTTCATGGTATTAAAATACACAAAGGATTAGATAAAACCAATTTGTAGAGTTAAATATTTCCGAAAAATGTTTTAGTCTCCAGCATTCTTTGCTCAACGCTGGGTAGTGAGCTTAACTATTTAAGGTGGCTTTTAAAGCTGAAGATATGACGTCAAGAGCCCACGCAATTTCATGCGCTGCCATATTACATCTGGCCGTACGTGCAAGACCCCTTGCTGGTCAAGCAGAAGTCGTCGCTATGCCTTTCTAATTGCCAAAAATATATCTTGTATTCGGGACGACCAATCAGTTCTTTTAATTTGACTCTAGTCTCAGGAATTGCAGGATAAACATACGTTTGTGTGCGGCGTATCTTGAGTAACTCCCAGCATTCTTTATCTCCTATGGGTCAAAATGAATAAACTCTCAACTCACCTATGGTTGCTTTATGTGTTATAATTTCATCTTAACCGGTACTTATCTGACCAGCCTCGAATGGCACCTTTGCGCTTTCCTCTGTGCTTGCAACGCGCACACCCTTGAGGTTCACATTTCTGCTACACTAGCCAGATAAGTCACCAAGATATTTTTCCCAAATAATCCTAACATTTTTTCAACTCATATACGTATTTTTCGCTCGCTAGGACAAACCTTTAAATAATAGAGCCCTTTTAATTGGTGTCTCCTTGTCATTACTTACAGGTTGGTTAAGTGGGTAATGGAATGCGCCGTTATTATTAATGCTGGTAAAGTGTTTCACGTCAACAATACAACCAGTCCCTCATCAGTGATGAGACTCGGTGCCACATTCTCACCGCATATGGCACTTAGTTTATTCATATTTCCGCATACTCTCCAGCTCTATTGTTTATATTTTCACTTATGTCCCCGTTTGGGTTATTTTACCGTATTTTCCCACCGAAACTATCACAACAATGGCTGAAAATAACCTTCTTGGCCTTAGTAGGCCCACCCAAATGACCCATCATATGATCCACCATATGCTGGCCTCAAAAGTTAACAGAGACAACCAACGGAGCTGTACAGGTTTTCCAGCCCGATATCGGTGCATCGGCCACCGTTTCTACAGGTTGTGACCACTACAAATACCACCCTCCTCCCTTACCCATTGAGTCGGCGAGTTTAAACGCAGTTGTTCACATCACTTAACTTTGTCAGTTGCATTGTATATGACACAGGTTGAGAGGTAGACATCTGTCCTATGGCCACTCACCTCATTCCCATTTTCTCGAGATTGGTGGCCGATGTCTCAAAACTCTCAATGCGAATTGTCGTAGCACGTCAGACTTTATGAAGCCATTGTCAAAAGATGCACTTGAAGCTGGACCTTAGATAATAAGCTGTTATGAAACGTGTGGGCCGGTACGTGATAGCAACTGTCTCTGACAAACGAATTCCTTTTGTCCCCTTCAATGTCACGGATCGCTGCACTTGGATGCCCCTTTTGGCTGATATCGAAGCAGAGATGACCTCGCCTATAACTAAAGAGCATCCGCCCCCAACTATGTCCTGCAAAGAATCATCCATCCCAACCTAGGGTAGAATTTCACTCAACCCCGGACTCTGCTCTTCTTTTCTCTGAGCTTTCACTGAGGCAGATATGACGACCGGCATTACTAGCATGGCATAGCACTTTCGGCCGATGATGTATATGTGCAAGCATAAGCTGCTCACTTATACTACATCACTTCCTATCTTTGGCATCATGACAAACACGCCTTCTCTCAGTTCAGTGTATTCCATACATGACACTTCAGGTTCCTTTGCCTCTAGGAGTAAATATATTATCATTAGCTTATCTTTTCCACAGATATACAAAACCATTGGTGATGTACCTTTGTATGACTTCTGGAATCTTGCATCACGTAACAGCAGCTGGTCCGCCTGTCTTCGCCAAACCATGGCATTAGATATGACAAGTTAGTACCGTCGTTTTATTTTGCAGTGCAAGCGTATTTAAACAGCACTGATGAGCCTACCTAGAGAACTCTAATTATGACCACGGATGCCTCGGAAGACCAAAATGTTAATCAAAGACGCTTCTGTGTTAGTGCAGCCAGGTAATAAGCATCCTCTAAGCAAATCTGTTGATGCATATAACATGGAACTGTACTACAACTACCTTCGAACAACACCTGAAAAACTCTCATTTTCTAACCCAGGAGGTTTTCCACATGAGAAATATGACAAAGAACCGTTCTTCGTGAACTGTATCTCAAATGACTTTCCATCGAACACTTCTGTTATCTCACTGGAGTCTGCCATCTTCTCGAGATATAAACTTCTGATGTATACTGTCCACACCACTACTGGTGGATACCCCTAGTGGGAATTACATCATTCGGACTGCCACTCACAATCAACTTCAATCTTCTGCAATGAATCTTGTGTGAATAGCTCCACCGTAGATGATTTGTCTCGAATCTGCACCGCGGCAGCTGCTCCAACTGCCGGCTCGAGAAATATGGCGGAACCTGGAATTTTTGTTGCGCGGCTAGAAAAGATTTACTACTACACTTACTCGGAGGCAGAGCGCGTATCTCGTGCTAGTAGCTAGATACTATATCGTGCAGCATGATCAAAAATACCCGGGACCTGCTGTTCCCCTATCTTCAAACCACCACATAATCTGTCACACCACAACACAGTGCCGCAGACAAGCTAAAATTAGCCAGGATCACCTAGCACAAAGTTAATGGGGATGTGTGACATCGAATACGTTCCTGCATTCAATGCAAGCGCTTGGAAGGCACAAGCACGTTGACACTCCAACTGGATGCATGGTTAAGCTACATTCATCCGGACACTGACTGTTCACTCCTACCTTTCAGTGGCCACTAGTATTTAGCCCCATTTTCAGACCGCTTTCATCGCTGGCCTGACACAACCCAATTGCTGGATGCTGCGGCTGAAGCAGTTCACTGAGTCTCCACGGAAAAGCCAGTCACTGTGTGGACACCCTTCCATAGTAACAACTATAAGAGACCATCATTACGAATCTGTAACTTTCAGGAAACTTTTTTGGTTATTGGGACCAAAAAGCATTTGGACCACTGTATATCACTTATCTAAGAGTGACCAGGCAGAATTATTTTACTGGCAGCCTAAAGCTTCCTAATGACTGCTTGTGACATTAAGTGGACAGATTCTTTCTCTTTAGCATTTTTAGCATTTGCTCTACCCCGGAAGCGAGTTGGCTATGCTTGAAAGGGGAAACAGTTTGTGGAATCAAACCTCACTTGCTCGCCAAATGTTGCTTAGAAAGTTACTTAATGAGGTATTCTGATGTTCATAGCTATGTCCAGAAGTTTACATGCTTCATGAGTCATCTACAACTAATACCGGCCAGTGCTGCGATCATCAACGTACTGTTGGGACAGAAACTTCAAGACTGCATACTGTACAACTTCCTTAAGATGGACCATTCAGAAGAAATAAAAATCTTTTTGCTATTTTCGGAGAAGGGCGTGAAGTTAGAGTGAGCTCAAAGGTAGTTCATACAGATGAGATACCACTCCTTCTAAATAAGGAATAATAGTTGAGCTCTAGTGTCCTGGTTCGCAGTGATCCAATTGGAAATATACTACACCAGAATTCGCAGAAAGCCAAAATACTCGGCTGAAGCCGGCGTACAAATTATCTGGAGTATCTTGAGAAGATGAAATATGTCGTCAGGTATGTAAGATACAATTATATCTAGATGCAAACGCATGCCCTCCAATTCCCAACGTGCCTCTACTGATTAGACTACTTACTGTTTGGAAGCAAAATCCAAAACTTTTATGGTGCGAAATGCAAATTATATTTCGGCATCCGAAATGTAAAGTGGTGATGTCTGCCTAACTAACTTCATTGTATGCAAAAGCAACCGAATGCTATAAGACAGTGTATCAAAAGCGTGGGTGCCTGAAAATACATCACCGACTGAAGCAGTGATGACCAGTGCTCAGCGTTAAATGATTGAAGATGTAGGTCAATAGTGATGAGGAATTATTTGTCGCCACAGCTTGCCTCCATTCCTTACTTGTGACGACATTGGTAAGACTCGTCCAAAGAGCGCGATGGTAATAAGTTGCTTTCTGATTGTCTGTCTATGGTAATCTACAAAGATTCCTTACATGCTAATCCACCAGTCCATCTGTTTCTTGCCCACTGTGCCCTGCAGGGAGAGAAGAAGATAGAAAACCTGAAAAGTTTGTCGAAAAATGGCGTAAAGCAAACGCATGACGCGAAAAAAGGACAACACCGAAAAATTATTTCATAAAGCCATAAAAAACATTTGATTTCTGACGCGGGTTTAGGGGAAGAATAACTCCTATGTGAAAAATACTGTTCCTTGGGCACAGCAGCCAATTTAAAGAGAAGTGAGGTATTTTAACCTCGCCCCAAAAGATAGGCATTGATGTGCTCAGAGAACTTCACGGTACTCTCAGAACGTGTCGATGACGTGTCTTGCAGAACGACTGGGCCGAGGTTAACTGGGTAGCCCTATGAGTATACCAGTTATTAAATTGCCGATTATAATGCAGCCTTCGTGAATATTTATATCTAAAGTGAAGGGCAAGTTCGTGCGTCTAGTGACTCCATATGATTCGCTGTATGGAAGTTCGAACGCCTGACGAGCGAACACGTGTGGAAATTGTAAACATGGACGATCAAAATGTCTTTAAACTGCGGCCAGATGAGGGCACGCTTAACCAGGTGCGTAGTGCTTGTCTGACTGCTAACGTACGAGGCGTTACCTTTAGCTGGTGAAATCTCAGACGATGATAAAACTCACTGTGTGGTCTCATTGCTGTTCTCTAATATATAAATGTATACGTTCCCTGGAACCAGGAGGACTATATTTGGCGATTGAGTCCAATGTACGATGTTTGCAGCTGGAAATCCAAAATTCAATTGTCCCTGGAACCGTTTTACAACGCCGTTTACCCGAGAATGATAGGCTGTTGTTCTGAAACCCTTGCAGGGTAGGAGTTCAGTGAATAATAAGTGTATGCAGCTTTCTAATTGACACTGGCAGTCCGTTGTTAGAGAAGATGAGTAACCGAAATTCGCTATCCGCCTTTCCCCGAAGGTTGAAAAAACTGACTCAGAGTTACCGCTCCAAGTCGACCCAGGTGGGTGTGTTCGGTTCTCCTGTAAACCACTGCCCAATCGGTGGGTGAATCATCATGTGATTGACCTATGTTTACTGCTATAGTGAGTTCCTGGCAGTTAAGACTGCCAGAAACATCACTATCGGTAAATTAACTAACGTTTAACAAGACAATTTTATCACCTTTCATACCTATCACCAGTAACGCAACCTTCAATTAAGACGTGAATTTTGATCCAATGTATTCGATGACGACAACTAGTACTACACTGCGTGTGCAAAGTGATCTAATAGATATTATTCCACCACCTTGTTTCATATGTTTCTTGTGTAATTAAATAATTTTAAATATGCCTACTCTATGTACATATGAATATTGAGGATTCCTGTAAACTGGAGTCCCTCAGGTACAAAAACCGAGAAAGTGGTGTACTTTGTTTCCATTCCGTGTTATTTTCTAGGAAAAGCAAGTGGCTGCCGTCGATTATTAACTAGTTTCTGCAGAACTGCTCCGACAGAGGTGTCAAATGCCTCAAATGAGTTGCATAAATGTGCTCCGGTGGCATCAGCCATGATTCTTTTAACTTCAACAATGTGTGCTGAAATTTACGAACTTGATATTACCTCTGAGGCCGATTAGCAGTTGTACAAAAACGTGACAGTTGGAAGTGAGTCTCAGGTAACTGCTTGCCAGGCCATGAAAACTGTGGAAACTTTTCGTAGTTTTCTGCTCTGGAAAGTTTGAAATCACCTCCACCCTAATAGTCGGTGATTGGGTGAACTTGTAGTTCGTGGTATAACTAAGCCAGGCGGTTTTCCTATTTGACACCTGTGAATAGTTTATAGAAATGCCGTGTTAACCTAACCTGCTGAAGGAGAAATCTAAAATTTAGGGATGCGTTTCCCTTCCTGGACTTCCTATGGGGCAGTCACTCAAGTATACAGCAGAGAAATCAAACTCGACTGAACCTCAGACGTTTGTCCTTCAGCGACTAATTTGTTTGTTTGTGCTGATTGAATCACAGCGGACAAGGTGGATTTTGAGGGTTAAGAGCTTAGTTGCTGGGCTGATGTATGATTGTGTCCCTATATTCTCTTGATACTCTCGCTAATAAATATAGCCTTGAATGATGGTAATTATTACATTGTCCCCTCACTAGTTTGGGTCGGTGTTAAGAGCAACGTGGTCACATTAAAGGGTTGGCAAGTAGTGAGGTCGAAGCTGAAGTCTGGTCGGAAAGATGGCCTAACAGTAGTTGGAGGGAACCAGAAGCGAGCACGAAGTCGTACAGAAAGTGTAACTGACCAGCTTCCTTGACATACATAAAGTCAAGACCGCAGAAAGCCTCGGCAGTAATGCGTCGAAATCCTTGCGTTGAATTTTGTAAACTGGATGATAGGTGTTGTCGTTTCTGGGTTGTCTTCCGGAACCATCAGTTTTGCACTGTACGACCTAAGTACGTGGACTTTTGCCAAGAAAGTGTTACCTTCACTTCGTAGGTATTTGAAAGTAGATCCCAATCTGGGATAGTTTTGCCACTCAGTCGTTTTTAATCACCCATGGGTCACCAGTCACTGCTATCCTTCTGTGCTACTATATAAAGTTGGATGCCCATGAACCATTGCCAAGGTATGATGTATAGTTAGACCCATTTTCGGCTGACACTGGGTTTCCATGATCCTGTCATCAATCTTAGGAGGTCAAATGTAGTTTGATGTATAGTAGTGCTGGTTACATACAGGTAACCATTCATGGAGTAATATAGCTCCGGGTATTCCTTAACAGTCGGCTGAAGGGTTGGATCAGCTACTGTTTTCCTGTTGATCGGGGACAGGCCTTGACACAAGTAAGAATTTCCTTAATAGGCAGTCTACCAGTAGCCTCCACAGATGTTTACGAGTAGGTCATGGTAACCAAACAGACACATGTCCAGGATAGGCATGATCATATCAGCAAGGGGAAAAATGCCAAAAATGTTTGCAGGAACATACTTTCAGAAACAGTTGTCTTCACCCGAAGGTGGCAGTGGGTTTTATTTGCATACTACAGGTAAAAGATGGATTTCTCCCAGAGATCTCCCTCTGCTACAGGGACAACTTTAACTTCAACTCAACGAGGTAGCAAGTTTTGAAGTTTCTAATACGCCCCACACACTTTAATTCTATGTAAATTAGAGTAAAAGTAAAGATAAGTATCAATGAATAAAATGATTACATTTACTTAATCTCACATCTGTGTCAAAGTTATCAGAAATGAGGTAAACAAGTGATCACGAAGGCCCTTAGTTTGTACCCACAAGAAAAGAGAAACCTCAGAATAATCAGTTGGCTCACAATATTTCATATTATGGATAGGCATTACATTGGATATTGAACTGCCCGGAGGACTCAGATAGGCTACAGGAAGATCTAAACCTTCTGGAAGACTGGGCGGTGGCCAGTGGCATGACTTTCAACCTGAAAAAGTGCAAAGTAGTGAAGTTACGCACCTGTAGACTGCAGAATGCAAGTTGCACCCTGTGCAATGAAAGCTTGTCCTGCACAACGTCGGAACGCGACTTAGGTCTAGTTCTAACGGAAAAAATGGACACAAGTGTAAATTACACGGGGGATGTAGCGAGGGCATATGTGGTCATACACTTTACACATAGACAGTTAGGTGCACTCACTCCTGATCTCTTTCTAAGGTTGTGCAGAGCATACGTCAGACCACACATTTAGGAGCATAATATTATTGCACCACCACTGCTTAGAAGAGAAGCCAACCTCTTGGAAAGAGTCCAACGACAGGCAAAAAAAGGAGTGGTCGGTCTCCGAAATAAACCACATGATGAAAGGCTGAAGAAATTAGGCCTGTTCACACTTAGCTAACGTCGACTTAGGGGTGATTTGATTACTGACTACAGAGATAAAAATAACCAGAATCATCCAGACAAAGGTGTTCTGCCACTGAGTAAATATGGGCTTCTTCGTGGAAATCCCAGAAGGATAGCTCACCAAAAGGCAATAAATTGAGTGCGCTCCCACTTCTTTTTCACTGCGACTTTAGCCGTTCCTAGAACTCCCTACTGGCAGATGTAGCTATGGCACCGTCTGTGGACGCCTTTAAGAGAAGGCTGGACAACCATGCAGCGACACAAGGACTGCATCCAAATGGCCTATCCCCTTAAAATCGCACAAACCGTTCAAGGGTAGACAATTAAACTTGTCGTTTCACTTCTTTACATTCTCTCCCATCTTACTCTGCTGACACCTTTAACTACGCCTGTTATTATTATCATTATTACCGATATATATTATTCATATTATTCTTCAGATTTAATCAGCTAACTGTTGTTACGTTTTCTTATTCTTTTTCTGTTTGTCTTATTGTCTCTTTTCTTTTGACGATGATACCGGAGGACTAGCTGGTGAAAGGATCAACTCCATTCACAGTAGTATCAGTCTTAACACACCTCATACTACAAACCACATATAATTAATCCCTGCACTACTCCTTTTGGAGTCAACTAAAGCTACGACAGTTGAGTGGCGGGACGAGCTACGCAGAAGTTTACCGAGGATCAGTAACCTATGCCTCACAATCAAGAGGCGAGCACAAAGAAATCGAATTGGTTTATACTAGCTCGTAAAAACGATATTGGATATTGGACTTTCAGGTGGATTATTTGAAATTTGTCGTTGCGTGCTGTTAACCTCGGAAATGGCAGAGCATTCGATTGATGAGGGTGACTGGGATGATGATGTTAAAAATAAGTACAAACCACCGGAAAAACGTACTTTGGATGAGTTGAAGAGTTTGGATAAGGAAGATGAAAGCTTGCAGAGGTATAAACAAGCCCTCCTAGGTGCTGCCGTTTCAACCATCAATGCTCCATGTATGTTTGTCTTTATCTGCTTATTGCCAAACAGTTCCAGATAATCCTTCAAATGTTGTCGTTGAAAAGTTTTGCATACTCGTTGAAGGACAACCTGATATTGAATTCAACTTACGAGGCAAGTAAATACCGTCTGACTTTTTTCCCCTCAAATTTGTCATTTGATATAGAGAGGCTCTTGGCTTCCTTCAAAATCATTTCTTCATTTTCCTATTTTGATGTATTTGTTTAGGAAAGGGTCCTAGAATTCAATTTCTTATCCCATTGACATGCTCTCAAATGTTTCCCTACAAATGAAGTAGTAATTCTCACTTAATCCGATTTCCACACTCAAACCTCTATTTCTATGAGAAAGATTTGAGTAAAGTTGATCTGATGCGTCATTGTTAGGCTCCCTTTAGGCAGTAAAACTAGGGACATCCACATAAAATTTTGATGCGTTATTCGGGTACGTTTAGCCCTATTGTCAGTAGTAATCCCCGGGTACACAAGGACAGAGGAGTACTGTTGGAAGTATGTCCTGTTGGTAAACAGCTACATAGGATGGTTTCCAGAATTAAAAACTGTCGGAAAGCAGTCCAGTTTCATTGAGATGTACGCTGAACTTAAGGTGACCGCAAGTCACAATATCCCTCGCTTGAGAAGCCACACTGATGCCACTAAGATCACCATCCATCTAGCCTGTCTCGTGTACAGAACTGAGGGTCTACTTCGGTGATATCGCAAACGAAGCTAATAAATTCGTTCTGAAGGTAGGCTTGTTTACATTCGTGCCCTGGCGTTATCTTACTAGGAGTTTCTCATAGCCTTTTCCTGTTTTCCACATGTTGTGTGGCATCTACTAAGCGGTATCCTAGACGCATGCAATCAGATTCCCTACATATTCAACTAATCTATCACTGTATTTAGACTTCTCGTGGGTTTCTTCGGAAGGTTCAGCGTCTTGTAACTCGAAAAGTAATGATGTCTTGGGTCTTCACTTTCAAGAAAATTCACCTATCTTTCCAGGTTCTGCGACCAGCTCACAAACGAGCAGACTATGCATCGTGTAAATTTTTTCACTGTGCTTCTATGATGTAGTACATTATTCTTTCAAGTGTCTGCTGTGACTTCTATTTTGCATGACATACCCTTTAAGATAAAGATCAAATGTATTGACTCTTCATGTTCTGAAGAGTTCCAAGGTTGTTTGACTGTTAGCTTCACCTATTACTAAACTACCATGAATTTTCCACCTCAGAAAAACTGTTCTCACTTAAGCTGTTGTGACTTGTAGCAACATTAACTAACGCCTTTTTTAGTACTACGGTTTTCATGGATCTCTTTGTCGATTAAACTTACGATTTTGTTTTCCTTCTAAGTTTGATTATCTTTGAACGAGTGATACATGAAAGACTTGATCGTAAAGTTATACTAAACACAACTCCAGTAAGTCTCAGCTCAGAACAGAAAGAAAACACTAGAAAATTTACGACTTCAAATATTACCACCACATGAATTAGTGTACAGGATTTGCAATAGAATGAATGTCACTAAGTAAAAATTAGTGTTTATCTCTTAATTAATATACTCCTCCAATCTGAAGTTCTTTCACTGATTTGTACTGTACACGGTATAACTTTAATGTCCTCCATTAATCATACATAAGAAGCTAAAACTTTTCGCAAAGTAATGCAATTACAGCTGTTACATTTCGCCAAAATGTACACAACTGACTTAGGTATATTATATCACTTAACGAGAAACAGAACACAGATATCTATGGTCAGAAGCAGCTAGTCTCCTCAAGTCTGCCACTCTAAGCGGTTGTTTTATGACCGTAAAGTGTTGGAACGAACTGCTGTGCAGTGCACCCATCCTTTGCTGGGTAGATGAACTTCGTAATGTAAACAACGGTAAAAAAACGACTGGAGCAAGCAAGTAGCTCCCTTTAATACATCTCAAGTGAAAGTCTGTGCAAAGAGTAATAAAGAAACAGAATGTGATGTAATTAGTCATAGTACCTCCACATGTCGGATGTGGTCAGGGTTCAGCATTGCGATTTTGATGTAGGTCAGTGCATATCTACCATTGGTCAACTTCCAGCAGGATATCAGATTGGGTAATTATTGCATCTTTATTATTCATGAGGCATGTAACTACTAAGCTTGCTGACATTTCCTGTAATAACGAAGACCATTAATCACTGGTTTTAGCTCAAGTCTTAGCTAGATCAGTCATATCTCTTAACAAAGATGGTTGAAGCAGACAATAGCTCGATACTCATAATTCATGTTTCACTCATTGCCTAAGTCGTACATGAGGTTGAAGTATTACGCCTTTCACTACCACCTGCATTCTCAAGAGTTCACTTCTTTTTGTCCCTACCTTTGAAATGGAAACCAGTTTATCATTTCTGCTTTCCATCTTTTACAACTTACATGTGATTCAATTTTTATTTACCATTTCATTTTTCCGTATCTGCATTTCAGGTGATCTTTCCTCTCTTAAATCCAAGCCAGTTCAAATTGTTGAAGGCTCCAGTTATCGCATCCAAGTGATATATTACGTTCAGCGTGATATTGTTTGTGGGCTTCGTTTCAAACAGTGGACAAATAGAGGTCCTCTTAGAGGTAAGAGATGTTTCTTCCGAATTCCCATGAAGAATACCTTTTATGTATTTGTGTTACCAAACAACGATCTTCTCTGTTCATATATTAATTTCTATTCAAGCTAGTGATTTTCGAAGCTGATTAACCTTATCATCTTATCTGCTTACTAGTTTGGCAGAGTTAGCAGAAAGAGGGTTCTTTTATTCCTTTACCTTCCCAGTGGAACATAGAGCTTCAAGCCAGAGGCTTGAAGTTTCGGTAGCAGTGTTGTTTATTTTTACGGGATAGGGTTGCTAACCCCATGCCCAAACTTCCCTATTTACCAGTCTTATTACTGGCCTAGTGAGGTAAAGGACCCCTGACCACATGCGCAGTCGGCGAGCATTCTATCGCTGTGCCACCGACGCACCACAAAGAGGATTTAAGAGACAAGAAATGTTGTTTTACTATTTCAAGCCTTTATCCCAATGAAATAAATTTGAAGAGACTCTGTGAACAACAGACTTGGCAATGAAGAAAACAGGTTTGTAACTTTTGAGAAAAGGCGAAGTGTAGTGAGGTTAGGTGGTTAATGCTTGAATTCGTCTGTGTGTGCTGATAAAATCGACTGAAAGCAGCGCTGTTATTTATCTCTTCCTGGGGGTCCCCCTGCTTCAATCTGACAGTATCCGGACAGTACCTTATCTCTCGCACAAACTGTGCATTTCTATGTAGCGTATTTCTTCTTTGGGTGCCTAGATTGTACCAAGTGAGAATAATAATCACGGGGTACCTGACAGAAGAGATAAGCTAACTTGATAGCGTGATAGCAACTTAAAACACCACACTGTAACTCCGAGTTCTTTTTCTACCTTTCTGATTGTTAAGAACAGGTTTTTAATTATTATCGGTATTACAGAAACGCATGACAAACAAAAGGCTACAATGCTGCAGTGATAATCATGACATTCAGCTGAGTGGTCACACACAAAAAAGTGGTGGGACCAAGTAATAATGCTTAAATACTTTTAGCCTCTTTTCATTAAAATGTCTAAAGCTCACTCAATGTGTTGGTCGAAGCACAGTTGTTGTGTAACGCTAAATGGTATTCTAAGCGCACACATAGAACCATGATGCTTTGAATAGAAAATCAAGTGGAGGTATCGAACTGAGTGAAATATATCACCTAACTCTTCTTTTGCCTATATCAAAAACACAAAGAAGGCTTGACAGTAAACACGCTTCTATGGTAGTTGAACAGCTATGGTATCATCTACCTGTCTTAATCTCCATGATCGAATTAGTGTCGATTATGTAGGTAAATTTAAGGATTAGCCTTTGATGATTTGATCATCATACATAATGTTGTAGGTATCTAGTGGACCAATATTATAAAAAAATATTTCTGCCTGAATAAAATTACACTACTTCACTTATTCGGGGAGTTGCATCAGCCAATGCCAGCGGGGGCTAGTCTGCCGTATGCCAACCTACACCACCATTTCTGGCGTAGACTTGACATCCAGCTGTTGACCAAAAGAGGTGTATACTGCTCAGCAGTCCTATGCGTCCTCGTTTATGGCTGACTGTGAGACATGGCCATTGAAAGTGGAAGACATGAAAAAAAACCAGCAAGCTGTCTTTGATCATAGGTGTCTGCGTTCTATCTCCCCTGTTAGGTAATGGTATAATAAGGTGAACAATATTGAGATTAGGCATCCGGTGAGCGCTAGGTGAGAAAGGGAAATCAATAGACGACGCTGTAAAGTTACATCGATTGAGATGGTTAGGACATGTGTTACACGTGCATTCCTAGCTATCGTCCACCTCGACGACAGGAGATGTTAACCTGCTGACATAGGATGGATCAGGCTAAAAAAGAGCTAGTAGTGTGGTAGTCAAAAGAAAATACGGCTTCATCAGTCACTGGAATCCACAACAGTTAGTTCAAGCCAGCCACTTCGGGAGGTGGAAACTAGCTTCCTGGTTGGAGTCCTCGAGATAGTAGAAACCAATGAAGGCTGGAGACAATCGGTAATATAGCTGAAAATATCTCCTTTGAATCTCTCTTCTCTTGCTTTGTGTGCTGCATGGAGGGAGTGTGGCAACTCAAACTGCTGCACATATGTGAAAAGTTCTACGTTGAAACCAGTTAGTTAGTCATCAGTTTGTTATCAAACCGTTTATATATATATATATATATCATTTAATAATGCGTCGATCACCTTTATTGAAATTCTTTTGAATAAATCCAGCTTCTGTCCTTGGTACGTTATGAGCACGAAGAGATGCCCTACACAAAAACTCATAGTTTGTGCGAGGACTAGAATACTATCCGGACGCCCAGACTGAAGCAGGTGGTTGTGTCTTAAGGGACACTCCCCGAGTCTTTGGTTTGGAGTCTAGTCCACAAGGTAGTGGAGCAGCATGACGACCTGCATTCCTACGGTTTCCGGTGATCAAAACAGGTTCATATACCATACCATTAAGTCCTTTCAGATTTCAGAGTTCATTTACTCCATAGGTTTGGTAGAATCAGAGTTTTTCAGCTCTTATAGGTAGACTAGCATACCCACCGCTCCGGTTGTAAGTTCCAGACATCCACTTTTCTGTGGAAAACCCCTGCTGCGTGAAGACGGTAAATAGGACTTATCCGGCAGAAGATATGAAGACGCGTAGTCACATTTCGAAAGGATGAGTAATCTACTCATCCTTTGAGATACTTGGTCGTTTATGGAGGCCATTCATGCAATGATACACCTATTGCTTTTCAGCGGGACCGAACATACTCATCCTAGCCTCTTGCGTCAGCGTCTTCACATAGAAGGACTATGTCATTTGCCTATTCTAAGTCAACGGGATTATTCCCTGATGGTATCAAGTGAGTCCCTGAGTCGCTGAAGTGAGTTAGGGTTAATTCCATGAGTGCATTTATGATGAAATTGAATAGAAATGAGGTTAGTGGGCATCCCTGTCGAACAACACTAGTTGTCACCACTTCAGATGACAACTCGCCGTAAGCTCTCACCTGGCTACATGAGTTCGAGTAGAGTGCCTTGATCAGTGCAGTTTTTTTCCTTAGCATTCCTTTCACAGCCAGGCATCTCCATAGTACCTCTCAGTCGACAGAATCAAATGCCACCTTTAGGTCAAGAAGAATAACGATTGTGTGTAAGTATGGCTGTGTTGCAGAATCTGTCGAAGGGTGAAGAGGGGATCAATACACCCTCTTCCTGGTCTAAAACCTGCCTGGTTCTCTCGTGTTTGTTCCTCCCGTGCAACACTTAATCTATGCATTATTATTGAGCCTAGAACTTAAGATACCATTTAGTCAAGCTAATCCCCCTGTGATTATCACACGGAGACTTGTCTCCCTTCTTGTTTATGGGGATAATCAATGACTTACACCACCCCGATGGGACTTCCTCTGACTCCCAGATGCTGCCTAGTGCCTTAGTAAACTGTCTCTGCCAGCCTTAAACACCTCTGGAGTCATTCCATCGTCGTCCCTTTAACTTCCTTTGACAGTATCGTTTCGACTACAGGCAACATGAATGAGATTGTCAGAGTCAGTCGTGATGCGAAATGTATGGGGTAGTTGTTGACTACTCCAAATGATGAAACTAGGTTGTAAGTTCACAGTACTAAATATGTCCAATCGATATAACACACCAATGCCTAGATCGGATATATGCGGGAAATTTCAATAAAAGACAACAGGGAATTGGACTATGCAAGGAAAGGAGTATGTTGTCAAGTCGTGTGAATCTACCAACATATGATTATGGGCAATAAGTTGTGCTTGAAATATCGTCCAGTTATGAATACACTGGAGTGAGTATCACTCATTGTGTGTGTATCATATCAAATAAACGTAACTGATATGGAATTCTATTCCGCTACGGCGCCTGCAATCTACTCTTACACTAATCATCCTTATAAAGTTTCACATCAAAATTTGGAAGAAGAGTTTTACATCCTTTCTTTCAAAGATTTGATCCTTAAGAGGGATTGACTATATTTTTGGACATTAGGGGGGAGATGCTAAAATGAAACGTGTTTCTTCAGCATTCATCTTATCAAAATTTTCGGTCAAGACATTTCCCAACAACTTCACTAGCTAACCCTTGTGTACTTATCTTTTTTCTCCATAGTTGATAAAGTATCTGTTATGCTCGGCAGTTATGGTCCACAAGCTACCCCGTACGAATGGAAATCTGAGCCAGAAGAAGCACCAAAAGGTGCTCTGTCACGTGGTACCTACCATATTAAAAGTCAATTCACGGATGACGATAAAACAGACTATGTCACTTGGGAATGGTGCATCAATGTTGTCAAGTAAATTCACAATAATTCTCGCTTACGTTTTGTATTTCCGTGTGTGTGTGTGTGCGCGTGTGTGTCTTAGTGCCATCAGATTTCGCATTTCTCTTATTTTTCATTCTCATGTGAGAGGGAGAGAAGTCCACCCATCCTCTCCTCTTCCATCTGTGTATGTGTTTGCGTGTATATACTTACATAAGAGTGCACGGAGTGTGTGTGTGTGTAGAGTTAGCCCATACTCTTGACATTTCCCCCCCTACCATGAATTGTAACTTTCTGCGTTGTCATTACAATAACTGCTACTACTACAACTACTACGACTATTCCCGCTGTATGCTCCACTGTTCACATATTATTCTTGTGCTTTAAACTATTGCCCTAAGCAGCAGCAGTATTATTGATTAGCTTGCTTTATTTTATTGGGCAGTCATATACTCCTTTCGCGTGTCTCACGTGCCGCCTTGTCCCCCACTACTCGCTGAATGAGAGCAGTAAAAAAATGGTTACGCGTGTCATCTCTCTCTCTCTTCTTCTGTGCTCAGCCTTATTTGTATTTTGTTGTTACTCTGATATTTTTAAATCGAAAAAAATTTCCATTTTTGTTTTTATAAACAACAACCTTTGGATTAGATATCGTGTTTCATTAGAAACACATGCACACACAAACACACACTGTTCATCTTATAATCATGTGAATTCGATCCGGAATGCTCAATCAAGTATCACATTCAGAATAGAATAGAAAGGAAGTGTGTGTATATGTGCGTGTGTGCATGAATGGGTGGTTGGGTGCGTGCGTGCGTGTGTGTATTTGTATGTGTTTACGTTTGCCTAGGGATACTTTGCTTGACATAATTTGATTAACAGTGTGGTTAATGTACACCACCACTCCTTTACGCCTGTGCGCATGTCTGCGTCCATACAAACCTATCCTGTTTGCATGAAACACTTACATAATTAATCATGGAGCTCTTACAACAACACATAAATGTGTATGATGATGATTTTGTCAGAAGACGCTTGCTGCCTATGTTCATACACATTCTTGGTATTCTTATTATTATTGTTATTATTATTATTATTAACAATAGGCGTCGCCTTCTTTTCCATTTTTTAAAAATACATAAAGAATGTTTAATTCTGCAGTTGTTATTGTGTTTTTTTCTTTGTGGGAACCTGCGTTAGTTGTATAACAGTACTAGGGAGAGTTGTTTTGTTTTCTAGGGGCTTGACATACATCTCATCATCAGTCCACCTTTTCGACTAGATTAGTTGATTGTGTAGTTAGCAGTAGGCTCTTAATTTAGCTACTCCCTTGCTGGGGGAGAGATTTGCTCTCCACACTCGTATCGTCAAAGATTATGACTTATTATCTAGGCGGCAGCCTTATCGCAAAGGTAGCGGAAAATTATTCGTTATACCACAAAGTGCTTATGCGATCATCATTATTTTCATTCCCTTAGGTTCCGAGTGGAACATAGGCCTTCACCGGCTCACTTCGATGTCGTCCTCGGACCAACCGAAAAATCGTCATTTCTTATTCAGGTTCTCCTCAACAGTCTCCTTAGCGTATGTCCGACCTACCTCCATTTTCTGCGGTATACTTGTTGAGCAATAGGTCCCTGATTAGTTCGTTGCAGGAGTTTTTTGTTGCTAATCCCTTCTGATCTTCAGTATGAAGTGAAGTGTGTAGTAGCCCGTCGAAAATGACTCTGGTGATGCGTCTGAACCAAGGTGAGAAGCATTGACAGACTTGAATTTGTGTTGAAAATCTGAATCTTGTTCGTTATATTTATTGCAGCAGTTTTAATGAAAGTCTATCCTGTCCTGTCTGTGACATCCTCGTTCGTGCTGCCTGTGGTTCAGATGGTGCTGCCTAGATAAATGAAAGGAGGAAATTTCCTTCGTTGTTAGTGATTATTGTTGTGGTTGTTCGTTAGGTATCATCACCTGCATCACCTGTCTTCTTTACATGCCCTCGAAGTCATCTCTTGGCTGCCAACTCCGTTGGTTTCCGCCTGTAGGTCATCTAGTTTGTGCGATTATTACTGTTATTATTGTTCCCTTGGGTTCCTAGTGGAACATAGGGCTTCAACTGCACGCCTCCACTTGCTTCTGTCTTCTACTGTACTTTTCACCTGCATCCATGTTAGTCCATACTGTTTCAGCTCCTCTTCACACGATCTCCTCCATGTCTTCATTGGACGTCCCACTCGAGGGCCTGACACGCGATGTCCCCCAGCGGCCTCCTCAGTGAGTGTCCAACCCATCTCCACTTTCTCCTGCATATTTGTTCGGCGATTGGTTCTTGTTTTGTTTGTTCCCATAGTTTCTTGTTCGTGATTCTTTCTGGCCATCTGATCTTCAGTAGTCTAAAGCGAAGACAGTTGTTGATAAAGGTCTGCAACAGGCTGTTGGAAATATTCTTTGTGACCCGCCGCCAAGTTTCTGATCCGTATAGAAGAACTGACTTGACGTTTGTATTGAAAATCGGAATTTTGTTGTTGATGCTGAGTGATAGCGGAAGATTTCCAGATTGGTTTCAGGTGGATGAATGTGTTTCTCGCCTTCCCGATTCTCGATTTGACATCCTCATCCGTTCCTCGTGTAGTTGAGACAATGCTCCCAAGATAAGTGAATGAAGTAACCTCTTTCAAATCCCTCCCGTTGATGGTGATTGGCGCTGGATGTTGCTCCTGTTGTTGTTGTTAGTTGGTGCGACAGTAGACATAAATTGTCCGCAAAGTCCAAGTCTTCTTGTTGGCCCGACGTATTTCTGTCTTCTCAGTTCCTACGGTGTGACGCATGATACAGTCAACCAGGATCAGGAATGTCACCGGTGGTAATATGGGCAGCCTTTGTGGTAATCCCACCTTCACTTGAAAGGCTTCACTGACCTTTCGTTGTCAATTATTTGTCATGTAGCACCATGATATATAACTGTCGAATGTGGTTCATAAATGTTTTGGTCGCTGCGTTTTTCATTGGAACAGTTTACAAGTTACTTCGTGGCCAACGCTGTCAAAGATCTTTTCAACATCGATGAAATTGAGTTAGAGATTTAGCTGCCATTCTATGCTCTGTTCGATGATGATAGTAGTGAATAGCGTTGTAATCTGATCCGGACATGATTTGCTTTCGCTGAGTGAAACTTGTTCCAGGCAGAGTTCCGCATCCACGGCATCTCTTAGTCTCTCCTGAGGATGATGCGTGAACAGGAGTATAATGATTCCGCACCAGTTCTTGCAAAGTTCTTCTTTGAGAATTTTCAATCAGTAGATGCCTGTCTTTATGAACTTTCTGCAATAACGACTTGAGGATATCCACTGAGGTCTCTTCATTCATTTTCAGTGCTGTCTGCTTCTGCTGACTTCCCAGCTTTCAGTAAGATTATAACACTCAAGAGGAATGGTGTTCACTGATAGTTCTGTGGCTGCTGTTGGTACTTATGGACACGTTGCAGGTAGTGGTCGGTTCAAGAGTCCGTTGAAATGATTAGCCCATTGTTTTCTTTGTTTCTCCGATTTATTGATTAGATTTCCTTTCAGTTTAGTGACCTAATTATCTAATTTAGTATTCTAAGGTTCTATTCACTAGTGGCTTGAGTTGTCAATGTGTCGTAGAGTAGTTGTCTTTTGTCTTGCATTGCACTCTTCTTTACTCAGTGTGATGTACATTGAAGTGAGCTTTTCCTTCTGTTGTTCATATTTACACCGGATCATTTTCTCTTTTACCTATCCCTCTTTCCTCTATTAGCTTTTTAAGTGTACGTACAGACTGGCTGGGTTCAACATAGAACTTGGCACCGAAGTGCAGCACTTCGAGTTGCCACGTTCCAAATAGCACACAAAGGTAGACAAGAAAATGAGTGAAGAGAATCAATAGAGTTTTGACAAGTATAAGAGTGAAACAGAATGAGTAATGGTAGAAAGGAATATGAAAGATTACACAGACTGAATACATCTGCGTAAGCCATTGACAACGATTTTGAGCCATGTCACATATTGTCTCAAGCCATTGATTCTTAGATTCCCGAGGTCCCCAACCCGGAAGTCTGTATCTCCCTACCTGACTCAGTTTAACTGTCAGGGATTTCATGGATTGATGCCATGTTTTTGTTTGGCCACCACTTACTCTTTTCCAACCTGCACCTATATCAGCTAGTAATGCCCGTTGGGGGAGACGATGGTTAGGCATGCGCAGCACGTGTCCTAGCCATCTCAATCTATGTAACCTTATAGCCTCGTTGATTGATTTTCCCTCTTTGCCCAACACTCTACGCCTAACGTCAACATTACTTACCTTATTATACCACCTAACGCGAGAAAGAGATCGTAAACATCTGTGGTCAAAAACAGACAATCTCTTCATGTCTTCAACTCGTATTGGCCATGTTTCAGAGCCATAGAGGAGGACGGAGCGAACTGTTGAGCAGTACACACATCCCTTGGTTGATAGCCGGATGTCACGCCTACGCCAGAGATGGTGTAAGTTAGCGAAAGCAGCTCGAGCTTTTTGGATCCTTGCTGAGATTTCGTCGCCAATCAGTCCGTTGGTGCTGATACAACTTCCCAAATAGGTGAAGTGGTCAACATGTTCTATCACTTCACTCCGTATCACTAAGCTAGGAGTTGACGTAGTCCAGTCCTGTAGCAACATCTTACATTTTACAGGGGCGAATCGCATGCCGAACATACGAAGATTGCTGCTCAAGGTGTTCAGAAGACTCTGCTGGATTTTGTCAGCATCCTCCCCTAACAGGACTATATCATCTGCATATTCTAAGTCCATAAGACTATTCCCAACCCAATGCTATGACTCAAAGTACATAGAGAGCCACTGTTTATCTCGTTTATGGAAATGAAGACCATTATTCCTGACTAAGACTATAAAGAGCATTCATTACTCACTCTGATTGATCTCAGTTATTGATCGTCCTAGCTTTTCTGACGGAAGACAATTCTTTCTCTGATAACTACAGAGGAAACAGTATGACGAATTGACAGATAGAGAGAGATTAATTCTTGTGTACATCTGACTGACTGAATATCTAGAATTATGAAACCCAACTTTCAAATTAGGTATGTTGTTGGTGTTGTTTTGCAGTTTATCTCCCAAAAACTGCTAGAGATCTATTTACATTCTATTAAGGACATTCAATTGTTTTTGGATACTTCTTGATTTTCATACACATTCCACTTGTGATGCTTTCCAATTATCACCTTTTTTGTTAATATTATGACCTCTTTAACACATTTATATTCTAACTGATTAAAAATGCCCATTGAAATCTTTCAGAAGAATGGATACTGAACAAAGAATACGCTTTTCGATAACCTGTTCTTCATCATCAGGCTCTATAGTTATATATACAACATTATAATGAATGAATGAATTAATATTGCTAACAACATTAATGTTGTTTAACTAACGTCGAATCAATAATATTGATAGATTACAGCTCAATAGCATCAACATAAAATAAGCTGAATGTCAGAGAAATTAGGAAAGATAATATTACAAATTCATGAATTTATAATATCTACTGAAGGCCAGTCAGGGCAGTAGTAGGGGTTGGCTGGACTTGCTTCTTTTGAACACAGAGCACTGGTTGTTTGAGGCAAATTACAGTAGTCTCTGCTGTTTGTAGCATACCGTGCTTCGATGATTTCGGCAATTTATTAGGCACTCGGTAGATGATAGAGAATTGGTAGATACAATTAGAAGTGGCTAACTAGTCTAGGTACTTCATCTTTCAGTCGAGGTAGCACCATAGGTTGTGTAGAGAATAATACGTGTAGTTCCCCGGCATTAAAAGTTCTTTAAACTGATTTTCTTAATTTCTTCGTAATTATTTCGCTAGGTGTATCACCCTTGAATTGCAGTCGAATATTAAGAGGCTTCTTGTTAACGGATAGTAAGTAGTCCTTTTCCGCTTTCTTTGTCATGTGTTTCTTGATAAATTTGTCGGGATAGCTATTTTCGATCAAGGTGTCATGCTTAATTCATCTTCAATTACTTCTTCTGAGCATATAGCTCTAACCTTGTGGCTGAGGGTCTTTACTAAATTTCCTTTGTACTTGAGAGGAACGAAACTGTGAAAATGTGTACATTGTCTTGTCCAAGCACTTTTTCTATGCAAATTTCTTTTTATGTTACCATCTGGTTTTCTTGTAAGGAGGACGGATATCCAGGAAGGCAATTAATTCTGTTTTGGGATTCCTCTTCGGACGTGAATTTCAAAGCCGAATGTACTTCGTTGAATTCAGTAATTATTGTACTCCTATCCGAATCATTATCACAAAGAATGAAGGTGTCATCCATATAATGGCAATAAAGTGAGAATTTTCTGATAAGGTTGTTTAAAGGTTCATTTTCTAGCTTACTTAGGAAGAAATCAGCCAAAATGGGACCCAGCAGGGAGCGTATAGCCACCACGTCCACTTGTCTGTAAAGCGTACCGTCAAATTTGAAATTTGTATTCATGGTACACTTTAATAACAATTCTTTTAGGATTTCAGTACGGATGCCAATGTTTGTCGACTGGTTATCCACCTGTTCACATTTGTAATTAACCGTTTTTACTAGAGGTACATTTGTGAATAAAGATGTTATGTTCAGAGATATCATGGTTTTGTCCTTGATATTAATATCTTTGATTTTGTCTACAGATTCAAATACATCTTTGACGCTATATTTCACTATCTCCTCATGCAAAGGTTTGAGAACATTTGCTAACCATTTAGCTGGATACGGCGATGATACGGCGAATTTTGCATTTCAAGTATTGGTCTTTTAGAGGCTGACGGTATCGACGTTCGCGAATTATAAGGAGTATACTGACGCGAGATCTTATACCAACAACTTCTATCGTATTCGTTTCTCGTGTACCGAAAATGAAGCAAAACACCAGATTTAGTCGTCCAAAGTACGTGATATATTTCGGGACCAAATAGTAAACCGTTTCGAGTGCTTATCTAGCTAGTGATCGTGCACGCACGTGACACGACGGAGTACCAAATGTCAAGGATGCTTGACCGGAAGCCTTCAGCTAAACAAGTCGACTTAAACTGTGAGGGTCAGCACTGGGTTCGAGCCTCAGTGGGAACATCATCACTCACTGGGGAATGCAGGTACATCCAGATGACGAGTCACAAATAGGACGAAATGAGCGTTGTCCTGGATTCCCTTGCTAGTCACCATCCACCAATTAAATTCTAAAGTGTACCCATTGTTCAAGCTTCTTACCTTTGAAATTTAAACACAATTCAGTTAAATCTTTGTTTCTCAGACAGCTAGAGTAATCTTCTCTGACGACTGTCATAATAAGGAACTCAAGATTATTAGTGGATTTTTTTATTCCTTTACGTTCCCAGTGGAACATAGGGCAGCTTCAAGCTAGAGGCTTGAAGTTCCGGTAGCAGTGGTGTTTATTTTTATCAGGTGGGGTTGTTAAGCTAATGCCCAACCTTCCCTCTTTACCAGGGTTATTACTGGCTTAACGAGATAAAGGAGTGCGCCGGTCGGAAGTCGAACCCCGGACCACATGCGCGGTTGGCGAGCATTGTACCGCTGTGCCAAGGACGCATTTAATAATGAATAATTCAGTAAAAATAGATATGTAGAAAAATTTGGTGATAAAACTATGAGTTTAATGTCAATGCAAGCTGGCTACTATGTTGGCAGCTCCGAAGTAACCCTCATTCTTAAAACTTCCGTCTTTTGGTAATAACATCAGTGAAATAAAAATACATTATTATTTTTACGAGTTGATCACGGATTGATATCAGTTACAGAACCGTCAAAAACCACCCAGGGAGTACTGGACAGCTGTTTTTCCCTAATTTTAGGAATCATCAGCTGTACGCACCCACACCACGGAGTTCCAACCCAGGACCTTCCGGTTACAACTTGTAAAATCAAAACTAATCCTTACCAATCAACTATAGAAAACATTGTTAGTTTATTCTCTTGAGTTACGAGTGGAACATCAGGGTTCAACAACACATCGCCACTTTCTTCTATTCTTTGATGTCCTATTCAGCTGGTTAGCCCCACTATTATCCACAATCTCTCATCTTCTCCTCTTCACACGACCTTCTCCCTCTCACCCTCACACCGACAATCCACTCGAGTGATGGCCTGCATTGCACGTGATGTCATCCGACACTCTTCTCATTGGTGTTCGGCCAACACATCTCCATTTTCTCCTACACATTTGTTGAACGATCTGCTCTTGGTTGGTTTGTAGTCAGCCAGAATTTCTTCTTGCTAACTCTTTCTGGCTGGCCATTTGATCTTCAGTATGGAGTCAGCGGAGACACCTGCTGATGAAAGTCTGTAACCTGTTGGAAATCCTTTTGGTGACACGCTGGTCAATTTTCTGACCCATGAAAAAGAACTGACTGCCTTCACATTGGTGGTGAAAATCGGAATCTTGTTCTTTATGCTGACTGAGTGTTGATTTCGGAAAGGGTTTCATATTAATGAATGTGTGTCTTGCCTTTCCGATTCTAGCTGGCTTTGACATCTTTATTCGTGCTGTCCGACTGCCTGTGGTTGAAACCCTGCTTCCTAGATAAGTGAAAGCAGGAAGTCACCTCTTGCAAGTTTCTCCCGTTGAAAGTAATTGGTAGTGTTTGTTTTCGCTGTTGGTTCATCTGAAATCTTCTCTTCACAGCCTGCTTCTTCAGCCAGTTTATCGGTTTTCGCCTGTAATCCTTCAAGTTTGTGTGTCATTAAGCGTGATTTCTACGCAAAATCCAGATCTTCTAGAGTGTTCTTATCGGTCCAACGTATTCCTGGCCTCTTGCTACCCACAGTATGATCCATAATTAGGAATATCATCGGTGAGAATAGCCAGCCAGCCAGCCTTGTGTCACTCCTGTCTTCACTTCACCCGCCTTGCTGAGTGAGTTTTCCGTTATGGACCAACTAACACGTGGCCTGACACAAAGCACAACGTCTAAAGAATTCAGTGAAAGGAGTATTCAATACAGTAGAGGTATACTGTCGCCTCACAGTCATTTCAAATTCACGTTCGGGAAATATGAACAAACTGGTTAGTGTCTCCTCGTCTCTGCATGTATCTACCAGGTTGACTGAATCTGTGGAGCCAGTTAGACAGGGCGTAAAATCAAACATATGCATCATCAGATTGCTTAGCAACAGACTGAATGGTTAAGCAAGAGACAAACGAAGTTCTATTCACAGCCCTGATTTAGTTCATCATTTAGATAAGAATACTAATAACAACAGACATCCAGACTGAAAACTATTCACTCCTAATACAAACAGACAGATCGATACAGTAGTAGAGGTCATTCAAAAACTAAAATACAATTTACTAATAAGTAAACGACACCGTAAAAAAATAGCACTATTTTCTATCTCTTTTCAAATTTTTGATTTCAGATCAGCAAAGCTCAATTTTCAGCTCATAAAGTAGGCGTTCACTTAAACAGAAGCCATTTATGTCATCCCTTTTTATACATTATTCTATGGTTTTATTAGGCGAGGACAAAAGCAATCGCAAGGTGTTTTCGTGCATCGTATATAGCGAATGCCGTCTGGGTGACCAGAGTAGATTATTGACTCCAAGTTAACAATTAGCAGAATTCACCTTCATTTCACCTGTCCTCACAGATTCCTAGCACTTCTATGCCATGTCTCCCCATTTCCCCAGCAAAATGATCAGCTTTCGAGTTTCAAAGCAGATACATCGGATGACTGGCTTCCTGAAGTCATTCACTGGACCGTGGCGTCATTCCATCTCTCCGATTCCTGCAAAGAATAAGTTCGTTTCTTTTTTATACATCTCTGTTGTACGCTGAGGTTTCAGTAGCGAGTCGATTGATTTATGGGAATAGGGTCCATAGCCACAAGCTCAAACTTCCCACCTTTCATCTGAGCTTAGAACTGACCAGTGAGCCAGGCCATCTACATAGCGAAGACCAGGTGGTCAGCTGGCCAGAAAGATTTAGCAACATGAAACTCTGGAAATGAACCAGTCAAGAATCAATTGCTCAATAAAAATTCCAGGGAAAATGGGAAAGGATTGGACACACGTTGAGGAGACTGTCGTGTGACATCATACACCAGGCCATCTCTTGAGTGGAACACGAGTGGGAAACGACGAGTTGTGCATAGGGAGGGGAGGGAGATCGTTTGAGGAGGAGGAGTAGCTGATGGAAGCTGATGTAGTGTCGATTGGCCAGCTAATGTGAACTCCAGACAACAGGACAAAGTGGAAGTGTGATGCGAAAGCCCTATGCTCCACTAGAATCTCAGGGGAATTATAATAATCATGATAATAATAGCAGACACCGTAACAGATATTCTAGTGGGGTTAACAAAAAATCGATGAAACACCAATTAAAATAACCAAAAGTAACCCGTGGTATGATTACAATGTTCCAATCTAAGCACGTAATACAAAACCACATAATACCAACCAACCACCTGAGGAAATCCAAATCACTGCTGACCAACTCTCTTCTCTTGATCCATATCAAGTAGGTGGAAATAAATCGGTGGTAAGTTTGTCCTAGCGACAGCTTACATACTCAGCCAATTAAACAAAAATTGAAACAGAAGATCGGTTTTGAACAAAACAGTAACAACAGCCACACAGGGTGCAGGAAGAAACAAGGGATCAACAAGCGGCATCACATGGACCAGGATGGATGTTTATATCATCAGTCAGTCGGTCGGTCGGTATCTCTTGCCGACTGCTCACAGTCTAATGATCGTGGTATGTACATGAATGTGACCAACGTTTCTCGAATAAAACATGAAAAGTTGAGAGCAGAGGCAACAAAATGTTATTCAGGTGCATCAGTTTTAAAATTATGTAAGTCATTAGGAAATTGTCAATAAATGTGCTAAAATGAAATATTGTGAGTTAAGCTCATTCAGATGTCAGACGTGGGAAGCACGATGCCTAACAGACAATGGTGTCAGTGATTAAGCGTGGGAGGAAATGAAAATTTACTCTGAATAAAAGATAACGTAATAAATTAAGGTTAAAAGACGAGTTGCCAATGCAGATAAAGACGTACAGCCGCTTCTTCCTGAATAAATAATTGAAGTTTTATCCGTTTTTATAGCAGTCGCCTATGTGAACTCCAACAGCGCTGAAGTTACTTGCTTGTTGATTATTTTCAGGGGATTCAGTGTTGTCTAACTGATGTCCCCTGTCAATTACATGTTAGACACTTAACAACTACGCTTGCCTTTACAGACAGACAAAGGATGAGATGAATTAAAGCAGTCTAATATCCAATATAAGAATGCGTTGGTTTTTTTCTGAACGCTGCTGGTGTGCAGTTTACCTTCTTCTGTTCATTTTATTTTACAATCTAATATCATAGCTAATTCTCCTTGCTTATTTTCCGATTCAAATGTGAATTTTATTCCCTTTACTAGGAAGTTCAAGTTATATGTGTGAAGAAACTGGAGAGAGATATGTTCCGTTTTTAATACTGTGTGTGAAAGTGTCATTCACATATATCCACCATATTTTTGGAGTAGGATTAAGTGTATTAAGAGTAACATTTTCCCAGCTGTCCTCCCACCTAATAGATCAGGAGTAGTCAGATTATCAGAAAATAAGAATTTAGCTGAGTGCAGAATGACTGATCCCACCCACCAAGATAAGTAATTTAGAAAAAAGCTCAACACAATATTGCACTGCCTGCATTAACACACAACCACACAATAGAGTGTGCGGGACAGAGTCAAAATTCCAAAGAGTAATAAATGTAGGTAGATGGAGAAAGAGATTGATTACTGAGTCCTGCCTGGTTCATCGAGTAAATACACACTCAACACATGCAATAGAAGTGACTTAACACAAATACCAGAGATATGTAAGATATTATTACCACCCGTCAAATCAGAGAAGGGTAATACATAATCTTAAAATTCTATTTCCATTCACATACATCATAACATTCTAACAAGTTACCTATTTATTTTACTATGAAGAGCATATTATCGCCTATCTGACAGTATGTGATTGATAACACTAATATTATTTGTGAATGTACTTTATCTTGTATTGATTTTTTTCAAATGTCTAATCATCTGTTTTTACTCGTGTATACAAACGACGAAGCAATAAAGTTGTGAGGGGGACTTGATATGATGATAGTGTGCTGCAATAATTCGTGCTTGAAGCGTGGTCATCAGTTAATATTACTGCATAACAGTGTGCGATTTATCAAAATAAAATCTTATCTACATATAATGGAGTTATAATTGTGGTGGGCTGGATTATACGTCAGACAGTGGGAAACGAGAAGACAGGGATATCCTGTCCTGACCGACGTGAAGAACCTAGAAGAACCGGATTTCGCGGATGATTTATGTTTGATATCATACGAAATCGAAGACTTACAAGCGAAAACCGACAAACTGGTCGGAGAGGCTGGCAGCAAAGACAGGACTCCAGGTGAACATAGACAAGACGGAGGTCATGAAAATAACCAACCAACAACAACAGCAGCAACATCCAGCGCCAATCACCATCAACGGGAGGAATTTGAAAGAGGTTACTTCATTCACTTATCTAGGGAGCATTGTCTCAACTACACGAGGAACGGATGAGGATGTCAAATCGAGAATCGGGAAGGCGAGAAACACATTCATCAACTTGAAACCAATCTGGAAATCTTCCGCTGTCACTCAGCATCAACAACAAAATGATTCGGATTTTCAATACAAACGTCAAGTCAGTCAGTTCTTCTATATGGATCAGAAACTTGGCGGGTCACAAAGAATATTTCCCACAGCCTGTTGCAGACCTTCATCTACAACTGTCTTCGCTCTATACTAAAGATCAGATGGCCGCCGGAAAGAATCACGAACAAGAAACTATGGGAAGAAACAAAACAAGAACCAATCGCCCAACAAATATGCAGGAGAAAGTGGAGATGGATTAGACACTCGCTGAGGAGGCCACTGGGTGACATCGCGCGTCAGGCCAGTGCTCGAGTGCAACCCGAAAGGGAAGCGGCGAGTGAGACGTGCAAGGGTGACATGGAGGAGATCGTGTGAAGAGGAGTTGAAACAGTATGGACTAACATGGATGCAGGTGAAAAGTACAGCAGAAGACAGAGGCAAGTGGAGACGTGTAGTTGAAGCCCTATGTTCCACTAGGAACCCAAGGGAATAATAATAATATAATGCAGTTATACTCTACCACCACAGTGCCCAAGTTTTATACTTATATCAATAAATTAAATGTGATATTGTAGGAAATGTTGAGAATTCCATCCTGTATCATAAGTACTACTTTGGAATAGAGCAAATTATTATTAATAATATTATTCAAATACCTGGTACTCGCTCCATCAAAAGTATTTCCCACAAACCATCACCTAATACTTAAAATCCGACAGCTGGTTAAAAAAACAACAACCAAACAATCATCAAGCAACTCTGGTATGTGGTGAACCCAACGCATATACAAATACAGATGGATTGGACGTTTATATACTCTAAGAAGACATTCAAGGGATATCACACACACACACCAAATCGTCGAATGAAACTCAATTAAGTATACAATGGGTTGTTTCTCTATACGTGATAATGAAAAGGATGTGACAACTTGTGAGAATTTGTCATTAAAAGAGTTGAAGTTGATGCAGTGGAATAGAGATGTGTATTTGAATCTCCATGTAATAATAGTTTACAAGTTTTCAGATTTCTCTACCATTTTCCTGTATTTTCAATTCACACAGTGAATAAGTCCATTTCCACTCAGTTAAACTGCATATATATGATGATATTAGATAGTTGGAGGCAATCGGCCACAGGAAGCCTTGGCTGACCTAGGTTCCGTGCTAGTTAGCAGTCATCAGTCAGCAAGTCGTATCTGCAACCACCTTAAAGGAACTCATGTCCCTTCGGAGCTTCGAACCCACGTCACCCTAGAGGAGACCAATCGTGGGCCCGAATAGCTCAGTGGCAACGTCTCTGGCTGCAGGTGGCACTGGGTGACGTGGGTTCGAACCTCCGAAGGGTCGTGAGTTCCTTCAAGGTAGTTGCAGATACACTCTGCTGACGAGTACCAACTAGTACGAAACCTAGGTCAGGCAAGGCTTCCTGTGGCCGATTGCCTCCAACCATGTAATATCATCAAATCAATGTGCATCATGATGGCAAGCTACCTAGTGGAATGGTGGCGACATTGCAAACCTGACTGATAGAATTCAGTTTGCACCTAAGAAAGGACTAGGTACACATCACACTAGCTATTAGTGTCCAATCAGTGCATATATATGTATATCCTTCTCATGTATTATCAGAGTATCATCATAAATCATTCTAACTGGGTTTGTTTTTATACTCTTTACCTCTCAAAACGATTAAACATAAATAAAGCGAAATAACTAACCATATTAGATAAAAACTACAATTCTTTTTCTCTCTACTGAACAAATTCAGTTGTTTTACTATTCTCATATATTGTACTAATTTATAAATATTGATGTATTTTTGAAAAAATAATCAATATATATATATATGTACATTGTACATTGATCAGTATGTCCAACATTAATTAATTTGAATCAATAAAACAAAGTTGCATCAGTATGTGAAATAAATCATACTCATAAAAACGAAAATAAGACAAATACTAACTACAATGTCTAATCACATTTAAATGTACGCATTTTTTGAGACAAAAAAACGTGTCATTCAATGTTCAACATTTTAATTATCGATGACTATATTTTTGAAAGGTACCTACCTACCAAATATACACTGAAATAAAAATGTATATAAATATTAGTTAGATATTACATAAATTTCGTTGTGATTTGTTTATATAGATAATGAATGCGTATGATTTTGTTTAAAATGATCACATGTAGTATACAGTCAAAATATTTCAACTTGATGAATTAATATACCTATACATCATGGTGACATACAGACATTGCTACTACGTCCTGATTTTATCGTGTGTTTGTGTGTGTGTGTGTGTAGGTTAGTGATGCCACTGTTCATCATTTACCTATTTACTTGTTTGTGTACATTATTGAACAAAACAAAAGTGGTGATAATTTTGAATGAATGAGTTAATTAATCATTGAAATTGAGGTATGTTGAAATTTTTTCGAAAAATTTAAACAACAGCGTCCCAAGCAATACGAATGCACGAGTGACCTTGAGCCAACCAATCATGAAACTGGGAAATTTTCGTAGGAGATGCGAGATTATGGGCAGTCGTTGAGCTAGCCAGATGATTTAGATATTGTGTTCTTTGAGATAGCTGGATAGTTTATTTGAGAAACATAGTCCTGAGACATGCAACTGACACGGGACATCAGGTAGACAACACTGAATCCCCTGAAAATAATCAACAAGCAAGTCAGTTCAGAGCTGTTGGAGTTCGCATAGGCGACTGCTATAAAAACGGATAAAACTTCAATTATTTATTCAGGAAGAAGTCGCTGTACGTCTTTATCTGCATTGGTAACTCATCTCTTAACCTTAATATATTACGTCCTCTGTTATTCAGAGTAAATTTTCATTTCCCTCCCCACCCGCGCTTCCTCAGTGACATCATTGTCTATTAAACATCGTGCTTCCCACGTCTGACATCTGAATGAGATTAACTTACAATATTTCATTTTGGCACATTTATTGACAATTTCTTGATTACTTACGTAATTTTATAATTGATGTACCTGAATTACATTTTGTTGCCTCTGCTCTCAACTTTTCATGTTTTATTCGAGACACGTTGGTCACATTCATGTATATACCATGATCATTAGAGTGTGAGCAGTTGACAAGAGATACCGACCGACCGACTGACTGACTGATGAAATAAACATCCATCCTGCTCCATGTGATGCTGTTGTTACCTTTTGGTTCAGAACCGATTTTTGGTTTTAATTCTTCCTTAATTGGCTGAGTATTTTAATTATCGTTAGGACAAACTTACCACCGATTTATTTCCACCTACTTGATATTGGTCGAGAGAAGAGAGTTGGTCAGCTGTGATTTGGATTTCCTCAGTTGGTTGGTTGGTCTTATGTGATTTTGTATTTTACGAGCTTAGGGTGGAACATTGTAACCATACCACGGGTTACTTTTGGTTATTTTAATTGGTGTTTTATCGATTTTTTGTTAACTCCGCTAGAATATCTGTTTTGGCGTCTGCTATTATTATTATCATCATGATTATAATTCCCCTGAGTTTCGAGTGGAGCATGGGGCTTCCGCATCACTTTTCCACTGTGTCCTGTTCCCTGGAGTTCACATTAGCTGGTCAATCGACACCTCATAAGCCTCCATCTCCTCCTGCTCCTCCTCCTCAGGCGATCCCCATCCCATCCCTATGCACAATTCGCCGTTTCCCACTCAAGCGATGGCTTGGTGCATGATGTCACCCAACGGCCTCCTCAACGTGTGTTCAATCCTTTCCCATTTTCCCTGGAATATTTATTGATCAATTGATTCTTGGCTGGTTCATTTCCATAGTTTCCTGTCGCTAATTATTTCTGGCCAACTGACCATCTGATCTTCGCTCTGTAGATGGCCTGGCTGATTGGTCGGTTCTAAGCTCAGATAAAAGGCGGGAAGTTTGAGCTTGTGGCTATCGACCCTGTTCTGATAAATCAGTCTACTCGCTACTGCAGCCTCAGCGCACAACAGAGATATATAAAAAGAAGCAAAGTTATTCTTTGCAGGAATCGGAGAGATGGAATGACGCCACGGTCCAGTGAAAGACTTCAGGAAGCCAGTCATCGGATGTATCTCCTTTGAAACCAGGAAGGCTGATCATTTTGCCAGAGAAATGGGGATAAATGGCAAAGAAGTGCTAGGAATCTGTGAGAACAGCTAAAATGGAGGTGAACTCTCTAAATCGTTAACTTGAGGGTCAGTAAAGTCCTCTGTCCTACCAGAAAGCGTTTTTTATACAGTGCGCAATAGCACCTTGCGAATGCTCTTATCCTCGCTCAATAAAATCAAAAATTATGGCGAAAATTCCTTCCATATAAGTGAGCATTCAATGTATTTTGAACTGGAAATTGAACTATGCTGATCTGAAATCAAAATATCTACAAATGCAGTATGATAAATTTGAAAGAAGAAGAGAGTGGTTTCTACATTTGACTATCTCGTTTATTAATTAGTTAGTTGTATCGTAGTTTTCGAATGACCTCTACTACTTAATTGACCTACCTGTTTGTGTGTAGGTTGAATAGCTTTCAGTCTATGTGTTTCTTTTATTTTCAGTTTTTATGTCATTTTAATCGAATTCAATATTTTTCTAAATAAAAAGGCTTTCAATAGCTGTTTCAGTGTCCTGTGTACTAAAGCCGTTGAGCATTTTCTAGTTTTGTTTTTGTAGGGATATTTTTGTTTTATTGGTTGGAGGATTTCATTATGAGCTGACATAGGTTAGAAAACCATTGAAAAACCATCTGGGAGTACTGGCAGACAGCTGTTCCGTCAGTTTAGCTTGGGACTCTTCATCAGTAAGTACCCACAGAGTCTCAGTGACTCATGATCTGCGAGCTAACTCGCTTTGTAACCACAACGTCCCGGGTTCAAACCCTGACGGTGGGTGCTTACCGCTGAAGAGTCTCAAACGAGACTGAAGAAACCACTGTTCAATACTCCCAGTTGGTTTTTCAATTGTTCTCTTTTCCACATGCCAGCTCATAATGAAATCCTGTAACCATTCAATGAAATCCCTACAACCCAAAACTTGGATCGGTAGTTAATTTTTTATTTCCTGAACATAAAATTGGGTGGAATGTGAAGAGACAGTGAGTATCTGCAGTACTGAATACTCTTTTGACTGCATTCTTAAAGAGTTGTGTTACGATTCCACTGGTGTCTTATGAACAAAAGCTACTTTGTAGCTGTTTCTATATTGACTTTCATTGGCACTATATTCATATGTCTATCAATGAACTTATCTGGATATTCGCTTTTTTACTAGGTGATTTGTCTGAAAATTTTAAGTTCCACCTTAAGACAGTCGTTTGGGTGGACTTTTGTAGCTCTATGATGAATTTCTGTATTGTATTAGAATCACTATATTACATCTACGGGTACAGTCACAGATGAGGAGATAATTTTGAGAAGTCCTTTTTCAGTCTCCCGAATGGACTTTCTGGTGCGAACCGGCAGGTCCAATATCGAACTGTTGATGGTTTTACCTACACCTTTACTTAGCCATAGTGGGAGATGTTCTCGAGTGAGCATGAAAAATCAAGTTCCTAGAGCTACGGGTGATATAGCTGGCTCCCTAAGCGCAGTTGAATTGGTAGATACAATTTGAAGTAGTTAGCTAGTCTAGGTACTTCGTCCTTTAACTGGGGAATTACCACCAATTGTGTAGAAAATAAGACTTGTAGTGTGCCGGCATTAAAAGTTCTTTGAACTGATTTTCTTAATTTCTTCGTAATTATATCGCTTGGTATATTGCCCATGAATTGTAGTCGTATATAAAGAGGCTTCTTGTTTACAGATAGTGAGTAGTCCTTTTCCGCTTTCTATGTCATGTGTTTCTTGATAAATTTGTCGGGATATCTATTTTCAACCAAAGTGTCATATACAATGCTTAATTCATCTTCAATTACTTCTTCTGAGCATATAGCTCTAACTCTGTGGCTGAGGGTCTTCACTAAATTTCCTTTGTACTTGAGAGGAACGAAGCTGTGAAAATGTGTATATTGTCCTGTCCAAGTGCTTTTTCTATGCAAATTTCTTTTTATGCTACCATCTGGTTTTCTTGTAAGGAGGACGGATATCCAGGAAGGCAATTAATTCTGTTTTTTGGGGGATTCCTCTTCTCACGTGAATTTCATAGCCGAATGTACTTCATTGAATTCAGTAATTATTGTACTCCTATTCGAATAATTATTACAAAGAATGAAGGTGTCATCCATATACCGGTAGTTGCTCTAGGAACTTGATTTTTTGCGCTCACTCGAGAACATCTCCTACTATGGCTAAGTAAAGGTGTAGTAAAAACCACTAACAGTTCGATATTAGACCAGCCAGTATTGAAGAATCCTTTTCTTTTATCCTCTTCCCTGCACCAAATAAATTGCCAACATCATTGAGGCACCGCATGCTACAAGCAGTAGAGGCTATCGCAATTCGCCTCAAACAACCAGTGCTCTGTGTTCAAAAGAAGCAAGTCCAACTAGCCACTACTACTGCTCTGGTCGGCCTTCAGTAGAGACTATAAATTCATGAATTTGTAATATATTATTTTTCCTAATTTCTCTGACATTCACTTCATTGTTATGTTGATGCTATTGAACTGGAATCTATTGATAATGTTATTATTATTGACTCGATGTTATTTAAACAGCAACATTAATGTTGTTAGTAACACTAATTCATTCACTCATTATATTGTATATATATCTGTGGAGCCTGATGAATAACAGGTTGATTTTGAGGCATATAGTAACATAAGTTGATTTGCACTTTAAGTCTTTGTTTATTGCTAATGTGATTTGGCCTTTGTTGAGAGATAAGGAATCACAGTACAAAATCATGTTGCTGGGCTATTCAAATACAATTGGATTCTAGCCTAATCATAACCCACTGGTATTTTGAACAACTTTATCAAATTGTCCTTTTTATTTTCTGTAAACCAGCAACCATTTCTTGTTTTGTGACTCATTGTAACATGTGACATGTGTATATAGGACCATGGATGACTCATCGTCTCTCAGGTATTTTTTGCCTCTATCTTAGTACTGTTTTACATGTTGGTCATAAAAAGTCACATATTTTTTCATGTTTTGGTTTTCTTTTAGGGATCAATGTTTGACTGGTTGGAATATTTCATTATGAGCTGACATCCGCAGTTAGAGAACTGTTGGAAAACCAGCTGGAAGTACTTACTGGACAGATGTGTTTCCTCCTAATTTGGGACTCTGCTTCAGCAGTACTTATCCACACCACAGTGGAGTTGAAATCCATGATTCACCTGGTTACAAGGCAAGTGAGCTCGTAGACCATAAAACTAGTGGGGCTCGATCCAATGGCCAGCCCATAAATTCTTACTTCTACCAATTCACGACATTACGCGACCACTTCACAATATCTTCTTCGGTGAATTACTGCCTCACCTTCAACCTGCTGTAACCTATTGGTTCTGGCTTCTCACTGGAATCCCTGGGAACTACCAATCACCTGGATATGGCCAGTCGCTAGTGAGCCTCAGATTTATTTTCAAGTATTGGTTTTGTAGGGATTTTATTTTTTTGATTGGTTTGAGGATTTCAGCAGGAGCTGACATCATATTCTTTCACTATATAGATGTGGTAGGACAATCCGAATTCAGTGTGAAGTATTTTTTTTCAGCGGGGGTGTTTGGAGAGGGAGGGGTGGATGAATGGAGGAAGGCGAATACAAACAACAGCTGTAGTTTAAGAATAATTAGAGACGTATTATCTCTATCTCAACTTCATCGACTGTGAAAAGGCATTCGACAGCGTCGATCGAGAGGTGCTTTGGAAACTACTTCGCTACTACAGGGTGCCACCGACAATTATACATCTCATCCAACAGCTGTACGACAATGATGCATGACAAGTAATCCACAACGGAAAACTTACAGAATCCTTCGAAGTGAGGACAGGAGTAAGACAAGCTGGCTGCCTACTATTGCCAATGATTTTCCTGATTGCAGTAGATTGGATAATGCGACAAACAGCGGGCAATGAGGAAACAGGCATAAAATGGACTTCGCCGATGATATATGTCCGATTTCCCACAAACTCGAAGATATGCAAGCAAAAGGCAACAAGTTGGCAGAAGAAGCATCAAAAACAGGCCATCCTTCAGGTGAACATAGAGAAAACAGAGGTGATGAAGATTACTGGGCAACACCACCAGCAGCAACAACAACAGACAACAATCAGCCAGCATAAATGGGAGGAACCTGAAAGAAACGACCTCTTTTATCTACCTGAGAAGCATCGTCTCAACTACAGGCGGACGGAACTGATGAGGAAATCAAAGCAAGAATCGCAAAAGCAAGACAAGCTTTCACTAATCTCAATCCTGTGTGGAGGTCAACAGCACTCAGCATCAAAAATAGGATCCGGATTTTCAACTCCAGTGTGAAGTCAGTGCTACTCACTTTACGGATCAGAGACTTGCACTGCGCGTCATAAAGAGCATCTCAAACAAACTACAGACCTTCATTAACAGTTGTCTTTGCTCAACACTCAAGATCAGATGGCCGGCCAGAAAAGATAAGCCACAGGGAGAGATCTCTGGCTATGAGCGAACCAACACAGCAGGAACCGATTGTGAAACAAATAGGCAGGAAGAAATGGAGATGTATCGGCTGGCCATACTCTGAGGAAACCATCAAGTGACATGACTAGACAAGTCATTGCTCGAGTGGAACCTGGCCGAAAGGGAAGTGGCGAGTTGGTCGTCCAAGTGTGACTTGGAGGGGGTCATGTGAAGAGGAGATGAAAGCGTGTGGGCAGACTTTAAGCCAGGTGAAGACTCTAGCAGAGAACCGAACGCAATGGAGACGCACGGCTGAAGCCCTATGTTCCTGGAGAAATTAAAGGAAACAATAATACTAATTTAATAGAAACGTATTCATACATTCATATCACGTGAGTGTGTGAAGTTAAAACTGGTTGAGTACTAGACCTAGTGACACGAAGCAGTAACAATACCACACAAAGCACGATAACACGATGCTCTTGTTTCTTCTTCACTCGGTAGAATTTCGGCAGATTAATCTGAAAGTTAATGGTTTGGCCAACCTGAAGACCTACCTAAGCGACCAAGGAGTTTGAAAGCATCAATGACCTTGAACGTATACCATCCCTTGGATTACAGGGCCTGTCGTGTATCATGCATCAAAAAATCATTTACTTATATAAAAAAATACAAGTGGTATGCGAAAAGATGTGAGTTTAGCTCATTTAGTTACTTACATATCAGAAAAAAAGAAGCATAATGTTTGACGAATGATGACGTAACTAAGTGGGAATGAAAGCAAATCAATATATTTATATCTAGTTAAAGGTAATCTAATCAGTTAAGGGCTAAGTTCAACAGCAATAGTGCCCAACGAGTGGGAACGCTTCAATGACCTCGAACGCATGCTAAACATTGGCTAACGGCACACATAATTATCATAGCTGAAATATCAACGCTATTCACGAACTAAAGGGCAAATTTCACCCAAACCACGTTTTAAAGTACTGTTTGGACAATGTGTTAATAGCTCGTTAGGGTGAGGATTAGAGTTAAGGTGAGCATTTTGGTTAGGGCTAGGAAGAGGGTTCGGATAGGGGTTGTAAATAGGGTTAGTGTTAAGTTTAGGATCATAGTTACGATTAAGGATAGATTTAGGGTTGATGTCATTGATTTGAATTTGTTTTATTATCCACATTTTCCTGGTAAGTAGTCGTCGATCCTCTTACGGGAGACCATGGTATTTCAACTGACGGCTTTGGGTGGGGGATGCACCACAGGATAAGGGAGATAAACGATCCACAAAAACAGCTCATCACTAGTCACTTCGGTGAATACATGTACAGAAACTAGTTCCACATAGCAACTGTTACTCCTCATTATTACTGGGAGGTACTCTTAAGTCATGTCAGAGAAAGAAAACCTGTTTAATATGTGATTTCACGCATTTTCTTTTAAATATACGTCATTTTTTTGCGAAAATTTCCCATTTTTATGAATGGTTGACTCAAGGTCACTCGTGCGTTTGCAGCCCTCGGGACACTATTGTTGAGCTTTACTCAGTTAGGGTTAAAAGCTGAGTTGCTAAACTAGGAAGAAAGGCTTACTAAAGCTTCTTTTTGACTACATAAAACAGGATTTAAACGTTTGAATTTCGAGAGACTTGAGCTGATTGCTTGTTCATTATCATTTTGCATGAATTCAAGATGTCTACCTGAAGTCTCGTGACGGCCGTGTTCAATCACTGACTTACTCTCATCCTCAGAATCGAAACTATCAACAAGTGTTCATGAATAATCTGCAAGCTGAAATCATGAACTGTTCAGAGTGAGAATTCAGGGGTCATTGAGTTGGGTCCCAGTGTCTGATTGGTCTACGAGACTGACTTGTAACTCGAGGGTCGTGGGTGAGAACCCTACAGTGTGGGTGCGTACTGTCGATGTGTCCGACACCAGGGCGAGACAGTTAGTTTTCCAGTACTCCGTGGCTTTAAATGGTTCTCCAGCTGACATCAATCCGTGATCATATCCCTACAAACTAAATATTGGAAATAATACCTTCCTTTAGACCAGGTCATTACTTATAAGACAGCATGGAAATAACATTAGGATTAACAATAAATTTGAAAATATCCATGAATCATGGAATGATAATCGTGATTATAATAATAACAATAGTAATAATAATAATAATTAAAATTATAGAAAACGCCTTGTTCTTACAAACAAATTCATTCCTTCGGGGATACCATCAGAGAGATACTAACACAACGCCTTAGAAATGCGGGGCTAAAAAGAGCATTCCCTGCTGATGAATTACTCTGTGTCTTCAAAACCATCCACCCCTATTTTGCGTTCAGGAGTAAAAGACAAACTGCCTAATTCCGCCTCTTTCGTGTGTATCTACCAATTTAGCTGCTCCTGTGGAGTACGATTAGACGTATTTCCCTTCGAATTTCCAAACATCATCCTGCCTGGTTAGTTAATTAAAGGACAAACAAAATCTATTCGTAGCGCTATTCTATCTCATCTTTTGGATACAGAACTCAAGATTGATGTTATCAAGGGGGCTTTCAAAGTCATCTGTCGCATACCAACAAATCTTAACTTCACCTTGAGATTTCGTTTACTAAATATTGCTGAGGCTGGTTGTTGATATCCACATTGAGAAGCCTAATTTATGCATCCAAAAGTTGGTTGATTCAGGCATTGTCCTTACCTTGACCATCTAGGTTTGAATGATCCTCAATTTGTTATAGAGATTGCCTTAATTCTACCCGATATTCTATTTGCTATTATATCTTATTTATTACAATCATAATTTAAGCATCTTTAATGAGCTGTAATTCCATTGTGGTCTTACTTAACAAATCGATATTACTTAAAAAGACACTAATATGGTTATTGACTACTACTCCAGAATATTCTATGTATATAAACATATCTGTATGTATATAATTGTAGACCCGGAAGAGGAATTTATCGAAAAGGATATGCTTTGCTCAATTATTCTGTTTGTTTCTAGATATCCGAATTAATATTGATTTAGTCCGCTTTTTGCATGAGTTCAGATATCTGTCGACTGAAATAATAATTAGCAGACTTAGAATCAACCAAAATGCTCTAATGACCACCTTTAATACTCTTTTCAGCATGATATAGTCAGTTTTGAATATCCCAGAAAAGACTAAATGGGAGGGGGTTGGGTGCTGGCGATAAAACTTAAGGTATATCCTTCTTTCTGTTCTTCAAATGTATCTACTTCGACAGCCACTTGTAAATTGATGTACAGATGTTACGATTTCGTTTAAATGCTTCTAAATGTCAGACTGTTAATTCCAGTTTCCAATGTGAAAGAAAGTTCAATGAAGCTGTTAGTTCCTATGACTGCTGCAAAATTGATGATAGTGATGTAGAAATAAAGTCTGAATTTAAGTATCTTGGATGAATTATTTCTTTTGACCAATCTTCGTCTTCCTACACATCTTAGCCATTTCTAAAAGAATATTTCCTCTTACGTCTTACATTAAGAAGTTAAGGCACTCAGGCATAACTCAACCAACACTTTCTCTTACAGTTTGTCAACTCCTGCATCGTACCTATTCTTCTTTAATGCTCATCCTTATTCTTTCCTGGATTGCTTATGGAAGACTACGTCACACTTTGTAGAACTCTAAAGACTGTCAGTCAGTAGGGCGAGTGGTGGTATTCCGTTGGGCCATATCGTTGACACTGTCACTGATAGGCACTTGATTTCATGCAACAAATTTGCTAGAGGAATTTTGTCAGACTGTGAGCATCCAACACAGCACCCCTAGATCCAGCCTTGTGTCTCCTCAGGTAAAACAAGAATTCGTTTCAGAAGACTTTAGGCACGTACGTATAAGTATATAAATTTCACTATACTATATTTGGCACGTACCTTTTGTTAGGCATGAACTAACTAACCTTCTTTGCACTATTAAATAAACCATTTCCTCCACCTTTACAACATCAACCTTTATTGTTATTGTTCTTCTTCTTATATTTATAATCCTCTCAATTTTTTTGTTTTTATTTGTTTATTTTCTCATAAGTGTGAACATCATTTAAGCTGTATTATAACTGTTAATTTTGTATTTCCCCTTACTATACTATATCAACAGAACATTAGATTCAATGATCTATAACATACTAAAATTTCCTAACTAAATCGACAATACTGTTTGAAACAAACTCACTGTTATTATTATTATTATTGTCAGAAGTATTATTCTCAATTCATACTTCGAATATTTTTGATTTTATATCGCAAATGTGGACAAATTCCTCCGATTAATTTTCTTTTAATTTTTAATTTTCTTTATATTTTGAGTAAATCAGTCGCAATATTGTGACAAATGCTGAGCATTCCATTCTGTATTATAAGTACTGTTTTTCGAATAATGTAGATTATTTATAGGTTTTCCAATGGTTCTCTAACCAATGTCAGCTCATGATGAAATCCTGTAACCAATTAACCAAATCCTTACAAACCAATACTTGAATATCAATGAGATGCTCATTGGTGACTGGCACTATTCAGGTAGGTAGCTACCTAGGGTTCCAGTTGAAAGTCGTGACCAGTAGGGTGCAACAGGTCGGGTGTGAGGACAAATACTCGCCGAAGACATTGGCTAGCGGTTGCGCTATATCGTGAGTTGGCAGAAGTTAGAATTCATGGACTGGCCATTGGATCGGGTCCCAGTGGCTCAGTGGTCTACTAGGTAGCTCGCCTTGTAACTAGAAGGTACTGGGTTCGAACCCCGGTGGGTGCGTACTGCTGAAGATTCCAAAACTAGAACGAAACAGCTCTTCAGTGCTCCCAGGATTTCCACTGGTTCTCTAACCAATGTCAGCTCATGATGAAATCCTTTAACCAATCAACCAAATCCCTAAAAACGAATACTTGAAAGTAGATTATTGTCATTATTATTCTATGTAAGATTATGAGTGAACTGGTATTTGGACACATCATCTATTCTAAGGTAGGTATACTTGAAAAACCTGTATAGAGAAGTAAAATAAAAGTAATCAGGCTCTGGTTACTAATCTCCCCTTTTTTTAGGGCGTCTAACTCGCTGAATCGAATATATATATATATATATATATATATATATATATAGAAAGCCTCTTAGCAAGAATTAATTTGTCAATACACAACAGCTGTCAAAACGCACACAACTCTCATTTCAATTGATGATACACTTGTTATTGCCTCCATTGGCGTGTCATTAACTCACTAGAGCTGAAATTGAGTGAATGTGAGAGCAGCTAGGGCGTATCACATATTAGCATATCTCACTAATCTGTATATGTGTATGTTTGTGTGTGTGTATGTGTGTGCGTGTGTGTATGTGTGCGTGTGTGTGTCTATGCTTATCAAATCAACCACCCAGAATATATATATATATCTATTTCAACATAGTCCAACAATTAGTTGAACATGTTTAATCCACTGTCGGATTATAAGGTGAAATCGATTTTATTTTTTCGATGAAAACGAAAAAAAACAGTTGACCCTGGAAGATCATTGGGACAAAGCAGTGGATCAATAAACTTGTTTCGACTAGAAAGTAGCAATACTAAGAATTATTAAAAAGACAATTGCAGTGAAGTCATCATCTAGGCTGTACATTCGTGTATTTATATCAAATGGATGGGAAAGTTCCAGAATAATTTCCGGTTATAAGGGTCAAATTAATAAAAATTACAATTAGGAATTAGAATGCCATAATAAACAGGGGGACGGATAAAACTCGAACAAAGTAGCATTATAATAACTAGGAAGATTGACATTGTGCAATTGGGGGTTAGAAATGTAGAAATTACAACAACAGACAGGATGTTTGGATAAAAAACTAGTGTGATGAATAATTCTTTATGCAATCAGGGATTAAATATGTCGAGATAGTAAAATGACAGAATAAACAGGAAGTGTGGATATGAAAATATGGCAGTGTAGACAGGGATTAAGAAGAACTTAAAATAACATGAATAAACAGGAAGTTTAGATAAGAAAGGTGATGAGATCATCATTACTAAAAAAATTTACCTGCTTATGATGGCCATGGCAGGGACACGGGTTGGACGTATTTCTTTTGGATAAAAAGAGTGGGTTTGAGTTTTTGGATAGCTAACGCCTCAGTTATGCCCAGATGTTTTGATTTCATTCCCTTTGATAGGTTTGATTGAATCTTGCATATTACTTTGAAGGATTTTTCGGAAGGCGCTGAATGTCCTGAGTTGACCAGATGTTCTGTCACTGAACTGTATACACGTTTTCGGTCTCCTTTTACTAGCCAGGCTGAGTAGTGTTCGCGAGCGCGTCTTCCAAGTTGGTGCATGGTACGGCGGATGTATTCAGCTCTACAAGAGCAAGTAAACTGGTGTATGCACGTTGAAGTGGCCCAATGCAACAGCTTGTTTTTCGCGTTCTGGCTGAATAGTTTCTTGCAGGAAAACGTCAGTTGTAGGCTCGCGGCGAAGTATGTTTCCCTCAGCGATTTGGAGAGGCGTTTACGAAGGATTTCTGCTTCAATATCACTTTTGAATTCTAGATTAAGCAGAAGTATTTTCTTTTGAATGGATTGGACTTGTTCGGAAGTCTTCTTGGAAACATTCGCACCTGTCTTTCTGCATGACTAATTCAATGTAGTTTATTTACTTATCAGTCCTATATCTCCCAATGTAATTTCAAAAGTATATATCCGTGTATGTAGAGTATTCGGCTGACGAGTTCTACCGAAATTTGATGAATTCATTAAATCCTGCTTTATTAACCTTTATTGCTTGTTTTAAATTCGTATCGGGAAATAAATGTTTCCAAGTCTTCTTGGATTTGAGATTCTTGTCTATGAACTTGAGCAGTAAACCGTTTTCCATCAGGGTTTTTCGGAGATTACGCAGTTCTTCTTCGATCACTTCCTCGCTTCATATCTTCCGAATCTTCGAGGAAAGAGCGCATATCAGGTTCCTCTTTCTGCTTAGAAGCACGAAGCTTTGAAAGTTGATGAATTGTCCTTTCCATGTGGGCTTTTTGCATATTGATCTTTTCATAGAGTTGTTGGCATTTCTTGTCAGATGGACGTTGAGGAAGTGGAATATTCCGTCGAATTCATTCTCAAGTGTAAAGTCGATGTTTGGATGGGCGTTATTGAAGATTTGAAGTAGGTTTTTTAAATCACAATTCTCATCACAAATAATGAAAGTATCATCGATGTATCTCTTGTAGAGATGAAGGTCGTTGATAGTTGATGATAAGGGGTTGTTTTCTAAGCTAGCCAAAAAGCAGTCGGCTCATAGGGATCCTAAGGGAGGACCCGTTGCTACTCCATCTACTTGCCTGTATATTTCCTTGTTGAAACTAAAGTATACGTTGAAGGTGCATTGTAGTAACAGTTCTTTCAGGTAATGGATCGGTATACCCACATCGGTGCTATTGGATTGAATGTAGTCACAAAGGAAACATACGGTTTCTGTCAATGGAACGTTGGTGAAGAGAGAGAGACGACATCCAGGGAGACCATTTTCTTTCCTGCCACATTGACATTCTTAATTGAACGAACAAAGTCGAATGTGTCACGGAGGTTGTGTCTTTCAAAACTGATATTATCAAACCACGATAACCGGTACTCTTACTTTCAGCATCATTTCATATCGTTCGGATGTTGCCTTGTTCACATTTCTAGAGGCAGACGTGAGCGGCGGGGGGGCGGGGGAACATGAATTTCGTTATTTGTCTAGTCTATGTTTCGGTCAGACATAAATGAGTGGTATTCAAATAATTGATTACAAATATAGAGTTAAGTAGAAGTTTACTTCACTCAGTATAAACAAAAAGATTTGGATTTTCAACACCAATGTTTGTTAAGTTTGTCAGTTCTTCTATATGAGGCTCAAAAACTTGATTAGCGCGTCACGGAAGGCAACAAGCAACAGACCACTACAGAATTTTCGATCAACAACTGCTTTCTCTGGCTCCGTATTGAAGGTGAAATAGCCAGCCGGCCAGCGAGAAAGAATTGGCAACAAGAAACTCTGGCAATGAACCACTCAAGAATATATATATTACTCAACAAATACTGCTCAGCAGTCCGCTCCGTCCTCTTTTATGGCTGTGAGTAAGACCTGACCATTGAGAGTGGAAGACATGAAAAGCTTGGCTAGCTGGCTGTCTTTGATCATAGGTCTCTGCGTTCTATCTCCCGTGTTTAGGTGTTAGTATAATTGGGGTGAGCAATATTGAGGTTAGGCGTTGAGTGAGTGCTAGGTAGGTGGGAGGCGAAATCAATCGACGAGGCTGTGAAGTTACATAGACTGAGATGGTTAGGACATGTGTTACTTATGACTAGTCATCGCCTTCCTCGACAACAGGCAATATTAGCTGAAATAGGATCAGGCTGGAAAAGAACTAGCGGAGGTCAAACCAAAATATGGCTTCACCAGTGAATGAAATCCACAACAGTTAGTTTAAGCCAGCCAGCCACGTAAGGAAATTTAAACCTCCTGGTTGTGGTCCTCGGGACGGTAAACACCAGTGGCCGCTGGACACAATCGGTGAATTGGTGGAAAATCGTTGTCAATGGGTGTTGCAGATGCATCCACTCCTTGTGACTTATAATTTCCAATGAAACTGTACTGTTCTTCGATATTACAATTCCTTTTGTCTTATATCGCTTTCTACAGTCTCAATTTTCCGTTTCTTTTTGGATTTCTTCTCTTGGTTTGTGTGCTACAATGAGGGATTGTGGCGACTTGAACTGGTGCACATCGATGCACAGTTCTTTGTTGAAAACAGACAGACAGAAGGAAATAGAGACGGGCAGGCCACACACTGAGTAGACCGTCGGGTGACATTGCATACCAGACTCTGGGGTGGAGTCCGAAGGGGAAAAAGACGAGTTGGACATCGCTTCAAGGGTGTTATGGTGGAAATCGTGTGAGGAGGAGGAGATAAGTGCTTATGCGTAATCGTGGGGCTAGCTAGAGAGGACTGAAGAGAACAAGAGTGAGTGGAGAGGCACTGTTGAAACCCTATGTTCCACTCGGAACCAAAAGGAATAATAATAATGTATTCTTGTCTATGGTCAGATATTACTTAAAAAAAACTCTCAGTAGATTCATTCTTACTACAAGAAATGAATCTTGTTCAAACCACAGTAGGAAATAAAATAGAATAATTTGAATACAAACCAAGAAAACTAGTTTATTTTCAAGTATTGGTTTTGTAGAGATTATTATCTGATTGCTTGAAGGATTTCATCATGAGCTGATATCAGTTAGAGAACCATTAGAAAACCAGCTGGGAATACTGGACAGCTGCTTCGTCCTAGTTTGGGACTCTCCAACAGCAAGTACCCACCTGAGTTTGAACTTACGATCTTCTGGGTACAAGGCAAGCTGGCTCGTAGACCATTATTCCATTGGACCCGATCCAATAGGTGTGTTGCGTGCGTACCGATGAAGAGTCCTGAACTAGGACGAAACAACTGTCCAGTATTCCCAGCTGGTTTTCCAATGGTCCTCTAACTGATGTCAACTCATAATGAAAATTTAGGAAAGCTTCTAAATTTGACTGATTTCAGTTTGTATCAAGAACCGAACAAACTAATGAAAACAAAGAAGTACCAGACAGCTATGTCTTCCTAGTTTTGAAGCTTCTCAACAGCACTTACCTACAAATCCACCAGGTACCTAAAACAGGACCTTCAGATTACCATACCAGCATGTTGACTAATCAGCTACTGGGATAGAATACAATCTACAGATCTGCCAACCAATATCATCAGCTAGTATCTGCTGTTCTAACACTCATCTTGATGTTCCCTTCTGATCACAACTCTCACTAAAACTCTAGGAGATCCCTATTGTGTTAAGACATCAGTATACAGTAGATTGATTTTTCAGCACAGTGTTCACGATACAGGGTGTCATATTCCATGGCACTATATAATATAAAAGATTCTGAACTAAGGAGTAATGTGGGCATATCTCTTTCGGCCTGACTTAAACTCTTCAACAGTACCGCTTTACGTGATCATTTAAGATTTATAGCTAAAGACTCAGTTACCAAGTGACTTAATGTCCAGTAGATAGATACTGGTTTCTACTTATCCTTAGCACAGAATATTACCACTGATAAAGTGTTATTAGACACGACTTGGATGACCAAAACTGATCAGCCGTGGTTGCAGTGATGAATTTGACGAAATCATATATCTCTGAGATGGTATGGGCCTCTTCGAAATTCAAGAATTAGTTTATCTATATTATTATTATCATAATTATTTCTTTGAGTTCCCAGTGGAACATAAGCTTTCCAACAGCAAATGTCCATGTCATCCTGCTCACTGAAGTCTTCTTCAGTTCACTGTAAGATTGCCCGTAAGCATTCAACTCCTTCTCCCTTGCACGATTTCCACCATGTCACTCTTGAGGCGACGTCTAGTTCATCCTTTTTCCCCGTGGACTCCACTCCAGAGCCTGACAGGCAATGTCATCCGATGGTCTTCTCATCATTGTGTATCCTGTCTGTCTGTATTTCCTTCTAGGTATGTGTGTTGAGCAGTAGATTATTGATTGATTGGTTGATTGCCAGAGTTTTTTGTTGTTAATTGCTTCTGGCCGGCTGGCTATTTGATCTTCAATATATTGAGCCAGTGAATGCAGCTGTTGTTTCCAATATTGTCTAACCACTACTGACAAGAACACATTACACATAAATAATTTCATTTTGGTTTTAGTAACCAATTCTAACAGTTTAAGCGATAAACAATCCCCCCCCCCCGCTCAAGATTAATGCGTGCTTCGACGGCTATTCCACAGTCAACTCATAGACACTTAGTTACAGGATTTCATCATGAGCTGACATTGGTTAGAGAACCATTGGAAATCCAGCTGGGAGTACTGCCAGGCAGCTGTTTCATCCTAGTTTTGGACTCTTCACAGTACGCACCCACCGTGGCTCGAACCCAGGACGTTGTGGTTACAAGGCGAGCCCGTATACCATTAAGCCACTGGCCATTCCATGAATTCTAACTTCTGTGAATTCACGACATAGCACAACGGATAGCCAATGTCTTCGGCGAGTATTTGTCCTCATATCCAGGTTTCTCACTGGGCCTATTCAGGTAGGTAGTCACCTGAGGTTCTAGTGGGAATTCGTGACCAGTTGAAGAGTCCAAAACTAGGACGAAACAGTTATCCAGTATTCCCAGCTGAATTTCCAATGGTTCGCTAACCAATTTCAGATCATGATGAAATCCTGTAACCAATCAATCAAATCCCTGCAAACTGATACTTGAATATCATAAACACTTAGTTAAATAAGGTTTTTGACTTCAAAAAATAATAGAATTCGCCTTAAATCACATATAATTAAGCCATTTATTTATCTAACCAAAATATTATTATTATTTATAGTGTAAACATCACACTAATTCTATTTGTTTGAATTAGACCAAATTGTCAGCAGGTATTTGATGTGATCACCTTTTCAATTATTTATGAATAATAATCATACTTTTTTTGTATGTATATCTATTGTCGGATGACAAGGTTATTTAGCAATATTCTGGTGGCGTCATCTGATTGGTCGGCTCAAGGTCAGAATTACACAAGTTGTTTAAACTTATCAGTGAGTGAATGAGGCTAAATACGCGCGAAATTGATTTCTTGACAAATTTTGTAAGAAAAAAGAACCAGTAATTATTGTTCACAGTTTCTAAAATCTAATTACTACCCAAATTCAACATTAGAATAAAATAGAATAGAAAAAATAACCCATATTTGTTCGTTGCATGTGCTAGACGAGAAAAACACAAGAATGAGCATGAGGAAAATGAAGTCATATTTCAAATTTTAATCAAAAAACTAGTAAATTAAGTGTTTCTTGTTTTTTTATTCAGTTTCTTTTCCTAATGTCTAATGATATTGAATAGGAAATAATGCTAAATTTAAAATTCCACACAAATGCCAACACTCACATAAGACAGAGAACTTAAAGACTGTCATTAATAATAGGAAAACGAAGAGTAGTATTATCGATTATTCTCATTCTCTTGGGTTCCAAGTGGAACATAGGACTTCAACAATACATTTCTGATGTCCTCTTCATCTGGATAGCTGCTCTACGATTGCTGATAATCTCTCATCTTCTCCTTTCAACTCATACGATCTCTTCAATGTCACTCTCGCACCGACGACCCATTTGTCACTTCTCATTCGGATCAAATTCAAGAGATATTCATTCGATGGTTATCTCCATTATGTGTGACCAACCGATTTCTATTTTCTCCTACAGATTTATTGACCGATCAGCTCTCTTGGTTGGTTTGCTCGCATAGTTTCTTGTTGGTTATTCTTTCTGACCAGAGCTATTTGATCTTCAGTATGGAGCTAGCGAAGGTGGCAGCTGTTGATGTGAGTCTGTAATGGCTTATTGGAAAGACATTTCATGAAGCGCTAGCCACGTTTCTGACCCATATAGAAGATCAGACTCGCTTCATATTGGTGTGTTCAAAACCCGAATTGTGTTCTTCACTCCGACTGAGTGCAGATTTTCAAACCGATTTCAGAGTGATAAAGGTATATGTCACCTTTCCGGTTCTGGCTGGCTGGCTGGCTTTGACTTCTTCATCCTTGCTATCCGACTACATGTGGTTGAAACAATGCTGCCTTGGGGAGATAAGTGAAGTCAGGAGATGACCTCTGTCAAATCTCTCCTGTTGATTGTGGTTGGTGCTGGTTGTTGTTGTTGCTGTTGGTTGGTTGGTTGGTTATCTTCATCACCGTCTTCTCTATGTTCATCTGGAATCCTGTCTTCGCCACCTGCTTCTTCAGTCAGTTTGTTAGTGAATGGAAGAAATCGATTCTAACTGAGTAAAAGTTGCCTTTATCTGTTTGAAACCAAGTTCAGCAACATTATGCATTGAGGTAGAATAAGAGAAGATGGAAGCGTAAGAGAGGAGGTGGTAGCTAGGAAGTAGAAGCTGAGATTAAGCAACTTGACAGACGTCTGTGAATTACACATAAATAAATTAAATTTCAACAATTACAAGGTAAAACGATTGATTGTAGAAACATTTACTTTCCGATTCGATTCTCAACTATAGCTCTTTAGGCATTTTCATGTAATAGTAATTTTGCTTTACGATTTCATCGCCTACATATAGCTGAAGGTATCGGAATGCGACTGAAGAAACCAGACCCGTGTATTCAGAAGACATTCATGCAGACTGTCTCCTTACCTTGAACATCATTAAATCAATTGGTAAAGACCCGAGAATTTGCCACTCTCACTAATCCATTTACAGGTGTTATTATCGCCCTAATTATTTTATTATTCTGACTAATACCACTTCATTACGCGACCAGTTTGAGGACCCACTTACTTCTTGATTGCTCCTTTTATTTTATCTAAAAATTGTGTATTGTGTGATCGATTTGTTTAATTTTTGCAATAATTTGTACCCTTTAATTGTTGTACTAATGTTCCTGATCAATTATCACCCTCATTTGACTCGTTGATATTGAATAATTATTGTTAACGGAAACCATTAGATTACATTATGGGTAAATTTTGTTTTGATAAAGTCTCACAGTGTTATACAGTAATGTTCACTGAACACGTTTCGAGCACAATTTATTGCTCATAATCATATCAAAGTAATCACACGACTTCCTAATTTCATTTATATAGTTCCATTGTTTTTCACTTGATTTGATTGGTAGTATTATTTTCCATATTTCGGGTATGAGTGATGAATCATTTCTATTGCATGTGTTGGGTGTAGATTCGATGAACAAGGATTCAGTAATCAACCTCTCTCTCCACCTACCTAGATTACCTTTTGGAATTTTCACCCTCTCCCACCCTATTGTGTGGTGGTTGTGTGCTAATGCATGCATTGCAATTGCTGAGCTTTTTTCTAGATTACTTATCTTCTCTGGGTCAACCATTCTAACCTTAGCTAAATTCTTATGTTCTAACAATCTGACTACCCCCGACCTACTAGTCTGACCTATGTAATTGACTTCACAGTCATTGCAGGGTATTTTGTAAGTGATATTATTTTGTCTAATTGGATCACCTGGGTCCTTTAACCGACAGAGCTTGTCCCTGAGTGAGTTTGTAGGTCTAAATGCCACTCTAATTCCTGCTTTATTTAGAATCCTACGTAGGGTCTTAGATGTCCCCTCTTTATGTGGTATAACTGTAGATGACTTATATTCTCTCTTATTTATGTTATTATTAATAGTTTCACAATTATTTTTATTTTTGTTTCGGCCTTTTTCAATCTTCCTAATGAATTTTATAGGATAGATAGTTATTCAACACCAACACTTCTTCTATTTGTTTCATTTCATCGTTTAGGTCTTTTTTTGTGCTACTTAGTGCCATTGCTCGGTGTGTTAAACACTTTACTAAGCCTGCCTTAACAGTTAAAGGATGAGATGAATTAAAGTCTATATATCTATTAGAATGCGTTGGTTTTCTATAAACACTAGTGTGTAGTTTGCCTTCTTCTATTCGTTTTATTTTACAATCTAACATAGCTAATTCTCCTTGTTCTTTGTCGGCTTCGAATGTGAATTTTCTTCCCTCCACTAGTGAGTTTATGTGTGTCAAAAAAGCTAGAGATATGTTCGGTTTTTAACACTGTGAAAGTGTCATCCATATATCTTCACCATATTTTTGGAGTAGGATTAAACGTATTAGGTGCCATATTTTCCCAGCTATCTATAAATATGTCTGCTACGATAGGGGATATTGGTGATCCATCCCATTGCTACACCTTCAGTTTGTCTATAAATTTTGCCTTGGAATTTAAAGATAGTAGATGTGAGGCACAACTGAATTCCTAAAATAATTTCATCAATGGGTAGTTTCGTCCTATGAGTGAGTTCAGCATCTACAGTTAGTTCTTTTTTAACTGCTTCTAAGTCCATACTGATTGGTATGTTAATATAAAGACTGGTTATATCAAAACTAACCATTGTTTCATCATTCTCTAGTTGAATGTCATTTAGTTTATCTTTCATTCCATAATGGAATTACACTCTACCACAATGCACAAGTTTTATTCCTATATCAATGACCATTAGATTGTCAATTTCTTTTGCAAGAACAAAAGTGGTCTGTGCAGAGTAATAGAATGGTATCATCGTTGCTTATTTCGTTTACTTCTCATCAGCTGCTCGCAACCCGAAGATATTATTAAGTATATCTACAAAAAGATGGGTATACCCCCGATTTTCCGAACATGTACCAAAATGTCTGCTTCTCAAGGGAACAAATGCTTTAAACAATGCCACTGTCAGGTATCTCATTGACACCGGCCATCCAGTGGATGTCTCAAGACCGTTCAGAATTTCAAATAGGTAAGAGAGTTCACTCCTCCTCCCCAAGTCTACAGAAGCAGTTGCAATAAAACGCTTCAAGCCCAAATTATGTGTTCCAATTATCTTTCCTTGCCCTAACTGGTAAATGGAGGTTTTCATCCTCTCTTTCAGTGCATTCTGTATGATTACTATTGTTTAGGATAAAGTGATTATTATTGCCATCGTATGCATATATTGATTTTTGTGAAAAAATGAGTTGTCTGTACAAGTATGTTAGAACTATTTCTGTAGATATATATTCAACTATGTCTTTGAGTTGTAAGCAGCTAATAAGAAGCCAGTGAAATAAGTGACGATGCTACCGTTTTTATGGTGCAAAAACAGCTATTTTTCTTGCTTTATTCAAATTCATTAAGAGAGGGAATAAATGCATGAAATTTCCTTTGCACTGTATCGAAATTTGCTTGAACTATTCGAAAAGATCCATCAAATCACCTTCTTTGTTTCATTCCTTTACGTTCCCAGTGAAACATAGACTGCCTTCAAGCTACAGGTCTGAAGTTTCTGTAGCAGTGGTGATTATTTTTACAAGATGGGGTAGCTAGCCTCATGCCCAACCTTCCCTCTTTACCAGTTTTATTACTGGCTTAGCGGGGTAAAGTAGTGCGTCGTCGGCCGGGGATCGAAACCCGGACTACATGCGTGGTTAGCGAGCATTCTACCCCTATGCCACGGACGCTCATCAATTTCATCGAATTTGAAAATGCCTTCGACAGACAACGTTGACGATGAAATAATTTGAAAACTACTTCAATACTACGACGTGCAGTGCTCAAATCTTTATAATAATAATAAAAGCTTCATTCCAAACAGTATTTGTGGTACAGGTATGGAATTTTCAGCGTGCATTACAATATTACATCTAATTACCTCATAAATTTTATAAGATTTTAAAAATAAAAAGCAACAACTACAAAAGGAAAAAAAGATAAATAAAGGAAATAAAAAAGAACAGCATTACATTCACATTTTGAACAATGCATCACAGGATATGAAATATAAAATTAGTGTGTAATAGAATATGTGAGCAACAATAAAATAGTAATAAAGAAAGGAGAACAAAAGCTAATGGGAACTATTTGTTACAGTGCCCCAGTAAGTTGATCGTATCATACCTAACGGATTTCTCATCACATAACAGCTGTGTCAGATAAGGTATTGTGGAGTTTTGTACTTGGTAGTCCTGGCATATAGCCTCCTTTAGTTGCTTCTAGTTCTACCAGATGAAATGCAAGGAGAGAGCTGCGTATTGAGAGGATGTTCCGGGTCTGACAATATAGAATTAGCTAGTTTCTTACATGACATTATATGTCTATCCACAATGGTGTTAACCAGTTGGTTTAACGAAATCCCACTTGCCCTACTAACAGCTTTTAGTGCCCTACGCAGCAAAGCAAAGTCTTTCTTAAATAATCCAGGAAAGATTAATGGGGAGCAGTAAAGATGGGTGGTTAGAATACAAGAGTTGACAAACTGAGAAAGCAAAGACTGCTTTATACCAGACTGCCTTAACTTCCTAACGTAGGACGTTAAGCGAAACATCTTTCTAGTAACTAGCAAGATGTGAGAGGACCGGGAAAGATCGGAGGAAATACTCAGTCCAAGGTACTTGACATTAGATGTAGTTTCGACCTCTATGCCGTCAATGATAGTGGGACCATGTGAGCTAGCTAGTTGTTGTAGGTCACGTTTTCATCTGAAAGTGAAATTTACTACCTGACATTTAGACGGATTCAGCTTAAGACCGTTTGAAGAGGACCACTGACTGACTAATTTTCGAGAGAAACTTATTTAATTTGGAACAGTCTGACTGAGAGTTGACAGGCATAGAGACAGAGAGGTCATCAGCATACTTGACAAAAGTGGCTACATCAGAATAGGGCAAGTCATGTAAGAAGAAAGAAAACAGAAAAGGAGAAAGAACAACACCTTGAGGAACACCAGCTAAAGTAAGTGAGGTAGTGGAGGACTTTCCATTGTAGACGGTGTACTGCTTCCTATCAGAAAAATAGGAATGTAACCACTTATTTGTCCAGCTTTCAGCCTGTGTTGCAGCAAGCTTACTTAGCAAGAGAGACCTAGGAACAGAGTCAAATGCAAATGTGTAATCAAGGAAGGCACATCGAACATATTTGGCTCCTCTGTCTTAACTAGAGACTATATTATGATATAGAACAACAGCGGCATCTAAGGTACACCTACTGTGTTTATAAGAAAACTGGTTGGGGTCATTGAAAGGCTTTAAAGAGGGTTCAAGATTAAGTAAAATAAGTCTTTCCATAACTTTTATAAAAGGTGAGGTAATAGCAATCGGTCGAAACTTAACAGTAGGTCCACTTGTTGATTTAGGCACTGGAACAACCTTGATATTTTTCCATGAGTCAGGAATAATACTTTTGGATAAAGATTCATTGAAAATGTCGGTTAATGGGTAACATAAGATGTCAGCACACTTCTTAAGGATAACAGCAGGAAGTCGATCAGGACCAAGGGACTGGGTAGGTTTGAGAGATTGAAGACACTTGAGGACATCATTCGTGTTAAAACAAGAGAAGCAGTCATTATTTATACTATTAGGTTTGTGAATCATAACATCTGCAGGGATATATATGAAGGATTTATTAAGCATATCAATATCAACAGACGTATCATTCATTATTTGCTTACCACCTGTGATTTCCTTTAATAGCTTCCACATATTAGAAGCTGGCTATATGACAATGCCTGCCACATGTCAGGTGTTCCACAACAGGAAACTCACTCAGTGAGGCGTTCGAAGTAAAAACAGGAGGATCAGAAGACAAGATGGCTGCCTACCTATTATCATCCACGATGATATTCCTAACTGCGATGAACTGAGTGGATTATGTGTCAGACTGTGCGTTGGGAGTGAGAAGACAGGAATATGTTGGACTGACCGATGAGAAAACTCTGGGAGATCTGGATTTCGTGTGTTGATGATTTATGCTTTTATGTCATACAAACTGAATGTCTTGTAGGCAGGCGAAAACCAACAAACTGGCTGAAGTCGTTGGCTGACAGCGAATATAAGACTCGTCCATGTGAGGATAGAGGAGACGAGGATAGGTGATGAAGATAACTAATCAACCAACCAACAGCAACAACAACAACCTGCACTAATCAATGATAGAGATTTGAAAGAGGTCACTTCCTTCACTAATCTATTCAACATCATTTCAACTGCAGGCACGAGTCTGGATTACGATGTCAAGACTAGAATTGGAAAGCCAACATAGACCTTCATCACTCTGAAATTATTTTCAATATCTACTACATACCAGCATGGAACGCAGGATTCGGATTCTCATCACCGATCTTAAGTCCATCTTTGCATATGACTCACATACTTTATTCGCTCGACACGAAAAGCATTTACAGCAGCCTACTTTAGACTTTTATCAGCATCTCTCTTCGACGGCTCCACACAGCAAAACCAGGAGGTCTGAAAGGATAAGCAAGCGGGGAACTCTTGGGATGAACCAAACAAGAACCTATAGTTAAACAAACTTGCCGAAGAAACTGGAGATGGATTGTACATTTGCTGAAGAGAACATCGAATGACCGTTGCACACTAGTCTCTCGAGCGGAACGCCTATGGAAAACAACAAAACAAGGTTAATCAGACAGCAACTAAAGTAAGATTGAGTTAGTAAGTTAGATGACGTAGTATAATTGACTAAAATGTTCTAACTTAGGTCAGGATAGCAAGAGAGGTAATTACAGGTAGAGACTAAGTAGAAGTGGGGTAGAGAATAATGCCATTTAATTTAGAGCTGAAATTGAGCAAACAAGTTGGATGACGTGACATAAATGACTAAAAATTGAGCATTGTTCAAGTCAGTAACAGTGGTAGTGAGGTGTAGAAATTAAAGCAAGAAAGATAAAGAATGTACCAGGATAATCTGAGCTGATGTTTTAATTTTTGTTATTTCATAGATTCTTATAAAATGGTTACAATCTCTTGAACAATGCGAAAATTATAAATTAGATTTAGCATCTGAACATACTTCCCTCTTATAATGATAGTGAGTAATTGATTGGGAGCGAGAGTAACATTGGTCAGAAATAATGTAAGTTGTTGTATAATTCAGAGCGAAAAGGGTCGATTATTTATAGAAGAATTGCATAACTAAGCTTGGAAACAAATGGACAGATTTCATATTAATATATGTGTAAAACTTGGGCACTGTGGTAGTAAGTAATTCCATATTAGTTTGTTTATTAGATATATCACACAGTCTGTGAAACAGTATTATTTACTGGATGACGTTTCGAACAAATTTCATTGTTTATAATCATATCACGACATCGAAATCTGAGTTTTATAGTTTTATTTGTTCTTTCCTATTTGTCATCGTTGTAGGGGTAGTAGAATTTTCCAGATATCTTGGACATGTGCTGAATCATTCCTATTACATGTATTTGCAGTTGATTCGATAAACAAAGCCATAGCTATAGCAAGCTATAGCACTACATGCAGTTACACACAACAATACAATAGGATGGGATAGGATGACAGTTCTAAAGTCTAATGTCACAGGGTATAGGGAGAGATTGATAACAGAAGCTTTGTTTATCGAATCAACTGCAAATCCATGTAATAGGAATGATTCAACACCTGTCCCAGACATCTGGAAAATTCTACTACCCCTACAACGATGACAAATAGGAAAGAACAAATAAAACTATAAAACTCAGATTTCGATGTCGTGATATGATTATAAACAATGAAATTTGTTCGAAACGTCATCCAGTAAATAATACTGTTTCACAGACTGTGTGATATATCTAATAAACAAACTAATATGGAATTACTTACTACCACAGTGCCCAAGTCTTACACATATATTAACGATTTAGTCATTCGAGTTGGATTTTGTGAGGAGTCAACCAAAGCTTACGGGTAGCCGTGGTTACAGATGAAATAAACTACAAAAGAGGCAGAATAAAATGGAGATATACTGGAAAAGTAGCAGGTTCCACTTGAAACCCAAGGGAATGATAAACATTTTGAAGTTGAAACGAAAACCCAAGTCGCAGGAAAGTTTCAACCATCACCCCTTTTGGGATCTCTGTCAACAAAAACACACTCATAACCCCACGGAGAGGCCTTTGGTTTACATAGTGAAACTGACATATTCAAATTATATGGAGTTTTATAGATCAGGCAGTTTGTTAAAGAACCCAGAAGGTGAGTCTGAAATCGCTCAAGAACTGTAAGTGAAAGAAAAAATAACAACAACAACAAGTGAATAACACTCATTTCAGCTGATGACAAAGCTTTTGCATGTTATTGATCAGTCTTAATTCAAGCGTTCATTCGTGTTATTTCAGAGAAAACAAAACAAAACTAAAATGTTGAGGCAGTGTTCTACTTAAAAACCAGGTGACCGATGAGAAAAAATAAAAACAACTCTCCCACCTGGCCTTGAAACCATCGATCGAATTTTTGATAAAATGCATAAATAATTTGTCATTTTTTCTTTCTCTCTCAGTTTTATGACAAAAAAAACACATTCTGTATTCCATCTTTTCACTTCCCTGCTTAATGAGGTTCAACCTATATGCATACCTGATATGCTTATATTATTTTGAGTAAGAGTGAGTACTAACTACTAAGGGAATTAGTCCTATCTATGCATCGACTGAATTTAGGCCTAGAAGTTAAAAATATACCTTTTTTTAAAGGAAAAATAGATGTGTGACATATACTACTTTTAAGAATTCATAAGTAGTATATTGCGTGTGTGATATATGCTGTAGGAAGCTCAAATAATGGAGCGGCGGATTCAGTGCAAGGAAGAGAAATGAAGACCATTGTGTAACTGCATAGACAACATGAGATTAGGACAAAAATGGTGGGATACTGACTGTTGCTTTAGGTACTTCAATTTTATGCTGGGGAACACCCACCTCTGTGTATGTGGTTAAATAAAGGTGTTTGGTATAAAAAAACACCATCAACAGTTCCATAACAGCTCACCTGGTTCAAATAGACCATAAAGCTAGCACTGAAGAATCTTTTCCTATCATTTATCGGGTATCAGGTACATTACCAAAAGCCTTTAGGTACTGAATCCTTTAATAGTCCCTCGGGTTCTGAGTGGGGTACAGGGCTTCAACAGCACATCTCTGTTTTGTCCTTTTCTCTGCGGTTCTGTGTATGTGGTGGACCCACGATTGCTCATACTCTTTCATCTCCTCCTCAAACAATCTCCACTATGTCACCCTCGAACTCAGTGCTTGCCATTAGAGTTCCACTCCAGGGTCTGCATGGCGTGCAGTGTTACTCGACGATCATCGCAGCGTATGTTCAACACATCTCAAATTTTCGCCGGCATATCTGTTGAGTAATAAGTTCTTGACTGATTCATCTCTACACTGAAACACTCCTCTCGTCACGGGGTAATACACTCAAAGCAATTCTAACTAATCGAATCACAACATTCCATACTTCTTCCTACTCCATGCGAATTGTCGACACGTCCAGCCTGAATTATTCATGTAACAGACACTTACGCTATATACTACTTATTATGTTGCACACCTAATTCAGTAGGCTGAAAAAAGATTGGCCGAAACTTCAGTCAAACATAGGTGGATCGAGTGGAATTGATAAGAAATGGAGAAATGCACTCATTCAGTGAGACTATTGTCTGAGAGTTGATTGATGTATTCCAGTGTCACTACGAATGGAGAAATGAAGAGAAACTGGCTGGCCGGTTGGCAAGGAGGCAGACAGGCAGAGAGACTGTGTTGGATGTTGTTGAGATGAGTTGGAGGGTGAAGAAGATGTATGTGAGATTATTAATATTGAGCGAGTGGTTTTGTTGTTGTTGTTGTTGTTTGGGATGAAGAGTACGGTGTGTTGATAGAGTACTAAGACTGATAATAATACTGAGTATATTGAGTGTGCAATGTGTGCGGTTGAGTTTCATGTAGTGTGTATGAGATGTGTGCCCGAAGATGTGTTGTTAGAGTGTAGTGCAGTGTTGTATGTGGGTGTAGTGAAGTGAGACATTGCATTGTGTAGAAGTAGATGATGGATATGTGAAAGTTAGTGTTGTCGATTCTTTGCTGCCCGCCAACTGATCTTCAGTACGAAACCAGCGAAGGTATCTATTGATTGAAGTCTACAACCTGTTCTAAATGCTTTTGATGACGTTCGTGTCGGATCTCTGAACCATAGAAAGCAAATGATTTTAAATTAGTGCTTAAAATTCGAGTTTTCTTGTTTACGCTGAGTACAGCGGATTTACAAACTGATTTTACAGTGATGAAGGTCTACTTTGCCTTTTCATTTCTGTTTTTATCACAGTAATCTACGCCGAGTGCCCTTAATTGAAAAGGTGATACCCAAATAAGTGAGGGAGAGAGAAGTTACCTCCTTCAAATTTCTCCTATTGATAGTGACTAGTGCTTGTTGTTGCTGTTGTTGGTCAGTACGTATCTTCATCACATCTGACTTCTTCATGTTCACTCAAAGTCTTGTTTTCTCTGCCTGCATCTCCCGCCAGCTTGCTGGTTTTCGAGTTTGCATGACACTAAGTGTAAATTTTCCTCAAAGTCCAGATCTTCCAGTCTTATTATCGGTCCAGCCTTTTCTTGTTTTCTCGCACCCCGTGGTCTGTTCAATAATCCAGTACACGACAATTAGTACCATCGTCGGTGATGGTAGGTAGGCTTGTATAATTGGTTAACCTGTCCTAAGCCCATGAAAACAGGTAAGGGTTGGCTTCAACCTATTCACCCTACTCCGGGAAATCAGTTCAATTGCTACACAAACTTCAAAGCCCAGCAATCACATTAAACAGACTTATTCTCACCTTGAATAGGGAAGATGGAACGATGCAGGTTGATGAATGCCTTCAGGAAGCCAATTGGCAGATGTGTCCTCTACCGATGAAAGTGAAAATAAACCAATCAGTGGAGACTAGTGTAATTCGCTTAAATCAACTGGAGTGGTGCTTGTGTGTGCGTGTGTGTGTGGGTGGATGCGTGCAACAGAAACAGGTCAAACCAGCCACTATTGTTATCCAAGCATGCTGCAGAATCTATAAATTCATAAATTCTCTATTGTTATTTATGCTAATCTATCTCATATTCAGTTTAGTTAATGTTAAAGCGACGCATATTATCACCCGCAGATGCATACAAACTGTTATCTATCTACACTATTGACTCAGTGAGTTTTCTTTTTAAAAGCACTACTAAGGTTATCAAGTCATGTATTGATCAGATCGCCACATTACGGATCATCATTGAACAAAGCTTGGAATGACAGTCACCTCTCTATCTCAACTTCGTCGACTTTGAAAAGGCCTTCGACAACGTCGATCGAGAGTTGCTTTGGCAACTACTTCGCTACTACGGGGTGCCACTGACAATTATACATCTCAGCCATCTAACAGTTGTACGACAATGCTGCATGCCAAGTATTCCACAACGGGAAACTTACGGAATCCTTCGAAGTGAGGACAGGAGTATGACAAGGCTGGCTGCCTAATATCGCCAATGATTTTCCTGATTGCAGTAGATTGGATAATGTGACAAACGGCGGGTAATAAGGAAACAGGAATAAAATGGACTCACACAAAATCTTGGAGGATCTGGACTTCGCCGATGATATATGTCTGATTTTCCACAAACTGGAAGATATGCAAGCGAAAAGTAACAAGTTGGCAGAAGAAGCATCAAAGATAGGACTCCGGTCAGGTGAACATAGAGAAAACAAAGGTGATAAAGATTCCTGGGCAACACCAACAACAGCAACAACAACAGGCAACAATCAGCATAAATGGAAGGAATCTGAAAGAAACGATCTCTTTTACCTACCTGGGAAGAATCGTCTGAACTACAGGCGAGCGAAACTGACGAGGATATCAAAGAAAGAATCGGAAAAGCAAGACAAGCTTTCACTACTCTCAAGTCTGTGTGGAGGTCAACAGCCAGCACTCAGCATCAAAAATAAGATCCGGATTTTCAACTCCAATGTGAAGTTAGTCAGTGCTACTATACGGATCAGAGACTTGCACTGCGCGTCATGAAGAGCATCTCAAACAAATTACAGACCTTCATTAACAATTGTCTTCGCTCAATACCACTCAAGATCAGATGGCCGACCAGAAAAGATCAGCAATAGGGATCTCTGGGAGCGAACCAACACAGCAGGAACCGATTGTGAAACAAATAGGCAGGAAGAAATGGAGATGGATTGGCTGGCCATACTCTGAGGAAACAAACCATCAAGTGACATCACTAGACAAGCCATTGGTCGAGTGGAACCCGAAAGTGAAGCGGCGAGTTGGTCGTGAGTGCAAAGGTGACTTGGAAGAGGTCATGTGAAGAGGAGATGAAAACGTGTGGGCAGACTTGGAGCCAGGTGAAGACTCTAGGAGAGAACCGAACGCAATGGAGACGCACGGCTGAAGCCTTATGTTCCTCTAGGAATTAAAGAAAACAATAATAATAATATTAGAATAATAATAAGGTTATCAACAATGATTCTATAGATGTCAGAGACACATAAGCTATAAGAACCTGAAAAAGAAGAGAAAGCTGTCAAAGAGAATATTCTTTGTTCACTGGCCAGTGTTTAAAATGTCTCTCATTCGGCACTTTTAAATCAACCAGAAAAGAAATCACTTGATCTGTCGTCATCACTGTATGCTTTTACACTGGGTGAAGATAACTATGAATATTATGCTTCAAGAGTATCTTCATTTCTCCTCGTAGCGACGTAATCTGTTACTGTTACTCTACTGTTCACGAATTCTGTAGCAGACATCACCGATATACACTACTTACAAATTCATGTCAGTAAGATAGTCACTAGATTCGTTTTCAAAAATTCATATTCCACAATTTCTGCACTATTATGCACCATTATTCTTATTATTATCACTATTATCATCAGTTACTTTGTCTGAAGCGTGTGTGTGTGCATTGGTGTTTCACTGGTCGAATGCTGGTCAACCATCTGCATTATATGAGGTTCGATTCCCAGTCGACGCCCCCCAAAACCTCGCCTACTTTACCAGCTGACAACAAGTCTGAAAAAGAAGGAAGTTTAAGCTTCACCTCATAAAAACAAGACACCAGTGCTACTGATACTTTAGAAATTTGAAGTTCTGAGTACCACTCAGACATGTATGTATGTATGTATGAATGAAGGTTAGCATTGATGTGAGAGTGGCGATGGACTTTTATAAACTGCCTGAATTCGGTCGATGATATCAGGTATGTTGTTGAGTCATTCAAAAGACAAAGGATAATGAGTAAACTAGTATTGTGCGTCGGTTGCACAGTGGTTAGGACTCTTGCCGACCATGCACATGGTCCGGGGTTTGATCCCCTGCCGACGCACACCCGATATCCATGGATGGCCTGCAAAATTTGGGCTACCGATATCACATGCTGAAAATTCCATACTTGTACTGAAAATACGGTGTGGCATCAAGCTGTAATCAAAGTAAAGTCGAAGTAAGTACATTTATTCTAATGTATTTGAATAGTCTAACAATGCGCTTTATAATAATAATAATCTACTTTATTCCAAAAACAGCACTACTTATAATACAGAATGGAATTCTCAGCACTTGTCACATTATTGCATCTGATTCACTCAAAATATGCATAAAATTAAAAAATTAACCAGAGACGAATTTGTCCACATTTACGATATAAAGTCAAAAATATTCGAAGTACAAAATAAGAATAATAAATATTATAATAATGATAATAATAACAGTGAGTTTGTTTCAAACAGTATTCTCGATTCAGTTTGGAAATTTTAGCATGTTATAGAGCATTGAATCTAATGTTCTGTTGATATAGTATGGTGAGGGGAAAGACAAAATTAACAGTTATAACACAGCTTAAATGATGCTGACACTTATGAGAAAATAATCAAATAAAAACAAAAAATTGAGAGCATTATAAATATAAGAAGTGGAATAACAATAAAGAATGATGTTGTAAAGGTGGAGGAAATGGTTTATTTAATAGTGCGAAGAAGGTTAGTCAGTTCATGCCTGACAATATTTTCATCGCATAAAATACCTGCCAAATATGATATCAAGGAATTTTTATACCTAGATATACGTGCCTAAAGTCTTCTGGAAAGACTTCTTGTTTTACCTGAGGAGACACAAGGTTGGAGCTTTGGGTGCTAGGGTGGATGTTCACAGTCTGACAAGATCCCTCTAGCAAATTTGTTGCATGAAATCAAGTGCCTATCAATGACAGTGTCAACAGTGTGGCCCAACGGGATACCACCACTCACTCTACTGACTGACAGTCTTCAGAGTTCTACGAAGTATGTCATAGTCTTTCATTAAGCAATCCAGGAAAGAATAAGTAAGGGTGAACAGTAAAGAAGAATAGGTAAGATGCAGGAGTTGACAAACTATAAGAGAAGGTGTTGGTTGAGTTATGCCTGTGTGTCCTAACTTCTTAATGTAAAACGTTAGACGAAATATTCTTTCAGAAATGGTTAAGGTGTGTGGGAAGACCACGCTTGGTCAGAAGAAAGAATTAATTCAAGATATCTAACATCAGACATGATTTTGACATCAATATCATCAATTTTGCAACAGTCATAGGAACTAACATCTTCATTTAACTTTATTTTACATCAGAAACTGAAATTAACAGTCTGACATTTAGAAGTATTTAGTTTAAGATAGAACATTAAGCGAAGACCATTTTCTGACTCCTGATAGGAAGCTGTTCATCTTAGTACAGTCTAGCTGGGAGATAACAGACATCGAAATAGTTAGATTGTCCGCTTACTTAACAAAGTTCGTTTTAACAGAGTCTGTCTTTCAATTCAATTAAAGTGAATCTCGACTCCCAAGTTATCATTTCCCATAAACACACCTCAGTGAAATGGTTTGAACTACAGGCTACACTCATGGGGGGATGCCAGAACCAAATATGACCACGTAATCAGGACATCCATTAACAAATCAGAAGGCAGTGTGTAGATATAGAACACTCATCATAAGGATGAGAGTTAATTGAATTCTCTTATCTCAGTTTTGGTTGGACGACATGACCTCATCGTGTTGTGACATTGTAAATTCATTTATAAGATATATGCAGGATAATACAAGCTCATTTTATTTCACAGAATGCTCTTCAACTGTGTACATCCTAAACAAAAATCAAATTAGAAGTTACAAAATTTTCTGAACACTCGTTTTCACAGTGACATCGAGCTAAAAATAGAAGTGATGATGTCAGTAGACGAATTATTCACTTCTTAATTGAATTTTACATTTTCCCGTCGACTGCGTGGACCGATTGAGGAATGCAGGTATATCCAGATAACGAATCCCAAACAGGACGAAATACGCATCCTGGATTACACTGCTAGTCACCATCCACCAATTAAATTCCAATTATTCACTGTGTTAAAAGAATAACTATTTGTAATGTAATTAGATGAGAGAGAAGTTTAATTCCTGTGCCTTAGTTCTGGTGTGTAAAATTCCACTTAATTTTCATTTTGACTTTCCCCTACTGAGTTGTACTCACGAAAATCTACGTAATCGTTTTGTCGGAGTTATAAATCTACTTTACTGTCCACACACCCCACAGCAACACCACCACCATCCTCTGTAATCACACGACTTTGAAACTCGAGTTTTCTAGTTTTCTTTGTCACCTCCTATTTGTCGTCGTTGGAGTAGTTGAATTTTCCAGATATCGGGGACAGGTGATGAATCATTCCTATTACATGTATTTGCAGTTGATTCGATAAACAAAGCTTCTGTTATCAACCTCTCCCTATACCCTGTGACATTAGATTTTATAACTGTCATCCTATCCCATCCATCGCATTGTATGGCTTTGTGTAATTGCATGTAGTGATTGGGATAGCTGAAGTATTCTCTAGATTTCTTATCTTATTTGGATCAACCAATCTAGATTTTGCTAAGTTTTTATGTCCAGCTAGTCTGACCGCCCCTCTTCTACTAGCTGGACCGATGTATTTGACCTGACAATCATTCCAGCAAGGTATTAGATAAACTAAATTGATTTGTTTTAAAGGCTCTACAGGATCCTTTAACCGACAAAGCTTGTTTCTAATTGAGTTAGTGGGTAGTTGAATGCCATTTTTATTCCTGCCTTGTTAAGAATTCTGCGTAAGGCTTCCGAGGTTCCTTCTTTGTATGGAATTACTACTGATGATTTAGATTCCTTATTGTTCATGTTGTCATTATAGTGCGAATGAAGCGTAAAAAGGAAAGAAGATGGGAAGTAAAACACACTAGTATGTTTACAGGAAACCCACACATTCAAACAGATATTTAGACTTCCGATCATCCCATCCTATGTCAGTAAAAATAGGATTGATGAAATGTTTAAATGACAGAGCACAAAAACTAAGTAGTACCAAGGAAAATCTAAAACAGGAACCAATACACATAAAAGAAGCTTTGAAACTTGATAATTACCCGGATAAACTAGTCAGGAAATATGGAAGGATATGTAAAAATAAAATAAATAATGATAGTAGCGATAGTGATAATGATAATAATAATGATAATAATAATAATATTAATGACAACATGAACAATAAGGAATCTAAATCATCAGTAGTAATTCCATACAAAGAAGGAACCTCGGAAGCCTTACGCAGAATTCTTAACAAGGCAGGAATAAAAATGGCATTCAACTACCCACTAACTCAATTAGAAACAAGCTTTGTCGGTTAAAGGATCCTGTAGAGCCTTTAAAACAAATCAATTTAGTTTATCTAATACCTTGCTGGAATGATTGTCAGGTCAAATACATCGGTCCAGCTAGTAGAAGAGGGGCGGTCAGACTAGCTGGACATAAAAACTTAGCAAAATCTAGATTGGTTGATCCAAATAAGATAAGAAATCTAGAGAATACTTCAGCTATCCCAATCACTACATGCAATTACACAAAGCCATACAATGCGATGGATGGGATAGGATGACAGTTATAAAATCTAATGTCACAGGGTATAGGGAGAGGTTGATAACAGAAGCTTTGTTTATCGAATCAACTGCAAATACATGTAATAGGAATGATTCATCACCTGTCCCCGATATCTGGAAAATTCAACTAATCCAACGACGACAAATAGGAGATGACAAAGACATTGACTACGCGCGCTGTTTGAAAAAAGGAGTGCTTTTTTCACGTATTTTCACGTATTTGACAAATCGCTGTTTTTGTTGTGTTATTCACTTCGAGAACATTTTTAAAACTTTAACTTGACTTAACTTGTCTGTTAAGTTTTGATTTTAACCACTTATTATATAGTCTATATTGGGTAAATTGTCTTGGCTGTTTGTTTCCAGTAGAAGTTCATTATGTCAAAAGTACCACATAAATGTAATAGGGCGGAGTGTTACTTTTTGGTAGATGATGGAATACAGTGTAGTGTAATAACTGTAAAAAGTGGTATCATAAGATGTGTACTGGATTACGTCCAGCTGCATACAAACGTTGTATTGCTCCAACATCCTACTGGATGTGCAGAATGTGTTGCTTCCCAAAGATGACTTTAATAAGGGAGGCTCACGAACTACTGTCTAAAGCCATGGAACTTCCTGATGATAGCGTGGCGAGTAATAGTGACACAGACTGCCCACCTGAAGATGACGCAGTAAGTGCCATCATGAATGTTACCACACCGGCGATTACTATCCCAGTTACCCCGGAAGTAAAACCTACTAGGCATTCGAAGCGTCTTAGCAAGCGAAAGGGTAACAAAACGGAAGCTGCAAACAGCATCTCAGCACCAAAGAACACTGTAAGCGAAGTTCACCATGAAGGTGGTGCAGACACTGATCTCGATTGTACCATCAAAAACTGCAGCAGCCCTGAGAAGCAACTGCAGGCAGATGATCAGTGGGTAACGAAAATAAGCAATCGAAAGAAACATAGTAATACTGATGGTAAGCAAACGTCTGTTACCTGTAGCCGGGCTGCATCAGTAGTGGTGAGAAAAGACGTAGCCACTGCTAAACACGATAAGCTCTCCTTAGACTCTAACATAATTGTTGGAAATTTAGAAGAGTCCAAAGAATGTGATCCCGTAAAAAGGCACGATCACGACTTTACATTAGTGAGTAGTATTACAAGGAAGATGCTTCCAGCGAATTTCCCTGGAGTATCGATTAAATACTGATTAGAAAAGGCAAAAGAGATGATGAATGTTCTAATCAGCGTAGATTGCTTAACGTAGTCTTAGGTTCCCCTGATGAACGGAATCATCTACTGGCTAATGTACACAACCTTTCCGGAATTTCAGTCAGACCTGATTTATCTCTTGAAGACAGACTAAAACGAAAAGAAGTTTTGTCCCAGCTAGAAACAAGACGTAAAAATGGTGAGACTAACCTTAAACTGGTGGGTTTTCAAATAGTCAGGTCTTGGAAACGTATGCTTCCAAGACCTGTTTGGATAAGCCGGACCGCATAGGAAGCCTGAAGGTAGTGTACACTAATATACATGGTATCGGGAACAAATTTCACGAGCTAGGTGTATTAGTGGAAGACCTTAGCCCAAGTATTGTGGCCATTACTGAAACATGGCTGGTTTCTAGATTAGATGACACACCTGAGCTATGCGGATTTAGTTGCTTGCGCAGCGATAGGGTTAACGGTCGTAGAGGTGGCGGGGTTGCTCTGTACATCAACAACTCCCTACATGTTCGTTCCGTGAAATCTGAAGCACATGACAGTGAGACAAGTGAGGTAATTAGCTGTGAAGTAAGCTTTGCAACTGGCACTCTACTCATTGGAGTTCTGTATAGAAGTCCCCATTGTCAGTGTGATGACTTTATTTTAGATCACCTCAAACAATGGAGTAAACACAGTAGCTGTCTTATTCTAGGTGACTTTAATGCACCTCATATAGACTGGATAGCTGGCACATCTCTAGGATCCACTAATAAGTTTGACAGCCAGTTACTCTTGATTACCATGGAAAATTCCCTGACACAACATGTCTTAGGTAGTACAAGATTCGGTTCTACCCAAGGATCTTCCTTGCTGGACTTAGTGCTTACTCATGACAACGACGACGTGGATGGTCTAGTTATTCATCCACCTCTAGCAAACAGTGATCATGGGGTGTTAGATTTTAACTTAAGGGTTGGCAATTTAGTCAGTTTTCAACCCAAATCCCGACCTAGTGTTTGGCATGCTGACATAGTCGCTATAAAGGAGCGTGCTTCAACTGCCACCGACTGGTCAGTCAATATGGTCTCATCCATTGAAGATGAATGGGATAGATTTAAGAATACACTTGAGACGGTTACCACTGATTTCATTCCCTGGAGGGTTCCTAAAAGACCAACAAATCGGCCACCATGGATAAATAGACAAGCTATAACACTCCTAAGACGGAGAAAAAGGTTCTGGAATCTCTTTGTTTCTACTGGGCTACTACAGCAGTTCCGGCTGAAATGCTGTGAAACCAGAAACCAGTGTAAAACTTTGATTCACCAGTCAAGGATAGCTTACGAAACGCAGTTAGTTAAAAGTTCACCAGGCTGCCCAAAAAGACTCTTCTCATATATCAAGAGAAGAACACGTAAGAGTGATGCTATCCCACCTCTTATGCTTGAAGATGACCAGACAAACATGGCTGAGGATAACTTGACTAAGGCTGAGGCTTTGTCCAAGCACTTTAGTCAAGTATTCTCTGATAATATTGATACCAGCTTTGTAACTTTTCCAGAAGGTAACTTGAAAATGGCACCCTTATACATTGGAAATGATACTGTCCTAAAGTGGCTTCTAAGACTCAATCCTGGTAAGTTCAGTGGCCCTGATGAACTCCACCCACGCCACGTATATTAACAGCATTGGCTGAAAACATAGCCGAGCCATTGTCGGTAGTCTTCAATATGTCTCTGGACCAGTCTAAATGTCCAAGAGACTGGAAAGATGCCATCATTAGTCCGGTCTTCGAAACCGGATCTAGAAACTTAGTTCAGAATTATCGTCCTGTTAGTTTGGCCAGTATTGTTGTTAAACTACTAGAAAGAATAATTCGTGATGCTATCATTCAGTTTATTGAAGGGAACAAACTTTTCGCTGTGGAACAGCATGGTTTTAGAGCAGGTCATCCTTGCTTGACCAACCTTCTTTTGGCCAGAGAAAGTTGGGCAAGCTCAGCTGATGCTAATATACCGGTGGATGCCATAATCATCGACCTTAGCAAGGCATTTGACAGGGTTTCTCATTCAGGTCTTCTAGTAAAATTAGGTAGTCTGGGAATCAATAAGGTGGTGGCCGACTGGATTCAAGACCTTCTAAAGGACAGAAGACAAAGAGTACGAGTTAACGGGGTTTTATCAACATGGGAATCGGTTAAGAGTGGCGTTCCTCAGGGTACAATTTTAGGCCCACTTCTTTTCCTGATTTATGTTAATGAGATTCCATCGGTAGTTAAGTCATCCTGCTTACTGTTTGCTGACGACATCAAGATATGGAGGGCTTTACACGATGACAGTGATCAACTTGCTTTGCAGGAAGATTTAAACTTGTTAAGTGATTGGTGTAAGCACTGGGCCTTGGAGATTAACTTAAGCAAGAGTGTACTTATGCATGTATCTCATAGTCACGTGCACAATTACTCGATGAATGGCATTACTCTTCCAGTGGTCACTGAGTACAAGGACTTGGGAGTGGTTGTGCAGCATGACTTAAAAACAGCAACAAACTGTAGAGCTGCAACCACTAAGGGTTTTCGAATATTATGGGTCATACGCAAAGCTTTTGCGAATTTTGACGCTGATATATTTCGTATATTATATCCGACTTATATCAGACCTCATTTGGAATATGGGATCCAGGCAGCGAGCCCGTGTTTCAAATACGAAATAGACTTATTAGAAAGGGTGCAAAGAGTAGGAACTAAGCTAATAAAAGGTTTCTCAACCCTCTCATATGAAGAGAGGTTAAGTCGACTGAGTTTATTTCCACTGTCATACAGACGACTTAGGGGTGACCTAATACTAGCATACCGTATCCTAAGAAATGATTTTGGAGCTAATTTGTCTAATTTATTTCTTCCTCCTAGCACCAACCAATTGCGAGGACATCACCTCAAGGTTCAAAAACTACGGTCGAATCGTCTGCGTTTGGAGATCCGTTTTTCGCACCGGATTGTGAACCATTGGAACTCCCTACCGGAACACGTCGTATCAGCGCCATCCGTTGATTCATTCAAGGCGAGATTGGACCTCCTGTGTGCAACAAATCGAAAGGATTAACACAGGCATATAGTCTACTATCCTAAATAAATTGTAAACTGTAACGCAACGCAGCGAATAATTCGTCTACTGACATCCTCGTTTTGGAATTATATTCTTGTGTAACTCAACGTCGTTGGATCAAATGAGTGTTCAGAAAATTTTTTTAATTTGTATTTTAATTTTGTTTAGGATGTACACAGTTGAAGAGAGTTCTGCGAAGTAAAACAAGCGCATATTATCCTGCCTGCATCTATTATCGTTCTTTCTTTAGGCATGTTAATGAGGGGAATCGGATGTATGAAATACTATGGTCACATGGTATGAACTCATGCAGCTGTGACATGGTAGATTCATTTCCAACTGTACTAAATATGACTGCATAAAGATCAGCTAAAGATTATTTAGTTTTCACAAGGTAGTTTCGCATACTCCGCATTTACTCCCTGTCCATACTCTTAGTCTGAGCAGTTTTAGTCTGACTTCCACTGAATTATAACAATTGACCATGATGTAACATGTTGTGAAATTTCCTGTGGTCATTTGAGCATTCAGGCTGACTAAACCAATTGAACAATTATCAAAGTTACTTATTAACTAGTGTTGTCCATTGTACACATGTAATTAATTTCCAACTTCCGTTCTGTATTCAAGAATATTCTGTTGTAATTATTATTTCAATATAGAAAAAAATCCCCATTTAGACATTTAGAAAACAGAAATATTGAGCGAAGAAATATTTGCTTTTCAATTAGATCCTCATTCCTGACACTACTCTAATATATTCGTAGCATTTTTATTACAATACACAACAGTTTACCAAACAAGTGGCACTGATATGTTTGTTAACAATAATTAAACAGTGTCAAAATGTCAATGGGGTGATAATTAACGACGAAAATCAATACACATTTAAAAGGTAGAAATGGATAGAATAAATTAATTTTACAAGGATAACACGTAATTAAAGATGAAGCGGTCCTGTTTATGCATTCTTGTAACTATGGTCACGTTAAGGAAAGTGGCTGTACAAATTTCTTCTGAACACACAGGTTTGGCTTCTTCTTCAGGTGGATTCCGAATGCTTCAGCTGTATGTAGAAGACGAACTCGTAGAGCAAAATTAAGATTAGTAGGAATGCGATAAATAATTTTTAATGTTGTATCAACATCAACCTAATGCTCAGTATTAACAAGGTGTGCTAAAATAGAACTACGAATAGATCTTGTTTGTCCCTTGCTTAACCATGCGATACGATGATGAACCTGCCTAATTGTACGCCCAATGTAGTTGCAGTCAAACTGGTAGGTACACATAGAAGAGGCAAATTTAGGTAGTTTATCCTTATTTCTCGAAAGTAAAATAGGGGTAGTCGTGAAGAGACAACGTACCTCTGCTGCATAATAAGTTCTTTTAACTGCATTCTTCAGGCGCTGTGTTATGATTTCGCTGATGTTGTCTCCGAGGAACTACAATTTTCAGAACATTGGTTTTTTCGTAATGGTTGCTATACTGACTCTCCTTGGTGCTGAATTTATCTGGATAACCATTTTTCTAAGTAATTCTCTAATAATCTTGAGCTCCTCATTATTATCATTATTATTAATGTTGTAAATCCGAAAAAGTTCACTAATATTCAAGTATTACTTTTTAGGGATCTGATTGACTGGTTACAGGATTTCATCATGAATTGACATTGGTTAGAGAAACATTGAAAAGCCATCCGGGAGTACAGGACAACCAGCTGTTTCATCGGTCTACTTTGGGACTCTTCAACATTTCGCTAATATTTATGTGTAAAACGTGGACAAACTGTGGTATTAGTATGCAGTTCCATAGTAATTTGTCCACTGTATATATGACACACACACATAATGAAACAGCAGTATTATTTATTTGGATGACAAATCTTCAAACATAATTTATTCTTCCTAATCGTGTAATTAACCTCGCCTAGTTCTAGCCGGTCACGAGCTCGGGTGAAGAGGGTGGGTTGGAAGTGGAGCTAGTGACCCTACACCATAAAACCAATCAACACTGCTACAGAAACTTTAACACACATGGAAAATATTAAAAATACAAAACAAAAAACACACGAAAAATTATTATTCTCCTTTCTGGAAGAGGAGGACGCGAAATGACACAGCGTGCTGTTCGGGGTCATAGCCAACCTTCGGGAAGCCAGTCAGTCAGCCAGTGTGTCTTCTGTCAATAAAAAAATCAAGAATGTAAATGGAATGTTCGTAAAATGTACGGGGTTGGCTGGGAAGACTGTTCAGGTAGCCAGAGATTAATCATGTCGCTAACTGGAGCTACACCACTTCGAAACTTCATCTTTAAGTCAGATATGTTCTTCCCCATTTGACATAAGAGTAGTGGAATTCTCCCATGAAAGGGATGAGTTATTCGTGTTGCACGTATTACCACAGCTGGGTTATAGTTCTCACCCTCCAATCTGTCACATTAGATTTTAACACTGTCTCGTAGTCAGTTCTTCAGCATGGTATAGTTGGTTGTGTTAACTAGATCTGACTAACGAGGGCTGAAAGTTTCTAATTTCTCCTGATATAGACGGTAGTACATATCTTACTTTATTTGTAGTTTAAATTAGGAATTCATAAGACGGTTCAGTTATAACTCCATTATGGATAAAATTTTATTTTGATAAATCACACAGTGTTGTTATACAGTAAGTAATATTTACTGATGACCACGTTTCCAGCACAAACTATTGCTGCTCATAATCATGTCAAGTCACTCACACAAATTTCCTGCTTCATTTATATAAATGAGTGAAATTGATTAGATATTTGAATGAAAATCAGTACAAGATAATGTACATTCAGAAATAATAATACGAGTGTTGTTGATCAAATACAGTCAGATGGGAAATAAAACGAGTTCTGTTTTAGTCATAATAAGAAACTTGTTAGAATGTTATGATGTACGTGAATTGAAATAGAATTTTAAGATTATTTATTACCCTTCTCTGATTTCACTGATAGTAATAATATCTTCCATATATCTGGAGTTTGCATTGAGTCACTTCTATTGCATGTGTTGGGTGTAGACTCGATGAACCAGGGAGGACTCAGTAAACAATCTCTTTCTCCATCCACCTACGCTTATTACTCTTTGGAATTTTGACTCTTTCCCACACACTCTATTGTGTGGTTGTGCGTTAATGGGTGAAGTGCAATTGCTGAGCTTTTTTCTAAATTACTTATCTTTTCAAGGTCAACCATTGTTCCCTTAGCTAAATTCTTATGTTCTGATAATCTGACTACCCGCGACCTACTAGTCTGACCTATGTAATTGACTTCACAGTCATTGCAGGGTATTTTGTAAATTATATTATTTTGTTTAACTGGGTCCACCTACAGCTTCCTTTAACCAACAGAGCTTGTCCCTGAGTGAGTTTGTAGGCTTAAGTGCCACTCTAATTCCTGCTTTATTCAGAATCCTACGTAGGGTCTCAGATGTCCCTTCCTCATATGGTATTACAGTGGATGCCTTATATTCTTTCTTATTTACGTTGTCACTACTAGTTTCACAATTATTTTTATTTCGCTTTTGACCTTTTTTGATATTCTTAATGAATTTTATATGATAGTTATTTAACACTAACGGATCTTCTATCTGTTTCATGTCATCGTTTAGGTCTTTTCTTGTACTACTTAGTTCTATTGCTTGCTTTGTTAGACACTTAAATAAGCCAGTCTTTACAGACAACGGATGAGATGAATTAAAGTCTAAATATCTATTAGAATGCGTTGGTTTTCTATAAACACTATTGTGTAGTTTGCCTTCTTCTATTCGTTTTATTTTACGATCTAACATAACAACTAACTCACCTTGTTCATTTTCGGTTTCAAATGTGAAATTTATTCCCTCTACTAGTTAGTTAGTATGTGTCAAGAAGCTAGAGATGTTTTCTGTTTTTAACACTGTGAGTGAAAGTGTCATCCACATATATCTCCACCATATTTTTGGAGTAGGACTAAATGTATTTAGAGCAATATTTTCCCAACTGTCCATAAATATGTCTGCTACGATAGGGGATATTGGCGATCCAATTGCTACGCCTTCCGTTTGTCGATGTATTTTGTCCTGGAATTTCAAGATAGGAGATGTGAGGCATAAATGAATCCCTAAAATAATTTCTTCAATGGACAGCTTTGTCCTATGAGTGAGTTCAGCATCTACAGTTAGTTCTTTTTTAACTGCTTCTAAGGCGGGCATATTGATTGGTATATTAGTATAAAGACTGGTTAAATACAAACTAACCATTGTTTCATCATTATCTAGTTGTATGTCATTTAGTTTATTTTTCATCTCATATGAATTAGTTAGCCTAAAGTTATAGCTTAAAACATGCAGTTGCATGCAAACATACAATAAATAATTGAGGGCAAAGAGACAGACAGGATTAAAACCGAATGAACGTGTTTGAGGGGGAGATTGATAATTGGAGATTGATTTATCGAATCAACGGTGAGAAGAAGACCTTCTGAAATATTCACGCTATGTCATGAATTGGGAGAAGTCGGAATTCGTGGGCCGGATACTGGATCGGGTCCTCGTAGCCTAATGGTCCACGAGCTAGCTCGCCTTGTAACCACAAGTTCCTGAGTTCGAACCCTGACAGTGGGTAGGTAGTGATCAATAGTCCCAAACTACACTGACGAAACAGCTGTCTGATAGTCCTCCAGTGGTGGTTTTCCAGTAGTTCTCTAACTTATGTCAGCTCATGTAGAAATCCTCCAACCAATCAAACAAAATCCCTAGAAAAACGAATACCTGAATAACTATTATAATTAGATTACGGGATTTGTGTGGAGATTAAGATTGATTAGTTTTCATTTGTTAGATTTCATCATGAGGCGACATCTGTTACATAGAACGTCGAAAACCGGAACATTGGAGCACTAGAGAGCAGTTCCTTCTTATTTCTGAGTTGTTTATCAAAGCAAAAACTGTAACTCTGTCAAAGACTGAACCTAGGACCTTCAGTTTCCGACATCAAGCTAGTCGATTGTTTAGCCATTTAAGTCAGAATTCAATCACTCATGAATTCCAACATTGTAATATTGAGTCATGGGGTCATTCATTATATTCCGAACCAATTGGCTGAATTATCAACGAGCTTGATTCTGTAACCTTAAGGTGCTGGGTTTCACCTCTGATGAGATCGTTGTCGCGCACAACGAAACAGCTTGCTGTCAAATGCTCCCTGATAATTTTCAGTTATCTCTCTAACTGATGTTGGTTCAGTGAAATTAAAAAATATATTACTTATAATAGGAACAAGCTGTCTGCCTGTAATAGTCAAAAAAGTATGATAAAAATACTTCAGATAGACGTATGTGCTGCAAAACTACAAGAAGATTCCAGTTTATAAACCAAAACTTTAATATTCAAGTATTGGTTTGTAGGGATCTTTTGTTTGATCGGTTGGAAGATCTCATCATGAGGACACATCAGTTAGAGAAGCATTGGAAAATCACCACTAGAGTAATGGACAGCTGTTGCTTACTAGCGACTCGTCCTATTCAGGCGGTTGCCTAGGGTTCTAGTGGGAAGTCTTGATCAGTAGGATACAGCAGGTCGAGGCTGAGGACAGTTACTCATCGAAGAAGACATTGCGAAGTGGCTGCGCTTTGTTGTGAATTGGCAGAAGTTAGAATTCATGGACCGGCCATTGTATTGGTGGGTCTTAATGGCTCAGTGGTCTACGAGCTAGCTCACCTTGTAACCAGAAGACCCTGGACTCAAACCTTGCAGGCGGGTGTATACTGTGGGAAGTCCCAAACTAGGCTGGTGGGGTAGCTGTCCAGTACTCCTAGCTGGATTTCCAATGGTTCTCTAACTGATGTCAGTTCATGAGGAAATCCTCCAAACAAAACCCTAATAATAAAAAAGAAACACTTGTAATTTCTTTAAAAATTTTATCCCTACACGTCACCAGTGAAATATAGGGGGCTTCAAGCTAGAGCTTCAAAGTTTCAATAGCAGTTATGCGCTCATTTTTACGGGATTGGGTCTCTAGTGTCATGCTCAACCTTCCTTCTTTACCAGTCTTATTACCAACTTAGTGAGGTGAAGGAGTGCCTTGTCGGCCAGGGCTGGAACTGCAGACCACATGAGTGGCTAGTGAGCATTCTACCGCTCAGCCAATGACATACGGAAGAACAGACACATCGACTTCGAGTTAATGAAATGCAGCAACGGATATATATATGTATATATTCATGAGAAAGAAAAATGTACCATAAAAATTGTCATATAATGTATTACATCTTATAAACTCGTATTGGAAATACAGCTTCTACGTTTATATGACAGTAAGAATTAAAGAGATATTCTGATTGACAATAATGATGCCGTTTTAAATTACATTGAGTCAATAATATCGACAGGTGATTACATTTCAAAAGCATCAGTAAGAGATAATAAAAATCAATATTTCACTAAACTGACTGAATATCATATAAATTAAGGTGAACGACACACAGAATTTATGAATTCATAGGCGTAACAGTAGGCCAGGGTAGCAATAGTCGTCTGACCTGTTTTTCTGCACCCAGTACTGTGATTGGTTTAGGTGATGGCCTCTGCTATTTGCAGTGTTCCGTATCTCGAGGCCATTGGTAGTTTATTTGAAACTGGAGAGATGATACAGGAAGATTCACCAATGCTAGTTGTGTCGCCTGTTTGGATGAGAAGGTCGAATATAGAAATATTGACGATTTTATATTATATTATTATTATAATTCCCTTGGGTTCCTAGTGGAACATAGGGCTTCAACTACACGCCTCCACTTGCTTCTGTCTTCTGCTGTACTTTTCACCTGCATCCATGTTAGTCCATTCTGTTTCAACTACTCTTCACACGATCTCCTCCATGTCACCCCCGGACGTCCCACTCGCCGCTTCCCTTTCGGGTTCCACTCGAGCACTGGCCTGACGCGCGATGTCACCCAACGGCCTCCTCAACGAGTGTACAATCCATCTCCACTTTCTCCTGCATATTTGTTGGGCGATTGGTTCTTGTTTCGTTTGTTCCCATAGTTTCTTGTTGGTTCTTGTCGTTTCCGGCCATCTGATCTTCAGTATAGAGCGAAGACAACTGTTGATAAAGGTCTGCAACAGGCTGTTGGAAATATTCTTTGTGACCCGCCAAGTTTCTGATCCATCCGTATAGAAGAACTGACTGACTTGACGTTTGTATTGAAAATCCGAATTTTGTTATTGATGCTGAGTTGAGTGAGGAAGATTTCCAGATTGGTTTCAGGTTGATGAATGTGTTTCTCGCCTTCCCGATTCTCGATTTGACATCCTCGTCCGTTCCTCCTGTAGTTGAGACAATGCTCCCTAGATAATGAGTGAATGAAGTAACCTATTTTAAATCCCTCCCGCTGATTGACGCTGGATGTTGCTGCTGCTGTTTTAACTACATTTTTATTTAACCACACTGGTAGGTTTGCAAGGAGTAACATAGGAAGAATGTGTTTCCACATGGCTACATTTCACAAGGCCAGGAATGATTAATAGTAATAATTATTATAATATTTTCGAATCTACTAAAGTAGTGTGCAACTTTCGAATTCTTTCCACTTTTTCACATCTGTACTGAAATGACTGAGTGAGTTATACTTTCTCTTTATTTGCATTATTGAATACAAATCATTGTAAAGCATTACTAATACAAACTAACATAAAAATGAAATGCAAATATTATACAACTGTATACATAAATGTGAAGCGGTGGTTTTTAGTTGTTCACTCCTTTCACCAAACATACATTAGCTTTGTGGTTCGATTCCCAGCCGACGAACTCCCAGCAACCTAGCCTAGTCTGCCAATCGACAGTAAGCGGCATAAGAAAAAAACGCTTGCAACTAGGACTGGTCACACACGCATACACAGCGTATTTAAACAACACCACAGGCCACCAACACACAAAGAACTCCTGCCTGGCAGCTCTATACTCCATTCGAAAGTCATGGGATTTGAAAACAAACACAACAAGAAATCAAATATTCGTGGATACTGTAAATCAATGAACATGTCTAAGCCTGTTCTACTGAAACAGGTATTTTGTTTTTATGACTCGTGTCTGCATTTATTTTTAAATGGCTAAATAGAGAGAGAGAAATATTATTTTTAGCATTCTACTTTGATTCCTGCTTTTTTCGACATTAGAATAAACTAAATGTCAATATATATATAAAAATATCATGAGAGGCACTTGTATGCATAAATTAATCCAACCATGAAAGTCACCTGTCAAATGACTACCAATCATACAGATTCTTTTCTGTGATGATTATTTGTTTTTTACATAAAGCCGAAGATAAATCAGGTTGCAGGTTTTAAAAAAAGATAGGATTTTTCTTCTTGATGAATCACACAGTGTTGTTATACAGTAATATTAACTGATGATCAAGTTTCGAGCACACATTACTGCTGCTCATAGTCATCATATAAACAGACTACTCACACAACTCTCTCGCTTTGTTCATATACATTTGAATGAAATCAATATGAGATAATGTACATTCCGAAATTTTAATATTAGTGTTGTCAATCAGGTGCACTCAGATGAGAAATAAGACGAGTGTTTTTATAGTCAAAATAAGTAACTTGTTAGAATGTTGTGATGTGCTTGAATTGAAATAGAATTTAAAGATTATGTATTACCCTTCTCTGATTTGACGGGTGATAATAATATCTTCCATATCTCTGAAATTTCCATTGAGTCCCTTCTATTGCATGTGCTGGGTGCAGACTCGATGAACCAAGCAAGATTCAATAGTCAATCTCTTTCTCTATCCACCTACGTTTACTACTGTTTGGAATTTTGGATTCATTAATCAAGCTCTTTTCCTCTACACCTACCTATATTACTCCGTAGAATTTTAACTCCTCTCCCACACACTCTATTGTGTGGTTGTGTGTTAATGCATGCAGAGCAATCGCCGAGCATTTATCTAAATTACTTATCTTCTCAGGGTCAACCATTCTTACCTTAGCTAAATTCTTATATTGTGATAATCTGACTTCACCTAACCTACCAGGTGGGGAGACAACTGGGAAAATATTGCTCTTAACGCACTTAATCCTACTCCAAAAATATGGTGGAGATATATGAATGACACTTTCGCACACAGTATTAAAAACAGAACATATATCTCTCTTCAGTTTTTTCACATACACAAACAACTTGAACTTCCTAGTAAAGGGAATAAAATTCACATTTTAATCGGAAAATGAACAAAGAGAATCATCTATGATATTAGATTGAACAGCAGAAGGTAAACTGCACACCGGCGGCGTTCATAAAAAACCAACGCAAACTAATATTGGATATTTAGACTTCTTTAATTCATCTCATCCGTTGTCTGTCTGAAAAGGCAAGCGTAGTTGTTAACTGTCTAACAAACTGAGCATTAGCACTAAGTAGTGCGAGAAAAAGACCAAAACGATGAAATGAAACAGAGAGAAGAGACGTTGGTGTTAAATAACTAAATATCCTATAAAATTCACTAGGAATATCAGAAAAGGTCAAAAGCAAAATAAAAATAATTGTGAAACTAATAATGATAACATAAATAAGAGAGAATATAAGGCATCTGCAGTTGTACCATTTCAGAAGGGGACATCTGAGGCGCTATGTAGGATTCTTTATAGAACAAGAATTAGAGTGGCATTCAAACCTAAAAACTCATTTAGGTAGGACAAGCTCTGTAGGCTAAAGGACACTGTAGGTGGACCAAAGTAAACAAAATAATATGATTCACAAAATACCTTGCACTAACTGTGAAATAGGACAACTACATAGGAGTGAGATTATCAGAATATAAGAATTCAGCTAAGGTAAGAATGGTTGACCCCGAGAAGATAAGTAATTTAGAAAAATGCTCGGCGATTGCTCTGCATGCATTAACGCGCAACCACACAATAGGTTGCGTGGGAGAGGAGTTAAAATTCTACGGAGTAATATAGGTAGGTGTAGAGGAAAAGAGGTTGATTACTGAATCCTGCCTGGTTCATTGAGTAAATCTGCACCCAACACATGTAACAGAAATAACTCAATGCAAATACCAGGAATGTGGAAGATATTATTACCGCCAGTCAAATCAGAGGATGACAAATAATGTGAAAATATATTTAATTCACACATTGTAACATTCTAACAAGTTACCTATTGATTTTACTATAAAAACATTTTATTTCCCATCTGATTGTATTTGATTGATAACACTCATATTATTATTTCTGAATGTACATTATCTTATATTGATTTTATTCAAATGCATATGAACGAAGCGAGAGAGTTTTGTGAGTAGTGCGTTGATATGATGACTATGAGCAGCAATAATGTGTGCTCGAAACGTGATCATCAGTTAATATTACTGTGAAACACTGTGTGTTTTGTCAAAATAAAATTTTATCTATAATGGAGTTTTACGCTACCACCACAGTGCCCAAGTTTCATACTAATTTAAATAAAGATGTTTCCTCTAACTTTTGCCTAGCAGACGTTTTAATATCCATCTAGACGTTATTATCAGCAAAGAAACTTTACCACGATGACGGAATCAACTTCCTCAGCAATTATATTGGTTGATCACTAAGTTGTAAGCAGTGTCACGTGTTTAGACCTTAGTGTTAACTGATATCTGTCAGTCAGATTAGCATTAAGTGCGGGGTTACAAAGCCAGATGACTCATCACTGCTGTACACCTTACAGTGATTTTAGGTAGCTGGAGGTAATCAGCAGAAGGCTGTGAACTGGATTTTGAGCTTCTTGGCAAGGTTTGTTTGCAAACTTGAAACCACTTGTCATAGTATTGGGCGACTGGAGAACGTCACTCTTGCTCCAGGGAAGGTGTTGTTTGGAGAGCAGGATATTCTCCTCTTTAGGATATCCCCTGAAATTCAGATTCATATATAGCGTTTTCTTCGGAGCTGAATTGCATTCTTCTCTTTTTGGTTTAGGTTTCATATTCTTTCGACAAAACGTGTTGGATAACAATTTTGGGCTTGTATATTTTTGAGGAAGAAGAGCTCCTCCTCTTTCAAGCAATCGCTGCTGTAGATTTTTCTAATGCGATGGGTTAGTGTGATGATGAGCGCTTGTTTTCGGCTCAAATTTATCCAACTATAGAAATGCATTAGTTGGCCGTTCCATGTCGGTTTTCTGTGGATGGACCTATTCAGGGTTCCATCATCTCTTCTTATGAATTCCACGTCCAGAAATGGAATCTTTGAATCGTTTTCTAATTCCATTGTGAATTTAATCGGAGGATGGGAATTATAATAATAATAATAATAAATTCTTGTAAGATACAATTTAAGTCCGAGTTATCGTAGCAGACTATAAAGGTATCGTCGACGGACCTTTTGTACAGTAGTAATCATGTTGGCGCTCATTCAAACTGTTACATTTAAAGCGTATATATTTTAAAATCAGTCGAAATATAGACAGAGGAAATTATCTGGTAAATATCGCCTGACTATCTTGAGCAATATTTAATTGACTTCAATTTCTTCTATTTTTCTTTCTTTTTTTTCATAAATATCTAATTTAATTATCCTTTTCGAAAGGTTAACTTCCGATCTAATTATAAATTGAAATGTCTAAGATAAAAAAACAGGACAAAAGAATTTATACGATAAAATCAATAAATTACAGGTTGAAATAACACTTACATGTAGTCTGTTAATTACTGTCCAATAGGAACAGCGGAATTCAAGGTCGTTCAGTGATACATCCTTTAATTTGATTTTTTTAGCGAATTTTATTACTGTTAGCCATTCGTTTCTTTTGTTGTTTTTTTTAAAAAGTTATTTTGGTTTTCGTTTGATTTCAAGAAACACACAGATGTTTAGGAATGTTTAAAAAATCTAACTGAATAAAGCAAGAACAACAGTGTTGGTTTGTGCAGAATAATAATAATAAAATGGTACCATCATTACTTACTTGTTTCGTTGGCTTCTGTCCAGCTCAAAAACCTTAGTAAGTATATTTTTGCAGAAAAATTCTCCACGTACACATAGAGTTCCTTTTAGAACAAGAAAGGTGACAATATAACAACAATGGTCAACGGAAGATTGAGAAATTCACTAGCTAAAGCCCAGTCTGCAGCTAAGCTAGTTCCCGTCTATCAGAAAACATGCTCATTCATTCTCATGTTAACTCCAACTGTATCTGTGGGAGTAGTTACACTGGCAGAAGAGAAAGAAGGGCATATCTCGCATTTTCTCAACATGTGCGTCAGTGGCACAGCAGCTAGGACACTCACCGGCTATGCACATGGTTCGGGATTCGACCCCCATCGACGCATACCTGATATCAACGGTCGGCCCACAAAATTTGGCCTACCGATATCACATGCTGAAAATTCCACACTTGTACCAAAAATATCGTGTGGAATTAAGCTACAATAAGAAAGACCTATGTCTGAAGGAAACAAATGCTTTCAACAGTTCCACTGTCAAGCATCTCCTTGACATGCATCACGAGGTGGACGTTGCAAGGTCGTTCAAAATTATCACTAGGCAGAAGAGTTCAATTCTCTTCAAGTTTGCGGAAGCAATTGCCATAAAACGCCTGAAACCCAGTTTATGTATTCAGAAAGAAGCGGTTATCAGTCATCTTTCCTTACCTTGCCTTGTAACTGAATATTTTCATTCTCTCTTTCACTTGATTACGTAATCTCGAAAATTACGTATTACAAATGGTCATTATTGTTCGGGATAGTATTTCTTATTGTATATTATTATATGCATATATTGATTGACTGCCTGTGTAAGTATGTTAGAATTGTTTCCGTACATAAACTTAACAATCTCTTAGAGCTGCAAGCAGCTGAGCTAATGAGATGGTACAATTTTATTATTCTGCACAAAACACACTGTTGTTCTTGTCTTATTCAAACCCTTCATTGTAAGTGAGATGTATTTTCCGTTTACGTAAAAGGTAGAGTATCGTCTATGATGTGTTCCATTCTTGTTATGTTAATTTTTCTCGTAAACGGACGGACTTTAGACGTAGAATACGCACATGGCAGGTTTTGAATCTAATGAATGCTATGCGTTCAAGGTCAGTGGTGCGTCCGCACACCATCGTTCCCATTCTATATTTTTCCCTTAGAAATAGTATCCTCACGAATTAATAATTACAGTTTCTAAGCAAGATCATGGAAGAACAAGAAAGATCATAGTAATATTATTGTATTATCATAATCACGAGAGTTGGTGAAACACAGTGTAAGGCATACTTTCCGATTTATTGAAAGGACAAAAGATCTAAATTTTGACAATAAATTCATGATATCATTTTACCTATCTTCCTTATTCACTAAGGTACCACTTATGGAAACAGCAGATTTGTACGCGAAGAACGCATAAGACAAAACATCGATGTTGGCATTCCTATATCTTTTATAAAAGAGCTTCTCTTGAAATGCACAATGAATGTCCAATTTTTATATAATAAGCAACTATATAGACAAATTGACGGTGTGGCAATGTAGTCACCAATAGAACCCATTCTAGCTGACATTTTCCTTGAGAAACTAGAAAATTGGCCTTTGAAAGATGTTACTCATGAACTTGAATTCTATTGTCGGTATATGGATGATACATTTTTGATTATGAAAAATGAGGAGGAAGCATAGAACGTCCTGCATAAATTTAACCGAATTCATCCTGCAATAAATTTTACTATTGAGGAGGAAAAAGATTCTAGTACTTCATTTCTGGACACCCTTATGACCAGAAAAGTGTATATAGAAAACCCATATCAACTAAATGTCAGTATAATCAGTTTTCAGCTTCGCGCCTTTGAAATACAAACGCAACCTAATGAAGTGCTTGATCCACAGAGCAAGAGAAATCTGCTCGGATATATGTCTTGATGAGGAACTTAATAATATTAAATGGTTGCTGAGTGGAAACGTTTAACCCTAAAAATTCATCGATAAGAATATGAAACTAAAATCAAAGCAGTCTAAGGTACCAACAGTTCCTAAAATAGCCTTACTCTTACAACTTCGGTTCCTCAGAGACAAAATCAGCGAGACACCGCCTTAGAAATGCGGTAACAAGAGCATTACCTGCTGCTGAATTACGCTGTGTCTTGAAAACAAGCTCTATTTCGTGTTTGGGAGGGAGAGAAAAACTGTCTGATTTCGCCTCTTCTGCGTGTATCTATCAATTTGACTACTCCTGTGGATTTAGCCAGTAACATTGGCCGTACAACTAAGAGTGTTTATCTTCAGGCTTCAGAACACCACTCTGTATGAGTGGTTAGGTACAGGACAAAGTGAATCTATGCGTAGCGCTATTCTATTTCATCTCGTGGATATAGAACACAAGATTGATATTAACGAGGCAGCTTTCAAAGCCAGCCTCAGCAATGTTTGGTGGTCGAACTCTTAAGGTAAAATTGAGATTCGTAGGTATGCGGTAAATGACCCTGAAAGCATGGTTAACGTCAATCTTGTGTTCTGTATCCACAAGATGAGACAGAAGAGCACCACGAATAGATTTTGTTAATCCTTTGCTTAACCAGACAGGGTGATGTTCGGAAATTCGACGAGAAACACGCCTAATTGTACGGCCTATGTAAATGGCTCACTGCACAGGAGCAGTTAAATTGGTAGATACACAGAGAAGAGGAGAAATTAGGCAGTTTGTCTTTTACTCCCGAAATCAAAAGAGAAGTGGTTTTAAAGATATAGCGTATTTCGGCAGCAGGGAATGCTCTTGTTACCGCTGTATTCCTAAAGCGTTGTGTCAGTGTCTCACTAGTGTTGTCCCCAAGGAACTGCATTTGTATGAATAAGGCTTTTTTGGAACTGTTGGTAACTTGGGCTGCTTTGGTTTCAAATTCGTATTCTTATCAATGAACTTTTCAGGATAACAATTTTCACTTAGCAACTGTTTAATAATATTAAGTTCTTTATCAATACATTCGTCCGAGCAGATTGCTCTCTTGCTCTGTGGCGGACCAAGCACTTTATCAGATTGCATTTGTATTTCAAGGGCACGAAGCTGAGAAAATGAGTATACTGACATTCACTTGATGTGGGTTTTCTATATACACTTCTTTTTATTGTGCCATCCTCTTTTCTGGTCACAAGGACGTCTCAAATTGAAATACTAGAATCTTTTCTTTCCCAATAGTGAAATTTATTGCAGGATGAACTTGGTTAAATTTATCAAGGATGTATATTATAAAAAATGCAATTACCGACTTATAGAAATAAATAATGGTTACTTGGTGATACAGTTAGAGTCCACGGCTATAAATTATTAATATAACCCACAGAAGTGTCCACTGCTGAAGTTTGAAGCTGTGCACCGGTTGCAGAATGGTCTTCGGATGAGGATGAGAGGTTCCTACAAAATCCAAAGGGCACACCACGGTTAGCAGTGAAGCAAGTGGACAGTATGAACCAGTGAGAAGATGAAGCGTCTACAGGGTCCTTTAGCCGACAGAGCTTGTTTCTAATTGAGCTTGTGGGTTTGTATGTCAGCCACTTTTATTCCTGCCTTGTTAAGAATTCCGCGTAAGGTTTCCGAAGTTCCTTTCTTGTATGGAATTACTACTAATGATTTAGATTCCTTATTGCTGGTGTCGTCATTAATATTATTAATATTATCACTATTATTATTGTTATTATCATTAATATCGTTATCATCATTATTGTTATTATCACTATCGCTACTATAATTAATTATTTTATTTTTACATTTCCCAACATATTTCCTGACTAGTTTATCCGGGTAATTATTAAGTTTCAAGGCTTCTTTTATGTGTATTACTTCCTGTCTTAAATTTTCTTTGGTACTACTTAGTTATTGTGCTCTATCACTTAAACATTTCACCAATCCTATTTTCACCGACATAGGACTGGATGATCGGAAGTTTACTACCCCTACGACGACAAATAAGAGAGGACAAAGAAAACTATAAAACTCAAGTTTCGAAGTCATGTTATTATAATTGATGAAATGATTATGAACAATAAATTTTGTTCGAAACTTTGTTATCCAGTAAATAATACTGTCTCACAGAGTGTGTGTGTGATATGTCTAATAAACAAACTAATATGCAATAACTCACTATCACAGTGCCCATAGAAGCGTTCACTGCCTGAGTTGTGTCCACTAGTAGAAGCTATGTACCGGTTGCAGAGAATGGTCTTCGGATGAGGATGAGAGGTTCCTACATAATCCAAAAGGCACACCACGGTTAGCAGTGAAGCAAGTGGACAGTATAAACGAGTGAGAAGACGAAGCGTCAAGCCGCATACTGTAATTCAGATTGTACTTCGAAGTATGTGTGTATGTTTTACCATGGAACGTTTTAAACCAAAGTTATGTACAATTGTTCCACTTTTAACATCTAACAAAAATCAGTACAATTGTACTGTTTCAGGTTCCGCAGACTCACTGTTTATTGGAAACATTAAAAATGTGTGAGCGTGAGAATATTTATTCACGAACCTGGCGTTTGAAATTATACATGAGTTGATATATAGAGTTTTCCCGAGGCAAATATACTAAGATTTTGTTAAAACAATAACCCCAATGATGAATAACTCTCAATTACCTTTAAAACTTTTCGATTATTACAAGAAATCATCAAGAATTTCGACAAATTTGATTTTCAAAATTCGTAGAATTAAATTCACTAACTTCATTGGATAAGATTTCATTCACGGTGAATTAATGGATATTATTATTATTGTTTCCTTTAATTCCTACGGGAACATAGGGCTTCAGCCGTGCGTCTTCATCGCGTTCGGTTCTCTGTTAGAGTTTTCACCTGGCTCCAAGTCTGCTTACACATTTTCATCTCCTCTTCACATGATCTCCTCCATGTCACCCTTCACGACCAACTAGCAGCTTCCTTTTCGGGTTCCACTCGAGCAATGGCTTGTCTAGTGATGTCACTTGATAGCTTCCTCAGAGTATGATTAGCCAATCCATCTCCATTTCTTCCTGCTTATTTGTCGCACAATCGGTTCCTGGTTGGTTCGCTCCCAGAGATCCCTGTTGGTGATCTTTTCTGGCTGGCCATCTGATCTTGAGTATTGAGCGAAGACAACTGTTAATGAAGGTCTGTATACTACTTGGGGTGATCAAACTTTGATCCATAGTGTTATTATTATTACTATTATCCAGTCCTTGTGTTCTGAAGGATACACAACAGCCTAAAGGACGAATCTTTATTCTAGGTGATTTTCCGACACAATTTTCACTTGGCTAGATGACTGTTCACACGCTTTCAAGTTGTGCTAATTTAGAAGTATTTGACAGTACGCCCTTATGAAGCCACACAAGATCGAACTCAGGACCTTCAGCTCATCAGGTGAGCTGACTGACAATTTAGCCACTGGAAGGGAATTTAGAGACCTATAACTTCTAAATTCTGTCGATTCACGGATTTTAGGGCTACCGGCGGTCAATGTCATAAGCGGCGAGTATTTGTTCTCACATCTGACCTGGTCACGACTTGTCACTAGACCTCCAGGAAACTTCGTGCTGATCTACCATAGGTTGACTCGCAAGTAGTTTCAAGTTTGCAAACAAACTTTGCCAAGAAGATCAAAATCCAGTTCACAAATAGCCTCTTGCTGATTACCTCCAGCTACCTAAAATCACAGTAAGGTGTGCAGTAGTGGTGAGTCATCTGGCTTGATAACCACGCCCCCAATGCTTATCTGACTGATAGATATCAGTTTGCACAAACACTAAGATCTAAACAAGTGACACTGCTTAAAACTTAGTGATCAACCAATATCAGTGTTGAGTAAATTCATTCAGTCATCGTGGTAAAGTTTCTTTGCTGATAATAAGGTCTAGAAGGATATCAAAACGTCTGCTAGCAAAAGTTAAAGGAAACATCTTTATTTAAATTAGTATGAAACTTGGACACTGTGGTGGTAGAGTAAAACTCCATTATAGATAAAATTTTATTTTGATAAGTCATACAGTGTTGTACAGCAATATTAACTGATGATCACGTTTCGAGCACACATGACTGCTGCTCATAGTCATCATGTCAAGGCACTACTCACAAAACTCTCTCGCTTCGTTCATAAACATTTGAATAAAATCAATATAAGATAATGTACTTTCAGAAATAATAATATTAGTGTTATCAATCAAATACAGTCAGATAGGAGATAAGGTGATTTCATAGTAAAATAAATAGGTAACTTGTTAGAATGCTATAATGCATGTGAACTGAAATAGAATTTTAAGATTATTTATTACCCTTCTCTGATTTGACGGGTGTTAATAATATCTTACATATCTCTGGAATTTGCATTGAGTCCCTTCTATTGCATATGTTGAGTGTAGACTCGATGAACCAGACAGGATTCAGTAATCAATCTCTTTCTCCATCCACCTACGTTTATTACTCTTTGGAATTTTCACTCTATCCCACATACTCTATTGTGTGGTTGTGTGTTACTGCATGCATTGCAATATTGTGTTGAGTTTTCTTCTAAATTACTTATCTTCGTGGGTGGGATCAATCATTCTGCACTCAGCTTAATTCTTATGTTCTGATAATCTCAGTCCTATGTAGTTGACCTATTTCGTAGTCATTGCAAAGTATTTTGTAAATTATATTATTTTGTTTAATTGGCTCCACTTACAGCGTCCTTTAGCCTACAGAGCTTTTCCTACCTAAGTGAGTTTGTAGGTTTCAATGCCACTCTAATTCCTCCTTTGTTCAAAACCCCACTTAGGGTCTCAGATGTCCCCTCCTTAAATGTTAAAGATGCAGATGCCTTATATTCTCTCTTATTTATGTTATCACTAATAGTTTCACAATTATTTTTATTTTGCTTTTGACCTTTTTTGATCTTCCTAATGAATCTTATACGATGGTTAGTTATTCAACACCAACGCCTTTTCTATCTGTTTAATTTCGTCGTTTAGGTCTTTTTTGTGCTACTCAGTGCTATTGCTCGGTTTATTAGACACTTAACAACTACGCCTGCCTTTACAGACAGACAATGCATGAGATGAATTAAAGTCTGAATATGCAATATTAGATTGAGTTGGCTTTTTTAAACGCTGCTGGTGTGCAGTTTACCTTCTTCTGTTCATTTTATTTTACAATCTAATATCATAGCTAATTCTCCTAGTTGCTTTTCCGATTCAAATGTGAATTTTATTCCTTGTACCAGTGAGTTTAAGTTATGTTTGTGAAGAAATTGGAGAGAGATATGTTCTGCTTTTAATACTGTGTGTGAAAGTATCATTCACATATCTCCACCATATTTTTGGAGTAGGAATAAATGTATTAGGAGCAATATTTTCCCAGCTCTCCTCCTACCTACTAGATTAGGTGTAGTCAGATTATCAGAACATAATAATCCAGCTAAGTGCAGAATGATTTACTCCACCCACAAAGATAAGTAATCTAGAAAAAAGCTCAACACAGTATTGCAATGCATGCAGTAACACACAACCGCACAATAGAGTGTGTGGGACAGAGTGAAAATTCCAAAGAGTAATAAACGTAGGTGGATGGAGAAAGAGATTGATTACTGAGTCCTGCCTGGTTCATCGAGTCTACACTCAACATATGCAATAGAAGGGACTCAATGCAAATTCCAGAGATATGTAAGATATTATTAACACCCGTCAAATCAGAGAAGGGTAATAAATAATCTTAAAATTCTATTTGATTGATAACCCTAATATTATTATTTCTGAATGTACATTATCCCAAATTATTTACATTCAAATATCTAATCATCAATTTCACTCATGTATATAAATGAAGCAAGAAAGTTGTGTGAGTGACTTGATATGATGATAATGAGCAACAACTAATTGTGCTCGAAACGTGATCATCAGTTAATATTACTGTATAACAACACTGTGTGATTCATCAAGAAGAAAAATCCTATCTTTTTTTAAAACCTGCAACCTGAATTATCTTCGACCTTTATGTAAAAAGGAATAATCATTACAGAAAACAATCTCTATAACTGGTAGTCATTTTACATGTGACTTTCATGGTTAGATTAATTTATACATACGAGTGTCTCTCATGATATATATATATATATACTGACATTTATTTAATTCTAATGTCGAAAAAAGCAGGAATCAAAGTAGAATGCTAAAAATAATATTTCTCTCTCTATTTAGCCATTTAAAAATAAATGCAGACACAAGTCATAAAAACAAAATACCTGTTTCAGTAGAACAGGCTTAGACATGTTCATTCATTTACGGTACTGACATATATTTGATTTGTTGTTGTGTTTGTTTTCAAATCCCATGACTTTCGAATGGAGTATAGAACTGCCAGGCTGGAGTTCTTTGTGTGTTAGTGGCCGGTGGTGTTGTTCACATACGCTGTGTGTGTATGTGTATGTGTGACCAGTCCTAGTTGCAAGCTGTTTTTCTTATGCCGCTCACTGTCAGTTGGCAGACTAGGGTAGGTTGCTGAGAGTTCGTCGGCTTGGAATCGAACCGCAGAACTAATGAGTGGTTGGTGAGAGGTGTACAACTAAAAACCACCGCTTCACTTTTATATATAAAGGTGTATAATATTTGCAGCACATTTTCATGTTAGTTTGTGTTAGTAATACTCTACAATAATTTGTATTCACTGATGTAAATGAAGAGAAAGTGTAACTCACTCAGTCATTTCAGTACATACGTGTGGGAAGTAATGTTCCCACCGAGGCTTGAACCCAGTGCCCATAAGTTCAAACACCAAAGCGTTATCCGCTCGACCACTTGGGCCACTTCGGTTCAATCAATCGACGCGAAAATCTTAAATTCAATTAAATAATTAATATTACCCGTTGCACAAGAGTCAGTGGCTCTCGTGGACCAAGTGGTCTGAAACTATGAGCACTGGGTTCGAGCCTCAGTGGGAATATCATCACTCACTGATTGGGGAATGCACGTACATCCAGCTGATGACGAGTATCAAATAGGACGAAATGCTTCTTGTCCTGGATTCCACACTGCTAGTCACCAGCCATCAATTTACTTCTGATAAGGAATTAAGTTGTCGATAAATGACTTAGAATAAAGCCAGTTTTCTTTATTATCACAGTAAATGTGAGGTGATAATCAAACATCAATAAGTAAGTACTGCCTACCTGAGTCAAGAATTAGTTCAATCCTGAGTTGAATACATATATGTGGCCTTACTTGACCCATCAGTGGATTTATTTAGCCTTAAATAATAACAAACTGAATAAAGCTCATTTGAATCTAATTGAATGGGAAATTATTTATTTATTTATGTATTCATTAAGTAGGCAGAAATGTTATAGAAAATCAACATTAATTATGAGCAATAACAATTACAATATAATAAGTAGCAGGATAGAATAGGACAAACAACGGTGTGATTGTTACTCGTGGTAATAATAGTGGGAAAACACGTATATATGGTGGAATAATAAATCAGGAGGTAAGTCATTGTTTACACACACACACACAGTGAGAGGAATGTTCCCCTTTTATGGCTCACTTCAAATTGCGAATCAATTAGCATTCAAGCATTGCAGATAGTAATTATTTCTTGATAAAAACGGGAGATGAAGGAAGGGGTTTATTTTGATAAAAGTCAAATCTGAACGGAGAATATTCTTTTCAATAATAATTTCTCGTCTTCAGGTTCTTACAATTATAAAATATAATATATTTGTTGTCGTTACAATAATAATGGCCAGTTATGCGGTGAATACACTGTTTTTTTACATAGAATAACAGATTAGCAGTTATGGGTTGTCAAAATAAATGGTCGTATTTGTGCGACAAACGTGCTCTAGGCTGGAATCGATTACAAACTATTGTGAAATGGGAGACAATGGTGGTGATTAGTCATAATAGATATGGAGAGTGTGGGGTATGAGAAACTGACAAGTCAGTTCAAGGTTATATTATGTATATATATATATTTTATATATTATTATAAATATATTATATATATACATATTTATATATAATTTTATATATATTTCATGCATTACGATTCAGGAAGAGGTAAATGAAACAATCTATTGTAGGTTATATATCACCTTGATACGCAGATCGATATTCAGTCACTTGGCACAATCACGTAGATAACATCTACCTGTCTAGAAACAACTAGTAAAACAGTCTGGAGGTAAAAATCAGCTCAGATCGATATTGTTTGGAGATGAATATGAATAATGAGAGAAATACCAATGAAAATCAATCACTGTCAAAGTCTACAGAATAGGTTAGTATGTCGAACAAATAGAGATTTATAGCTCAGGTGGATGATTTTGAATTAGTTGTCTTCTCTGATGAGCTGGTTGATTCAGTTGTGAAGCTTTCATCGTCTCCTTTCTCTAGACAACATCTTCTTTTAGCGCAGGGTTTAGTATAAAATGAGCAATTTATTTGAATTCGCCAATAATGATGATATAATTGTATCTCGTGGCAACCATTTTCATGACAGGGTATTAATTTACGTCTCTGTTGGGCATTTTTATTGACCTAGAATTCGAACTTTCTTGTCGTATGATTTACTTTTTATTAGCAGCTGGTAAATATGGTCTTTAGTAATATGTTTGTCAATTGCTTGCCGATCTACTTCAGTAGCAACCAGGCTTCCACAAACTTGCTGACTGAAATTTTTTGGTGTTTCCTCTCTTCAAAATTTCGAAATTATCCCAACCATCAAATCGGTGTCCGTAATTACCTACATGCATTGATATGAAAGAATACATATATTTATATCGTGCCGTTTTACAGCTAATGTGTGTTCCTCGATTCAGATTTGAAGAGGACGTCCACTTTGACCAACCGATATAATGTCTGTTACACTTCATACATTTTATTTTGTAAATGGTATTAATTTTATCTCCTTTCTCTGTTGGATCTTTCGGTTTACTCAATATCGAATGAAGTGATTGTGTTGGCTTACCGGCTTGTGTACTATATCTATTTCAAACGGTTTCAATATTCTAGCTGTTATTTCAGAGATATTTTCTATGTATGGTAGGATGAATTTTCTTGTGGTCTTTGATGATGGTCTCTTCTTGATGCTGTGATTCGATTTTAAACCCATTTTGATGAAACTGTGAGGATATCCATTCTTAGTGAAAACCGTTAGTAGGTATGTTTCCTCCATTCTCTTCAACACTGGAGTAGCGCTACAATGTGTTTGAATTCTTGTAAACAATGTCTGCACACAGTTTCCTTTGTGAGTAATTGGGTTATTGCTAGTATGGTTGCGAACTCGGGTGGTGTGCGTCGACTTTCTTTTATACTTGTGTTTCTAAATCTTCTGTGTTACTTCTCCTGATTAAGACATCTATAAATGTGATTTTGTTATCTAATTCTTCTTCTCTCGTGGTGAATTTGATGACTTCAAATATAAAGAATTTAAGTGAGTTCATTTTATATTGAAACCTACTCTAAAAGAAGATGTTGTCTAGAGAAGGGGAACGACAAAATCTGCAAAATTCAATCAACCAGCTCGTTAGAGCACAAAACGAATTCAAAAGATTACTATTTCATTTTTGTGTACATTTATGGAAACCAACATGTTTTCAAATTTGGCATTATTGATTGTCTAGAATGGCCGTCAAAGCTTCACAAAAGATGTCTTCCAGTTTAAGGAATCCAACAGCTCTACGATAAACTCGCAGGACTCAACGTCCCTGTTTATTTTCTCTGTCTTCAAGGCTAAGTAAGACAACATATTTTAGCAGACACAAGAACGAAGACAGTGTCTAACGAAGCTGTTAACCATCTTTTTTCATCATCGTTGTAAACTACACTGCCAGAGATTATTACTATTGTTTCCTTTAATTCCCAGAGGAACATAGGGCTTCAGCCATGCGTCTCCATTGCGTTCGGTTCTCCGCTAGAGTCTTCACCTGGCTCCAAGTCTGCCCACACGCCTTCATCTCATCTTCACATCACCTCCTCCAAGTCAACCTCGCACTGAAGACCAACTCGCCACTTCCCTTTCGGGTTCCACTCGAGCAATGGCTTGTCTAGTGATGTCACTTGATGGTTTCCTCAGATTATGGCAAATCCACCTCCATTTCTTCCTGCCTATTTGTTTCACAATCGGTTCCTGCTAGGTTGGTTCGCTCATTGCCAGAGATCTCTGTTGCTGATCTGTTCTGGCTGACCATCTGATCTTGAGTATTGAGCGAAGACAACTGGCTGTTAATGAAGGTCTGTAGTTTGTTTGAGATGCTCTTTATGACGCGCTGGCTAAGTCTCTGATCCGTATAGTAGCACTGACTGACTTCACATTGGAGTTGAAAATTCGGATCTTATTTTTCATGCTGAGTGCTGTTGACCTCCACACAGACTTGAGAGTAGTGAAAGCTTGTCATGCTTTTCCGATTCTTGCTTTGATATCCTCGTCAGTTCCGCCTGTATTTGAAACGATGCTTCCAAGTTAGGTAGGTAAAAGAGGTTGTTTCTTCCAGGTTCCTCCCATTTATGCTGATTGTTGTCTGTTGTTGTTCTTCTTGTCCAGTAATCTTGATTACCTCTGTTTTCTCTATGTTCACCTGAAGGCCTATCTCCTCTAGATGCTTCTTCTGCCAACTTGTTGCTTTTCACTTGCATATCTTCCAGTTTGTGGAAAATCAGACATATATCATCGGCAAAGTTCAGATCCTCCAAGTATTTTGCGTGAGTCCTCACTACCAGAGATGCTTTAAGAATATTCAAGATGCGAAAAGTATGTTCACAATATTCAGCAATGGAGGTGATTTGAAAACATATTGATTTGCAGTATTGAGTAAATGTCAGTACCAAGTCATCACCAGCTTGTAACTAGTCTCACACTACTTGCCATTCCTTCGAATGAAATAGTTCATCACTTGGAGAGACGTTCTACTGATACACTTCCAAATAAAAAAACTAAACAAACTGTTTTATCTGGTTCTAGATGAGGTGGGTATCAGGCGTCTACTGGAAGTTCTTGGATAATAGACTCACTATGGGCTAATTTATACTTTCTACACACTGCAAACTCAACTTTATAGACTTTGAGAAGGCCTTTGACAGCGTTGACTGCGAAATAATTTGGGAACTACTCAAGTACTATGGCGTACACCAAATATTCATCAACCTTATTCAACAGCTGTACGACAACGGCACATGTCAAGTGATCCACAACGGAAAACTCAGAGAGCGTTTTGGAGTAAACACAGGAGTCGGAAATGATGCTAATTATCACCAATGATATTCCTAATTGTAGTGGACTGGATTATGCGTGGGAAACGAGAAGACAGGGATATCCTGGACCAACGTGAAGAATCTAGAAGACCTGGATTTCGCGGATGACTTATGTTTGAAGACCTACAAACGAAAACCGACAAACTGGTCGAAGAAGCAACAAAGACACGACTTCAGGTGAACATAGACAAGGCAGAGGTCATGAAAATAACCAACCAACAACAACAACAGAAGCAGCAACATCCAGTGCCAATCACCATCAACGAGAGAGATTTGAAAGAGGTTACTTCTTTCACTTATGTAGAGAGCATTGTCTCAACTACAGGAGGAACGGACGAGAATGTCAGATCGAGAATTGGGAAGGCGAGAAACACATTCATCAATCTGAAACCAATCTGGAAATCTTCCGCTGTCACTCACCATCAACAACAAAATGATTCGGATTTTCAATACAAACGTCAAGTCAGTCAGTTCTTCTATACGCACGGATCAGAAACTTGGCGGGTCACAAAGAATATTTACAACAGCCTGTTGCAGACCTTTATCAACAACAGCTGTCTTCGCTGGCTCTATACTGAAGATCAGATGGCTGGAAAGAATCACCAACAAGAAACTATGGGAACAAAGAAAATAAGAACCAATCGCCCAACAACAAATATGCAGGAGAAAGTGGAGATGGATTGGACACTCGCTGAGGAGGCGGCTGGGTGACATCGCGCGTCAGGCCAACGCTCGAGTGGAACCGGAAGGGGAAGCGGCGAGTGGGATGTCCAAGGGTGACATGGAGGAGATCGTGTGAAGAGGAATTGAAACAGTATGGACTAACACGGACGTAGGTGAAAAGTACAGCAGAAGAGAGAGGCAAGTGGAGACGTGTAGTTGAAGCCCTATGTTCCACTAGGAACCTAAGGGAACAATAATATAATATACATACTGCAAAACTCACAATGCCTGAGACGAAATACTTTCAAAAATGATATGAATTTCTGAAAAGACACCATCATACTAAGCAAAAGAACACAAGTAATGTAAGTAAAGCCTAAGAACTATCAAGTTGAGAATTATTCTTAGTAATGTGTACTCTATTTCACCTTTAGGAACTATTTTCCATTGGGATGTTCAACAAACTTACTAACAGAACTCGACATATTGATTCACTGTAACAACAAAAGACACGAGCCAGACTATAGGTGCTTCATTGAAGAAATCAACAGATATTTATAGAGTTCTGTGTATATTATTATTCGTTATTGTTAGCAAAGAAACAGCGTCTTCTGACTGGTTGTTTTCTCGCTGAAAGTTCTTCGGTCATCTCTTTGTGGCCATTTCTTTGAAGGTCAGACCATATATCTGAGAATCATATCCACCCACTCAAAGTCTGCTGTGATTGGTTGTTGAGTTAGTCTTCGTTCCTGTTCTTTTCTCGTGACCAAGATTTGGAGCGTAAACATTGACGTAAATTGCTGTCTACCAATTTTGGCTAGCAGACAGCTCTCACCATATCACTACTAGAACTTAACTAATATTATATTTCGAAGTGACATCAGTTAGAAAACCAATAAAACACCAGGGAATGCTTGACGGTCGTTTCGTCTTATTTTAGGACTCTTCATGGGGGGTTCAGAGAAAGGATCTTCTGGTTACAAGGAAAGCCCATAAACCATTCAGACACTAAGACACTATCCGAGGGCCCATGAATTTTAGCGACTACTAGTTTGTGATTTTAGAGCTGCTATATTACGAAAAAGCAGTCTGACTGGGCGATAAGGGCTCCAATGCTGGACACAGATGTACTGTCCACGAATACCGCTTGACTTTGTTGGTAACCCTAGACGTCAGCTACTTGTTTTTCCAACACCAGCTTTTCTTAAACCAAAATATAGAATGATGTCAGATGGGGAGGATATTTACCCGTATAAATTAGAAATCAAAAGTGAAGTCTAGCAAAGAAGACAATGATATATATATATACATATATGTAGCCAATGGTGTTGTGAGAGTGAAGATAGTCAAAAAGGATATCTTTTGGGTTAGACTACCTTGATCCACTCTCAGCAAAACTTGTGACACAATTTGACTCCATATCAGACCACTAGCCAGTTCATCGGTTCATTACACCTAAGTACTAATTAAGTTCCGTCTTATAAGTCTGGTAAGCTGGTTTAATGAAACCAGGTAAGTCACTATCACACTGAAATTTGATTTCTTTCGGGTAGAAGAGATCAAGATGGATTTTTAATTTTTTTCTCCGTGTTTATTTTGCAATCATGAGAGAGTTGTATATTTCAGCGAAGAGACTCTTTTTAGCGAATTTATCATCAAGCTGTACAATCGTATATGCACACATACGGTCTTTAAGAAGTTATATCCGGTGAGGGAATTCAATCATAGGTCTGAATGCATAAAATAATAATAATAATATGAAATGCAATTATAACTAAAATGTTTGTGAATATAATCATAGTTAAATATCAACCTGAAGGGCAAGATCCCGATGTCGACCAACTCTTTGTGCGTTTATCAATTCACCTGATCGTGTGGAGCTAGGTGTATTGGTCGTTCGACTCGAGTTTTGACCAAGAGAGTGCAAGAACACTATCCTGTATTGTTACAAAAGGGTTAAAGTGGAGCAATAAGAAGCGTGATCATTGAACATCTGGTCGATAATGATCACCCTATCTCTATAGCCTCCGCCTTTAAAGTCATCTACAAGGCAAAGAGTAATTTACCCAAATCCCTACGTACCCGACTCATCTGTATTGCTGAAGCTTTGGCTATCGAAACAGAAGGCCAAAAAATGTTTGTTCAACCCCTCCAACTTTCGTGGTATTAATCCCTCTATGCTAAAGTATGGTAATCCTCAATCATATTTTAGCTCCACCAATTTTTCGTTTTTCATTTTTGTCTATTCAATTTGTATACTCTTCCTTATTACGTCATTTGTTACTATTACTACTCTCACTTTGAACTGTCCCCGGTATTATTTCACTTGTTCCACTTGTTATTCTAAATCAATTCGTTTCTACAACATTAAATTCTATGCTATTAAATTTCACACAATATTAAGTAACGTTTTTATTTCATTCGATTTGTCTACTAATCTTATAATTGCATACCCTTTTTCAAGTTCTATCCATCCTATGAATTATTCTATATATGACATTAATTGTTTTGCCACTTGACATTTAACCACGATTATAATCACAAACATTTTAGTTTTAATTGCATTTCATATTATCATTATTATTATTATATGCATTCACACCTATATTTCAATTCCCTCACCGGATATAACTTCTTAAAAACCATACATATACGACTGTACAGCTTGATGATAAATTCGTTGAAAAGAGTCTCTTCGTTGAATGATTTCAATGATTTGTATATTTACAATTCGGAAATTACATCACATAGTCGGCCACAGTTTACCCTCTGAAGAAACGCAAGTGGTTGATGACTTTTACTAAAGCCTTTCGATCTACATTTACGAACTGAGAATCTGCATTTATCGGTTTAATAAGTGCTTCCTTGGTGACGTGAATGGCTCAGCGGTAGTGTATTCGAGTTTGAAGGAAATACTCACAAAATATAAATCCCAAAGCCAAGGAGAAATCATTCAAAGATGTACGCACCTTCAGTCTTAATGTCAACTTGCACAAGCTTTTAATGTCGTATTATTAATTCCTTGGTTTCAGAGGAAAACAAAGCGCTACAACAACACATCATGATTGCTCACAGGCTTTCATCTCCCATAAAACTGACACGCGACTGATCATTTCCCAATTCGGGTTCCCTTTTTTCAGTAACAATAAAAAATACTAATGACAATAGCTTTATTCTGATAAAATGTGTTTCTACAAAATCCGGCATTTTCAAGGAGTCTCATTGTGATAATAATCGATAATATACTGTTTATGCGTCGGTATCACGGAGGTAGAATGCTCGCCCATCATGCATGTGGTTCGGAGTTCTATCCCTTGGCTGACGGCGAACTCCATTATCTCATTAAGCCAGTAATAAGACTGACAAAGAGGAAACGTTGGGGACGAAGCGAGCAACCCTATTATGTAAAAACAAACTCCACTGTTACCGAAATTTCAAGCCTCTACTTTGAAGCCCTATGTTCCACTGGGAACGTAAAGGAATAAAAACCCCATATATATATATATATATACCATCTGAAGCAATATTGTTCCATCCAAAGTAAGCGTCGGTGCTACTCGACAATTCAATTATGGATAAGAATTTATTTTGATAAAGTCACACTGTGTTACGTCTGATGACCACGTTTCTAGAACAGATTTATTACTGCTCATAGTCATCAAATATCAAGGCACTACTCACAAAACTTTCTTGCTTTGTCGTTTGTACACATGAGTAAGACTGATCAGACGTATGAATGAAAATCAATAAAAGTTCAATAGACTTGCGTGAAACAAAAAAACGAAGATAAAGTACATTCGGTGGCAGTATGAGTGTTATCAATAAATTACAATAAGATGGGAATTAAGACGAGTGTTGTTAGTTAATAAGATGGGAAATAAAATGTTTTTATAGTCAAAATAAGTAACTTGTCAGAATGTTATAATGTGAATTGAATAGAGTTTGAAAAAATTTGGGCATTGGGTATATGATATTCATTATAATAAAGGTTTTTGTATTTCCCAATGAATGGAAAACAAAACGATATTGTTTTTACTGACGTTTCGCTATTTAATGCTAATAGCTTTATCAAAGTATCTTAATCATTTTATAATAATAATAAAAAACAATATCGTTTTGTTTTTAATTCATTGGGAAATTCAAAAACCTTTATTATAATGAACTGAATACATTTTAACATTATTTATTATCTTCTGATTTGACCGGTAGTAATAATATCTTCCATATCTCTGTTATTTGCATTGAGTCATTTCTGTTGTATGTTTTGGGTGTAGACTCGATGAACCAGGCAGGATTCAGTAATCAATCTCTCTCTCCACTCAACTATCAATATCACTTTTTAGAATTAAACTCTGTCCCACCCAGCCTATTGTATGGTTCTGTGTTAATGCATGCAGTGCAATGCAGTGCTGAGCTTTTTCCTAAATTACTTATCTTCATTTGTGGGGTAAATCCTTCTAACCTCAGCTAAATTCTTATATTCTGATAATCTTACAACTCCTGATCCAGTAGTTTGGCCTAACTCACATTCACTGCAAGATATTTTGTGAATTGTATTATTTTGTTTAATTGGGTCAACCTTCAGCACCGTTTAGCCTACAGAGCTTGTCTCTCAGAGAATTCGTAGATATAGATTCCACCTTGATTCCTGCGTGTGGAATTAGATGTCCCCTACTTATATGGTATAACAGTAGATGCCTTATATTCTTTCTTATTTATGTTATCACTACTAGTTTCACAATTATTTTTATTTTGCTTTTGACCTGTTCTAATCTGACTATTTGATACCAACCCTTCTTCTCTCTGTTTCATTTCATCGTTTAGGTCTTTTTTTGTTGCACTACTTATTGCTATTGCTCGGTTTGTTAGACGCTTAACAACTACGCCTGCCTTTACAGATAGACAATGGATGAGATGAATTAAAGTCTAAATATCCACTATGAGAATGCTTTGGCTATTTATAAACGCCGCTATTGTTAAGTTTACCCTCTTTTATTCGTTTTACTTTAGAATCTAGCATAGCTGATTCTCATTGTTCATTTTCTGATTCAAATGTGAATTTTATTCCCTTTACTAGTGAGTTTAAGTTATGTATGTGAAGAAACTGGAGAGAGATATGTTCTGTTTTTAACACTGTGAAGGTGTCTTATTGTATTTGATTGATAACACTAATATTCATTCCTAAATGTACATTACCTTATAGTGATTTTATTGAAATGTCTAATCATCAACTTTTACTCATGTTTGTAAGCGACGAAGGAAGAAAGTTATGTTAGTAATGGCTTGATACATAATGACTATGAGCAGCAATAAATTGTGCTCGAAACGTGGTCATCAGTAAATATTACTGTTTAATACCACTGTGTGATTTTATCAAACTCTACTACATTGTTCAAGTTTTATGCTTATATCAGTAGTGCCACTCCAAGACGTTCTTCACGCTTTCCTTTTGAAAAATTCCTAATGATACGTTTAAACATTTTCGAATTTTCGCGGGAGTAAAAATCGCAAATCAGTGTGGTAATTAGAACATTAAAAAACAATTTTTAAATGGAGTATAAACAATGCGTATTGATGGGATAGAAACGTAAGGTGGCGCAGTGATTTCCCAGAGACTACCGTATTTTTTCAGGGTCTCTGGGGAGTGATTCATTTATATCTCACAGTAAAATACAGCATCGTTTATAAGAAGTATTTCTATAATAATCTTGAAGACAAGTTAAACAGACTGTGTTCTCTCCTAAAGGAACAGAAAATAGCTTACAAAGAAAGGCTGATTTTACTTTTGACATCAAAATTTCACTTTATACATTGGATGTTCTTATATCCAACTACCTATTTCATCATTTAAGCTTCACGTTTGACCTTTGAGGTTTCAATATAAGTGGTGTCTGTTTCTATCCGTAGTGTTTCCAGCCTCACACCCAACCTTCTGTCTTTACCAGGCTTACTAGCGTCTCAATTGTGCGTCGTCCAAGGAGTGGACTCGGATCAAGTCCACGGTTAGCAACTATTCTACCGCTGATCAACCGCTAGAAGGGCTTGTAAGTGCCGATGTCAATCACTAGATAGGTCTCGACGTCAGTACCTAATAAACTTTTTTCCCCTGGTTAACCCTGATCAGTACACTCTACCTAACGTGTAAGTACCGATAAACGAACTCAAAGTAAGAAAGACTTGTAAGTAGGTAGTGTGGCCGGATGAGAGTTATATCTTTACCACAGATTAAATCAATAAGAATACTATATAACTTATCTGTTAACTGGCTGGGGTAGCAGGCTCAAGAGTGCACTTACTGACAGCGCAACGAGGGAGCAAGCCAAGTGTAAGCTGTGACGCCGGGAGAAAGGTGAACGCGCAGTGGCATATTACATGAATGCGTTACTACAAAAGTTCAAACATTCAAGATGCATTACAGACAAAAATGAAATTCTAGCTATACTGATTAGCTTCTTACACGTAGATTAGAACAAGCGAACATTGCCTATTTACCATTCTGTTTGTTGGTTGATCAAAGCACACACCTTTAAGTTACACAATGAGAATATTTGAGATTCAATAACTCATGATTTTCTACGTTTGTTTTTCTGCATATCTAATTTTTATCACAGGGTTTGTATTTCCAGATGTGAAGTCAGTCCTACTCACTATACAGATCAGAGACTTGCACTGTGCGTCATAAAGAGCATCTCAAACAAACTACAGACCTTCATTAACAGTTGTCTTCGCTCAATACTCAAGATCAGATGGCCAGCCAGAAAAGATCAGCAACAGAGAGGGATCTCTGCCAATGAGCGAACCAACACAGCAGGAACCAATTGTGAAACAAATAGGCAGGAAGAAATGGAGATGGATTGGCTGGCCATACTCTGAGGAAACCATCAAGTGACATCACTAGACAAGCCATTGCTCGAGTGGAACCTGGCCGAAAGGGAAGCGGCGAGTTGGTCGTCAGTGCGAGGGTGGGTGACTTGGAGGAGGTCATATGAAGAGGAGATGAAAACGTGTGGGCAGACTTGGAGCCAGGTGAAGACTCTAGGAGAGAACCGAACGCAATGGAATGGAGACGCACGACTGAAGCCCTATGTTCCTCTAGGAATTAAAGGAAACAATAATAATAATTATATCTGAAGCATCGAAACCGAAAGTTCTGCATGGGTTCGTATCCCCATATTCTATGAGTACTGTCACAAATGTATAGGCTCGAATCCACAGCATTCAGCGACAAAGAAATCAATTCTACTATCAAGTCAGCTTGATAATCTCTAATCTGTTGTAAAACTGTATCATAATATAAATACACTGATTGGCTGCTATCGATTTATAATCTGTGTAACTGTTTTGTCTGTGTTTTTATCGATTGAACAGGTGAAAGTAGGTCTACTGAAGACATTTAACTGTGTAAACACACACATTGTCTATGTGTATAAATAATATTCATATGCGTGATTTAATGAGATACAAGTAAATGTGAATGTCAGTTGATGGACGACGTCAAAGAAAAGAAAATTTAGACAGAGAAAAACAATAAAATATATACAGGATAAGGTAACTGTTTGAATTATGTCTGGCTGTGTTAAATGGTGAAATATGTTACTAATGCTACCTGTCGGGAATTTGTAAACAGAGAAATTTACTACAAACCAGATGTCCTTAAGAGTTACAAAAAAGTGAGAATGGTGAAGGACCAGACAATACAATCTATTGCACAATTAATATGCACAAGGAGCTGCATGTATTGTAAGGTGACATCAGTTAGAGAACCATGAGAAAACACCTGGAAGTACTGGACAGCTATCTGTTTCGTCAGCCTAGTTTGCGAGTCTGCTTCAGCAGTACACATCCACCTCCACTGACTTGGTTCGAACCCAGGATCTTCTGGTTGCAATGCGAGCTGGCTTGTAGACCATTAAGCCACTCACTGGGACCCGATCCAATGACCAGCCGATGAATTCCAGCTTCTGCCAAATCATGACATAGCGCAATTTCTTCACAGCGTCGTCTTCGATGATTAACTGTCCTCACCTTCAATCTGCTGTACGCTACTGCTGTACGGCTTATCACTAGAACCCCAGATCATGCATGGCCTGAATAGGGTCAGTCGCTAGTGAGCATTAGATCACTTTTCAAATATTGGTTTAGTAGAGATTTTTTGTTTGATGGGTTGGAGGATTTCATCATGATAAATTGACATAGGTTAGAGAACCATTGGAAAACGAGGTGGTAGTACTGGACAGCTGTTTCACCCGATTTTGGGACTCTTCAGCGGTACTTAGGTTGATGGTGAGAAGAAGATATTGCGAAGTGGTCATGCTATGTCACGAATTGATAGAAGTCAGAATTCATGGGATTTCCATTGGATTGGCAGATCCCCGTGACTTAACGGTCTACTAGCTAGCTTTTCTTGTAAGTGGAAGGTTCTGGCCTGGAATGCTGGCGGTGGGTGCGCACTACTGAAGGGTCCCAAAGAAGGCTGATTAGATGGTTTTCCAATGGTTCTCTAACCGATGTCAGCTTATCATGGTGAAATCTTCCAGCCAGTCAACGAAAAACTTGCAAAGCCAATACTTGAAAATGGCATATGTGTTGGACATAGACTAAAGGGGCTTTCAAATGCAAGGATCCCAAGTGGAACGTGAACGAAAAGGAATAGACGAGTGAAGCGTGCGATGGTCACATGGATGAGATTCGTGTAAATTGGTAATGTAAGCTTATATTTAAAGGTAGAGTCAGCCGCAAATGTTAGCAGAGAAGGGAGTGGGCTAGAAACGTGTGCTAATGCCCTACGTCCCACCAAGAACGCAGAAAATAAATAATAACAGTAATAATAAAAATCTTCCGTATAAAACTCCTGTTTGATGAAGTTCTCACCTCAGCTCAAATTTAGTAGTTATTAATTTAAGCACCTAAAAAGGACTGAAAATGGCAACCGGCAACGCTTCATAACAAAATTCATAAAGGCTAAACCATTAAAACCGCCAACATATCAATATTTAGATCCGATGAAATACTGAGAAACTGCCTGCCTCGTTCATCTAAGAAAATCTTCTTCCCAGCTGACCTTCGACTCACTTTCTCTACAAAACCAGCGATTCGTATGCGCGTGAAGAATTAGCTAACATTGTCGGCCTCATCAATGTGTGTCTTTCAATTCACTTGCTGGTGTGCAGCTAGGTATGTTGGTCGTACTCAAAGTTTACTATGTAAATGCAGCATTGAATGCTTACCCACATGGTTTTATAAAGGAGATAAAAGACCCCACCACTCAGCTGTATTTTGGAACATCTTATCGACTCTGGACACCAAGCTAACTCTCATACCAACTTCAAAATCATCTACAGAGTAGGTTGGAGTCTTGCCAAAGGAGTAAGAATCAAACAGTGTTGTTAACTTGACTCTCTCACAGTTTTAGCTGAGCTCTACTTAATAATATCAGTTATAATACGTCATTTAGTGGAATTATTTAATTATCTTCTTCTGGTTTCTCCCTGATTAACGCTTTCTGGATTATGTAACTTTTATCCAAACTTTATAATTCTAACGACAGATCTGTAGAAACATTTCCTTTCGTTGCAAAGATAATTTTCTTTATCGAGAATGATGTTTCTGAAAGCAGTTAGTCCTGTCCTCTTCTCTCATGTAAAATGCGATTCACTAAATCTGGGCGTTTTTTTTCTTAAAATAACTTAGCTCTCAGCTGAAGGCTTTTGAATTTTGTGGAAGCAAAAATATTCCATTGCCTTCCTTCTATTGCTCGTTTGTCATGATATGCGAATTCCTGTTAGCCGTGTCTCTTATTACCCCGTAAAACTCTTTTTTAGTTCGAAATTTCATTCAATAATCGATTAATAAGCACATCTCTTGGTCATTCTAAGTTTCCAGACCGTAGATGTAACGAATACTTCCTGGAATAATTTGAGCGCTCAGTCAGGTTGGTTCATTATAAATTGCTCAAATTAATCCCAAAGTGTTCAAGAAAAAATTAAAACAAGATTACTTTTCTGAACGTTTCTCTGTGTAAGTCATCACAGCTTCTTCAGTAGAATTATTCGGGTTTTATTAATCACCAAAATATATTTGATGAAAATAACCAACCAACAGCAACAGCAACAACAGTAGTAACATCCAGTGCCAATCACCACCAACGGAAGGGATTTGAAAAAGGTTACTTCATTCACTTATCTAGGGAGCATTGTCTCAACTACAGGCAGGTGGAACGGACGAGGATGTCAAATCGAGAATCGCCAAGGCGAGAAACACATTCACCAACCTGAAACCAATCTGAAAATCTTCGCCACTCAGCCTGCATCAACAACAAAATGATTCGGATTTTCAATACAAACGTCAAGTCAGTCAGTTCTTCTATACGGATGGATCAGAAACTTGGCGGGTCACAAAGAATATTTCCAACAGCCTGTTGCAGACCTTTAACAACAACTGTCTTCACTCTATACTACTGAAGATCAGATGGCCGCCGGAAAGAATCACCAACAAGAAACTATGGGAAGAAACAAAACAAGAACCAATCGCCCAACAAATATGCATGAGAAAAAGGAGATGGATTGGACACTCGCTGAGTAGGCCGTTGGGTGACATCGCGCGTCAGGCCATCGCTCGAGTGGAACCCGAAAGGAAAGTGGCAAGTGGGACGTCGAAGGGTGACATGGAGGAGATTGTATGAATAAGAGTTGAAACAGTATGGATTAACATGGATGCAGGTGAACAGTACAGCAGAAGACAGAAAGAAGTGGAGACGTGTAGTTGAAGCGCTATGTTCCACTAGGAACCCAAGGGAACAATAATAATAATAATCAAAATATATAGTCAAAAATTTTTTGCATTAATTGAAGTCAGTTTATTTGAACGTCGTTTGTCCATGGACATTTTTACCAATAGAAATATGCAAGCAGGCATCACATATATTTGTAATGACTAATGTTAAATTGTTATTGTGTATAATCGTCTCTTTGAGTGTGTGTGAGTGTATGTTATTTGTCATATGGAAAACACGTCAGTTCACGTGTGATAAACATGATAATACATTTTTAAAGGTCATGGAGATTCATAGAGGTTTTTGTTGTTTTCTCATCTGTCACATAGGTGATTAGTCTATCCCCTCTTTCCTATTTACTGCATTCAATGCGGTTAAAATGTGCAAGGCTTCAAAGGTAAACCTTTCTTTATGTGGTGAATGTTAGCCTCTTCCTAGAATTTCGACATTGTCGAAATCTATCTTATGTTCACCGTTCTTAGATAGCATGCATTGTTATAGCCAATCTTTTCTCTATACTTTTTAATTCTACTTCATCTCTAGGTCTGGATGTTTTGTGCACAGCCAGCCTACGTTCATTCCCTCTGACCTTCACCTGTCTACTAATCTACCACACATAGCAAGCTTTACATTCTGAACACTTTATCCTATAAACACACTTGTTTTGTGACATTTCGGGGACCATATCCTTGACATTTACCAAAGCTTTCTCCAGAGAATTAGAGGGCTAGAAATAGACTTTAATATTATATGAAGCAAATAGTCTTTGAAATTGTTCCGCTGTCTCCTTTCGATATGGAGCATGGCTATCGTCGGTAGCCAAGATTTTTCAATTTTCTGTTTTCCCCTATGTTCCTTTTTATTGATAATATTATCTACTGACAACTTCCAGTGAAAATCTGTTTTATATGGGATATCTCGTTCTCCATATCGTCAATATCTGTTATAATGTTTCTAGCTCTGGTAACGAGATTTAAAGCTACTGAATTTTTCTTTCCTATTGGATGATCTGATTGGAAATTCAGATACTTGTTGGAATGTGTCGGCTTTCTGTTAAAGGTAAACTTTAGTTTCTCTTCAGTTTGTCTTTTTACAAGACAATCAAGAAAGTTTAGAGTTCCCTCAGCCGATTCTACTTCATTAGTAAACTTTATATATTCTGAGGTTAAGTAAATCTGTGTTATAAAGTCTTCTTTTTCAGCTTTCTTTATGATGATAAATGTGTCATCTACATATCGTTACCATATTCTAGGACGAGAACTAAAACTTGTTGGTGCTTTTCTTTCTAGGCCTTTCATATACAGGCTTGCTACAGTTGGAGATGCTGGTGAACCTATTGTAACTCCATTTGTCTGACAGTACATTTTGTCTTTATATGTAAAATATGTAGATTCTAAACAAAGTTTTAAGCATTTTATAACTTCTTCTATTGATAATAAAGATTTAGTCAATACTTCTTGATTATTTTAAAGATCATATTTCATAATATCAAGTGAATCACATATCGGAATACTAGTAAATAGAGAAACCACATCAAAACTTGCCATAATTTCATCTTCTTCAATAGTTATATACATTATTTTCCTTTTAAACTCTTCAATATTTTTATTTTTCGAAGGAATATTGTATTGAAGTGGTTTCAGTATTCGTGGTAAGTGTTTCAATTATTGGTCTTAAAAGAACATTTATTTTGTGTATTTTCGGCCTTCCATAAAATCTCGCGGCCATGTTTGTTTTGGGAGCTATTGAAAACCAAACTAAATTCCCTAGCTTTGGTTTCAATTCTCTAAGTAGATTACATACTTGTGCTTGTACTTTGTTCATAGTACTAGGCATTTTGTTTATTGGTATTAGCGCGCATGGACTTGCTTCGATATGTTCGAAAGCTGTCTTGTCATAGTCATCTTTATTAAGAACCATAGTGATATTGCCTTCATCCGCTTTGTCTGTCTGTCTGTTTTTGACATAGAACTTTGCACATATGTGCGGCAGTTCAAGTCGCCACACTCTATGTAGCACACAAAGCAAGAGAAGAAAGTAGGAGAAATATATAATATAGACAGTAAACAGAGGTGTGAGACAAAGGTATAGTAATAGCGAAGAACAAAACAGTTTCATTGGAAATCATAAGTCACAAGGAGTGGATGCATCCGTGCCAGTATTTTGAGCCATGTCATCAATTGTTTCCAGCCAGTGGTTTTTACCGTCCCGAGGAACCCAACCAGGAAGTCTACACCTTCCTACGTGGCTTAGACTAACTGTTGTAGATTTCAATGACTGGTGCCATGTTTTCGTTTGACTGCCGCTAGCTCGTTTCCAGCCTGACCCTATGTCAGCTAACATTGCCCATTGTCGAGGAAGGCGATGGGTAGGGATGCATGCGTAACACATGCCATAGACATCTCAGTCGATGTAATTTCACAGTCTCGTCGATTGATTTCCCCTCCTTACCTAGCACTTGACGCCTAACCTCAATATTGCTCACCTTATTATACCTCTTCAATTCAGCGTTAGTTATAACATAAGATTTGTAATCCATGACGTTCGTTTTTCGGCAAATTTGGTATGACCTACTTTCAAATTGACAGGATACATCTAACATTCTGACGTAATTCATTAGCTTCACCATCAGATAAAAGTGTTAATATGCGTTCCATGATGGGAGCTATCTCTATCGCCTTCAGTGGTTTTCGAGTTATGTTAAAGTTTGATCCTTTCTAAAGTAATGCCGTTTCGTATGCATTCATTCAGTTCTCTATCTGATAAGTTGCATACTGTGCTTGTGTTTTTTTCTACATTGGTCATTCTGTTTCCATGTTCAAAATGTCACCTCTTCATTCTTAATTTCTTTTACACCTTCTTGAAGATTGTCTCAAACTTAACCCTATGAGTACAGCCTTAACATAAATCATTGATCTGCTGTAAATGAAATGAATTTCAATATTTTGGAGGTGCTTAGAAATGTTCATAGCTCTTCATACCACATATTCCTATTTAGTCAAATTCTACAGTCTACTGACGCCTCATTGACGAAGTCCATTAAAATTTTAGAGATACTGTTGTTAGCTACTAATAAGTAGTTTTAGTCATGTTATTGAAAACGCGAATATGTGATCACACACTTGTATGAACGACAGTCACATACTAAAAATATACGTTGAAATAATAGATATTTGTAGCTCAGGTGGATAATTTGCAATTAGTTATGTTCTCTGAGCTGGTTCGTTTAATTTCAAAGCTTTCGTCGTCTTTCTGGACAACATCTTCAGCTCAGCGTAAGTTTTAGCATAAAATGAACAACTCACTCAAATTCTTCATGAATGATATAATTGTGTATCCTGGCAACCAACTTCGTGACTGATAGTCAGTTTACATCTCTATTGATCATATTTTATTGATTTGTAATTTGAACTTTGTTATCCCATGATTTACTTTTTATTAGCTGGTGGTAAATTTGGTCTATATTATTCAGTTTGTTCAAATAGAGGAAACACCAAAAGTGCTAGAGAATAAGTTCATTTTATCCTAAAACTTGTTCTGAACATGTTATCCAGAAGGACTACGAAAGCTTAGGAATTGAACCAATCAGCTCACAGAACACAACTAATTGTAAAAATATAAGTATCGGGAGTTTGATATGGTGAGCTCCCCCCTAATAATTTTAACTACATAGTACCTATCCTAACTTAAATAACTCCCAATTGGTGGTTACTTATTGAGGCGTGTGCTATTGTTATAAGATTTGTCAGGGAGATAGATTTAATGTCAGAGAAAGCAAACAATACAGCGTTCTGGAGATAAATGGGAGACGTGTGAGAAACACGAAGAAAGACAATATGAAGGTGAGAAGTAAGGCAACACGGTAGATCTGTACAAATGGTAGTTTGCAGATAAGGTGTACATAATTCGGCTATATAGAGATACCAAATTCCAAATAAATATACCTTTACCAAGACCGCCTTCTTCTTTCGTTACATATATACACACATAATCTCAGTTTATGCTGTTAAAAAAGAAACTATAAAATACAACAAATGAGAAAGAAATTGAATGATTGAGGGAAATGAAAGAAGGAAATAGCTCCCCTTTTGTTTTCCATTTTGCTAATGATTCTCAGGTATATTTGATAATGGTAATAATTATCTCTCTGACCTCAGATAAGGAAAGTCGTTCAGCAACACAACCGTTCTTGACCTCATAGCACTAAGTTATAAACTAATCGACTCTCAGCTTTTCACAGCTAACCTCAAGGCTAGCAAACAGCCAGTAGAAGAGCAGCCTATGCGATAATATTTCCAGTGCATGCTCAAGCCAACAAAGGTATAATTTCCTTAGGTTCCGATAAAAACATAGGGCTTCAGTGGCATCTCTCCATTTCATTCTGTCCTCGGTAATCCTCCTGACCTGAGCCTCACGACTGCCCATAAGCTTTTATGTCTCCCACTTCACCCTCGAACTCATAACCCATTGTTTTTCATTCACGCCACACTTGAGGTTCAACCTGGCATGCAGTATCACCTGATGGTTTCCTTACCATGTGCCTGATCCATGTGCATCTTCAAACACACGTGAAATCCTGATATTCTAAAGTTTTCTTATGCGGCAGTGCAACGTACTCCTGTCTTATTACTCCCAAAACAGAGTCTGACGCATAATCCAGTAAGTCCACCACAATAACGAATGCGATCCGAGATAACAGGCAGCCAACCAGCCAGCATTATCTTACTCCTATACTAACTTCGAACGCCCCACTGAGTGAGTTTTCCCTTGTGGGTCACCTGATGTGCTGCAATGTCATGCAGCAAAATTTTGAATGAGCTTAATAAAATATTTTTAGTATTTTTAATATATTTCTGCGCTGAAATTTCTGTGGCAATTTGGTTAAGTTTTGGGGGTGCAGTTGCTAGCACCACGCGTCAACCCTCCCTCTTTATCCGGGCTTGGGACCGGTTCGAAAACTACCGAGCTAGTAGTCTAGGCGAGGTTAAAAATATGGAACGCTTGACGATTTTGCATGTCATCTTTGCGCAGGGTTACTTCATTCACTTATCTAGGGAGCATTATCTCAACTACAGGAGGAACGGACGAGGATGTCAAATCGAGAATCGGGAAGACGAGAAACACATTCATCAACCTGAAACCAATCTGGAAATCTTCGTCACTCAGCATCAACAACAAAATGATTCGGATTTTCAATACAAACGTCAAGTCAGTCAGTTCTTCTATAGGGATGGATCAGAAACTTGGCGGGTCACAAAGAATATTTCCAACAGCCTGTTGCAGACCTTTATCAACATCAGCTGTCTTCGCTGGCTCTATACTGAAGATCAGATGGCCGCCGGAAAGAATCACCAACAAGAAACTATGGGAACAAGCCAAACAAGAACCAATCGCTGAACAAATATGCAGGAGAAAGTGGAGATGGATTGGACACTCGCTGAGGACGCCGTTGGGTGACATCGCGCGTCAGGCCATCGCTTGAGTGGAACCCGAAAGGGAAGTGGCGAGTGGGACGTTCAAGGGTGACATGGAGGCGATCGTGTGAAGAAGAGTTGAAACAGTATGGACTAACATGGATGCAGGTGAACAGTACAGCAGAAGACAGAAAGAAGTGGAGACGTGTAGTTGAAGCGCTATGTTCCACTAGGAACCCAAGGGAACAATAATAATAAAAAATAAAAATTTTAGCACTGTACGCCGTAGTGTTGAAGTAGTTTCTAATTTAATGCTTGGTCAACTCTGTCTATGGTATATCTTTTCGAAGTCGATGAATTCGATGTAGGAAGAGGTTTGACTGCCATTCTATGCCTTGTTCTGTAATGCCGATGCGTAGAGGTGCAATTTGCTCAGTGCATGATTTGCCTTTCCCGAATCCAGCTTGTTGTGGTGAGCTGGTGGAATTCTGCATCCTGAGCATCTTTTATTCACTCCAGAACGACACGACTTAATATTTTATAAGGTATGGATAAGAGCATTATTCCAACCTGGTCAGTTCTTGCAGCCTGAGGCATGGGTAACCTTTCCTTGGTAGCTTGATAAGGTGGCCAGCCTTTCTTCCAATCGGCAGGCGCTTTTTTCCATCCTTCCAAACTTTTTGCAATAATTGAGTGAACACATCAAATAACTGGTGTTACCGAAAACGCTACTTAATCTTTTAATTTGTATAGAAACATTCTATATTTTTTCTATTCGAAGACATGTAAATGACATAATCCTCCACAGCTGACGTCACCTTTTATCTATATCACTGAGAAATCAATCGTCTATGTTTATATTTAACCTCGCCTAGATTACTAGGTCACTAGTATTCTAGCCGGTCCCAAGCCCGGATAAAGAGGGAGGGTTGGGGCGTGGTGCTAGCAACTCCACCTCCAAAACTTAACCAAATTGCTACGAAAACTTCAACGCACAAATATATTCAAAATTCTAAAATTACAAATAGTGACCTTATTTCTCGCTGGAATCGGAGAAGTGAAATGACGCGGGCTGGTGAAAGCCTTCGGGAAGCCAGTCAGCCGATGTGCCTTCTTTCGATGAAAGAGAAAATAAGGATGGGGACGTGGAATGTTCGTACAATGTACGAAGCTGGGAAGGCTGCTCAGGTAGCCGCAGAAATGAGGAGATATAAAATAGAAGTGTTGGGAATCTGCGAGAGCAGATGGGACGGATGTGGAAGGAGCCAACTATCAACTGGAGAGACAATAATCTACTCCGGTCACCCAGAGGACAACCACGAGCACACCGAGGGAGTAGCCATCATGATGTCACCAACAGCGGCTAAAGCTCTCATGCACTGGGAACCAATCTCCTCCAGGATAATGACAGCCAGGTTCAACTCAAAAGAAAGGAAGGTTACAATCATTCAGTGCTACGCGCCTACAAACGCCTCAGAACATGAGAAGGAGGAGGATTTCTACAGTCAACTACAAACAGTAATGGACAACGTCCCAAAGAGCGATATCAAAATCCTGATGGGCGACATGAATGCGAAACTGGGAGGAGACAATACAGGAAGAGAACTCACCATGGGTCGTGAGGCCCTCGGTGAAATGAACGAAAATGGCGAACTCTTCTCAGACTTCTGCGCCTTCAATGATTTGGTGATTGGTGGCAGTGTGTTCAAACACAGGGATATACACAAGGCGACGTGGATTTCACCAGATGGACACACCAAAAACCAGATAGACTTCATTTCAATCTCAAGGAAGTGGAGACGGAGCCTACTGGACACAAGATCGAGGAGAGGAGCAGATGTGGGTTCAGACCACTATCTAGTACAAGGGACTTTCAAGGTGAAGCTGAAAGCCTCGAGGATACCTGGGGATAGGCCACAATGCAAGTTCAACACGCAAAAACTGAAAGACACAACCACAAGGGACACTTTCACTGCAACTGTCAGAGCAAAGCAGGAAACACTACGTGGCACCACTGAGGAATCATCCGTGGAAGACCATTGGAACTCTCTGAAGGTAATTTTCAACGAAACGTGTTCAACGGTTTTAGGAAGAAAGAAGAAACAAGACAAGGAATGGCTCTCAACGGACACTTGGAAGCTAATAGAGGAGAGGAGAATGGTGAAGGAGAAAATGATTCAATACAAAGATGGACAAGAGAAAGAGACGCTGAGCTCAACTTACACAGCACTGGACAAAGAAGTGAAGAAGAGTGCCAGGAAGGACAAAAGACAATTCTACGACAACCTGGCTACTGAAGCTGAGAAGGCAGCAGGCAAAAGGGACCTGAGGACACTATATCAGATAACCAAGTCTCTATCCGGGAAGAGATCAACACAAGTGAAACCTATAAAAGACAGCCAAGGGAACCCAATTACCAAAGAAGAAAGACAGATTAAACAATGGGTGGACCACTTCAAAGGACTCTTGAATCGACCAACACCTGCAGCCCGTCCAGTAATACCAACAACAGCATGTGCACAACTGCAAGTTGACACCAATCCTCCAACGAAAACTGAAGTCATGAATGCAATCAAGCTTCTGAAAGCTGGAAAAGCAGCTGGACCAGATGGAATACCCCCGGAAGCACTGAAAGCGGACCCAGAAACGACAGCAGATATGCTGACTCCATTATTGCAAAAGATCTGGAAAGAGGGAAAGGCGCCTACTGACTGGAGAAAAGGGTACCTCGTGAAACTACCAAAGAAGGGCGACTTAAAACTCTGCAAGAACTGGCGAGAAATCATGCTCCTGTCAACGCCAAGTAAAATCCTTAGTCGCATCATCCTGGAGAGAATCAAGGATCCACTGGATGCAGAACTCCGACCAGAACAAGCTGGATTCAGGAAAGGCAAATCATGTTCTGACCGAATTGCAACTCTACGCATCATCATCGAACAAAGCATGGAATGGCAATCAAACCTCTACCTCAACTTTATAGACTTTGAGAAGGCCTTCGACAGCGTTGACCATGAAGTGATTTGGAAACTACTCGAGTACTACGGCCTACCCCAAATATTCATCAACCTTATTCAACAACTGTACGACAACGGCACATGTCAAGTGATCCACAACGGAAAACTAAGCGAAGCGTTTGGAGTAAACACAGGAGCCAGACAAGGGTGCTTGTTATCACTAATGATATTCCTAATTGTGGTGGACTGGATTATGCGTCAGACAGTGGGAAACGAGAAGACACAGATATCATGGGCCGACGTGAAGAACCTAGAAGACCTGGATTACGCGCGTGGATGATTTATGTTTGATGTCACACAAAATCGAAGACTTACAAGCGAAAACCGACAAACTGGTCGAAGAAGCAGCCAGAGAAGACAGGACTCCATGTGAACATAGACAAGACAGAGGTTATGAAAATAACCAACCAACCAACAACAACAGCAGCAGTAACGTCCAGCGCCAATCACCATCAACGGGAGGGATTTGAAAGAGGTTAATTCATTCACTTATCTAGGGATCATTGTCTCAACCACAGGAGGAACGGACGAGGATGTCAAATCGAGAATCGGGAAGACGAGAAACACATTCATCAACCTGAAACCAATCTGGAAATCTTCGTCACTCAGCATCAACAACAAAATGATTCGGATTTTCAATACAAACGTCAAGTCAGTCAGTTCTTCTATACGGATGGATCAGAAACTTGGCGGGTCACAAAGAATATTTCCAACAGCCTGTTGCAGACCTTTATCAACATCAGCTGTCTTCGCTGGCTCTATACTGTAGATCAGATGGCTGGAAAGAACAAGAACCAACAAGAAACTATGGGAAGAAACAAAACAAGAAGCAATCGCTCAACAAATATGCAGGAGAAAGTGGAGATGGATTGGACACTCGCTGAGGAGGCCGTTGAGTGACATCGCGCATCAGGTTATTGCTTGAGTGGAACCTGAAAGGGAAGCGGCGAGTGGGAATTCAGTGCAAGGTTGACATGGAGGAGATCGTGTGAGGAGGAGATGAAACAGTATGGAATAACATGGATGCAGGTGAAAAGTACAGCAGAAGACAGAAGCAAGTGGAGACACGCAGTTGAAGACCTATGTTCCACTAGGAACCCAAGGGAACAATAATAATAATAATGTTTATATTTATGTGAGTTAGTATTTTTGGTTATATATATGTATACATTGGGTCGTGTATTATGTAGCGACAAACACTTAAAAATGTTTCATCCGTCTGGTTGCTTTTTTGATTATTGACAATAGCTAACAGATATATTCATATCCAACCTTGAAAAAACAAAGTTGATGCATGCAATCGACGAAACAACTTCGTACTGTCGATATATCGATGACACATTTATAGTGTGCCACAATGAAAGTCATGCTTCACACTTACTCAGATTATTCAGTGATACACACGCCAATATTGAGTCCACTATGGAACAAGAAAAAGACGGAAAGTTCCACTTCCTCGACAATGCCATGCAACGCCTAGAAGACGGTAGTCTTCAAAAGTCAATTTATCGAAAGCCTACATGCAAAGGACAATACTTACATTTCAATAGCTTTTGTCCAAATAGCTTTAAACGTGGTCTAGTCAAGACTCTGTACTATAGAGCGAGAAGAATATGCTCTATAGAGATATTAGAGGAAGAATTTGAGTTTCTAAAAAAGATAGTGAAGAGCGATGGGTACCCTCAAAGTTTCATCAACAAGAATGGAAGATCTGAAGTCACAAATGTAAAACAAATCACAGTAGGAAAACAGGCCAATCTACTTTTAGCTCGATTATAAAGGTGAAAACATTTCAGCGATAATCAACAGAAGGCTGAGCACATCACTAGCCATAGCCTATCCTGCAGCCAAGCTCGTCCCCATCCATCGAACTACTTGCTATTTGATGCAATCAAAAATCGATAGATATCTTTCTCATGTTAACTCCAACTGTATATACAAATTTACGTGCATCTGCGGGAGCAGTTACATTGGAAGAACAGAATGAAGAGCATATCTACGATTTTCTGAACATGTACCGAAAAGCTTATGCCTAAAGGGAACAAATGCTTTAAACGGTGCCATCGCCAGACATCTCCTCGACACGGGTCATCAGGTGGACGTCGAAAAGTCATTCAAAATTATGACTAGGCAAAAGAGCTCAATTCTCCTCAAGTTTGCTGAAGCTATTTCCATCCAGCGCCTGAAACCTGATTTATGCATGCAGAAAGAATCGGTTATCAGTCTTTCTTTGCCAGCCTGGTAACTGGATATTTTTCATCCGAATGCGAGATGCTGAAAATTTTTCATTGTGTATGATTATTATTGTTCGGAATTGTGTTTAATATTGCATATATATATATATTAGTGTATGCGTATATTGATCGATTGATTTTTGTTTAAAATGAACTCTGTGCAAGTATGTTAAAATTGTTCTTGTAGATACATTTAATAATGTCTTTGCCCTGTAAGCAGCTGACGAGAAGGCAACGCAATAAAATATGGCACAATTTTATTCTGCTAAAACTGTAGTTCTTGCTTTGTTCAAATTCATTAAGGGGAATAAATGTATGAAATAACATATTATCGATGGAGATATTGATCAACAGCTGTTTTCCCACCTCCATACTGAAGATCATGTGACTGACTAATGAGAAAGCCAGATAAGCAACAAGCCACTCTGATGGGCAGAGAACCAACTACCAAACTACCATCTAACAAGTATGCAGGAAGACATGATGATGGTTTTGATGTAGTTGTGTTCTCTGAGCGAGCTGGATCGTTTATTTGCTAAGCTTACATTGCCCTACTAGACAACATCTTCAGCGCATACTTCAATTTGAGCTGAAGTGAGCTTTAACATTTTTTCCATTTTCACCATTAGTCATCTCTCCTAGTGTGTGTGTGCATGACCTTGAACAATGTCATGATTGGTTGTGTATGTGTGTTTTTACACCCTCTAGACTACTTGTATTGGTATTGATTGATCTTCTTCAGAGAGCATAAATATATTAAAATCATCCAAATGAGCCACAGATCTTCTCCATGGTATCGAAATGATAATGGATTTCACATAATCTGAAGGGGATGGGGTGGGGTGAATATTCAAGTGCTATCAATCGCCAACCATTCGAGTGGAGCTTAAGTGTGAAGCGACGAGTTAGGTAATGTGTCCAGTGGGTGACGTGAAAAAAGTCATGTGAAGTGAAAATGAAAGCTTGTCGGCAATCGAGGAAGCAACTGAAAGTGTTGAGAGAAAGAACACAGTGGAATGAAGATACTCCTCTGAAGTTCTATATTCCACTACTCGGAAAGTAAGGGACAAATGATAAAAGATGAACAAACCATGTGCACCAAGATAATACAAGCTCATTTCCTGCTTTTATTTCACAAATTCTTCTCAGCTAGCTGCAACCTTAAGAATACGAAACTACAGATTACATGAGAAAGTTTATTGCGATGAAAAGTAGTAGTAGTAGTATTGTTTCGTTAGTTTCTGGAGGAACACAGGGCTTCAGCCACACGTCTCTATTGCGTTCAGTTCTTCGCCAACGTTTTCATCACCTGACTCCACGTCTGCTCACATGCTTTCATCTCCTCTTCACATGACCTCCTGCATGTCACCCTCGCACTGATGACCAACTTGACGCCTCCTATTCAGTCAGGTTCCACTCGAATATGGCCAATCCATCTTCATTTCTTCCTGCATGTTTCTTGCAACATTGATTCTTTCTGGGTTGGTTCGCTCATTGACAGAGACCCCTGCTGCTGTTCTTTTCTGACCAGCCATCTGATCTTGAGTAGTAGTGAATGAAAACAGCTGTTGGTGAAAGTCTATATTTTGTTCGAAGTGCCCTTCATGACGCGGCGCCAAGTCCCTGATCCGTATAGTAGCACTGACTTCACATTGGAGTTGAAAATCCGGATCTTATTTTTCATGCTGAGTGCTGTTGATCTCCACACAGACTTGAGAATAATAAAGTCTTATCTTGCTTTCCCGATCCTCGCTTTCATATCCTCATCAGTTCCGTGCGCCCGTAGTTGAAACGATGCTTCCCAGGTAGGTAGGTAGGTTCGTACGTACGTACGTAGGTAGGTAGGTAGGTGAAGTAGGTTGCTTCTCTCAGATTTCTTACATTTATGCTTGCTGATTCTTGTCTGTTGTTGTTGATGTTGCTGTTGGCCAAGGATCTTCACCACCTCCGTCTCTACCTTCTCTATGTTCACCTGAAGGAAGTTCTATCTTCGATGCTTCTTCTATCGCAAACTTGTTGCTTTTCATCGCTTGCATATCTTCCAGTTTGTGAGAAACCAGATATATATCACCGGTGAAGTCCAGATCCTTCAAGTCTTTCGTGTGGGTCCATTTTATGCCTGTCTCCTCGTTGCGTTGCCCGCTGTCTGTCTCACTATCCAGTGTACCACCATCAATCAGGAAAATCACTGGAGATAGTAGGCAGCCAGCTAACCTTGTCTTACCCCCGTCTTCGCTTCGAAGGATTCCTTGAGTTTCAAACTGCGGATAACCTGGCATGCAGCATTATCGTACAACTGTTGGATGAGGTGGATGGCAAATAGTAAGCGTTACGAAATATAAGTGAGTCCAGAAAAATTTAAATTGTTAGACTGTTAAGAAAAAGGTGTAAACAGAGGAAGAAAATTTTCTTTTTGATGATTCATTTTCATAAGCTATATAGTCGCAATTTTATCTAACAAAGAATTCGACCTATAGTAGACATGGTCAACTCACCATAACATCAGATCACTAAGTGGCTGGCAGATATCCTTGAACCGGTAAGAAGAGATATGACAAAGTATAGCCTTAGTCATACATTCGAATTTATTGATTAGGTGAAAGACATCAGTGTGTGTGAAAGACAAATGCTTTCACTAGATGTCACTTTTCTATTCACGAGCACTCCACCGACCAAGACAATATGCTTCATTTGCGACTACATCAAAACCAACAACCTAGAAGTTCCTTTTCCTATCAACTACCTCAAGGAACTACTTCTCAGATACACCTGTAATATCCAATTCAGTGAACAGTTCTGTGTACAGAAAGATAGAGTGGCTGTAGGGTCTCTTCTCGCTCCGCCGCTAACCGGTCGCTTCATGGCGAGTCTCAAAAAACAACATCTTCGAACCTTTGATCAGTCAACCGCACCTATATAAGAAGTACGTAGATGACAGGTTCGTAAACTATAATGAAAAAGTTGATTTAGAACATCTCCTCAAAGTGGCACAAATTTCAATCAGATTCACCTTAGGACATGAATCAAAATTGGCATTTCTATTCCTGGAAGTACCACTTAACAGAATACAAGATCAACATATCACAGACCGACATGGATGGGACAGTTCATCAACTTCCACTGATCCGAAAGCGAAAACTAGTAGGTACATTATGTTCAAGGATTCGAAAAATATGTTCGGAGAATGTTCGGATAGAGAATGAATTAAATTCATTACGTGGAACTCTACTAGAGAACGGGTATCCAACAAGATTTATCGACAAAAACATGAAGGAGAAGCCTCCGGTGTCAAACATCACAGCAGTTCCTAAGAAGACTTTCTTCATGAATTTAGAATTCAAAGGTGATATCGCAGCAGAAGTTCTTAGAAATCGCCTGTCTTAATGTCTGAAGAAAACATTTCTAACAGCCACCCTACGTATCACATTCTCCTACAGACAGTTAATCCAGCCTAACGCTAAGGACAGGATACCGCTTTTGGCCACCTCAACGTGTATTAATCAGTCTACTTACTCGTGTGGAGCAACGTAAATCAGTCCAACGCAACGTCAAGTCCACAAACGTATTCTGGAACACTGTCCAACTTGGTTAACCAGTCAGAGGAGAAAAGAAGAATTACAGCAGCTCTATGCTCGAACACCTTGTCACCTCCGGACATCGAGCACTCCCGCTTGCATGAATGCTTCACAGTGCTACACAGAGTCCCCCAAAATCGTACAAAAAAACTTCGCATACGCCATCTGTACACAGATGAAGCATCAGCTATTCCGGATGTGAAACCGGACCTCTGCATTCAAAAGCGATACATACATTCTCTTCCTACCGTGACCAGAATAACGTCCTTACTATGATTTTGCTCCCTTTTATTATGCAAGTTTACCATTATTGTTGTCATTCTCATGATCTTTATTTTATTATCACTCTACTAGTGTTTATTGATAATGCTTTCATGGGAAATAAAAAGAGAGTTGTAGCGAAGAAGAAGACTTTCTTTTCGACGAAGCCACAATCAACTAGGCTGTATATTCGTGTATTTATGCCAAATGGGTGCGAAAGTTCCAGAATTATTTCTGGTCAATGGTCAGATTAATAGAATTACAATTAGGAATTAAAATACCATAATAAACAGGCAGATGAATAAAACTCAGACAAAGAAGCATCAGAATTACTGAGAAGACTGACTGACATATTGGGCAATTAGGGGTTAGAAATGTAGAAATAACAAAAATAGACAGGAAGCTTGGATAATAAAAAATCTAGTGTGACCATAACTAATGTCACGAATAATTGTTTATGCAATCAGAGATTAAATATGTAGAAATAGTAAAATGACAAAATAGACAGGAAGTTTGGATATGAAAATATGGAAGTGTAAACAGGGATTAAGAAAAAATTAAAAATAACGTGAATAAACAGGAAATTTGGATAAGAAAATCGATTGGATGGTCACTATTGAAAGAATTACCTGTTTATGATGGGCATGGCAGGGCCAAGGTTTCGACGTATTTCTTTTGGATACATAGTGTGGGTTTGAGCTTTTAGATAGCTAGTGCCTCGGCTATGACCAGATGTCTTGATTTTACTCCCTTTGATACGTTTGATCGAATCTTGTACATTATTTTGAAGGATTTTTCAAATGGTGCTGAATGTCCTGAATTGATCTGATGTTTTGTCACTGAGCTATGTACGCGTTTTCGTTCTCATTTTACTAGTCAGGCTGGATAGTGTTCACGAGCGCGTTTTTTGCGTTGGCGCATGGTGCGGCCGATGCACTCAGCCTTCTTTTCCAAACTTCCTGTTTATTCATCCTATTTCTTAGATTTTCTTAATCCCTATCTACACTACCATATTTTCACATCCGAACGTCCTGTCTATTTCGTCATTTTATTATTTCTACATATTTAATCTCTGATCACATAAACAGTTATTCGTGACATTAGTTATGGTCACACTAGATTTTTTATCCAGACATCCTGTCTACTTTTGTTATTTCTACATTTCTAACCTTTAATTGCACAACACATCAATCTTCTCAGTAATTCTGATGCTTCTTTGTCTGAGCTTTATTCATCCGCGTGTTTATGATGGTATTTTAATTCCTAATTGTAATTCTATTAATCTGACCATTGACCAGAAATAATTCTGGAACTTTCGCACCCATTTATCATAAATACACGAATATACAGCCTAGTTGATGGTGGCTTCGTCGAAAAGAAAATTTTCTTCGCTGCAACTCACTTTTTGTTTCTTAATAATGCTGTGTTTTCATACAAATTTTATTAAAACACTTTATCGTCTTTCCACTAGTTCTTATGCACTCTACACAATTATATTGATTCGTCATTTTCTCACACTTCTTGCGTCATACCAACTTCTGCCTCTTTTCTAACTCCCAATCAGTCACTTCTTCTAGATTACAGCTTACATAATGTAACACATTTTCTAGGACAGATTTTACCAATATCTATTATTTATTTATTTAAACGCATAAAAACCTTGGTACAATATGGCACTAAGAAGGATGCGCCACACAATAATAATAAAACAAAATAGATTAAAAGTAAAAATATAAGTAGAAAACGGATAAAGAACTTCATCTGGAAGGAAAACAGTCATACTTAACAAGCTCAAAGAGTATTCGTTAAATATCATCAGGAAGAGAAGAAAGAAGGAAATTGCAACACGTTCGCCATTGATGATTACGATTCTTGGCCATATCCGATAACGTTTCGAGCCATCGATTCGAGCTATCTCGCAGACCCCAACCAGGGAGTCGCGACGCACCATCCGATGCTAATCTAGCACAAAAATCCTTCATCCCACGACGCCACGTCATGGACTGACCACCCCTCCGCCTTTTCCATCCCGTCCCAGGGCTAGCGAACAGAGACCCGTACGGAAGCCTCTGACATGACATTCTCAGCACATGTCAAAGCCACCGGAGCCGGTATTTCCAGATGACGACACTCAATGAACGGTGATCTCCACTGTGTTCAAACACACGCCTCCGAAACTCAGAATAACTCACGCGATGATGCCATCGAACGCAAGCAATCCTGCGAAGACAGTGATGATCGAACACACAGAGTCGCCACACATCCTCAGCTCAGAGAGGCCATGTTTCACAGGCGTAGAGCAAGACAGCCCGCACCGAAGCATTGTATACCCGACCTTTGACAGCCAGGCTAACGTCGCGACGGCGCCAGAGGTGGCTCTAGTTGATGTATGCCACCCTAGCCTTTATTATACGGTTGGAAATCTCATCCGTCACCCCTCCGCCAGCACCCACACAACTACATAGATACACAAACTTATCAAAAATTTCAAGCAGTTCACCCACAAGAGTGAGTGCAGGTACAGGCTCCTGCAAATCTTATAAGAGTACTTTGCACTTAGACGGAGCAAAGTACATACCACACTTACAGACACTGATCGCCAACTGATTAAGTGCGATTTGGGTGGCCTGCACTCTATCATACAGTAAGACGATATCGTCTGCATACTCAAAGTCGAAAAGTCTATCTCTAGGTAGCAGATCGACACCACCTTCACGCACATCCTTCAGAGGTGACTCCAGAATTTCATCGATGGCAAAGTCAAAGAGAAATCGAGAGATTTGGCAAACCTGTGTACTAAGCTACGTAACTATTAAAAAGTAAGTTTTTATAAAATAGCCAGAAACGGGGAGGATGAGTAACATTCAGATAAAAAATAAAGTGTTTTTTGATAGAATGGAAGATATAGGAGAATACATGACGCGATAAAAAATGATATTACTTTATTTCTTGAGTAACACCTGGAAATTATGATAATCTCTATATTTTCATATACTATTTTTCCTTTGGGTTCCGAGTTGAACAAATGACTTCAACAACACATATCCACTTTGTTCTATGTGGTGCTATCCTCTTCAGCTGGACCCAAAATTCCCCATAGTCTGTCATTTTCTCCTCCTCCGCCTCTTGTCTGTTGGTTTGTTCCACTACAGTGTCTCTTGTAGCTGATTCTTTCAAGCAGTTTGATCTTCAGTATGTCGCGTAGCAGCTGTTGATAAAATGTCTACAGCAAGCTGGTGGAAATCGTTTCCGTGACGCACACGCCAGGTTTCTGGTCCATATAGAAGAAATGACTGTCTGACTTCACATTGATGTTGAAAATCCGATTCTCCATCTTCACCCTAAATGAGTGCAGAAGGCTTCCAAACCGATCTCAGATTGATGAAAATGAATCTTGCCTTTCCGATTATGGCTGACTGGTTTTGATGTGTTTATCCCTTCCAACTGTCTATTGTTGAAGAAATGAGGCCTAGCCAGATAAGTGAAGTCAGGAAGTGACCTCTGTCAAATCTCTCCCGTTGATGATGGGTGACTGGTGCTGGTTGTTGTTGATGTTGGTTGTGAGACAATGTGGGCTGGTTGACTAATATTATGGGTGATATTCCTAATTGTTGTGGACCGGATTATGTGTCAGGCTATGCGTTGAGAGTAAGAAGACAGGAGTACGTTGGACTCACCGATGAGAAGACTCTTGAAGATCAGGATTCTGCATTTGTATGATATATGTCTGATATCACACAAAGCGGAAGACTTGCAGGCGAAAATCAACAAACTGGTAGAAGAAGCAGGAGCAGCATAGACAGTACTCCATGTGAACACAGAGAAGATGGGGGTGATGAAGATAACCAACCAAGCAACCAACAACAACAGTAACAACAACCAGCACCAGTCACCCATCATCAACGGGAGAGATTTGACAGAGGTCACTTCCTGACTTCATTTATCTGGCTAGGCCTCATTTCTTTAACAATAGACAGTTGGAAGGGATAAACACATCAAAACCAGTCAGCCATAATCGGAAAGGCAAGATTCATTTTCATCAATCTGAGATCGGTTTGGAAGCCTTCTGCACTCATTTAGGGTGAAGATGGAGAATCGGATTTTCAACATCAATGTGAAGTCAGACAGTCATTTCTTCTATATGGACCAGAAACCTGGCGTGTGCGTCACGGAAACGATTTCCACCAGCTTGCTGTAGACATTTTATCAACAGCTGCTACGCGACATACTGAAGATCAAACTGCCAGAAGGAAATAGCAACAAGAAACTATTCAGTGGAACAAACTAACAGACAAGAGCCGGTTGCTCAACAAATATGTGGGCAAAAATGGAGATGGATTGGGTACAGACCACTGAGTAGAAGGTCGAATGACATTGCGCGCAACGCAGGCAGTCGCTCCAGTGGAATCTGAATGGAAAGCGACGTGTGAGTCAGTCGGTACGAGGGTGACATTGAGGAGATCGCGTTGGGAGGAGAAGATGTGAGATAATGGGCGATCATGGAGGTATCCAGATGAAGAAGACATCAGAATATAAGACGAAGAGCAGATGTGTTGTTGAAACCCAGTGTCCCACTCGGAAGCCAAGGGGATAATAATAATTATTATTATTATAAGGCATGGTAAGTAATTCCTTGTCAGCTAAATAAAGTAAGTTCGTTCCAGATTTTTCCAAATCCAAGTGAATTTTCTGACTGAAATGAGTTGCAAGAAACTTTAATTTTCATGTGAAAGCTTTGATTTTTTTTTCGTCAGACAATGTTATAAGCAGTACTCGTAAAAAAGCATTTAGATAGTAAAAATTCAACAAATTTGAGAAAATAAATTTATATTATATTATATTTAAATGTAATCTTCTTTTATCATTTATACTGAGATAATTTCTTATCTATTAGTAACCAGTACGTACAATAGGCGGTAAACTAATCCCCGTTGAAATTCCCAATTCCAAACTGCTACGATGAGGAGTAACTTTCGTTAAAATAGACAATGGCGGTGGTAAAGCTGACAAGAAGACTCCATTATGTGTCATAGCCTACAAAGAAAGATGAATGCATAATTTTAAGTGACTCAATATTAAAAACCTTAATTTTAACTTATGAATTGTTTGAATAGTTGATGTATTTTGGGATCTCCTCTACAACAGGTCAAATATCAATTGAGTCATAAGAAAAAGGCACAAACAACGAAGAAAATTTTCTTTTCGACGATTCGTTTTCATGAGCGTAATTACAATCGTAATTATATTTAACAAAGAAATCTGTAGACCAATCACGTACCCGTAAAATTTGTCCTTGAAAAATTGTATTACATAGTGTAAGGTGTAACCTAGAAGGGATGACTAATTGTAAGTTAGAAAAGAGACAGAAGTTGGCATGACGTAATAAGTGTGAGATAATGACTAGTCAATAAGCCCGTGTAGAATGGACAGGAACTAGTGGGAAGGCTATAAAGTGTTTTTGTATAAAATCTGTATGAAAAGCACTGTTATTAATAAACAGTAATAGAGTGGTAATAAAATGTGGATGATGGGAACAATAATGATAATAAAAGCATTAATAACAATAATAATAGTGAACTTGCATAATAAAGGAAAGAAGCAAAATTGTGGTAAGAACTTTACTGTGTCCATGGTAGGACGAGAGAATGTATGTATCGCTTTTGAATGCAAAGGTCCGGTTTCACATCCCGAATAACTAATGCTTCAGCTGTGTACAGATGGCGTATCCGAAGTCCCTTTGTACGATATTGAGGGACTTTGTGTAGCACTGTGAAGCATTCATGCAAGCGGGGGTGCTCCATGTCCGGAGACGACAAGGTGTTCGAGGATAGAGCTGCTGCTATTCTTCTTTTCTCCTCTGGCTGGCTAACCAAGCTGGACAGTGTTCGTGAATACATTTGTGGACTTGTCGTCGAGTACGACTGATATACGTTGCTCCACACGAACAAGTAGACTGATAACTACACATTGAGATGGCCAAAAGCGGTGCCTTGTCTTTAGAGTTAGACTGGATTAACTGTCTGCAGAAGAATGTGATACTTAGGGTGGCTGTTGAAAATGTCTTCTTCAGACATTTAGAAAGGCGGTTTCTGAGAATTCCCACTGCGATATCACCTTTGAATTCTAGGTTCATAAAGAGAGTCTTCTTAGGAATAGTTGCGATGTTTGGCAACAGGGGCTTCTCCTTCATGTTTTTGTCGATAAATCTTGGTGGATACCCGTTCTCTAGTAGGGTTTCACGTTAGAAATTTATTTATTATCATTATTGTTCCCATCATCCACATTTTATTACCACTCTATTACTGTTTATTAATAACAGTGCTTTTCATACAGATTTTATACAAAAACACTTTATAGCCTTCCCACTAGTTCCTGTCCATTCTACACGGGCTTATTGACTAGTCATTATCTCACACTTATTACGTCATGCCAACTTCTGTCTCTTTTCTAACTTACAATTAGTCATCCCTTCTAGGTTACACCTTACACTATGTAATACAATTTTTCAAGGACAAATTTTACGGGTACGTGATTGGTCTACAGATTTCTTTGTTAAATATAATTACGATTGTAATTACGCTCATGAAAACGAATCGTCGAAAAGAAAATTTTCTTCGTTGTTTGTGCCGTTTTCTTATGAATTCTATCAGTCAGGTTTGCAATGTGACCGCCATTCCACTAGGTAGCTCGCCGTCACGTTGTGCATTGATTAGATGGTTGGAGGAAATCGGCCACAGGAAGCCTCGAACACGACCTAGGTTTCGTCCTAGTTGGCACTCATCAGTCAGCAAGGTGTATCTGCAACCTGAAAGGAACTCATTTCCCTTCTGAGGAGATTCGAACCGGCGTCACCTAGTGCCACCTGCAGTCATAGATGTTACCATCTAATATCATCAGAGAATTGTTTACAGTCAAACATTTGAAGGCATTTTGGATAAACACTTGATTGGTATCAGAAATTTCATCTTCTGTGAGAGGAAACCTTCAGAAAGTAGTAGGTTAAATGAATTTTGAAAATATGTATGTAAAGAGGTTATCCATGCGTCTCGCATCAGTGGTTCAGTGGTAGAGGTAGAGTCCACTCTAACTACATACGTCGTCTGAGGTTTGATTCCCGGCCGACGCACTCCTAAACCTCATTTACTTTACTGTCTGACAGTATACTTGGAAAAGACGAAAGGTGGGGCATGAGGCTATGAACCAAACCCTGGAAAAACAACACTCATATATAGGCAGGTACACAATGGATTATCTATCCTTTTATGGACATATATTTTCAACTGATCAAACCGTTATATATATTTCTGTTGCTAATGCAGTACTCAGCTGAGAGAATATGTGTGAATAATATTCTCTCGGAACACATTGTCTGTATCACACTACCACACTAGTTCCCCTCGCCACCATTAAATACTTTCGACTGAAGTCCGTTCGATCTTCTTGGTATTTACGTCTTTGTTTGCTTGTCTTGCTGTATCTAGTTCTGGAGCTTACTGACGTTCACCTGCTTCTCTTTGTTTGTATTTCTGATCATAGATACGTGACCCCGTCTCGCGGTGACCATGTATGGTCCTCCCCACTTTGTAAGCAGTTTGCGTGCCCTTGGTGCGTATCCGCCGGTGTTTCGCCTCACACTATCATATCCTGCCCTCGCCCAACCTCTCAGCAGCGTCCCAAGTTAAAGCCTCTTCACTGACAGTTCTTGAACGCCACTGAACTCCACAAAAGCCTCGAGGTCCTGCCCGAAGATCCATATGTCTCCTTCTTCAAAAACTGCAGGGCATAACCTTAGCAACAAGAAACTCTACTAGCTAGCCAACCAAGAACCCACCGCCCAAAAAATATGAGGAAAGAAATAGGAATGGGTTGCACATACACACACACACACACTGGGGACATCGCTGATTGAAATCACACACAAGGCAAATTCAGCGAGTGGAACCCTAATAGGAAACGACTAGTGAAGCCTCGATCCCAGGCTGACGTGGAGAAGAGTGTGGGTGGGAGGGAGATGGGGGTTATGGAGCCAGTTGAAAAGAGAGCTGTGGAGAACAGAGTGTAGTGGAAATGTCCTGTTGAAGCCCAATGTTCCACTTGGATCCCAAATGAATAATATTATTAATAATAACAACATAATATTCTAATTTTCTGCTATTTCACTTCATTTGCCCGAATTAATCAAACTTTATTGGTATACATGAGACAAATTGCAGCAGCTAGTGACTTAATGCACAAATTATTGTCGAAATTGAATATGATTCCTAGTCGCCAAAGCATTGCCAACCATTATCAAGCGACTAAGGAACAAATGTTCCTTTGGTTACAGGATTTCATCATGAGCTGACATCGGTTAGAGAATCATTGGAAAACCTTGAAGTACTGGATAGCTGTTTCGTCCTAGTTTGAGACTCTTCATGAGTACGCACCCACGCGGTTCTAACCCAGGACCTTCTGGTTACAAGGCGAGTAGGCCCTATTCAGGTAGGTAGTTACCTGGGGTTCCAGTGGGAAGCCGTGACCAGTTGGGTGCAGCAGGTCGGGTGTGAGGACAAATACTCGCCTAATACATTAGCTAGGGGTTCCGCTATATCGTGAATTGGCAGAAGTTAGAAATCATGGGCCATTGGATCGGGTCCCAGTGGCTTAATGGTATACGAGCTCGCCTTGTAACCAGAAGGTCCTGGGTTCGAACCCCGTGGGTGCGTACCTCTGAAAAGTCCCAAACTAGGACGAAACAGCTATCCAGTACTCCCAGGTTTTCCAATGGTTCTCTAACCGATGTCAGCTCATGATGAAATCCTGCAACCAATCAACCGAATCCCTACAAACCAATACTTGAAATGTTCCTTTGCTTGTTTTTCTTGTGATTTCTTTGCCATGCTTTCTCCATGTAAAATAATACTAGTTCTATATTAAATACTCCTTACCTCATCACAACCATGTAATTTATTAATTGGTGTCAATTCAGCAAGTTGATTTGCATATTTCAATGCAGCAGTATGCAACTGTGATACTTTCATTTCTAGTGTACGTCGATTGAATGACTCTTCAGTGAATGCATTCAGTCTATTTTTTAAACATTGGATTCGTGATTCTGCAGCTTCATGAAGACGATTCAAATCACGCCGTAGACGAACAATCTAAACAAGAGAGAGAGAGAGAAAGAGAGTGGCATGTGCAAATCTGTTCAATATAATCTGGACAGTGCGAGTGCACGCCATCTATTAGACACTGGCCATTTTGTGGATTACCTGAAGTCACTCAACAGCCAAAAGAAATTTCCCACATTTATACATACATACATACATAAAGAAGAAATTGTCTGACAACAATACTTACAATGATTTGAAACCCCGAAGGTCCCGCTTGTTACACATATATGGCCTTCCAAAGATACACAAAAAACAAGTCTCCCTAAGACCTATACTTTCTAAGATCATATCGCCCCAACATAAGGTTGCACACTGGCTGGCGCAGAAGTTGGAACCTATTCATCAACACACTATGAAAGACTCATTTCATTTTGCCGAAAGTGTGAACCACATGAACATTTCAAGTAAGTTCATGATGTCATTTCATGCAACCTCCTTGCTCACAACGATTCCATTCAATGAAACTATTGAGATCACTTGTCAGTCAGCAGTCTGATCTTCCCCCACTCCCAGAATCGGAATTCCAACGCCCACTGCTTTTGTGTACCATGGATGTGCAATTCCAATTCGACAACACTCCTTACCGCCAAATAGATGGTGTAGCTATGGGCAGTCCACTTAGCCCTGTTTTAGCAGATATATTCATGCCCAACCTTGAAAGAACAAAGTTGAAGCATGCAATCGACGAAATAAATTCCTACTGTCGATATGTTGATGACACATTTGTAGTGTGCAATAATGAAAGTCATGCTTCCTACCTACTCAGATTATTCAATGACGCGCATACTACTATTGAGTTCACTATAGGATATGAAAGTGATGGAAAGTTCCACTTCCTCGACATTGCCATGCAATGCCTACAAGAGGGTAGTCTACAGAAGTCAATTTATCGAAAGCCTACATGGAAAGGACAATACTTACATTTCAATAGCTTTTGTCCAAATAGCTTTAAACGTGGTCTAGTCAAGACTCTGTACTATAGAGCGAGGAGAATATGCTCTATAGAGAAATTAGAGGAAGAATTTGAGTTTCTTCAAAAGATAGGGAAGAGCAATGGGTACCCTCAAACGTTCATCAACAAGTATGGAAGATCTGAATTCACGAATGTAAAACAAATCACAGTGGAAAAAAAGCCAATCTACTTTCAGCTTGATTATAAAGGTGAAAACATTACAGCGATGATCAACAGAAGACTGAGTACGTCGCTAGCCATAGCCTACCCTGCAGCTGAGCTCGTCCCCGTCAATCAAACAACTCGCTCTTTGCTGCAGTCGACAGATGCCCTTCTCATGGTAAGTTCAACTGTATATACAAATTCACATGTATTTGCGGGAACAGTTACATTGGAAGAACAGAAAGAAGGGCAAATCTATGATTTTCTGAACATGTACCAAAACGCTTACGTCTAAGGGGAACAAATGTTTTATACAGTGACATCGCTAGACATCTCCTCGACATGGGTCATGAGGTGGGCGTCGAAAAGTCGTTCAAAATTATCACTAGGCAAAAGAGCTCAATTCTTCTCAAGTTTGCTGAAGCCATTTCCATCAAGAGCCTGAAACCTGATTTATGCGTTCAGAAAGAAGCGATTATCAGTCTTTCTTTGCTCTGGTAACTGGATATTTTCAGCTCTCTTTCATCTGAATGCGTAATTCCGAAAGTTTTCATTGTGTATGATTATTATTGTTCGGAATAGTGTTCAATATTGCATACATATATGTATATATTATTAGTGTATGCATGCGTTGATTGATTGATTTTTGTTTTTAATGAACTCTGTGCAAGTATGTTAAAAATTGTTTCTGTAGATATATTTAATAATGACTTTGGCCTGTAAGCAGCTGATGAGATCCCAACGAATTAAATGACGGTACCACTTTATTCTGCGACAACTGTTGTTCTCGCTTTACTCAAAGACAAACAAAACCTAGCCTGCTTCGTTTTGCTGAGGCAATCGCAGTCCAAACGGCTAAAACCAAATCTATGTACGCAGAAAGAGAAAGTGGTGAATTTTGCATTGCCTTGGTACAGAAATTTCATTGCGTCATCTCCTGTCCTGTTTAGGAAACTTGGATATTTTTCGGCTAAATATAACTCATCCTACGCCTTCCCTTTTTGTCTGTTTTATAAAAACGTGTCTTTCTGTGGTTACGTAACTTAATACTTCCTATACTCTTTCTAGTTAAACTTTATTTCTATCCACAAAACAAGTGATGAACTCTGTCCATTTGATCCAAGCTTAGTTATGCAATTCTTCTACAAATGGTTGACCCTTTTCACTCTTAATTATTCAACGACTTAAATTATTTCTGACCAATGTTACTCTCGCTCCCAATCAATTATTATTATTATTTCCTTTAATTCCTAGAGGAACATAGGGCTTCAGCCATGCGTCTCCATTGCGTTCGGTTCTCTGCTGTAGTTTTCACCTGGCTCCAAGTCTGCCCACACGCTTTCAATTCCTCTTCACATGACCTCCTCCAAGCCACCCTTGGACGACCAACTCGTCGCTTCCCTTTCGGCCAGGTTCCACTCGAGCAATGGCTTGTCTAGTGATGTCACTTGCTGGTTTCCTCAGAGTGTGTCCAATCCATCTCCATTTCTTCCTGCCTATTTGTTTCACGATCGGTTCCTGGTTGGTTCACTCCCAGAGATCTTTGTTGCTGATCCTCTCCGGCCATTTGATCTTGAGTATTGAGCGAAGGCATTTGTTAATGAAGGTCTGTAGCTTGTTTGAGCTGCTCTTTGTGACACGCCAAGTCTCTGATCCGTATAGTAGTACTGACTTCACATTGGAGTTGAAAATACGGATCTTATTTTTGACGCTGAATGCTGTTGACCTCCACATAGACTTGAGAGAAATGAAAACTTGTCTTGCTTTTCCGATTCTGGCTTTGATATCCTCGTCAGTTCCTCCTGTAGTTGAGACGATGCTTCCCAGGTAGGTGAAAGAAGTTGTTTCCTTCAGGTTCCTCCCATTTATGCTGATTGTTGTCGGTTGTTGCTGTTGATGTTGGCCAGGAATCTTCATTACCTCTGTTTTGTCTATGTTCACTTGAAGTCCTATCTTTGCTGCTTCTTCTGCCAATTTGTTGCTTTTCACTTGCATATCTTCCAGTTTGTGGGAAATCAGACATATATCATCGGCGAAATCCAAATCCTCCAAGGCTTTTGTGTCGGTTCATTTTATGCCTGTTCCCTCGTTGGTTGCCGTTGTCTGCCGCATTATCCAATCAACTGCAATCAGGAAGATCATTGGTGACAGTAGACAGCCTTGTCTCACTCCTGTCCTCACTTCGAAGGATTCCGTGAGCCTCCCGTTGTGGATTACTTGGCATGCAGCGTTGTCATACAGCTGTTGGATGAGATGTATAATTGTCGGCGGCACCCCGTAGTAGCGAAGTAGTTGCCAAATCACCTCTCGATCGACGCTGTCGAAGGCTTTCTCAAAATCGATGAAGTTGAGATAGAGAGGTGACTGCCATTCCAAACTTTGTTCAATGATAATCCGTAGGGTGGCGATTTGGTCAATGCATGACTTGTTCCTCCTGAATCCGGCCTGTTCCGGACAGAGTTTTTCATCTAGGGCTTGTTTAATTCTCTCCAGGATGATGCGACATAGTATCTTGCTTGGAATGGACAGAAGCATAATTCCACACCAGTTTTTACATTGACTCAAATCTCCTTTCTTTGGTAGTTTGAATAAGTATCCGTTCTTCCAATCCTCGGGTACTTTGCCCTCTTTCCACACCTTCTCTAGTAGTGGCGTCATCAAGTCCGCTGTTGTCTCTGGGTCTATTTTCAAAGCTTCTGCTGGGATTCCATCTGGTCCTGGCGCTTTCCCAGCTTTTAGCATCTTGATGGCATTCAGGACTTCGGATTTCGTCGGAGGGTCGATGTTCATTGGTAGTTCTGCTTCCGTTGTTGGTATTGTTGGACGCGTTGTAGGTGGCGGACGATTTAGAAGTCTTTTGAAGTGTTCAGCCCAGTGCTTCCTCTGTTCCACCTCTTTGGTGATTGACTTTCCATTGTCGTCCTTTATTGGCTTAATCTGTGTCGAACTTTTTCCCGAAAGGTGCCTAGTTGTTTGGTATAGTGTAGCGAGGTCTCCTTTGCCTGCAGCTTGTTCTGCTTCGTTTGCCATGGTTTCACAATATTTTCTTTTGTCTTCCCTGGCACTTTTCTTCACTCTTTTGTTCAGTGCATTGTAGCTTGCATTCAACTCCTGTTTTTGTTGCTCGTCGGTGCACTGGATAATCTTTTGTTTCGCCACCCTTCTCTCTTCTATTAGTTTCCAAGTGTCCGTAGAGAGCCACTGTTTGTCCTGTCTCTTTTTTCTGCCTAGGGCTTCCATGCAGGTTTGACTCCACACCGTTTTCAATTTGTTCCAGTGCTTTTCGACGCTGACCTTTTCGTTGGTGTTGATTTGTGTCTCGGCTTTTTCCCTTATGTTTGCAATGAAGATGTCCTTTGTAGCCTGGTCCTTCAGCTTTTGAGTGTTAAACTTGGCTTGTGGTCTATCTGCAGCTCCTGTTTCCCTGAAAGCTTTTAATTTGATTTGGATTGTCCCTTGTACGAGGTAGTGGTCTGAGCCAACGTCTGCTCCTCTTCTTGCTCTTGTGTCCAGTAGGCTGCGTCTCCACTTCCTCGATATTGTGATAAAGTCAATTTGGTTTTTGGTTCGCCCGTCTGGTGACACCCATGTAGCCTTGTGGATATCTCTGTGCTTGTAAACACTGCCACCAATCACTAGTTCGTTGAAGGCTCAGAAGTCGGCGAAGAGTTCTCCGTTTTCATTCATTTCTCCAAGAGCTTCTCTACCCATGATGAGTTCTCTTCCTGTATTGTCTGGTCCCAGTTTGGCGTTCATATCTCCCATTAGTATTTTAATGTCGCCAGCTGGAGTATTGTCTATTGCTGCCTGTAGTTGTCTGTAAAATTCTTCTTTCGTTTCGAGGTCTGCGTTGTTGGTGGGTGCATAACATTGGATTATTGACACTTTTCGTCCTTTGGAGTTGAATCTGGCGGTCATTATCCTGGACGAGATCGCTTCCCATTGCATCAGGGCTTTCGTTGCCGTTGGTGACATCATGATAGCCACGCCCTCGGTGTGCGTGTGGTTATCTTCTGGGTGACCGGAGTAGATCACTGACTCTCCCGTTGATAATTTGGTGAGTCCACTTCCATTCCATCTGCTTTCACATATTCCCAGCACTTGGATTCTGTATCTTTTCATCTCGCTGGCGATCTGGGCAGCTTTGCCAGTCTCGTACATAGTGCGGACATTCCATGTCCCCACACAGACTTTTTCTTTTGTCGCAAGGAGATTGCTCATGGTGAAGTTTCTGTAGCAGGTTTGTTTACAGGGTGGGGTTGCTGGCCTCACGAATCAATTACTCACTATCATTGTAAAAATGTAGGTTCACATCTTTGGGACTGCATAGGGTTGAAGTAGCTTCTTAATTATTTCTCAGTCAAACCTGTTTAATATCGTTATACAGTCGATATAGCTGATGTGTAGAATTTACCTGCACTCTCAACTGCATGCGTAACGTTGCGATTTGATCCGCACATGGTTTGTTTTTTCTGAATTAAGCCTGTTACGGAAGGAGTTTTGCATTTTTACAGCCTTCATCAACCCACATCATTCTGTCTCTCTGATTCCAGTGAAGAATGAGTTCATCAATAATATCTTTAAAAAAGTAACTATCAAAATTTTAGTATCGCGCACATTTTGCATACAACTTTAGTAACTTTAACATTTTATGACTTTGACCCCCTATTCACAAGTTGCGTAGTGATATCCCAAAAAGAATGCATTTTCGACAGATATTGATATCTATTATTTCAAATTGTGAAATTAACAGGAGGGGGGAAGATAGAATGCTAACATATCGTGTAAACAGATCCATGAAATGAAATATTTGTGAAAAAGGTCATATCAGATTGGAGGCTACAGTGCCCGAGAACATTTCCTTCAAAACCAGAGCAGCTTTACCAATTTTCACTGTCTCTCAATAGATTATAGGCGATGTTTTCGTTATACTGTTATAACGTAACTATTGGTGAGTCGGTGGCACTATGTTTCGGAGTTCGATCCCCAGCCGACGCTCACCTCTACCTCGCTAAGCCAATAATAAGACTGGTAAAGAGGGACAAGAATAACAACAACAGACAACAATCAGCCAGCATAAATGGAAGAAATCTGAAAGAAACAACCTCCTTTACTTACCTGGAAGCATCGTTTCAACTACAGACGGACGGAACTGACGACGATATCAAAGCACGAATCGGAAAATCGAGACAAGCTTTCACTACTCTCAAGTCTGTGTGGAGGTCAACAGCACTCAGCATCAAAAATAAGATCCGGATTTTTAACTCCACTTTGAAGTCAGTGCTACTCACTGTACGGATCAGAGACTTGCACTGCGCGTCATAAAGAGCATCTCAAACAAACTACAGACCTTCATTATCAGTTGTCTTCGCTCAATACCACTCAAGATCAGATGGCCAGCCAGAAAAGATCAGTAACAGAGATCTCTGGCAATGAGCGAACCAACATAGCAGGAACCGATTGTGAAACAAATAGGCAGGAAGAAATGGAGATGGATTGGCTGGCCATACTCTGAGGAAGCCATCAAGTGACATGACTAGACAAGCCATTGCTTGAGTGGAACCTGGCCGAAAGGGAAGCGGCGAGTTGGTCGTCAGTGCAAGGGTGACTTGGAGGAGGTCATGTGAAGAGGAGATGAAAGCGTGTGGGCAGATTTGGAGTCAGGTGAAGACTCTAGCGGAGAACCGAACGCAGTGGAGACGCACGGCTGAAGTCCTATGTTCCTGTAGGAATTAAAGGAAATAATAATAAAGAGGGAACCTTGCGCATGAGGCTAGCAACTCCATCCCGTAAAATTAAACAAACGACTGCTACAGAAACTCCAAGCCTCTAGCTTGAGACCCCTATGTTCCACTGGGAATGTAAACGAATAAAAACACGTAACTATTGCAGTTTGAGGTTTGATCTACAAATATATGCGTTTATCAACACAACAACTCAAGGTTGAAAAGGCTAAACAAGGTTAGAAGAATCTCTATCATCTACAATCCAATAGTATTCAAAGCAAGAGAAAACTCTGCATAAATAGAAACGCACTAAGTACATTATTGTATACACTATCCACTAACTTGTACAAAAGTGACTCACCTCAGCTACAAGAGCTTGTTCACGAAGTGCATAATTATTCATACTAGTATCACTTGATTGTACAACTTTTGGTGCTTCTTTCATATGCATTAATTCTTTACGAAGTGAGCTACACTCATCTTCTAATGCTTCTTTAATTTTTAACAATTCATCTAATTTCTGTTTCAATTGTTTCTTTAAAAAAAAAGAAAAGAAAAAAAATTTAGACAGAAAGTCGAATAAAATTTATTTTCACATTAAAATTCACATGAATATTGCATGCTCCATTGAAAACTGAACACAATGAAATGTAGCGCGATCTACAAAATTTTTTTTATTTAACAGATGTTGATTCATGTATTTATTTCTTCTTTCTGTGTCTGTACACCTGTGTATATACGTCCAAATGAAGTAGTAATATCAACAGAAATAAGTAAAAAAAACTGATGGAATGTGAAATACAATATTCCTTGGACTGCACCTTTTCATTGCAGAAAATGAATGTTAAAAATTTGAATTTCAGTATGGATTTTTTTCTTTTGAGGCAAATGCATATCAGCTATCGAACCATTGAAAATCAACAGAGATTTAAACATCTGTTTGGTCTGACAAAATGCAGAGTCTTCTGAACACCTTGAGCTGCAATTTACGAATGTTTGGCACACGATTCGCTTCCACCAAATGTAAGATGATGTTACAGGACTGGACTACACTGACTCCTAGATTAGAAATAGGGAGTGAAGTGGTAGAGCACTTTGACCGCTTCACTTACTTGAGAGGTAGCATCAGCCCCAACGGGTTGATCTCCAACGAAATCTCAGTACGAATACAGAGGGCTAGTTTCGCATATGCCATTTTACGCCGTCTCTGGCCTAGACGTGATATCCGACTATCTATCAAACAAGGAGCGTGTGTACTGCTCAGCGGTCCACTCCGTCCTTCTTTATGGCTTGACTGTGAGACCTGGACATTAAGAGTGGAAGACATGAAAAGATTAGCTGTCTTCGATCATAGGTGTCTGCGTTCTATCTCCCGTGTGAAGTGGTATAATAAGGTGGGCAATACTGGGGTTAGGCGTTGAGTGCTAGGTAGATTGGAGGGAAATCAATCGACGAGGCTGTGAAATTACATTGACTGAGATGGTTAGGACATGTGTTACGTATGCCTAGTCATCGCCTTCCTCGACAATGGGCAATGTTAGCTGGTATAGGGTCAGGCTGGAAAAGAGCTGGCGGCTGTCAAACGAAAACATGACACCAGCCAATGAAATCTACAGCAGTTAGTCTAGGCCACGTAGGGAGGTGTAGAGTGGCTTCCTGACTGTTTGGGGTCCTCGAGACGGTAAAAACCAATGGTTGGAAACAATTGGTGACATGGCTCAGAATCGTTCTCCGTGATGGCTGGCGCAGATGCATCCACTCCTTGTGACTTATGATTTCCAATGAAACTATATTGTTCTTCGTTATTACCCTACCTTTGTCTCACCCCTCTGTTTACTGTCTCTATTATGCATTCCTTCCACTCTCTTCTCTTGCTTTGTATGCTACATGGAGTGTGGCGACTTGAACTGCCGCACATATGTGCAAAGTACTATGTCGAAAAGAGACAGAGAGACAATTTGGTCTTATTTCTGGGCTCTTCAATAGTAAAAGAAAAAATCAACAATGCCTACAAAATTTCAAGTGTTAGATTATTGGGAATCGATTAATTTCAAATGAAGTCATGAACTGATAACGGTTGGAGAACCACCGAAAACCATCGAGTACTCGAGAACTATTTCTTCCCGGTCAGCAGTACGCACCCATGAACCTACTCTCAAATTTCGAGGTTAGTCCATCAACCAATCAGCCTCCTTCTTGGGTGGAATACAAACACCTATGAATTCTTTATTTATTTAATTATTTTTCTTTTAGGGTTCTAAGTGCAAAATAGCTCCCAACAGCCCATCTCTACTTTATCCCATTCTCTGCTGTCTTCTTTTACCTGACTCCGAGATTGATCATATGGACTGTGACATCCAAGTACTACTTTATGCAACATATGTCAGACCTCATCTAGAAAGAATACTGCATACAAGCGGTGAGTTCATGCTTCAAAAAGGAGGCGCACATATCCTGGAAAGAGTACAGAGGCTAGGAACCAAATTACTTAGTGGTATCTCACACCTTCCTTATGATAAGAGAATGGAGTATTTAAATCTCTTCCCATTATCATAACGAAAGAGGAGTGGCGACTTAATTCTGCCTTACCGTATATTCAAGGGTGATTTAAGGGGATTGAGCTTTCAAACTTTTTCTCTCCCTCTAGGATACATTTACGAGATCACCACAAGGAGGTGCTCAAATCGAGTTCGAATAAAATACGTAAGGAATTTAGATTCTATTACAGAATGGTCAACGCGTGGAACTCCTTTCCTGATAGAGTGGTAACAGCTGCATCGGTGAACGCTTTCAAAGAGAAACTGCATCTCTCCAGAGATATACATTTGGCAAGGATTAGCATAGGCAACAAGAGTCTTCTATTCTTATAATCTGAATCTGAATCCTCGTCACATGATAGTCTGCATGTCACCCTTGGAGCCACGTCGAGATTGTCGTCTCCCATTCATGTTCTACTGAATGACCTAGAGCGTCACCCGAAAGTCTCCGCAGCATAAGTCCAAATAACTTCGATTTTCACCCACATCATCATCGAACAAAGCATGGAATGACAATCAAACCCCTACCTCAACTTTATAGACTTTGAGAAGGCCTTCGACAGTGTTGACCGCGAAGTAATTTGAAAACTACTCGAGTACTACGGTGCATCCCAAATATTCATCAACCTTATTCAACAGCTGTACGACAACGGCACATGTCAAGTGATCCACAACGGAAAAGTCAGCGAGGCGTTTGGAGTAAACACAGGAGTCAGACAAGCGTGCTTATTATCACCAATGATATTCCTAATTGTGGTGGACTGGATTATGCATCAAACAGTGGGAAACGAGAAGACAGGGATATCCTGCCTTGACAGACGTGAAGAACCTAGAAGACCTGGATTTCGCGCGTGGAGGATTTATGTTTGATGTCACACAAGATAGAAGACTTACAAGCGAAAACTGACAAACTGGTCGAAGAAGCAGCCGGCGAAGACAGGACTCCATGTGAACATAGACAAGACGGAGGTTATGAAAATAACCAACAAGCAACAACAACAACAGCAGCAGCAACATCCAGCGCCAATCACCATCAACGAGAGGGATTTGAAAGAGGTTTCTTCATTCACTTATCTAGGGAGAATTGTCTCAACTACAGGAGGAACGGACGAAGATGTCAAATCGAGAATCGGGAGGGCGAGAAACACATTCATCAACCTGAATCCAATCTGGAAATCTTCCTCACTCAACCCAGCATCAACAACAAAATTCGGATTTTCAGTATTAACGTCATGTCAGTCAGTTCTTCTATATGGATCAGAAACTTGGCTGTTCACAAAGAATATTTCCAAAAGCCTGTTGCAGACCTTTATCAACAACTAACTGTCTTTGCTCTACACTGAAGATCAGATGGCCGGAAAGAATCACCAACAAGAAACTATGGGAACAAACAAAATAAGAACCAATCGCTCAACAAATATGCAGGAGAAAGTGGAGATGGATTGGACAGTCGCTGAGGAGGCCTCCGCTGGGTGACATCGCGCGTCAGGCCATCGCTCGAGTGGGACCCAAAAGGGAAGCGGTGAGTGGAACGTGCAAGGATGACGTGGGTGAGATCGTGTGAAGAGGAGTTGAAACAGTATGGACTAACATGGATGCAGGTGAAAAGTACAGCAGAAGACAGAAGCAACTGGAGACGTGTAGTTGAAACCCTATGTTCCACTGGGAACCCAAGGGAACAATAATAATAATACACTGTCAAAAATCTCAATCTTCTTCCTAATGCTGATTGGAGGAGACTTCAACGTTGATTTGGGTGCAGTGAATATCTGACTTGGCTTTGCGATCCTGGCTGCCCTTGGCATCCTCATCCGTATGGTGACCTTCACTTGGGAGGATACTGCCAAAATAGGCGAAAGAGGTGATGCTTGTTGTTGTTATTGTTCAAGATGGTGGTCAGATATCCTCATCACATGCGTCTTTTCTATGTTTACTTGAATTCCTGCCCTCGTTGCATCTGCCTCCAACTTGTTACTTTTGCCCGTAGATCTTCCAGGTTGTGTCAATAAATAGAGTACAGTATAAATTGATATTTAGCTGAGTGATTTGTGTGAAACCTGTCTGAAAACCCTGAAATCTTCATTGCTAAGAGAACAGGAAACAGGGGGGGATCAGTGAATTCTCATTCGTTGCCTAAATATGCTCACTTTAAGACTCAATGAATCTGAATTCGTCGGTGGATACTAATAAATACCTGAAAACTGCTCAGTTTTCTAGGTGATTTAGTGTCACTATTCAATGAAATGGAACTTCTGCTTATCCACAATACATAGCTCCACTTTCAGTAAATATCGTCGGTGTGTATATGTCCTGAAACCCAACAAGGTGTACTCCACTGCTGGTCGCAGCTTCTAACCAGAACTCCTGTTGTAAGTTGTCACCCTCTGCTACCCTGTACAGATTTGTTTGTTCTCAGTCGTCGTCCATCTGATATCATTTCGAGGACTAATCTTGAACATTTATAATACTTGTAGAATGTAAGCGAAAATCATTCATCTTGAGCTGACATCGGTCAGAGAACCATTGGGGACCCACCACTGGAGTACTGGCATACAGCTGTTTCGTCCCAACCAGGTCCTTCTTCATGAGTAAGCACCCCAACTGCGGGTTTCGAACCCAGCAACTTCCGGTTACAAGGCAAGCTGGCTTGTAGACCATTAAGCCACTGGGATCCGACCCCTAGTGACACCAGCCCATGAATTCTAACTTCTGTCAGCTCACAATACAGCGCGACCACTTAGCAATGTCTTTCATAAGCAGATCGAAGATGAGAACATTTATTCATCGGGCTGCTTTCGCTAACTTACACCATCTCTGGCATAGGCGTGACATCCGGCTATCAACCAAGCGACGTGTGTACTGCTCAGCACTTCGCTCCGTCCTTCTCTATGGCTCTGAAACATGGCCAATAAGAGTTGAAGACATGAAAAGGTTGTCTGTTTTTGATCATAGATGTCTACGATCTCTTTCTCACGTTAGGTGGCATAATAAGGTAAGTAATGTTGACGTTAGGCGTAGAGTGTTGGGCAAAGAGGGAAAATCAATCGAAAAGGCTATAAAGTTAAACAGATTGAGATGGTTAAGTCACGTACTACGGATGTCTAGTCATCGCCTCCCCTGACGGGCATTACTAGCTGATATAGGTGCAGGTTGGAAAAGAGTAAGTGGTGGTCAAACAAAAACATGGCCTCATCAATCCATGAAATCCTTGACAGTTAAACTGAGTCAGGTAGGGAGATGCAGACTTCCGGGTTGGGGCCCACCCTCGGGACTCTAAGAATCACTGGCTGGAGACAATAGGTGACATGGCTCAAAATCGTTGTCAATGGCTAGCGCAGATGTATTCAGTCTCTGTAATCTTTCATATTCCTTTCTACCATTACTCTTTCTGTTTTACTTTTATGCTTGTCAAAACTCTATTGATTTTCTTCACTCATCTTCTTGACTACTTTTGTGTGCTATTTTAAACATGGCAACTCGAACTGCTGCACTTCGGTGCCAAGTTCTATGTTGAATCCAGCCAGCCATCAGGGAAGAAATTGCTAAGTGGTTGCGCTATGTCGCGAAATGACAGGAGTTAGAATTCACAGGCCATTTGATTGGGTTTCAATGGGTTCGAACCTTGGTGGCGGATGCGTAATGTTGAAGACCAAAACCACCAAAGTAGGCTGACGAAACACAGCTGTCTGACAGTACTTCCAGCTGGCTTTCCAATGATCCTCAGCTTATCATGATGAAATCCGACAATCGATCAAACAAACAAAAATCAATATAAAAATCAATACTTGACAAAAAAAACAATAACCATTCACACTAAATCTCACCATTTCATTGTCACGATTTATTGCATAGTCATTTTCTAATTGAGCTTTTTCACCTCTTAACTTATTCAATGATGTTAACATTTCATTCAGTCGTAATTCAGATGATTTCATTTTTTGCCGACAGACAATGAGTTCATTTTCTTTACTTAATAATTGTTTTTCTAATTTTGAATTTTCCGCTTTACTTTCATTGATTTGATTATTGAACGATTTCAACTGTAATTCGTATTGATCATGTTTTTCAGTCAATGTTTTAACTTGTGATTGAACAGCACTTAACGCTGATTTAAGTACCTATAAAATAAAGATAAAATTGTAGCTTTACTCTCGTTGTTATCGATTTGAAAATATATAAATCCAAAAAAATCGATTATATTTTCTCTTTTTAAGGGTAGATCACGGATTGATATTGATCAGTTAGAGAAGCATTGAAAACCAGCACCGGAGTACTGGATAGTGAACTGTTACATCCTAGATTTAGGAATCAGTGGCAGTACGCAAACGCGCCACGGGATTCGAACCCAGGACCTTCCGGTTACAAGGCAAGCTAGCTCGTATACCATTCAATGACCAACCCATGAATTCTAATTATTATTATTGTTTTAACCAACCGAAAATATGTTACCTAGATATCCAGTGATAATTTTTCAACTAAACTACCCGGATTAAGAGAACATAATCACATCAAAGACGGAAATAATCTAAATAACAAATTCTCAGATATAATGTAAGAAAATGAATGCTAATCATTAACATTAAAATTTCTGGGTGTAATCAATATTGAATCAATAATTCTATTATTATGCGCAAAAAGTCACAGTGTTACATCTACAGTAATATTTAATGATGACAACGTTTCCAGCACAATTTATTACTGCTCACAATCATCATATCAAGGCACTACTCACACAACTTTCTTGCTTCGTCGTTTGTATACATGAGTAAAAATTGGTGATTAGACATTTGAATAAAATCAATATAAGACAAAGGACATTTGAAGATAATATTAGAATTATCAATAAAATACAACAGAACATATCTCTCTCCAGGTTCTTTACATACACAACTTAAACTCACTAGTAAAGGGAATGAAATTCACATTTGAATCGGAAAATGAACAAGGCGAATTAGCTATGATATTAGATTGTAAAATAAAACGAATAGATGAAGGTAAACTGCACACCAGCTTCGTTTATAAAAAGCGAAAATTTTGGTCCAGTCAATCAACAGGCAAATTAAAACTGACTTAGACAAAAAATTTTTCCCCTAACCAAACTTTACTACTTTTTAGTACTATCACTTAATCCCGTTCTGTGTTCTACTTGGAATGCAAGTGAATAATAATAATAATAATGCAGTGTTATAATAGCTCTTCTGAATAAAAAAAATATGCCACTTCCTTAAACATACATCGATTTGTTCTAAAAGATTTTTAACTTGTCTTTCCAACGATTGCCTTTTTTCATCCGGTGTTTCAACTTGTACAGCTGCATCTGTTTGAACAGTAATAACTTTGGGTGGTAGGTTTTCTGATGGAAAGGATTCCAGAGAAGAATTTCTTGACATTATAATATTTGTTTTCTCAAGATTCAAAGTGTCGTATTTTTCTTCAACTTCTTCCAACTTTGTTTGAAGTTGTTTGATATCTAACTCGTATTGTTGAAGGGCAGTTTCCAATTCCAATATACGATTTCGAAGTGTACTCTGAAAAAGGCATATGCATAAGTTAGGAATTATGTTAAAATATTGCATATTACAATCAATCTACTGAATTATTATTCAGTAGTATAAAATTTAAATAGAATTTTATTCTATGGGATGCCATGTAGTAAATAATGTCGTTTAGTTTAGTCCTCATTCTATAAGTTGAGTTTGCAATGTGGCCATCACACTATGTAGGTTCGTCATACTGGTGTGTCCCGTACTGTTGTAAGATGGCTGGAGTAGACTGCCAGGGTGCCTTGGAGTTTTGTTTCAAAGAATTCATGTCCCTTCTGAGATTCAAACGAATGACATTAGTTACGAACCTGGCGTCCAATCAAAGTAAGCATTTAATTCCAACAGGGGGTTTATTTTTTAGCCCATATAGCTCAATGATAACGTCTCTGACTGCAGTACTGAGTGATAGGAGTTTGAATCTCAAAAGGGACATGAGTTCCTTAAAGTTTGTAGATACCCTCCGCTGACGCGTGCCAACAAATACGAAACCTAGGTCCAAGGCTTCTAACCGATTGCCTCTAATCTTTTAAGAACAAACCGAAATTATACCTCAATAGTAAAAACCCAATCAGATGACCAATCTGCTTTGACTTCGACGTTAACAGTATCACATCGTATGTATTACTACGTTATAAGAGCAGTTGAAAACCAAAGGAATGGATCTTAATGCCCACTAATAAGACTGGAATAATCCCAATGCCTTTCAAATTCTGAATATGACTGATTACTTTTTGTAGCAATCATTAAAGTGGAAAGTGAAAGTAATCGCGTCTCCATATTCTGACAGGGGACCTAATGATACATGTTCTCCTGTAATTTCCATTTTGCAGAATCTTTCCGTCTATCAGGGGATTACCATCGTCAATAACTCACTAAATATCATTAGTGATATGCTAGATTACCCTTATGCAATTTATATTTAATTTCTGATTCCAAAAAGAAATAAAATTTGATTAAATATGTCTTGCACATTTAGGTAACTCTAGACTCTATAGCAGCCCAAAACAAAACTGCCTAATGAACGGATTAGTGACCTTAAGCAGCCGGTCAGATGAGTCCGTAGCATATAGGCAGAATTATGGGTACTGTGTACGAATTATTTAACAAATTGGCAAGAGTAAACAATAGACACCAAAGTCGAATGACCTTGATCCGACCAATCAGATAGCTAAGCATTACAAATGCATGCTAGTCATAATCCTCTTTGCAAGTGTCTTCTAGATTTGGTTTTTGACTTCTCTGTGGAAAATGGGTTGATATGGGAGGGGGGCGGCGAGTAAAACATGCATATTTGGAGGGATAATAACTCTGGAAAAAAAGTATTGCCAGGCTATTGTTGGTTATGCATTCAGATGCAACCACCACTCGATTTCTTCTTGAAATCGAAAATCACCTTCAGTAATATATTGCATATATGCGACCAGTATCTGCTACAGCTACATAAATAGAGAATACACCAGTTTGATATGTCTGTAACCACTTCTACGAGAAACTGGGGCCAGATTTTGCAGCATATTAGAGATAGATATATCCTATATTATTCCTTTTTATTACATATCTATCATAGGTATACTGTTTTATAAATGAAATACCACTTTTCAACCGGAGGAGTCTGATTGGCTGTTTCAAGGTCACCTGAAGTTGGTTTCTATTCTTTACTGTTACCAACAAATTTTGTCCAAATCTAATATTTAAGTAATGTTTAGACAACAGGCTTATTGAGAGGGAGAAAACCTGCAGCCAGTTGTCATCCGTGGGCTATATTCATAATGCGGTAAATAATACGCACGGTTTCATCAATCCTTTCGACAGGACTCACAAAATTCCATCGAAAATTTCTAGAGTCACACTTATCAGAGCGGTGAATGAGTCAAGAAGCACGCTGATTCACAGTTACCCGGCTAGCATTGACTTTGGGCCCACTACAGATTGTTTGGAGCGGACTTCGGGTAAATGTTCCACTCTCTGCAGTGCACCAGAAGAAAATGCTAGCTGGGTATCTAGGCGAATTTATGTGAAGAAATTGGTTTAACCTGAGTATGAGGACTCCTGTGATAAATTGGGAGGTTTTCTTGGATCATATGTAAGAATGTTATCCCAAGTAACCATTTTTTTAGCATTGCATTACTTGTGTATAGATGTTTAATTTAAATTACGCACTTCTTCTTCTAACGCATCTGATTGGTCGGTATAGATCTGTCAACGTCTTTATTAGATATTTTCGTTTTGGGCTGCTATAGTTTAGAGTCACCTTTAGAGAGCCCATAATGAGCAGAAAATTAAGGGAGAAAGAATAGTAATATGTAAAAATATGACGATCTCATGTGTTATGTACACCTAGTTTTGATTCGACAGAAGTCAGTAAACAGCGTATTGTGTGCGCGTCTATTCCTACCTTTGGTGCAGACTAAATTCTACCAGTCAAGTTTGCAGTGTGCACAACATGCCAGTAGGTGGCTCACTATCACGGTGCACTGTAAATTATTGATATAGGATGGTTGCAGGTAGTCGGCAGGCCGCTCCGCTCGAGTGGAACCCGAAAGGGAAGCGTTGAGTGGGACGTCCAAGGGTGACATGGAGGAGATCGTGTGAAGACGAGTTGAAACAGAATGGACTAGCATGGATGTAAGTGAAAAGTATATCAGAAGACAGAAACAAGTGGAGACGTGCAGTTGAAGCCCTATGTTCCACTAGGAACCAAAAGGTTACAATAATAATAATACATAGTCTACTAGGTCGTACTTCCGGTCATAACATAATGGATATGGGAGAACAAGAAGGGAGAATATATATATATGATCAGGTCCCTGTGGCTGAATGTCCTACGAGCTGGTCTTGTAACCGTTTGTACTCCAGTGGGAGCGTAATGTCAGTGAGTCCTAAACTGGATAGAAACGGCTGTCCAGTACCCCCAGGTTTTCGAATGGTTCCCATATTGGGAATTCCCAGGAAGCTCTACATGACAAAAGATGTCATCCTTATTAACACTTATTCAAAGATCCCGTAACTACGCTAATTTTCTATCTGTATAACTCAGATGTTTGGACTATCTCGGCTCTGTCCTAAATGTTTACGTAATTTAATTTTGTTTTAACTGAGTTCTACTAATCAAGTGATAATCCTTAAATATGGAATAAACTGTATTGAGGTGTAGAATTAGCCGGTTTAATAGATAAGTTCCCATCTGGAAACGACATAATTCATGTCATTTAATGACATTGACCACAACTGGCTTCAGTGACTTAGGCATTGAGTTATTATCAGGAGATAGGCTTATTGGCTTAGAATATTGCGAGTGATATAATCCTCCTGGGTGAAGATGCCGATAAAATGCAGAATCTTCTGTGAACAAACCTTGAGCAGAAATCTTCGAATGTCTGTCATACAATCTGTTCTGGTCAAATGTGAAATGATGCTATAGGAATGGAATACACTGACTCCTGACTTAAGGATAGACAGCGATGTGGTACAGTGTGTAGACCACTTCACCTATCTGGAAAGTTTCATCAGCTGCAAAGAGATGATTGCTGACGAAATATCAGCACGTATACAAAAAGGTTTGTGTGGTTTATGCTCGCCAACTTACGTAATCTCTCACTTAGTGGACATGATAACCGGCCATCGACCAAAGGACGTGTGTACTGTACATCATTTCGCTCCATTCAGCTTTATGACTGTGCGCGGAATATATGAAAATGCTAGCTGTCTTTGATCGTAGGTGTCCGCCTTCTATCTCTCGTCTTAAACGGTACATTATGATGATTATTATTGAGCTTGGGCGTAGAGTGTTAGGTTAGGACGGAAGTCCAATCTATGAAGTTATGAAGATGAATCGATTGAAACGGCTAGGACACGTATTGTGTGTCTCGAGTCACCATCTTCCTTGACCGCCAAAGTTAGCCGACATAGGATCAGGTCGAAAGGGGCTAGTCGTGATCAAACCGAAACAAGCAATCAGTCCATGAAATCTTTGACAGTTGCCCTGAGGCATGTTGTGAGGTACAGACTTCCCCGTTGAGGTCCTCGGGATGCTATTGTTGTTCTTTAGAATCTCTATTTTGACTTTCTTTGCACTTCAGCGCAAAGTTTTATATTGAAATCGATCAGTCAGTTATGATACCATCTGAACAACTGCATATTACATAAACACATGAGTAAAGAAAATAATAAGCTACTCAGTAGTTCAATACATACAACAGAGATCCGCACCGCTTCTATGACAGCTAGTGATCCTATCTTACTACTCAATCCTAAGGAAATACAGTTCTGTCCGATATAGTAAAAATGTGTAAATATGAGTCCACATAATTCCATATTAGTTTGTTTATTAGATATATCACAAACACAGTCTGTGAAAGTGTTTTTATTGTTCACTGGATGACAGTTTCGAACACAACTGCTTAGCGTTTCATAATCAGATCACATCAATGATAATCACACGACTTCGAAACTTGAGTTTGATAGTTTTCTTTGTTCTCTCCTATTTTTCGTCATTGGGGTAATGTAATTCTCCAAATGTCCGACTGGACAGGTGTTGAGTCATTCCTATTACACGTGTTGGTTCGCAGTTAATTCGATAAACAAAGCTCCCGTTATCAATCTCTCCATCCATCCTGTTTCATTAGATTTTGAAAATGTCATCTTATCCCATCTTATTGTATCCTTGGTTGTGTGTTACTGCATGTATTGAGTGGTATAGCTGAACTATTCTCCAGATTTCTTACCTTATTCGGGTCAACTAATCTAGATTTTACTGCCAGGTTTTTATGCTTGGCTAGTTTAACTGACTGTACCTGTTCTACTAGTTTGACCTATGTATTTGACCTGACAATCATTGCAGACAGGATATTAGATAAACTAAATTGTTTTGTTTTAAAGGCTCTACAGGATCCTTTAACTAACAAAGCTTGTTTCTAATTGAGTTTGTGGGTTTGAATGTCACTTTTATTCCTGCCTGCATTGTTTATTTATTTTATTTTTTTTATTTTGATTTACAGCTTGATTCCACACCGTATTTTCAGTACAAGTGTGGAATTTTCAGCATGGATATCGGTAGCCCAAATTCAGGCCGACCATAGATATCGGGTGTGCGCCGGCAGGGGATCGAACCCCGGACCATGTGCATGGTCGGCGAGAGTCCTAACCACTGTGCCACCGACGCACTGCGTAAGGTTTCCGAGGTTCATTCCTTTTATGGAAGTACTACTGATGGTTTAGATTCCTTATTGTTGCGCATGTTTGACATGCATGTTGTCATTAATATTACCATTATTATTATTGTCACTACCACTACTATCCTTATTTACTTTATTTTTACATTTCCCTCCATATTTTCTGACTAATTTACCACGGTAATTATTAAGTTTCAAAGCTTCTCGTGTATACTTCACTTCCCAAGATTTTTCTTGGTACTACTTAGGTTTTGTGCTCTGTCATTTAAACATTTCACCAATCCTACTTTCACTGACATGGGATGGGATGATCTGAAGTCCAAATATCTGTTTGAATGTGTGGGTTTCCTGTAAACACTATTGTGTGTTTAACTTCCCATCTTCTTTCGTTTTTACACTGCAGTCTAACATTGCTATGTTTCCCCACCTATCCATAAATATATCTGCCACAACCGGGGATATTGGTGACCCCATGGCAACTCCCTCAGTTTGTTGGCATATTTTCCCCTGGAATTTAAATACTGTTGAAGTCAGGCATAGCTGTACTCCCAGCATTATGTCCTCAAGTGGCACTTTTATCCTAAGTTCGAGTTCTTGGTTAAAAATGAGTTCGTTTCAGACTGCCTCTATAGCCATATTTATTGGTATACATGTATATAAACTGACAATGTCAAAAGTAACCATTTTCTCTTCATTATCTAACTTTAAATTATCTAATCTATGTTTTAGTTCATAAGAATTAGTTAGTCTAGATTTCGAGTGGCTTTTTATAAGATTTAACACCATGGCTAAATATTTAGATAATTCATAAGTAGGTGAATTCCTAAAATCAACTATAGGTCTAATAGGGTATCCTGACTTATGAACTTTAAAAACACCATACATCCTACTGGGGTTATTAGTTTTTGGCATTAAATTAAAACCATTTAGCCTCACCTAGAAACGGCTTCATTCGGCGTATAAGGTCCGCTGTCGATTCCTTAACCTTATTCATAACTGTGTCTATTGATTTATTAATTTCTTCATATTGGTCCTGTTTGTATGTGAGTATTCACCTTGTCCAAATAGTCTGATTTGTCTAATACTACTGTTGCATTTCCTTTGTCTAACTTTGTGATTACTATATCCTTGTTATTCTTAATGTGTTTTAGGTCTTCTATCTCTGGTTTTGTCAGGTTAAGCTTTCCTCGTTTTTGTCGTTTTAATGTTAGTGTACATTGTGCCCGTAATTCGTCAGCCGTTGTTTTTTCTATCCCACTGAGTGCTATTTCTATTTTAGGGATGATATCTTCAGGTTTCAGCTTGTCTCTGGCTACACTTATTTCTGCGGGACTTAATATATGTGTTTCACGGTTTCACTGTGCGTTATATCTAATAGACAAAGTAATATGGAATTACTTGTGGTGAGAGCTGTTTGCTAGCCAAAAATGGTAGACAGCAATTCGCGTCAATCTTTACGTCCCGAATCGCAGTCACGAGATAAATCAATGACAAAGTCTAACCTTGAGGAGCTCAACAAACAATCACAGCAGACTTCGAGTGTGCAAATATAATTCGCAGATATATGGTCTGACCTTCAAAGAAACGGCCACAAAGAGATGACAGAATAACTTTCAGCGAGGAAACAACCAATCAGAAGACATTGCTTCTCTGCTAACAATAACGCTAATCCCAGAATTTGATGTAGGTAGACAGACTGTTCAGTGTCGAAAAAAACAACTAATTATATATAGTGGAATTAGATAAGAGGGATTAGAGTTCAGATTTCTATTGGAAAATACAGATTGGTTAGAGGCATATTAAATTAAACTCAATGCGGCTCATCCCAACATTGCATTTACAATTGACTGCGAAAGAAACAACCAGTTCCATTTCCTAGATGTCAACATAAAAAGAAAAAAAAGAAGAAATGATGGGACGATTCAAAAATCTGTCTACAGGAAAGAAACTTGGACTGATCAATACTTAAATTATCACAGCTTTTGCCCAACCAGTTACAAACGAGGTCTAGTAAAAACGCTTTTCAGCAGAGCCAAAGAAATATGTTCGGCAGACAAGATTGAAGAAGAACTCGCGGTCATCGAAAAGAACCTTATCGAGAATGGATATCCCCGAAAGTTCATATTAAAGTATAGAAATGAAGAAGCACACAAACCGAAACCTGACACCGTTGAAAAGAAACCAGTTTTCATCTGCCTAGTGTACAAAGGGGAAGACGTATCCACAAGAACACAAAAACGAATCACAGGTGCATTAAAAAGAACGTTTCCAGCAGCCAGACTGATACTATTTCACAACACTGTGTGCTCGTTAACCCAGTCAAAGGTAGATGAGTACCCTACTCACGTCAACTCCAGCTGCATTTACCAATTCACTTGCACTTGCGGAAGTAAGTGCATAGGGAGGACTGAGAGAAGAGCATCTACTGGATTTTCTGAGCACTTTCCTAAGAGTCTCCGTACAAAAGGAAGAAAAGTGTTATCGAGTGCAATCGCCAGACATTTAATTGACACAGGACACAGTAGAAATTAGCCAAGCTTTGAAAATAATGAACACGCAAAGAAACCCATGGCTACTTCGCTTCGCTGAAGCCACTGCTATCAAGAGACTTCGACCAGACCTGTGTAAACAGAAAGATAGTGTGACTAATCTTTCACTACCCTGGTAATCCTAATTCTATTTTAATTTATTTCATTTTGGTTTTGCTTTATTGTCAGTATGCCTGTGTGTTTGTCTTGTTACGAAACATTCTATTCAATTTTAACTTTCAAGTTTCTAAATCTACTTAATTGTCTGTTTAAGTTGAAAAAATGTTACTTCATTATTCACCCCCACCCTCTTAAACTTTCCACCACAAGATGTGCAAATTCACTTTGTTCTCTGACCCTAACCCTGTAATATGCCTCTAACCAATCTGTATTTTCCAATAGAAATCTGAACTCTTACCCCTCTTATCTAATTCCACTATATATAATTAGTTGTTTTTTTCGACACTGAACAATCTGTCTACCTACATCAAATTCTGGGATTATGTTCCTTATACCTTCGATCTATAACTCCGAATAACGCTAATAATAATGTACATAAAAATCTATAAATATCTGTTGATTTCCTCAATAAACGATCTGTTGCCTGGCCCTTGTCTTCTGTCATTAGAACTTACTAACACACTGCCAATTTTACACATATATTAATATGAGTACACATACATCTGGTAATACAATCCAGTCTCTAACTTACTTCAATAAAACTTTCATTTCTTCGTTTCGCGGCATTAATTAATCCATTCAATATAGCTATTGTATTCGCCAGTTGAGTACGACATGCACCACGAACACGTTCAATTGAGCTTGTATATCCTCTGGTGATATAATCTACACGTGATTGCATAACTAGATAAATTTTTAAAACTGCCTCTTCAATCATTTGTTTAATTTGATAGTTGGAAGCATTTTTAACACGATCTATGTGTTTGGAATAATCGTTAAAAAGTTGTAATGATAAATTGTTCAATTTTTGTTTGATTTCGTTTAAATCAGACAGTTCAGATAATTCAGTCTAAAAAACCACACAGAGAGAGAAAATATACGAAAAGGATAAGATATATGCAAAAGTTAAACGACTGAGTCTGAAAATTTAAAGCTTCCATTTTCAAGCAGTATGATTCACTCGTAAATGAAGGAAAGTACTCCAGTGGTTCTCTAACCAATGTCAGCTCATGATGAAATCCTGTAACCAATCAACCAAATCCCTACAAGCCAATACTTGAATATCAATGAGATGCTCACTGGCGACTGGCCCTATTCAGGTAGGTAGTTACCTGGGGTTCCAGTGGTAAGTCGTGACCAGTAGGGTGCAGCAGGTCGAGTGTGAGGACAAATACTCGCCGAAGACATTGGCTAGTTGTTGCGCTATATCGTGAATTGGCACAAGTAAGAACTCATGGACTGGCCATTGGATCGGGTCCGAGTGGCTTAATGGTATACGAGCTCACCTTGTAACCAAAAGGTCCTTGGTTCAAACCGCGTGGCGCGAGTGCGTACTGATGATGAGTCTCAAACTAGGACGAAACGGCTGTCCAGTACTTCCAGGTTTTCCAATGGTTCTCTAACCAATGTCAGCTCATGATGGAATCCTGCAACCAAACAAAGAAACAGTTGTAGCGCTTTTAGAGATTCAAGTGATTTCGAGTCAGATTATATCAAGAGGTAACATAGATCATTGGATTTCAACATACATGAGCATTGACTGAATGGAAATACATTCAACGCTAAAACTGTCACTGTTGTCTATGATGTTGAAGGGTATGGGTGATGAGAGGAATACAGAAAATATTTAGTATTGTTGTTATTCTATTGAATTTCGAGTAGAACATACGGCTTCAACTGCACATTTCCACTTCACCCTAATTTCTGATTTCCTCTTCATCTGGACAGCTCAACAATTGTCCATAATCTCTCATCTCCTCCTTGCCATGAAATCTCCTCAAAGTCACCGTCGCACTGACGACCCACTCGTCGTTTCCCATTCGAATCCCACTCCAGCGATGGCCTGGATGGTGCGCGATATCATTCGGTGGTTTCCTCGGTGGCGCATGCCTGATCAATCTCCATTTTCTTATACATATTCATTTAACAATCGACTGTCGCCTGTTGGTTTTTCATCAGCTAGAATTTTTTGTTGAAAATTCTTTTTTCCTGGCCGCCTGGTCGTTCGATCTTCATTATGGAGCTAACGAAGGCGGGAGATAATGATAAAAGTTTGTAACTTGTTGGAAATGCCCTTTTCTGAAGAATTCACTGACATTTTGACCCAGATAGAAGAACTGACCAGCTGACTTTACATTGCTGTGTGTTAAAAATTCGAATATTTTTCTTCAAAAAGACTTCCTTACTTACTTTTACTTTACTTCGGCTATCTCCTACGGGAGAATGAGCCGGCTTCATGAACATCTCGAATCATCGCTGCTCAGGCGCGGCGATCTTATGCAAGGTTTTGCAACAGGGTTATCCAATTCTTGTTCCACAGACGGAGTCCGTAGACGGTTTGTAGCCCCAGGCACTCCATATCAGCGTTGACTGTACCAAGCCATGTTTTCAGCTGTCCACCCCTGCGACATCGCCAAGATGGTAATGGCGAGGGATTTAGAACTGATTTGACCAGATCGTCACCTGGTCGGCGCACACTGGCCACCGGGTGAGCACAGGGCGCGTTGCTTACCGGGAACGCCGTAGCATGGTGAGAGTCGTTTGTAAGAGAGTTCACGAAGTTTCATGGGAATTTGGTACGAGTGATGTCCCCAGAATCGCTCGGCCTTTTGTTTGAGAGTGCAGCTCTAGCCTTTACACAACCAAGTGTGACCTACAAGGCAGTAGGAGTGGAGTAGGGAGTCCACTATCCATTGGCAGCCGGTGACCGGAGTTCGGTTCATACGCCTTTTCGAATGGGGCCAGACATCCAGGACATCCAACAAGCCCTTTGTCCATACGTCTGCCGGTGAGCTCCAGTGAGCTTCATACGCCAGTCGTTGGAGGTTTGGAATCAGGGTTTAGCCATCTCCCCTAGACTGTCATCCAATGGACAGTCAACCCGGTGAAGAGCGCTGGGCATCCGCTTTCGCCATCTCACTTTGGTGAAAAATACCTCCGCCACGTGAAGGCAGTGAGTAGGACTTCCTCAGGAGAGGCTATGTAAGACGCCCGGTCATATGGGAGCATTTCAAGAGGTGTGTGGAGAGGTGGCCAACCCGCAGCGCAAGGCACCCACCCACGACCATCCTGAGGCCTTGGAGACTTCCTTCCTGTCTTGCCTTTCCAAATTCTGACTGGCTGGCTGTCTTTAACATCTATGTCCGTGCTGTCCGACTGCCTGTAGTTGAAAGCACGCTTCCTAGATAAGTGAAGCGAGAAAGTGACTACTGTCAAATCTCTCCCGTTGGTGATGCGTGACTGGTGCAGGTTGTTGTTGCTGTTCGTTAGCTGGTTAGCTTCATCACCTCCGTCTACTGTATGTTAACCTGCAGTCCTGTCTTTTCTGCCAGCTTCTTCAGTCAGTTGGTTGGTTTTCTGCTGCCTGCAAGTCTTTCAGTTTGTATGACATCAAACATAAATCATTCACACGAGAAATCCAGATCTTCTACAGCCTTTCCGCCGGCCATTGCAGCGTATTTTTGTCTTCCCATTCACAATGCTTAGTCTGACGCATAATCTAATCTAGCGCAATTAAAAATAACATCGTTGGTGATAATAGGCAGCCGGTCAGCCTTGTCTTACTCCGTTATTCATTTCGAATACCTCGTTGAGTGAGTTTTCCGTTGTCGATCACCTGACTGACGCCTAGCATTGCTTTATAACCAACTGTTAAATGGGGTTGGCATAGACTTGAGACACTGAATGCCGGAGTGTTAAAGTAGCTTCCAAATTACTTCTCGGTCAAATTGGCAGATGAAGTTGAGGTAGAAGGAGGTTTGACTACCATTCTTTACTTTGTTCTGTGATGACGATGCGTAGAGTTGTAATTTACTTGGCATATGCATTGCCTTTCCTGAATCCAGCTTGTGCTGTTGCTCGCGGAGTTCTGCTTCTAGTGCATCTTCTATTTTCTTCAGGATCACGTGACTTAGTATTTTACTTGGCGTGGATAAGAGGGTAGTAGAATTCTCCAGACGTCCGACTGGACAGGTGTTGAATCATTCCCATTACATGTGTTGGTTCGCAGTTGATTCGATAAACAAAGCCTCCGTTATCAATCTCTCCCTCCAACCTGTGACATTAGATTTTAAAACTGTCATCGCATCCAATGGTTGTGTGTGATTGCATGTAGTAAGTGGTATAGCTGAACTACTCTCTAGATTTCTTATCTAATTCGTGTCAACTAATCTAAATTTCGCTAGGTTTTTATGCCCTTAATTTATGTGCATATATATCGATTTGACAAGTAAATGTGTGAGGGATCAAACTGCTTTTCCAAAGGTATAACGCAAATACATCACATCACATCACATACCTTTTCAGACCATATTTGTCTTCTAATAACAACACTATCCAAAGTTATAAAACGAGACTAATTGTTTTAGAAAATATATAACTTATTTTGATTACCTGTGAAGAATTTTCCATACAGAATTTAATCCCATCATATTTCCCAAGAGTTAAGTTTTCTAATTCATTTGGAATAAAAGTTGGTTCCAATGGGAGGGGTAAATCGGGCGGTTTCGGTAGAATTTCAGCTAACATGCGATAATCAATAGAAGTTGGATCATCGTCATCGACATCGCCATCATCACCATCATCGTGTTTCTCATCAATAATTGATCCCAGTTCACTGTGCAATTCATCATTGTTATCAGGAATCATAATTAAAAATCTTTTGGTATTTGTTTTTAATCAGCTGAAAGTACATAAAACAACAATTTGAGTAATAATAATATTATAAAGTTTTCAGATCGCAGATGTTACGAATTTTTTATTTGTTTTTTTATTTAAACGCAGAAAAAACTTGGTACAATATGGCACCAAGAAAGATTCGCCACACAATAATAATAAAACAACATAGATTAAAAGTAGAAATATAAGTAGAAAACGGATAAAGAACTTCATCTGGAAGGAAAACAGTCATGTTTAACAAGTTCAAACAGTATTCGTCAAATATCATCAGGAAGGGAAGAAAGAAGGAAATTGCAACACGTTCGCCATTGGTGATTACGATTCTTGGCCATATCCGATAACGTTTCGAGCCATCAATTCGAGCTATCTCGTGGACCCCAACCAGGGAGTCGTGATACACCAACCGATGCTAATCTAGCACAAATAGCCTTCATCCCACGACGCCACGTCATGGACTGACCACCCCTCCGCCTTTTCCATCCCATCCCAGGGCTGGCTAGCGAACAGAGACCTGTAAGGAAGCCTCTGGGATGACATTCTCAGCACATGTCCAAGCCAACGGAGTCGGTGTTTCCAGATGACGACAATGAATGGTGATCTCCACTGTGTTCAAACACACGCCGCCGAACCTCAGGATAACTCACACGATAATGCCATCGAACGCAAGCAATCCTGCGGAGACAGCGATGATCGAACACGCAGAATCACCTCACATCCTCAGCTCGTAGAGGCCAGGTTTCACAGGCGTAGAGCAAGACAGCCCGCACCGAAGCATTGTATACCCGACCACCTTTGACAGCCAGGCTAATGTCGCGACGGCGCCAGAGGTGGCTCAAGTTGATGTATGCCACCCTAGCCTTCATTATACGGTTGAAAGTCTCATCCGTCACCCCTCCGTCAGCACTCACACAACTACCCAGATACACAAACTTATCAACAACTTCAAGTGGTTCACCCGCAAGAGTGAGTGCAGGTACAGGCTCCTGCCAATCTTGTAACAGTACTTTGCACTTAGACGGTGCAAAGCATATACCATACTTCCTGCTGGAATAATCTGAGCGTCGAGTCAGATTGGATCATTCATTATAAGTTATTTAAAATAATACCAGTGTGTTTTAAATCAAAACAAGATTATTTTTCCGAATGTTCCGCTGTGTAAGCCACTAACCACAGCTTCTTCCGAAGTAGAATTATTCGGATTTTAGACATGATGGAGAAGATTTGTAGCTCAATGGGTGGATGATTTTGATGTGGTTGTGTTCTCTGAGCTAGATAGTTAATTTGCGAAGCTTTCATCACCCTACTAGGTGACATCTTCAGCGCATACTTCAATTTGAAGTGAGCTTTTGGATTTCTCCACGAGTTTATTAATCATCTCTCCCGGTGACCTTGGATGTGATTGGTTGTTTTGTGCGTTTTCACACTTGTATTGGAAGTGATTCTTTCTTTGACTTGAACTTTGACCCTTTGTGTGTGAGGTTTCTTTCTTATCGGTTGATAAATTTTGTCTATTTCGATGTGTCTATTGATTGACGATTCACTGGAATGCCAAGCTTCTAAAAATTCTCTAGCATTTTTGTTGTTTCCTCTGTCCAATATTTGAAGGCTGGTTGTCCCAGTCGAATCGATGTCCATGGTTGTCTGTATGTAGTGATGTATGTAGTGATATCACTGCATCAAGTTTCAGGTCACCGGGAGAGATGATTAATAAACTCGTGGAGAAATCTAAAAGCTCACTTCAGTAAATCGAAGTATGCGCTGAAGATGTCATCTAGTAGGGTGATGAAAGCTTCGCAAATTAACTATCCAGCTCAGAGAACACAACAACATCAAAATATTCGGATTTTCATTAATCATCAAAATATATGGTCAAAATCTTTTTACATAAATTGAAGTCAGTTCTTTTGTGAATGTCACTTGTCGATAGATATTTATAAGAACAGAAAAAAGATAAACAGTCATCACATATTCGTAATGATAAGTGTCGAATTGTCATTGTGCATATTTGTCTGTATGTGTGTGTGCGTGTGGATATATGTTATTTTAACGAGTTGATCACGGATTGATATCAATTAGAAAACCATCGAAAACCAGCTGAGAGTTCTTGACAACTGTTTCATCTTAGTTTGGGACCCTGCCTCAGCAGTACGCACCCACACCACGGGGTTCAAAACCCGGGACCTTCCGGTTATAAGGCAAGCTAGCTCGTATACCACTCAGCCACTGGGACCCGATTCAATGGCCAGCCAGCTCATTAATTCTAACTTCTACCAATTCGTGATTGCTAGTGCGATAACCAACCAATGTCGTCGGTGGGAACTCCATTCACACTTAACTGGATGACCTCACTGGTCACGACTTTTCACTAGAACTCCAGGAACTCCGTCCTGTAGTCTGTCACTAACGAGCATCAGATTAATTTTCTATAGTTGTTTTGCAAGGATTAGTTTTGTTTTTGCGAGTGGATCACGGATTAATAGCAGTTAGAGAAGCATTGAAAACCATCTGGGAGTACTCGAAACCTGTTTCATCCTAGTTCTGAGACTCATCGGCAGTTCTCACTCACACCACGGAGTTCGAACCCAGGACCTTTCGGTTACACGGCAAGCTCGTGTAACATTCAGTCACTGGAATCTGTTCAACGTCCATCCCCTGAATTCTAACTTCTACCAATTCATGATTTTTAGTGTAACCACCAACCAATTTCATCGGTGGGACATCCCTGCTTTTCTAACTGATAACAATCTGTGATAAACTCGTAAAAAACAAAACTTATCCTTAGAAACCAACTATAGAAAAAAATATGTTTACATGCACAGAATATTCTGGAATAGTTGTCAATTAACTATCGATTTGTTAAGTAAGATCAATGGAATTACAGTTCATTAAAGATGCTTAAATTATAACAATAATAAAAATATAATAACAAATAGAATATCAAATAAAATTAAGGAAATTTCCGCAACAAATCAAGTATAATGCAAATCTTGATGGTCAGGGTAAGGATAGTGTCTGAGCCAACCAACTTCTTTTGGATACATCAAAAGTTAGATGTCTTAATGTAGATCCCAACAACCAGCCTCAGAAATATATAGTAGACAACGAACTCTTCAGTGAGGTCAAATTAAGATTATTTGGTATGCCGTAGATGACTTGGAAAGCCGCCTTGTTAACGTCAACCCTGTGTTCTGTATCCACAAGATGAGATAGAATAGAGCTATGATTGGATTTTGCTTGTCCCTTAATTAACCACTATGCAGGATGATGTTTGGAAATCCAATGATGAACACGCTTAATTGTACGTCCCAAGCAGCTAACTGACTCCACAGCAGTAGTCAAATTAATAGATACACATAGAAGAGGTGAAATTAGGCAGTTTATCTTTAACTGCCAAAGGTAAAATAGGAGTGGTTTTGAAGACACAGCATAATTCAGCAGCAGTGAATGCTCTTTTTACCACATTCCTTATTATTCTTATTATTATAACTATTATTGTTCCCTTGGGTTCCTAGTGGAACATGGAGCTTCAACGACGTCTCTACTTGCTTCCCTCTTCTGCTGTACTTTTCAACTGCATCCATGTTATTCCATACTGTTTCAACTCCTCTTCACACGATCTCCTCCATGTCGCCATTGGACGTACCACTCGCCGCTTCCCTTTCAGCTTCCACTCGAGCAATGGGCTGACGCGCGATGTCACCCAGCGGCCTACTCAGCGAGTGTCCAATCCATCTCCACTTTCTCCTGCATATTTGTTGGGCGTTTGGTTCTTGTCTTCTTTGTTCCCATAGTTTCTTGTTGGTGAATGTTTCCGGTGGCCATCTGATCTTCAGTATAGAGTTAGCGAAGACAGTTGTTGATAAAGGTCTGCAACAGGCTGTTGGAAATAATCTTGGTGACCCGCCAAGTTTCTGATCCATCCGTATAGAAGAACTGACTGACTTGACGTTTGTATTGAAAATCCGAATCATTTTGTTGTTGATGCTGAGTTGAGTGACAGCGGAAGATTTCCAGATTGGTTTCAGGTTGATGAATGTGTTTCTCGCCTTCCCGATTCTCGATTTGACATCCCAGTCCGTTCCTCCTGCAGTTGACACAATGCTCCCTAGATAAGTGTTATGTAAATGCATCTCACTGATGTTAAGTGAAATTGTAAGAATACTATTATTATATTAACATTATGCCTTGAGGTTCCGGTTGGAACATAAAGTTTCAGGAGTAAATCTTCACCTCATCCTGTTTCCTATAGTCCTGTTTAACTGTCTTCAAGATTGCCAATAAGCCTTCATTTCTTGCAAACACGATCTCTCCCATGTCCCTGTCGAGGCGACATCCAACTCATTGTTTCGCATTTTTTGAATGCACTCGAGGTTTTTGTACCTCGGGTGGAAGATAACAAATGTCAGGCGCTGGTGGTACTTCTGTATGGTGTAGAATTTGTTGATGGGTCGAAATTTTGAACAGGGCACACCTTCATCTGTCATAAGAGTCCATATGCTTCATTTCCGTTGAAGCTTCCTTATCTTTTGAAATATTATGAGTCTCTGTAATCGATTATCACAGGAAGATTTCTTCCCTTCCATATAAACTAGTATAATCAATGAACTACAGTAGCTTAGTGGAATTACCTGGAAATTCCAAATATATTAGTTAATACCTCTAAATGAATTTTAGATTTTCCCGTCGATTGATTGAACCGAAGTGCTCGGTTTCAGGTGGACATGTCAGCTTCTTGTGCAGATGCTTCGACGATGTCTAGGCATCTAATTAGTATTTAATTGGTGGATGGTGACTAGCAGTGGAATCCAGCCAAGATGCGCATTTCGTCATATTTGGGACTCGTCATCAGCAGGATGTACAAGAGGTGGCTCTCGTGGCCCAAGTGGTCTAGTGGATAACGCTTTGGCGTTTGAAACTATGGGCACTGGGTTCGAGCCTCTGTGGGAACATCATCACTCACTGAGAAATGCAGGTACATGCAGATGATGACGAGTCCCAAATAGGACGAAATGCGCGTTGTCCTGGTTTCCACTGCTAGTCACCAACCACCAATTAAATATTTATGATGATCGTTAAAAACGGCTGTGAACAATATTATGTTCGTGTTCAATTGCTCTACCTCGTTTCACATCCGACGTAGTCGTTATAAATTGACCAAAGTTGGAGAACCAGTGTTTACGTCACATTCCAGCTACAGTTCGATGATAAGCATTTGTAGTACAGATATCTATCTATCTGCTGGAATAATCCTGCCCAAAATTTTAGCAGTCCAGTCCTGGAAAGTTATTGATCATCCTACCATTCTCCAATATTATTCCAAGCACCACTGTCACTTTTGACAAGTGTAATTTAGGGCTGACGATTTTGTCCCCTGCTATTAATTTGCAACCATTCAAAAAACAATCTTTTCATCAGTTAATCTTAATGACTCTCACTACTTTCAGAGCTGGTGGAATCAATCACTCCGCGTAGATCTCTCCAGTATACTGATCACTTTCACTAAGCTTTGAGTCAACATTTTCAACTATTTTTTCCAACTTTTCTATTATCACCGAAGATATTCTTAATTATGGTGGACTGGATTATGCGTCAGATTTTGCGTTGGCAGTGAGAAGACAGGAATACTCTGGACCACCGATAAGAAGAACCTAGAAGATCTAGATTTTGTGTGTGGATGATATATGTCTAACGTCACACAAACTCGAAGACTTGCAAGCAGGCGAAAACCAACAAATTGGCTGAAGAGGCTGGCTGGCAGCGAAGACTGGACTCATCCAGGTGAACATAGACAAGATGGAAGTAATGAAGATAACCAACCAACCAACAGTAACAACAACAACAACCAGCACCAATCACCATCAGCGGTAGATGTTTAACTTCCTGGCTTCACTTATCTAGGAAGCATTGTTTCAACCACAGTCAGTCGGACAGCACGGATGAAGATGTTAAAGCCAGCCAACCAGCCAGCCAGAATCGAATAGGCATGGCAGCACGCCTTCATCAACCTGAAACCACCTTGGAAGTCTTCTGCACTAAACCAACGTGAAGAGCAAGATTAGGATTTTCAACACCACTGTGAAGGCTGGCGTGTCACGAAACGGATTTCCACCAACTTACAGACCTTTACCAACAGTTGCCAACTTCGGTGGCTCCATACTGAAGATCAAATGGACGGCCGGCCAGCCAGAAAGAATTAGCAACACGAAACTCCGCAGTGGAACAAACCAACAGGCGACAGCCAATTGCTCAACAAATATGTAGGCGAAAAATAGAGACTGATTGTGCAAACCCCACTGAGAGTGCCCCGCGCGCAATGCAGGCCATCGCCAGAGTGGAGTTCTCATGGGAAACGACAAATGGGTGGACCTAGGGTGACAATGAGGAGATTTGTAGCGGGGAGGGGATGAGAGATTATGGACAATCGTGGAGCTAGCCAGTTGAAGAGGACATCAGAAAATAGAAGAATGTGGATATATATTGTTGAAGCCGCATGTTCCACGCTGAACCCAAGAGAAGACTACATTACCGCAAAGCTTTTTTTAGGATGAACGTCATTGTTAGTCTCAGATACACCTCATACCTCATTTTCCACGTGACTATAGAGTTAATATATTTCATCGAATGGCTAGGCACATTAGGTATTCACAGCTTCCTGTTTGTTGGGATACAAGTACACAAAGTGTTGCATGGTCGAATTCTAAACAGGCACCTACACAAAAGGAAGTGCTTCGTATAGTTGTAGGGTATATTTTCCTTACTACTTATATGTGTCTAATGATGATGTGTGAACAATCACACAATCGTATAACTATAAACACACACCTTCCCACCCTTCAAACATATAATACATTCTATGACTTATTCTATGCATGGCATTAATTGTTTTGCCACTTGACATTTCCAAGTATTGATTTTTGTAGGTGTTTAGCTTGTTTGATTGATTGATTGGAGGATTTCATCACGATGAGCTCATGACATCAGTTAGAGAACCACTGGAAAACCACCATTGGACTACTACTTGACAGATGATATTTCACTGTAATTCTAATCACAAACGTTTTGATTTCATATTATTGTAACTACTTTAAGTATTCACACCTATGATTAAATTTCCTTATGGGATATACTTGCTTAGTGAAAACACCACTATATATATATATATATGTATCAGACTGTAGAGCTTAATAATAAATTGGTTGGAAAAAAGTCTCTTAACTCACTATGCATGACTGATTAGTAGTCAGCAGAGACACCTTGACCTGCAATCTTCGTATGTTTGGCATGCGATTCACCCCTGTAAAATTTAAGATGATGTTGCAGGATTGGACTACACTGACCCCTAGATTAGAAATAGGAAGTGAAGTGGTAGAGCACGTTGACCGCTTCATTTACTTGGGAAGTACCATCAGCCAGTGCCAACGGGTTGATCTCTGATGAAATCTCAATACGAATACAGAGGGCTAGTCTGGCATATGCCAGTTTACGCCATCTCTGGCGTAGACGTGATATCCGGCTGGCTGTCGACCAAAAGGCGGGTGGACTGCTCAGCAGTCCGCTCCGTCCTCATTTATGGCTCTGAGACCTGGCCACTGAGAGCGAAAGACATGAAAAGATTAGCTGTCTTCGATCATAGGTCTCCGTTCTATCTCTCGCGCGAAGTGGTATAATAAGGTGAGCAATATTGAGGTTAGGCGTCGAGTGCTAGGTAAGGAGGGGAAATAAATAGACGAGGCTGTGAAATTACATCGACTGAGATGGTTAGGACATGTGTTACGTATGCCTAGTCATCGCCTTCCTCGACAACGGGCAATTTTAGCTGATTTAGGTTCAGGCTGGAAAAGAGCTAGCGGCGGTCAAACCAAAACCTGTCACCAGTCAATTAAATCTACAACAGTTAACCTAAGCCACGTAAGAAGGTGTAGACTTTCTGACTGGTTGGGGTCCTCGGGACAGTAAACACCAATGGTTGGAAACTATTGGTGACACGGCTCAAAATCTTTCTCAGTGGCGTAGATGCATCCCCTCCTTATGACTTATGATTTCCAATTAAACTGTTTTGTTCTCCGTTATTACTATTCCTTTGTCTCCCACCTCTGTTTACTGTCTATATTATGCATTTCTCCTACTTTATTTTCTTGCTTTGTGTGCTAAATGGAGGGAGTGTGGTGACTTGAACTGCCGCACATATGTGCAAAGTTCTATGTCGAAAACAGACAGATTCCTACTGGAACCCAAGACCTTCCGGTTAAAAGACAAGCGCCTGTAGACCATTCACCTTGCCCTCTTTCCACACCTTCTCCAGTAGTGGTGGTGTCATCAAGTCCGCTGATGTCTCTGGATGCATTTTCAATGCCCCTGCTGGTATTCCATCTGTTCCTGTTGCTTTTCCAGTTTTTAGCATCTTTATTACGATCAGGATTTCTGTTCTCGTCGGAGAGTTGGTGTCCACTGGTAGTTCTGGTAGTTCCGCTGTTGGCATTATTTGGCGCGTCATAGGTGGCGCTCGATTTGGAAGTCTTTTGAAGTGTTCAGCCCAATGTTCCTTTTGCTCCATAAGACAGACTAAGCTTAAAATTGTGATTACACAGTTGTCCTTTCGTCTACCCTCACATTTCTGCAGTTCAACTGTCGGTTATACTTCAGTTTGGCGTTTCTAACAAGCTGCTATTGCACCGTTTCACCAACACATGCCTCCAACACTTCTTACTGAAGGTCAGTTGTGATTCTGGCAACGAAAAAGCAAAGAGCTCATCGTCCAACATATACGCAGAAGGAAATGCAGATTGTTTGGAGACACGCACACACAGTGAGGAGACTTCCAAGTGACATCACACACTAGGCCGTAGAATGGAACTCGAGCTAAAAGGTGACAAGTTGGGCGCCCAAGAATGACAATGAGAAGATCATGCAGTTGCACAGTTAGCTGAAGATGACGGTATAGAACAGAGTGCAATGGAGATGTGCTGCTGAAGCGCAATGCTACGAAATACTTGCCATGTTCAGCTTTAGCGACAAAATTACTATCATGGCAGGTGAACGCTATACATAAAAATCTGGAGAAATGACTATATTGAAATGATACAATCACCACGTGAACTTTTGTACGCTGAATACCTTTTAGCCTCACAAGTAGTGCTAAACTCAATACGCAAGTAACATGAGGTCTACTTGGATGAAAGTGAAACCTCCACACGTTCCAAGTAGAAAATAGGCTGCTTCAAGCTTGAGTTTGAAGTCTCAATAGCGGTCTGTCTGTCTGTCTGGATTCAACATAGAACTTGGCACCGAAGTGCAGAAGTTCGAGTTGCCACGTTCCAAATAGCACACAAAGGTAGACAACAAAATGAGTGAAGAGAATCAGTAGAGTTTTGACAAGTATAAGAGTGAAACAGAATGAGTAATGGTAGAAAGGAATATGAAAGATTACAGAGACTGAATACATCTGCATAAGCCATCGACAACGATGAGTTTGAGCCATGTCACCTGTTGTCTCCAGCCATTGGTTCTTAGAGTCCCGAGGATGGGCCCCACCCTGGAAGTCTGCATCTCCCTCACTACCTGACTCAGTTTAACTGTCAGGGATTTCATGGATTGATGCCATGTTTTTGTTTGACCACCACTTACTCTTTTCCAACCTGCACCTATATCAGCTAGTAATGCCCGTCCTTTGGGGGAGGCGATGGTTAGGCATGCGCAGCACATGACCTAGCCATCTCAATCTATGTAACTTTATAGCCTCGTCGATTGATTTTCCCTCTTTGCCCAACACTCTACGCCTAACGTCAACATTACTTACCACCTTATTATACCACCTCCTAAAGTGAGAAAGAGATCATAGACATCTATGATCAAAAACAGTCAACCTTTTCATGTCTTCAACTCGTATTGGCCATGTTTCAGAGCCATAGAGGACAGCGGAGCGAAGTGCTGAGCAGTACATACGTCCCTTGGTGGATAGCCGAATGTCACCCCAATGCTAGAGATGGCGTAAGTTAGCGAAAGCAGCCCGAGCTTTTTGGATCCGTGCTGAGATTTCGTCGCCAATCAATCCGTTGGTGCTGATACAACTTCCCAAATAAGTGAAGTGGTCAACATGTTCTATCACTTCACTCCCTATCACTAAGCTAGGAGTTGACGTAGTCCAGTCCTGTAGCAGCATCTTACATTTTACAGGGGTGAATCGCATGCCAAACATACGAAGATTGCTGCTCAAGGTGTTCAGAAGACTCTGCATTTTGTCAGCATCCTCCCCTAACAGGACTATGTCATCTGCATATTCTGCATATTCCCTGGTAACAAGTCGATTCGTAAGTCGTTAAGTTCAGTTAAGGATACTTCCATTAGCATATCTATGATGAAGTTAAACAGAAATGAGGAAAGTGGACATCCCTGACGGACACCACTGGTTGTTATCAATTCAGGTGACAATTCTCCATAAGCCCCTAAGATCTATCGGAGAGTAGTAGTAATTCTCGTTTTATGGACTGGGGTTGTTAGCCATCTACTCAACCTTCCCAGTTTTCCTGGTTTATTGACGGCTGGACAAGGGGATTAAGGAGGGCATCAGCCGAGAATCCAACTTGGATATTCTACGTAGGGCTACCAAGCATTCTACCGCTGACATACAAATACCTTTAAATTACAACTCTGAGAATATGTCCACAGGACATCTACCTCGAGTTTTCAAATAGCAATATTACTAATATTGGTGACAAGTAACGCGCCAAACTAAATGTAAATTTATACACTTGCAGTTTACAATCAACATATGCAGAAACGAATCACACTATACAAACACGAATAGAAAGGAGTTAAATCAATCTAACTAACTTATTTCTCACAAATTACGGGGTTAGCGGGAATTTGGATTAATTTCATTTGATCTTACGCGTTTATTACGGATTGATATCAGTTAGAGAACCATTGAAAACCAGCTACGAGTACTGAATAGGGAGCTGTTTCATTCTAGTTCGGGAATTATCGGCAGTACGCACCCACGCCGTGGGTTTCGAACCCAGGACCTTCTGGTTACAAGGTGAGCTCGTATACCTGGGTTCGAACCACACGGTGCGGGTGCGCACTGCCGATGATTCCCAAAACTAGGATGAAACAGCTCTTCAGTACTCCCAGCTGGTTTTCAATGGTTCTCTAAATGATATCAACCCGTGATCAACTCGTAGAAACAAAACTAATCCCTACAAACCAACTATAGAAAATTAATTTGATCTGTTTGATTTTGTCACAGACCAATATCCCAATTAGAGAGACCATTGAGAACCGGTAGAGAGCAGTCAACAGCTGTTTCGTCCCAGCTTGAGATTTTTCAAATCCAAATCTCCACAAATAGCATAATTACGAGGAAATTAAGAAAATCAGTTCAAAGAACTTTTAATGCTGGCGAACTAGACGTATTATTCTCTACACAACCGATGGTGCTACCTCGACTGAAAGATGAAGTACCTAGACTAGCCACTTCAAATTGTATCGATCAATTCAACTGCGTTTGTGGAGCCAGTTAGATCGGTTGTTCCTCTAGGAACTTCAATTTTCGTTCTTGCTCAAGAACATCTACCAGTATGGCTAAGTAAAGGTGTAGTGAAAACCATTAACAGTTCAATATTGGACCATCTGATGCCTACTGGTCACAAAGCCAGCGTAGAAGAATCCTTCTCTATAATATACCGGGTGCCTAACAAATTACCAAAATCATCGAAGCACCGCATGCTCCAAACAGCAGAGGCTATTGCAATTCGCCTCAAACAACCAGTGCTTTGTGTTCAAAAGAAACAAGTCCAGCCCCTACTAATGCCCTGGCCCTCAGTAGAAACTATAAACTCATGAATTCGTACTATTATCTTTCATAATTCTTCTGACATTCAGCTTATTTTATGTTGATGCTATTGAGCCGTAATTTATCAATATTATTGATTCGATGTTATTTAAACAACATTAATGTTGTTCATAACACCAATTCATTCATTCACTATAATTTATATATAACTGTAGAGCCTGATGATGAAGTTATCGAAGAGAGTACTCGTTGTTCAGTATCCATTCTTTTGAATAATTTAAATATCTAATTTCCAGGTCATTAATGCCTACTAGATGGATGTCCACTGGGAACTTGTGACCATTGGTGTCTACCGTGTATCACAGTGAAGTGGATGCTTGCAGAAAGCATTGGTGAAGGTAGTTGACAAAGTTAGAATTAGAAAAGAAAAGGCGTCCAGTGAAGTGTTACTCTTACGTTCGGCGATATCATTCTCAAGCTGTACAATCGCATACAGTAAATTATCTTAGCAACAAAAGGAATATTTCCAAAGACTTATCATTAGAATTGTAAATTTGTAATACCAAATTACGTAATTTGTGAGTTGATCACGGATTGACATCAGTTAGAGAACCACTGAAAACCACCACTGAAGTACTGGACAGTGAGCTGTCCCATCCTAGTTTGGAAATCATCAGTAGTATGCACACAATACATGGGGTTCGAACCCAAGACCTTCCGGTTACAAGGCAAGCTAGCTCGTGTACCATTCAGCCACTAGGACCCTATTCACTGGCTAGCCCATGAATTCTAACTTCTGCCAATTCGTGATTTAGCGTGACCCCGACCAATACCGTCGGTGGGACATCCATCATCACACGTGACTGGATGGACCTCACTGGTCACGACTTGTCATTAGAACTCCGGGAAACTCCATCCTGTAGCCAGTCATTAGCGAGCATCAGATTAATTTTGTATAGTTTGTTTGTAAGGGTTAGATTTGTTTTTACTAATGATCAACACGTAAAAACAAAACTAACCCTTACAAACCAACTATAGAAAATTACGTAATCCAGAAAGTGTTAATCGGGTAGTAACTAAAATATGTGTCGGCCGTACCCCGCATTTGCTACCCAATTATATTATCGAACACTTAACCAATCGTGTGGTTTTATAAAGGAGAAAATAGTTCCCCCCCACCCCAAGGCTCTATTCTGGAACACCCGATCGAAATCGGGACACCAAGTAAACCCATAAATGAACTTCAAAGTCATGTAGAGAATACGTGGGAATCTTGCTAAAACAGTACGAATCAAACTTCTTCGAACCACCGAAGCACTGGCGGTTCACGTATTAAAACCTGAACTTTTGCATACAAAAGGAAGTTTGTTCAGTCCGTAAATCTACAATGGACCTGATCTATCCATCTATCTTAACACTAAATACGTAATTTTTTCCTCTTTTCCTTAGTTGTTTGCCTCTTAAATGTATGATATTTACCTCCCCCACCCCTTATTACCACTGTCGTTAACCTGACTTTTGTTCAATTTTAATTTTAAATGACGTCTACGCAACCCCATCAATTAGATTACGTCATCCAACTCGCTTATTTAACTTTATTTTAGTTTGCGACCCATTAACGCTTTCTACATCACGTATTTTGTTATCTAAAATTTAGAATTCCAATGATAAATCTTTGAAAATATTAATTAAGACAATTTACTGTACATATATATATATATATATATATATATATATATATATGCGATTGTACAGCTTGATAATGATATCATCAAAAAGAGTAACTCTTCAATTTTTTTTATATTTCACGTTCCCCAGTGGAACATAGGGCTTCAAGCTAGTGGCTTGAAGTTTCTGTAGCAGTGTTTATTTTACAGGAAGGGGTTGCTAGCCTCATGCCCAACCTTTCCTCATCCCCAGCATTATGTCTGGCTTGACGAGGTAACGGAGTGCGTCGACCGGACCATGTGTATGGTCGACGAGTGTCCTAACCGCTATGCCACCGACATCAGGTAACTCTTCACTAAACGCCTTTTATATGACTCAATGGGAATTTTTAAAATTAGAATTCGCAGATTCTTCACTGAATTCGGATCCAAGTGGCTGAATATTAGTTAGTGAGCTTGATCTCGTAATCTGTAGGAGGTCCCGTATTTAACCCCTGGTTGGGCGCCGCCATGAGCGTGCACGACTGAAGAGTTCCAAGCTAGGACGAAACACCTGGTTTTCAATAATCTCTCTAACTGATGAGTTGGTTCAAGACGAAATGTAACAAATGAAATGAAATTAATTAATCAATTGATTAATTCACTTCTACAGCTAGATAACAAACTACATTCACATTACTAAGGAAAGCCAAAATCACCCAATAATAATAATAATACTGGTAAGCGGGCTAAACTAAACTACTTTTCGAAAAATGCGCGGAAAATAAGAGAAGATAAAGACACCTCTATATGAACACACTTTATTTTTCTTTAAATTTAGCAAACATATACAGCGTAGTTGTCATTACAATTGTTTTAAAGGAAGAAACCTATCAGTAGCAATATATGCATATTATCGTAAGTTATAAGGCACAGTTCACAACTTTTTTCTGACTGAACTGAATTTAAAAATACCGCCGAAAAAATTAAACAAAGCAATTGGACAATTAAAACACATCACATCGAGAGAGACAGACAGAGGGAAATTTCATTGGTCAACAGTATTAAACTATCGATTGTACATCACATTCAATTCATTTATTTATTTATTTGTTTTCATACATCAACTTAAACATCATGTGAGTGTGTCTATGTGTGCGTACGACAAAATTGTAAAAGTTGATCACATAATAAAGATGAACGATGACAAGATCTGGCTTTGATTAATGCTTTATTAACTAATTCTGAGGCGAATTGATTCACTCGAAGGATAACACGTGAGACAGCAGCACGAATTTGTGAATTAGGATCATCCAAGTGAATAATAACATTAGTTAAGAAATCTTCAATGACAGCAGTATACACTGGATTCAACTGGAGATGTTGTTGTACAGAGGTATCCGCATGATTTGTTCCTGTTGTTGTTGGGGTGGTGGTTGAGGTTAACATTGGCATAATTAAACGTATCCATGCATTGATTGTTTCACATATAAGTAAACGAATCTGTTTCATAGAGAGAGAAAAATATAGAATATTTCAATTGCTCAACAAAAGTACACACACACACGTACAAAAAAATCACTGAACTAGATTGAGGATTTTTAATTAAAAATGGAATAAGGAGATCTCATCCAACAGTTGTACGACAATGCTGCATGCCAAGTAATCCACATCGGGGAACTCACGGAACCCTTCAAAGAAGTGAAGACGGGAGTAAGACAAGGCTAGCTGGCTGCCTACTATCTCCAGTGGTTTTCCTGATTGATGGCGGTAGACTGGATGAGGCAACAGACAGAGGGCAATGCAACGAGTAAACAGGCATAAAATGGATCCATACAAAAAACTTGGAGGATCTGGACTTCGCCAACGACACGTATGTCTGATTTCCCACAAACTGGAAGATATGTAGTTGATGAAAAGTTGGAGAGAGAAGAAGCATCAAAGATAGCAATTCAGGTGCACATAGAGAAGATGGAGGTGGGTGATGAAGATTCTTGACCAACAGCAACAGCAACAACAATAGACAACAATCAGCTAGCGTACATGGGAAGTCATGTCAAGTACCTTGAACTGAGTATTTCCTCCGATCTTTCCTGGTCCTCTCACATCTTGCTAGTGACTAGAAAGATGTTTCGCTTAACGTTCTACGTTAGGAAGTTAAGGCAGTCTGGTATAAAGCAGTCTTTGCTTTCTCAGTTTGTCAATTCCTGTATTCTACCCATCCCTCTTTACTGCTCCCCATTAATCTTCCCTGGACTACTTAAGAGAGATTTTGCTTTGCAGCGTAGGGCACTAAAAGCTGTTAGTAGGGGAAGTGGGATTTCGTTAAACCAACTGGTTAACACTATTGTGGATAGACATATAATGTCATGTAAGAAACTAGCGAATTCTATATTATCAGACCCCGAACACCCTCTCTATACGCACCTCTCTCCTTGCATTTCATCTGGTAGAACTAGAAGCAACTATAGGAGGCTATATGCTAGGACTACCAAGTATAAAAACTCCACAATACCTTATCTGGCACAGCTGTTATGTGATGAGAAAACTGTTAGGCATGACACGATCACCTTACTGTGGCACTCTAACAAATAGTACCCATTAGCTTTTGTTCTCCTTTTCTTGTTACTATTATATTGTTGCTCATATATTCTATTACACACTAATTTTATATTTCATATCCTGTGATGTTTAAATACGTGAATGCAATGCTGTTCTTTTTTATTTCTTTTATTTCTCTTTTTTTCTTTTTGTTGTTGCTTTATATTTTTAAATCCTCATAAAATTTATGAGATAATTAGATGCAATATTGTAATGCACGCTGAAAATTCCATACCTGTACCACAAATACTGTTTGGAATAAAGCCATTATTATTATTAAAAATATGAAAGAAGCAACCTCCTTCACCTACCGACCTATCTATCTATCGTTTCAACTACAGGTCGATGGAACTGGTGAGGATATGAAACCGAGGATGGGGAAAGCAAGGCAAGCTTTCATTACTCTCAAGTCTGTGTGGAGGTCAACACTGAGCAGTCAGCATGAAAAAAGATCCGGATTTTCAACTTCAATGTGAAGTCAGTGCCACTTACTATAGGGATCAGAGATTTGGCGCCGCATCACGGAGGGCACTTAGAACGAACTACACACCTTCATCAACACCCGCCTTCGCCCAATACTACTCAAGATCAGATGGTCGGCCAGAAGACACCAGCAACAGGGAGGGATCCCAGGGAATGAACGAACCAATCCAGCAGGAACCAATTGTGCAACAAATAAGCAGGAAGAAATGGAGGTGGATTGACTATGCTCTGAGAAAACCAGTCATCAAGTGAATGACATCACACGCCAGGCCATTGCTCGCATGAAACTCGAACGGGAAGCGGCGTGTTGGTAGTGGGTGCCAGGGTGACATGGAGGATGTGATGTGAAGAGGAGATGAAAGCATGTGGGCAGACGTGGAGCCAGGTGATGAAAACGTTGTCAGAGAACCGAAAGCAATGGAGACGCACGGCTGAAGCCCTGTTCCTCTAGGAATTAAAGGATACAATAATAATAAGGAGAATCCAAGGAAACGATGCCTGATAGCCAGATAAGCGCAGGAGTAGCGAAACAACAAGCCAAGCATCCGAGGATGGCATAGAGGAGATCGTGTGGGGAAGAGGAGATGGAAGTGTTTGTAGGGCAATGTGCTACTAGTATTCTATTTTCCACTTGAACAAATGATCATAATGATAGTAACAACAGAATAATATCAAACAGTTGGGACTTGGAATTCAACGTATGTGCAGAGCTCCGTGGTATTCAAAAGACTCTATCTAAAGTGATAATAGTTTATGAGAGAATCCACTTCACATTTATTTTTTCTAGTATCAAACACTACCCAAGAAAAAGGGGTAATTTACAAAGACTGAATCACAGTTTTGAGCAATTCTATTCTTCAGGAAAACGGTCCAAACGGTAGCGTTGGGTTGAAAATCGAAAATTGATAGAAATTAGAATTCATGGCCCTTTGGATTCTATCCCAACAGCTGAATGACTAACGAGCTCACCTCGTGACCTGAAAGTTCTAGGCTAGATCACCGATGAGATCGTGGATGTGCACTGATGCAAAGTCCGAGACTGGGACGAAGCAGTGTTATCCACTACTCCAATGCTGGTTTTCAATCATTCTCTAACTGATATCAATGTGTGATCAAACTTCAAAACTACGTTACAATACTTCATACTTTCGGATTGAACAAAATATATTATAGAAAGGGATACAAAAGAAATAAGAATGTAATCCTAAGGTTTGAGAATGTTTTAAGATAAAATAATTGGAGATAACAGTTAGAGAAACCATTGAAAATCAGCCAGGGAGTTTTGGACAGGTGTTTCATCCCAGTTTAGGATTCATCGGCAGTACGCACTCACACCACGGGGTTCGAACTCAAGACGTCTCTTCTGGCTATAAGGCAAACACATAGACCATTCAATGACCGATGAATTCTAACTTCTACTAATTTGCAATTAGAATTCATGAGTCATTCAGTCGGGTCCTAATGGCTGCCTTATAGCCGAGAGGAAGGTCCTGAGTTCGACCCCCGTGGTGTGAGTGCGTACTACCGATGAGTCTCAAACTAGGATGAAACAGCTTTCCAGTGCCCCCCGGTTTTCAGTGGTTCTCTAATTGATATCAACTCGTGGCAAAAAAGAATTAAATCCTTACAAATCAACTCTTGAAAATAGAGACAAACAGTATTGCAATAAAACTGAAGATAAAGTACTAATGAATCTGTGTCGCTGTGATTACGTCCCAAGTTCAGGTTGGTATATGAAACCTTGTTAAGTCGCCAGAATGCTTCAGATCAATAGTCAATTACTTCATGGATTGCTACTACTTCTCCGTTTGATCATCACTGCAAGTTAGTTATAACTTTTACACCGTTTATGTGGTAGCTCCATTGAATGTATTACAATATCTTAAGGACAACAGGAATCAAATGCTTGAAGACTGCACGTATTCAACTTGACTATACAGTTTTCATAACAACATCACAGTAAGACACAAAGCACTTTGCTTCGCAATATAACCAATCGTTAATGTATTATTAAACATCTCATCTGGATCGTCAATAGTACAATTCGAGAAGAACCAGTTAAGCACTTTAAATCAATCCACAGATTTCATCACTCACTAACCCAGAACAGTTGGTGAGATTTACTTCAACCACAATACTTCTTTTTATTCCTTTGCGTCCCCCCAGTGAAACATAGGGCTTCAAGCTAGAGCCTTGAAGTTTCTGTAGCAGTGGTATTTATTTTTACGGGATGTAATTGTCAGCCTTATGCCCAACCTTCCCTACCTCTTTACCAGTCTTCTTACTGGCTTGGCGAGGTAAAGGAGTGCCTCGTCGACCAGGGACCAAACCCTGAACTATCTGCCTGATCGGCGAATATTCTACCGCTGTGCTACCAACGCATTACCAAGACACTTGTAATCCACTTTGTTCAAGGATCATACTTCATAGACAAGGAGGAGAATAGCAAAGACAGGAGTACAATACGCTTATTTGTGACAGAATACAAATCAATAGTTAATCGGCACCAGAGATGAAACAAGCTTATAGATGCCGAAAAAAATCGGCGTGTTCGTTCAAGGCAATCGAATCGACTGAGTGATCTATCCACCTACTAACTTGTTATCAGGTAACAGTTTAATTCTTGAAAAGATAATCATCAGAGTTACTTCTTTCACAGTGCATATCACTCACTCAAGAAGTCCGGGTTCGACTCCCAACCGACACCAATGGTAAACCCGGAAAAAGAACGAAGAATTTGGCATGAGGCTAACAATCCTACCCCAGAAGAACGACACTATCGCTACTGAAGGCTTCGAAACTGAAAAGCCTTATGTTCTACCGACTTAAATAGGAATTATGATATTGACGCGCACCTATTTGGTAGACACCACCACTAATTCTCAACCACATCATCCTCAATAAGGTCTTAACTGGCAAACAAAAACATAAGCCCCTAATACTAATATTATTATTATCTCTTTAGATTCCGAGTCGAATACATGGCTTCAGTATTACTTCTCTAATTCATTCCGTTCTCTGCAATTCTCTTTAGCTGACTGTACAATTACCCATTGGTTTTCCTCTGCTTCTCACACGACCATCTTCTTCATGTCTTACTTGGATGCCGCACTCATCGTTTCCCACTCGACGACCTGACGTGCGTGATGTCAATCAGTGGGTCTCCTCGGCGTGTATATAAGATCGATCTCAATACTCTTCAGGGTATTTGTTGAGCAGTAGATTATTGATTATTAGATTATTGGTTCGTTGTCAGAGTTTCTTGTTGTTAATTATTTTTTCCCACAACGGAAACCTCAGCGAGGCGTTTGAAGTATATACAAGAGTAAGATGAGTCTGCCTACTATTATCTATGATACTACCAATTGTGGTGGAGTGGATTATACGGAATATCATAAGTGGGGAGCGAAAAGACAGGAATACTAAGACTCTAGAAAATCCGGACTTCGTGGACAATTCGAAGACTTACAAACTGGCAGAAGAAGCAGGCAGCAAAGACAGAACTTCAAGTGAACACAGAGAAAACGGAGGTGATAAAGATACCCATTGATCAACAGCAACAACAAGTACCAATCACTAACAATGGAAGAAATTTGAAAGAGGTTATTTTCTTCACTTATATAGCTAAGCAGCATCCTTTTAAAAAACAGGGAGTCAATATGTATGAGGAAGTCAAAATCAGAATTAAAAAAGCAAGAGAGAAATTTATCACTCTGAAATCAATTTGGAAATCTTCTGCACTCCACAGAATCAGAAACAGAATTAGGATTTTCAACGCCAATATTAAGTCAGTGAGTTCTTCACTTATTTGGAAAGTTGCATCAGCCAACGCCAATGGGTTGGTCGGTGACGAAATCTCAGCACGGATACAGACGGGTCGTTTGGTGCATGCCAACTTACGGCATCTCTGGCATAGTAGACGTGATATCCGGCTGACTGTCAACCAAAGGGCGTGTGGTGTGTACTGTTCAACAGTTCACTCTGTCCCCCTTTATGGCTGTGAGTGATATATGACCATTAAAAGTGGAAGATACGAAAAGGCTAGCTAGCTGTCTTTCATCATAGGTGTCTGCATTCTATCTCCCGTGTTACGTAGTGGTATAATAAAATGAGCAATATTGAGGTTAGGCTTCGGTCGAGTGCTAGATAAGGAAAGGAATTCGATAGACGAGGTTTTGAGGCAGCTGCATCGATTTAAATGGTTAGGACATGTGTTACGTGTGCATCTCTAGCCATCACCTTCCTCGACGATGCCCAACATAGGTTGGGTCAGGTTGAAAAAGAGCTAGTAGCGGTTAAACGAAAAAACAGCTTCATAAGTCAATGAAATCCACAACAATTGGTTTAAATCAACCCGCCAATCAAGCAGGGAGGTGTAGACTGCCTTCCTGACTGGTTGGAGTCCTCGGGACAGTAAAAACCAATGAAGGCTGTAGACAATTGGTGATATGACTCAAAATTCTCGTCCTCAACGGCTGGCACAGATGCATTCACTCTTTGTGATTTGCAATCTACAATAAAATTCTATTGTTCTTCCATATTACTACTACTACTACTCTTTACCTGACATTTCTGTTTATTATCTCTCCTTTAAATTTATCTTTATTCTCTCCTCCTGTTTTGTGTGCTAAATGGAGTGTGACAACTTGAACTGTTGCACATTTGGACAAAGTTCCACGTTGAAACCAGTCAGTCAGTCGGTCAGTTAGTGAGTTCTTTAATATGGGTGAGAAGATCGGTGACCTTGTCACAGTAAGCATTTTCAACAGGCTACCGCAGACTTCCACCAACCACCAGCTTCGTTCGCTCCACATACTGAAAGACCAGATATCCAGTAACTCTGGTAACAAACCGACCAAGAACCCACAGCTCCACAAGTATGGTAAAGAAAATGGAGTTGGATAGGAAACCGTTGGGTGACATCTCTCACCGTGCCGTCACTTGAGTGGAACTCCAATGGGAAACGATGAGTGGGGGCGTCCGAGGGTAACACATGAAGGAGATCAGAGACTATGGTCAGTCGTGGGAGCAGCTAAGGAGGAACGCAGGTGACAGGACTCGGAACTCAAGGGAATAATAATCCAGGAAAAGAGGGAAGGTTGGGCACGCGTGAGACTACCGAGTCTATGCCTCCCCCCGGAAAATCACTCCAATCGCTAGAGATACTTCAAAGCATAACAAAAATAGAAAACAAGCCTGAAACCAGTAACAATCACACACACATACACACACTAACAACAACAACAACAAAAACACAACGACAAACCATAAATTCAACAATTGTCAATAAAAAAAATTGATAACAACTCACCTTATCTTTTGGATCATTTAAACGTTTAATAAAATTTTGATAGAAACGATAAACTTGATCACCAAATGAATCAGGTAAAGGACAATACGGTATTAAATGATCCTTGCGTGCATTATCATTATCATTATAATCAGTATTCTTATTGACAGGTTGAATCCAAGTAGAAGAGTTTAAAAAGTTTGGAATGCTGCACATACGACTATGACAGTTATTATCCCTTGACTGACATAATTCTATTTCCGATGCCGGTAGTGGCGGTGGTATTAAAAGACCATTGAAAAATATAGTTAAGCAAAGACATGCCATACTTCGCGTCCCTTCTAAATCATCATCTAATAAGGAGCCTAAACGTGCCAACAATAAGGAGAGTAGTGAACTGGATAAATTCGGCAGATTACTCCTGTGTTTATGCTGCTGCTGCTGCTGTGGCTTGTCGAGATTATTATCTATCAGAAGGAAGAGTAGACCGAAAGAGACACAAAGAGTCAAAGAGAGAGATGTAGTTATAAAACAAACCAAAATTACAATGTTTACTCATATTTCAAGGCAAGTGAGTGCGTGAGTTTCAATATAGACGTGGTCCGAGGTTCGATCCCCGGCCGACACACTCTTCCTTTGCCTTGTTAAGCTAGTAATAAGACTGGTAAAAAGGGAAGGTTGGGCATGAGGCTAGCAACGCCATCTCCTAAAAATAAACACCACTACTACCGAAACTTCAAGTCTCTAGCTTAAAGCCCTATGTTCCACTGGGAACGTAAAGGAATAAAAAAAACACTCCATGTATAGCACACAAAAGTAGAGAAATAGCAGAGTCTCAAAAGAAACTATAATGAGGAGAAATGTATTCGAGATAAAAATGGAAAAGTAACATGGAAAACTATGAGGACTTGATGCGTCTGGGAGGTTACAGAGAGACCGAATGAATCTGCACCATTGAACATAATGTAGAGGCATATCCCCAACAGTCTTAAACCATTGATTGTTAGCATTGCGTGGATCCCAACTCTGTCTGTCCAGTTTCAACATAGAACTTTGCACTAATGTGCACCAGTTCGAGTCGCCACACTTCACTCAGCACACAAAGCCAGAGAAGAAAGTAAAAAAGAAACGCAAAATAGAGACAGTACACAGAGATATGAGACAAAAAGAATAGTAATATGAAAGAACAATATAGTTTCATTGGAAATTATAAGTCACAAGGAGTGGATGCATCTGCGCCATCACTGGGGACGATTTTGAGCCATATCACCAATTGTCACCAACTGTGATTGGTGTTTACTACCCCGAGGACCCCGACCAGTCTGGAGGTCTACATCTTCCTACGTGGCTTAAACTAACTGTTGTTGATTTCATTGACTGATGGAGCCATGTTTTGGTTTGACCGCCGCTAGCTCTTTTCTAGCATGACCCTATATCAGCTAACATTGCCCGTCCAGGAAGGCGATGGCTAGGTATACGTAACACATGTCCTAACCATCTCAGTCGATGTGACTTTACAACCTTGTCTATTGATTTCCCCTCTTTACCTAGCATTCGACCTTAGCCTAACGTCAATATTGCTCACCGTATTATACCACTTTACACGAGAGATAGAACGCACGCACCTATGATCAAAGACAGCTAGCTAACCTTTTCATATCTTCCACTCTCAATGACTACGTCTCACGGCCATAAAGAAGGACGGGGCGGACTGTTGAGCAGTACACACGTCCTTTGGTCGACAGCCTGCCGGATATCACGTCTACGCCAGAGACTGGCGAAACTAGCTTTCTATATCCGTGCTGAGATTTCATCGGCAATCAACCCGCTGGCGTTGGCTGTTGCAGCTTCCCAAATAAGTGAAGTAGCCAACACGCTCCACTGTTTTTCATCATAGATGTCTACGATCTCTTTCTCACGTTAGGAGGTGGTATAATAAGGTAAGCAATGTTAACGTTAGGCGTAGTGTTGGGCAAAGAGGGAAAATCAATCGACAAAGCTATAAAGTTACATAGATTGAGATGGCTAGGTCACGTGCTGCGCATGCCCAGCCATCGCCTCCCCCGACGGACGGGCATTACCAGCTGATATAGGTGCAGGTTGGAAAAGAGTAAGTGGTGGCCAAACAAAAACATGGCCTCATCAATCCATGAAATCCTTGACAGTTAAACTGAGTCAGGTAGGGGGATTCAGACTTCCGGGTTGGGGCCCGCCCTCGAGACTCCAAGAATCAATGGCTGGAGACAATAGGTGACATGGCTCAAAATCGTTGTCAATGGCTTACGCAGATGTATTCAGTCTCTGTAATCCTTCATATTCCTTTCTACCATTACTCATTCTGTTTGACTCTTATACTTGTCAAAACTCTATTGACTCTCTTCACTCATTTTCTTGTCTACCTTTGTGTGCTATTTGGAACGTGGCAACTCGAAGTGTTGCACTTCGGTGCCAAGTTCTATGTTGAATCCAGACAGACAGACAGGAGACAGGTCACAGGAAATCATGGGCACCCAGCTGCTGACGCTGTTTCACCAATAATTGTAAGTGTAGGATTTGGGCAGTGTGGTGGTAGAATGTAATTCCATATTAGATAAGTTTAGTTTAAGTATCACACACACAGTGATGACGCAGTATTAACAACTGGATGACGTTCTGAGAATAAATTATTGCTGCTGATAATTATATCAATTTAGTAACACGGTTTCATGAATGGCTTCATTATGTGTATTTCTCTCCCTCTCTCTCGTCCCCTTGATGTTTGTTGCCACTTTCCATATCTCCGGTATAGGGGTTGCACCATTCCGATTGCTGCACGTGTGCGGTGTTGAATCGATAAACAAAGCTTTAGTGGTCAACCTCTCCATCCACATAAATATATTATCCTCCTGTCTAACTATATTACTTTATATATATTACTTTATTTCAGTTTCCGATGCAAACGAAAGTTAAATGAAGCCGTTGGTTCCTATGACCCTTGCAAAATCGATGATACTGATATAGAAACCAAGTCTGAAGTTAAGTATCTTGGATTAATTCTCTCTTCTGACCTATCCTGGTCCTCTTATGTCTTAGCGATTTCTAAAAGAATATTTCATTTGACTTTTTACATTAAGAAGTTAAGGCCCTCAGGCATAACTCAACCACTCCTCTTACAGTTTATCAACTCGTGTATTTTACCTACTCTTCTTTACTGTTCACCCTTATTCTTTCCTGGATTGCTTAAAAAGGACTATGTCATACTTCGTAGAACTATGAAGACTGTCAGTAGGACGAGTGGTATCCCATTGGGCCATATCGTTGACATTGTCACTGATAGGCATTTGATGTCATGCAACAATTTCGCTAAAGCAATTTTGTCAGACTCTGAGCACCTACACTACCCGCAGCTCCAACCTTGTCTCCTCAGGTAAAACAAGAAGTCTTTTCAGAAGAATTTATGCACGTACGTCTAAGTATAAAAATACCACTATACCATATTTGGCAAGTACTTTATGTGATGGAAGTAGTGTTAGGCATGAACTAACTAACCTTCTTTGCACTACTAAATAAACTATTTCCTTTACCCTTAAATCATCAAACTTTATTGTTATTGTATTTCTGATACTTATAATCCTCTCAATTTTTTCGTTTTGTTTATTTTATTTTTCATAAGTGTGGACATAATTTTAAGTTGTATTATAACTGTTAATTTTGTATTTCCCCTTACTATACTATATCAACAGAACATTAGACCCAATAATCTATAAAATGCTAGTTTCCAAACTGAATCGACAGTACCGCTTGAAACAAACTCACTGTTATTATTATTATTATACCGACTAATTATGTCGTAAATGTGGACAAATTCCTCCGATTAATTCTGTTTTATTTTTTAATTTTATATATATTTTGAGTAAATCAGATGCAATATTGTGACAAATGCTGAGAATTCCATTCTGTATTATAAGTACTGTTTTTGGAATAAAGTAAATTATTATTATTATGATTAAATAACACTCTCACCCTATCCCACCCACCCTATCGTTGTGTGATTACATGCAAGTGAATCCAGTGGAATGGCTGAGCTCTGATTTTTCTAGGTGATTTAACTTGGTAGGCTCAATTATTCTAGGTCTAGCTAAGTTCTTATGTTCCAATAATCTAATTGGTCCTGATTTACTAGTTTGACGGCTTATGTAATTAACCTCACTGACTATCATTACATGGTATATGGTAAATTATATTATTTTTCTTAATTGGATCTTTTGGGTTCCACCAACTTGTGGACCAAAATGGTGGCTCCCTTAGGAGGCGGCAACCACCTGGGCATCTGAACAGTATCCCAGTCAAAGCACAAAATATGAGATTTTGTTGGACGCATATCCTGGCGCCTATAATGTACACTAAGTCTATGTGTTCAAATAAATATAAAGTAGTATAATGGGGAGGGGTGAGAAGGGGATGAGAGGAATTCATCAACAGTAACAAACACATTAACGCTTACCATCATCATCATCACAGTTATTCTTTGATATATCACCGTTATTTGTTACTTCTTTGATTACATCATTAAAAGATTCACTTGTATTCTCACAAAGCCATTTATCTATTTCTACTTCATTGCTAGTTCTTGTATTGATAACAATTTCGCTTAAATCATTGATTGAGACTGCGCTGGCTAATATAGCTAACAAACTTGTTACAGCTGCTTTACGCATTGCCTCCGATGTACGACCAGCTCTCCAAATGCATACAGGTAGGATTAATTTTGATAGACAATAATTTAAATATTTTGGTGAGGCTAATGCAGTCTAAAATAAATAAGAAAAAAGAAGGATTTCATACATTTATTCCCCTTAATGAATTTGAACAAAGCAAGAACTACAGTTTTAGCAGAATACAGTGGTACAATCATTGCTTATTTCTTTGCCTTCTCGTCAGCTGCTTACAGGGCAAAAACATTATTAAATGTATCTACAATAACAATTTAACATACTTACACAGAGTTCATTTTAAACAGAAATCAATCGATCAATATACGCAAAGGTAAAACAAATCACAGTAAGAAAAAAGCCAATCTACTTTCAGCTTGATTATAAAGGTGAAAACATTGCAGCGATGATCAACAGAAGGCTGAGCACATCACTAGACATAGCCTATCCTGCAGCTAAGCTCGTTCCCGTCTATCGAACAACTTGCTCTCCTTGGTGCAATCAAAATCGATAGATATCCTTCTCATGTTAACTCCAACTGTGTACACAAATTTACATGTATCTGCGGGAACAGTTACATTGGAAGGACAGAAAGAAGGGCATATATACGATTTTCTGAACATGCACCAAAAAGCTTACGTCTAAAGTAAACAAATGCTTTAAACAGTGACATCGCCAGGCATCTCCTCGACACGGGTCACCAGGTGGACGTCGAAAAGTCGTTCAAAATTATCAATAAGCAAAAGAGCTCAATTCTCCTTAAGTTTGCTGAAGCCATTTCCATCAAGCGCCTGAAATCTGATTTATGCGTTCAGAAAGAAGCGGTTATCAGTCTTTCTTTGCCCTGGTAACTGGATACTTTTTCATCTGAATGTGAAATGCTGAAAGGTTTCCATTGTGTATGATTATTATTGTTCGGAATTGTGTTTAATATTGCATATATATCTGTATATATTATTAGTGTATGCATATATTGATCGACTCATTTTTGTTGAAAGTGAACTCCGTGTGCAAGTAAGTTAAAATTGTTTTTTTGTAGATACATTTAATAATGTCTTTGCCCTGTAAGCAGCTGACGAGAAGGCAACGGAATAAAAGAGGTAACATTTTATTCTGCTAAAACTGTAGTTCTTGCTTTGTTCAAAAAGAAGGATTATGCATACGTCTTATGTCTCAAAGAAACGCGTAGTTGGTCGATCACTTGAATATACAAATGAAAACCAAAAAAATGGCAAAAGTGGCAGTGAAAACAGAACTTTGGGTGAATACAGTAAGGATGGAGGTGATGAAGATAACCGACAAACCAATAACAAAAACAATAATAAGCACCAATCACCATCAGTGGGAGAAATCTAAATCTAAAGATACCGGGTCTCTTCCGCTTATTTCGATGAAAGCCTTTCAACTACAGACGGCACGAATGAGGATGTCAAAGCCAGCCAGGATTAAGAATATTATTCTATTTTTTATTATTCCCTTCAGTTCTGAGTGGAACATAGGGCATTAACAATACATCTATACTTTGTTCTATTTTCCGATGTCCTCTTCAGCTGGCTAGCTCCATGGTTGCCCATAATCTCTTATCTCCTCCTCCAAATTATACGATCTCCTCAATGTCACCCTCGCACGGACAACCCACTTGTCGTTTCCCATTGGGATTCCATTTGGGGAAATCGTCTGGATAGCGTTCGATGTCATTCAACGGTCTCCGCAGTCGTGTATACCCGATCCATCTCCACTTTTTCTTACATATTTGTTGAGCAATCGGTTCTTGGTTGGTTTTTTGCCAATCTTTTATGGTCATTTGATCTTCAGTATAGAGCGAACGTAGCTGTTGCATAATTGTAACCTTCCTTCCTTTTGAGTTGGATGAAAATGGTTCACACTACATCAGGGTTTTGGCTGCCACTGGTGACATTATGACAGCCACTCACTACTTCAGTGTACTCGTGGTTGTCGTCTGGAAGACCGGAGTAGATTGCTGACTCACCATTTAACCATTTCGACATTCCACATTTATTTTATCTCCTCTCGCAGATTCCCAGCACTTCTACATCATATCTTCTCATTTCTTTGGTTACCTGGGCAATCTTCCCAGCCAGCTTCGTACATTGTACAAACATTCCACGTCCTCATTCTTATTCTTGCTTTCATCGACAAAAGACACATCGGCTGGTTGACTGGCTTCCCGAAGGTTGGTTTTCACCATTCCGCTGTGTCATTTCGCCTCTACGATTCCAGAGAAGAATGAGTATTGTTTGTATTTTTAATATTTCTATTGTGCTTTTAAGTTTCTATAGCAGTTTGATTGGTTTTCTGGGGTAGGGTCGCTAGCCCAAATCTCCCTCTTTACCCAAGCTTGGGATTGGCTAGAAAACTAGGAAGGTTGAAATTAAGAATGCAAGACGGCTACCCATTACTATTGAATCAGTGTAGTAGAGATCTGCACCAGTCAACACAAGGAACAAGATCAGGCAGGAGGGCTCCAGTTCATTAGTTTAGGCGCTCGACCTCCAGTCGGAGGGTCACGAGTTCAAACCTCGCTTTATCTACCGAGGTTTCGGTTGTCAAGTAGTATCATTAGCTCACATACACAATAAATATGGCTTACTGTCAACTGTATGGAATTGCAATTGGTTTGTTGAGTGACATTCCTTCCTTTCACGTCAGTCACCACTTCTATATAGTTTAGAGACTTGACTCATGCATCCTCAAAATTATTTCCAACAAACTACTGCATGCACACTTCTGTCAACACCTTCCTCTGCTCCATAGTGATGATCAGATTACTAACTGGAAAGAGTAAGCAAGTGAACCAGCCAAGAAGGAAATGACTGAGGATGGGACAAACACTAAATACCAGGTCGTCAAGTAGAAGCTGAATAAATGCGTTGATCTAGGCGTCTGAAGGTGAAGAGGAAATGAAAGCTTGTAGACAGTCGTGGAGCTAGATGTAAACGACGACAGAAAGTCGGCTAGAATAGAAATTTGCATCTGAATCCCTATATCCCCCTCGGAACGCAAAGACTATGTTATAATAATAATAACAATATACCACAAAATATGCATTCAAAGTGACAATTCATAAAGGTCTATTCGACATTTTCTCCTAATTCTTTTCATATAACCTATACTGACCTGTTGCTACAATTTTCTTTGCTTTCAAATTTACGCTACTTATTACTCTGATAAGTAGTGTAAGACTGCATTTTGTTACGTTGTAGCCCAATTGATGCATTCTGTGGATGCTTTTGACGGCAATTAGCCCAGACACTTCACGATTTGACTAGTGTACTTTAGACAAATATTGAGTTCCGGATTTTATGCGTAACTCAATCGTGATTCTTTTCACAGGATTACTAGTGCATAAGCAAAGTTTAGAAGTGTGCGTCTGTTGGCTGGGGATCGAACCCAGGACTAATTGCAGAGTGGTTGGAGAGCATTCTCTATCACACTGAACTAGTGACAGACACACCTACACTATCTATTATACACTGAGGTCGATTAGCAAGCAAGCATAAACAATATAAAACGATAAGATTAGAATATCACGTAATAATAACAACAGTACCGACTATACACTTACTCGAACAGAACTATTCTCTGTCAATTTTGTAAGTACAATTAAACCACGTAGACGGATTTCAGCTTCAGCAGCCAGTGTTAATGGATCTGTACCACCTGGTGATTTATCACCACCAGGTGCACAATCCAATCGACAACCACGTTGTAGCAGATCTAATACATGAGTTAAACATTCTTCACCAGTGTTTTCTGTTCTATTCTGTTGAACAGGAGTTGATTTAATTAAAAGTGCAGGACCAGCTAACTGTAAACAACGTGAAAGTATTGCTAAACCAGTTGAACGTGGATGCCATGACATAGATTTCTTCAAGTCTTCGTTTAATCGATCTATCAACTAATGAATTTTAAAAGAGCAAAAAACAAAATGATAATAATAATGTTAAGAAAAACAGATTGAGTTAAGAAACGTATATTCCTTTTCAATTAGTTCCTCATCATCGGCTTTCTCTGCATCAATATATACATATAGTCTTTACATCAAAATTCTACCAATCAAGTGGTTATTTTATTTAATCAGTTTTAGGTAAAGGTGTGGGGGGGGATTAAATTAAGAGGTTAAAGGTCATCAAACCTAATTCCACTGGACAATATACTAACTTCCTGAGCTTCATACCTCTACAATACAAACGTACTCTGGTCAGATTTCTGGTTCATCGAGCTGGAATTCTCTGTTCAAATGAAACAGTGAACGAAGAACTCGGTAATATTCGTGGTCTTCTAAGCAGAAACAGATATCCAACTAAATTCGTGAACAAACACATGAACTCAGAAAGTGAAAAGTCGAAGGTGACCAATATTCCCAGAATATAAGTCTTCCTAAGATTACAGTTTCCGGGTGATGTTAATAGTGAGATCTTATCACAACGTCTGAGAAGGGCCTTCAAAAGGACTTTCCGTGCAGCTAAGCTATGCTGTGTATTCATTCACTAGCCAACTAATAATCAGTTCAAGAAATAAAGACAGACTGCCCTGTTTCACCTCTCCCATGTGTATTTACCAGTTTAACTGTCCGTGTGGAGCTATTCGTATAGGGCGTAGGATCAGACAAGTCCATAGTCGAATTTCTGAACACCCCCCATCTTGGTTTGGCAAAGGTCCGAATAAAGCTGCCATACGCAACTCAATACTAGCTCGTCTCGTGGATACTGGCTGGATATCAAGTCGACTCTAACAAAGCTTTTAAAGTTATTTATCGTATATCACCCAACCTCTCGTCGCATGGTCTACCAGTAGAACTTTTATGTACATACAGCAGAGGCAGTCTGAATACACCTGAACAAGCTAAATCTGTGTGTTCAAAAGGAATTTGTACAGCCCTCTTTCTTTACCATGGCCAACTACAATATATGTATTAAGTTTTTAAAAACGATTTTTTCCCCTTCCTTTGTAACTATCTTTTGACTTTGTTAGGTTGTTCTTCTAAGTCATCCTATTCTTCTTAGTCATCAGTACTATTTTACAAATTTCTTGATTATGTAACAACGTGTTGTTAACGCTTAAGAATAAGCTTATCTTGAATTCCATAATTAACTTTCACGCCTCCTTTAAAACTTAGATACCTCTGTTACTAACATCCCTTAGTTAATTGATATTTTGATAACTTTTAACCTCTTAACTTGCGTCGGTGGCATAGCGGTTAGGACGCTCACCGACCATGCACATGGTCCGGAGTTCAATCCCCGGCCAACGCACTCCTTTACCTCGCTAAGCCAGAACTACAACTGATGAAGAGGAAAGGTTGGGCATGGGGCTAGCAACCCAATCCTGTAAAAATAAACACTGCTAAAGAAACTTCAAGACACCAGCTTGAAGCCCTATGTTACACTGGGAACGTGAAGGAATAAATATAAAAACTCCACCCCCCCCACCCTATACCTAAAACTGACTAACTGATTCTGCATACAGCTACCAGGGTAGCCATAGGGATCTCCACCTGAAGAAGCTAAATCTGTGTGTTTAAAAGAAATCCGTGTCTTCGACATCATTAAATGAATGTAAAACACCACTGACAATTTCCTACTCTCTCCATACCATTTACAAGTTATAATTTTTCTAACTACCTTACTATTCTGACTAATTCATATATTTATTTGCTCAATACGTAATCGCTTTGAACACTCAAAACGAAGGAAGCGCAGAAGTAGCACAACACGGAAGATCTGTACAAATAACGATTTAGCGGTAAGGTGTACAAATTCTACACAAACATTCCTTTACCAAGTTTTCTGTCTTCTACCGTCATACTGTGGTGAGAGCTGTCTACTAGCCAAATTGGTAGACAGTAATTTACGTCCATGTTTATGTCTCCAATATTAGTTGTGAGAAAAATATGACCTAAGACTAATTCAACAACCAACCACAGCAGACTTTGCGTAGGTGGATGCAGTTAACATATAGATGATCTGACAATCAAGAAACAATCACAAAGAGATGAAAGATTAACTTTAAGTGAGAAACAACCAATCGGAAAACTGTGTTTACTTGCTTAACTAAACTATAATAATGTACATGAAATATATATAAATATGCTTTGATTTCCTTAATAAACGATCTGTTGCCTGACCCTTGTCTTCTGTTGTTACAATATTTTCTTTTTTCTCACCTTAATGTGCACTTTTATGAAGTGTGACAATTTCGACTAACTGTACATTTTTAAACAAAAAAAATTGAGATGGATAGGACAAAACACGCTAAGGAGACAACTGAATGACATGAAGGCCACAAGCCAGGCCGTCAGATGGGACCCCAATGGGAAACGATGGATTAGGCTTAAGTCCGAAGATGAAAGCTTATCGGTAGTCATGGGGAGGATTGCAGAAAACAGGACACAATGGAGGATGGATGTACTGTTGAAGGATTATGCTCCATTCAGAATAAAAAGTAATAATAATAACAATAATAATAATATACGCTTGCAAGTGCATTAAAATGAACTAACCGTAGGCATACAATTGTAGAACAAACGATCTACATCCTCATGAGTAGCAGGACTAGTTAACAATGTATTTATCATCTCATAATCATCTCCAGATGATGATGTTAGGGTATTCTGTCTGCTTAAATTGATACAGTCTCGATGACAAGCTGCCAATTGTTGTATTAATTTATCACATGAATTAATTATTGCCCGACCAAAATCTGATGTAATCAGAGAATCATTTTCTGGCCAAATTGAACTTAAGCCAAGAATGATTTCAAATAACCATGAACGAATCTAAAGAAGCATTTTTCAAGATAATAATAATAATGAAATAGATTCTTTAATAGGTGTACTAATGTAACAAAATATATACCATTAGAAGAATACAACCACATATATAATTTAATTGAATTTTAGACTTTCCCGTCGACTGATTGGACCGCAGTGTTCGGTCTCAGGTTGATATGTCGGCTTCTTGTGAAGATGCTTCGACGATGTCTGGGCATTTAATTAGAATTTAATTGGTGGGTGGTTACTAGCAGTGGGATCCAGGACAACGCGCATTTCGTCCTGTCAGGGACTCGTCGTCAGCTGGATGTACCTGCATTTCCCAGCGAGTGATGATGTTCCCACCGAGGCTAGGGAGTTCGAGCCCCCCATCGGGAGGCGGCTTTGCTCTCGTGGCCCAAGTGGTTCAGTGGATAACGCTTTGGCGTTTGAAACTATGGGCACTGGGTTCGAGCCTTGGTGGGAACATCCTCACTCACTGGGAAATCCAGGTACATCCGGAAGACGAGTCCGAAATAGGACGAAATGCGCATCTTGGATTCAACATATATAATTGTTAACAGAACATCATCCTGCAAGTTTGTCAAGTAAAGGAAAAACAAAATCCATTCATAGCGCTATTCCATTTCATCTTTTGGACACAGAACACAAGATTGATGTTAACAAGGCGGCTTTGAAAGTCATCTACGGTATACCAAATAATCTTAATTTTACCTCACTCAAGAGTTCGTCGTCTACTAAATATTGCTGAGACTGGGTGTTGGGATCTACATTAAGAAACCTAACTAGTTTATCCAAAAGAAGTTGGTTGGCTCAAACACTGTCCTTATCCCCCGGTCACCAAGATTTGAATGATCCTTACCTTGTTGTGGAAATTTCCTTAATTTTATTTGATATTCTATCTACTATTACATTTTTATGCTTATTATTATTTTTTATGCATCTTCCGTGAACTGTAATTCCATTGTGATCTTACTTAACAAATCGATATTATTTAAAATACACCAATATTGTAAATGAATACTATTCTGGAGTATTCTATGCATATAAACATACACATAAATATAGTGCCAGAAGAGGAAATTATCGAAAGGGATATTCTTTGCTCAAATTTTCTGGTTTTTTCTAGATGTCTGAATGAATACTTTCGCGATATTGAATACCTCATCAGCCAGAACCTATCCTGCAGGTATGCAGGTTACAGTTTCTCGGAAAACATGCTCTTTGGTACAGTCATAGGTTGACAGACACCCATTTCATGTAAACTCTAATTGTGCATACAAATTCACATGTGTCTGTGGGAGCAGTTACGTTGGATACACCTCCGATTTTCTAAACACTTACTAAAAAGCCCACGTTGTCTCAAGGGAACAACCGTTTACAAAAGTTTGAATAAAGAAAGACACGAGTCCGTTGTAGTATTAACCACGACTAGCTCTTTTCCAGCTTCATCCATTCTGTGTCAGCTAACATTGCCTGTCGTCAAGGAAGGCAATGCCTAAGGATGCGTGTATAACAAATGTTCTAACCATCTCAACCTGTGTAACTTCACAATCTTGTCGATTGATTTCCCCTCCTACCTACCTAGCACTCGACCGAAGCCTAACCTCAATACTGCTCACCATCACCTAACACAGGAGATAGAACGTGTCTCACAAAACCTGACTACCGAATGCTTCAAACTTTTTCATCTGTGTATTGAGATATATATATATATATCACTATTATTTATATTATAGATGCATATAATACTCACCTGTGTATTCTGAACTAATAACCATGCTGCATCATGGGAAGCTTGAATGATATCCTTCATGGTTTCATTATCAGCATTTGACTGTTTAGTCGTCTCCAATGTGTACTCTTGGTGTTCTTGATTATTCCGTTGTTGTTGATGGTGGTGTTGTTGTTGTCTCAACAAAGCAATAGCTTCTTCAAGACGTTTTATACAAACTTGAACACATTGTAATAAACTTGCCTTAGCAGGGATAGACATAACAGAGATCAATTCATTTTGACTAAGATATGCTATAATCTGATGTAAAGGACCCTGTTGTTGTATACAATTGATAATTGTATTCTCGTGATCATTGTTTGTGTGACTATCATCACGTGGAGTGTCACCATTAACTTTACAATCAACATTATCCCCATCATGATCATCATCAGTGTTAGAAGCAGCAGCAACAGCAGCGGTAGCGGCGCCGGTGGCAGGGGCAGAGGCAGCGACGGAGGCATCAGTAGTATCCGACGGTGATGAATTCAATGCTTTATCCACTAACTGATTTAAAGGACTGCCATATAATAATCCAGATAATAGGAATAAATGTCCAGCTAGTGATGATGGTGCAACTGATTCTGTACAACGATGAAGACATGGCTCGAGTAAATGCCACCAAAACTAAAAAAATTTTTCGCGGAGGAGAAAAAAAAGAGTAACACAGAATAAAAAGCAAAATTTAATGTGACAGTGGTGTGTTTTCTTTAATCAAAACAGTTTCTAAGAACACTAAATAACTCTAATTTTAATCGATATGTGTACTGTATTCAAAGAATATCAATAGAACCCTTAAAAGTCTGTAAGACAGAGCTAATTAGAAGTGACAACTGGCTGGCTGGCTGGATTCAACATAGAACTTGGCATCGAAGTGCAGCAGTTCGAGTTGCCACGTTCCAAAGAGCACACAAAGGTAGACAAGAAAATGAGTGAAGAGAATCAATAGACTTTTGACAAGTATAAGAGTGAAACAGAATGAGTAATGGTAGAAAGGAATATGAAAGATTACAGAGACTGAATACATCTGCGTAAGCCATTGACAACGATTTTGAGCCATGTCACCTATTGTCTCCAGCCATTGATTCTTAGAGTCCCGAGGGCCCCAACCTGGAAGTCTGCATCTCCCTACCTGACTCAGTTTAACTGTCAAGGATTTCATGGGTTGATGAGGCCATGTTTTTGTTTGGCCACCACTTACTCTTTTCCAACCTGCACCTCTTTACCCAACACTCTACGCCTAACGTCAACATTACTTACTTTATTATACCACCTAACCATCACGTCCCCAGCTCGATCAGGAAACTAAGTCCCTATTTGAGGAAGAACTAGCTAAACACATATCTGAGTTCGACAGCTGCGCTCACCCTGAAGAAGCCTGGAAGAATATTCAGTCAGCCATAGATACAGCTATAAAAGCTGTGAATAAGGTAAATCCAAAGGTGAGTAAAAACCATTGGATTTCGACTGCCTCATCCGAACTGATAGATGCTAGAAGACTTATTCCGGCGAGCTCCGAATTCAATGAGGAGCGAAAGCTGCACAAAAGGAAACTTACGAAAAGTCTCCGCAAGGAAAGTGAACATTGGTGGTTGACAAAGGCGAAAGAGATGGAAAAAGCATCGGTGATAGACAACACTAGGCAACTCTTTAGACTCATCACGGAAACGGGTGGGAGAAGGCAAATCATAAGTGAGACTATTTCTGAGAAAAATGGCTCCTTAATTAGCTCTCAGGATAGACGCCTTGAACGCTGGAAGGAACACTTCGAGGAACAATTTAACTTGCCTACAGCCACACTGTGCCTCCCCGCCATTCAGCACACACCCGAATGGGACATAGACACTGGCCCGCCGTCTGTAAGAAATGACAACTGATAATTAACTGCATAAATCAATAATAACAAAGTGGAAAAATTCTAATTGCTGGTGGTAATACGTAATATAGTCTATGCATGATTTATCCTCTGAGATGTTAGCAATTTTCAAAAGAATGTTTACTGAACAAGGAATACTCTTTCCGATAACCTGTTCTTCATCAGGTTCTACAGGTCTGTCTGTCTCTTTTCAACATAGAACTTTGCACATATGTGCGGCAGTTCAAGTCACCACACTCCATGTAACACACAAAACAAGAGAAGAAAGTAGGAGAAATGCATAATATAGACAGTAAACAAAGGTATAGTAATAACGAAGAACAAAACAGTTTGATTGGAAATCATAAGTCACAAGCAGTGGATGCATCTGCGCCATTGAGAACGATTTTGAGCCATGTCACCAATTCTTTCCAACTATTGGTGTTTACCGTCCCGAGGACCCCAACCAGGAAATCTACACCTTCTTACGTGGCTTAGACTAACTGTTGCAGATTTCATTGACTGGTGCTATGTTTTGGTTTCACCACCGCTAGCTCTTTTCCAGCCTGACTCTATATCAGCTAACATTGCCCGTCGAGGAGGGCGATGACAAGGCATACGTAACACATGTCCTAACCATCTCAGTTGATGTAATTTCACAGTCTCGTCTATTGATTTCCCATCCCACCTACCTAGCACTCGATGTCCAACCTCAGTATTGCTCACTCTACTATACCACTTCACAAGGGAGATAGAATGCAGACACCTATGATCAAAGACAGCTAGCCAGGCTTTTATTGTCTTCCACTCTCAATGGCCAGGTCTTGCTCACAGCCATAAAGGAGGACGGAGCGGACCGCTGAGCAGTACACACGCCCTTTGGTCGATACCCGGATATCACGTCTACGTCGGAGACAGCGTAAACTGGCATATGCCAAACTAGCCCTCTGTATTCGTATTGAGATTTCATCAGAGATCAACCCGTTGGCACTGGCTGATGGTACTTCCCGAATGAGTGGACCGGTCAACGTGCTCTACCACTTCACTTCCTATTTCTAATCTAGAAGTCGGTGTACCCCAATCCTGAAACATCATCTTGCATTTGGCGGGAGCGAATCGCATGCCAAACATTCGTAGATTGCAGCTCAAGGTTCTACAGGTATATACACATTATAGTGAATGAATGAATTAGTGTTATGAACAACATTATTGTTGTTTAAATAACATCGAATCAACAACAATAATAATATCAATGGATTACAGTTCGATGGCATCAACACAACAATACATTGGATATCAGAGAAATTAGGAAAGATAATAATACAATAAAGCTTTTTTGTATTTCCCAATGATTGAAAAACAAAACGATATTGTTGGTTTTACTGACGTTTCGCCATTTAATACTAATAGCTGCTTTATCAAAGTAGTATTATTAAACCAGAATTTACACAATCTCAACCTGCATTATATAACAACTTAGTCATCATCGTTCCTCAGAACAAGGTCATTTTTCGTTGTTAAATTGGCCAATTGGTAAAGATAACAAAACCAGGTGTAGATTATTGGATTTGATAAGCACATGAAAATTATAAAAGCAGAGTGTGTTTACATAATGATGCAATCGCCTATCACATTCGTGTTGATTTTGTCACTTCATGGGTGAGGAAGGTGTTGTAGCCAGGACAAATTCTGTTTTAGTCCATCATTTCTATTCAGACAATTTGGATTCCATTTCATATGAAGTGCTTCTCGTGATATTAGGCGGTCTTTTAGATTTCTGAAATGCTTTTTCTGGATTATTTCAATATTGTAAAGACTATACCCAATGCCCAAATTTTTTCAAACTGTTAAAAGTGAACTTGGTTTGGACATATATGTAAGATAATAATGAAAATTCATGAATTGACAGTGTTCACTGAAGGCTGATCAAGGCAGTAGTGGTGGCTGGACCTATTTCTTCTGCACACAGAGCAGGCGAATTGCGATAGCCTCTGCTGTTTGAAGCATGCGATACCTCAATGTTTGCCTGTTGGCAGTTTATTTGGTACCCGGTAGACAGATGATGATAGAGAAGGATTCTTCAATGCTGGCTGGCTTTGTGACAGGTTTGGACCAGGTGGTCTTACATCGATCGACATGTTGATGGTTTTTACTAAACCTTTATGTGTAGCCACACTGGGAGATGTTCCTGAGAGAGCACGAAAAACCAAGTTGCTAGAGCAACAGCCGATATAACTGGCTCCACCACAAACGCAGTTGAATTGGTAGCAATTCCCTCTTCTGGTTAATTTCAGAAAGCAGTTTTTATTCTATATTTTCATAAGTAGTGCTTCGACTGAAGTCATCAATAACAGCTGAAATTTACACATTCCGAGCCACCGCCTTCCTCGATGAGCAGTGTTACTTACTTGACAAAGGAGTAGGTTAGAAAGGAGCTTGTGGTGGGGGGGAGGGTCAAACCAAATACCAAATAGCATCAATCGATGAAGTTTTTGACAGATGGTTTCAGACAATCACATAAGGAGGTGTGCGCAGGTTGGTTGGCTGAGATCCTCAGGATACTAAAAACCAATGGTTTGAGATTGTTGTTGTTCGCAAAGGCATAAATACATTCACTCTTTGTAACCTCTTAGATCTTCATATTTTTCCCTTCATATCAGTACTCTTCTTCTCGTAGATTTCTGCTCAATGTACTCCCTTTGAATTTCTTTTCTATATCTATGTGGGCCAAGTTAAACTTTAAGCACCAGTAAGTACTAGTGGAGTGCGACCTCATCAATGACCTCGAAGCGCATACTGGACAGGTTTCACAAACCTGCCCAATAATGTTGTAATCATGAATAAAATATGCTTATTGAAGTGTTATGTGTTAGTAAATGGGATGGATATCTGGTAAGTAGTTTCAGATTAGGTTTAGGCTAGCTAAGGACAGGTTAGGGATAGATAGGCTAAACAAATAAGGGCAAAATTAAGCTTGGTTCAAGTTAGATTAGAACCAATTTAGGGATGGATATTTTCACGTTAGGGTTATTGTTAGGGTTAGAAGACTAACTAACTAGATAACTAACTACATGCATAGAATGTGATTATTAAATTACTCTGCTGACAGTCTAATCAAGAAGTGAGAAGCAATTTTGTCACACATCAGAGAAAGGTATCCTGTGTGTGTGTGTGTGTGTGTGTGTGTAACAGTTTCATGCCTTTTAAGTCTGCATTTGTCATGTGGCTGGTGCGTCGTTTATGGTCATTTTCCCGTTGGTGGTACTTACTTACTACTGGTGCTTAAAGTTTAACTTTGCCCCTCCTCTGTGTGCACATGGAGCGTAGTAGCTTGAACTACTTCTGTGTACTTCTGTGCAAAGTTCCATGTTGAAACTCAGTCAGTCAGTCAGTCAGTAAGTCAGTCATTAATAGTCACTACTGATCAGGTTTATCACACAAGCTATATTTCAACATCAAAAGTTAGAAAGGATGTTATACAAAAGGATTGATTTCCAAATGTTTGATTTTGAGTTCAAAGGTACCTAGAAAATTATTTAGTTCAACAAAATCATACTGCTATAGAACAGTCTTGGTTTGGGATTAGCTTGACTAATATATATGGTATCTAAAGTTCTAGGTTGAATAATAATAATGCGTAGACTAAAAGTGGTCCTCGGGAGGCAAAAACACGAGAAAGCCAGGCAGGCTTAAGACCAGAAAGAGGGTGGGTGTATTGATCATATCTTCACCCTTCGACAGATTCTAGAGCATAGGCATACTTTACAGTTTACAATTCACAATTTATTTAGGATAGTAGGCTATATGCCTGTGTTAATCCTTTCGATTTGTTGCACACAGGAGGTCCAATCTCGCCTTGAGTGAATCAACGGATGGCGCTGATACGACGTGTTCCGGTAGGGAGTTCCAATGGTTCACAATTCGATGCGAAAAACGGATCTCCAGACGCAGACGATTCGACCGTAGTTTTTGAACCCTGAGGTGATGTCCTCGCAATTGGTTGGTGCTAGAAGGAAGAAATCAATTAGATAAATTAGCTCCAAAATCATTTCTTAGGATACGGTATGCTAGTATTAGGTCACCCCTAAGTCGTCTGTATGACAGTGGAAATAAACCCAGTCGACTTAACCTCTCCTCATATGAGACGGTTGAGAAACCCTTCATTAGCTTAGTTCCTACTCTTTGCACCCTTTCTAATAAGTCTATTTCGTATTTGAAACACAGGCTCGCTGCCTGGATCCCATATTCCAAATGAGGTCTGATATAAGTCGGATATAATATACGAAATATATCAGCGTCAAAGTTCGCAAAAGCCTTGCGTATCACCCATAATATTCGAAAACCCTTAGTGGTTGCAGCTCTACAGTTTGTTGCTGTTTTCAAGTCATGCTGCACAACCACTCCCAAGTCCTTGTACTCAGTGACCACTGGAAGAGTAATGCCATTCATTGAGTAATTGTGCACGTGACTATGAGATACATGCATAACTACACTCTTGCTTAAGTTAATCTCCAAGGCCCAGTGCTTACACCAATCACTTAACAAGTTTAAATCTTCCTGCAAAGCAAGTTGATCACTGTCATCGTGTAAAGCCCTCCATATCTTGATGTCATCGGCAAACAGTAAGCAGGATGACTTAACTACCGATGGAATCTCATTAAAATAAATCAGGAAAAGAAGTGGGCCTAGAATTGTACCCTGAGGAACGCCACTCTTAACCGATTCCCATGTTGATAAAACCCCGTTAACTCGTACTCTTTGTCTTCTGTCCTTTAGAAAGTCTTGAATCCAGTCGGCCACCACTTTATTGATTCCCAGACTACCTAACTTTACTAGAAGACCTGGATGAGAAACCCTGTCAAACGCCTTGCTAAGGTCGATGAATATGGCATCCACCGGTATATTAGCATCAGTTGAGTTTGCCCAACTTTCTCTGGCCAAAAGAAGGTTGGTCAAGCAACAATGACCTGCTCTAAAGCCATGCTGTTCCACAGCGAAAAGTTTGTTCCCTTCAATGAACTGAATGATAGCATCACGAATTATTCTGTCTAGTAGTTTAACAACAATACTGGTCAAACTAACAGGACGATAGTTCTGAACTAAGTTTCTAGATCCGGTTTTGAAGACCGGACTAATGATGGCATCTTCCCAGTCTCTTGGACATTTACACTGGTCCAGAGACATATTGAAGACTACCGACAATGGCTCGGCTATGTTTTCAGCCAATGCTGTTAATATACGTGGCGTGGGTGGAGTTCATCACGGCCACTGGACTTACCAGGATTGAGTCTTAGAAGCCACTTTAGGACAGTATCCTTTCCAATGTATAAGGGTGCCATTTTCAAGTTACCTTCTGGAAAAGTTACAAAGCTGGTATCAATATTATCAGAGAATACTTGACTAAAGTGCTCGGACAAAGCCTCAGCCATGTTTGTCTGATCATCTTCAAGCATAAGAGGTGGTGGGATAGCATCACTCTTACGTGTTCTTCTCTTGATATATCAGAAGAGTCTTTTTGGGCAGCCTGGTGAACTTTTAACTAACTGCGTTTCGTAAGCTATCCTTGACTGGTGAATCAAAGTTTTACACTGGTTTCTGGTTTCACAGTATTTCAGCCGGAACTGCTGTAGTAGCGCAGTAGAAAGAAAGAGATTCCAGAACACATTTTTCTCCGTCTTAGGAGTGTTATAGCTTGTCTATTTATCCATGGTGGCCGATTTGTTGGCCTTTAAGGAACCCTCCAGGGAATGAAATCAGTGGTAACCGTCTCAAGTGTATTCTTAAATCTATCCCATTCATCTTCAATGGATGAGACCATATTGACTGACCAGTCGGCGGCAGTTGATGCACGCTCCTTTATAGCGACTATATCAGCATGCCAAACACTAGGTCGGGATTTGGGTTGAAAACTGACTAAATTGCCAGCCCTTAAGTTAAAATCTAACACCCCATGATCACTGTTTGCTAGAGGTGGATGAATAACTAGACCATCCACGTCGTCATTGTCATGAGTAAGCACTAAGTCCAGCAAGGAAGATCCTTGGGTAGAACCGAATCTTGTACTACCTAAGACATGTTGTGTCAGGGCATTTTCCATGGTAGTTAAGAGTAACCAACCGGCTGTCAAACTTATTAGCGGATCCTGGAGATTTGACAGCTACCCAGTCTATATGAGGTGCATTAAAATCACCTAGAATAAGACAGCTACTGTGTTTACTCCATTGTTTGAGGTGATCTAAAATAAAGTCATCACACTGACACAATAGGGACTTCTATACAGAACTCCAATGAGTAGAGTGCCAGTTACAAAGCTTACTTCACAGCTAATTACCTCACTTGTCCCACTGTCATGCGCTTCAGATTTCACGGAACGAACATGTAGGGAGTCGTTGATGTACAGAGCAACCCCGCCAACTCTACGACCCTTAACCCTGTCGCTGCTCAAGCAACTAAATCCGCATAGCTCAGGTGTGTCATCTAATCTAGAAACCAGCCATGTTTCCGTAATGGCCACAATACTTGGGCTAAAGTTTTCCACAAATACACCCAGCTCGTGAAATTTGCTCCCGATACTACGTATATTAGTGTACACTACCTTCAGGCTTCCTATGCGGTCCGGCTTATCCACACAGGTCTTGGAAGCATACGTTTCCAAGATCTGACTATTTGAAAACCCACCAGTTTAAGGTTAGTCTCACCATTTTTACGTCATGTTTCTAGCTGGGACAAAACTCCTTTTCGTTTAAGTCTGTCTTCAAGAGATAAATCAGGTCTGACTGAAATTCCTGACCCGTCAAGCTTGTGTACATTAGCCAGTAGATGATTCCGTTCATCAGGAGAACCTAAACCTACTACTTTAAGCAACCTACGCTGATTAGAACATTCATCACCTCTTTTGCCTATTCTAATCAGCTTTTTAATCGATACTCAAGGGAAGTTCGCTGGGAGCATCTTCCTTATAATACTACTCACTAAGTTGAGGTCGTGATCGTGCCTTTTCACGGAATCACATTCTTTGGACTCTTCTACATTTCCAACAATTATGTTAGAGTCTAAGGAGAGCTTGTCGTATATAACAGTGGCTACGTCTTTTCTCACCACTATTGATGCAGCCTGGCTACAGGTGACAGACGTTTGTCTACCATCAATGTTACCATGTTTCTTCCGATTGCTTATTTTCGTTACCCACTGATCATCTGCCTGCAGTTGCTTCTCAGGGCTGCTGCAGTTTTTCATGGTACAATCAAGATCAGTGTCTGCACCACCTTCATGGTGAACTTCGCTCTCAGTGTTCTCTGGTGCTGAGATGCTGTTTACAGCTTCCGTTTTGTTACCTTTTCGCTTACTAAGACGCTTCGAACGCCTAGTAGGTTTTACTTCCGGGGTAACTGGGATAGTAACCGCCGTTGTGGTAACATTCATGATGGCACTTACTGCGTCATCTTCAGACGGGCAGTCCGTGTCACTCTTACTAGCCACACTATCATCAGGAAGTTCCATGGCTTTAGACAGTGGTTCGTGAGCCTCCCTTATTGAAGTCATCTTTGGGGAGCAACACATTCTGCACATCCAGTGGGATGTTGGAGCACTACAACGTTTGTATGCAGCTCGACGTAATCCAGTACACACCTTATGATACCACTTTTTACAGTTATTACACTACACTGTATTCCATCATCTACCAAAAAGTAACACTCCGCCCTATTACATTTATGTGGTACTTTTGACATAATGAACTTCTACTGGAAACAAACAGCCAAGACAATTTACCCAATATAGACTATATAATAAGTGGTTAAAATCAAAACTTAACAGACAAGTTAAGTCAAGTTAAATAAAGTTTTAAAAATGTTCTTGAAGTGAATAACACAAGAAAAACAGCGATTTGTCAAATACGTGAAAGCCGGCTTCCAGTGAGATAGATATCTAACATGGCTATTCTGACACTACATGTCACGGTTCAACCTCATTAATATTCCAGCGTTTCCAAACGGGTACAAATTGGATGACATGCATGCTTGATTAGAAACTTCAAAAACCTCTTGTTAGTTTACGCTGTATTTCAAACATATCTATAGACAAAATTGAATATGGTTCACAGGTTTGGTGTGCGCGTTACGAAAAGCGTTCCTAAGAGATTGCAGACAGATTTCTTTGCTCGATAATGAATATCATGTGGCTTATCTGAAAGGATAGGTAGGGACTCTGGGTGAAAGTTAATTAACTAGTCAGGAAGCTACTTACCAACAAATGTACAAAGGGGTAGGTGTAGAAAAATCGGACAAACTCTGAGGAAATCCTCCTCAAGTAATATTGTATGCTGAGACGACGAGAGTGACCCGAGGGGGAAGAGTGACAAGTTGGTTGTCCGTCCATTGTGGCACAGAGATCATGTGAAAGGTAAATGAAAGCTATTTGAAAATAACACTGCAGATAAGAGCCCAGTAGGAGGGACGTGCCGCTGAAGCCCCAATGTCACCTTCACAACCGAAGGAACGAACACAATAGTAATAATGCCTGATTCCTGTTAGCTAAATTAGATAAGTGAGAATTTTTGAATTTAAAAGATGCAGAAAATTGTAAACAGCTAAGGTGTAATAGGAGTGATCATTAATATGATCATTAATACTGAGTGTAATAATCGACTAACTACTGAAGTGCAGTGTAATCATAAAGCGAATGCGAAAGCAATGGATGGATTTAATTTCCAAGATGTATTTGTAACTCGAATGGAAACCTGAAAATCTTAATACAGGGTCACAAATACTATTTATTTTAAAAATATCCTAAGTAAGACCCAGCAATTCACCTAGGGGATAAATAAAGAGCTTCAACGAAATTACATACATGTCAAGGAACACAAAAGAATTTACACCTCAGTCAAATATTCACTTGCCGAACAGAACATAGCGTATTTGTTGTTTTAGAGTAAATTTTAGTTTGGACTATCGAAGAAATTTGAATTGTCCGTAGATTTTTCTTTGTAAATCACCCGTCGCGACGTATTATAGTCACTTTCAAGACAAATGACTACTAGAATGATTGATTACCATGAGATGATTGGTGAATTAGTAGTATGATTTTGAGATACCCCCCATCACGATGTTTTATCATGTTTCTTAAACGATATTCATCAGATTGTTTTTGAATTAGGTGAAAATGATCGCGCTATGTCGTGAATTGGCAGAAGTTAGAATTCATGGGCCATTGGATCGGGTCCCAGTGGCTTAATGGTATACGAGCACGCCTTGTAACCAGAAGGTCCTGGGTTCGAATCCCGGTGGGTGCGTACTGCTGAAGAGTCCCAAACTAGGACGAAACAGGTGTCCAGTACTCCCAGGTTTTCCAAAGCTTCTCTAACTAATGTCAGCTCATGATAATCCTGTAACCAATCCATCAAAGTTGATATGTATATGTATCAACCGCATTTTGTGTAGAATAATGATGTTCTGGAGTATGACTAATATAAAAAAGACGAATAGCAGTATCATCGAAGTAAATAACAAATTTATTCATTACTATAAACTTATCTGAAAATGTACCAATAGAAAAAATGGACGTTCTGAAAAGACTTACATAGACAAAAATTCAAGATCATTTCAAAGAAAAAAACTAATTGAAATCGCATCCCAGTTTACCATGTCTGTAAACTTGGTCAATCAAGCACAGCAGTGTGTAACTCCATAGTAATTTTTGTTTGTTGTTTTGGATATATGTCACACAGTGAAACAGTTTTATTCAGTGGATGACGTCTCGATTACAATCTACTGTTCATAATCACATGTATTTCTAACTACAATACTACTTCGAAACTCAGTTTTTATGGTTCTCGTTCTTTTTTTTCCCCATTTATCGTAAAGGTGTAGGTAGTGCACGTCGCCTATTGCACATATTCTCCGTTGATTCGATGAATAGAGCTCCCGTTATCAGCCAAACACACAAGTTGACAATATCTAACAAACAATGAAGAAAAGAACTGACAACGGAAGCCCTATTCATCGAATCAACGGAGAATATGTGCAATAGGCGACGTGCACTACCTACACCTTTACGATAAATGGGGAAAAAAAAGAACGAGAACCATAAAAACTGAGTTTCGAAGTAGTATTGTAGTTAGAAATACATGTGATTATGAACAGTAGATTGTAATCGAGACGTCATCCACTGAATAAAACTGTTTCACTGTGTGACATATATCCAAAACAACAAACAAAAATTACTATGGAGTTACACACTGCTGTGCTTGATTGACCAAGTTTACAGACATGGTAAACTGGGATGCGATTTCAATTAGTTTTTTTCTTTGAAATGATCTTGAATTTTTGTCTATGTAAGTCTTTTCAGAACGTCCATTTTTTCTATTGGTACATTTTCAGATAAGTTTATAGTAATGAATAAATTTGTTATTTACTTCGATGATACTGCTATTCGTCTTTTTTATATTAGTCATACTCCAGAACATCATTATTCTACACAAAATGCGGTTGATACATATACATATCAACTTTGATGGATTGGTTACAGGATTATCATGAGCTGACATTAGTTAGAGAAGCTTTGGAAAACCTGGGAGTACTGGACACCTGTTTCGTCCTAGTTTGGGACTCTTCAGCAGTACGCACCCACCGGGATTCGAACCCAGGACCTTCTGGTTACAAGGCGTGCTCGTATACCATTAAGCCACTGGGACCCGATCCAATGGTCCATGAATTCTAACTTCTGCCAATTCACGACATAGCGCGATCATTTTCACCTAATTCAAAAACAATCTGATGAATATCGTTTAAGAAACATGATAAAACATCGTGATGGGGGGTATCTCAAAATCATACTACTAATTCACCAATCATCTCATGGTAATCAATCATTCTAGTAGTCATTTGTCTTGAAAGTGACTATAATACGTCGCGACGGATGATTTACAAAGAAAAATCTACGGACAATTCAAATTTCTTCGATAGTCCAACTAAAATTTACTCTAAAACAACAAATACGCTATGTTCTGTTCGGCAAGTGAATATTTGACTGAGGTGTAAATTCTTTTGTGTTCCTTGACATGTATGTAATTTCGTTGAAGCTCTTTATTTATCCCCTAGGTGAATTGCTGGATCTTACTTAGGATATTTTTAAAATAAATAGTATTTGTGACCCTGTATTAAGATTTTCAGGTTTCCATTCGAGTTACAAATACATCTTGGAAATTAAATCCATCCATTGCTTTCGCATTCGCTTTATGATTACACTGCACTTCAGTAGTTAGTCGATTATTACACTCAGTATTAATGATCATATTAATGATCACTCCTATTACACCTTAGCTGTTTACAATTTTCTGCATCTTTTAAATTCAAAAATTCTCACTTATCTAATTTAGCTAACAGGAATCAGGCATTATTACTATTGTGTTCGTTCCTTCGGTTGTGAAGGTGACATTGGGGCTTCAGCGGCACGTCCCTCCTACTGGGCTCTTATCTGCAGTGTTATTTTCAAATAGCTTTCATTTACCTTTCACATGATCTCTGTGCCACAATGGACGGACAACCAACTTGTCACTCTTCCCCTTCGGGTCACTCTCGTCGTCTCAGCATACAATATTACTTGAGGAGGATTTCCTCAGAGTTTGTCCGATTTTTCTACACCTACCCCTTTGTACATTTGTTGGTAAGTAGCTTCCTGGCTAGTTAGTTAACTTTCACCCAGAGTCCCTACCTATCCTTTCAGATAAGCCACATGTGATATTCATTATCGAGCAAAGAAATCTGTCTGCAATCTCTTAGGAACGCTTTTCGTAACGCGCACACCAAACCTGTGAACCATATTCAATTTTGTCTATAGATATGTTTGAAATACAGCGTAAACTAACAAGAGGTTTTTGAAGTTTCCAATCAAGCATGCATGTCATCCAAATTGCACCCGTGTGGAAACGCTGGAATATTAATGAGGTTGAACCGTGACATGTAGTGTCAGAATAGCCATGTTAGATAACTATCTCACTGGAATCCGGCTTTCATGTATTTGACAAATCGCTGTTTTTCTTGTGTTATTCACTTCAAGAACATTTTTAAAACTTTATTTAACTTGACTTAACTTGTCTGTTAAGTTTTGATTTTGTTTAACCACTTATATAGTCTATATTGGGTAAATTGTCTTGGCTGTTTCCAGTAGGAGTTCATTATGTCAAAAGTACCACATAAATGTAATAGGGCGGAGTGTTACTTTTTGGTAGATGATGGAATACAGTGTAGTGTAATAACTGTAAAAAGTGGTATCATAAGGTGTGTACTGGATTACGTCGAGCTGCATACAAACGTTGTAGTGCTCCAACATCCCACTGGATGTGCAGAATGTGTTGCTCCCCAAAGATGACTTCAATAAGGGAGGCTCACGAACCACTGTCTAAAGCCATGGAACTTCCTGATGATAGTGTGGCTAGTAAGAGTGACACGGACTGCCCGTCTGAAGATGACGCAGTAAGTGCCATCATGAATGTTACCACAACGGCGGTTACTATCCCAGTTACCCCGGAAGTAAAACCTACTAGGCGTTCGAAGCGTCTTAGTAAGCGAAAAGGTAACAAAACGGAAGCTGTAAACAGCATCTCAGCACCAGAGAACACTGTGAGCGAAGTTCACCATGAAGGTGATGCAGACACTGATCTTGATTGTACCATGAAAAACTGCAGCAGCCCTGAGAAGCAACTGCAGGCAGATGATCAGTGGGTAACGAAAATAAGCAATCGGAAGAAACATGGTAACATTGATGGTAGACAAACGTCTGTCACCTGTAGCCAGGCTGCATCAATAGTGGTGAGAAAAGACGTAGCCACTGTTATATACGACAAGCTCTCCTTAGACTCTAACATAATTGTTGGAAATGTAGAAGAGTCCGAAGAATCTGATCCCCTGAAAAGGCACGATCACGACCTCAACTTAGTGAGTAGTATTATAAGGAAGACGCTCCCAGTGAACTTCCCTTGAGTATCAATTAAAAAGCTGATTAGAATAGGCAAAAGAGGTGATGAATGTTCTAATCAGCGTAGGTTGCTTAAAGTAGTAGTCTTAGGTTCTCCTGATGAACGGAATCATCTACTGGCTAATGTACACAAGCTTGACGGGTCAGGAATTTCAGTCAAACCTGATTTATCTCTTGAAGACAGACTTAAACGAAAAGGTTTTTTTTCCCAGCTAGAAACAAGACGTAAAAATGGTGAAACTAACCTTAAGCTGGCGGGTTTTCAAATAGTCAGGTCTTGGAAACGTATGCTTCCAAGACCTGTGTGGATAAGCCGGACCGCATAGGAAGCCTGAAGGTAGTGTACACTAATATACGTAGTATCGGGAGCAAATTTCACGAGCTGGGTGTATTTGTGGAAAACTTTAGCCCAAGTATTGTGGCCATTACTGAAACATGGCTGGTTTCTGGATTAGATGACAAACCTGAGCTATGCGGACTTAGTTGCTTGCGCAGCGACAGTGTTAAGGGTCGTAGAGGTGTTGGGGTCAAGAACTCTCTACATGTTCGTTCCGTGAAATATGAAGCGCATGACAGTGAGACAAGTGAGGTAATTAGCTGTGAAGTAAGCTTTGTAACTGGCACTCTACTCATTGGAGTTCTGTATAGAAGTCCCCATTGTCAGTGTGATGACTTTATTTTAGATCACCTCAAACAATGGAGTAAACACAGTAGCTGTCTTATTCTAGGTGATTTTAATGCACCTCATATAGACTGGGTAGCTGTCACATCTCCAGGATCCACCAATAAGTTTGACAGCCGGTTGGTTACTCTTGACTACCATGGAAAATGCCCTGACACAACATGCCTTAGGTAGTACAAGATTCGGTTCTACCCAAGGATCTTCCTTGCTGGACTTAGTGCTTACTCATGACAATGACGACGTGGATGGTCTAGTTGTTCATCCACCTCTAGCAAACAGTGATCATGGGGTGTTAGATTTTAACTTAAGCGCTGGCAATTTAGTCAGTTTTCAACCCAAATCCCGACCTAGTGTTTGGCATGCTGATATAGTCGCTATAAAGGAGCGTGCATCAACTGCCGCCGACTGGTCAGTCAATATGGTCTCATCCATTGAAGATGAATGGGATAGATTTAAGAATACACTTGAGACGGTTACCACTGATTTCATTCCCTGGAGGGTTCCTTAAAGGCCAACAAATCGGCCACCATGGATAAATAGACAAGCTATAACACTCCTAAGACGGAGAAAAAGGTTCTGGAATCTCTTTCTTTCTACTGCGCTACTACAGCAGTTCCGGCTGAAATACTGTGAAACCAGAAACCAGTGTAAAACTTTGATTCACCAGTCAAGGATAGCTTACGAAACGCAGTTAGTTAAAAGTTCACCAGGCTGCCCAAAAAGACTCTTCTGATATATCAAGAGAAGAACACGTAAGAGTGATGCTATCCCACCACCTCTTATGCTTGAAGATGACCAGACAAACATGGCTGAGGCTTTGTTCAAGCACTTTAGTCAAGTATTCTCTGATAATATTGATACCAGCTTTGTAACTTTTCCAGAAGGTAACTTGAAAATGGCACCCTTATACATTGGAAAGGATACTGTCCTAAAGTGGCTTCTAAGACTCAATCCTGGTAAGTCCAGTGGCCGTGATGAACTCCACCCACGCCACGTATATTAACAGCATTGGCTGAAAACATAGCCGAGCCATTGTCGGTAGTCTTCAATATGTCTCTGGACCAGTGTAAATGTCCAAGAGACTGGGAAGATGCCATCATTAGTCCGGTCTTCAAAACCGGATCCAGAAACTTAGTTCAGAACTATCGTCCTGTTAGTTTGACCAGTATTGTTGTTAAACTACTAGAAAGAATAATTCGTGATGCTATCATTCAGTTCATTGAAGGGAACAAACTTTTCGCTGTGGAACAGCATGGTTTTAGAGCAGGTCATTCTTGCTTGACCAACCTTCTTTTGGCCAGAGAAAGTTGGACAAGCTCAACTGATGCTAATATACCGGTGGATGCCATATTCATCGACCTTAGCAAGGCGTTTGACAGGGTTTCTCATCCAGGTCTTCTAGTAAAGTTAGGTAGTCTGGGAATCAATAAAGTGGTGGCCGACTGGATTCAAGACTTTCTAAAGGACAGAAGACAAAGAGTACGAGTTAACGGGGTTTTATCAACATGGGAATCGGTTAAGAGTGGCGTTCCTCAGGGTACAATTCTAGGCCCACTTCTTTTCCTGATTTATTTTAATGAGATTCCATCGGTAGTTAAGTCATCCTGCTTACTGTTTGCCGATGACATCAAGATATGGAGGGCTTTACACGATGACAGTGATCAACTTGCTTTGCAGGAAGATTTAAACTTGTTAAGTGATTGGTGTAAGCACTGGGCCTTGGAGATTAACTTAAGCAAGAGTGTAGTTATGCATGTATCTCATAGTCACGTGCACAATTACTCAATGAATGGCATTACTCTTCCAGTGGTCACTGGGTACAAGGACTTGAGAGTGGTTGTGCAGCATGACTTGAAAACAGCAACAAACTGTAGAGCTGCAACCACTAAGGGTTTTCGAATATTATGGGTCATACGCAAGGCTTTTGCGAACTTTGACCCTGATATATTTCGTATGTTATATCCGACTTATATCAGACCTCATTCGGAATATGGGATCCAGGCAGCTAGCCCGTGTTTCAAATACGAAATAGACTCATTAGAAAGAGTGCAAAGAGTAGGAACTAAGCTAATGAAGGGTTTCTCAACCGTCTCATATGAGGAGAGGTTAAGTCGACTGGGTTTATTTCCACTGTCATACAGACGACTTAGGGGTGACCTAATACTAGCATACCGTATCCTGAGAAATGATTTTGGAGCTAATTTACCTAACTTATTTCTTCCTTCTAGCACCAACCAATTGCGACGACATCACCTCAAGGTTCAAAAACTACGGTCGAATCGTCTGAGTCTGGAGATCCGTTTTTCGCATCGAATTGTGAACCATCGGAACTCCCTACCGGAACACGTCGTATCAGCGCCATCCGTTGATTCACTCAAGGCGAGATTGGACCTCCTGTGTGCAACAAATCGAAAGGATTAACACAGGCGTATATAGCCTACTATCCTAAATAAATTGTAAACTGTAAAGTATGCCTATGCTCTAGAATCTGTCGAAGGGTGAAGATATGATCAATACACCCACCCTCTTTCTGGTCTTAAGCCTGCCTGGCTTTCTCGTGTTTTTGCCTCCCGAGGACCACTTTTAGTCTACGCATTATTATTATTCAACCTAGAACTTTGGATACCATATATATTAGTCAACCTAATCCCAAACCAAGACTGTTCTGTAGCAGTATGATTTTGTTGAACTAAATAATTTTCTAGGTACCTTTGAACTCAAAATCAAACATTTGGAAATCCTTTTGTATAACATTCTTTCCAAGTTTTGATGTTGAAATATAGTTTGTGTGATAAACCGGATCAGTAGTGACTATTAATGACTGACTGACTGACTGACTTACTGACTGAGTTTCAACATGGAACTTTGCACAGAGGTACAGTAGTTCAAACTACTACGCTCCATGTGCACACAGAGGAGGGGCAAAGTTAAACTTTAAGCACCAGTAGTAAGTAAGTACCACCAACGGGAAAATGACCATAAACGACGCACCAGCCACATGACAAATGCAGACTCAAAAGGCATGAAACTGTTACACACACACACACAGGATACCTTTCTCTGATGTGTGACAAAATTGCTTCTCACTTCTTGATTAGACTGTCAGCAGAGTAATTTAATAATCACATTCTATGCATGTAGTTAGTTATCTACTTAGTCTTCTAACCCTAACAATAACCCTAACGTGAAAATATCCATCCCTAAATTGGTTCTAATCTAACTTGAACCAAGCTTAATTTTGCCCTTATTTGTTTAGCCTATCTATCCCTAACCTGTCCTTAGCTAGCCTAAACCTAATCTGAAACTACTTACCAGATATCCATCCCATTTACTAACACATAACACTTCAATAAGCATATTTTATTCATGATTACAACATTATTGGGCAGGTTTGTGAAACCTGTCCAGTATGCGCTTCGAGGTCATTGATGAGGTCGCACTCCACTAGTACTTACTGGTGCTTAAAGTTTAACTTGGCCCACATAGATATAGAAAAGAAATTCAAAGGGAGTACATTGAGCAGAAATCTACGAGAAGAAGAGTACTGATATGAAGGGAAAAATATGAAGATCTAAGAGGTTACAAAGAGTGAATGTATTTATGCCTTTGCGAACAACAACAATCTCAAACCATTGGTTTTTAGTATCCTGAGGATCTCAGCCAACCAACCTGCGCACACCTCCTTATGTGACTGTCTGAAACCATCTGTCAAAAACTTCATCGATTGATGCTATTTGGTATTTGGTTTGACCCTCCCCCCCACCACAAGCTCCTTTCTAACCTACCCCTTTGTCAAGTAAGTAACACTGCTCATCGAGGAAGGCGGTGGCGCGGAATGTGTAAATTTCAGCTGTTATTGATGACTTCAGTCGAAGCACTTATGCAAATATAGAATAAAAACTGTTTTCTGAAATTGACCAGAAGAGGGAATTACTACCAATTCAACTGCGTTTGTGGTGGAGCCAGCTGCTGTAACAACTTGGTTTTTCGTGCTCTCTCAGGAACATCTACCAGTGTGGCTACATAAAGGTTTAGTAGAAACCATCAACATGTCGATATAAGACCACCTGGTCCAAACCTGTCACAAAACCAGCCAGCACTGAAGAATCCTTCTCTATAATCATCTACCGGGTACCAAATAAACTGCCAACAGGCAAACATTGAGGTATCGCATGCTTCAAACAGCAGAGGCTATCGCAATTCGCCTGCTGCTCTGTGTGCAGAAGAAATAGGTCCAGCCACCACTACTGCCTTCAGTGAACACTGTCAATTAATGAATTTGTATTATTATCTTATATATGTCCAAACCAAGTTCACTTTTAACAGTTTGAAAAAATTTGGGCATTGGGTATAGTCTTTACAATATTGAAATAATCCAGAAAAAACATTTCAGAAATCTCAAAGAGCGTCTAATATATCGAGAAGCACTTCATATGAAATGGAATCCAAATTGTCTGAATAGAAATGATGGACTAAAACAGAATTTGTCCTGGTTACAACACCTTCCTCCCCCATGAAGTGACAAAATCAACACGAATGTGATAAGCAATTTCATCATTATGTAAACACACGCTGCTTTTATAATTTTCATGTGCTTATCAAATCCAATAATCTACACTTGGTTTTGTTATCTTTACCAATTGGCCAATTTAACAACGAGAAATGATCTTGTTCTGAGGAACGATGATTAAGTTGTTATATAATGCAGGTTGATATTGTGTAAATTCTGGTTTAATAATACTACTTTGATAAAGCAGCTATTAGTATTAAATGGCGAAACGTCAGTAAAACCAACAATATCGTTTTGTTTTTCATTCATTGGGAAATATAAAAAAGCTTTATTGTATTATTATCTTTCCTAATTTCTCTGATATCCAGTGTATTATGTTAATGTCATCGAACTGTAATCCATTGATATTATTATTATTGTTGATTCGATGTTATTTAAACAACAATAATGTTGTTCATAACACTAATTCATTCATTCACTATAATGTGTATATACCTGTAGAACCTTGAGCTGCAATCTACGAATGTTTGGCATGCGATTCGCTCCCGCCAAATGCAAGATGATGTTACAGGATTGGGCTACACCGACTCCTAGATTAGAAATAGGAAGTGAAGTTGTAGAGCACGTTGACCGCTTCACTTACTTGGGAAGTACCATCAGCCAGTGCCAATGGGTTCATCTCTGATGAAATCTCAATACGAATACAGAGGGCTAGTTTGGCATATGCCAGTTTACGCTGTCTCCGACGTAGACGTGATATCCGACTATCGACCAAAGGGCGTGTGTACTGCTCAGCGGTCCGCTCCATCCTCCTTTATGGCTGTGAGCAAGACCTGGCCATTGAGAGTGGAAGACAATAAAAGCCTGGCTAGCTGTCTTTGATCATAGGTGTCTGCGTTCTATCTCCTGTGTGAAGCGGTATAATAAGATGAGCAATATTAAGGTTAGGCGTCGAGTGCTAGGTAGGTGGGAAATAAACGACGAGGCTGTGAAATTACATCGACTGAGATGGTTAGGACATGTGCTACGTATGCCTAGTAATCGCCTTCCTCGACGGGCAATGTTAGCTGATATAGGGTCAGGCTGGATATACATAAGTGCGTTGAAGAAAAAGATATGTGACTATATCGAAGCAAACTTATCCATTTACATCAAAAATATGGTATACTAGTTGATAAATATACTACTGAAACTGAAACTCACTTTAGTTGAAATCATACAACCCAATATTTGTGTAGAAATAAATAACTGATTAATAATTTTAACTGCTTCATTTACTTCAGCTGAACCGAATACCTGAGAATTTGCATGTTGGGCGATGAAAGCAACTATATCTAAGTTATCAGTAATGATAGAACAGTCTGTTGCATTCAATGCGCTTCGAAATGAAACAAATGGCGTTGTATTTATTAAGGCTACACTTCCAGAAGTAGCTGGTATTCGACTAATTGCATCAGCAAAACCATTGCCTATACCAGTTATAAGATGTTGGGTATGCTGAGTAGCTGATTCTTCAAGATGTAATATTAAAATAGGCATCAGACTGGCTGCCTTTAAACGTGTTGCTTCTTGCCAGTCGGAGAGATCTTTACACAGACCGGGGAATAGTCTAGACGCTGATCGATAGATAAGTTCACGACAACCTGCAAAACAAAAATGCTTTGAAATATATATATATATTGAATGGATTATTTAATAAAGTATGATAAAACATTACAATCCTAAGCCAAATGGCTTTACAAAATTTGACAAAAAAAGGTTTCAAGAACATTTCGATGTTTTTAAAAAAGGTTATTTAAAATAAAGCAAATTAAAATCCCGTGATGATGTAAATAGCTACTCATAAAAGTAACCAAAGTGGAAATTCATCATTTTTCATTGTTGGTGTTGGAAATTCATCAAACAATACAGTTTATAATAATTATAATAATAACAATATATTATTTGTATATTTGTGAACGAACATCACAGAAAACTTGTGACCAATGAACAGTAAGCAAGTCGAATCATCTGGGAGAGAATAAAGGATGCACTGGATACAGAATTCCGCCAGCTCAACCGGACAATATGGATTCAGGAAAGGTAAATCATGTGCTGATTAAATTGCAACTCTATGCATCGTATTCATAGAACAAAGCATAGAATGGCAGTCAAACCTTTCCCTACCTCAACTTCCTTCATCGACTTCAAAAAGACCTTCAACAGACAGTGTTGACTAAGAAGTAATTTCGAAAGTACTTCAACATTACAGTATGGAGTGGCGAAGTCTTTATCAACCTCATTCAACAGCTATATGACAATGCCACGTGTCACGTGATCCACAACGGGAAACTTTGAGAGGCGTTCGAAGTGAACACAGGAGTAAGACAAGACTGGCTGCCTGCCTATTATCATCGATGATGATATTCTTAATTGTGGTGGACTGACTGGATTGTGCGTCACACTATGCACAAGGAGCGAGGAGACAGGAGTACGCTGGGCCGCCGATAAGAAAACTCTGGAAGATCTGGATTTCGCAGATGATATATGTGTAATGTCACACGAACTGGAAGACTTGTAGGCAGCTGTAAACCAACAAACTGGCAGAAGAGGCTGACCGGCAGCGAAGACAGGACTCATCCAGGTGAAGATAGAGAAGACGGAGGTGATGAAGATAACCAGCTGATGATGAACAGCAACTGCAACAACAACCAGCACCAATCATTATAAGTGGGAGAGATATGACAGGTGACTTCCTGGCTTCACTTGTATAGGAAGCATCATTTCAACCACAGGCAGTCGGACAACACGGATGAAGATGTTAAAGCCAGTCAGAATCGGAAAGGCAAGATACGCCTTAACCAACCTGAAATCAATTTGGAAATATTCTGCACTAACTCAGAATAAAGAACAAGATTCGGATTTTCAACACCAATATCAAGTTGGTCCTTCTGTACGGGTGAGAAATCTGCACTGCGTGTAACGAAAAGGATTTCCAGCAGGTTGCAGACTTTTATCAACAGCTGTCCCCTTCGCTCCATACTGAAGATCAAATGGCTGGTGAGAAAGCATGAGCAACAAGAAACTCTGGTAACAAAACAACTACGAATCGATCGCTCAACAAATATGTAGGAGAAAATGGAAATGCATCGGGCATACATTGAGGAGACCGTCGAATGACATCGCGCGCAATGTAGGTCATCGGCCGAGTGGAATCTCAAGGGGAAGCGACGAGTGGGTCGTCGGCGTAAGGGTGACATGGAGGAGATCGTGTGGAGGAGGAGGAGGAGTAGATGAGAGATTATGGGCAATCGTGGAGCTAGCCAAATGAAGAGGACAACAGAAAAACAGAAGCGAAGATGTGTTGTGGAAGACCTATGTTCCACTCGGAACCCAAGGGAATAATACTAATAATAATAAGCAAGAGATTTAAATTATGAATGTCTTCATAGTTTATTCTGAATCCACTCACGATTCGATAAAATCCAATTAATGACTTGGATATACTGGTGCCATTATGCATAAATGCAACAATGTTTAAACATTAAAGTATATGCTGGACAGCAATAATTGAAGGTTTGACTAAGTAGTTTGACCCAACATTAAGAAGCTATAAAATATCTGATTGTAAAAACTATTTAGATAGACTATATGAAGTGTACCATGCGCTCATAGTGAAACACCGTTTCATCTACAAAATTATCAATTATACATAACACAAGAGGAATAATCACTTCCTTCTACTGATAAATCTCAACAAACCAATCAAGGTAGGATATTTTTCATTCTACCTATTTGGTGACACTCCTAATCTGACAAACGTCTAATTTTTAATCTGTGATGTTAGATTAACCCTGAGGAATTAAATGCTTGCTTCTCATAGCAAGTAAGATAACCTGTTACTTATCGAAAGTACTGCATTTCTAAAAGACATGAAGACTAAGTATTGAAGGAATGCAAATACAATGTTTCTTTGTGCCACTGCTTCAGTTAATGAGAAACAAATGGCAAATGAAACCAAAAACTAGTTATAGTATCAGGTAAAGGAAGTTAAATGATGAGGCTTTACAAGCTGGAGTCGTCACAACATGTACGGTCAGGATCTCACTTGGTAAGATTATGTACCTAGAATAGAATAAGTTAAGGAAAGTTAAGAGTAATCAAGTCCAAATGCAGGATCAATCCATGGAGTTATTGGCCGCTGGCTTATCTCTTAGATTGCCCGGTTCGGTTCCAAGACGTGTAAAACATCCAATCAAGCACGTTCTCGTAGTGTGTTTATTGCAATATAGCGTTATTGTTCGTTTCATTGTTTTATGGTACTTAGAAATGTTACAAACTTAGAAATGCTGCACTGTTTTTATATAATTCTATGAAAACAAGTGTCTGCTTATGTTTATCTAAAGGAATACACCAATTGTTATTAAGCCGATATTCTGTGCTAGTAGTCTTTTAACTGTTGTTTGACAAGTTTGTGTGGAAAGGAGTGATCACGCACGAAATACAATAGATGTCTGGGCGTCTGAAAACAAAATAGCAGCCACAATAATATTTCTACATCATTTTAAATAAGACAATATTGGAAACTTGAAATTAGGCATGTTAGTTAGTCGATTGTGTCTATCCGAATACCGTCTGAATAACGTCACCTTTCTGAACTCAATAAGACTGTTTAGTATGTTACCAATGGAAATCCATATAAATTATATTGGATAACGCATAACTAACTAATCCGTATATGATTAACCCCTTAACCCTGTAAAAGCTTGTGTTTATAACACATCATAGGTACAACAAGCTGAATTTCATGACGTCACATTTTGCTGATAACAAATGCTAATCAGAAAGGCACAAGGAAGATGATTTGGGTTGAAACTTTGCGATTGTGGTTGCAACTAAAAACTACTGCCATTCACTGAATCACATGCTTAAACATAGAGCATTTGATAAATTTGTAAAAGAAACAAATAAAAACCGAACTAAATAAGAACACACTAAACATCAATCTCTCTGAACGAGTGTTAAGATACTTTGGTATTTATTGAATCAACTTACCCAATATTGGTCGTTTACATCCATATGGATAACTGAAAGGAGCACCTTTATCAAAGTCCAATTTATCTTTCAATTGTTCTTCATTTTCCTTCTCAAACTTTAGTCCTGAAAGCTTACAAAGTTTAACCAAGCTTACAAACATACCTATACGATGCCATAAATCAACAGTGACTGAGCGAATATCATCTGATTCATCGATTAAGCCAGATAAGAGTAGAGGTAGTAATCTTGTTTGATAGGAATATCTATCAGGTAGATCTAACAACCACGAACCTATCAATTGAATGACAGCCTGTCTTACTGCCAGAGATGAGTCAAATAGTCTTTGAGTCAATGGGGAAATGACATTGTCTACAAGCTTTCCTTGACTAACCAGCAGAACTTTTTCCAGTGCCAACACAGTCTCTAACCTAACTTTCGAGTGCTGGTGTGTAAGATTGGACAACATCGGTGATATAATGGATTCTGATATCTGATAAAAACGATGGCATTTACGTTCTGATAAAACGACTGCTATCTTACAAGACAGTTTCTTGATCTCGTGATACGGGTCCAAGAAAGTCCTTTGAAGTATTGTAATGTAATCATCGAGGAATGGTGATGTTTCATGCACCTTAGTCACCAGGGTGTACAGAAGGTTGAGAGTTGCATAACGAATTTCCTCTGAGTGTTCTGTTATATCCTTCTGTCCCAAACGCACTAAAAGCACAGGAACCAACGAAGGGAGAAGAATCGAAGCATCCTTGACTACGTTCACAAACAGTTCTAATACTTTTATTGATAATTCGCGATTAACTTCAACAGGATCGTTTAATGAGTTTGCTAAGTTTCCTCCTATCAAACTCAATACAGTTTCTTCTTGACATCCTTTGGTATTTAAGTAGGTTTCTATAGATTTTAAAGCTCTCTTTCTTACAAACCTGTCTTCATCAACCAGCAAGGCAGAGCATCTAGAAACATCGGAAAACTCTCCGCTCATGTTGTGTTGTTTAATTTGTTGCGCTTAGTAGCAACTGTATAAACAAATATAATAACAAACATCTAATCTTTCTGTAAGTTGATAGAATAAATTTATTAATCAAGGTGAACCTAATTTTAGCCTCTACATAGCGGATGGATTCTAATTCACTATCCAATGTCCATTATCTTTTTGACGAGCTGGTGATTTCTTGGCACTCGCTTCTTCATGTTCAGAAGCGGCCCTTGGTTTTTGACAGACTTCAGTGCAGTTCATCCCCTCTACTGCTGCAGCTCTGATGGTGTACATCAATTTATTTTTGAGAAGAGGAGGAGGAATTCGTGATCCTTACAATAAATGGCGTTACCGGGACTCACAAATTTCGTCTTGTTGGGTTATCCCCTAGTAGGGCAGACATATGCTTTAGGGAAAGTGGCAATGGATGTGTTTATATGGTGTCTGGACAGTTTTTGGAGTGATTAAGTAGGAAGTGTAAGAGAACCAGGTTTAAGTCGAGTAAGACAACGAGAGTGCATGCATACAGAAGCCATAACGAGGCGTTTATTGAGAGGGTACATTGTAGGACTCTTTGGATTGTATGCTTGTCTGTGAAGAATACGGTGGCATATACCTCATCATTCAGTTATGAATCCGAAAAGTCTGAAAAGCTTCGATTAGTTTTTGACAATGCGCTAGATACAGTGGTACATATTAAAATCATAAGCTTTTACAGGGACTTAATACAATCAGTAGTTCAGTTGGAGCACTTGGACGCCTCCAAGACAGTGCTGTATCGCTTGCCACTTACAAAGAAGAGGCGTTTCTACAGGTGAAGATTCCGAAACAAGATAGACTAGCATTTCGTCCGTTATGGTGGGAAGATGGTGAAATAACCCAAAGGGCTTCTGAGTATTTATCAACTGTTCGTCCACCTGATGCTGCCCTCTGCGCTTATTATGCCTTGAGCAAGACTGTTGAGACCCTTATTAGTGAAAGATCAGATACAGTTCCCAGACTTGTCGAAAGGTGTTCCTATGTGGGTGACTACTTGACATCTTGAACAGGCTATTTTCCTAGTTGAACAGATGAGGTCCATCCTTGAGAATGGAAGTTTTAGACTGATGAGATGGGTCAGTAACTCCATACAAGTAGTAGAGTTCATACTGTCAGAAAAAATTGCACCAATAGTGAGAGAAATGGACTTTGAAAACACCTTATCCAGGATACCTTAAGTTTGTCATGGGACACAAAGGAAGATTCTTTCGTTTATAAAATCCGTGTACTTGATAGGCCCACAACCAGGCGTGGAATTTTGTCAGTAGTTGCCTCATTATATGGCCCTTTAGGCCTTCTATCACCTATGGTCTTACCCACTTAACAACTACAACAAAGATTATGCAAATAGAGCTTAGATCGGGACGACAAATTACCTGAGAGGGAAAGTGAAATCTGTAACAAATTTCTGCATAGTTTTGAAGTGGTTGCGAATTTGTCATTTCTGAGTTATCTACGACCTCCGTACATGGATCAGTCAACCAAAGAGTAACATATCCTCTGCGATATCTCTGAATGTTTTGTGGAGCAGTGCCTTACATTAGATATTCTGAAGAACACTGCCTATGGTCGTCTTATTTTGATGAAACCTAGGGCAGCACCTCTTAAAATTCAAACAGTGCTACGGCTTGTAATGACTGCAGCCGTCTTGGCGACCAGCTTGGCTTTCGATACATGTGGAAACGGACATTCGCCTTTAAGGGGTGTCATAGTGGACTGACTCGAAAATTGTCTTGTTCTACATCAATTATACAAATAATCGATTTTAGACATTTGCGGCAAACTGAGCCTCAACAGTTTACGACCTCACAAAGTTTTCCCAAAAGAGATATGAGCCCTCAAAGGAGAATTTCCCAGATATTTTATCTTGTAGAACGCTCTGTAAGGATGAATATCTTAAGTTATGGCGCAAAGATCCTTCATTCCTAAGTTGTCTCAACGCCAAACTGCAGCAGTCAGATATAATCGTGAACCCGGATGACTGCGAAATAGATTTAAAGACTACAGCAGTGGCGAATGCCACCTCCAGTGACTCTGGCCTAGGTTGCGCTCCACATTACTTCTCAGACTGGAACAAGCTGTTGAAGGCAATAACTTGGATGACTGGATTCAAATGCTGTATGTTCATTTGCGTTTTAGCAGAAGTGATATATCTCTTAATTTGACTCCATTGAAGGTGGGTGAATTGCAACATGCTGGATAGGTGGCAGAATCTAGAAAAGAACTTAAGTTGTTAATGACACCTGGTAGTTCAGAAGTGAGAACATTTAGTCTTCCATTGAGCAGCCCTCATCCTATCTTATTAAGTGGCTTGATTTGTGTAGGCAGTAGACTACAAAACTCGTTTTGGTTCAGTGAACGGGAACACCTGGTAATACTGCCTTCGAAATATTATGTCACATAGTTGATTCCAAGGCACTGCCACAACATGGAAGGGCATGCAGGTGTTACACAGGTACCGGCAACTACTAAAGAAAGGTTTTGGATATCACGAGGAGGTGCAGCAGTGAAAACGTTCATCGGAATTTTTATGCGGTCTAGGAGAGCCGAAGGCCAGAACTGAGATGAACAGCTACCGTTTCTCTTCAGTAAATGTGGACTGTTTAAGGCGGATAATACCGACACTAGGTAGAAGATGTGAAAAATGCAATGGCTGTACTTCGTCTTGTCTGAGATTATGAGCCGTACATTTAGAGGTAGCGCACAATCTCTCCACAAACTCCTTTATTATAGTTTATTGGTAGGAGAGGACATCAGAGGGAAATATTCAGTGACAATGGGACCAATTTAGTGGGGACGATAAGGGAATTAGATGAATGCTTAAGGGACAGGAAACATGAAAGTAAGCATAGCACCTAAGTGAGCACAGTTATAAACTGACATTTCAACCCATCAGCTGCAAGCGATTGCAGTGGTATTTGGGAACACATGGTCAGGGTAATATTGATATATTTATTCCTATCTATGTAGGACACACCAGTTGTACAGGCATGGATAAGTATTATTTACATTACATGAATTTGATTTATGGTGAAATTACATGGTTGTGGTCCTCTCTGACATTAGTTAGTGAGTACAATCTGATAGCTAGTCGTTAGGTAGACTTTTTTATCAGCAACCGCCAAATGATGAAGGCCTTGTAACTTTATCGATAGAAGCTGACCGTATTTTAAATAAAAGACCTCGGATATTAGAGACCTCGAAGTGTTAGCACTTGCCAAGCTAATTCACCGACAGTGATCAGTGGCCACTAGGGCTCGTGCAATGTGTGGTGCCAAGTAGAGCTGGTTTACTTAGACAAATGGAAGAGAAGGCCAGGGGAACACTGGTAAGGAATATTAGGAAATTTCTTCTCTTGGAAGCCAGCGACAATAGGGCCTATTAGGGCGGTATCTAGGTGTACTGGTGTGATTCCTAGATACTTAGAATAAGCCTTATTAGGGGGTTACTAGGTTTACCGTTGTATATCTTGGTAACCGAAGGCAGTAAGTGATGGTAAGATATTTGCGTGTGTCGTGCAGCGGTTGCTTGTACAGGTGAAAAGGGAGTGCATATTGTTTGTTGATGAATTTCTTCTCTCTGTTCGGAGTTTAGTGCGTGCAGTGTTATGTAATTATTAGCCTTAATGAATGAATATATTATTGTAGATATTAATTTTCGGCTGTTTGAAAAAAACTAACCTTCTTTTGGCTAGGATTGTAAAGTCTAATGTTGTACCTTTAAACACCAAAGCTGTGATTTATATACTTTTTGTATTTTTTGTTACTTAGACAGTTTGTGGTTCACTGAACTGTTGTACATCCTTTGTTTGAATGCAAATTTCTGTTAACTCCGAGTCATTTTGTGTTAAGCTATCATGTTCATGGTATTTGGATGCCTGGCAGCCTCATATTCGAAGGTTTTTTCCATGCTAATCCGGTACATTTTCTTCAGTAGGACAATAATTTTGCGTTCTTCACCAGTTTATTCTCCATGGAACTATTTGGCACAGTTTGGCTTCGTTTCGAATTTGGTCGAAGACTGTGAGTCCGTTTCTTCAGAGTGTTACTCGTGCAGTGTCTTTAGCAGTCGGATTCGGACTGACAGCTTGCTCTGAGCATGCTTGTTGAAAATCGCTGTTTAGAATATGCGTATCCTAGGCAAGACGTTCTTTTAACTCATCTTGAAAAGTGACGACGCTAAAACATGTTCCTACTGTCAAGCCTCAAAGCTTCCCACGAATTGCTTCGAAGAGAGCACATACCGGTCCCCTCAGCAAGTCATGGCAACTATCAGATACATGCCGCATAATGTACAGACACTGTGCAAGTTACACAGAATCAATTCACCACAGAGTGAACATTCTTGATTAGGCCTACCACGGGCGAATGAAATTCCGACGATACTAGTCGGCGACTGCCTCCACGTGAAGGTGAGGTGATCCACGGGAACGCCGGCAGGGGTGAATCCAGAGCGAACTACTGCAGCATCACCATCATACCCGATTTATTTAACACACAGACATTTTGCCTCCGAAGGACTTAATTATCGAATTCTCAACCCGGTTCTTCAAGCCGTCGTGATATGTGTGCAATGGCTGATAAGCCTCTACCTTGGCACTTTGGAGTCCGCGCAAGTGGAGGTCTACGCCATCAACCTCTATAACATGGATTTCGTCCGTAGTGTTAATCCAAACCATCGGGGGTATCAGTCCTGCGGGGCTTCGGTATACTACTGAAAGAATGGGTGGGCTAGGCTCGATCACGATACAGTTTCCATAATCTCACGAGGTGGCCATGAGGCCTATCGGTTAGATTTTCAGCGGTGGGGTGTAAGACGGCAGTGTTATCAGCATAGCACCACCCAACGTTATTAAAAGACGGTCAGCGGATCCAATTTCTATCTCTTTCAAGCACACTGATTGCGCATCTCATATTTCTCGAAGGGAGAGCTTCTGATTGACCTAGCTCATGTCCAGCATCTTACGATGCACACTGACATGAACCACAGGAGTTTTTCCACCAGAGCAAAGCCCAACTTTTCCGCACACCAGTGGAGGCGGGATGAACTCCGAAGAAACACACTACTCAGAAGAAGGTCCTCATGGTAGTTGCTCCTGATCGAGCTCTTTTTATTTCTCACAGCCCAGCAGAACTTACCGTCATTAGCGTAGGAAGGCGCTGGGCAACCCAAGTCGTTTGACGGATCGCTTGTGAACCAGGATTAGATCCTAAAGACACAGCACAAAATAACATTACATATGTAGTATGCAAATGCTTCACCCTCGTTCACAAACTCCCTATCCGACAAGTGAGCCGCAATCTAGGGTGGCAGTTTGTTATCGATTCCTGTCTAGAAAACTCCCTGGAGAATTATTTAATGTGAAAGTTTAGCTAGGTCTGGGACTACCACACGGAATACAACATTCTGCTCCCAATATGTTGCTAAGTTAATACAAACCAGTGGCAGTTTGATGCGCCAGAGCTAACTATAACTAGATAATTAATAATAATAGTATATTCTCATTTTTTACATGAGGGACGCCAGTTTACAGGCATCATCAATTCGATAAATTACACATACGATTAGTAAGTACAGTTAGTAATGATAATATAATAGGGTACATATTTATTCATACAAATATAGGACACACAAGTTGTGTAGGAATGGATAAGAATCATTTAAGTTACATATTTAAGTTACATGGATTACGGTTAAATAACATGGTTGTTGTCATTTTATCTTTAGTTTGTGGGGAAAATCGGATAACTGGTGATTCAATGGAACACACCAAGAAATATAGAGATATTGACTTCGCATTAACAAAAAAACCCAAGTATGTGTTGGATGGATTACATATACTCGGAAAATAAATAAAGCTTGAAGTCAGTTCCCTCATAAAACAATAAAATGCGTCTTACAATAATATATTCCCACTTTATGCACTTGAGGGAATCCAGTTGACAGGCATCATCAATATCATAATAATTTACACATGGAGTAAACTTGTTTAAAATTTTTCACTAACACAAAATATATATACAAGGGAAGATAATGAAATATTGACCGTAAGTACACTCTGCATAAGTTAAAACAGTTTATATGGCATAATCTTAGGCACAATTATTGTTTGAATTGGTTGAACATGAGCGTAACAACTGAGTGTTGCGTTACATTCGGTCCATATGGTGGGCTAGTCACAAAAAGTATAAAAATGGCTTATAAAACGTTTCTTATTTTACCGTAAATGATGTTTTAGGCAATATAATTGCTTGGAATGTCTCTATTGAACGACTATCCACAATCCTGATATCCATTTGGACGTCGTAACTGAATTTGTAATTATTTTTCACTTTCCTCCTAGGCTGTGTCACTGCTTTAAAGTTTGTATATCATTTTTCGACTCAATCCTTATTGTTTGTCCTAGTCATCGCGTAATCACCAGTACAAATGCTTGTCTTTACGATCGATTGGTTTGTTAATACTGCGCTGTTCCACAGTTGTGATCTTTTCGAGTAAAGTCAAGGTCTGCCTCGGGGAGTTTGATCTTGAACTATCTGCAGAAAGCCTTTGGTGAGTAATTCTTGTGGACAAAGTTGTGAACCTACCTTGTTATGAATATTCTTCCTGATTCTCATTTATTTCCTACGGTTGATTTTCGTTAACTGATATTGCTGTACAGTACCTTTTCGTGCGTAAGGATTCTCTGATCTGTACGGCTGCCTGACGGCATTTCTGGGATAGTTCTGAGCTTGGAAATGTCATTGTTGTTGACTTATGCCACAGATTTCATTGCAAGTAAGTCTTCCACCGTCTTCGGGACATTTTAGGAGTGTGCCTAACTCAGGAAGCTCTGGTTGGTTACAAAGTAGGAAGAAAACAATACGTCGGTTTCGGTCGCTAAACCGACGGATTCTCGAATCACCTTGATCCTGCAGCATGCTGTATTTCCTGGGATGACTTCTGATAAGATAGATGTACTGGTTCTGCAGGAAGTAGAGCTGCAGGCGTGTAACACATTGGAGTTTGTCAGCTTCTCTATTAAAAGAGAAGAGATAATTTAATTCCACTTCAACGGCATATAGCGCCTCCTAAGTTAGTGCTAAAACAGCTTACTTCGTGGGGGACGCCGTGTGAGAAGTAGTGGTCTTGTGTCACCACGCTCAGGAAATTTCCACGGACGAGGCTTTCTCGGAGTTATTTGCAGAACAATAATCTTCACAATATCAGGCAGCACCATGGGTGGCAAGGATAGAGGTTTAAACAATTTTTATTCCTGGAAAGGGAGTATCCTCCCAGTTTCCACAAGCAAAAACGTCCGAACAATACCACTAATTCTTAGTGATTATGACAACCAGGGCTTGCTGCAAATTTGGAATGAACAGAAAACTTATTAATCTGAATAGCCACAACGGAAAAAGAGAGTTACTTACTAGATAATAATTTCGTAGAATGTAGGTTTCTCAACTTACACCGAAATTCTTTGCTGAAGAGTATCAATTACTTACGAATCTTATGGGCGGGTCTCAAAAGTCAGTGTTCTCAAAGGACAAATGATAGTTTAAAATGACTAACTATAAAAGTCCACAAAATCCACAAGCGACAATGGCCAACTGTAAACTGTGCGCCAAACGTTTGCATTACATTTTAGCTCGATCGCTATGCATTTCTATCTTCGCTGTGAGAATCGCACAAGTCTTTCTCTAGTTCCATAATTGCAGTCAATAACTCTTTCACTAATTAGTCATGGTTAATCATATAAAACAGCCACGAACTCAGTCACCTGTTAACCTGATGACTGATAGCACATATATTCTTGCATCAACAAGCAACACAACTCCCACAAAATATGGAAGTGAGACGCACAGCTTGCCAATGCGCCGCAAGCGCCGAGCTTCCTTGTCACCACCATCTACTGTAGCTGGAACTAACAGCGAAAATATGCTGACACCTAGTAGTAGCATCGCTTCTACAAACTTAGCACCTGGTCCTGACATTGACCTCTTCACTTCACCTTATGTACGTGTCACAAAACTTCAGACACCAAGTCCAGCTTCAATAATTACTTCACAAATAGAACGACCAAAGCGGTCTGTAGAATAGCTGAAGACTGAGATACGGGATATGAGGTGTGGTAAGGCTATGAGTGCAGGATATTCAGAAAATTTGGCCGGCATATCCTAACTATCAACACAGATTAGTGACACAAAATCACAAGTCTGCGAACTTGCACCTCTGAACATCCTAACCAGGATCATAAACCCTAGCGAACTTAACACAGAATTAATAACTAAGGTAGACATCTTGATTAACGTCATCACAACACAGGTTATCAAAAGATTAGATACTAAACTAAGTGTGATAGCCTATAGTATACCAGATAATGAGGGTTTGGAAAAGGCCCAAAGTATCTTACTTAGGGCAACGAAATGCTTAACTCCCAAAAAAATGTCAGACTGAAAAAGAGTCAGCACGACCACTGTTGCCATATACGGCCCCAGCTTTCAACACACAAAGAGGCTAAGAAATGCGCCAATACACAACGCATCCTATTACAGAACACGAGCTACAAACAAAAAGTTGAAGCAGATAAGACAGTGATAGAAAGACGTGCTTACAGTCATCGCAATAAACCTAATGGCAAGACACTGCCAACACGGTAGAACTCATAGCCTCCCCCCTCTCAAATCTCACAAAAATTGCTCCACAGGACACGTTACCAACTGAAAGACTAGTGATTTATAATCTCACTCTTAAATTAACCCCATCCCCCTCTACTGTGGATCGAGATATGTCTCTGGATAGCCCTAAGATAGAAATCAATCCCTCTTGTAAGTCGAAAACATCCTCTCCTAGCCGTAACGTGAGAATTCAAATAGAACTAGGTAACAAAACATGACGAAATACACCATTCGTAACGAAAAATCCTCAAAATTTTCAAACTCCTAAGAAGAATCCACGCTGTAAGCCAAATAATATTCAAAACCATGCTAACAGCCAAATTAAAAACACAAATAAGGCCATACGGTCCATAAAAATAACAACACAACTTGCTCGCATACTGTGCCGAGTCACACTGGTAACTGGTGTAGCGACACCGTCACGCAAAATAGTACAAGTGGCAACACTCAGAGCTCAGCCACCAACCGCTTTGGGTCTTCAAAGTATGACATACAAACAAACTTTGGCAGAATATATAGAACAAGTCTGCTGGGAATCAAACCACAGTGTAGCAATGCATATAACGAAACCCGTGTAAGGTCATTTAGAATGTCTCCAAACAATAGGCAGATTAATAAGCCATGGGCATAAATAGGTACCAATGATTTTTTATCCATCATATCCTTGTCAGCGCTAACCAAACAACTGGTAGCGATGTTGACTCTTCTGAACTCGTACTACTAATGCGGGCTACATATTGGGAAAAAAGAGCCACAGTTTGGTGCACACGCAGTTATTAATCACATCCAATGCTTGTACAAGCATAGGCTAAACAAAAACTCCAACCTACCCAAGCCTTGAACTACTTCATCCTATAGTGAATCCAATAATAAAACTCATTATTCACTAAGAGAAATAGATAGTAACTCGATAGACATAGGTGGATATGGTACTCACACTAATCGTAACACAGGGTTGTTATGCCATGCGGAACCAGTGAATGTCGAACCACACTTGAGCCTGATTAACGGGTTTAAATACTCCAAACGCTATTTCAACCCTCAACTTTATTTAGTCCTTAATAATGCTAGATCCATACTAAACAAACTACCAATGATCAGGGCACACATACTTGTGTAAAACCCCCCAGTAATCATTATTGCTGAATCCTGGTGTCACTCCAATATACCAGACGAAGTGATAAGCATCGATGGGTACACACACTTTCTATGTGACAAGAAGAGTGGTAGGGGAGGATGATTTCCAATGTACTTCCTGAACACACTTACTGTACTACAACTAGAAAAGACGGAACTCAGTGACATGCCCAACACCCCATGCGTCAGCGTACACTTCAAAGGTGTGACACTACTAATACGATGTATCTACAGAACACCCGGCACCTTTAATGATTACGAGATTTAACCCATTAATGTACTGGAGCAAGTACATTCTCCACTCTTCCATAAAAACATAAGATAATGTGTGGAGACTTCAACCTATCCGAAATCAACTGGGATTTATTAACAGGCCCAGCTAATTATGACAAGCTCTTAGGTACACTGGACATTTTCGGCTGGAAACAAACTGTCACTACCCGTACAAGAGGTGACAACGTACTGGACTTAATTTTCTGTCACGATATAAGTCCCCTCTTAATCTTGGTGGGTTCTAAATTTTCAGGTAGTAACCACAAAACAGTGATGTGCTCACTGACAATTCCACTGAGTAGCAATGCAGCTTATACCTCTACTTCACAACAAATAATATATAGGAACTAAAGTAGGGCAAACTGGACTACCATAACTCCAACACATGCTCAGATGCTGCCATCCCACTCCAAACACTAAAGGTTCTCCCACATGGAAAGTCATTTATAAGAGCAAAGGACCGTGCGAAACGGAAGAGACTCCCAAGAAGTTAATTCAAACACCATGACTTCGGCACACTAGGTTTATTACTTAACGCTCCTCGTTCCATCTCACGAGCCCGAGATTTGCGTATGAGAAACGAGGAACGCATCGCAGTAGTCAGCTCTGCTAGGGTGTTTGCTCTCACAGAAATCCTAAAGAAGCGATGAATCGCAAAAATCGCAGCGTTTCTCTCCTCATAGGCAAAGATAGGCTATGCACTGATTCTGCAGACGTGCGTGAATTATTCAGCGAAATATTTGCAGCTAACTAACTTAAGCCTACAGTCCCAATACTCGGTATACACCCTACCACTAATATGGCACAACTTCTATTTCTGCCCACACCAAAACAAATAGTACCGTTGAAAGCACTTATGCTAGCATTAATTAAACTATTAGAACCCTCAATAGCTAGAAAAGGTTTTGGCACTGAAGGTATATCATCCTACTCTTATAAATATGGTGGTCCTTACATTCCTGTACTATTGTGGTGAGAGCTGGCTGCTAGCCAAATGGATAGACAGTAATTTACGTCAATGGTAATTTCCCCAGTATTGGTCCTGAGAAAAATAAGAACAAAGACTGACTCAACAACCATTCACAGCAGACTTTGCGAAGGCGGACACAATTTGCAGATAGATAATCTGAACTTCAAGAAACGGCCACGAAGAGATGAAAGAATAACGTTCAGCCAGAAACCACCAATCAGGCGAATGTTTGTTCGCTTACAAAAATTTATAATAATGTAAATGGAAATCTATAAATATATCTGTTGATTTCCTTAATAAACAATCTGTTGTCTGGCCATGGTCTTCTGTTCTTACACTAATGCTTCAAATTTTCACTACGTCCTAAGAAATCCAAAATTGCCTGGATGTATCCAAAACAACATTTATTGTATAAAAACACATACATAAGAACAAATGGGGCTCGAAGACAGAAGTCGACAACTACAGCCTGATCAATGTCAGCCAATGGCGTCTAGAATTATGAAGAGACTAGTTAAATGATAAAATATTTATTCCTATCTATGTAGGACACACCAGTTTTACAGGCATGGATAAGTGTTACTTACATTACATGAATTTGGTTTATGGTGAAATTACACGGTTGCTGTCCTTTTTAACATTAGTTTGAGGGTACAATCTGCTAACTAGTCATTCAATGGAGCACATCAAGAAATACAGAAATACTGTTTCCGCATTAACAAAAAACCCAATTATGTCTTGGATGGACTACAAATATTTGGGAAAAAATAAAGCTTGAAGTCAATTCCTCCATATAACTTTGGTGTGTGCGGCATCGTATCTTGTTCTTGATTTATGTTCAAATTGGGTATTAATTTGAAATGAGTGATTTATTTGTATGATTTTGTCAGCATTTTTATCGTAAGCAACATCAGATGTGAATTCTACTGAATGCAGATTAATATTGCTTATTGTCACGCAGATTTGTTTTACTGCACCCACGTCAGCCAAGACCGCCATTTGTCACTGCATGGTTGTTTCGTACGAGTAAGTTGATTAACACGTAGAAAGCTATATGTAAGCCATTTTAGATCATTGACAGTGCTTGCATAGGATGCTGTACAGCGTCTTGTTATGGTGACAGTGGATTTTATCAAGGATGCTGAGCCATTACCAGCCAAACCTTGAGGGATAATACATGAGTAAGTGACTTCAATTGTTTCTCAGCTTCATTCTGATGTAGATCTCTGCAGCATCTATTACAAGGCAAGATGACCTAATCAAGCATATGCTTAGCTGCAACATTGTAAGTCCGAACCAACATGGATTTCTTAAATCCGGATGGTGTTTGACAGGCCACCCAGACTTCTTTAATTTTGTGACCAGCAGTCGTGACAGACGACAACTAATACTTGTCATCTACTTTGACATTTCTAAGGCATTTGAATGTGTCAACCATTTACTGCTGATACATAATTTGAACTTCTTGGGAATACGTGATCCACTTTTAGGATGGCTTAAATAATACCTTAACAACAGGTCCCAAAAGGTTAAACTCGGGTCTGTAACTTCCAAACATAGCCCAATCACTTTTGGTGTAGTACATGGTAGTGTCACTGAGCCCCTCATATGTACACTATATATCAACGACATGTGCGCTTGCTTCTCACATGGGAAACCATTCATCTTTGTAGATGACCTAAAAGTAGCTTATACATTCCAATGTGATGACCTAGAGTACTTCCAGAATGTTGTGAAGAAAGAATTAGATAAGGTGGCTGCTTGGCCGTTTTTATGGAATCTACAATTTAACCTGGACAAATGTGGTTGGATCTGCTTTGGCGCACCCTCAATCGACATGAAATTAACCCTTCAATCTGCTAACCTAACCAGACTCCGAAGTGTCGTTGCTTAGGCCTCAGGTACTTGACCGTCTCTAGACAAGACGACTTATTATTAACCTAGTATTTTTCTTTAATGTCCTACAGAGAATATCATTCTCAGACAATAAGGACTTACAACTCGCACAGGAAGGCTCCTACGATCTACGTAACCAAACTTGCACAGTGACAATAAACGCTTCTAAGTCAACACTCCGTGAAAACTTCTTCACAGCCATGCATTCTAAAATATGGAACAGCCTGCCCCTAGAAGTCAGAGCTTGCATCTCGGTTATAAGTTTCAAACGATCTCTGTACAGACAGTTTTACTCTACTGATTACATAAGTCGTCTTGTCTAGAGACGGTCAAGTTTTAGGATCATGCACCGTGAGATGTGGTCTTTCTTACAATCGTAACCAAGTAGTTTGGAGGTAAAATATCGTTGGATACTTTCCATCCTTAACTTATCATGTGTGCAAGTGCTGATACTATTAAATGGACAGTATTCTAGTAGTGGCCATACAGAATGAGCTTTGCTCCATTGCCGTGAAAGTTCCTGAGTATGCATTCTAAGAGCGTCCTCGACTTTTGAGTCTGTGATGCCACTTGATCAGAGAATGTTAGGTCACTAGGGTACCTGAGGCCTAAGTCAACGACACTTCGGAGTCTGGTTAGGTTAGCAGATTGAAGGGTTAATTTCATGTCGATTGAGGGTGCGCCAAAGCAGATCCAACCACATTTGTCCAGGTTAAATTGTAGATTCCATAAAAACGGCCAAGCAGCCACCTTATCTAATTCTTTCTTCACAACATTCTGGAAGTACTCTAGGTCATCACATTGGAATGTATAAGCTACTTTTAGGTCATCTACAAAGATGAATGGTTTCCCATGTGAGAAGCAAGCGCACATGTCGTTGATATATAGTGTACATATGAGGGGCTCAGTGACACTACCATGTACTACACCAAAAGTGATTGGGCTATGTTTGGAAGTTACAGACTCGAGTTTAACCTTTTGGGACCTGTTGTTAAGGAATTATTTAAGCCATCCTAAAAGTGGATCACGTATTCCCAAGAAGTTCAAATTATGTATCAGCAGTAAATGGTTGACACATTCAAATGCCTTAGAAATGTCAAAGTAGATGACAAGTATTAGTTGTCGTCTGTCACGACTGCTGGTCACAAAATTAAAGAAGTCTGGGTGGCCTATCAAACACCATCCGGATTTAAGAAATCCATGTTGGTTCGGACTTACAATGTTGCAGCTAAGCATATGCTTGATTAGGTCATCTTGCCTTGTAATAGATGCTGCAGAGATCTACATCAGAATGAAGCTGAGAAACAATTGAAGTCACTTACTCATGTATTATCCCTCAAGGTTTGGCTGGTAATGGCTCAGCATCCTTGATAAAATCCACTGTCACCATAACAAGACGCTGTACAGCATCCTATGCAAGCACTGTCAATGATCTAAAATGGCTTACATATAGCTTTCTACGTGTTAATCAACTTACTCGTACGAAACAACCATGCAGTGACAAATGGCGGTCTTGGCTGACGTGGGTGCAGTAAAACAAATCTGCGTGACAATAAGCAATATTAATCTGCATTCAGTAGAATTCACATCTGGTGTTACTTACGATAAAAATGCTGACAAAATCATACAAATAAATCACTCATTTCAAATTAATACCCAATTTGAATATAAATCAAGAACAAGATACGATGCCGCACACACCAAAGTTATATGGAGGAATTGACTTCAAGCTTTATTTTTTCCCAAATATTTGTAGTCCATCCAACACATAATTGGGTTTTTTGTTAATGCGGAAACAGTATTTCTATATTTCTTGATGTGCTCCATTGAATGACTAGTTAGCAGATTGTACCCTCAAACTAATGTTAAAAAGGACAGCAACCGTGTAATTTCACCATAAACCAAATTCATGTAATGTAAATAACACTTATCCATGCCTGTAAAACTGGTGTGTCCTACATAGATAGGAATGAATATGCTATTTTTTAAATATAAAACAAATTCTTAGGAGTGGTGTCCTATACCCAGTGTGGGAAATGCCTGAAAAAGTTTCAGAAAATCGGATAGGTGACCAATTATTGCGTGATATTAGCTTTTCGAAGCAAGTTATGAACTGGTGAATATAGTTCGTGGCAGAGGTCATTTGAGTCTTTTTCGGGCATGCAAATGATTCACTGGTAGCTGGGGAAATTTAATTTGTGATTGAATTGCTATTTCGCGAACTGATTCATGATAGTGCTTATCAAGAGAGAGCACGGAAGAAAACCACAGGTGGGGTGCATAAGTAACTATTAATTGCCGACAATTTACGAGGAACAACATTCAATGACCCTTGACAGAAGTAACATTTGGAATTACTACAAAATTCATCTTATGCTGAAGACTTGGGAAGGGTTGAGGGAATTCAAGTGTTACAGTCTAAAAGCTACATATGTGAAGGTGGGTTATATGATACGTATACCGCTGTTTTTGACTCACATAAGTAGATATCTGCCTGAAACACCGAGCACATGCCATTTGCCTTCACCAGAAGTGGATTCGTGGTTAATTCATCGAGACTCATCATATGGAATTCTGCCTGAAGGGTTGTGTGACATTAGGTGTGCTTGTAAGTCTCATTAGTTTGTCTTTAACAGAGGTGTTAGCTTAGATAAGTGGAAAGTACTGAAGCAGAGGACACATATATACAATTGTGCTCAAGATCTCTCAGAAGAGAATTGCGGTATGAATCCCCGTAGTCCTGTAGGACTTATACAAAACTACTATAATTCAGAAGTGGTCAGGGATTAAGGAAGACACAAAGACGATACAAGTAGCCAAGTAGGAACCGTATCTTCTTTAAGATTTGTAAGGCCTTTTTACTCTACTGAATAATGAATGTCTCTGTATATTTGAATAGTTTTCTCTCACTTTATCTGCCTACCATCGGAGAGCTAATAAATATATTCGTTCTTACCAACTGCTGTCTTCGATCACCATATACGATGTCGACTGATAATTTTTTGTCCATTTTAATATAATGGTGAGTTACTGAAATCCCTTGATTCCGGAAATTTGGTAAGTAAAATAGCGACCTTGAAATCGGACGAGTAATTGAACCTGAAATCAAGTACTGATTAGTAAACCCACTTTCTATCAAAATAATTTTCCAGGTTACTAAATGATGGTTAGTGGTATCGTAATGGCTGTTTTAAATATATCTTCTCTAGCCACCGGCATATTGTGATAGGCTCGAACTACATTGTGGCACCTCAAAGACTAACAGTAAAGTTTTGAATGTGGGGTATTGGGCACCTGTCTGGGACGGTTTGCTTATTTAGGGCTCCTTAATCACCACAAAGGTGCCAGTCACCTTGACCCTTCCTATGCACCATGTGTAACGTCCAGGCCAATTTGATACTCGAAGACTGAACAATCCCCAATTGATGTGAGTAATCAAATTCAGCTTTCGCTACTTTTAGCTTGTCCTGGGCTAATCTCCCTGACTTAGCAAATACTGGGGGGCCGTATGTATTTACAGCATGAGTGATCTCCTGGCCTGTTTTAGAAGATTAAGGATTGGTTGCTGCCACAGCTGAGAATTCCGCCAGTATTTTCTGGAATCTGCCGGTTGATACTAGCGGAGACTGAACTAGATTCATCGAATGGTGGTCGCTCGCCTTTCCATCCGCATACCAGGAGCTTTATCATTGTTAGAAGTCTGTTTCAAGCATCCAGCGAGAAGTTCTAAGAAGTTTATGCCAATGATTGCTAGGTCTAAATCGGCCACAGTGAAAACCCATAAAAGCCGTCACTTATACCCGACGTCAAGCTTTTTTGTCCGAACATCATTATCTGGGTTTCGCTGGTGGCTCGTGGCTTGGCAGGGGAATTTTGTCGTCCCGGCTCGGCCTTTGCTTTTGGTTTGATGGTGAGTGCAGTTCCCGTATCAACATATAAGTCTATATCAGAGTTTTTATCCTTAACGTATAATTGGTGACTGTTCGGGGAACCTTTTTCGGTAGTTGCTGTCGGAGAAGGGGTTAATCGTTTCCTTGTTGCTTGTGAGGTAGCTTAGGCCAAAGGCATGGTTATGTACAGCAGAACTGGCCTGTTGACCCAGTTTTTGGGTCTACTCCTTGAACAGGAACGTGCTCTATTGGAGGATCTACCTCGTCTGGCTTGTATTAGCTGCACTCGCCCAGTCGTTCCGTTAGTGATCTAGCGTTCACCACAATTTCTGGGATTATTGAATCTTTGCTCATACTCATATGGTTCACCTGCCATTCTGTAAATGCCTCCTCTCCAACATCCGAACAGCAATACGTGCTTGCTGTCTTAGAATGGGGTCCGGATCTTGTGTGTCCAGTAAGTGTTGCGAATACTCTGGGAGTGCTTGCATCCAGCATTTTCCAGTGCGGCCGCTCCCACTGTGCTGCTGTTCAACAAGCAGCTGCAAATAGCGCAAGGACTGTGGCGGGGATCTGTTCCCCATTTTCTCCCACTGAAACAACCATTGTATACGCTAGTTTTCTGACTTGAGGAAGCATTTTATCACCTCGCAATTAGACACTGCGTATGGCTGCTTATTGGGGATGAATTGCAGTATGAGATCCCACACCTCCTCATTAGCCTCATGAGGTAAATGAGAACACAGTTCCCTACACCGAGTGGTTTCAGACTTAATGCTGTGCCGGACATGGCAGTCCTCTAGTTCGCAAACCATAGTCTCCAGTGTAATCGATCAAATTTAGCCAATCTGACTTTGGTGATCACTCAAGAACCTAACTATGTAGAAGTATAGTTTTTGAAACCAGTTTCCATGCTTGACTAATGAGACACTATAGCGAAAAAATACCGAACTAAATAACACGTAAGTAGCACTGGAATTGATTAAACAATTTTAAATTTGTAAGGTGACGTTTTCGTCCAGGAAAAAGATCGCAGACTTATCATCCCCTTTCTTCCAGAGTATTCTTGAGAGAATAGAAGTTGTGTTTCTCGGTATGTGATTGCTAATGTCGTGTTTTGAACATGATTTTTGTCTATGAATAATGCGCGTCAGCTTCCGGACAGAAGGATACACGTCAAAAACAAGTGGGGCACAAGCAGAATAAAACCGGGTTTCCTACTAATTTTAGAAAAGGTGCAGGAATTAAGTAAGTTTTCGGACTGTAAAACAGTTTGAAGGGACTGACTACCTTTTTATAGTAACCAATTATAGACATATAGTCGACAGTGTCATATCTGTTAGGAAGCCAAAGAAGATGCAAATATGGCAATCGTAAGAATATAAATCCGAAATATGATTGTAAGGAGTAGATATATCACATCTGACAGCGACACTGTTGTGATGAATGAAGGAATATGGCAACCTTTATATTACCTCAGTTGAATCCAATGACATGTGCTGATTTCAGTTTCATTGCACCCAACATCATTTATTAATGAGTTCTGGCCTCCTATGAAGGCAGTTGCCCTTGAATTAAATTTTTGTTGGGGGACGGGAAGTGCCAGCAAACCTTTATCCTTACTTGAGTCATTATCGGTCATCCTCCAAAATTTAGACAAGGTAGATTTGCATATAATACCGAATTTCTGTCGACTTATGAGCATCTCGGAGGAAGAGCAAATGAACCACAACCATGGCTTCCCTCATACGTCGCCTTGATACTCGTGATTAAATTTTAACACGGAATCTAAGTTTCAAAACACCTGTTTCTAAATTGATCAAAACTTACAGAAGCACAATGGTTTCAGCCTTTTCCTGATATAGAATGCTCTGTTCGTATGTCATTTAGATGTTCGGCGGACCTGGGTGCAATTGATCAGTATGCATGTGGTTCGCCATTGTGTTGGGCGCCTTAATAAACACACTTTACACATCACTGACACGCTTACTTAAACAGTGATTTCGGTGTCTCATTGGACTTGTATTTTCTTGGCACATATTCGACGAAGGTCAAAAACTTTCGTCACTTACACCACGAACTGTGAGCTCAGATGAGATGGGAACAGTCTCCATTTGCTAAGGGAGAGGAGGCTAACAGTGGTAAGAAATTTTACTTCGGTAACACTGAAACCCATACACATCAGTCTCAGTAAGTGTCAGGTGACACTATGCCCCACAAGAGATGAAGGTAACCACAACGAAGTGCGCTCTGGAAAAAGGCCACTACAACTAGAAGTATGTTGAGTACAGAAGCTACATATATAATAGGCAGAAGCTTTTAGCATTCAAATGTCTTATTAATAGGGATCTACGCGACAGAAGTACTACCTAGCCGCTTTTAGAAACCACCATAGCTATTGTGTAATGTTTTCATACTATGCATATCGGATTTTGTTGTAAAGGCTAAAGTTTTGTCAAAATCAGGTGTTTACAGTAGCTTAATTGCCTCAGGACTGGCCAAGTTAAGACTATTTAACGAGACCGTCAGTTTAAGAAGTGCAGCTGACTGCGAGTGTCCCTATCACGTACACAGGTAGCCATCATTTATTGTTTGCAATCCAGACAGTTCTTCGTTACATTCAACATGACCTGTAATTCTTAAAAATCAATAGTTTTAGGTGCTTTCTACGCACTAATGTATCTTTATTTTCGGCCCCAAGTTTGAATATAAGTCTGTTACGGCGGCTAATTTACTGTCACCTACTTGCGCTCAAGTACCGATTGTATGCGTTTCACAATATCTTGATTGATTTGGCGACCAAGCAGTTGTAGAAAGAAAACTCAGTTAAGCAAATTTGATCTTCAGAGACAGACCTGAAGTAATAATAAAACGAAAAGTACAAAGTTCGTCTGTGGGTAGATAGCACAAGTGGAATTTAATTTGTTGATTTCTTGGCTGTAGGTTTGAAGCATTTATCGCTATCAGACTTAGATAGTCGTTTGTGGCCTCTCATAGAACGGGAGTTCTTCTCAACTTGGGACATGTCTGATAAGTCTACACTGTAGTAGACCATCATCGTGTACTACTCCAGCAGACCTTCTGGAAAGCAGACGTCACATAATCCAGGTAGGGCGAATGTCGTAGCACATAGTCCAAAATATGATTATTTTAAGTTATTTATTATCAGATTACATACATATCAGTGCTGACCATTGATAGGAGAATGGGAATCCCTATTAACTCATGTGGAACTTCCTTATTCGTACCGATACTAAACTTGCGCCAGCTTTGAACTCATCTTCCTATTATTCCCAGCCTCAGGCGTTTTGCATCTGCTTCAGCTTTCACAAATATTCATCCCTAATTTAATGATTCGTCAACGCAGAGGTCAGTCGGTGCTTCATTCGCGACGTCGTTATGATTTAAAGCAATTTCTTAAATATGCAGATCATTGGAAGCTCTTCTGGAAATTTGACAAGCATCTCCTTAATTCAGTTTCATAAGACTCTGGAGTTAACTGGCTGTTACTTCATCCAAAAGCCTTGCAGGATCATCCACGAGATTTACTTGGACCTTTTCTCAACTCAATGAGGATCTCTGCCATACCGAATTCTCCACATAATATCATCGTAAGCTGATAAAAGAATCGAATTTACAGCCATTAGAACCATAAATCTGAAAATGCTAATGATTCGTTCACTCCCATGTACCGTAAATTAAAAATGCATAAGTTAGCAAAGATAAATTTTTTACAATTTCTCCTCTGCAGTTGCTTATAGGGCTTATAGATGCGATTTAGACTGTTAAAAAGAAATAACTTTTATTGATGACAGGTCATTGCTATCCAATATTTACCCTGATTTATGGTTGTTATCAACTGATAATAAACGGTGTACATAGAAACCTTTACATAATCGCACTACTCTGAAGCGAATCTACGGGAAGTGGTCCCCTTTCCGACTTATGTTTATTAGTTCGTTTATTGCCAGAACCGCAAATCTGGTACCACAGTCTCCTTTACCGAAGGTCACAGTTTCAGTACTTTCCGTTTATTCTATTACAGCAAGGCAGAAGCTTTATAACGTTGAAAAGTGCAACTATTCCACAGGGAACTTAGTTTGCTTTCGTCAGCTTATTTTGAACTTCGAATACTAGCGGTGTCTTCGGATATTGCGCTACATACATGCATGTGCATTTTTTGAAAACTCCTGTTCCCAGGTTTGTACCGATGTAGACTCTCGTACACTTCTGATCTGTTTTAAACGCTTATACCGGAGCAACCATTTCATAATTAACCTGTGCCACCTCCACAGCTGATGTTGACCAGTTGCGCCACGTTTGGTTGACTAAAGTGGGTGTAGTGAACCATCAAGCAAATATCTTGGAATGGGTGTTATTCGGGCGGAAAACCTCATAGAAAGTGAATACCATAAAACAAAGCAATTGTATGGGATGTGAGTCTTTAAATTGTACCAGAGGTGTAGCTTTATCCCGATATTGCTAAGATAAATTTATCAGGTGAATAAACTATAGCAGCCCAGAACGGATGGATGACCTTGACGGATCTGTGTTCAGAGACTGGTTTAACTTGACAATAAGGACTTCTGGGAGGAATTGGGAGGTTTTCTTGGGACATTCACAAGAATATTATCCCAAATAACCATGTTTTAACATTGCATTACATGTACATAGACGTTTATTTCATATTGTGTAAAAATGTGTTTCAGCAGTCACAAACCCTAACACATGCCACAAATTATTCACCTAATGGTGTGACCAGTGGGTTAGACTGTAAAAAGTAGTTTATAGAATTCTCTTACGAATTAATCAAGCTTGATAAACGGATTTTGAGAATAAATTTAGTAATCGCTAATCGACTCTGGGTTTATTTCAAATGAACGTCTGGTGTAGGAAAGGTCAATATGCAGTTGAACCAAATTAGATCTCAGTCTTGAACTATGTTAATCTCATTATCCGGACGACTAGTTATTTATTGCTGTCTATATTTGTCAGTGTATGACAGCAGTTTATTTATTCTCGAATCAATCATTTAGGAGAGATTCCAAGTCGAGTATGGTTTGCCCTTGTGTAAATCATCCAAACTGTTTTCACTTTAGTTTCATCTGATTACATTGATGACTTACTTTCTTTTCTGTCGAATTTATTTTTATTTATTTATGAATGAATTAAATTTGCATATGTATTTGTCGAATGGAACTGAATATCCTGAATTGACCAGATGCTCTGTCAGTGAACTATATACGCGTTTTCGTTCTCCTTTTACTAGCCAGGCTGGGTTGTGTTCACGAGTGCGTTTTTCAAGTTAGCTCATGGTACGGCCGATGCACTCAGCTCCGCACGAGCAAGTAAACTGGTATATGCACGTTGAAGTCGCCCAATGCGACAACTTGTCTTTCGCGTTTTGGCTGAACAGTTTCTTGCAGGAAAACGTCAGTCGTAGGCTTGCGGCAGAGTATGTTTTCCTCAGAGATTTGCAGAGGCGTTTACGAAGGATTTCTGCTTCAATGTCACCTTTGAAGTCTGGATTAGGCAGAAGTATCTTCTTCGGGACGGATTAGACTTGTTTGGAAGTCTTCTTTGATTTGAGATTCTTGTCTATGAATGTAGGCGGAAAAACGTTTTCCATCAGGGTACCTCGGAGATTACGCAGTTCTCCGTCAATCAATTCCTCGCTGCATATCTTCTGAACCCTCCAGGAAAGAGCCTATATAAGGTTCCTCTTTCTGCTTAGGGGCACGATGCTTTGAGAGTTGGCGAATTGTCCATTCCATGTAGGTTCTTTGTATATGAACCTTTTCAGAGAGTTGTCGGCGTTTCTTGTCAGATGGATGTCGAGGAAGTGGAACATTCCGTCTAATTCAGCTTCAAGAGTTAAGTCGATGTTTTGGTGGGTATTGTCGAAGGTTTTAAATGAGTTTTCAAGATCCAGGTTCTCATCACAAATAATAAAAGTGTCATCAATGCATCTGTTGTAAACATGAAGGTCGATGATAGTCGATGACAAGAAGTTGTATTCGAGGTAGGCCATATAAAATAGTCGGCCAAGAGGGGTCCCAGTGGGAGAGCCCATTGCTACATCATCTGTTTGCCCGTAGATTTCATCGTTGAATCTGAAGTAGACGTTGAAGGTACAACGTAGTAACAACATTCGATCAAAGGGAGTAAAATGAGCTTGTTTGATTTTCTTTCAAAATCATATTTCTGGTTATTTAAAAATCTGTAGCGCCTACTTATTATTCGTGGTTTACACCTACTACCAACAGATGTATGTACTTCCATTAATGTCTAGAACATAACACAGAATTTAATGGTTTATCTTAGGTGATCTAATGTAAATAAATGTTTAGAATTCCTCTTTTTACAGTCTAGGCGTTATGCTCTTATCAGCAAGCGTTATAATTTTGTTGTTGGAGCGTCATTACTCATCTCTCTGTGAAGACATCCGTAAGGTTATGCAAATCAGTGATAACCATTGCAGTAAGCATATACACTTTTTTCCGTTAGCAAGTTTAGACTGATCTTAAACAGTAAAAATGTTACCTTCTCATATGATGCTGACTGACCGTACAAAAATCTCAAGTGTTTGATGTAACAAATTTTCTTGGTGACATTTTAATCGCCAAGTCAGAACCCATTTTCTTTCGTCTTAAGCTGTTACTGATTTGCGGGACAGTTTACATTGTTGGTTAAATGTTAAAAAATTGACTGGTTTCCGCGTAAACTTGGCACAAAAGTGTAGCACATCATGTTGCCAGTCCATGTAGCCCACAGGGATTTAAGTGAACTATGATAAGCTTACATGTGTAAGAGGGAGGATACTAACATGGAAAAATAAACGTACAGGTTTAATAGATATGGGAGAGATTACAAAGGGTGAATGCCCCTGTACCATTGAGAACGATTTCGATCGAGCCATTGGTTCTTAGAATATCGAGAGCCCCAACCAAGAAGTGTATAATTCCCTACATGGCTTAAACTGTCCAAGATTTCATGGACTGAATCCATGTGTTTTAGTTCGACTACCACCATTAGCTCTTTTCCAATGTGATTCTGTTAGTCAGCTAACATTGAGGAAGGTGATGACTAAGCATGCTTAACATTTCCTGATCATCTTAATCAGTATGAGTTTCACAACCTCATCGGTTGATTTTCCCTCCTTACCTAACCCTCGACCTCCTAAGCTCAATATTACTCACGCTGTCATACCATCTAACACGGGAGATAGAACGCAGACACCTATGACCAAGGGCAGCTAACATTTTCAGTGGCCATATTTCACAGCCATAAAGAAGGATGGTGCAAACTGACGCATAATGCATGTCCTTTGATCGATAGTCGGACATCATATCTTCTCCAGAGATCATGCAGCTTGATATATCCCACACGAGCTTTTTGTATCTGTGCTGAGATCTCGTCAGCAATCAGCAACAGCTCGTTGGAGCTGATGCAACTTCCCGAATAAGTCAAGTAATAGATATCGTATTGTTCGACAAACTCTTAGGTCAAATCTGTAAAAGTATAGATATGCTATAGGTCGTCATTTCAATGAAATCAAAGTACAATTAATGACTAGTTACTAGTGTTCAATGAAAATACCCACTACAATCCTACAGGAGGTCAATCGCGAGCCAGCCCGAATAGCTCAGTGGTAACGTCTCTGACTGCAGTACTCACTGGGTGACGCCGGTTTGAATCTCCTCAGAAGGAGGGGCATGAGTTCCTTCAAGTTTGCAGATACGCCTTGCTGACGAGGGCCGTGCTAGCTAGCACGAAACCTAGGTCCAAGGCTTCCTGCCGATTGCCTCCAACCATCTAATATCATCAAATTGATGACTTAATTTTATGATACTATACTGAAATGCATTTTAAATTATGAATTCAAAACTAAATAGCCTCTGTTAATTGATCATAGCGTTGTTGTACTCAGCTTAAAGTAATTAAAAGTTCTTTAAGATTCACTCTGTAAAGTTGTCTCTTTCTGTTCTTTTGTTATAATGTCAAATTTCTTTTAACCACAGTCACATGGTTTGACAGAGTCACTTTTGCAACGTTTTAAAACTATCCCTTCAAATAACAATCTTGTGCTTTAAGTAACAGTTCAAAGTACACAGTTTGAGGTCCCGCTGAAGCTGTTTCACTCACACTTTATTTACGTTATTCATTCGCTATATGATTTGCTTTCAAACTCATTATTGAATATTCATTTGTATGATTTAGGCAAATATTTCAAAATTTTTTTCAAAAAACGTTTTAATCTCAGGATGATATAAAGAAGTTATTTGATTCACTTGTGGAGTGTAGATATTTGGCACCTGTGCAATTTTGTCCCTTGATCTACTTATCTACTTACTGGTTAATATACAAAGTGAAGAAGCATATATACAATTTCTGTTATGGAAACAGATAAATATACATTAGTTGTCCGAAATCTTCAGGTGAGTTCATATTTTCATACTTAACCGCTCTCTATAAAATAAAGCAACGATTGCACTTCTAAACATTCATATACTTTGTCAGATTTACGTCAGATTTATTTTACTTTCAAAGATAACTTCACTCATTAATGTCTCCACTTGACATAAATGAATAAACACAGACTTAGTACATTGTAGGAGCCAAGAAATGCGCTGCGTAAATTCTCATGTTTTGTTTAACGGCTGAAATACTTACTCCCCGGACGCCTAGACCTAAGCAAGTTGGATTTTCTTGAGACATCACCCTATCTGAGTCTTTGATTTTGAGGTCTGATCCATTAGGTAGATAGTGGAGCAGCGTCATGAGCTAGGTTTCCATGGTTGCTGATGACCAAGACAAGCTCATACTCCATGTGATCCTTTCAGATTATGGGGCCCGATATACATAATAGGTTTAGAATCAGGGACTTCCAGCTTTCTTAGGTGGAGTAACATGCTCAACTGTCAGGTTGTAAGCGCGAGACGTTGGCAATCGCCCTTTTACTCATTCGCGTGTAGGCTTACGTGGCAGAGGTTATTAGCGCGTGACCACATGTGTGAGTATTTCGAAATGAAGACTAAGCTGTGTCTTTAGTTGTACCATTTTGATTATGGACAACTTGATGCGCGCATCTGTAAATAACAGTGGTATTCATCCTTAAGAAGCTTGATGCAAATGCAGTCTTCTGTGGGAAGTGATGTGAAGACAGTCAACAACGTGATCATTTTTCTCAAGTGTCATACAAATTGTTCGATGTAAAGTGATTAATTCCACCGGCTCTGTAGATTGTGAGAGACTTATAAACTCATTTATTATTATTTCATGACCGTCTGGAGGTTTTCTTAGTGATCCCAAAAACTGATGGGCAACGAAAACAGCAGGAGGAGTGGTGAAGGCGTAGCACTACATTATACTCATCAGCTGCTTAGACGTATTAAATTGGTAGGTCACCGAAAGACTGGTGAGTGAAACGATATCTGTGAATGACAGGTGATGGGTAATGTTGGTCAGAATACTTTGAAGATCATTTCAGCAGATCCACGTCCAGAATACATAAGCCCACCATTTCACTGTAACAGAATTGGAACACAGACACCAGTCGTGCAACTTAAGTCACATTACTATGACTGTCCGTGATATAAAGCGGAGCAGATAAGCAGAACGCGAAAAGTTTGTTTACAGCGATATAGTCCACCTCTCCATATGTGGCTCAAACCGACAATCAAAGATTTAATGCATCAGTGTCATCTTTCCATAGATGACAGTCCAAAATCTTTTCCAATTTGATTCTTTTTCACTTTACTCTGCTTGTTAATAGGAGCAATTGCTCATATATCCCATCCATCTCAATCGATGAAGCTTCACAATCCCCATCATTACTTAACACCTTAAATCTAGTGTCATTATTGCTAACCCTATAAGTCCATCTAACATGAAAGATTCCCGAGTGGGCATTCATAGTCAAAAGCTGCCCAGTTAGTTAAGTTAGCTTCTTCTCTGTTCAATGAATGCTTGTGCTTATCCATTTAAAAAAAAGATTGTTAATATTTTTCTTTTTCTAGGAGGTGATTGGTGAGGATGATCTTCAAGTTTTACTAAAAAAGCAAAATCCAGCCATGGCTGTTTACTGGGGTACCGCTACAACTGGTCGACCACATATAGCCTATTTTGTTCCAATTCTTAAACTGGCTGATATGCTTCGAGCAGGTATTAGAGTGACTGTACTCTTTGCTGATTTACACGCCTACTTGGATAATATGAAAGCTCCATGGTCTTTACTACGTCTTCGCACAAAGTATTACGAAGCTGTTATAAAGGGAATGTTTCGTTCTATATGTGTACCGTTAGACCAGTTACATTTTGTACGTGGAGCTGACTATCAGTTGACCGAGTAAGTATATGTGTGACCTATCATTCATTTCGACCTTTTTCATATGAAGGACCCAGGAAGTACTTGACAGCTGTTTTGGACTCATCAATAGGATGTACCCGCCAGGGTTCGGACCAGTGACCTTTCGGTTACAACGGAAGCTCATAGACCGTTCAGTCACTTGGATCCGATCCAGTTCACCATAAATTCCAGATTCTTCAAATTCGCGATATATGATTCAGTCGTCGGCGAATAAACTGTCCTCTTGGTGGGTCCCACTGAAGAGTCCCAGGTTAAGAAGAAACAACTGTCCAGTACTACTTTGGTTTCCAGCGGTTCAATCAATTTGACTCTCACTAGCGACTGAACCTATTCAGGTGAGTAGTTACCAGGGTTCTAGTGGGAAGTCGTGATTAGTGGATTACAGCCGGTCGGGTGTGAGGACAAACACTCGCTACCGATGACATTGGTTAGTGCCAGTCGTGCTCTATTGTGAATCAGCGGAAGTTGGGATTCATAGGTTGGCTAATGGATCGGGTCCCAGTCGCTTAGTGGTCTGTTAGCTCTCTCTGTAACCGGAAGGTTCTGTGTTCGAACCCTTGTGATGTGGATGAGTACTGATGAGGAGTCCCAACCTAGACTGACTGACTGTCCAATACTCCCAGCTGGTTTTCCAATGGTTCTCCAACCGACGTCAGCTCATCATGATGAAATCCTGTAACCAATCGAATCTCCGGAAACCAACATTGTCATTTGTCTATTGTGTTTACACGTAAATGTAGAAAATACTGGGATATATATATATATATATATATATTATTCCATCACGTTCCCAGTGAAACATAGGGCCTCAAGCTAGAGGCTTGAAGTTTCTGTAGCAGTGTTTATTTTTACAGGATGAGGTTGCTAGCCTCATGCCCAACCTTTCCCCTTTACCAGCTTTTTTCTGGCTTATCGAGGTAAAGGAGTGCCTTGTCTGCCGGGGATCGAACCGCAGACAATGTGCATGGTCGGCGAGCATCCTAACCACTGTGCCACCGATACACCACTGGGATATATGCTCTTCTGGAAATGTCTTAATCAACTTTGCTTTGTTATTAACTAATCACTGGAGAACATGATAGCTAAATATAATTAGTGGACAAATATAGAAGTAACCTATTGCAATAATCGACTGTCATTCTTACATTGCAAGCAATAAGTGCACTTTTTTCCGAGTCTCTGTCATGCGAATATTATGTGATTCCTGTTATAACCATCGTTTCGAAACGTTGAAAAATATCATACAGATGTAGAAATGCGACGGTGTATGGCCTAAACACTTGAGTTGTGGGTCCAAGCCCTTTCACACCTTTTTCACTTAAACATTAGGCTAATGTCGTAAGTCATCACACAAAGTGTAGCTCGTAGCTTAGTAAAAAAAGGTAATCTATAATAAGGGATAAAGCCTTTCTTCGTGGAAAAAAAGAAGTAGACTGGAGGTTGTCTATCGGCAGATAGTTTCCATCAAATTTGTGAAACAGTTATCAATTTAATATAATTTTAGTTTTTCCCATCGATTGATTGGACCGAAGTGTTCGGTCTCAGGTTGAAATGTCGGCTTCTTGCGAAGATGCTTCGACGATGTCTGGGCATTTAATGAGAATTTAATTTGTAGATGGTGACTAGCAGTAGAATCCAGGACAACGCGCAATACGTCCTATTTGGGACTCGTCATCAGCTGGATGTACCTGCATCCTGAATTCCACTGCTAGTCACCATCCACCAATTAAGTTATCAATTTCCCTATTATTCCTCAAAAACCCTATTAGTTGTAGAAGCTCACTAATGTATAAGTATTACATTGCAGATTTCTCTACGAGTTAACATAAATTTTTGTCAACCACCGAGAACTTGAGGACAGATGTTTCGTCCGAGTTTGGGACTTTCCAGCACTTCGTAGCCATGACTCTGCTTCAGGGATCGAACGCTGGACTTTTAGGTTACGTGAGACTAGCTTGTTAACCATTCTGCGCCCAGGTCGCCCATGAATTTTTAACTCCTTTCAGTTTGAGAGTGAGTAATAATCACGCGTTCCCTCAACCGCCACAGCTTCTCATCCATCCGATATCCGTTAGTAGTCTGTAAGTGTTGGTATTTCAGATTTTAAGTTTTGTAGGGATTTAAACTGATTTCAATGTAATCTTGTGAACTAAATGTACTGACTTCGATTTCTGACTTCGAGATCATGGGTGGGTGTACAGTGCTGAATGGAAGAGGTCTCAAACTAGGACAAAATATTCAGTGCTCCGTGGTTTTTACAGGTTCCCTTACTTACTTACGTTGGTTTGTGACGCGATCTACATTAAAATAAGGTCCATATCCCTACCGAAAACCCAAAATCGGGTCATCATAATGAGTTTTATATGATTGAATTTTTTTGTTTACTTTCCGAAGAGTTTTTAATAACGTGTTGAGCGAAATCCCCACAAATTTATATGGTAGCCAATTAGTTAATTTGCAAATTAACTATCCAGCTCAGAGAACACAACCACATCAAAATCATCAACCTCAGCTGCAAATCTTCTCCATCATATCTAAATCTTACGAGCGGAACACGCTTCTCTCTGTTCGAAAGTGGGAAGACTTCGCCAAAAGGCAAGGATCCACAAGAGAACAATTATTCTTTCTCCATGAGTACCTTCGTCATCAAATCCTACCGACCAGTGTCAGATACAAACCACCAGTCAACTGCCCAATGGGATGGAAATTGGCCGAACAATGTGGAAGACGAATGGTCAAATTAATGATTACAGACGCACATTATCGGATCAACAAATAATAAATGTCCAAAAAGAAAAACTAGAGAAAACCCTCAACCAGGAAAACCTGTCAACGCTGATCATCGCAGTTACGTTGTCAAGTAGAAAACACAGAGAACAAAGACGAAGAGTCCTCAAAACCAAGCTAGCCAAGATTAGAAACACAACAACCAGACAATACACCTATTGACTGCGTAGTCAACCTATCAAAACAACCACTATCGAAAACGGAACAACAACTACAAAAAGGATTAGACTATAACACCGGAGATGCCTCGAAAACTGATTTCTTCGCTGTCCTTGAATCATTGCTCAAATCATCAAACTTGAACGAGGAAACACAGGAAGACATACGCCAAACAATTGTACCAATGGCCAAACAGAAAAAACAACACATACAACTCAACTCTGAAGAACTAAAGGTCCTCAAAAAAGCTGAAAAATAGGCTCGACATTCTGTTACTGGACCACGGTTTCGAAGCCAACTCCATCTACCTAAATCTTGACACCCAGGTATGATATCATCAGCCCTGAAGTAATAGGTGTGGGCTGCATTGAAATCTGTGCGTAGAATTGCAATTAGTTGCCGATAAAGCGGATTTAGTTCAGAGGAAACAACACTATCCTGTTTGATAGTTGTTACTTTTATTTGGTCATTGGTGCTGCCGCATATCACAATAACCCAGCAAGTTATACTGGCTGGGATTAGTGGTCTTGCAGGTCCTACCATGCCAAAAAGGTCTTTTAGGTAGCGGTTAGACTAAAAGCAGTTACCATAATAATGAGAGTCATTTACGCTATATTTTTTTTGGGGGGGGGGTTCTTTGTGCGAATTCGTTCGTACTGGTGGTTAATAAGGACGTAACAGCGGTAAGGCGTCTGTGTTTCCTTCAGGTGGCTAGCAAGCTAGCTAGGCTGTTTCTCCACTCTGGAGAATGAGGTGGGGGGGGGAAGCGGATAGAAAAGGTCGACCCTGAAGATTGTACATCCTGACTTACCTTGAGACTGTCCGTAGCTAATGGTAAGGTCTGTATACAGACGCAGCTTCAAAGACCACTTCAAACAGGCCGTGTTTCACCTGCCTTAAGTAGTTATCTCCTGGGCTATGCTGTCACACAACCGTAATGCCCCTTCTGTTTCAGATATTCGAAGAAGAAATCAGTCTCCGTGGTATGGGCAGTCGGGTAGTACAAACAGTCTACACACTTACATAAGAAAACAAACCCTTCCATAAGATCTCGAGCAACTCGACTAGGATCATAGTCCGTTACAAATTACTTGTAACTTAATAATCTGGGGCTTAAAACTACTATCATATTTCTAAGTTACCTGCATAGCTTTAGTAAGTAGTTTGTTTATAACTAATACTATTTTTATTATTATTATTATCATTTAGGGAGTATTCTATCGATGTATATCGTTTAATGGCTTTAACGTCAGTGCATGATGCTCGTAAAGCAGGTGCAGAAGTTGTCAAACAAGTGAGTAATCCACTTGTCTCTGGACTGTTGTATCCACTGTTACAAGCGTTAGATGAAATCCACTTGAAAGTGGATGCTCAATTCGGTGGAGTTGATCAACGGAAAATATTCATGTTAGCTGAAAAGGTAAGTATCTGTGTGGGTGTGACTACGCCTTGATTTTTCTGAAAAAGGACTTCATTACTTTTTATTTCGAATTTATTGTGTATTTCATTAATTTTTATTGGATTGTATCAGCTTACTTGGTTCCTTAAGTTGTTGGCGTGCAATTCACTCCCGCCTAATGTAAGATGATGTTACAGAACTGGACGACACTGGACGACTCCTAGCTTAGAAGAAATAGGGAGTGAAGGGGTAGAGCACGTTGACCATTTCATTCATTTGGGAAGTTGCATCAGCCAGTGCCAACAGGTTGATAGCCGACGAAATATCTGCACGGATACAGAGGGCTCGTTTAACATATGCCAGTTTACGCCGTCTCTGAAGTAGACGTGATATCCCACTGGCTGGCTGTCGACCGAAGGGCAGGTGTATTACTCAGCAGTCCGCTCCGTCCTTTATGGATGTGGGCAGGACATGGCCATTGAGAGTGGAAGACATGAAAAGGCTAGCTAGCTGTCTTTGATCATAGGTGCGTGTGTTATATCTCCCGTGGGAAATGGTATAATGGGCAAGCAATATTGAGGTTAGACGTCGAGTGTTACGTAAGGAGAGGAAGTCAATCGACGAGGTTGCGAAGCTACATCGACTGAGATGGTTAGGATAAGTGTTACGCATGCATGCCTAGTCATCGCCTTCCTCGACAGACGGGCAATGTTGGCTGACATAGGGTCAGGTTGGAAAAGAGTTAGCTACTGGTGGTCAAACCAAAACATGGCTTCATCAGTCAATGAAATCCACAACAGTTAGTCTAAGCCAGCCAGCCACGTAGGAAGGTGTAGACTTCCTGACTGGTTGGGGTCCTCGGGACGGTAAAAACCAATGAAGTGTGCAGACAATTGGTGATATGGCTCAAAATCCTCGTTCTCAATGGCTGTCGCAGATTCTTCCACTCCTTGTGACTTATAATTTCTAATGAAACTATATTGTTCTTCGTTATTACTATTCCTTTGTCTCATATCCCTGTCTACTGTCTCTATTTTACATTTCTTCTAATTTCCTCTCTTGCTTTGTATGCTACATGGAGGGAGTGTGTCGATTTGAACTGCTGCACATCGGTGCAAAGTTCTATGTCGAAAACGGACAGACTTAAGTTAGATTTAGATAATTTGTATATGTGTTAAAAGTCTTGAACAGGAAGAGCCCCTTTGACTGGCTAACATGCACGCCAATGTAGACGTAATACCTGGATATCCATCAAAGGATGTGTTTACTGCGCAGCAGTTCGCTCCATCTGTTATTTTTATGACTGTGAGACGTAGTCGTTGAAAGTGAAGAAAATACTGGAAGAAGCCAGCCGTCTTTAACTACACACGTTTGCGTCCCATCTCTACTGTTAGGTGATGTAGTATGGTGTGTAATATTCATAGATGGAGTAAAATATTTGGTAAGGAGGGAGACTCAATTGATGAGGCTGTGAAGCTGAGTCGATTGAAATGGCTAAGGTGTTGCACATGGCGACCTACCGCCTTCCTCGACAGTCAGTAGTTGCTGACATAGGATAAGGTCGGAAAAGAGTTCGGGGTTAGTCAAGCCAACACCTGTCATTGAAGACAGTGGATTGTTCAAAATTGGAGCCCCAATGTTCTGCTAAGGATGATAATAAATAAATATATCAAATGATGGATGTATTGTGTACTAGTTTAGTGTTTTGTACTCTACAATCGTGGAAACATATTTGCTGAAGGTGCGCTTTAGATTTTTGACCGTAATTATCTTCGTCAACTTGCCTCTGTGTGTACTGTCTGTCTTTCAAGATTTGTTCACGTGTTGTATTTGTGAATCAACATCTAAAAAGGAGAGAACATGAAGTTAAGGAAAGATGACGATCTTTTCGGCAACTTTATTTTCAAAAGTAGCTGTACAATCGCATTTAAATACATAATTTTACATAGAGACAATTCTTTTCTGATTCTACATAATTACGATGGAGAATAAAAGAGGTGATAATTATTTCCAACTAGATATGGTTTTTACGAGAGGCTTAGAAACAAAATTACACAGGATTAGAATGGATATCAAGTGTGTAAAAATGAGGATGGAAACAAAATTGAAATGATAATTTTCAACTTGAGATGGGAATTAGGAGGTGCTAAGGCTCTTGTTATCTATATTCACACCTTCTAATTCCCATCTCAAATTGAAAATTATTATTTCAATTTTGTTTCCATGCTCATTTTTACACACGATATTCGTTCTGATCCTGTGTAATTTTGTTTCTAAGCCTCTCGTAAAAACCGGTCGGTCGGTTTTCGACATAGAACTTTGCACAAATGTGCGGCAGTTCAAGTCGCCACACTCCATGTAGCACACAAAGGAAGAGAAGAAAGTAGAAGAAATGCATATTCGAGACAGTAAACAGAGGTGTGAGACAAAGGAATAGTAATAACGAAGAACAAAACAGTTTAAATGGAGATCATAAGTCACAAGAAGTGGATGTATCTGCACCCGCCATTGAGAACGATTTTGAGCCATGTCACCAATTGTTTCCAACCATTGGTTTTTACCGTCCCGAGGACCCAAACCAGTCAGGAAGTCTACATCTTCCTACGTGGCTTAGACTAACTGTTGTAGATTTCATTGACTGGTACCATGTTTTGGTTTGGCCGCCGCTAGCTCTTTTCCAGCCTGACTCTATTATCAGCTAACATTGCCCATTGTCGAGGAAGGCGATGGCTAGGCATACGTAACACATGTCCTAACCACCTCAGTCGATGTAATTTCACAGCCTCGTCGATTGATTTCCCCTCCCACCTACCTAACCCTCGACGCCTAACCTCAATATTGCTCACCTTATTATACCACTTCACACGGGAGATAGAACGCAGACACCTATGATCAAAGACAACTAGCCAGGCTTTTCATGTCTTCCACTCTCAATGGCCAGGTCTCACAGCCATAAAGGAGGACGGAGAGGACTGTTGAGCAGTACACACGCCCTTTGGTCGATAGCCAGCCGGATATCACTGTAAGTCGGAGACGGCGTAAACTGGTATATGCCAGACGAGCCTTCTGTATCCGTGCTGAGATTTCATCGGTGATCAACCCGCTGGCGTTGGCTGATGCAGCTTCCCAAATAGGTGAAGCGGTCAACGTGCTCTACCACTTCACTTCCTATTTCTAATCTTGCGGTCGGTGTCGTCGAATCCCGCAACATCATCTTACATTTTACAGGGGTGAATCGCATGCCAAACTTACGAAGATTGTTGCTCAAGGTGTTCAGTGGACTCTGCTGGATTTTGTCTGCGTCCTCGCCTAGAAAGACTATATCGTCCGCATATTGTAAGTCTATGAGATTATTCCCTGGTAGCAAATCAATCCCTGAGTCTCTGAAGTGAGTTAGGGTTAAGTCCATTAGTACGTCTTGTAAAAACCATATCTAGTTGGAAATAATTATCACCTTTTATTCGCCGTCGTAATTATGTAGAATCAAACAAGAATTGTCTCCATGTAAAATTATGTATCTAAATGTGATTGTACAGCTACTTTTGAAAATGAAATCGCCGAAAAGATCGACATCTTTGCTGAACTTTGTGTTCTCACGTTTCTAATGTTCATATGAGTGTTTTCCACCATCTGAAAAATCAACATCTAGTCAATGTAATGCATGGAACTGACTGACTGACTGAGTTTTCGATGTAGAACTCTGTATAAAAGTACAACGGTTCAAGTTTCCACATTCCACATTCTGCATCTTACGTGAGTCAAATCAAACAGCCAATGACTACATGGATTGATATCCGTTTTCGACATGACCTTCTCTGTCTTTTCTCTTCAACAACGTGATTCGCTGTCAGCTAATATTACTCGACAAGCAAAAATGATGTTCTGGCCATTTCAATCGGTATACCTTCACAATTTAATCGACTGATTTTCCCACTTTGCCACGTAACACTACGCCTAGCTAAGTTACTGACTGATTGGTTTCATCGTGGAGCTTTGCACTGAAGTGCACCAGTTCCAGTTACCGCACTCCCTTCATGTAGCGCACAAAGCAAGAGAAGAGAGTACAGAGAGATTCAAGAGAGAAAGAGAGAGAGATAATAAACAGAAATACGAGTCAAAAAGAAGAGTAATATGAAAGATCAATAGAGTTTTATTGGATCTGACAAATCACAAAAAGTGGATGCATCAAAGGGAACCATTGAGAACAACTCTGAGCCAACCACATCACCAACTGTCTCCAGACTTCATTGGTTTTTACCATCCCGAGGACCTCAACCAGTCAGGAAGCCAGTCTACACCTCCCTACGTGTCTGGAAGGCTGGCTTAAACTAACTATTGTGGATTTCATTGATTGATGAAGCCATGTTTTCGTCTGACAACCACTGGCTAACTCTTTTCCAACCTGACCCCATGTCAGCTAACATTGCCTGTCGTCGAAGAAGGTGATGGCTAGGCATGCATGCGTGTAACACATGTCCTAACCATTTAAATCGAAGCAGCTGCTTCACAACTTCGTCGATTGATTTTCCCTCCCACCTACCTACCACTTGACCGATGCCTCACCGTAAAGTTGCCCACTTTATTATACCACTTCATCCAGGAGGTAGAACGAAGACATATATGATGATATATAGCTAGCTAGTCTTTTCGTCTTTTCGTCTCTTTCGTATTTTTTCTCTGTTGCTGATCTTTTCTGAGAAAAGATCAGCAACAGAGATCTCTGGGAGCGAACCAACCAGGAACCAATTGTGAAACAATTAGGCAGGAAGAAATGGAGATGGATTGGCCATACTCTGAGGAAACAAGCCATCAAGTGACATCACAAGACAAGCCCTAGAGTGGAACCCGACCGAATGGGAAGCGGCGAGTTAGTCGTCAGTGCGAGAGTGACATGGAGGAGGTCATGTGAAGAGGAGATGAAAGCATGCATGTGGGCAGACTTGGAGCCAGGTGAAGACTCTAGCAGAGAACCGAACGCAATGGAGACGTGCGGTTGAAGCCCTATGTTCCTCAAGGAATTAAAGGATACAATAATAATAATACTTTCAATATCAGTCATGTTTCACTCACAGTCATAAAGGAGGACAGAATGAACTGCTGAGCAGTACACACCACACACCCTTTGGTCGACAGTCAGCAATCAACCAGCTGGCGCGTTGGCTGATGCAACTCTCTAAATAAGTGAAGCAGTCAACACGCTTAGCCACCACTTCACTCCCTATGGTAAGGCTAACAATCCCACCCCCGTAAAATTGATACAACTGCATTTTTTCAACTCGTTCATTTTTTCCTCCCCATCATTGCATTGCTGTTATTATTATTTATTCTTATTATCTTTTAATAGTATCTACCTCATCTTGGACATAAGAAAAGAGTTCATTTGATGAATCCAATGGTTCCAGGATTAACTGGTGGGAAAATGTCTTCCTCTGAAGCTGATTCAAAAATCGATTTATTAGATCCACCGAATTCAGTTAGTAATAAATTGGCTTCATCTATTTGTCCGCCGAATATGACAGCTGAACAAGGCAATGGTGTATTGGCCTTTTTAAAATATGTCATATTCCCTTTAGTTCCAAAAAGAACAGGTAAATTCTCATGCTTGGTTTCTTCTTCTGCTTGTCGTTGTTTTTTAACCTTTTAATCGTCTTAATATTTGACACTTTGATGGAGAAATATATATTCAGACGGAGTTACGTAATCTCTGCATATATACCTCTGCGTTCAATAATGAGGGACACTACTTCGTTGTTAACATCTAGGGGTGGGGAAGGGGAGGTAAGGGAAATAGAGATGCGGCAGTGGCTCACTGACTTTATTCCGTCGACCGTCAACTAGCAGAGTTCACGATCCGAATCCCACTCTGTCTAATTTAGAACCGTTAACTGGGGGTGGTTTTAGCAACCATCATACAATATAACTTCACGATAGGCGCCTCATTTCTAAAAATCTGTTCCAGGTATTATTATTGTTTCGTTTAGTTCCTAGATGAACATAGGGCTTCATCCGCACATCTCCATTGCGTTCGGTTCTCTGATAACGTTTTCATCACCTGGCTCCACGTCTTCCCACATGCATGCTTTCATCTCCTCTTCGCATGACCTCCTCTTCCATGTCACCCTCGCACTAACTACCAACTTGCCGCTTCCCATTCGGGTTCCACTCGAGCAATCGCCTAGCGTGTGATGTCACTCACTTGATGATTTGTTCTCTCAGAGTATGGCCAGCCAATCCACCTCCATTTCTTCCTGCATATTTGTTGCACAATCGGTCCCTTCTGGGTTGGTTCGCTCATTGTTAGCGATCCCTCCCTGTTACTCATCTTTTCTGGCCGGCCATCTGATCCTGAGTAGTATTGAGTGAAGACGGCTGTTGATGAAGGTGTGTAGTTTGTTCTAAGTGCTCTTCGTGATGTGGCGCCAAGCTCCTGGTCCGTAACGTGAGTAGCACTGACTTCACATTGGAGCTGAAAATCCGGATCTTATTTTTCATTCTGAGTACTGAGTGTTGACTTCCACACAGACTTGAAAGTAATGAAATCTTGTCTTACTTTCCCCATCCTTGGTTTCATATCTTCACCAGTTCCGTCGACCTGTAGTTGAAATGATGCTTCACAGGTAGGTAGTTAGGTGAAAGAGGTTGCTTCTTTCAGATCCCTCCCATTTATGCTGGCTGATTGGGGTCTGTCACCTGAAAGAATTTCTATCTTCGATGTTTCTTCTATTGCCAACTTGTTGCTTTTCACTTGCATATCTTCGAGTTCGTGAGAAGTCTGACATCTATATATCATCGGTGAAGTCCAGATCCTCCAAGTTGTTTGTGTGGGTCCATTTTATGCCTGCCTTCTCATTGCCCGCTGTCTGTCACATTATCCAGTCTACCGCCATCAATCAGGAAAACCATTGGAGATAGTAGGCAGGCAGGCAGCCAGCCAGCCTTGTCTTACTCCTGTCTTCACTTCTTCGAAGGATTCCGTGAGTTTCCCTATTGTGGATTACTTGGCATGCAGCCTTGTCGTACAACTGTTGGATGGCTGAGATGTATAATTGCTGGCGGCACCTTGTAGTAGCTAAGTAGTTGCTTAATCACCTCTCGATCGACGCTGCGCTGTCGAAGGCCTTTTCAAAGTCAGTGAAGTTGAGATAGAGAGCTGACTGCTATTCAAAGCTCTGTTGCGATTTGATCGATGCATGACTTGTTCCTCCTGAATCCAGTCTATTCCGGTAGAAGTTTTCACCCAGGGTCGCGTGTTTGATTATCTCCAGGATGATGCGGCTTAGTATTTTGCTTGGGATGGACAGGAGCATAATAATAATGATTATTTTTTTGAGTTTCGAATGGAACCCAAGTCTTCGACAGAACACTCCCATTTCCTGCAGTTCTCCCTCACAGTCCTCTTTGTAGCTGGCTCTATAAGCTGGCTCATCAGCTTTCATCTCCTCATCACATAGACACCTCCATGTCACCCTTGGATCGACCGACATCCCCAACTGGTCGTTTTCCATTCGGGTTCTATTCGAACGTAATTGTCACTCACTGGTGGTCCCTCCCCCTAAGCGTGTGCCAATGTTCATCTCCGCATCTTTTAGTGTTCATAATGTATGGTGTTTGCTTTCTAATGATAATACTATTTTGCGGCTAACTGATTTCCAACCAGTAGTTGAACTTGTAGTCATCTACTTATTATCACTATTCACTTAGTATGTGTGACTGATTGTTGTTTTTATTCCTTCACATTCCTAATGGAACGTAAGGCTTCAAACTAGAGCCGTGAAGTTTCAGAAGCAATGGTTTTATTTTTCACGGGTTTGGGTGAGGTAAAGGAGTACGCCGTCGGCCGGGTGTGGAACCTCGAACCACCTGCGTCGTTGGTGAGCATTCTACCGCTGTGCCACTAATGCACGACTGATTGTTTAGTGCACACTATTACGAACGGGTTTTTGATCATAGATCTCTTTCTCACGTTAGGCGGCATAATAAGGTAAGTAATGTTGACGTTAGGCGTAGAGTGTTGGGCAAAGAGGGAAAATCAATCGAAGAGGCTATAAAGTTACGTAGATTGAGATGGCTAGGTCACATGGTGCGCATGCCTAGCCAACGCCTCCCCCCGACGGGCATTACTAGCTGATATAGGTGCAGGTTAGAAAAGAGTAAGTGGTGACCAAACAAAAACATGGCCTCATCAATCCATGAAATCCTTGACAGTTAAACTGAATCAGGTAGGGACCCTAAGAATCAATGGCTGGAGACACTAGGTGACATGGCTCAAAATCGTTGTCAATGGCTTACGCAGATGTATTCAGTCTCTGTAATCTTTCATATTCCTTTCTACCATTACTCATTCTGTTTAACTCTTATACCTGTCAAAACTCTATTGATTCTCTTCACTCATTTTCTTGTCTACCTTTTTGTGTGCTCTTTGGAACGTGGCAACTCGAACTGCTGCACTTTGGTGCCAAGTTCTATGTTGAATCCAGACAGACAGACGAACGGGTTATAAGAATGACATCTGCATCAGTGGTTTGCCGTTAGGATGCCCACCAGGGTTCGATTCCTCTGACTGGCACATTACTAACCCTCACTTAGCCGGCAGTAGTGTGAACCCCGGTTGAGAGAGGGAAGGCTTTGAACGTGAGGGTAGCAACCCCCACCCCTTTCAAAATACACCACTGCTGCTACTGCTGAAACGTCAATGCTCAAGCTTGAAGCCCTATGTTCCACTCGGAAAACAGAGGATTGACCTTACAGACAATATTCCATCTGTTTCTCTGAAAAACAGTTGAAAAGCTTTAGAGCATCTTACGTAAATTTCAGCCTAACACGCACACACACACACACAATTCGTCAAGTTCTAATCGCAAAGCTGTAGTAATCTCATAGACTGGTAACGCCTAAAGGATACACAGTTTATTTTATATAAGTAAAGTGCCTTTTCTCCTTCTGTCGTGTATCATACATATTCTTTTTTACCACTTTTCAGGATTATCGATCCCTCGAACTCCAAAACCATACTTTGATTATTCTCAAGTGGAAAAAGATTATCTTGCCAATAAAATCCCGGCTGATTCTCTTCGATCCATTGTAGCTGAATGCTTGAATGGTCTATTGGAAACTGTTCAAAATGATTTTAAAGATCCTAGCCTTCAAAAACTTGTCCATGATGCCTATCCAACAGATGATAAGGCATTCAGTAATTCTGGTGAGTTCATTTTCTCTTTGTGTGTCTCTTTTTTTCCAGAGTACTTACTTTCTAGTCAAACTGTTCACTTCAGTAACTCCATTATGGATAAGATTTTATTTTGATAAATCACACAGTGTTATACAGTAATATTAACTGATGACCACGTTTCGAGCACAAATTATTGCCGCTCATAATCATATCACGTCACTACTCACACAACTTTTTTCGTTCATTTATATATATATATATATGGAATTGACTAGATATTTGAATAAAAATCACTATAGGATAATGTATATTCAGAAATAGTAATAATATGAGTGTTATTGATCAATTAAAATCAGATGGGAAATAAGACGATTGTTTTTATAGTCACAATAAGTAACTTGTTAGGATGTTGTGATGTGCTTGAATTGAAATAGAATTTTGAGATTATTTATTATCCTCCTCTGATTTGACTGACTGGTGGTAATAATATCTTCCTTATCACTGGTATTTGCATTGAGACATTTCTGTTGCATGTGTTGGGTGTAGACTCAATGAACCAGGATTCAGTAATCAACCTTTGTCTCTCTCCGCGTACATAGATTACTTCTTAGGACCTTAACCCTCTCCCACTCTATTACGTGATTGTGTGTCAATGCATGTAGTGCAATAGCTGAGCTTTTTCCTAAATAACTTATCTTCTCGGGGTCAACCATTCTTACTTAAGCCAAATTCTCATGTTCCGCCAATCTGATTACCACCGATCTACTAGTTTGACCTATGTAGTTGACCTCACAGTCATTGCAGGGTATTTTGTAAATTATATTATTTTGTTTAATTAGATCCACCGGGTCTTTTAACCTACAGAGCTTGTCCTATCTGAGTGAGTTTGTAGGTTTGAATGCCACCACCCTAATTCCTGCTTTATTAAGAATCTTACGTAGGGAGTGTCTCAGATGTCCCCTCCTTATATAGTATAACAGTAGATGACTTATATCATCTCTTATTTATGTTATCACTACTAGTTTCACAATTATTTTTATTTTGCTTTTGGCTTTTTCGATCTTCCTAATGAATTTTAGAAGACAGTTAGTTATTTAACACAAACGTCTCTTCTATCTCTTTCATTTCATCATTTAGGTCTTTTTTTGTGCTACTTAGTGCCATTGCTTGGTTTGTTAAACACTTGACTCAGCCTGCCTTAACAGTTAACGGATGAGACGAATTAAAGTTTAAATATCTATTAGCAGAATGCTTTGACTTTTTATAAACACCACTAGTGTTCCCTTTGCCTTCTTATGTTCGTTTTATTTTACAATCTAGCACCACAGCTAATTCTCCTTGTTGATTTTCCGATTCAAATGTGAATTTTATTCCCTCTACTAGTGAGTTTATATGTGTGTGAAGAAGCTAGAGATATATTCTGTTTTTAACACAGTGACAGTGTCATCCACATATATCTTCAGCATATTTTGGAGTAGGGTTAAACGTATTAAGGGCTATACTTCAGTCTTTCTTAACTGGCTCCTTAGCTGGTTCCATGATTGCCTGTAAGCTGCTCTGATTTCATCGTTACACTCTTTCTTAATAGATGTATGTCTAAAACTTGGGCGCTGTGGTGGTAAGTAATTCCATATTAGTTTGTTTATTAGATATATATCACACACACAGTCTGGGAAACAGTGTTATTATTGTTCACTGGATGACACATTTTCGAAATAATTGCTTAGCGTTTCATAATCATATCACATCAATTATAATCACACGACTTCGAAACTTGAGTCTTATAGTTTTCTTTGTTCTTTCCTGTTTGTCGTCGTCGTAGGGGTAGTAGAATTATCCAGATATCCGACTGGATAGGTGTTGAATCATTCCTATTACATGTGTTTACAGTTGATTTGACAAATACAGCTTCCACTATCAATCTCTCCCTCCACCATGCTGTGACATTAGATTTTAAAACTGTCATCTTATCCCATCTATCCTATTGTATGGTTGTGTGCAATTGCATGTAGTGAGTGCTATAGCTTAACTATTCTCTAGATTTCTTATCTTATTTGGGTCAACCAATCTAGATTTCGCTGCCAGGTTTTTATGCTCAGCTAGTCCGACTGCACCTGTTCTACTACTTTGATCAATGTATTTGACCTGACAATCATTGCAGGCGGGGTATTAGATGAACTAAATTGTTTTATTTTAAAGGCTTCACGGAATTGATCCGTTTACTGAAAAAGCTTGTTTTTAATTGAGTTTGTCGGCAGCTTGAATGCCAACCACTTTCATTCCTGCCTTATTAAGAATTCTGCGTCAGGTTTCCGAGGTTCCTTCCTTCTATGGAATTATTACTGATGATTTAGATTCCTTATTGTTCGTGTTGTCATTATCGTGCGCATGTTTGACATGTATGTCGTTATAAATATTATTATTATATTAATAATAATATTAATAATAATTAATCTAACATACCTTGTCTGCAATGATTGTCGGGTCAAATACATGGGTCAAAGTAGTAGAACAAGTGCAGGCAGTCAGTCAGACAAGTGGAGCACAAAACCCTAGCAGCAAAATCTACATTAGTTGACCCGAATAAGATAAGACATTTGGAGAATAGTTCAGCCATACCACTCACCACATGCAATAACACACAACCAAGCATACAATAGGATGGAATAAGATGACAGTTCTAAAATCTAATGTAACTGCAGGGTGAAGGGAGAGATTGATAAGGGAAGCTTTGTTTATTAAATCAACTGAGGCAAATACATGTAATAGGAATGATTCAACACTTGTCCAGTTGAACATCTAGAGAATTCTACTACTCCTATGACGACGACTAGGAAAGAATCAAGAAAACTATGAAACTCAAGTTTCGAAGTTATGTGATTATAATTGATGATATGATTATGAACGATAAGCATTTGTGTTCGAAACTGTCATCCAGTAAATAATACTGTTTCGCTGTGTGATACATCTAATAAACAAACTAATATGGAATCACAGTTTTTCCTCCATGTCACCCTTGAATCCACACCCAACTCATTGTTCTCTTCCTATTCGAGTTCTGTTCTACGGCGTAGTGTGTGATGTCATTCAACGGTCTCTATTTCATTGAGCATATTTGTTCAGTAATAGGTTCTTTGTGATAGATTGGTTGGTTGTCAGAGTTTCTTATTGCTTATCCCTCCCAGCTAATCTTCAGTATCTAGTGAAGGGTAGACAGGAGCCACTGACAACGATTTTGAGCCATGTCACCTATTGTCTCCAGCCATTGGTTCTTAGGGTCCCGAGGGTCCCAACCCGGAAGTCTGCATCTCCCTGCTTGACTCAGTTTAACTGTCAAGGATTTCATGGATTGATGAAGCCATGTTTCTGTTTGGCCACCACTTACTCTTTTCCAACCTGCACCTATTTCAGCTAGTAATGCTCGTCGGGGGGAGGCCGATGGTTAGGCATGCGCAGCACGTGACCTAGTCATCTCAATCTATGTAACTTTATAGCCTGGTCGATTGATTTTCCCTCTTTGCCTAACACTCTACGCCTAACATCGTCAACATTACTTACCCTATTATGCCACCTAACGTGAGAAAGAGATCGTAAACATCTATGTTCAAAAACAGACAACGATAGTTGAAGCGAGACGGCTTTTAGGTTTTTTCCCCAAGTCATTGTCGAATTTTGAGGAGTCCACTTACAGTTTCGCATACAGTTAGTGCATGCAGTATGATTCGAATGTGGCGGGTTGCACTGAGTTAGGAGGTCTTCTGAAAACATCCTACTACAACTGAATTGTAGCTGCATTTATGTAGAATATCCCCTACGTATTGGCGACGGCGGTGAAGGGGAGACGCGGTTAGTTAGTGCCAAATCTACAACACTATATCAGTGTGTCTATGAGTAAACGATGTGCAAAGAAGAACTGTATGTACCCCAAATATTCATCAACCTTATTCAACAGCCGTACGACAACGGCACATGTCAAGTGATCCACAAAGGAAAACTCAGCGAGGCTTTTGGAGTAAACACAGGAGTCAGACAAGGGTGCTTATTATCACCAATGATATTCCTAATTGTGGTGGACTAGATTATGCGTCAGACAGTGAGAAACGAGAAGACAAGGATATCCTGGACAGACGTGAAGAACCTAGAAGACCTGGATTTCGCGGATGATTTATGTTTGATGTCACACAAAATCGAAGACTTACAAGCGAAAACCGACCAACAAACTGGTCGAAGAAGCAGCCAGAGAAGACAGGACTCCAGGTGAACATAGACAAGACGGAGGTTATGAAAATAACCAACCAACCAACAACAACAACAACAACAGCAACATCCAGCGCCAATCACCATCAACGGGAGGGATTTGAAAAAGGTTACTTCATTCACTTATCTAGGGAGCATTGTCTCAACTACAGGAAGAACGGACGAGGATGTCAAATCGAGAATCGGGAAGGCGAGAAACACATTCATCAACCTGAAACCAATCTGGAAATCTTCGTCACTCAGCATCAACAACGAAATTCGGATTTTCAATACAAACGTCAAGTCAGTCAGTTCTTCTATACGGATTGATCAGAAACTTGGCGGGTCACAAAGAATATTTATTTCCAACAGCCTGTTGCAGACCTTTATCAACAACAACTGTCTTCGCTCTATACTGAAGATCAGATGGCCGCCGGAAAGAATCACCAACAAGAAACTATGGGAACAAACAAACCAAGAACCAATCGCCCAGCAACAAATATGCAGGAGAAAGTGGAGATGGATTGGACACTCGCTGAGGAGGCCACTGGGTGACATCGCGCGTCAGGCCATTGCTGGAGTGGAACCCGCAAGGGAAGCGGTGAGTGTGACGTCCAAGGGTGACATAGAGGAGGTCGTGTGAAGAGGAGTTGAAACAGTATGGACTAACATGGATGCAGGTGAAAAGTACGGCAGAAGACAGAAGCAAGTGGAGACGTGCATTTGAAGCCCTATGTTCCACTAGGATCCCAAGGGACCAATAATAATAATAATAATGAAGAACTGTAGTCCTGCTCTGGTTTTACTTGTAATGCACAACAGAAATGAACATGATTACTGTAGTTGTCTTGTAACAGCACTGAGACAGAGTATTGAAGGACACTTGAACACAGTAAATGTTAGCGAGTGAATCAGACTGAACAGTTGTATACTTTTCCCTAGACTAGACGCTAAAAAAACTTGTTACAATATGACACCAAGAAGATGCGGCACACAATAATAATAATAAAACGACATAGATTAAAGGGAAAAATATAAGTAGAGAACGGATAAAGAACTTCATCTGGAAGGAAAACAGTCATACTTAACAAGTTCAAACAGTATTCGTCAACTATCATCAGGAAAAGAAGAAAGAAGGAAATTGCAACACGTTTGCCATTGATTACGATTCTTGGCCATATCCGATAACGTTTCGAGCTATCTTTCGGACTCCAACCAGGGAGTCGTGACGCACCAACTGATGCTAATCTAGCACAAATATCCTTCATCCCACGACGCCACGTCATGGACTGACCACCCCTCCATCTTTTCCATCCGGTTCCAGGGCTGGCTAGCGAACAGAGACCTATACGGAAGCCTCTAGGATGACATCCTCAGCACATATCCAGGCCACCAGAGCCGGTGTTTCCGGATGACGACACTCAGTGAATGGTAATCTCCACTGTGTTCAAACACACGCCGACGATCCTCAGAATTACTCACGCAATGATGCCATCGAACGCAAGCAATCCTGCGGAGACAGCGACGATCGAACACACAGAGTCGCCTCACATCCCTAGCTTGGAGAGGCCAGGTTTCACAGGCGTAGAGTAAGACAGCCCGCACCGAAGCATTGTATACTCGACCTTTGACAGCCAGGCTGGTCGCGACGGCGCCAGAGGTGGCTCAAGTTGATGTATGCCACCCTAGCCTTCATAATACGGTTGGAAATCTCATCCGTCACCCCTCCGCCAGCACTCACACAACTACCCAGATACACAAACTTATCAACAACTTCAAGTCGTTCACCCGCAAGAGTGAGTGCAGGTACAGACTCCTGCCAATCTTGTAACAATGCTTTGCACTTAGACGGCGCAAAGCATATACCATACTAGACGCATGAGATTGTTTACGCCTAAGTGATCAGTTATTCATTATATGATAACGTCTCTGACCACCATTGCATTAGGTGACGTGAGTTCGAATAATAGTCCGGGAGGTGGGACAAAGGTCTCCTCGAGTTTGGAGATACACTTTACTAACAGGTGCCAACAAGCCTGGAACCTAAGACAGACATGACGTCCCACCGAATGCCTCCATCTAAGCATCATCTAACACCATTTTGATTGTTTCAGCCTTTCTGTATTTGATAATTTCATTTAATTTTCTTTTAGCCGGCCATGATGAGATGACAATGTTCACAGATAAAAAGCCTACTGTCTTACAAGAGATCGATGAGAGAATTAATCATATTCCCAAGATTTCTGATAAATCTGCTCTGTTAACGGCATTTGAAAATGAATTCGTGGTAAGTCTTCAATATTTCTTGTGTTTTTCTTTACGTTTTGAGTGGAACATAGCGCTTTGAAGTTTCAGTACCACTGGTGTTAATTTCCTATGGGGTGGGGCTGTCACCGTTACACCAAACTCCTCCTCTTTTTTACCAAACTTACTACTGTGGTGAGAGCTGTCTGCTAACCAAAATTGGTCATGAGAAAAAAAACAAGAACAAAGACTAACTCAACAACCAATCACAGCGGACTTTGCGTGGGCGGATACGATTAGCAGATATATGTCAACGGATTGTCTAAGAAACGGCAACAAAGAGACGGCAGAATAACCTTCAGCAGGAAAACAACCAATCAGAAGACGCTGTTTCTCTGTTAACAATAACGAATAATATTGTACATAAAAATCTATAAATATCTGTTGCCTGACTCTTGTCTTCTGTCGTTACACTACTACCGGTTCAGTGAGGCTTAGGAGTGAGTCTGTTGGCCGCCAGCTACCGAGCTGTGACCCACTTCCCGCGTGGTAGGTCGGCGAGGATTCCCTGCCTAACTGTGAACCACCGTTAATCTAGCGTAATATGCCTAGCCATCGCCTTCCTCGACAGACGGACAATGTTGGCTAACATAGGGTGAAGTTGGAAAAGAGCTAATAGCGGTCAAACCAAAACATGGCTTCATCAGTCAATGAAATCCAAAACAGTTTAAGCCAGCCAGCCAGACACGTAGGGGGGTGTAAACTGGCTTCCTGACTGGTTGGGGTCCTCAGGACGGTAAAAACCAATGAAGTCTGGATACAATCGGTTATATGGCTCAAAATCCTCGTTCTCAATGGCTGGCGCAGATGCATCCACTCCTTGTGACTTGTACTTTCTAGTGAAACTATATTGCTCTTGGTTATTACTATTCCTTTTGTCTCATATCCCTGTCTACTGTCTCTATTATGCATTTCTTCTACTTTCTTTTCTTGCTTTGTGTGGTACATGGAGTGTGGCGACTTGAACTGGTGCACATCAGTGAATAGTTCTACATTGAAACCAGCCAGCCAGTCAGTAGCCTAACATTGAGTATCTGTTTTCATTAGGTTTTTATTTAGAAGGGGGAACAATGATTCATGATTAATATTTGACTTATTATCACGAAGAGTGAATAATTTTCAACCATATCTCACCAACAGTCTCAAACCATTATCGGTTCTTAGGATTCTGAGGAATCCAACCAGATTGTAGTCTACACCTTTCTACATGTCTGACTCAAATGCCAATTGTCAAACACTTGTTGTATTGATCCCAGATTATTGGTTTGACCAACAACCGCTTACTCTCTTTCCAACCTGACATCTATCGACACAGATATGATGTTTAATGTTTTATTCCTTCACGTTCCCAGTGGAACATAGGGCTTCTTCAAGCTAGAGGCTTGAAGTTTCTGCAGCAGTAGTGACTATTTTTACAGGATGGGGTTGCCATCCAGCCTCATACCCAACCTTTCCTCCTTACCAGCGTTTTCATTTCTGGCTCAGTGAGGTAAAAGAGTGCGTCGGTGGCCGGAGATCGAACCCAGATCCATGTACATGGTCAGCGAACATCCTAACCGCTGTGCCACCGACGCTCAGTTATAATATGAAGCTGAAGTTGAATGATGTAATATCAGGGATTGAAGATGTGAAGGGTAGAGCTGATGTGCTAAGCTAATGACATGTGTAAACAACTAAAGCAAGTTGATTGATACATGAATAATTAGTGACGAGCAGAGAAAAGCTTCGATTTCAGTATCTAATTAATTCATTGGTTAAGGAACTCAGCGATGCGGGTTTAATTCCTAAACTCAGATGCATTATGTTATTGTTGTTGGATAGTGATTAGCACTGGAATCCAGTATGAGCATTTCGTCCTATTTTGGACTCGTCATCTGGATGTACGTGCAATTTCAAATGAGTTAGGGTGTTCCCACTGAGACGTGTGTACGTTGCACCCATTGTTTGCAACGCTAAAGCTGTATCCGTTCAGCTACTCGGGCCATTAATTTGTTGCCCATTAATAGACATAAAATTTCATAAAATAACAAGTCGATTGTGATCAGTTGTCGGGATCCGACTTTTCATATACATTTGTTGTGGAAAACTACTAATTCCATATTAATTTGTTTATTACATATACCACACAGTCTGTGAAACAATATTATTTACTGGATGACGTTTCGAACGAAATTTATTGTTCATAATCATATCATCAGTGGTGATCATACGACTTCGAAACTTGAGTTTTATAATTTTCTTTATTCTTTCCTATTCGTCGTCGTAGGGGTAGTAGAATTTTCCAGATGTCCGACTGGACAGGTGTTGAATCATTCCTATTACACGTATTCTCATCAGTTGACTCGATAAACAAAGCTTCTGTTATCAATCTCTCCCTCCACCCTGTGACATTAGATTTTAAAACTTATCTTATTTCATCCTATTGTATGCTTGGTTGTGTGTCATTGCATGTGGTGACTGGTATAGCTGAACTATTCCCCAGATGTCTTATCTTATTAAGGTCAACTAATCTAGATTTTGCTGCTAGATTTTTATGTTCGGCTAGTCTGACTACACCTGTTCTACTACTTCGACCTGTGTATTTAACCTGGCAATCATTGCAGGCGGGTATTGGATAAACTAAACTGTTTTGTTTTAAAGGCTCCACAGGATTGATCCGTTAACCGACAAAGCTTGTTTTTAATTGAGTTTGTGGGTGGCTTGAATGCCAGCCACTTTTATTCCTGCCTGCCTTGTTAAGAATTCTGCTTAAGGTTTCCGAGGTTCCTTCTTTGTATGGAAGTATGGTGAGAGCTGTCTGCAAACCGAAATTGTAGACAACAATTTACGTCAATGTTCACATCCTGAATCAGGGTCATGAGAAAAACAATAACAAGGCTTACCCTTGAGAAAATCACCAGCCAATCACAGCAGAGTTAAAGTGTGTGGAAATATGATTCACAGATACATGGCTTGTTATTCTGAGAAACGACCACAAAGAGATGACAGAATAGCCTTCAACAAGAAAACGACCAGTCAGAAGACGCTGTTTCTCCGCTAACAATAACGTCAATAATAATGTACATAAAAATCTGTAAATACCTCTTGGTTTTCTATAGAAACGATCTGTTGCGTGGCCCTTGTCTTCTGTCGTTATGGTAGTACTATTGATGATTTATTTTTCCTATTGTTGGTGTTGTCATTATCCTGCTCAGGTTTGACATGCATATCGTCCCACAACACATAAGAAAGAATAAAGAAAACTATAAAACTCAAGTTTTGAGGTCGTGTCACTATAATTGATGTGATTATGAACAATAAGCAATTGTGTTCGAAACTGTGTCATCCAGTAAATAATACTGTTTCACAGACTGTGTGATATAGCTCATAAGCAAACTAATATGGAATTGCATATTAACACAGTGTCCAAGTTTTACACATATATTAAAACTACCAATTAGTTAATTTGTGGATGGTGACTAGCAGTGGAATCCTGGATGCACATTTCGTCCTATTTGGGACTTGTCATCTGGACGTACCTGCATTTTGATCCAACCAATCGACGGGAAAATCTAAAATTCTATTATATACCAATTAGTTGCTTAAGCTGAGTTAGGTGAAGCAGGGCTCGAAACGTGGAAGTTGTCTGTAAATCGATTGCTTAAGCCAGGTGAACTTTTCCCTCATTCCTTACATTCCGAGTGGAACATTGCGCTTGAAAATTTTGAAGTTTCACTCAGAGTACTGGTCATGGTGGTTTCATGGGATTGGATTGTGCTACCATCATCCTCTCCTTTCTGGGCTTGCTGTCGCCTAGTTTACTAGTTACGACCCTAAGACCGGAGAAATAGGAAACATCAGATGTGTGTGGGGCCAGCGATCCCATCCAGATAAATGAATCCAGTTGCACAGAAATATTTTTTGTTGTTGTTATTTTTATTATTGAAAACGTATGTTCCGCTCGGAATCCAAGGTGTGGCGAGTGCTACTGATACGATTTATCAGTAGTATATAAAGAGACATTTATCAGCATAAAAACATCAAATATCAAGGAGATACATTTGATGTCAGAGAAGGCAAATAGTACAGCGTTGTGGAGATTCACGGGAGACGACGTGTGAAAGGAACACAAAGAAACACAATATGAAAGGCAGAAGTACTACAACACGAAGATCTGTGCAAGTAGTGCTTTGAAGATAAGGTGTACATAATTTGGGTATATAAAGAGATACCTGTTTCCAAATGAATATTCCTTTACCAAGTCTTTCGTTTTCTACTGTTACAAAGCCGAGTAGGAATAATAATAATCTCAGCTAGTGGAGGTTTAGAAGCGGATCGACCGGGAGTCGAACCCCAGAACATGAATTCGTGGTTGGTGAGTATATTTTACCACTGAATCACTCTCAGACAATAAAATATTTTTTCATTCACCCATTAGTATACAACACCACTTGTTTACTTTTACTTATTTTGTAAATTATTTATTTATTTAATTTGTGGATGATGACTAGCAGTGGAATCCAGGAGAACGCGAATTTCGTCCTATTTGGGACTCGTCATCTGGATGTACCTGCATTCCTCGGTGAGTGAGTGATGATGTCCCCACCGAGGCTCGAACCCAGTGCCCATAGTTTCAAACGCCAAAGCGTTATCCACTAGACACTAGTCACCATCCACCAATTAACTTCTAATTACATGCCCAGACATCGTCGAAGCATCTGCACAAGAAGCCGACATGTCAACCTGAGGCCGAGCACATCGGTCCAATCAATGAATCGACAGGAAAATCTAAATTTCAATTTAATATTTATTTATTTTTGTTGTTTGTTTTAGGGTTGTAAATCACTATTGGAAGAACGGTTAACTAAAACTGATCGTTTACGATGTTTATGGTCAATTACACCGTCTGGATTACCACATCTTGGTCATTCAATTCCCCTGCGGTCTCTGGCGCGTTTATCACATCTGGATGGTGTTTATGTGAGTTGTCTTTATTCTCTGCTGCGTCTTTTTTGAAAACCAACCAAACAAACCATCTCTTTAGTATCTTCACGTATTGGCTTTGTAGGAAATTTTGTTTGATTAGTTGGAGGATTTCATCACGGTGAACTGATATCAGTTAGAGAACCATTGGAAAACCACCACTGGAGTACTGCCATACAGCTGTTTCTTCCTAGTTTGGGATTCTTCATCAGTATGCACCCACACCGCGGGGTTTTAAGCCATGACCTTCAGGTTACAAGGCTAGCTAGCTCATGGACCATTAAGCCATGCTGATGTGTGCCAACTAGCACGAAACCTAGGTCCAAGGCTTCCTGCCGATCACCTCCAACTATCTAATATCATCAAATCAGTGTGCACTGTGATGACGAGCTAGCTAGTGGCATGGTGGCCACATTGCAAACCTGACTGACTGATAGAATTCAGTCTGCACCAAATAGAAAGGACTAGGCACACATCGCACTAGTTACTAGTGTCCAATCAAAATAATCTGAGTGTGTGTGTGTGTGTGTTGAACTGATTCGGCTCTCTGAACTGAATCGAACTAGATACACCTCTGGTAAGATCGACCCCAGACGAGAAAATTGGCCTTCCGGTGTTTAGATCTCCTCAGTCTGCTATTGAGTGGTGTGTGTGGTGTTTACGACTACTCATCTCAATGAGTCATTAGTATTTACTTTGATCCAAGCCTAATAAAGTTCAAAACCAAGATGAAAATCCATCGAATCCCTGTAAACTAACGCTAAAGACAAAAAAATTGTCGTGATAATTCGTTGATGGGATGCAAGTTAAATCGTGAAATTGACCTCAGTCTACAGCTGATTAAATCCCTTGCCACTCGGATCCGATGCATCTGCATTCCTGACGCCCTGAAAGCAAAATTAGATTTTTTTGGGGAAACCTTCATCCAAAATTGACACCCACCAAGATTCACCGACAAGAATGTCAGACCAATATAGGTCCAGAAAAACGAAACATCACTTGTTTCAGAAAAGATATTTTATATGAATCTGGATTTCAAGGGGGCGATATCCCCAAGAGAAGAATTTCAGCATCTTTGAAAAGAATATTCTTCGCAACAACGCTATGAATAGTGTTCACCAGTCGCCCATTGATCTGCCAAAGCCTTAATGACAACATCCCTCATCTGGCTACTTCTATGTGCATATATCGGTTCACCTGTTGCTGTGAAGCCAGTCAGGTACATCGGTTGTTCAACGCGTATGCTGTCTAAAAGGGTTCAAGAACACTATCCCGCATGGCTGAAAAAAGGTAATAGTGAGTGTATAAGGAATGCGACAGTCGAACATCTCGTCAAACAACACTGGTCATTCCGCCTCAACAAACGCCTCCTGTTTCAAAGTGGAGAATAACCTTCCTCCTTTGTACTGCTGAAGCCTTAATCATTCAGTTGGAAAAGCCAGAGACATGTTTACAAAAAGAAGTCATTCAACTACTTCTATTATCATGGTAACAACAGTGTCAACTTCTACTGACTTGATGTTTGTGTGCTTGTTTTTTCTAACTCCTTATAACATTTGTAAGTCTTAGAACTCTTACATAATTCCATATTTTCCTTTGTTTCTATGTGCATCCTAATCACAACTCACTCATTACACTATTCGTGTTATTACGTAACTCCATTAGGCTTATTCAACTTTCTCTGTGTGTTGATTAACATTAATATATATTCTCAGGCATTGTTCTGTCGGGATTTTGTTTGATTTGTTGAAGGATTTCATCATGAGCTGACATCGGGGAGTACTGAACACTTGGTTTGATGCTCACTAACGACTGGCCCTATTCAGCCTGTGACCTGAGGTTCTAGTGGGAAGTGGTGACCAGTAGGGTCCAGCAGGTCGAAGGTGAGGACGGATACTCATCGAAGACATTACGAAGTGGTCGCGCTATATCGTGAATTGGCAGAAGGTAGAATTCTTGGGCTGGCCATTGGATCGGTTCCCAGTGGCTTAATGATCTACGAGCTAGGTCGCCTTGAAACCTAAAGGTCCTGGGTTCAAACCCTGCTGTGTGGGTGCATACTGATGAGAGATCCCAAACTAGGACGAAACAGCTGTATGGCAGTACTCCAGTGGTAGTTTTCCAATGGTTCTCTAACTGATATCAGCACATTGTGATTGCACAGAGAAGTGAATGAATTCACCGCCTAAAAGAGACTCTCCGCTGAACCACGTTTTTTTTTCATTAATCAGAGAATTGTTGAAAACCTCGGTGTAATGTAACGGCTGTTTCGGTCTAGTGTAGTACTCTTGAGCATTACTCACCAACGACTTCACTGACCCACACAGGAGTGAACACACTACTGCCAGGTTTTATGTGAGGCGAGCTTGGGTCATTGTTTACTAGTGAATAGTTCCAAACTAACACAAGATATCTATCGAGTACACTATCTAGTTTTCAATAGTTCTCTAACTGATATCTCTCAAGTATTGGTTTGTAGGGATTTGATTGATTGGTTACAGCACTTCATCATGAGCTGACTTTGGTTAGGGAACCGTTGGGAAACCCGGGTGTACTGACACAACTGTTTCGTCAGGGGTTCTACGAGCTCGATTTGTAACCGGAAGGTCCTGGGTTCGAACCCTTGTGGTGGGTGCGTACTGATGATGAAGAGTCCCAAACTAGGGCGAAGCATTACTCTCTGGTATTACTTCCAGCTGGTTTTCCAATGGTTTTCTAACCGATGTCAGCTAAGGATGAAGTCCTGATATTTCTCATTTCCTCATCTAACCCTGGTAATCTTTATCTATTAAACTAGTTAATTTTATGAAATTTTGTATGTTATTTGTTTTCTTTACTTCTGTTTAAAAAACACACAGATCATTGTATTGATTAACAATATCTCAGCTCATTTACACGGTTCATTGACATGGGATGTGATTAAACAACGCGGTGAATTTTGTCGTGTAATTTTAACCGGTCTATTCTCTGCTCTCAATGGTCGTATGGATCGGTTTTCTTGTCTACTTGGCAGTGATTATCAATTAAGCTCGTAAGTTGCTTTTTTTATGGAGTCGAGCATGTGCATTTCGTATCGCTTTTGTGACTCGTCTGTTGAATGTATCTGTATCCCCCCCCAGTGAATGAGATGGTGTTCCACAATGCAGCTCTGTTGCGAATTCTTGGTGATCTCTAACAACAATATTAAAGCAATATTAAAGCCATTTTCTAAGGAAGCTTCAAGGTTTGAGTCGAATCCCGAGTTGGAATCCTAATTAGTAGTATTCGGGATTGTGCAATCTCGAGCTCTGTCGATTGTTATTTCTTCACCTCCTGCAAAGATTATTCATGTGGTGTGAATCACGCCCTGCATAAACGACCTGGTAGAACTGAGGAGGGTGGCTAAACTTTGGTCTTTCTTTCGAAATGCTCTCAGGTGGTCACGCGTGTGCGAGTGCTGGCGGGTATGTGACGGATGAAATCTCCAAGCGTATAGTGAAAGTTTAAGTAGCATATATTCAGTGTAAGCCATTTCAGACACCATCGTGACGTCAACCTGACTGTCAAAGGTAGGGTTTACAATGCCTGAGTGCGCCCAATTTTATTCTATGCTTATAGCTCAGTGGTAACGTCTCTGACTGCAGGTGGCACTGGGTGACGCGGGTTCGAATCTCCTCAGAAGGGGCATGAGTTCCTTCAAGGTTGCAGATACGCCTTGCTGACTGGTGAGTGCCTACTAGGCCGAAACCTAGATCCAAGGCTTCCTGTGGCCGATAGCCTCCAACTATCTAATATCATCGAAGGTTGGGCTAGCATAAGGCTGGCAACCCCATCGCGTAAATATATAAACACCACCGCTACTGAATCCCCAAGGCTCTAGCTTGAAGCGCCTATGTTCCACTGGGGGGGGGAACGTTTAGGAATAAAATAAGTTTCAAGAATGTCTTTATAACAGTTTTTCTTGAGTATCGTTCAGCCCCTGTGTTCAATGCCACTGTGCGCAGTGCGAAATCGTTGCCAGCGTTAAGTGATTCTATGAATGGGTGTTTAACAATTTTCTTCTTATCAACTTCAAAGTCTAACTAACATTCCACCTGATAGAAATGATTGTTGAGTATGCGTATTGTATTACCAGTACGCACGTGTACACCTGTTGATCCACTACTTCTGGAATCAATCACCTTTCAGCTGTATGGAATTTAAAGACTTCTGTTAACATTGATACTTTGAGGGTGTTTCAAGTGTATAATGTACGCGTCACTAAGTAAACAGACTCCCTTTGAAATGCCTCCACGATTTTCACCGGCTCTGTGATGTGGATGTCAACTCAGGATAAATTCTCAACGGGTTTTAGGGTTTTAAGTTGTGCTCTTACCTACTTCAGCTTGGATAGGCATTCGGGTAGTATTTTTAAATTCTCAAATAAGCAGTGTGGCTTTTAGCCAAATATTGAGTAGCATTCTAAACAGAGCTGTATTATTATTATTTATTATTTTTGTTCCCTTGGGTTCCTAGTGGAACATAGGGCTTCAACGACAGGTCTCCACTTGCTTCTGTCTTCTGCTGTACTTTTCACTTGCATCCATGTTAGTCCATACTGTTTCAACTCCTCTTCACACGATCTCCTCCATGTCACCCTTGGATGTCCCACTCGCCGATTCCCTTTCGGGTTCCACTCGAGCGTTGGCCTGACACGCGATGTCACCCAGCGGCCTCCTCAGCGAGTGTCCAATCCATCTCCACTTTCTCCTGCATATTTGTTGGGCGATTGGTTCTTGTTTTGTTTCTTCCCATAGCTTCTTGTTGGTGATTCTTTCCAGCCATCTGATCTTCAGTAGTATCGAGCGAAGACAGTTGTTGATAAAGGTCTGCAACAGGCTGTTGGAAATATTCTTTGTGACACACTGGCCAAGTTTCTGATCCATCCGTATAGAAGAACTGACTGACTTGACGTTTGTATTGAAAATCCGAATCATTTTGTTGTTGATGCTGAGTGACAGTGGAAGATTTCCAGATTGGTTTCAGGTTGATGAATGTGTTTCTCGCCTTCCCGATTCTCGATTTGACATCCTCGTCCGTTCCTCCTGTAGTTGAGACAATGCTCCCTAGATAAGTGAATGAAGTAACCTCTTTCAAACTTAACCAAATTGCTACAGAAACTTCAACGCACAAATATATTAAAAATTCTAAAAACATAAACAAACAGAGCTGTAGCGCTCTATTTACTTTGACTTTATCTTTCACCGATATCTAGTTCATTCCAGCCTAGGCTGTTCAGTTTTTGTGTACATACAAGCTCAACTGTTCACTTTGTGTTATCGATCGATTATTTATTTATCACTGCCTTCATGCGGTTGTGAGTGGCTATTGTGGACGTCTGGCACCAACAGCCCCAGACTGGTGGACATACAAGTTTATTGAGGAGACCTGGAAAAACCTGATCCCAAACTCCAGAACAGGAAAGGATTGAACCGCATATACACCTATTTTGGTCATGCGCACGATGGGAAAGTAGCTCCATTGGTTACTCCACTGCTGTGTGGTTTAGACTTCGAATCGAAGGCTCGATGGGGTGGGGTGGGGTAATGGTCCCTTAAATTATCCGCCTATTTCGGCCTAGACACAAGCTATGCGATGTATTGTGTGGCGCTTCTCTTAGTGCCCACCATGTTGAAAGTGTTTGTGTTTGAATTTAATACTAATCATAAAGTATTTCTTTTCTATAGTTGGCTTATAAGGATTAGTTTTGTTTTTACGAGTTGATCACGGATTGATATCGATCAGTTAGAGAACCATTGATAACCAGCACGGAGTGCTGGACAGCTGTTTCATTAGCCTAGTTTGGGAATCATCGGTAGTATGAACCCACACTGCGGTGTTCGAACCCAGGACCTTCCGGTTACAAGGCAAGCTAGCTCGTGTACCATTCAACCACTGGGACCAGATTCAATGACCAGTCAGCGCATGAATTCTAACTTCTACCAATTCGTGATTTTTGGCGCGACCACTAACCAATGTCATCGGTGGTAACTGCATGCTCACTGGTGTCACTACTTGTCACTAGAACTCCAGGAAACTCCATCCTGTAGCCAGTTACTAGCGAGCATCAGATTAATTTTCTATAGTTTGGTTTGTAAGGATTAGTTTTGTTTTTACGAGTTTGACGGCGGATTGATATCAGTTAGAGAACCAGGCTCTGATGCTCGCTAGTGACTCTTGCTACAGGATGGAGTTTCCTTGAGTCCTAGTGAGAAGCCGTGACCAGTGAGGTCCATCCAGTCAAGTGTGCTGAATCACGAATTGGTAGAAGTTAGAATCCATGGGCTGGCCAGTGAATAGAGTCGCAATGGCTGAATGGTACACGAGCTAGCTTGCCTTGTAACCAGAAGATCCTGGGTTCGAACCACACGGCTTGAGTGCGTACTGCCGATGATTCCCAAGCTAGGCTAATGAAACAGCTCTCACTGTCCAGTACTCCAGTGGTGGTTTTCAATGGTTCTCTAACTGATCAATATCAATCCGTGATCAACTCGTAAAAAATAAAGTATTTCTATTAATTTCCCCCGGTTTTTTGTCTTTCTTCAGGGCATACATGTTAGATTTTTATCGTTTAGTAAGTTTAGTCCCCGAAACAGATTGTCTAATATCAAGTGAACTATCTGAATTCGACAATAATAATCAACTGATGAATGGTACTTTGGATAGTGGTGATATATCAGCCGACTCTTCATTATCATCAGCATCATCATCGTCTGTTCGATCTTCATTGGGTGAATTACTGTTGCCGTGTTTAGATTTAATCGATGCAACACAACTCGGCGTTGATATTCGTATCGCTAGTCCACGGAGAACACAAAAACGACAAATATTTCAGTCTAAAGTAAGTTACAGTTTACTGTTTTGAATATTTTGTGTGTGTGTTGATTTATGTACACTTATTCCACTTGAGTCCCTATTTTAACTCTTTAAAATCTTGCAACTAGCTGAGCTTCGTATGGAAATTAGGAAACCCCAGGGCGCGCTTACTGGTCAGTGATTGTATTATCGAACACCTTCGAATGTCCACATCATCTTTCCTTATTGGGGCCTATCTGGTGTGTGTGTGTGTGATGTCACTCAGCGGTTTCCAAAGTGGCATATCCAATCCATCCATCCATCGCCATTTTCTCTTCTACATATTTATTGAACGATAGGCACCTGATTGGTTCGCTGTCTGCCATGTCTGTCCGTGTTTCTGACGCCTTCTAAGTTGGCCATCTGATCTTCAGTATGGAGTGTTATAGACAACTGTGGGTAAAAGCCTGCAGAGTAGTCTGTTGGAAGTACTCTTTTGTCAGTCAGTGTACGCACCAGGTCTTTGAACCATGTGGGAGCACTGATTCGACATTATTGTGGAATATCTGAATGTTTTTTTCAATATGCGCGGAGTGCAGCACACCGCTTACATGATTCCAGAGTAAAGAAGGTCTGTTTTGCTTTTCTACTCTTGCCTTTGACATCCTGAACCGCTTGCTATCTGACTGATACTGTCTAGATTAGGTGGAAGAGCGTCGTTTCGACTGATTCAACTGCCTGAGCTGATTCACACTAGACATATAGCACGACTGATGAGGTCGAGCCTGAGATGGCCATCTTGTATTTTTTGATCGATTCGTTCTGGATGGTGGGGGGGGGGTGGCGGTTGGGAAAACCAACAGAAGAGAAAAAACATAATACTCGCATAAGCTACATATTTAAGCCCTTAATACCATCTTGACGTTTACCGTAGATAAGGAGACGGAGTATTATATGGTTAAATTCTGATTCTCGGAAATCTAAACTAAAATGCCCACTTCTTCATTCATTGTTATTAATCCTTCTCTGTGTTTCTTCATTATCTTACCGTACAATTTATTGTACGCGCTTCAATCAAGAGGGGTAGATAGAAAACTGAAGACTTTTTAAACAGTTCTGTTACTTCCCGGTGTATTCGCTGACCACGCTAGCCTAGTTGATGCACTAAAGTTTCTGTGATGGAAAGACTTACCCGAAGTTTTCAAATGTTAGTCTGTAGGACTTCAAGTTTGACTAGCAATGGCGCGAAAAATGACAAACTAACCATATTAGTTAAAACTGATGATGAGTCACTTGGAATCCGTTCCAATAGCCAACGAAATCGCCTCATGCCCTAAAGGTCCTAGGTCCTAGATATCCAAAATTATGAGTGTGTACTGATGAAGAGTCACAAACTGGGACGAAATAAGTGTCTCATACCCCCTGGTTTTCAATGGCTGTCGAAGTGGTATCGATCCGTGGTCAAACTTATCTGGGATTGGACTGTTATGTTTCTAAGGTGATTTCGAATGTCTTGCATATATCACCATATGGAAATGTTAGAGTCAACAACCATCGGCAGCAACCACACAATTTATATGCTGTCATTTTGCATCGATCTATTTTTGCTGATTAAATTCTTACCGTTTAGTTTCTTTCTTTCTTTTGTCTCATTTCCAGTTTATGCGCCTCTTCCCCGATTCCCTTGGCGCTCTACACCTTACTCATCCAATGCTGTGTTGTCTTCAAGCACCTGTGAATCCCAATCAAACTGGCCTTTTAACCTGCCCTCCAATGAAATCATGTCCACTGGCATCTCGTTGCCTAGGTCCAGCGTCAGCGAAAGCATTAGCAGCTTTAGCTGAAGACAATTACATCCCTTTGGTTGAACCACCTGTTCCAGGGTCAACTGAAAAATCTCCACTCTCTGGATTGAAACGTCGAATCAAACGGGCTTTTTGTCAACCGAATAATATTGATGTAAATCCGATATTGGATATATGTCGTTGGGTGCTGATACCAGAGCTGAAACCTGAAGGTATTTTCCATTGAATTTTATAAAGAAGATATGTTATTGATAACAGTGCATGTTGTCGGCTTTCGCCATTTTGAACACTTGTCTTACAATTATCATCTTTATGCCTCCCACTTCGTTAATCGTCTGGTGGGCATTATTACTATTACTATTATTAAAACACACTATGGGTGCCAGAAGTTGTACCACATAGAATCTTATAGTTTGTGCGACGACGGCTGGGTGACTTCCTGCCTAGACGCCTAAATCGAATGTGAAGAGGCTGTCTTAAGGGTCCCCACCCCATCTGCAAGTCTGATTTGAAGTCTCGTCTTGATACATGACAGTGGAGCAACGTTAGGAGTTACATTCTCTTGGCTTCTGGTGACCAAAGCTGATCTAGACGCTATTCGATGCTGGTTCGGATGCTGGGATCCATTTGCTGCACAATAGGTTTGGAAATGAGAGGAAAACCAACGGCCAGAGCCTTTTCCTAAATGGCTCCAGAAACAAATTGAATCTTCAGAACCCATTAATGGTGAGAACAGGAGACCTAGCTCCTCTATTGTGAAACATATTATAGAGATAGAACATTATATTGACGTTAACACATCTTTTAAACCTATCTATAAAACGTGTTTGGGGGAGGGCGTATTCTAAAGTTTGTGGAAGCCCTAGTTTGCATTTAGGAAGTTTAAACCACCTTTATGCTTCCATCAAGAACAATTCGTCATCACACTAAACCTTTCTGGGTAAATTTTGTTTTGATACCAGCCACGGTATATGAACTATTACCTCTGCTATTTGGTTTAGTAGTCTTCACTGTTATTTTGACATTGAACATATCCTTTTAACTTGACCGAAGTAGTCTGTTTTCTTACCTCTTAACTCTTTATTAATTTCCTACATGTGTATTCCTGTGACAAGTCCATGTGTGATGGATCAGATTGTTCGAAATGTGTTGCACAAATACACATTACACGATTCAAAGAAATTACGCCTTCTTATTGCTTTGTCTATATTCCTTCTCGTTGAACATCAGTAGTCGTGAAATGTGCAGTCTAAAAGCCAGTGACCGCAGTCTTTATGTTATCTCTCTAATCACTCTTATAACTGAAAGCTGAGAGATTAGTATTTCACGCACGCACGCACACACACGCACATGTCATCTGTGTTATGATATACAATACTCTAATTCTGGGACTGCATGCATTTTCATAAATTTGACACTTAGTCATATCTATTGCGACTGATTATACCACTGGTCTGTGACGTAGAATACGGAGCTGAAACCAAATATGCATTCCGAGTGGAACATTGGTCTTCAAGGTAGTGAGAGAGAGAGAGAGAGAGACAGAGCTTTCACGTTTCAATGGAGGTGGTGTTTTTTCTTTCTTTTTCAACTGGGTAGGTCTGCTTCCCTCTTTTTTTTTAAAGGGCTTACTACTACTAGCTAAGTTAGGTTTCAGGAGTACGTCTGTTGGCTGGCTGGCTGGGAATCGAACTCTAGCCAATTGCAGCATGATCAGTTACTATTCTGCCAGTGAACTACGAAATCCTGCACTTGGTGTTGTCGTGTTCTCTGAACTAGATTGTTCTAACTGTAAAGTTTACGTTTTCTTTGATGGTAACACCTTCAGTGTTGTTAATATCCGGCGAGGCCTCGAGCTAAGCACTTTGTGCGTCGGTGGCACAGCGGTTACGACGCTCGCCAACCATGCACATGGTTCGGGGTTCGGTCCCCGGCCGACGCACATCCGATATCAATCGTTAGCCTGCTAAATTTGGGCTAACGATATCACATGCTGAAAATTTCATACCTGTATCAAAAATACTGTGTGGAGTCAAGCTATAATAAAAAAAAATGGAATCCAAAATAGTATAAATTTGAGTGTAGTAGGAATCCCTACCGTGGTTGAATAGGACTAGGAGTCTGAGTATACTTGGCTTTTGAATTATAAAGAAGCATAAATGTCTCATTTACAGGAACTAGTTCGCTCCTGTGTTCCTTTTGTCATCATAGATGACGCTGAAATTGAAATTAAGTCAAATGTGAACATTCAATAATAAATGCGTTTACACACAATAGAGAAATTTCAGGAACTTTCATTGCAAGCGATTTACCCCTTTTGGAGACTCCTCGAATAAATATAATAATCGATAATAGATCATCTGTAGCAATATCGATCCATCCAAAGTATGCTCCAATACTGCTTCTCGATGTTCTTCCTATATTCTCCTCAAAAAACTCCTAGTGGAAGGTGAAAACTTATTTGAAATTGTGCGCAAGTATACATTGCAATTCATTGTGCTGATTAGACGAATAAAGCAATTCGAAAGGCAGTTTTAAAAGCGATGCATTTTAATGGACAGGACATTTAGACACAGGCCACCGGTATTGGATTATGTCCTTCCTGGTCTTCCTACATCATGTTAATTTCGTCTAACTCCTTCTACCTAAGGGGGGAGTTAAGACAATCTAATATTGTAACGACAGAAGACAAGGGCCAGGCACCAAGTGGAGAGAAGTAGAGCCCCTTCAAAGTTATTTATCGCATTGCATTGAACCTTTCGAACGGAATTCGAACCCGCCTTTCACACAGACAAAGCTATGGTAATGAATTCGAGAGAACAATCCTAGTGTCTTTGCATACAACAAAAGAAGTTTGTTCTACCTTTGCTTCTTAGTCTAGGTAAAGTTTAATTGAAAACCCTCCCACCCTTCCTTATTTTCCATTTCTTTGGGGCTTTTATGATGCTTATTTAAACTCTGATTATCTGTCCACTTCATCTTTAGTATTACATAACTTTTAAGATTTGACCGAATTTATTTATTGAATTGTCTACATATACATATATTACTACCTTTGTTATTCTTATCGCCACCTGCATAAACCTAATTAACATTATTTTGTCATCACTATAATCATCGTTATTACTGGCGTTCAAAACACTTACCACGTCATTGGTTAAAATCTTTATACTTAAATCTATTTTGAAGAGTTCGTTTGTAAGGATTAGATTTGTTTATACAAGTTTGACCACGAATTGATATCAGTTAGAGAACCATTGAAAACCAGGGAGTACTGGACAGTGACCTGTTTCACCCTGGATCACCCCGGGGGTGTGGGGTTCGAAAGCAGCACCTTCCGGTTATAAGCCAACCTCGTATACCATTCAGCCATTCGAAACGGAGATAATAGTCAGCCCATGAATTCTAACTCCTACCAATTCAGCATTTGGCGCGACCACTAACCAATGTCATCGATGGGACATCCGTCCTCACACTTGACTGGATGAACGTCAGCGGTCACGACTTCTTACTAAAACTCCAGGAAACTCCGTCATGTACGTCCTGCGCTCGAACCCCTAGGCGTGGATGAGTACTGCCGATGATTCCCAAACTAGGATGAAACAGCTCACTGTCCATATTATTATTATTATTTGATCCACAAACTCACTGTCATTGGTTAAAACATTTCTACACATAAATCTATGTAAATTAGAGTTAAACCTGAAAAAGATCTAATTGAAAACAGCAATATTGTTCGTTTATACATGTCTTGTTCTAACTTCTTATTACTATTATTATTTTTTTGCAGAGCCTTTTATAATCCCTCGTTCAGAGAAAAATGGTGGCCCACTACACATCACATGTAAATCATCTTCATTAAGTCAATGGGATTCATTGAAACAACACTTCGCCGATGGTAGTCTGCATCCTGGTGATTTAAAGTCAGCTGTTGAACACCTTTTATCTATGGCGAATGAGAAAAGTTTGGCGAATCATTTAAGCAAATCGCTGCCGAAATGGGATGAACTGATGCGCCTGTTGGATGAAGCCTTCCCTTTACCAAAATCGAAGAGTAAAGATAAGTCAAGTAAACAAAGCAGTCAAAAGCCTACGAATCCACCGACATCTAACAGTACTGATATTCTTCGTCGACCAGATAATCTCAGCGAGGTGAAAAACAGTGAACAAGGTATACATATATATGTGTGTCTATGTGGTACACTGTTTTATGTTGCTTGTCTGTTTCCTGAAATCACTTCTCTCATTAAAGATGATGATATTTATGGAGGGGGGTGATATGGTGGCAGTGATATTATTATAATTGTTCTTGTTTCCTTTAATTCCTAGAGGAACATAGGGCTTCAGCCGTGCGTCTCCATTAAGTTTGGTTCTCCGCTAGAATCTTCACCTGGCTCCAAGTCTGCCCACACGTTTTCATCTCCTCTTCACATGACCTCCTCCAAGTCACCCTTGCACTGACGACCAACTCACCGCTTCCCTTTCAGGTTCCACTCGAGCAATGGCTTGTCTTGTGATGTCACTCACTTGATGGTTTGTTTCCTCAGAGTATGGCCAGCCAATCCATCTCCATTTCTTCCTGCCTATTTGTTTCACAATCGGTTCCTGCTGGGTTGGTTCGCTCCTAGAGATCTCTGTTGGTGATCTCTTCTGACCACCATCTGACCTTGAGTATTGAACGAAGACAACTGTCAATGAAGGTCTGTAGTTTGTTTGAGATGCTCTTTATGACGCGCCAAGTCTCTGATCCGTATAGTGAGTAGCACTGACTTTACATTGGAGTTGAAAATCTGGATCTAATTTTTGATGCTGAGTGCTGTTGACCTCCACACAGACTTGAGAGTAGTGAAAGCTTGTCTTGCTCTCCCGATCCTCGCTGCTTTGATATTCTCGTCAGTTCCACCTGTATTTGAAACGATGCTTCTCAAGTAGGTAAAAGAGGTTGTTTCTTTCAGATTCCTCCCATTTATGGTGACTGATTGTTGTTTGTTGTTGTTGGTGGTGTTGCCCAGGAATCTTCATCACCTATCTCTGTTTTCTCTATATTCACCTGAAAGAATTTCTATCTTCGATGCTTCTTCTGCTAACTTGTTGCTTTCGCTTGCATATCTTCCAGTTTGTGGGAAATCAGACATATATCATCGGCGAAGTCTAGATCCTCCAAGTTTTTCGTGTGAGTCCATTTTATGACTGTTTTCTCATTGCCCACTGTTTTTCGCATTATCCAGTCCACTGCAATCAGGAAAATATTGTCGATAGTAGGCAGTCTTGTCTTACTCCTGTCCTCACTTCGAAGGGTTTTGTAAGTTTCCCGTTGTGGATTACTTGGAATGCAGCATTGTCGTACAGCTGTTGGATGAGATGTATAATTGTCGGTGGCACCTCGTAGTAGCGAAGTAGTTGCTAAATCACCTCTCGATCGACGCTGTCGAAGGCCTTTTCAAAGTCGATGAACTTGAGTGAGGTGGAGAGGTGACTGCCATTCCAAGCTTTGTTCAATGATGATCCGTAATGTTGCGATTTGATCGATGCATGACTTGTTTCTCCTGAATCCAGCCTGTTCCGGTCGAAGGTTTTCATCCAGGTTGGCGTATTTCATTCTCTCCAGGATGGTGCGGCTTAGTATTTTGCTTGGGATGGACAGGAGCATAATTCCTCGCCAGTTCTTGCATTGACTTAAGTCTCCTTTCTTTGGTAGTTTGAATAGGTATCCTTTCTTCCAATCCTCGGGTACTTTGCCTTCTTTCCACACCTTCTTCAGTAGTGGCGTCATCAAGTCCGCTGTTGTCTCTGGGTCCATTGTCAATGCTTCTGCTGGGATTCCATCCGGTATGGTGGCAGTGATGGTGGACTCTGATGAGTCCTGAATATGATGCAAGTCGTGTATGATGCACCGCACTTGTGTTTTTTCTGGTGCTTAAAACTGCGATGAAATATGGGTGGATGCGTGGGTATCTGGTGTTGTTTTTTTTGTTTTTCTCGGTGGTTTGTCAGTTATTAAATGAAGACTAGTGGTTTTTAGGTGTGAGTAACACTCGGATGGAGTGGAGAGTTGTTCATGACGTAATTATTTATTTTTATTAGTTTCACAGGTAAATCTTTCGTTTCTGTTATTGTAGTTCTTAGTGAATCACTTTTAGAGGAGGATTGTGCGCGTGTCAAGGTGGTCTCACTGTTGTCGTATTCATTGCCTATAATTCACACTAGTTCTAGTATGAGCACAGAGAGATGCCCTACACAAGTCCTGTGATTCACTCGAGGGGTCAAATACTGCCGGGACATCCAAACCGAAACGGATGGTTGTCTTAAGGTACCATCCTCTCCTCCCTCCTCCTTCAGAGTTTTTTATTTGACACAGCAACGTCAAGGGCTGCGTTCTCACGATAGCCAATGATCCGATCAGGTTCATACGCCATTTACCAACTCCCTTTTCACCCACTTTGGATACTGGGACCTGTGTACAGCATAATTTGAGAATCAGGAATTTCCTAGATGAACCTTCACACCCACTAGTCGAGTGATAAACATTAACAGTTGCCTTGCCTTATCGTATTAAGCTAGTGAATAAAAGTTACCTGACTGAGGCTATGATGGCATAGTGATATGAAGCTCTTTTCATAAGGAGGACTGAAGGGTCTACATTTATTTCAAGCGAATAGTTATATACACTGTCGTATTTATAACGGTAGAAACGATGAGAGACTTGGTAAAGGAATGTTTATTTGGAATTTTGTATCTCTACCTCTTATCTTCAAGGCAGCATTTGCACAGATCTTCCCGTGGTGTGCCTGCTACTTCTGCGCTTCCTTCATAGTATTGTTTTTCTTTTATCGTCTTCCTTTTCACGTCTCCTATGTTTCTCCGCAATGCTGAATCATTTGCTTTCGGTGACATCAAATGTATCTCCCTGCTATTTGTTTTTTATGCCGATGAACACCTCTTGATATACATACTACTGTCTACTTGTCTACCAACTTTGGCTAGCAGCCAGCTCACCACACCACCACCCAATACAACAATAACAGGTGTGCTTACCCCTGAGACTACCTGAAATGATCTCACAATCAATTTATCAGCTTACTACGACCATTTCTCTTATTCGCTATGATTAGGATTGAAGCGGGGTTCGAACCCATGACCTATTGGCTTTGGAAATCAAGTGGGTTAGACCAATTAGCCACACAATTTCACATCATCTCATCTGTTCAGTTATGAATCATTTCACTAGTGTCTCAGGTTAGACCGGAATACTCACTTGTACACAATATTTCAACATCTTCAAAAGTCCTGCTTATAGTATGCTCCGTTTACATTTCACATCTCACACACACACACACACGTTGATATTCACATAATCTACTGTGCCATTATTTGCTTTTCTGTTCATATTCCAGTTGTGCCTAAATTGAATGGCAGTAATAAGACGCTATCCATGCAAACTTCAGGCGATGAACTCAATCCAAATCGTTTAGATATTCGAGTTGGATTAATTCTATCCGTGAAGATTGTAAGTGTTTAACTTGTCAATTTTAACGTTTCTTCTTTTTTTTCATCTTTTTTATTTTGCTAATCATCGTGATTTTCATTGGGGATTCATCTTCATCAAAGAGAGTTGCGTAATCAATTGCGTAAGCTAGAGAGTGTAGATTGAAAACATTTCACTTGTGACTAGGGATTGATAGCAGTTAGACAGCCATTGGACACCAACCAACGATGGAGTGAGTACTGGACGTCTGTTTGTTCCAACCTAATCTCTAGGACTCATCTACAGTAGGCATCTAGTGGGATTCGAATTCAGGACCGACCGTCTGCTTACAAGGCGAGCTTCTAGAGACAGGCTAGTTTGTGTATATCCATAGGCCCATTAAGGATTGAATTGAACACCTTTAAATTACTAGACTGACCTCATTTACCATACAGCCACTTAGGTTGTGTGAATTTTAACTTCTGTCTCTTCGTGGTATCGAATGAGTATATCTTGTGTGTATATATCTGAAAGCGGCACTAGCTGGCAATCTCGTGGTACTTTAACTTATGTAACTTTAAGACATTTTTATCATTGTTATCACTAAGAGGATAAACTTACTACACTTTGGGCGCCAACAGCCGTACCATACAGGAACACTTGAGCACCAATATTTGTGAAGATTGCGTTAGAATAGGTGAGGACCATTTGGAAAGCATGTAAGAACACTCCAAGGGTAATTCATTACTTTATGGCAATTTTGGATCAGAGATTTGGTGCGTCATAAATAGCCCCTCAAACAAACAACAGACCTTCATCTACAGCTGCCTTCGCTCAACGTTACTCAAGATCAGATGGCCGGCCAGAAAAGATCAGCAACAGAGATCTGTGGCAATGAACGAACCAACCCAAGCAGGAACCGATTGTGCAACAAATAAGCAGGAAGAAATACAGATGGATTGGCCATACTCTGAGAAAACCAGCCATCAAGTGAGTGACATCACAAGACAGACCCGACAGTGGGACCCGAACAGGAAGCGGCGAGTTGGTTGTCAGTGCTAGGGTGACATGGAGGAGGTGATGTGAAGAGGAGATGAAAGCATGTGGGCAGATGTGGAGCCAGGTGATGAAAACGTTGTCAGAGAACCGAACGCAATGGAGACGTGCAGCTGAAGCCCTATGTTCCTCTAGGAACTAAAGGAAACAATAATAATAATCATGGTAATTTCAGAAAGGGAATTATCATTTAGGATGCACTAGTGAAAACTGACATAACACAAATATCTTTCATCCTACGACTGCATTTCACAGGCTGACCACCTCTTTCCAATATTTCCATCCAGTTTACGGGGCTAAAGAACAACGAGAGGTGGTGGTATGTGAGCCTGTAGGAGGATATTCATAGCATACGTCCAAGGCGACTGTGAAATATGCTGATAGGATGTGTCTTCTTTTGTGTACAGATCACAGAAATGGCTATTTGAGTGTTATTCAGTTAATAGTATAAACAAATTTTTAACATCGTAGTAATACGGCCATTTGAATCGAGCCTTTTTAAGAATTCTCAAGAATACGTTCTTAGAGGGATTCTGTTTGTTTTTCGAGTTAGGCCACAGATTGATATCAGTTTGAGAACTATCGAAACCACCAGCCACAGGGAGTACTGGACAGCTGTTTCGTCAGCCTAGTTTGGGACTCATCAGCAGTAACCAGAAGGACCTGTGTCCGAAACCCAGTGTGTGTGTACACTTTTTAAGAATGTTTCTAGTCAGCGTCAATAACTGCAGGTTTGCAAGTTTGTGCTTCTTATCACAAGCGAAATTAAGAGTAAGTAAAGTGGAGAGTGGCTGATAATTTAAGTGGCCTAGAACTTAAACATGAGAGTCATCGCTTGTAGCATTACTCCAGTTAACTGAATGACAACTGCAATTCACTCTATAAAGAATGCAGTTTGACAGCATTTTTAGGGACTGAATTGCATTCAACGACTGAGGTTGACTTTTAAACGGTCATTTGTAGTGCTTAATTTAACAGTAATGATAGATAACAGAACAGTTAGTGTGTTACTTGTTCACACAGTTTAATGTGTAATACGCAATAAGTTTCAGCATTCGATAATAGTGTTCATACAATAAGCTACTTTTGCGAAAATTGACGCGGAATATTACTCCTATCCGCACTTCAAGCAAATTATTAGGGTCCTAGGCGAACTAACAGGATGTTTTGGATGCAAAACTCCTTCAACCAGAACAAGCTGGGTTCATGTGTTGATTGAATTGCATCTCTACGCGGATCATCATTGAACAGAGGATAGAATGATAGTCAAGTCTCTTTTGTAAACTTGATCGATTTTGACAAGGTCGTCTTCGACAATGTTGACCTCGAGGTAATTTGAGAACTACTTCAATACAGCAGAATGTAGTGCCCTAAATCTTTATGAACTTCCTTCAACAGCTAGCTGTATAATAATGCCACATGTCGACTGATCCACAACGAAAAATCTTTCCCACTTTGTTAAGTTTGACAAGGAGAATTAGCTATGATGTTAGATTGTAAAATCAAACGAACAGAAGAAGGTAAACTGCACACTAGTGGCGTTTATAACAAGCCAACGCATTCTAATATTGGATATTTAGACTTCTTTAATTCATCTCATCCGTTATCTGTCTCTGAAGGCAGGCTCAGTTAAGTGTCTAAGAAACCGAGGAAGTAGCACAAAAATATACCTAAACGATGAAATGAAGCAGATAGAAGAAGCGTCGGTATCAAATAACTATTCTATAAAATTCATTCGGAAGATTTTAAAAGGTCAAAAGCCAAATTCAAAAATAATTGTGAAACTAGTAATGATAACATAAATAAGAGAGAATATAAGTCATCTACTGTTATACCAAATAAGGAGGGGACATCTGAGACCCTACGTAGGGTTGTCAATAAAGCAGGAATCAGAGTAGCATTCACACCTACAAACTCACTCAGATAGGACAAGCTCTGTAGGTTGAAGGACCATGTCGGTTGACCCAATTAGACAAAATAATATAATTTACAAAATACCTTGCAATGACTGTGAGTTAAGTCAACTACATGGGTGAATCTAGTAGATCAGGAGTAGTAAGATTATCAGAACATAAGAATTTAGCTAAGGTAAGAATGATTGATCCCACTCACAAAGATAAGTAATTTAGAAAAAAGCTCAGCGATTGCACTGCATTCATTAACACACAATCACACAATAGGCTGAGAGAGGGTTAAAATTCTAAGAAGTAATATAGGTAGGTGGAGATAGTGGGAGATTGATTACTGAATCCTGTCTGGTTCATCGAGTGAATGTACACCCAACACATGCAACAGAAATGACTCATTGCAAATACCAGAAATATGGAAGATATTACCACAACGAAAAACTCAGAGTAGACTCTGGAGTGAAGACAGGAGTAAGGAAAGGCTACCTTCTATCACCGATGACATTCCAGATTGTGGTGGAGTGGAACCTGAGGAAAACTGTATTGAGCGAGCAGACAGGAATATGTTGGATCGACAAGAAGGCTGTAAAATATGTCGACTTAGAGAATGATTTATGTCTGATGTCTTATAAGCTCGAAGATCTACAACAGTAAAGATACGACTTTCAAGGTGAACATCGAGAAGACAGAGGTGATGAAGATACTTAACTAACAACAATGAGCACCAATTCTATCCACCCATCCATCTTGTCGTTTCAGTTGCCAGATCATTATCCAAGGAGCCACGACGACCACCTCTCATGCAATGCGTTTTCTATTGTTATTTGTTGAAGTTATTTTGTAGTTATCACTGAACCGAAATTATTGATCGCTTTCGTCATATGATGTTATTTGCTAGGTTGTGTTTAGAGGTGAAATTCAAGATATGCATTTCGTCCTATTTGCGACTCGTCTGCTGGATGCACATTCATCCCCAGTGAGTAATACCATTCCCATTGGGATTCGAACCAAGCATTCATCGCTTTAGACCCGAGAGGATTATATACATACTAGGTTATGATGATGACGATATCTGTAGATTAGCATAGTGTCATCTGGTTCATGGTGGCTAGCAGTTGAATACAGAATCCGCATTTCGTTTTTGTTTGCGACTCGTCTACTAGATGTACCTAATTAAAATGTATTTCTATTACATACATATAAAGCTGTGTATTCATAACAATACTTTATTTTCATACAATACCTTCAACAACAATTAAGCATCCGAATGCAGATAGTCTGTTTATTGAAGAAGTTGACTTTGGCGCTGAGATTGGCAAAAGAACAGTTGTCAGTGGATTGGCTGGTCTTTATCCTATGGAAAAACTTCTTGGTCTGCATGGTATATTTATTGTCAATATGAAACCGGTGAAAATTCGAGGGATTGAATCTCAGGTAAGGGATATTATTGATTATCATTGTTATTATTTTATTGCTGAAATTCGGTTTCGCCCTCTCCCTCCACCACCATCCTAGAAAACTTATTTTATATGTGGTGAGAGCTGTCTGCAAGCCAAAATTGTAGACACCAGTCAATGTTTACGTCCCATATCTTGGTCATGAGAAGAAAAACAAGAACGTAGCCTAACCTTGAGGGAATCAACAACCATTCACAGCACACTTAGCGTGGGCGGATATGATTTGCAGATATACGGTCTGACCTTCAAAGAAACGGCCACAAAGAGATGACAGAATAACTTTCAGCAAGAAAACAACCAATCAGAAGACGTTGGTTCTCTGCTAACAATGTCTAATAATAATGTAGATAAAAATGTATAAATATCTGTTAATTTTCTCAACAAACGATCTGTTGCCTGACTCTTGTCTTCTGTCGTTACATATATAAGTGGTGAGATAATGTTGGCATGAGGTTTGTCTGAGGTAATTTAACCGATCAGATTGGAGTGTTGAAACCTTTGATGAATCTGTTATTGGATACACTTTACGGTTTTTGAATTAGTTATTACTTGTTGAATTCAATTTAGATTTCACCGTTGATCCCGTTGATTGGACCGAATAGCTCCGTCTCAGGTTGTCATGTCGGCTCTTTATGCAGAGATGCTTCGACGACATCTGGTCATGCTGTAGTAAGAGCTGGTAGCAAACAAGTCAAAATTGTAGACAAAAATTTACGTCCCTAATCGGGGTCATGGGAAAAAACAAGAACAAAGCTTAACCATAAGGAACTCAACAACCAATCACAGTCGACTTAACGTGTGGAAATGCGACTGAACTTTCTGAGAAACGGTCACAATCAGTACAGAATAACCTTCAGCAAGAAAACAATCAATCAGAAGACGTTGCTTTTCCGCTGACAATAATGAATTTTTTTCCTTCACGTTCCCCAGTGGAACATAGGGCTTCAAGCTAATGGCTTGAAGTTTCTGTAGCAGTGCTTATTTTATAGGATGGGGTTGCCAGCCTCATGCCCAACCTTTCCTCTTTACCAGGTTTTTTATTTCTGGCTTATCGAGGTAAAGGAGTGACTCATCGGCTGGGTATCGAACTCCGGACCATGTGCATAGTCGGCGAGCGTCCTAACCGCCATGCAACCGACAGCAATGTATAATCTATAAATACCTCTTAATATTCTCAGTAAACGATCTGTTGCCTGGCCTTTGCTCTCTATCGTTACACCGTAACTTGAAATCAGTTGGTGAATGGTGACTAGCAGTAGGATCCAGAGTCTCAAATAGGACAAAGTGCACATCCAAGATTCCACTGCTAGTCACCATCCCCCAATTGACATCAAGTTACATGACCGGACATTGTCAAAGCATTTGGACAAGATGCTGACATGTCAACCTGAAACCGAGCACTTCAGTTCAATCAAACGACAGGAAAACCTAAAATTGAATTAAATAATTAATAAGACTCGTTACATAAGAGGTGGCCCAGGTGGTCTAGTGGACAACGCTTTGACGTTTGAAACTCCGGATACTGGGTTCGAGCTTCTTTCGGAACACTGTCACTCACTGGGAAACGCAGGTAGGTCCGGATGACGAGTCCCAATTAGGACGAAATTCGCATCCTTAATTCTGCTGGTGGCCGCTATCCACCAATTGTCTTTTATTTGTTACATACTTTGTTCTTTGTGATGCCCTATATGCATTAAATCCTTATGTGGTTTATCCATGACATTTCTGCTTATGAACACAATATTCAGCGAAGATATTCTTTTCAACGAATTTACTATCAAGCCGTACAATTATTTACAAAAAATTTTATTATAGCTTGACTCTGCACAGTATTTTTGATACAAGTATGAAATTTTCAGCATGTGATATCGGTAGCCCAAATTTTGCAGGCCCATCATTGATATCAGGTGTGCGTCGGCCTGGGATCGAAACCCGGACCGTGTGCATGGTTGGCAAGCATCCTAACCGCTGTGCCACCGACGCACAATCGTTTATATATGGTTTTCAAGAAATTTTATCCGGTGAGGGAATTGGATCAAAGGTGTGAATACTTAGATAGGAATAAATATGTATTATATATTATATTAATAGTAGTATGAAATGCAATTAAAATATTTCTGATTATAATCCTAGTTAAATGTCAAGTAGCAAAACAATTAATCTAGTTCTGATTGCGTTGACTCAGAACCTGACTTCCTAGAAATCATGCTGGCAGGAAACGGTTACCCTAACCGATTTATTGACAGTAACACGAAAGATTTGCAGTCTAAACTGGTCACCGATTCAGTTCCAAAGGAAACCATATACGTGAATTTCGAATTCAAAGGTGATCAAGCTGCAGATATGCTCAAAAACCGTCTCTCTAAAGCAGTCAGTAAGACATTCGTTGCTGCAAAACTACAAATGACCTTCGCCCGCCTCAAGTTGTTCTCTGTCTCCATATAAGATAAGCTCCCCCGTCTGGTCGCCTCCATCAGTTCACCTGCTCTTGTGACTCAAGGCTTATTGGCCCTGGCCAGAAGACACTTTCTACACGGAAACGGGGACATATTCCTTCTGCATGGTTTTTCAAGGGAGAAAAGAAGTGTGTGCGAAGCTCTATTCTAGAATACCTGATTGACTCCTGTCACTCTGCCAACGCTGACCATGATTTTAGGATCATCTACCAAATGCGTGCTAACTTGCCACGTGTCCTTCGTTACAGGCTCCTCAAGATAGCGGAGGCCTTGGTAATTCATGAAATTAAACCAGAGCTTTGTGTACAAAAGAAGTCTGTACAATCCCTACTTCTGCCTTGGCCGTAGAGAGATAGACACTTATTTATTTTGTTTACTTAGTCATTCTATGTACTTTTGCCTTATTACTACGATTATTATTGTTATTATTATCATTATTATTATTACGATTCCCACTCTGAATTGTTTCCGCTTGTCCCATTTGTCATTCTAAATCCAAATCAATTTTTACAATATTGAATTCTATTTAAGCAAATTTCACACCATGTTATGTAACATTTTATATTCGCCTACTGATCCTACTATTTTGCCCGCTTTCCAACATGTATTCACACCTTATGTATTATTCTAAATATAACATTGATTGTTTTGCCACTTGACATTAAACTATGACTACAATCACAAATATTTTAATTGTATTTCATACTATTATTATTTCATGTATATACACCTTTGAGTCAATTCCCTCACCGGATATAATTTCTTGAAAAAAACCCATATATATATACATATATATATATACGATTGTACAGTTTGATAATAAATTCGTTGTAAAGAGTCTCTTCGCTGAACATTGTGTTCTTAATGCTACAATGGGAATTATTAAATTATTTCTGCTTATAACAGCTTTGTGTGCTACCTACATGGAGTGTCGTAACTTGAACCGATACACTTCTGTGTTGAAACTAAGTCAGTGAGTCAGTCAGTTCCACTCGAAGACCTCGTCTCTAAGCCAGGTAGAGAGAGAGAGAGAAAGAAAGACACAGAGACGAAATGTATGAATACAGAAACCTCACCCTTTTTAAAACCGACCTCATCACTACTGAAACCACGACAACAACAAAAAAATAAGTCAATCACTGATTCTCCTAAGATAAACATCTACAATTATAGGATTTCATCATAAGCTGACATTAGTTAGAGAACCATTGGAAAACCAGCTGGGAGTACTGGACAGCTGTTTCGTCCTAGTTTGGGACTCTTCAGCAGTACGCACCCACTGGGGTTCGAACCCATGACCTTCTGGTTACAAGGCGAGCTAGCTCGTAGACCATTAGGACACTGGGTTCGAACCTTGTTGGTGGGTGCGTACTGATGAAGAGACCCAAACTAGGACGAAACAGCTGTCCAGTACTCCCAGCTGGTTTTCCAATGGTTCTCTAACCGATGTCAGTTCATCATGATGAAATCCTGTAACCAATCAACCAAAATCCCTACAAACCAACACTTGAATATATCTACAATTATATATTTTTGCGCTTACACAATGCATAATCGCATAATCTATCTAATATTTCGCTTTCTATTTCTATTTTTCAAGGCTGTGTTACTTTGTGCTTCGTATAAAGATAATTCCTCATCGATGCTTCGAGTTCAACCAATTTATGCAATGAAAGAGGCCAGTACACTTGGTGAACGTTACATATTTCATTCAACTGACCAGTCAGTGACAACATCATCGTCTGTAGTAGAACCTGATAAACTGTTAAATCCAAAGACAAAATTATGGGAACATTTATGTCCAGATTTATCAACATCGCCTAGTCAACATGTTCAATGGAGAGATTGGCGATTAGGTTCATTGACTGGAAAACACTGGATTTGTGTACCAGATGAAGTTCCTGCAGGTTCATCTGTTCGTTAAGAAGAAAAAGCATATAAATAAATCGCAAATAGAAATAAATGATGAAAACAACGAAAAAGAATGTAGACTGATAGGTGGGAAAATGTTTTTCGTTGTTGTTGTTCTATTGGAGAGACAGCTGTATTGTGTGTGTGTGTACAAGTTGCTATTTGTTTACTCTATTCTTGTTTCTTCTTCTCTTTCTTTCTTCTTCTGCTTCTTGTTCTTTTCTTTGTGATATGTAAAAGAAATCCAAGTGTGTATTTTACATCCCTAACTTTTTATGACTCCATTATCGTACATGCAAGTGAAATAATAATAATAATTTATTTCTATGGTCTTTGTGTGATTTTTAAGAAAAAAAAGTTGTTAACAGGGTGGTGAAGGGAGGTGGGGGGGCAGAGAGAGAACAGTAGCTGTTAGACATTTTGTTAGGATGGAATACCAATCGTTGTTAGTCGTGAATTCATGATTGGTGCATGCGTTGATATGATAACCTCATTGGACAGTTTTTGATTGGTTCATTTTTGGCCTACATTTCTGAGGTTTTGTAAAGAATATATATATATATATACCCTGTAGGGTACTGCAGGTCGAGTGTGCAGACAGAAAGTACTCACCGGGGATGACATTAGCTAGAGTTCTCTCTATATCGTGAATCGGCAGAAGTTGGAATTCATGAGCTCTAGCTATCGGATCGGGTCCCAGTGGCTTAATGGTCTATGAGGTCGCTCGCTCGCTCGTTCGCCGTAGAACCGGAATTTGATGTGTATGGGTGCATACTGATGAAGCGTCCCAAAGTAGGCTGACAAAACAGCTTTCCAGTGCTCCCAACTGGTTTCCCAATAGTTCTCTAACCGATGTAACCAATTATGATGGAATCCGGTAACCAATCAACGAAAATCCGTACAAACCAATACTTGAACATTAAAATATAATATTATGAATTTATTCTCACCTTAATAATTGACATTTATAGTGGAATCCAAGAGATCATATACTGTGCTCTGAGTAATTTTGATTTCTCAAAGGAAACTGTTAGGATATTTCATCTTTCGAACTGTATAAAATGCAAATTGAGAGTTAATTTGCAGATTGTCACTTTGATCTTGCAGTGTTACCAGTTCGTTCAAGTAGTTGGGCAGAAATCAGATGGTTTGAACAGATCCAGCTCTATCTGAGCTGATTCAGACTGGGTACACTTCTCTAATGAGCCTAGCCCAAAACAAGTGAAATGGCCATCCGGTATTAAGCTTACCTCAATCTGTTTGACTAGCAAGCTTTACTGGTGGTTTGTATCTCTAGCATACAACTATTCACCTCGACTAATCAGTAGCGCATAGTTTTACGAATTTAATTATTATGGACTAGAACTATAGAGTTAGATTATCGAAAATGTGACATTCTTTATATCGTTACATTATTGTCGCCCTTAGTTTCTAGGGAAACATAGGGTTTCAGCCTCATCTCTCCATTGAGGTCGATTCCCCGTCACCGTTTTCACCCGGCTCTACATCTACCCACATGTTTTCATCTCCTCTTCGCATCACCTCCCCCTCCATTTCACCCTCACAGTGACGACCAACTCGCCGCTTCTCGTTTGGGTTCCACTCGATGATTTGTTTTCTAAGAGTATGGCCAGCCAATCCACCTCTATTTCTTCCTGCATATTTGTTGCACAGTCAGTTCCTGGTTGCTTCGCTCTCAGAGATTCCTGTTTGCTAATCTTTTCTGGCTGGTCATCTGATCTTGAGTAGTAGTATTGAGAGAAGACAGCTGTTGATGAAAGTCTGTAGTTTTTTCGACGCCAAGTCTCTGATCCATCCATATAGTAGCACTGACTTCACATTGGAGTTGAAAATCCGGATCCCAATTTTCATGCTGAGTGCTGAGTGTTAATCTCCATACAGACTTGAGAGTAATGAAAGCTTGCCAGTCTTGCTTTCCTGATCCTCGCTGCTATCATATCCTCATCAGTTCCGTCCGCCTGTAGTTGGAACGATGCTTCCCAGGTAGGTAGGTAGGTGAAGAAGGTTGCTTCTTTCAGATTTCTTCCCATTTGTAGTGATTGTTATCAGCCTATTCTCTGCTGACTCGGTTGGTCGGTTTGCGACATAGAACTTTGCACCGATGTGCGGCAGTTCAAGTCGCCACACTCCCTCCTTGTAGCACACAAAGCAAGAGAAGAAAGTAGGAGAAATGCATAATATAGACAGTAAACAGAGGTGGGAGACAAAGGAATAGTAATAACGAAGAACAAAACAGTTTCATTGGAAATCATAAGTCACAAGGAGTGGATGCATCTGCACCAGCCATCACCGAGAACGATTTTGAGCCATGTCACCAATTGTTTCCAACCATTGGTTTTTACCGTCCCGAGGACCCAAACCAGTCAGGAAGTTTACACCTTCCTACGTGGCTTAGACTAACTGTTGTAGATTTCATTGACTGGTGCCATGTTTCGGTTTGACCGCCACTAGCTCTTTTCCAGTCTGACCCTACATCAGCTAATATTGCCCATTGTCGAGGAAGGTGATTACTAGGGATACGTAACACATGTCCTAACCATCTCAGTCGATGTAATTTCACAGCCTCGTCGATTGATTTTCCCTCCAACTCACCTAGCACTCAACCGAAGCCTAACCTCAATATTGCTCACATTATTATACCACTTCACGCTGTAGATAGAACGCAGACACCTATGATCAAAGACAGCTAACCAGGCTTTTCATGTCTTCCACTGTCAATGACCAGGTCTCACAAGCATAAAGGAAGACAGAGCGGACTGATGAGCAGTACAGCCGCGCTTTGGTCGATAGTCGGATATCACGTCTACGCCAGAGACGGCGTAAACTGGCATATGCGAAACTAGCCCTCTGTATCCATGCTGAGATTTCGTCGGCTACCAACCCTTTGGCACTAGCTGATGCAACTTCCCAAATAAGTGAAGCGGTCAACGTGCTCTACGACTTCACTTCCTATTTCTAATCTAGGGGTCAGTGTAGTCCAATCCTGCAACATCATCTCACATTCTACAGGGGCGAATTGCATGCCAAACACTCGAAGATTGCAGCTCAAGGTGTCTCTGCTGACTACTAATCAGTCATGCATAGTGAGTTAATTATTAATGATTTTTACTGATTACAGCAACTGAACTATTTGCAAAACATATTTCTTGTATGGATGAAAAAATTTAATAATTTCCACTTTACCTATATGAATACAATTCAGCCAAGAGACTTTTTTCCAACCAATTTATTATTAAGCTCTACAGCATCATATATATATAAAATAAGATCTGGATTTTCAACTCCAATGTGAAGTCAGTCAGTGCTACTATACGGATCAGAGACTTGGCGTGTCATAAAGAGCATCTCAAACAAACTACAGACCTTCATTAACAGTTGTCTTCACTCTATACCTAAGATCAGATGGCCGGCCAGAAAAGATCAGCAACAGAGATCTCTGGCAATGAGCGAACCAACACAGCAGGAACCGATTGTGAAACAAATAGGCAGGAAGAAATGAAGATAGATTGGCTGGCCATACTCTGAGGAAACCATCAAGTGACATCACTAGACAAGCCATTGCTCGAGTGGAACCCGGCCGAACGGGAAGCGGCGAGTTGGTCGTCATTGAAAGGGTGACTTGGAGGAGGTGATGTGAAGAGGAGATGAAAACGTGTGAGCAGACTTGGAGCCAGGTGAAGACTCTAGGAGAGAACCGAACGCAATGGAGACGCGCGGCTGAAGCCCTATGTTCCTCTAGGAATTAAAGGAAACAATATTAATAATAATATCCCATGAGGAAATTTAAACAGGTGTGAATACTAAAGTAGTAACAATAATATGAAATCAAAACGTTTGTGATCAGAATTACAGTCAAATATCCACTGTGAAGTAGTAGTCCAGTGGTTCTCTAACTGATGTCATGAGCTCATCGTGATGAAATCCTCCAATCAATCAATCAAACAAACTAAATCCCTACAAAAATAAAAAATACTTGGAAATACCAACTGTCAAGTGTCAGAACATTTAATGCCATGCATAGAATAACTCATAGGATGTATTATATGTTTGAAGGGTGGGGAGGTGTGTGTGTGTGTGTAAAGTTATACGATTAGTACTCAGATAATTTGATAAGTGCAAAAACATTCTGATGATTAAATTGACAAATAGGACCTCAGACAGCTCAAAGTAAGAATAATACCAATAGTAATAAGGGAAGGGCATATAGATTAACTAAATAAGCAGAGTGAAATATAAATAAGTGTTTATCTTTTCTACGATCAAGTTAAAAAATAGGGACTGTACATACTTCTTTGGTTTACAAGGATCTGACTTGACTTCATGAATGTCCAAGACACCTGTGCTGTCTTTAGAAGTTTACGACGAAGAAGACGCAACACGTTAGCATGAATTTGATAGATGAACTTAAAAAAATTATTATGAGGGTTGATAGAGTGACATGAGTTGATCAAGTGTTATAGAATAGAGACAGTTTCTCACACCCTTGTAAAATCATTCTGGAATAGGTTGGTTCTTGTTTCCATGTGGAAAGCGTTTTTTGGCTGCGGCCACTGTATCTTGCTCTACAAGTACAGGTGAACTGATAGATGCACATTGAGGCGGCCAGACGGGGTAGCTTAGCTTTTATAGAAGAGATAAAGAACAACTTACGCCTGGTGAAGGTCATTTGCAATTTCGCCTGATCACCTTTAAATTCCAAATTCATGAAGATAATTTTCTGTGAAACTTATTCAGTGACCCCAGTTTAGACTGTTTATCTTTCAGTGCCAATCACCATCAACGGGAGGGATTTGAACGAAGTTACTTCATTCACTTATCTAGGGAGCATTGTCTCAATTACAGGAGGAAAGGACGAGGATGTCAAATCGAGAATCGGGAAGGCGAGAAACAAATTCACCAGCGTGAAACCAATCTGGAAATCTTCGTCACTCAGTCTGCATCAACAACAAAATTCGGATTTTCACTACAAACGTCAAGTCAGTCACTCGGTTCTTCTATACGGATTGATCAGAAACTTGGCGGGTCACAAAGAATATTTATTTCCAACAGCCTGTTGCACACCTTTATCAACAACAGCTGTCTTCGCTGGCTCTATACTGAAGATCAGATGGCCGGAAAGAACAAGAACCAACAAGAAACTATGGGAAGAAACAAAACAAGAATTAATCGCCCAACAAATATGCAGGAGACAGAAGTGGAGATGGATTGGACACTCGCTGAGGAGGCCGCTGGGTGACGTCGCGCGTCAGTCCATCGCTCGAGTGGAACCCGAAAGGGAAGCGGCAAGTGGTACGTCCAAGAATGACATGGAGGAGATCGTGTGAAGAAGAGCTGAAACAGTATGGACTAACATGGATGCAGGTGGAAAGTACAGCAGAAGACAGAAGCAAGTGGAGGCGAGCAGTTGAAGCCTTATGTTCCACTAGGAACCCAAGGGAACAATAGTAATAATAACGGCAGAATTCACCTAATTGAATTCCTCCATGTGTGTCCTTTGTCTCACTATGAATGTATCATGGACATATTGGCAATAGAAACCAAGATCACACATTTCATCCTTCAGAGGATCATTCTCTAGTTTCTCCAGGAAAAAAAAACTATTGATCGAATCCTGTCACTCTATCAACCTTAACGTTGATTAGAAGGTTATCTATCGAATCCGTGCTAACTTCCCGCGTTTTCTTCGTTACGAACTTCTAAAGATAGTGGAGGCCTTGGCAATTCATGACTTAAAGCCAGAACTTTGTGTACAAAAGAAGTATGTACAGTCCCTACTTCTACGTTGGCTGTAGAGGGATAGATATTTATTTATTTATTTTGTTCATTTAACTAATCTGTGCACCTTTCTCTCATTACTACGATTATTATTATGATTACTATTCTCACTTTGAATTTTTTCCACTTGTCCAACCGGTCATTTTAAACCAAAGTTGCTTTCAGTTTTGAAATCTATCCTATCAAATTAAACATCGAGTTATGTAACGTTTTTTTTTGCCTACTAATCCCATAATTTTGCACCTTCCTTCCAACATGTACACATATATCCGAAGAACTTTTCTATTTATGAAGTTATTTGTCTTACCGTTTGATATGTAACTATGATTATAATCACAAACATTTTAACTAGATTTTACACTACCTAACCTAACCTGTCATATACTCTGATGGTGTTCTCGTGACTTTTGTTGCCTTATCCGCCATAGGCGATAGGAGAGTGCGCAACCTAATGGTTGTCTGCAAGGTTTGAAGGAGAAGGCTTTGTGCTATATGCATGCGCCTCGCCCTCAGAACGTTTGCAGCGACTGAGATGTAGCAGTTATCATGGCTGCCTTCCAAGCAGTCGATCCGGGTTGGACTACTGGCGGTTCCAAGAAGTTTGTGCGTCAAGTGATGCAGTGGTAGAATGCTCACCACACGTGGTTCGGGGTTCAATCTCCGGCCGACGACGCACTCACTCAGAGATAAGCTCTGTAGGCTAAAAGACCCGGTGGACCCAATAAAACAAAATCATATAATTCACAAAATACCTTGCAATGACTGTGAGTTAAGTCAACTGCATGGGTGAAACTAGTAAATTAGGAGTAGTGAGATTATCAGAACATTAGAATTTAGTTAAGTTAAGAATGATTGATCCCACGAAGATAAATAATTTGCACTGCATGCATTAACACACAACCACTTAATAGAATGGTGGGGACACAGTCAAAATTCTAAAAAGTATTATGGGTAGGTGGGTGGCGACAGTGAGAGACTGATTACTGAATCCTGCCTGGTTCATCGAGTCTACACCGAACACGTGTGGTGTGAATGACTCATCAGTCATACCCGAAATATGGAAAATATTACTATCAATCAAATCAAGAGATGAGAAATAGTCGAATCAATTAAACGAAGTTGGGGAGTTGTATGAGTAACCCAATATTCCAAACCAAACTCTTGAAAATTATGATTATAAGCAATAAATCGTCCTCAAAACGGTGTCATCCGTAAATACTACCGTATAACACTGTGAGACTTTATCAAACCAAAATTTTATCCACAATGGAATTAAACTCGATCACAGTGCACACTTCGTATTCTTACATCAAAACAATAAGGAATTCTGGTAGATGGCAAATCAGCCAGATAATTTATTACCCAATAGATATTCAGAAGGCAGTGGATATTGATTGCATATACTCTGATGAGAGCATTGACTAAGATAAGATATCAGGCCCTTGAGAGTAGCACCTGAATGCGAAGCCACGAAATGGGTAACTAAGGGGTGACACTCTTCGGTGGTACATATACTAAAATTGGAACGATACAGAGAAGATTAACATGGGCCCTGCGCAAGGATGACACGCAAAATCGTCAAGCGTTCCATATTTTTCAGTGCGTCGGTGGCATAGCCGTTAGGACGCTCGCCGACCATGCGCATGGTCCAGGGTTCGAGTCCCGGCCGGCGCACTCCTTTACCACGTTAAACCAGAACTAAAAGCTGGTGAAGAGGAAAGGTTGAGCATGAGGCTAGCAACCCCATCCTGTAGAAATAAACACTGCTACAGAAACTCCAAGCCTCTAGCTTGAAGCCCTATGTTCCACTGGGAACGTGAAGGAATAAAAAAAGAGGGTGACAAAGGAGACCATAGAGAATCAAGTTAACTAAACTGTAAACAGCTCAAAGTATGCCAGGTTTGACCGTGGATTGACATCATTTAGAGGACCATTGAAAACCAAAGAGTGCTAATGGACAGCTGTCTCATGCTTGTTTACAACTCATCGTCAGTACATCCCCTCCACCGGCTTTCGAACCCTGGACCTTCCGGTCTCAAGTTAGACTCTTAGATCATTCAGCTGCTGGGATCCGAATCAGTGTTTAGCATGCCTAGCAGCTGATATCATCACCGAGTATTTGTTTTCACTCCTGACCGGGTAAACCCCACTGATCACGAATTCTCAGCAGGACTCCAATCAACTTGCTTCCTTTAGCCAGTCACTGGCAAGCATCAGAATAATTTTCAGTAGGTATTTTGTAGGGATTCTATTTGTTCCAAGTGTCGGTCTCCCTGGTTGAATGGTTTACGAGTTTTAACTTGTAACCGGAAGGTTGTGAATTCCAACCCCGGTGGGTAGTGGATGCATACTGAAGATGAGTTCGAAAGTATGATGAAACAGATGTCCAATAGTCCCAGATATTCAATGCTTGTCTAAATGATGATATCAACCCGTCGTCAAACATGAAACAGATCAAATCCCTACAAACTAAAACTTGTAAGGTCAAATTATTATTGACTGGTACTGAAACTTTGAAGCATAGTCTTGAAGCAATTCCATATTAGTTTGTCTTTTAGATGTATCACACAGTCTGTGAAACAGTATTATTTACTGGATGACGGTTTGGAAAAAAATTTATCGTGGTTCATAATCATATCAGTCAGAGTCGCACGACTTGGAAACTTGAGTCTCATAGTTTCCTTTGTTCTCTCCTAACCATCGTCGTATGGGTAGTAGAATTTTCTAGATGTCTTACTGGACTGCTGTTGAATCATTCCTATTACACGTATTCGCCTCATTTGATTCGGTAAACAAAGCTTCTGTTGTCAATAGCTCCCTCCACCCTGTGACATTAGATTTTAAAACTGTCATCTTATCGCATCCATCCTATTATATGGTTGTGTGCGATTGCATGTAGTGTTATAGCTGAACTATTCTCTAGATTTCTTATCTTATTCGGGTCAACCAATCTAGATTTTCGCTAAGTTTTTATGTTCAGCTAGTCTGACTCAATGACCCTGTTCTACTAGTTTGACCTATGTATTTGACCTGACAATCATTGCAGGTAGGGTATTAGATAAACTAAATTGTTTTATTTTGAAGGCTTCACAGGATTAATCCGTTAACCGAGAAAGCTTGTTTCTTATTGAGTTTGTGGATGGTTTGAATGCCAGCCACTTTTATTCCTGCCTTGTTAAGAATTCTGCGTAAGGTTGTTTCCAAGGTTCCTTCCTTCTATGGAATTATTACTGATGCTTTAGATTCCTTATTGTTGGTGTTGTCATTGTCCTGTGCATGTTTGACATGCATGTCATCATTAATATTACTGTTATTATTATTATTGTCACTATCACTACTATCATTATTTATTTTATTTTTGCACTTCCTTACATAATTTATGATTAATTTATCAGGCTAATTATTGATTAAGTTTCAAATCATCTCTTAAATGCCTCACTTCCTTTCCTAGATTTTCCTTCGTACCACTTAGTTTTTGTGCTTTATCACTTAAATGTATCACCACTCCTATTTTTACTGACATAGGATGGGATGATCGGAAGTCCAAATATCTGTTTGAATGTGTGGGGTTTCCTGTAAACACTATTGTGTGTTTTAACTTGCCATATTCTTTCCTTTTTACGCTACAATCTAACATTGGTAGCTCCCCTTCTTGACTTTCCAATTCATAAGTCAATTGAATTGCCGCCACCTTTGAGTTAATATGTGTTCGAAAAATCAATCTATATCCTGTGTTCGAAGTACAGTGAATGTATCATCTACATACCTCCTCCACCATACTTCGACGAGGAGTGGGACTGAACCTTTTGTAATCGCTATGTTTTCACAACTACCTATGAATATATCTGCCAGTCTTGAAGCCCAATGTTCCACCGAGAAAGTAAAGGAATAAAATAAATAAAACTTACAAGTATTGGTATTGTAGGCATTTTGCTTCATTGCATGGAGGATTTCATCATGAGCTGTTATTAGTTAGGGAACCACTGGAAAACCAGTCACGGAGTACTGGACAGCTGTTTGGGACTCTTTAGCAGTACGCACCCACCGAGGTTTGAACCCAGTGGGAAGCCGTGACCAGTAGGGTACAGCAGGTTGAAGATAAGGCAATAACTCATGAAGAAAACATTGCGAAATGGTCGCGCAGAAGTTAGAATTCATGGACTGGCCATTGGTTCGGGACCCAGTGGCTCAATGGTCTACGGGATCGCCTTGTAACCAGAAGGTCCTGGTTTCGAACCCTATGGTTTGGATGCGTACGGAGGAAGAGTGTAAAACTAAGACGAAACAGCTGTCCAATACTCCAGTGGTTCTCTAACTGATATCAGCTCATCGTGATGATATCCTCCATGCAATCAAATAAAATTTAAAAAAGAAATATTATTTTTTTGGATGTATTCACATCTTTGTTTAAATTTCCTCACGGGGTCATACTTGCGTAAAAACCATGTATGCATGTATGTATACGAATGTACAGCTTGATAAAAAATTGTTTGGAATTAGTCTCTTCCCTGATGATTGTGTTAATTAAATAAAAAATTGTTTATTTTGTGATAAAAAAATTTTGCTAAACTATTGATTATTTTGAGTAGTGTACACTTTATACCATACAAGGTCAGTGAAAATAGTTTTTGTTAGTATTGATATTATTATTATTATTATTACTATTATTATTATTATTATAACCATCAACATCATCGTGCCACATTATTTTGTTCAATTGTATAAGAATTCAATAATAAGTAATGCACTTCCAGTACATTAGACTGAGTCACCATGATTCTTTTTCTTTTTCCTCATGTTTATGCCTACATATTTGTCATTAATTAGTTGAATAGAAGTCAGTTAAAAAAATTAATGATAAAGCTAATTTTGTAATGGCAAGATACTACACATACTACTGACAAATTAATAAGCGTAGATGAAATTAATCACTATCATCGTTAAACAGTATCACTTGCTAACCAAAATCGAAGCCTATCTCGACACTCAAAAGCTGCTTCTTTAATTTAACTGCTGACCTTACCAGCAGTATTATTATTGTTATATTAATGTTTTCTTGGGTTCCTAGTGGAACATAGGGCTTCAGCTGCACGTCTCCACTTGCTTCTGTCTTCTGCTGTACTTTTCACTTGCATCCATGTTAGTCCATACCGTTTCAATTCCTCTTCACACGATCTCCTCCATGTCACCTCTGGACGTCCAACTCCCCGCTTCCCTTTCGGGTTCCACTCGAGCACTGGTCTGACGCGCGATGTCACCCAGCGGAGGCCTCCTCAGCGAGTGTCCAATCCATCTCCACTTTCTCCTGCATATTTGTTGGGTGATTGGTTCTTGTTTTGTTTCTTCCCATCGTTTCTTGTTGGTGATTCTTTCCGGCCATCTGATCTTCACCATAGAGTGAAGACAGTTGTTGATAAAGGTCTGCAACAGGCTGTTGGAAATATTCTTTGTGACCCGCCAAGTTTCTCATCCATCCGTATAGAAGAACTGACTAACTTGACGTTTGTATTGAAAATCCGAATCATTTTGTTGTTGATGCTGAGTTGAGTGACGAAGATTTCCAGATTCGTTTCAGGTTGATAAATGTGTTTCTCGCCTTCTTATCAGCAGTATGTTCGGTTCAATTCAGTTCAGATTGTTGGATGACTTCAAAGCAATCTCTTTTCATTAGAATTCTACTCCAGCGATGGCCTGGCTGACTGGCGCGTGATGTCATTCGATGGTCTTTTCAGCAAAGCCTGTGCCATCCATCTCCACTTTCTTCTACAAATTTGTTGAGCAATCTTGTTCTCGCCTGTTGATTTATTCCCAGGCAGATTTTATTGTTGCTAATTCTTTTTGGTTGGCCGACCAGACGACCATTTGATCCCCAGTATGGAGCCACCAAAGGTGGCAGCTGTTGATAAAAGTCTGCAATGGCATTTAGGGAGATGATTTTCTTTGATGTGAGAGCCAAGTTTCTGACCTATATAGAAGAACTGACTAGTGTGCTGAAAATCCGTATCATGTTCTTCACGCTGGCTGAGAGAAGCAGAAGATTTCCAAACTGGTTTCAGGTTGATAAAGGTGTAGTGCCTTGCCTTTCCGATTCTGGCTGGCTGGCTGGCTTTGACATCTTCATACATTCCGACTACCTGTAGTTGTTCACCTGCAGTATTGTCTTCACTGCCAGCCTCTTCAGCCAGTTTGTTGGTTTTCGCCTGCCTGTAAGTCTTCAAGTTTCTGGGATATTAGACATATATCATCTGCGAAATCCAGATCTTCTAAAGTTTTCCTAATAGTGGTCCAGCACATTCCTGTCTCCTCGCACCCAACGCACAGTCTGACGGATAATCTAGTCAGTCCACCACAATTAAGAATATCATCATCGGTGATAATAGGCAGGCAGCCAACCTTGTCTTACCCGTGTATTGACTTAGAAGGCCTCCCTGATTGAGTTTTCCGTTGTGGATTGTCATATGGCCAACTGCTGAATGAAGGTGATAAAGATTTGAGGTACGCCGTAGTACTGAAGTAGTTTCCAGAAAACTTCTTGGTCAACCCTATCTGTCGAAGGCATTTTCGAAGTCGATGAAGGAAGTTGAGGTAGGGAGAGGTTTGAGTACCATTCTATCCCTTGTTTGATGACGATGCGTATATTTACAATATGATCAGCACATGATTTGTCTTTCCTGAATCCAGCTTGTTCTGTGGGGTGCATCTTTAATTCTCTCCAGGATGACGTGTCTTAGTATTTAATTTGGAGTTGACAAGAGCATTGTACCACGGTAGTTCTTGAAGAATCGTAAGTCGCCTTTCTTGGATAGCTTGACAAGGTAGCCAGTCTTTCTTCAAATCGGTAGGCACCTATCCTTCCTTTCAAACCGAATCCCGTAATAGCGTGAGCACGTCTGCCTTAGTCTCTGAGTTCGTTTTCAGTGCTTCATTGGGAATTCCGTATGGTCCTGATGCATTCCCGACTGGCCTTCAGCACCTTGAAAGCATTCAAGATTTATATTTTCGTTGGAGGATTGGTGTCCATTGGCAGGCAGCTCTGTGCATGCTGTTAGTGGTGGCGTATTTCTGGATGATTTACAAGTAATGTTTAATGCAAGAGTCCTTTGAAGCGATCGGCCCATTGTTTCATTCATTGTTGCTCCCTGGTAATTATGTTCCCTTGACCATCTTTTATAGGTTTCACCGGCGCTGATCTCTTCCCCGATAGAGACCTGGTTATCTGATATAATATTCTGAGGTCTCTTTTACCTGCGGTCTGCCTGTTCTGCTTCAGTTGCCGGCCAGTTTATCGTGGAATTTTCTTCTGTCCTTCCTAGCACTCTTCTTCATTTCTTTATTCAGTGCAGTTTACAATGCACTCAGCTTCTTCTTCTTCTGTTGTCCATCTTTGCATTGGGTCATCACCATTCTCTTTCACTATCCTTCTCTCCTCTATTCTGTTAGTTTCCAGGTATCGATTGATGGCCACTCTCTACCTTATCTCTTCTTTCTTCCTAGAATGGTTGTACTCGTTTCCTTGAATATCACCTTCAGAGAGTTGCAATGTTCTTACAAGCAGGATTTCTCAGTGATGTGACGTAATGTATCCGAATTTGTGCTGACAGCTGCAGTGAGGGTATGGCTTGTAGTTTTCTCCTTCAGTTTCCGAATGTTGAACTTGAATTGCAGTTATCTGTCTCTGGTTGTTCTCAGAGATTTCAGCTTCACCAGATGATGGCGTGAGCCCACAACTCCTCCCCCTCTCGACGTTGTATGCAGCAGGTTGCGTCTCCACCTCCTTGAGCAGCTTTGAAATGAAGTCTATCTGGTTTATGGTGTGTCCGTCAGGCGAAATCCATGCTTTTTTGTATTTTCTCATGTTTGTTCATGCTGCCTCAGATCACCAGACCACTGAAAGCGCAGAAGTCTGTGAATAATTCTCCGTTCTCATTCATTTCTCCGAGCCAGAGCCTCTCAACCCGTGATGAGTTCTCTTCCTGTTTTATCTGCTTCCCGTCCGGTATGCAACCATATCGCCCATGAGGATTTTGATGTCAGCATTTGTGATGTTTTCCATTAGTGTTTGTAGTTGTCTGTAAACAACTTCCTTCTTCTCTTGTTTCGCGTTTTTTGGCACTGTGGGTAGCATTGGATAATTGTTACCTTCCTTCCATGCTTGTGAGTTGCATCCTAGATGATATTGGTTCCCACTGCATTAGAGCTCTGACTGTCACTTATGACATCATAATAACGCTGCCTCAGTGCGTTCGTGGTTGTCATCTTGTTGGTAGGAGTAGATTACTGACTCTCCAGTTGACAATTTCCGCAATCCACATCCATTCCACCAGCTGTCACAGAACTCTAGCACTTCTATACAATATCTTCTCATCTATTTGACAAACACAGCAGCTTTCCCAGCTTCATACATTCTACGAACACTCCATATCTCCAACACTGATTTTGCTTTCATCGAGAGAATACACATCAGCTAGCTAGCTGACTGGCTTTCACCAGTCCGCTGTGTCATTTCGTCTCTCCGATTCCGGCGAAAAATAAGTTGTCATTTATAATTTTCTTATGTTTTGAATTGCAGTAGCGACAGGACTGATTTTCAGGGGGTAGTTTCACTCACCTCGCGTCTAACCCTCCAACCTTTCCCAGGCCTGGAACCGGTTAGAACACTGGTGAGCTAGAAATCTAGGCAAGGTTAATTGAGCTAACTAAGAATAATAAATTGTGTTCAAAACATCAGTTTATTATATCTAACAAACAAATTATTATGGAATTATCTACTACGATACTGTCCAAGTTTTACACGCGTACATTATCTTTACCATTCTTTAGGAAGATTTGTAAACTTTGTTTTTTTTAAAATTTGCATTAAATCTATTAAAATTATGCTGAATGTTGTGGGAAATCTTTGCAAACCGCTTTCAATTATCAGATTAGTGGCTTCATAGCAATCACTGCCCGAAGCAGGAAGAAAAAAACTCTGATCACCTGTTACAACTGATTATTATATTATTATTGTTTCCTTTAATTCCTGGAGGAACATAGGGCTTCAGCCGCGCGTCTCCATTGAGTTCGGTACTCTGCTAGAGTCTTCACCTGGCTCCAAGTCTGCCCACACGCTTTCATCTCCTCTTCACATCACCTCCTCCAAGTCACCCTTGCATTGACGACCAACTCGCCGCTTCCCTTTCGGGTTCCACTCGAGCACTGGCTTGTCTAGTGATGTCACTTGATGGCTTCCTTAGAGTATGGTCAATCCATCTCCATTTCTTCCTCCCTATTTGTTTCACAATCGGTTCCTGGTTGGTTCGCTCACAGAGATCTCTGTTGCTGATCTTTTCTGGCCAGCAATCTGATCTTGAGTAGTATTGAGCGAAGACAACTGTTGATGAAGGTGTGTAGTTTGTTTGAGATGCTCTTTATGACGCGCTGGCCAAGTCTCTGATCCGTATAGTGGCATTGACTGACTTCACATTGGAATTGAAAATCCGGATCTTATTTTTGATGCTGAGTGCTGGATGTTGACCTCCACACAGACTTGAGAGTAGTGAAAGCTTGTCTTGCTTTTCCGATTTTCGCTTTGATATCCTCGTCAGTTCCGTTCGCCTGTAGTTGAAACGATGCTTCCCAGGTAGGTAAAAGAGATTGTTTCTTTCAGATTTTTCCCATTTTTGGCGGCTGATTGTTGTCTGTTGTTGTTGTTACTGTTGGTTGTGTTGGCCAGGAATCTTCATCACCTCTGTTTTCTCTATGTTCACCTGAAGTCCTATCTTTGATGCTTCTTCTGCCAACTTGTTGCTTTTCGCTTGCATATCTTCTAGTGTGTGGGAAATCAGACATATATCATCGGCGAGGTTTGCTTGTAATATAGTTGATTACAATGAGGGATTTATTTGGATCTTGACCTACTACTGAAATAATGTTAGTAGTAACAAGTACCTGAATAAACTTCATAGTGCGAGAGATAAACGCGAGATTAAAGAAAAACGGTGGATTCTTTTTGTAAATTTTCATTTTTTTCAGTCTTCTTTTCTGCTTAAACAACAATTTTAAGTCAAATGAAGGCAAATGATATTCTCTAGAATTCAGATGGTAAATTTCAGAAATCAAACTTGGCAAAAAATATGTATATTTTTAATAATTATACTAACAATATAAACATAGTGTGAAGGTCATATTATGTATACATAGATGAGGAATATATACGGATGATTTTCGTCCAGTCGATCAATCAGTCAACCAGTCAGTGATTCCGATTTCTTCATCCGTCTAAATTCATATGGTCTTTGTCTAGTATTACATAATGTTGATTTCACTGGGATATACTCATCATTGTCTTCTTCCTTCATATCCTCGTCGCCGTCATCATCATCATCATCGTCGCCATCATCGTTGTTGTCGCCGTCGTCATCACCGACGACATCGTCACCACCAGCACCACCACCACCACCAAAGTCATCATCTGCGTTGACTTTATCATTGCCTTCATTGCTGACATCCTTATTATCATGATTATTGAAGTCACTTTCACTAACACCTTCCTTATTATTATCATTGTCATTATCATTATCATTGTCAGCATGATGGAGTTTGCTTTTAGAGGGTCTCAGATGTTCAGCGGGAAAACGTCTTTTAATTGATGATGTCCTGAATGTTCTATTCTCTGGGTACTTTGAAAAAGTTACTCTATTCCGAAATTGTAATCCAACATGAACCTAGAAGGGGAATTATTGTTGTTGTTACTATTATTCGTTTTGTTTTAAAAAGGGAAACATGGAGTTAGATATTATATAATATGAATTATATTATGCCTCATATTTAATCTCAAAATGTCTAAGCTGTGTTATACAAGTCTACCAATACAGTCACATGGATGCATTCGATTGTGAGGAGAGGAAGGAGTTTCCTGTGCAGCACAGTAGCTAACCAGTAAAGAACTCAGCACTTCAGAATCTTTCATAGACAATAATAGAAAATCAAAACAAGTGGGGATTCAGCGAAGAGACTCTTTTCAACGAATTTATCATCAAGCTGTACAATCGTATATACACACATATGGTTTTTAAGAAGTTATACCCGATGAGGGAATTAAATCATAGGTGTGAATGCATAAAATATTAATAATAATAACAATAATAATAATGTGAAATGCAATTAAAACTAAAATGTTTATAATTATAATCGAGTTTTTTCCAAGAGGGTTCAAGAACACTACCCTGCATGGTGGTTGCGAAGAGGTGGAAGTGGAGCAATAAGAAGCGCTATCATTGAACATCCGGTCGATAATGATCACCCTATCTCTATAGCCTCCGCCTTCAAAGTCATCTACAAGGCAAAGAGTAATTTACACAAATCCCTACGTACCCGACTCATCTGTATTGCTGAAGCCATCTTTGGCTATCGAAACAGAAAAGCCAGATCTCTGTGTACAGAAAAAGTTCGTTCAACCCCTCCAACTTTCATGGTCTTAATCCCTCTATGCTAAAGTATGGTAATCCCCAATCATATTTTAGCTCTACCAATTTTTCATTATTTTTTTCATTTTTGTCTATTCAGTTTGTATACTCTTCCTTATTACGTCAATTGTTACTATTACTACTCTCACTTTTAATTGTCCCCGGTATTATTTCCCTTGTTCAACTAGTCATTCTAAATCAATTCTTTTATGCAACATTAAATTCTATGCTATTAAATTTCACACAATATTACGTAACTTTTTTATTTTATTCGATTTGTCTACTAAACTTATAATTGCACACCTTTTTCAAGTTCTATCCATCCTAGGAATTATTCTATGTATGACATTAATTTGCTTTGCCACTTGACATTTAACTGCGATTATAATCACAAACATTTTAGTTTTAATTGCATTTCACATTATTATTATTATTTTATGCATTCACCCCTATGATTCAATTCCCTCACCGGATATAACTTCTTAAAAACCATAAATATACGATTGTACAGCTTGATGATAAATTCGTTGAAAAGAGTCTCTTCGCTGAATCATTTGTTTTGATTTCCTATATGTTACATTGGGAATTTTCCATGATTTAAAATAATAGAAAAGCTCATAATGATGTGTTTAAAACAATTAGTTCCCTTTATGAATTTAGATAAAGCAATAAGAAGGCGTAATTTCTTTGAATCATGTAATGTGTATTTGTGCGACACATTTCGAACAATCTGATCCATCACACAAGGACTTGTCATAGGAATACACAAATATGAAATTAATAAAGAGTTAAGAGGTAAGAAAACAGACTACTTCGGTCAAGTTAAAAGGATATATTGAAGGTCAAAATAACAGTGAAGACTACTAAACCAAATAGCAGAGGTAATAGTACATCTAACGTGGCTGGAATCAAAACAAAATTTACCAAGGAAGGTGGTTTAGTGTGATGACGAATTACTTTCGATGAAAGCATAAAGGTGGTTTAAACTTTCTAACTGCCAGCTAGGGCTTCCACAAACTTTAGAATACGCCCTCCTCCAAACACGTTTTATAGACAAGTTTAAAAGATGTGTTAACGTTCACTTTATGTCCTGTTTTTTCTGTAATATGTTTCTCAATAGTGGAGCTAGGTCTCCGGTTCTCTCGGTTAATGGGTTCTGAAGATTCTATTTGTTTTTGCAGTCATTTAGGAATATGCTCTGCAGCCAGCCGTTACTTGCAGAGATCGATGAGTCCTCCCTATGTATGTGTGTCCACACGTACATTCAAATTGGTAAATACAGTGGGATGTGACATCATTTTTCGCATGTTCGAAGGGCTTCGATGGATGGATATATTGACTTCACATTCTCAATTATTATGATATTAGCTACTCAAAAAGTCTTTTTAACCACAGCAGCGTTCAGTCTTTGTCCAGTTATCAAGCTGCCATGATGATCCATATAGGGTAGCTTGATGTACACGTCTTTCTTAGGGGCGAGTTGTAGAGTGGGTCTTGGTGTTCTAACTACTTTGTATCTCCTAATGAACTTGTCTGGATAACTGTTATCAACCAGAGTTTGTGTCAACTTTCTTTCTTCTTCATCAAGTGTGTGTCTTCAGTGCATATTCGTTGGATTCTAAGGAAGAGGCACCTCACTAATGCTCTTTTGTACCGAAAAGGGCAAAAACTGTGGTAATTAAGATACTGTCCTGTTCGTGTAGGTTTTCTATAAATAGATCTTTTTATTGACCCATCAAGCCGTGGAATAAGCAATATGTCTGTGAAAGATAACCAATTATATTCTTCTTCTACAGATGTAAGTGATATGCTATTCTGTAATTAATGCATCAAGCTAACCTATATGGGGCATCATAGCAGCTTGATAAGTAGACAAAGACTGAACGCTGCTGTTAAAAAGACTTTTTATGCAACTTATATCATAATAATTGAGAATGTGAAGCCAATATATCCATCCATCTAATCCCTTAGAACATGCGAAAAATGATGTCACATTCCATTGTATTTACCGATTTGAATGTATGTGTGGACACACATACATAGGGAGGACTCATCGATCTCTGCAAGTAAGGGCTGGCTCAATATGTCCTTTTAACTTGACCGAAGTAGTCTGTTTTCTCACCTCTTAACTCTTTATTAAATTTCGTACATGTGTATTCCTATGACAAGTCCGTGTGTGATCAGATTGTTCGAAATATGATCATAGTAAATGTGTTTCGAAGAAATTCATTACCAATCACCATCAGCATCCTCATTCTGGAAAGCTGTCCCCTATACCCTTAACGCATTCTTCTCATTAGAATAACAATGTAAATTATGAATATATCACTCAATGTGTTTTAGTTACATCTTCGATGATGGCCAGCAATGAAGCGCAGGATACTCATTTCGCGCTATATTGAATACCTCATCAGCCAGAACCTATCCTGCAGCTATGCTGTTTTCAGTTTCTCGGAAAACATGCTCTTTGGTGCAACCAAAGGCCGACAGACACCCATCTCATGTAAACTCTAACTATGTATACAAATCTACATGTATCTGTGGAAGCAATTGCATTGGGTACACCTACGATTTTCTCAACATGTACCAAAAAGCCTACGTTGTATGAAGGGAACAATCACTTACAAAAGATTGTTATTGACTACTATTCTAGAATATTCTTTGTATATAAACATATATATAATTGTAGTACCAGAAAAGGAAATTATCGAAAAGGATATTCCTTCCTCAATTGTTTTTTCTTGGTTTTCAGTGGTCCTCTTACTCATGTCATCTTGTGAATATTCTTGAAATGAACTGAATACAAGCAAACCAAAACTTGAAGATAAACTAGTGCTCATTAATGTTCACTGACTATATCATGATGGTGCCGAAAGTTCTACTGAGTATTTGTTACTAGTGGAGTTCACCAGGTTACGGTGAGAGGAAGAATACTTGCCTCATAGTAAGATGACAATAGTTAGAATTGATCGGCTGAATGATTAACGAAATCGTCTTTTAATCTGGCGGTCCTGGGTTCAAACCCTGACGATTACTGCTGACCACTCTGAAACTAGGAGAATGAAACAGTTATCCAGAACTGCTCGGTTCAGTTCATGATTCATCTTGCCTTCAAAACTTTTATTTCAGTTTTTACGCGATATTCGAAAGTTAATGGTAGCCATGTTAACTAAAGCATAAAGGGCTGATAAGTCAATGCTTGAATGATAATTAACAAGCATCAGTCTTCTAGACAAACAGATGATCCCTCACAACTTTAATAGAGCTATCTCTTAGAAATTCTTACAGAAATGTTAGTAAAGAAAACCTACTTGGAAGTGAACCACACCTAGATTTCCTGGAACCCACATTATAATTAAAGGTTAAAAATGTCTATTTTTATTTTTTATCAACATGACTTTCACTTACCATCTGAATATGTTTAACAAAGTCTATTGGATGTTTAAAGCTTAATTTGCAAGTTGAACATCTTTCCTTTTCTCCGTTCTGCTGGGATCCATTATTGATTTCATCTTTCATCCCGATGTCATTGTCTTCTTTATTATAATGCTGATGATGCTGGTGTATTCCTCCATTGAAGTGATCTTTATCATCAGCATCAACATAAGCATCGCCGTCATTATCATCTCTTCTATTTTGATGTAGTAAATTTAATGTCTGTTGTATAGGAGATACATTATTTGAAGCATTTATAAATGATGTCATATTTTTAGGCATTAAATATATACTACTGATATTACTGCCAATCGGAAATGGACTTGATATATACAACTTATGAGTATTATTTTTATTATTATGAATTAGGCCAGGAGTTTTCAGGGGAATTCCTGCCCTGTCAACTGGTATCAGTTTGAATTGTATAGAGTTTACAGCTGCTGTTTTTGGCATATGCATTTTGGCTGGATTCTGAACTTCCTTCATCGACTGATTTTGAGATCTCAGAGTAACTTGACGCGCATCATTCGTACACTTGGGATCCATTGGTCTGTGAGAATCTTTTGTGTTTTTCTTCTCTTCATGTAATAATAATAATTGATCTGCATTGATTAAATTGGAACTGGTGTATGTTGTCGCTTTTGATGTTGGTAGTTTCTTAGTTCCACTGGTAAGATCAATAACATCATTCGATTTTTCCTCCTCAGAATGGCTTTTCAACAACTGCTTGTTTAATAATAAATGTTTGAAAAACAAATGCAGATCAGTAAGACAATTTTTTAATTAACATCGGATATCAGATAAAACAATTTAAAATAAAGTAGTATTGATGGTTCGGTGCGAGATTCCTCGCCAGTTATGTGGGACTTTCGAATTCAATCACTGGTCGATACTTTCTAAAAGTCTGCCTAGCTAAAAACATTCATTACTGGGCTGGAATAGAGTAAAGGTTAGTTGTGGGATTAATAATCCCATCCTGGAGAGTAGGGAGACGACAGTATCCCTACTGGAATTTCAAAGTGTGAAGCCGAATGTTTCACTTGGAATGGTAAGGAGTATCAAGTCATATGAAAAATGAAGGGTAATTAAAATAGGTAACATGATAAAGGATTTAGGAATAATGTAAGAACAATTAGCACAATTTAATTTAATTTTAGATTTTCCCGTCGACTGATTGGACCGAAGTGCTCGGTCTCAGGTTGACATGTCGGCTTCTTGTGCAAATGCTTCTGGGCATTTAATTAGTATTTAACTGGTGGATGGTGAATAGCAGTGGAATCCAGCCAAGATGCGCATTTCTTCCTATTTGGGACTCGTCATCTGGACGTACCTGCATTTCTCAGTGAGTGATGATGTCCCCACCCAACCATTTGGGTTTAGTGGATAACGCTTTGGCGTTTAAAAATATAGGCACTGGGTTCGAGCCTCGGTAGGAACATCATCACTCACTGAGAAATGCAGGTACATCCAGCTGATGACGAGTCCCAAATAGGATGAAATGCGCATCCTGGATTCCACTGCTAGTCACCATCCATCAATTAAATTAGCACAATGTCTAGTTACGCAATGAGATAAGGATTATCAGGATAGGTTGAGAGTAGTAATAAATTATTTTTGTACACACAAGGTGGGGGGAGGTGAAGCTTACGTTTCCGAGCAGCTATCTCCTCTGTGTATTTCAGTTACCGCCCTTACAAACCTTAGAAACTGTTTCGATATCAATTTTTGGATTTCACATATTTGATTTCCTTGATAAATTTCGATAGAGGAAGAAAGACCATATCTGCAGCATAAAGTGATATCATCATTCTATTTCACAGGCTCTCATCGGCTGTTGTAAACAACCTGAAAATACAATTGGTTATAAATAATTACAATAACATCATACTTCAATGTTTGAAAGACAGTGGAGAAAATATTAGAAGATGAATGTATGCGGGATATAAGCATTACAATTTTTAGTGCAAGTCACCATCAAGTTATGTGCTTTCAAACTATGAAAATGGGGAGGGAAGTGAGACTTATGCATATTGCGATTGGTAGATTTTCTTTTGCGCAAACGTTGCGGCTAATGCGTAGTACACATCACGTCAGATAAACATTACATTTTTCAGCTTTAGGGGACAAGCCACCATATGTATAAATTCTACGGATGTGGTATGCATTGGATCCATTAACAAAGAGAATATTATCGGGTAGCTTGACCAAAGAGGTATAAAGTTTGGAGATTTAGTCTTTTTTCAGCTGCTATATGATTATGAACAATAAATTTTGTTCGAAACCTCTTCATACAGTAAATAATACTGTTTCACAGACTGTGATACATCTAATAAATAAACTAATATGGAATTACTTACTACCACAGTGCCCAAGTTGTACACATTTAATAATATGACTTATGGTCTTCCTGTACGAAGACTTATCAATAAACTCACTCGACTTTCACAAACTGAAGCAAGATATAAAAATCATCGTATTTTCAACATTCGATGCTTAAAAAATGAAATCATTCCCAAATACTTTTTTCAGCTAGTTGTAACGGACGGATAGGAGAGGCAGTTGTGTAATATTTGCATATTGCAGAAGACAAACTGTGAAAGATAAATCAGAAGTTCTACAATTCTTCAAATCTATCATGGAATATGGACAACTAATCAAGAGAATCTCACCAATTTTACTATTGTTCCTCCCCTTGTTCACATATTCATTGTGGCTAAGATAAGGAATTGTTCACCCGAGGTAAGATTAATTCAAGTTATGTGTGTATACATCCTTAGATATTTCTCAATGCCGCTGAGGGTAGTTGAAGGAATACAATCTCGATCTTTGAATAGAAAGATCATATCCAGTTTCTCCTGAACGATCGACTGGTGCTGAAAACTGCAGAGAGGGGTCCAGTGTCACTTTCATCTGAGGGAAACTGATCCACATATTGTGAATAAAACATTTACACAGCAACTCAAGAAGGTTAAATTTCATCAAATTGAAAACATGCTCAATGAGCTGAGCTGTGATCAAAGTAATACGGTTACTAAGGTGATGAGAGATTGACTACACTCTCTTTCTGTGTGTTTAAGTTTGGTGTAAAACGCTTCATGACAACTGCTCCAACAAATCTTAGTAAATTCGTTGTCCTCTATATGTTGAATATATTTTAAAGGATTTGGAGTTCTCAACGAAATGACCGGTATACACTAGGTGTCGGGTAGTTATACTTTGTAAATATCTGCTTCCTTTTAGGCATAAGTTTCTTAAAATATGCTCTCTATTCATATCGACTAAGTGTTCAGCTATAGACGAAGGTAGTAATCTGCGTTTATCAATGTTTCACAGTTCATTTGTTTGTCTAAACATTCAGGTATGCATTTTTCCACGCTCATATGCAAATCAAGATTACTCCTCGCTGTGTATGTGTAACAACAGAAGACAAGGGCCAAGCAACAGATCAGTTTTATTACGAAAACCAACAGGTATTTATATGTATTTTACGTACATTATTAAGGCTCTGCCCGCAGAAAGAAGGCGGTCTTCTGATTGGTTGTTTGCAAACAAACGCAGTCTTCTGCTTTCTCGTTTTCGATATTTCTCGGAAATGCGAGCCACTTGTCTGCGAATCATATTTGTCCACGTCTAGGTCAGCTGTGATCGGTTGTTGAATCAGCCTAGATTAATTTCCACCAATCAGCGTAGATCAATGTCTACCAATTGGCTAGCAGCTTGCTCTCACCACATATGTACGACGGAACACACACACAGGTGAATTATCAGGTATCATGCAATATGATGTAATCACTTGTACATTTCTGAGACATGTAGAAGAGCGTGTGTTTGGATTTTTCACCATGTATAAGGTAGGCTGTTCTACGATTGACGGAGTTTAGTCTCTGTCTTAAAATCCTACTATTTATTTTTCCGCTGTATGGTAATTTGATGAAGATATCTATCTCAGGGACGGGATAGACCATAGTTGTTGAAACTAACTGACTTCTTTACCGGTTTACAACTTCTAAAGGATATCCACTCCCCATAAGAGTATCCATCAGTGTTTTATTTTCATTATGTATGACAACAGCTGTACAAATAGGCTGAGGATTTCTTAAATAGACACTTTGGCAAGTCTCTAATATTTGTATAATGGACAGAAACTGAGAAAGTTTAAATATTGCCCTATTCAAGTAGACTTTCCATAAATTGACCGTTTCATTGAGCCATCTCCTCTCCAATTCAAAAGTATACGTTGAAATGCAAGTTGACTTCGACTTTCTTCTTCTTTTTCAAATTTAAAGAGTGTGGTGTGATTTTTTTGCCTACGTTCTTGGTTTCAACCATTTAGGTGACACTTTCAATCTTCACAAGTAAAAGATTAGTGACTTTCATGACTCACGCCATAAAGTAATAGAACCACTATATGAACAGCGAAGAGACTGGGTTTGAAGTCTTGGATATTTCATTTGAATAGGTTAAAAATATTCCTTAGTTGTGGTAGGCGGCACGAGAAAATTCCATATTATTTTGTTTATTAGGTGTGCCACACACAGTGAAACAGTATTATTTACTGGATGACACAGTTTCGAACAAAAATTATCGTGGTTCATAATCATATCAATTGTAATCACACGACTTCGAAACTTGAGTTTTATAGTTTTCTTTGTCCTCTCCTATTTGTCGTCGTTGTAGGGGTAGTAAAATTTTCCAGATATCTGGGACAGGTGTTGAATCATTCCTATTACACGTATTTTCTCAGTTGATTCGATAAACAAAGCTTCTGTTATCAATCTCTCCCTCCATCCTGTGACATTAGATTTCAAAACTGTCATCCTATTTCATCCTATCGTGTGGTTGTGTGTAACTGCATGTAGTGCTATAGCTGAACTATTCTCTAGATTTCTTATCTTATTCGGGCCAACCAATCTAAATTTTGCGAAATTTTTATGTTCGGCTAGTCTGAATGCCCCTGTTCTACTAGTCTGACCTATCTATTTGATCTGACAATCATTGCAGGCGGGTATTTTTTTCCTTCACGTTCCCAGTGGAACATAGTGCTTCAAGCTAGAGGCTTGAAGTTTCTGTGGCAGTGTTTATTTTATAGGATGGGGTTGCTAGCCTCATGCCCAACCTTCCCTCTTCGCCAGCTTTTTTTAGTTCTGACTTAGCGAGGTAAGGGAGTGCGCCGGCCGGGGATCGAACCCCGGACCATGTGCATGGTCGGTGAGCGTCCTAACCGCTATACCACCGACGCACGCAGGCGGGTATTAGATAAACTAAACTGTTTTGTTTTAAAGGCTCCACAGGATCCTTTAACCAACAACGCTTGTATCTAATTGCGTTTATGGGTTTGAACGCTTTTATTGTTAAGAATTCTCCTTAAGCTAGTTTCCGAGGTCCCTTCTTTCTATGGAAGTAATACTGATGATTTAGATTCTTTATTGTTTGTGTTGTCATTATTCTGTGCATGTTTGACATGCATGTCGTCACTAATATTATAATTATTATCACTATCACTACTATTATTATTTATTTTATTTTTACATTTGCCTACATACCTTCTGACTAATTTATCAGGGTAATAATTAAGTTTCAAATCATCTCTTATATGCCTCACTTCCTGTCTTAGATTTTTCTTGGTACTACTTAGTTTTTGTGCTCTGTCACTTTTGTTCGAAACCTCGTCATCCAGTAAATATTACTGTTTCACTAATAAACAAACTAATATGGAATTACTTACTACCACAGTGCCCAAGTTTTACACATATATTAATATGGCACAAGAAAACTTAGTAAGTCTCATAACCTGTATCCTCTACAGTTACTGTTCGATGAATTTGTATACAGGTATAAAAAATAATATTATGATAGTTAGGCAAAGAAGACGTCATACAGGCCACTGAAGTGATTCATTATAGCTATGGGGGCCATGAAGTTATTGCTTGAAAGCTTTTTAAGTTACAGTTGAAAAAATGTCAAAGTTAAGCACATGGATGCATATTGTGTACCCATTATGATCTTAAGACCAATCTAGCCTGATTAATTTTGATTCAACACTGGTTAGTAAGTAACTAATCGCATGTGTCCACCCCCTTGTTTGGCACAGACTGAATTCTATCTGTCCAGCTTTCAATGTGACCACCACTCTAGGTGACTTGCCATCATCGTGTAATCTGAATTCGTTGTTATTATTACAATCTTGGAGGCGATCAGGAGGAAGCCTTGAACCTAGGTCTCGTGCTCGTTGTCGGGCCGCCCAGCACTGTAGACTGCTGCTGATCCAGGTTTGAATCTCAGGGGGGAAATGAATTCCTCCCCATCCCCTCCAGCTATCTAATAATCAATCACCTTCTTTCTTTCACAGTGATTAACAAAACTTATGATTGCGTAATCACTTCAGTCCGTTTATTGTTTCACTTATTATTTTCAAGTCTGTATCATTCTTATACGAAATTACAGTATGAAAATAATCATTAACAAACGATATTGAATCTCAAGCTCAATTTACGCTTCTAAGGACTTAGTTTAGACAAATAACAGAATGATAAAGCTGAGAAATTATATGTTCCCAGTTGACATTTTCACTGAGAAAGCTCTTGCCACATTCTTGGAGAAATTGAAGCTATGTGTACAAAAGAAACTTCTGTCTTGAATTTGATATTCTCCTTACTTAACAATTTTAGATGTCACTTTCTTGTCTCTGTGTCTTCACGCCTACTTTTTTACTACTTCAGCTATCCGACAGTGTCAGTTAGTTTCCTGTTACTTCATTGATGATGATCGACAGTGGAGTTTTAGACATGCACTGCATCAGTTAGATGCACTTGCATCCTAGCTAGTGATGGTGAATCCTATTGCATTCTTGTCCCACCCAGCATTCATCCCTTCAGATACCAAAAAACTGCAACAAGTCCACTACAGAGAGAGAGTTACGAGAGTCACTTCCTCTTGTATAACGAGAATCACATGTTACTTATAGTGAGATTATTTTCAGTCGATTGGAAGAGGGTGAGGAGAATACAGTTTAGTCAGTGTACCAAAGGAACACGTAAGACAGATAATAGCGTAAATTATGTACTAAAATTAGAAGCAGTCGATTGGGAAAGACACTAAAGTCACAAGAGAATAAAAGGCATAAGGATTTGACAATTGTGTATGGCAAAGACGTTGGAGATTTTTCAATATATCCCTGAGTTCTTTGCTCAGAAGAGGTTTTTACAGACTCTTATTCTACCATTACCTTAATATTCTTCTGACTGGTTCCCTTCGATTTTTAGAAATTATTGTCAGTTTCCCATTGTACTGGGATGCTTGGTGTTTGTTGGCATATGGGTTCATAGCGCGGACACTTCATCGATTTGCCTTCGGTGTTTAGTACCAGTATGGATACAATCGATGGTGGGGTTCAAAAGAACACAGATCTGCTTCTATTATTTTTTTTAAAAATTCAGTCGAGTTTTAAAAATACGTCTACGGATTACACAACCTTGAAACCGGAAGTTCCTGGGTTAGAACACTGGAGAGTTAGTACTGCTGGGGGGCCATGAACTAGAAGGTAGAGATGACTTTTCACTAGTCCATAGTTGCTTTCCAATATTTTTCTAAATCAAATCAGCTGTTTTTTAATACAGTTGTTTGGCGTGTGGTACTGACAAGATTCTTAAGTAATATTATTATGAGAGCTGTCTGCTAGTCAAAATTGGTAGACAGTAATTTACGTCAATGTTTACGTCCCAAATCTTGGTCATGAGAAAAAAACAAGAACAAAGACTAACTCAACAACCAATCACAGCAGACTTTGCGTAGGCGGATATGATTTGCAGATATATGAACTGACCTTCAAAGAAACGCCCACAAAGAGATGACAAAATAACCTTCAGAGAGAAAACAACCAATCAGAAAAGGCTGCTTCTCCGCTAACAATAATGTACATAAAAATCTATAAATGTTTGTTGATTTTCTTAATAAACGGTCTGTTGTCTGACCCTTGTCTTCTGTCGTTACAGTACAGTGATGCAAGTATGAATACGTGTATCGGCGTCAAGAATATCGGATAGAGGAGAGATGGATTTAATAAACAAAATTTTAGAATCAACATGGAAAGATGAAGAAGCTCAATAGTGGAGACAAAGCAGCATAGTACCGAAGATATATGCAAATTGTAATTCTAATGTATAGTAGACATTTTACCTATTTTTGTGCCAGTTTCAAATAAATAGCTACGTTAGTAAATTCTCTTATCTTCTGCTGTTACACGATAACTGGATCTTTGCGAATGTCGTCTTATGAAACAAAGTCAGTAAGAATCCTTGCACAGTCTAGAGTTTCAATTTATTTTCAACCATCCATAAGGATAGAATAACCTCATGACGAAATTTCTCCCCTTATGATTTCATTTAGTCGAAGCAATACAAATTTCTTTCGAATATAAGATACGTTACTTTTTGGAGCTCCTGATGCTTGTGTAACCTAAGTTGTTAGGATTTTACTTCAAATTTAAACTGAAAGGACAAATTACTGTGGATGATTTCAATCATTATCAGAAATTCTAATTAGAATAATTGTACATATGTCATTTTCATAGGATTACAAATGACGAAATGTGCCTTCTAACTTCCACTGTCAGTCACTTACAACTGAATAATACTATGAAATAATTTGCTGGGTGATAAATGGCAGTACAACCCAAGATGCACATTCAGCTCTTCTATTTGTGACTCCTGGGCTAGTGGTTATACCCCAATGAATGAGGGATAGTGTCCCCACTGGGACTCGAACCCAGCACACATTGTTTCAAACGTCAAAGCTTCATAAGTAAAAAACACAGTTTCTTTTTTGTTCAGCGAAGAAATTTCTTTTCAACGACTTCATTTTCAAGCTGTACAGTTGTATTTATACAACCTACTTCTGTGGAGCTGATTGGACGTTGTAAGCGTACTCTCCGAAGTCGTGTATCTGAACACTATCCAGTCTGATTAGTGAAAGGCAAACGTAGAACTGCGAAGTCGTCTATTTGTGATCACCTGTTAGATCCTGGCCATTTAGCCCGACGTGATTCATCTTTCAAAGTTATCTACATGGCGAAATCGAATCGCTCCAAAAGTTTACGTTTTCTTCACTCATGCATAGCCGAAGCTTTAGCTATACATGAATAGAAACCTAAATTATGTGTTCAAAAACGTTTTGTCAAACCCGTTTCTTTACCTTGGTCATAGTAATGTTCTTTCTAGTTTTTATTTTATTTTGCCACTTGAATTCCTTCCACTTCACTTCACATCTTCATTCTTATCGTAATCGTACTCCTAATTTTTAAAATTTTTAGACAACGCTTGACATTTATAAAAAAATATTTTTGACATGAATTCACTTATAGAACAATCTTTAATAATTTTGTAATTCATCCACTTCAACTCTACCCCTTATAACATTTTAATTATCGTTATTCTTATCACATATATATGTATATTGACTGAGCAATTATTTAGTGACACTTAATAACCTTTTCTGTAATATAAATACGACTGTGCAGCTTGAAAATGAAGTCGTTGAAAAGAAATTTCTTCGCTGAACAAAAACTCTGTTTTTAATCATGAATAAATGGGTATTTTTCGTGAGTCATTGCGTCGGTGGCATAGCGGTTAGGACGCTCGCCGACCATGCACATGATCCGGGGTTCGATCCCCAACCGATGCACTCCTTTACCTCGCTAAGCCAGAAATAATGCTGGTGAAGAGGAAAGGTTGGGCATGAGGCTGGCAACCCCATCCTGTAAAATAAGCAGTGCTACAGCAACTTTAAGCCACTACGTTGAAGCCCTATGTTCCACTAGGGAACGTGAAGGAAAAAAAATTTCGTGAGTCAAAGCTTTATCCAACAAACCGCATGATTCACGACAGTTATCTCTGTACAAATAATGGTAATGATACTTATGAAGGTACTATGCTGAAATGTTCCACAATCACCCAGCAGATATAGAGAAGAAAAGTGACAGGGTTTTGACATGCTCTGACAAGACTTTTGTTAAACGACGCCATTAGTAAAGTAGGAGTTCGAATGGAAATTGACATTTTGGATAGTGGAATGTGACATGTGAAACGGCGGGGGGGGGGAAATGAAAACTTGTGAGTAGTCATGAAACTAACGAAAGGTATTCAGTGATTAACCTGTCCCTCTCCCTATTTAACCATATTACTTTTAATACTCTCACCCTGTCCCACCCACCCTATCGTTGTGCGATTACATGCAAATGAATGCAGTGAAATAGCTCAGCTCTGTTTTTTCTAAGTTATATAACTTAGCAGGGCCAATTATTCTAGGTTTAGCTAAATTTTCATCTTTTCATAAATCCAGTTGATCCCTATCTACTATTTCCATTGACTTATTTAACTGACCTCACTGACAGCCTTTACGTTTTATTTGGTAAATTATATTATTTTTCTTAATTGGATCTATTGGGTCCTTAAACCAACAAAGTTTATCACTGAGAGAGTTGTTTGACTGGTTTTAATGCCACCCCGTCTAATTCCAGCCTTATCGCGAATCCCACATGAAGCCTCTGACGTTCCTTCTTTAAACGCCGTGGTACTACAGAGGTTTTGAATTCTATATCAGTTTCAATATTTTTATTAGTAATACTGGTTTTTCTGTGGTCCTTCATATGTTTTTGACTTATTTATATCTTCTGGCTTACGAGTTTGGTCCTTGGCCCGATTATAAAGACATTTAACTAATATAAGTGTAAAACTTGGGCACTGTGGTAGTAAGTAATTCCATATTAGTTTGTTTATTAGATGTTTCACACAGTGGAACAGTATTATTTACTGGATGACACAGTTTCGAACAAAATTTATTGTTCATAATCATATCAATTGTAATCACACGACTTTGAAACTTGAGTGTTATAGTCTTCTTTCTTTTCTCCTATTTGCCGTGGGGGTAGTAGAATTAATAAGTCTTAACTTAATAATTACCCGGATAAATTAATCAGGAAATATGTAAGGAAATGTAGAAATAAAATAAATAATGGTAGTAGCGATAGTGATAATAATAATAATATTAATGACGACACCAATAATAAGGAGTCTAAATCATCAGTAATAATTCCATACAAGAAAGGAAACTCGAAAACAACCTTACGCAGAATTCTTAACAAGGCAGGAATAAAAACGGCATTCAACTACCCACAAACTCAATTAGAAACAAGCTTTGTCGGTTAAAGCATCCCGCCTATGGAGCCTTTAAAACAAAATAATTTAGTTTATCTAATACCCTGCAATGATTGTCAGGTCAAACACATAGGTCAAACTAGTAGGACAGGGGCAGTCAGACTAGCTGAACATAAAAACCTAGCAAAATCTAGATTGGTTGACCCGAATAAGATAAGAAATCTAGAGAATAGTTCAGTTATAACACTACACGCAATTACACACAACCATACAATAGGATGGGATAGGATGATAGTTTTGAAATCTAATGTCACAGGATGGAGGGAGAGATTGATAACAGAAGCTTTGTTTATCGAATCAACTGCAAATACATGTAGTAGGAATGATTCAACACCTGTCCCCGATATCTGGAAAATTCTACTGCCCCTACGACAAATAGGAGAAAACCTCGTAACCAGAAGGTCCTGGGTTCGAATCCCGGTGGGCACGTACTGCTGAAGAGTCCCAAACGAGGACGAAACAGCTGTCCAGTACTCCCAGCTGGTTTTCCAGTGGTTCTCTAACTGATGTCAGCTCATGATGAAATCCTCCATGCAATCAAAAATATAAAACTCAGGTTTCGAAGTCGTATGATTACAATTGATATGATTATGAACAGTAAATTTTATTCCAAAACGGCATCCAGTAAATAATACTGTTTCACTTACTGTGTGGTACATCTAATATGGAATTACATTTAACTAAACCTATCTTTACTGACTGTGGATGGGATGAATTAAAGTTTAAGTATTTATTAGAGTGTATCGGTTTCCTATAAATGCCAGCTGTTATCTAACCCACTAATCTGTTTTCGTTTTATTCTACAATCTAGCAAGGCTAACTCATTAAGTTAGTTTTCTAACTCAGAAATGAATTGGATTCCGCCTACTACTGAGTTTATATATGTAACAAGCTTAGGGATATGTTCAAATTTCAACACAGTGATGGAATGTGTCATCCACATATTTCCTCCATAACCTAGCAGTAGGATTAAACGTTCTAAAAGAGCCTAATGTTCCTGACTGTCCATAAATATGCCTGCAACTACTGGGAATATTGGCGATCCCATTGACACCCCATTTGTTTATTTAGATAATTTGTTTTGAAATTTGAATACACCGGAGGATAGACATAACTGAACACCTAATGTTATTTCATTGAACGAGAGCTTAGTCCTACTTTCGTGTTCAGGATCAGTGCTCAGTTCATTCCGAACTGCCTTCAGAGCTATCTAACTTGGAATATTAGTATACAAACTGGTTATGTCACGTACGTGATTAGTTTTGAAATACCCAGCTGAAATAACTTTCAGAGACTGAAGTACACTTCCACTGACTGACTGGTCTCAACGTAGAACTTTGCACAGATGTGCAAAAGTTCGAGTCGCCACACTTCACTTAGCAAACAAATCAAGAGAAGAAAGTAAAAGAAATATGTAAAACGGAAAGAGTAAACAGACATATGAGGCAAAAAGAATAGTAATATAGAAATTATAAGTCACAAGGAGTGAATGTATCTACGCCAGCCATTGAGAACGAGGATTTTGAGCCATATCACCAATTGTCTCCAGCCTTCATTGGTTTTTACCGTCTCAAGGACCCCAACCAGGAAGTTTACATCTTCCTACGTGGCTTAAACTAACTGTTGTGGATTTCATTGACTGATGAAGCCATGCTTTGGTTTGACCGCCGCTAGCTCTCTTCCAACCTTACCCTAAGTCAGTTGATATGGCCCGTGAAGGAAGGCAATGGCTAGACATGCACGCGTAACACATGTCCTAACCATCTCAATCGATGTAACTTCACAGCCTTGTAGATTGATTTCCCCTCTTTACCTAGCACTCAACGTATGCCTAACCTCAATATTGCTCACCTTATTAAACCACTTAATATTGGAAATCGGATGCAGACATCTTTGGCCAAAGACAGCTAGCCAGGCTTTTCACGTCTTCTACTCTCAATGGCCATGTCTCACTCACAGCGATAAAGTATGACGGAGCGGACTGCTGCAGTGCAGTATACACGCCCTTTGGTTGACACCCAGCCGTAAATCACATCTACTAAGCAAGGGATGACGTCAGTTGGCGAGCATATGCCAAATGAGCCGTCTGTCTCCGTACTGAGATTTCTTCAGCGATCAGCTGGCTGGCGTTGGTTGATGCAACTTCCCAAATAATTGAAGAGGTCAACACGCTTGGCCACCACTTCACTCCCTAATTCTAAGCTTGGAGTGAGTCAATATAGGCCAGTCCAATCTTCTTATATTTGGTGGGAGCGAATCATATGCCAAACATTTGCAGAATGCAACTCAAGGTGTTCGGATGACTATACTAGATTTTGTCAACGTCCTCACCTAGGAGGGAGGACTATATCATCTGTATATTCTAAGTCAACGAGATTATTCCACTCGAAAGACAAGGAATAATTGAAATGACTCTAGACAGTGTTTTTTTCAAAAATAAATAATAAATTTATTAGAATTCAATAATTACATTGGCTCGAAACAATTAACTTACACTGTTATTCATCGTTTCAGATGTGTGGTGATTTTTCTGAAGTAAATCACCCCGATTAATAGAACACCTGAAAGAGATTTATTTAATAGTATACTGAATTTGAGGATTTGTAATTAGAAATAATTAGGAATTGTGAACTCAAACAATATAAGTTGAGAATGAGCACCGTGATGGTAGAGGTTGTATTGTGGTGGTGGGATACAGACACTGTGTTCCAACGGAATATTATTCTCACATATTCCTACAGTTCAATACTGCATTAGCAACAGAATACTAAATTTGTATATATATATATATATATTGGTTTGATCAGTAGAAAATATACCTTGGCTTCTATGTCTTGCCTTCTGCTGTTACATTTGGTGTCACTGCCTACCGATAAATAGAAAGCCTATGTCCTGCAGTTTTAGAAGAATGAGATATATGGATCTTCGGGCAGGACTTCGAGGTTGTGTCGGAGTTGAATGACGTTCAGGATCCGTCAGCGAGGAGGATTTTACTTGAAACACTGCTGAGAGGTTGAGCGAGGGCAGGATATGATAGTGTGGAGCTAAACACCGCCAGGTTCACGCAAACTGCTTCCAAAGTGGGAAGGACCATACATGGTCACCGTGAGACCTGGTCATGCGTATACGATCAGAAATGCAAAAGAAGAGAAGCGGGTGAACGTCAGCAAGCTCCAGAACTGGATACAGCAAGACAGGCGAACAAAGACACCAGCACCAAGAAGATCAGACTACCTTCAGTGGAAAATATTTGATGAGCGGACGAGTGCGGTGGTGTGATACAAACAATGTGTTCCAACGGAATATTATTCTCACATATTCTTACAGTTCAATACTGCATTAGCAATAGCGTATGATATATCTATTCGAACAGTCTATTTCACGTCGTTTAATGTAAACCAAAATCACACGCTCAGTGATTGTTTAGAGAATATAAAACCATATATACATAAATAGCTGTTTCATCACTTGAAAATATAACAACAATTTATAATTTAATGATGTACATCATCTCGAAGTGATGTTACTCTTAGTTTATACCAATTACTCCTTGTCATAGTAAAAAAGGGTATGTTCAAATCTTTAATGTAATTTATATTTCGGTTGTATTGTTCACCGTTGTAGCCGGTTGAGAAGATTCCTCGAAATAATAAACGATGAGCTGATATTATTCTGGTACATCTCCCATTTTTTTTATTCTCAAACGAAACCTGCCGCTCAGATATAACTACTAATACCATGTAATGACTGTCAGTAAGGTCAATTGCATAGGTCATCAGACTAATAGGTCAGGGTCAACTAGATTATGGGGAGATTGGGATTTAGCTAGACCTAGAATAATTGACCCTGCTAAGTTAAATACCCTAGAAGAAAGCTTAGCCATTGCACTGCTTTCACTTGCATGTGATCACACAGTAGGAGGAGCAGGACAGAGTAAGAGCATTAAAAAGTTATATAGTTAGATGGAGAGACAGAGAGGTTAATCACCGACTGAGTCTTTATTTATCGATTCAACATCGCCCACGTGCAGCAATTGGAATGACGCAACACATACGCCGGAGATATCGAAAGTGGTAACAAACAACAAATGGAAGTTGGATAGACAGAGTAGAGAGAAAACATATTAAAGACAAATTGTGAAAGCGTGTGACTAAAATTGATATGATTATTACGCTCGAAACCTTGTCATCTAGCTGTTAATACTGCATCACTCAATAAAATATTTTAAATAAACTTATCTAATATGGAATTACAGACTAGCAAGACTTGTTAAGTGAAACGCTTCAAGAACACTCCTACACAAGTAAGTTATCACAGATCTTAATGATCACAGTGTTTAGTGCTGAAGAGACTGTCGGAGTATACCGTATGCCAGCCCACCGCTCGAGTGGAACTCGAATGGGAGACGTCGAGTTGGGCGTTGGTCGGAAAGTGATATGAAGGAAATCGTGCGAAGAGAAGATGGGAGATTATGGGTAATCATGAAGACAGACAAGGCGGACTGCAGAGAACCGGACGAAATGGAGATGCACTGATGAAGCCTTATGTTCCACTTGGAACCAAGAGGATTAATAATTATTATCATAATATATTAGAGAAGATTTGTAGCTCAGGTGGATGATTTGCAATCAATAGTGTTCTCTGAGCTGGTTGGTTTAGTTGCGGAGCTTTCGTCGTCCCCCTGCTGGACAACATCTCCTTTCAGCGCAATATTTAGCATAAAGTGAAATGATTTAAATTTCTTCATGAGTGATATAATTGCGTCTCCTGGTAACCATCTTTACACATGTATTAACCATTTTCTATTGACTTGGATTTTAAACTTTCTGGTCACCTGATTTACTTTTTATTAGTTGGTATATTTCGTCTATATTAATGTGTTTGTTAATTGCATTTTCGTTTGAGTACGAGGCTTCTAGGAATTCCCTGATTGCATTTTTGGTGTTTCCTCTATCTAAGATTTTGACATTATCCCAATCAAATTGATGTCCATAATTGTCTAGGACGAAACAGCTGTTCAGTACTCCCAGGTTTTCCAATGGTTCTCTAACCAATGTCAGCTCATGATGAAATCCTGTAACCTATCAACCAAATCCCTACAAACCAATGCTTGAATTGTCTATATGCATTGATACTAGAGAATATATATCGTGTCTTTTCACGGCTGATTTGTGTTCTTGGATTCTAATTCGAAGGGGACGCCCACTTTGGCCGATATAATGCCTGTTACAGTTCATACAATTTATTTTGTAAATGGTAATAATTTTATCTCCTTTTTCTGCTGAATCTTTCGGTTTGCATAGTGTCGAATTAAGCGATTTGACTAGCTTCTGTGCTGTATCTAAATCAAACGGTTTCAGTATTCTAGCTGTTAATTCAGAGATATTTCTCATGTGTGGTAGCATGAATTTTCTTAATCGCTTAATTCGACACTATGCAAACCGAAAGATTCAACAGAAAAAGGAGATAAAATTATTACCATTTACAAAATAAATTGTATGAACTGTAACAGGCATTATATCGGCCAAAGTGGGCGTCCCCTTCGAATTAGAATCCAAGAACACAAATCAGCCGTGAAAAGACACGATATATATTCTCTAGTATCAATGCATATAGACAATTCAAGCATTGGTTTGTAGGGATTTGGTTGATAGGTTACAGGATTTCATCATGAGCTGACATTGGTTAGAGAACCATTGGAAAACCTGGGAGTACTGAACAGCTGTTTCGTCCTAGACAATTATGGACATCAATTTGATTGGGATAATGTCAAAATCTTAGATAGAGGAAACACCAAAAATGCAATCAGGGAATTCCTAGAAGCCTCGTACTCAAACGAAAATGCAATTAACAAACACATTAATATAGACGAAATATACCAACTAATAAAAAGTAAATCAGGTGACCAGAAAGTTTAAAATCCAAGTCAATAGAAAATGGTTAATACATGTGTAAAGATGGTTACCAGGAGACGCAATTATATCACTCATGAAGAAATTTAAATCATTTCACTTTATGCTAAATATTGCGCTGAAAGGAGATGTTGTCCAGCAGGGGGACGACGAAAGCTCCGCAACTAAACCAACCAGCTCAGAGAACACTATTAATTGCAAATATCATAATATATATTACACTAGGTAAATTCGCACCCTAGTTTTCAAAATAGCTGTATGATGGGCAGCAGTACTGTGTCTGTCTCAAAGAAATGCCCATTATTCATCTTCTCAATAATTTAATCTGATAAGAATTCCCTATCAAACATCACTTTACTTACTTGTTGATTGATTTTTTAGACATATCAAGGTGATTGGGTGAGTGAACCTTTTGACTTAAATCAATTGGATTACAATTGGAAGAATCTGTTCTATCAGTTTGGTTGCAAATCATTTCTTCGAATTGATGGTTCAAGTTATACTCATTCGTATTGGTATTTGTCAGCTTTGTCTAAGTGAGCAAGAAAGAAAGAAAGGAAGAAAGAAGAAATTGAGTTTTGAATTTCAGAGTTACGGCGATTTGATTTCTTTTAAAGTCATAATATTTTAATATATTAATATTATTCTCATAGGTTACGAGTGAAGGAAATAGCGCTTCAGAAGTACATCTCCGTTTCACTATGTTCTTTGAAGTCCTCTTTAACTGGAATCAAGAATGCTGTTAATCTCCCATCCTGTCTTCACATGATCTCCTTTGTGTCACGGTGAGACTCTCACCCAACTCATCATTTCGAATTAAGGTTCTACTGGAGGTATAGTCTGGCACGCAGTATCACCTGACGGTCTCCTCAGTGTATGTCCAATTAATTTTCATTTCCTTATGCATATTTGTTGATCAAAAGGTTTTTAGTTTGTTGGTTGGTTCCTAGAGTTTCTGGTTACTTATTATTTCTGGCTGACCATTTGATCTTCAAGTCTTTATCAACGTCGATCAACAGTTGGCTAGATGACACTGCCACGTGTCAGATGATCAACAATTGAAATCTCAGCGAAGCGTTCGAAGCGAGTTCAGGAGTAAGAAAAGCTGAATGTCTATTGTAACCAATGATATTAATAAGTGTGGTGGACTGGATTGTGCATCAAACTGTGCGTTGGGAGCGAGGAGACAGGAGTATGCTGGACCAACGATAAGAAGACTCTAAAAAATCTGGATTTCACGTGTGGATGATTTATGTCTCATGTCGCACAAACTCGAAGACTTACAGGCAAGCGAAAACCAACAAACTGGTTGAAGAAGGTGGCAGCAAAAGGCAGGACTCCAAATGAGAACAGAGAAGACGGAGGCGATGACGATAACCGACCAACAGCAGCAACAACATGAACAACAACCAACACCGATCACCATCAATGGGACAGATTTGAAAGAAGTTACTTCCCGGCTTCACTTTGCTCGCCGGAAGCACATTTTCAACCACAGGCAGTTGGAACGGATAAAGATTTCAAAACCAGCCAGCCAGCCGGAATCGGAAAGGCGAGATACGCCTTATGCTCACTCAGCCAGCATAAAGAACGAAATTCGAATTTTTAATACCAGTGTGAAGTCAGTCAGTCAGTTCTTCCAAATGGTTCAGAAACTTGGCTGATGTGTCACAAAAATTAATTCCAACAAGTTACAGAATTTTATCAAAAACTGGATTTGCTGACTCCATAGTGAAGATCAAATCTCCGGCTTGCAAACCAGAAAGAATTAGCAACAAGAAGCTCTGGCTGGGAACAAAACAACAAGCGACAAACGATTGCCCAACAAATATGTACGAGAAAATGGAGATGGATCCGACATACGACAATGAGGAGACCGTCGAATGACATTGCTCACAATGGAGATCATTGCTCCAGCGGAATCCAAATAGGAAGCGACGAGTGGGTTGTCTGTACAAGGGTGACATGGAGGAGATCGTGGAATACGAGGAGGAGATGAGAGATTGTAGGGGAATGTGGAGCTAGCTGGATGAAGAGGACGGTAGAAAATAGAAGAGAGCGGAGTTATGTTGTTGAAGCCAGCCCTTTGTTCCACTTGGAACCCAAGGGAATATTAATAATACCTTCACTATGAAGCAACAGAAGACAGTTGTGGTCAGAGTCTGCAAACTGTTGGAAATTGTCCTTTTGATGCACTGAGTTTCTGACACATATTGAAGAAATGAATGACTTTATATCGGTGTTGAAAATCCGAAAAAATTCTTCTTCATATTGAGTGCAGAAGATTTTCATAGGGGTTTCAGGATGACGAAGGTCTGTCTTGGCTTTCCGATTCTAGTTTTCGTATTCTAATCCATGGAGTCAGCCGTAGTTGAAACGATGTTGTCAAGATAAGGGAAAGACGTAACCTCTTTCAAATTTCCCCCCAATGATATTGATTGGTCGATGGGTATATTCATCACCTCTATCTTCTATGTATTTACACTAAATCGAGTTTATGTGACATTAGACATAAAATGTTCGTTAACTCATGATCTTCTTTGGCATTCTTATGTATTCCAGTCTTTCTGCTCCCCTTGGTCTGCCACTTAATCCAGTCCACCATAATTAAAACAATCATCAGTTAGTTTAACAGTTTCCTAGTCGATCCTAAGCCCGGTAAATTCCGGCGTGAACTAACAACTCTACCCTCTGAAAATAAATCAGATGGCTACAGAAACTTCAAATCACAACAAAAATATGCAGAACAAACTTGTTTTTCAAATCAGGTCATAAATCCACATAGTTCATGGTCTCATATCGCATAACTGGAAATGCTTGAGTCATGTGGATGTATCACCGAAGAACCACAAACGAGTACGAGACAACTGTCCTGTATATTCAGTAGTTTTTAATGGTTATATGACTTGGTCTGGTTCATGATCCAACTTGAAACTCCTGTTATTGAAGTAGACCCATTGCTATTACTTCCCCTTTTCTAAAAGCTATGGAAAAGTTGCTCTTACTTAATTTTCAACCTTCACTTAAAGCCTTTAACGATCCCAAACAATTCGCCTACAGACAGAGTAGAAGTACTTTAGACGCAGCTGCAGTCTTGTATCATAACATTGTCTCCAGCTTAGACAAGGGGGCTAAATTTGTTTGCTGCACCTTTCTAGATTATACATCTGCTTTCGACTCAGTACCTAGGGACATTTCACAAAACAAGCTTGCTGAAACTCAAACTGACTGTTGGGTTGTCAAATGACTGCATTCTTATTTCTCAGGAAGAAAGCAATACACTGTGTGTCAGAGAAAGTCGTCCACTTCACTGCTTACTGAGGCTGATGTCCCTCAAGGCGCTGTCCTTTCTCCTTTTCCGTTTTCTTTCCTCTTGCATGACTTGCCTCACTCTGATGAAATGAACTTTGTTAAGTATGCTGATGATCTAATTATTTCAATGTCTGTTAACTCTCAGCTTGACTGCACTAAGATAAACAACTTTCTATCGGAAATTAGTAAATGGTCTTCGTCTAACGGCCTTAAACTTAATCCTTCCAAATGTCAGACTGTTAATTTCATTTTCTGATGTAAACGAAAGTTAAATGAAGCCGTTGGTTCCTATGACCCTTGCAAAATCGATGATATTGATATAGAAACCAAGTCTGCAGTTGAGTATCTTGGATTAGTTCTCTCTTCTGACCTATCCTGGTCTTGTCATGTCTTAGCGATTTCTAGAAGAATATTTCGTTTGACTTTTTACATTAAGAAGTTAAGGCACTCAGGCATAACTCAACCACTCCTCTTACAGTTTATCAACTCGTGTATTTTACCCATTCTTCTTTACTGTTCACCCTTATTCTTTCCTGGATTGCTTAAAAAGGACTATGTCATCCTTCGTAGAACTCTGAAGACTGTCAGTAGGACGAGTGGTATCCCATTGGGCCATATCGTTGGCATTGTCACCGATAGGCATTTGATGTCATGCAACAAATTCGCTAGAGGAATTTTGTCAAACTCTGAGCACCCATTCTACCAGCAGCTCCAACCTTGTTTCTCCTCAGGTAAAACAAGCAGTCTTTTCAGAAGACTTTAGGCACGTACGTATAAGTATAAAAATTCCACTATACCATATTTGGCACGTACTTTATGTGATGAAAATAGTGTTAGGCATGAACTAACTAACCTTCTTTGCACTACTAAATAAACCATTTCTTTCAACCTTAAAGCATCATACTTTATTGTTATTGCATTTCTTATATTTATAATCCTCTCAATTTTTTCGTTTTGTTTATTTTTTTTTCATAAGTGTAGACATAATTTAAGCTGTATTATAACTGTTAATTTTGCATTTCCCCGCACCATACTATATCAACAGAACATTAGACCCAATAATCTATAAGATGCTAAAGTTTCCAAACTGAATCGACAATACCGTTTGAAACAAACTCACTGTTATTATTATTACTATTATTATTATTATTATATCTAATAAGTATGTCGTAAATGTGGACAAATTCCTCCGATTAATTTTGTTTTAATTTTATATATATTTTGAGTAAATCAGATGCAATATTGTGACAAATACTGAGAATTCCATTCTGTGCTATAAGTACTGTTTTTGGAATAAAGTAAGTTATTATTGTTATTATTATTATTAAATCGTTGGTTTCATACTGTGACTGACTTTCAAATTAGGTGGAGCCATCAGCCATGATTTGTGTATCGTATTATGCACAATAGGAAAAAGGTAGATTAAGGAAAATAGCTTGAATTGTTAATTCCATACACATTAATCTTTATCTCAAAGTTATTAGTAGAATGGAAGAGAACAGTTTGTTGAAAAATAAGTGAGTTTCCAAAGCCTACTCTACATATCCTCTATACTGAAAGTTGGATGGCCGCTCTCAGAGGATGAGCAACCATAAAGAACTTTGACTGGTACACAATCAACCAACAGTCTACTGTCGAAAGAATACTGAAGTGGAATAGGTTTACATTGAAAAGACCTCTAAACGACATCACAAAATCAGACCTTCGATTGGAACCCAAACAGGAAGCGGAGAATTGAGCGTCGAAGAGTCACACAGAGGAAATCGTGTGTTGAAGAAATGTAATCTTGTGAACGGTCATGTATTCAGCTAAAATGGACTGGAGAGATCAAAGTGAAATAGAGGTGTTCTGATGAAACCCTGCCTTTCATTCAGAACCCAAAGGAATAATAATAATGATAATAATGGTAATAATTATTATTTGGAATTCTCATTATCCTATTGGTCATCTCTGAAATGTCTATCTTTCCATCTTTCTGATATCATTGGCTGGAATTTAGTATATGTCTGTCCCACAATATATATATATATATATATATATTCCAATATACGTCAGCCTAATCAACAGAAAGGCCTGATCAAATATTGTACAGCATCCTATTTCTTACTAATAGCATTTGTTAGTAATGGTGCTTGCATTTGTAGACTGTTCATTTTTGTTTGACTGGATGGAATATTTCATAATGAGCTGACATCAGTTACAGAACCATTGGTAAACCAAAACTGGAGTACTGAACAGACGTTTCGTCCTAGTCTGGGACTCCTCATCATTTCCCACCTACACTGTGGGGTTTAACTCCCATGACCTACTGGTTACAAGGCGAGCGAGCTCGTGGACCATTAAGCCACTGGATCACCATCAAATGGCCAACCCATGAATCCCATCCTCTGCAAATTCACGACATAGCGTGATCATTTCGCATTGTCTTCTTCGATGAGTTACTGCCTCATCTTTAACCTGCAGTACTCTTCTGGTCACGGCTTCCCACTAAAACCCAAGGTAACTGCCTGAATAAAACTAGCCGCTAGTGAGCATCAGATTAATTTTCACTTACCGGGTTTTGTAGGGATTTTGTCTGATTGGTTGGAGGATTTCATCACGAGCTGATATCAGCTAGAGAACCACTGGTGTCAAGACGACATACAAAGATGGTAGGGGTGGCGTGTTATGTAAATGAATTATTTCTTATCCATTACCAAAAGTAAATAGTCACTGGGAGACAGTTATAGACAGCGATACCTTGATGTAGCTTCTTCCCTACACTTTATTGTCCAAACGGCATTTACGCGGATGTTTAACGGTAAAACTTGTCTAATATCTTCTAACTAAGTCTTCTCAGACTTCAAAGCCTCCAATGATTTAGTGATTGGATGCAGCGTGTAGAAGTATAGGCAAACATACAATACGATATCGGTTTCATCAGAGAGATACGTCACAAATCATGGCAGACTTCATTTCAGAGAGGGATACTCAGTCTAATGGACACAAAATGGAGAAGAGGAGCAAATTTAGGTGAAGAACCATCCAAGGTTAATTTGAAGGCCTTCAAAACAACTGGAGATACACACCAGTTAAAGTTCAACACACGAAAATTGAAGGAAGAAACTATAAAAGGGAATCTTCTGTACAGCCATCACAGCAAGGTCAAAAATATCCCTGAGGAAAACTATGTGGAGGAACTCTCTAAATGAGGAAGGAAGACAAGGAATAGTTCTGAATGGACACGTGAAAGCTAATAGTGAAAAAAAGAGATGGTAAAACAGGTGAACAATAATCAATCTATAACGCTGTGAAAAAAGGAGTGAAGACAATTGCTAGGAAAGGCAAAAGACAATTCTATAACACCCTGGCAAGTGAGACAGAACAGGCCGAAGGTAAGACAGACCTGAGAAGATTATGCATCAGATAACTAGGTCTCTATGTGGGAAGAGATCAACACAGCTAAAAACCAGTAAAACTACCGAAGAGGAGAAACAAAGTAAATGCCGGGCCATTAAATCCAAAAGACTCTTGAATCCACCATTACACAGAACTCGTCTAGAAATACCACTAACAACCATAAGACTGCCCATGAACACTAAATCTAAAGTGGCATCATCCTAGAAGGACCAAAAGATCCTCTGGAACCATAGAAACTGCCATCCGGTGTTTAGATCTCACCTCCATATGACCAACGGACACTACTAGCTGATATTGAGTTACATACACCTACTTATCTCAGTCAATCAGTAGTATAGAGTCGCATTCTCTATATTCCACTCTGAACACCGAGAATAAATAATAATGGCAAAAAAGTGATCTAGACTCAGTATGGTCTAAGCTGCTGAATGAATGTTTTCACCTTATTTCTCTAAAACTTTCAAGTCGATATTCACATTGAAATAGAAATGGTATTTCAAAAATAAAGTTAATCCTTCAAACCCTTTTGCAATTTAATGGGGACGTGGCTAGTGAAGTCTTACATCTGAGATTATCGAGAGCGATAAAACGGACTTATACTGCAGCCACCCATTGTTTGTCATTTTCCAGCTAATCCATTATGATTACTAAAGCGAGAGACAAGCTACCTAGCTGTGCCACTTCTATGTGTATCTAAAAATTTGACTACTCCTGGGGTGAAAGCTATACATAGGGCGAACAACTGGGCAGCTCAACAAACGTATTAATCAGCATCTTCCCTCATGGTTCGGAAAAGGCTAAATGAAATCTATAAGAATTTATATTTTGAATCATTTGATTGCTGACAGTGGTCACCAGGTAGACAGAAGAGGTAAAGTTATCTATCATATTCTATTGAAACATTGGAATGGAAGTTGAGCCCGCCTTTTACACATAACCGAAGTTATGTAAATTAACTCGAGAGAACAACCCTAGTCTTTTGCATAGAAAGGAAGTTTTTTCTGCCTTTGTCTCTCCTTTGGCCTGTGTAAAGTCTAATTAAAAACCCTCCCACATTTTCATATATTCCATTTCCTTTGTACTTTTATGGTATTTATTCGAACTCTGATTATCTGTCTACTTCAGCTTTAGTATTGCCTAACTTTATAGATTTGACCTAATTTTTTTATTTATTGAATTGTCTACATAAACACACACATATTACTACCTTCATTATTCTTATTGACACCTGCATAAACCTAATTATCATTATTTTGTCATCGATATAATCAACGTTATTACTGACGTTGAAAACATTTACCACGTTATTGTTCAAAATCTTTATACATAAATCTATGTTCAAGAGTTGGTTTATAAGGATTAAATTTGGTTTTACAAGTTTACCCACGGATTGATATCAGTTAGAGAACCATTGAAAAACAGGGAGTACTGAACAGTGACCTGTTTCATCCAAGTTCGGGAGTCAACTGCAGTACACATCCATGCCGTGGGGTTCGAAACCAACAACCTCCTATATACAATTCAGCCACCGGGACTCGATTCAACGACCAGCCCATGTACTTTAACTTCTGCCAATTCGTGATTTAGCACGACCACCGACCAATATCATCGGTGGGACATTCATCCTCACACTCGACTGGATGGACCTCACTGGTCACGAATTCTCACTAGAACTCCAGGAAACTGAGCTCTGTAGGTCCTGCGTTAGAACCCCATGGCGTGGGTGCGTACTGACGATGATTCCCAAACTAGGATGAAACAGCTCACTATCCAGTACTCCGTGATTGGTTTTCAATGCTTCTCTAACTGATATCAATCCATGGTCAAACTCTTAAAACTACATAAATCTATGTAAATTAGAGTAAAGTCTGAAGAAGATCTAATTGAAAACAGCAATACTGTTCGCTTCTACGTCTTCTTCTAATATTATTAATGGCAATATTTAAAAATTGGAAAACCGTTTATTTACAAAAACTAAATAGTAGTTTACAAACAATGTCTGCATCATACTTACCTCATTAAATAATAAATCACAATTTGTTGAATGTTTCAATTGTACAAAATTCAATATTTGTTTATTCACTTCATTAGGATGAATATATTCAGCTTGATTTGAAATTAATTTATTCACCAGTAATTCAATTGTATACTCACACAAATGATTGAATAATTTATAGGCATAATGTATTTCAGCTGATGACATTTGATGCAATAAATTACACAAATAATTAATCTAGAAAAGAAAAGTGAGCATAATTTTATTTTTGTTAGTAAACACAAATTTACTGTTGTATTCAATGTGTTCAATAATTGATCATATCCATTTGTATTATCCATAATAATGATAGTGATGCTAAGTAATTATAACCAAGATGGTCGGTAAAGAAGATGACGTATTCAGAATTAATTTAAGATAATTCTTCCTGATTTGATTATTCCTTTATGCAGTGGGAAGTAGCCTGATTTGTTTTTAATTTTCGTAGGAGAAACATATATGAGAATACGCGCTGACAATATTTATTATATGCACAGCATTAAGGAAGAGTTGTGTATTAATTTAAAATAATCTATTTTGAAGAAAATAATCAATAAATACACATGCATATATATGTATGTAAGTATATAAGTACGTGTATACATATATATATATATATATATATATATATATATATATTCAATCGATATATCCACAGAATTAATCAATAAATATATAGCATTGATTTTCAATGATTTGATATAATTTATGTTAAGGTTATAATGAGCTGATTCATTAGTTAGCTAAAATGATAAATATATATACATATATGTATTTTAGAAGAATCTCCTAATCGTTATAAATGAGAAGAAATAATGGAAGTAAGTGTAGCATACTACAGGATCCGCTATTCCGTTGTACAATGAATGTGCATTTTTAGTTTAATAACAAAAGTTATATTAAGGTGGAGGGCTGCCCCTTGGATTATCTCCCAGCCGATATGTTTATAGTAAGATTAGAAAATCGTCTAATCAATGAACCCTTGTTCTACTGTAGATGCATAGGTGATACTTTTATCTTGTTTAGGAATAAAATCGATATCAAGACCCTTGTTAAAACGTTCGATATCGCTCATTTGCAGACTGACAATACTTTATCATTTCTTGATGTCTTGAAAATATGAAAGCAAGATGGCAGTATTAAGCGGAGTATTTTCCGTAAGAAATAATGGGTTGGCCAATATGTTCATTTCAGGTAGTTTGTTCCTCTAGTATGCACACGAAATATCATAAGTACCCTCATGTTTCTTGATAGAAAAATCTGCACAACCGACACTCTTGAAGAAAAAATGAATGGTTACTAAACAAAGAATACTCTTTTCGATAACTTCATCATCAGGCTCTACACTAGTATTTACATTATAGTGAATGAATGAATTAGTGTTATGAACAACATTAGTGTTGTTTAAATAACGTCGAATCAATAATATCAATAGCATCAACATAACAATAAACTGAATGTCAGAAATAATAGGAAAGATAATATTACAAACTTATGAATTTATGGTCGCCACTGAAGGCTGGCCAAGGCAGTAGTAGTGTCTGAACTTGCTTCTTTTGCACATAAAGCACTGGTTGTTTCACGCGAATTGCGGTAGGCTCTGCGGTACCTCGATGTTTCCAGCAATTTATTTGGCACCCGGTAGATGATAAGAAAGGATTCTTCAATTCTGGCTTTGTGGCCGGTTTGGGCCAGGCGGTCTAATATCGAACTGTTGATGGTTTCTACTATACCTTTACTTGGCCATACTGGGAGATGTTTCTGAGTGAGCACGAAAAATCAAGTTCCTAGAGCAACGGCCGGTATAACTCGCTCCACAAGCGCCGTTGAATTGGAAGATACAATTTGAAGTGGCTAACTAATCTAGGTACTTCATCTTTCATACGAGGAATCACCATCGGTCGTGTAGAGAATAATACGTGTAGTTCGCCAGAATTCAAAGTTCTTTGAACTGATTTTATTAATTTCTTCGTAATTATTTCGCTAGGTATATCGCCCTTGAATTGTAGTCGTATATAGAGTGGCTTCTTGTTTACGGATATTAAGTTGTCCTTTTCTACTTTCTTTGTCATGTGTTTCTTGGTAAATTTATCGGGATAGCTATTTTCGATCGAAGTATCATATACAATGCTTAACTTATCTTCAATTACTTCTTCTCAGCATATAGCTCTAACTCTGTAGCTGAGGGTCTTTACTAAATTTCTTTTGCACTGGGGAGGAACGAAGCTGTGAAAATGTGTATATTGTCCCGTCCAAGTACTTTTTCTATGCAAACATCTTTTTATGCTACCGTCTGGTTTTCTTGTAAGTAGGACATCCAGGAAGGCAATTCTGTCTTGGGATTCCTCTTCACATGTGAATTTCATAGCCGAATGTACTTCATTGAATTCAGTAATTATTGTACTCCTATCAGAACCATTATCACAAAGAATGAAGGTATCATCCATATATCGGCAATAAAATGAGAGCTTACTGATAAGGTTGTTCAGAGGTCCATTTTCTAGCTTACTTAGAAAGAAATTAGCCAGAATGGGACCCAATGGGGAGCCCATCGCCACCCCGTCCACTTGCCTGTAAAGCGTGCTGTCAAATTTGAAGTTTACATTCATGGTACATCTTAATATCAATTCTTTTAGGATCTCAATATTGATTCGAATGTTTATCGACTGCTTGTCCACTTGTTCACATATGTAGTTAACTAGAGGTACATTTGTGAATAAAGATGTTATGTCCAGAGACATCTTGGTTTCGTCCTTGATATTAATATCTTTTATTTTGTCTACGAATTCAAATACATCTTTGACGCTATATTTCACTATCCTCTCATGCAAAAGTTTGAGAATATTTACTAACCCTCTAGCTAGAGCACGGTGGGGCGAATTTTGCATATCAAGTATTGGTCTTAACGGTACCTCCGGTTTGTGCACTTTAGGTAGGCCATACAATCCTGGAGTATACGTGCCCGTTGGCCTGATTTCTTGATAAAAACCAAGGTAGGGGCAGATATTCTCTAAAAGAACAGAGAGAGATACCTGTAAAAAGTGCAGTAGAAACTATATGACTTGACTGTTCAAGGCAGACGCGGACACTGAATTACTGACATGAAAACTCCAAAATATAATAGTTAAAACATTCTTTGCGGTTTAAAATGTTTGAAATTCGCCACTCATTGTATAATTTCGATGCAGGTGAAGGATAAGCTACCTAAGCTGGCCATTTTAGTGGGCATTTACAAATTTAACTGTTCTTGTGGAGACAGTTACATAAATAGAACAACTTGGCAAGCCTGCCGTCGCCTTATGGAGCATTATCCAATGTGGTTAGGTGAAGGAATAAGGCAATGTCAATCACGAGTTCCATATTGGCACACACCTTATGAATACAGAGAGTTTGGGCAATCGTTGACCCAGCTGAAGAGGATGGCAGTAAATAGAAGCCATATTTTCTACTCAGAACCCAAGGGAACAATAATAATGTAATATTATGGATACAGAGCACACGACTGATAAAAATTCCGCCTTCATAATTCTTTACAAGGTGCCACCCTTCAATCGCTAAGCATAAGTGAGACTGTAACAACAGAAGACAAGGGTCAGGCAACAGATCGTTTATTAAGGAAAATCAACACATATTTATAGATTTTAATGTACATTATTGTAGATTATTGTCAGTAGAAAATACAGTCTTTCGATTGGTTGTTTCTCACAGAAAGTTAACCTTGCATCTCTTTGTGGCTGTGTCAGATCATCCATATGCTAACTGTATCCACCTACGCAAAGCCTTTGTTCTCACTAATTTCTCACCACCAATATTGGGGACATAAACATTGACGTCAATTAATGTCTACCAACTTTCGCAAGCAGCCAGCTCTCACCACAAGACAATCTCTTTATTCAGAAAAAGTCTGTTCAGTCCCTCTGGCTCTCATGGCCTTCAACAGCAACACAGAATAGTTAACTCTCCAAGTGACACTGGATAACTGCGAATAGTTTAATTTTAATTATACTGCTCACTTTATTATCATTATCATACTGTTATGGATGCGTGTTTTAATCTCAGTTTCACAATTTATTGATATTATTATTTTACTTGCATCTTACGTGATCACATTTGTTTCTATTGATCCAGATTGTTCCCAATGTCCATGAGTAATATATTTTATTATGTCACTTGTAGTGAGCCTGATGAGCATTTACGCAAAAACACGTATCCATTTGCTTAAATCGTGTACTATAATTTATGAGAGGTAAAAATGAATGCAACGACAGAAACTCAAGTACTTCAGTCTGAACACAGGAGCCCCTCTAAGCGTTCTTCTGTATAGTCTACTTAACTTCCGCGTATCACTCAGAATCTACGTCGGTGGCACAGTGGTTAGGACTCTCGCCGACCATGCACATGGTCCGGGGTTCGATCCCCTGCCGGCGCACACCCGATATCTATGGTCGGCCTGAATTTGGGCTACCGATATCCATGCTGAAAATTCTACACTTGTACTGAAAATACGGTGTGAAATCAAGCTGTAAATCAAAAAAAAAAATAATATCTAACTGGTAGAATCTGTAGTACTACTTTTAACATCACTTATAACTTATATCAAAAATACAAAAATACCTCAACATTGTCATCCGAATGCTACACAGTGCAACAAAACAGATTAACTATACACTTTTATAAGTTATCTGAGAATCAGAAAGAATATTCTCAACAAAATGGGATGGAAACTGTCTCTCTCTGAAAGAGTCAAACAGAACAAATCATGCTCCCCACAGACAGTCCAAGTGTAACAGTAGAAGACGAAAGACTCTACACTTCACTTGATCACCAGCTTCAAAGCTTCTGCATCTCATCTTTTCTTCCTGTTCTGATTTCATGGCGTCTTTCTTCTGTTTACGCTGTACATTTCTGATGGATTCTTTCTGTTTACAGCCTCGTCATGCTGTGTATTGGTAGTCGTGGTTTCCTACAATTCATCAACTTAAACGGTGATTTCTTTTACAGGATTTAATCATGAGCTGACATTAGATAGAGACGGCTGTTTCGTCCTGGTTTGGGACTCTTCATCAGTACACACCCACCGGGATTCCAACCAAGGACCTTCTGGTTACAAGGCGAGCTCGTATTCCATTAAGCCACTGGGACCCGATCCAATGGCCAGTCCATGAATTCTAACTTCTGCCAATTCACGACATAGCGCGATCCCTAACCAATGTCTTCGGCGAGTATTTGTCCTCACACCCGACCTGCTTCAACTACTGGTCACGGCTTCTCACTAGAACCCTAGGTGACTACCTACCTGAATAGGGGAAGTCGTTAGTGAGCACCTCATTGATATTCAAGTGTTGGTTTGTAGGGATTTGATTGGTTACAGGATTTCATCATGAGCTGGCATTAGTTGTTGTTTCCTGTGTGTACGCACGATGTGCTAGAAGAACGAATGGGAGCTCTATTTGCTAGTTACCTTCACTGGAAGCCAGTCCCTTCTTCATCGTATGGTTATTTCTCTACGTCGGACCATTCGTGTGTGGATGTTATAGTGATGTTCTGATTTTCTTGCAAACAGGAAATGAATTCTTCACTTTCAAAACAAGGACACTCATCTGTCAATTTCGTCTTTGGTACACTGCGGTCTGCAACAATGTGTTGAACTACTGCGTCAGTCACGGTTCTCCTGTGTTGATCAGGGATCGCGACAGCGTCTACCTATCGTGTAGCGTGTTCCATCATCACCAAGGCGTACCGATTGCCACTGGATGTCTGTGGAAACGGACCAGTCACATCTACGGACCACAAGTCACCTACTGCTGTAAATGGAATTGACTGCAGAGTCGGTCGTATGCACCGATCTCCTTTTATCAGCTGGCACTGCGGATATCCAAGTACATATTATGCCACATCTACTGTCATACTTGGCCAGTACCTGCTCTGTCTCAAGAGGTCAGTTTTTCTGGCTACCTGGTGACATTCTCGTAACATCTCATGGCGTGCAGCTTCCATCGTTCTCTCTACTGGCATCGACACTAACTGTAACGATAGATAGCGTTTATTTGTAACTTTGTATTTCTATATAGCTCAAGTTATGTACACCTTATCTTCGAATAACCATTTGCGCACATCTTCTATGTTGTGCTACTTCTGGCCTTCACGCTGTGTTTCTTTGTGTTCTTTTCACGTCTCCCATGTATCTTCGAAACGCTGCATCATCATCTGCTTTCTCTGACATCATATCTGTCCCCTTTTTTTACCTTCACGTTCCCCAGTGGAACATGGGGCTTCAAGCTAGTGGCTTGAAGTTTCTGTAGCAGTGTTTATTTTACAGGATGGGGTTGCTAGCCTCATGCCCAACCTTTCCTCTTCACAAGCGTTATTTCTGACTTAGCGAGGTAAAGGAGTGCGTCAGCCGGGGATCGAACTCCGGACCATGTTCATGGTTGGCGAGCGTCCTTACCGCTATGCCAACGACGCTCATCTATCCCCTTGCTATTTGATATTTAATAGTGGTGAACATCTCTTGTATATATATACTACTGATAGAAGTTATCAGTAGCACACGTCACAAAAGAACAAAAAATCACTCCATGGAATAACGTTGGCTTCACCTAAACAAAATAGCAGTCGTGAAACGACATATTAATACCAATACCATCATACTAGAGTAAAGGGAATCCTTAAGAGTAAGGATAAACCATAAGATAAAGATATATAACAAGTATCGAGATCGAAAGAAGATATGTAAATGTCAGAAGAGCTTGTGGGGGTGGGGGAGAGTCTTATTATTGTTGTTTAATAAAATGGGTTTTGTGGTCTCGCAAGGAAATCCTTTCTTTAGATGGTGGTTGGATGCAATCGACAAGCAGTTCCATCTGACCTAGCTTTCACGCTTACTGGCTGGTACTCCCCACTCAGCAAGGTGTGTCTGTCTGCACTCTTCGAAGAATTCATGTCCCTTCCAAGATTTGAACACGTGTCACCCAGTACTGCTGTCATAGACGTAACCACTGAGCTATTCGGGTTGCTGATTGGTTTCAAGTAGGACTGTGATGAATACCTTTATTAGACACTAAGTAGCGAACAATGGTATGTGTCCGATCGTTCTTTTTGGTGCAGACTGAATTCTTTTGGTTATATCTGGTAATTTGAACAAAGAAAGAAGAAACATTGGCGCAGAATAATCTGGATCCATTTTATTTCGTCGGTTCTCATCAGCTGCGTACAACCTGAATTTTTTTAAATTAAAATAAAAAGTGTACAATTTTAACAAACCTTTGTCCATTAGCAAGCATAATGTCAGAGCGTCATAGTAAAATAAGGCATTGCGATTTACAGGGTGTCTAAAGTGTCACGACATATATATACATATATCTTGGTAGAGAGAAGTTTCTTGAAAAAATTAGTTAACAGTTGTGTTGTTAAGGTGGTAACAAAAGACAATTAGCAATAGTTACGTAATTAGATAAGAGAAGATCAAAATTTCGGTGCACTTGAGGTCAGATGAGTAGTTGAAGATGTAATACAGTGAGCAGAACTCAGAAGATCAAGAAAAATTATCTCTTAAGAGAGTCAAACGAAACATAAGGGGGGGGGGGAGGAGTGAAAAGATAAGTTAACAAAATTAACAAAATTAGAAAACAAAGAGTTACTAAGAAGTGAGTTACCAGGGTAATTGAAGTCCAACAACGGATTCTTTTTGGACACCTAGGTCAGGCTTCAATCGTTTTATTGCTATAGCTTCAGCAAACCTGAGAAGGCTTGAGGTACTTTGTCTGTTAATTATTTTGAATGATTCCAGCACATCTACTCGGTGTCCTGTGTCAATCAGATGTTTAGCGATTGAAGAGCTTAAATAATTCGGTCCCTTTAACCGGAGGCTCCTTGGCACATGTTCACAGAATCTGACATAGGCCCTCCTCTCTGTTCTTCTAATCTACCTGCTCCCGAAGATACATGTGAATTGGTATACACAGTTGGAGGTAACATGTGAGGGGTACTTGTCAATCTTTGATTGCACCAGTGAAGAGGTTGTTCGGGATAGAGAGACTAATGGTAATAATGTGCGCAGCTTAATTAAGTCCAAGAGCTAAGCAACTAAGCATTTCAGACAAAATACTGACCAGTAGTGAGCAAAGAGTATTCCCATTTTCGAGTACTTCTTTATCGAATTCTCCAGTCATATTTATGCATTATAGTTAAGGGAATAATTATTGCTGAGAACATTAACGCCTTGAAATAACATCAAGTCAATAAGATCAATAGATTATTATTAGTCAATCAATTTTTCGCAGGCAGACATGGAGTGGACAATATCTTCATTTCAACAGTTGTCTTTCTATCTAGTATAAACGTTTCCTAGTAGAATGCCTGTTTTCAAGGACCCGTAATATTTACACGAGCGACAGATTAATGGATGAGCCATGGCACATATATTCGGTTTCACTAACTAATGGTCAACCTCAAAAATTTCATTGTATGTCACAAGTAGTAGTAGTTACCAAAGCACCTCTCGATCGACGCTGTCGAAGGCCTTTTCAAAGTCAATGAAGTTGAGATATAGAGATGACTGCCAATGATATATGTCTGATTTCCCACAAACTGGAAGATATGCAAGCGGAAAGCAACAAGTTGGCAGAAGAAGCATCATAGATAGCAAAGACTTCAGGTGAAAACAGAGGTGATGAAGATTCTTGGACAAGAACAACAACAACAGACAATGATCAGCTTAAATGGGAGGAACCTGAAAGAAACACCCTCTTTTACCTACCTGGGAAGCATCATTTCAACTACAGGTGGATGGAACTGACGAGGATATCAAAGCAAGAATCGGAAAAGCAAGCCAAGCTTTCACTACTCTCAAGTCTGTGTGCAGGTCAACAGCACTCAGCATCAAAAATAAGATCCGGATTTTCAACTCCACTTTGAAGTCAGGGCTACTCATTGTACGAATCAGAGACTTGGTGTGTCATAATGAGCGCCTCAAACAAACTACAGACCTTCACAAACAGCTATCTTCGCTCATTACTACTCAAGATCAGATAGCCAACCAGAAAAGATCAACAACAGAGATCTCTGGGAGCGAACCAACACAGCAGGAACCGATTGTGAAACAAATAGGCAGGAAGAAATGGATATGGATTAGCCATACTCTGAGGAAACCATCAAGTGATATCACTAAACAAGCCCTTGAGTGGAACCTGAAAGGGTAAGCGGCGAGTTGGCCATCAGTGCAAGGGTGACTTGGAGGAGGTGATGTGAAGAGGAGATGAAAGCCTGTGGGTAGACTTGGAGCCAGGTGAAGACTCTAGCAGAGAACCGAACGCAATGCAGACACACGGCTGAAGCCCTATGTTTATCTAAGAATTAAAGGAAACAATAATAATAGTAATCACAATAAGGACGAATAATATGAGAACTTCAGTGCCAATGTAAGTAATCGTTATTAAGCTACCATTCAAGGGTGACCAAATCATGCAGCTGACAGATTAATGTCTTCGTTTAGCTATCAAGGGCACATTTTATTCTGCCTCTCTCGTCTGCCTAAAATATTGAATATTTTCGATTTCTGTACATACGATTGAAGGACGAGATTCTGTCAGGTTATACAATCAACATTAATGACTGTTTATCATTTATTTCATATAAATCTAATTCAAAGTTGTCAAAGATACACTGAAAATAACAGATTTCAACGTTTGGCCACCATAGACTACTTGACCTACCGCCTCACCTTCAACCCACAGAACCCTCCTGGTCACGGCTTCCCACTAGAACCCCTGGTAACTGCCTGAATAAGGCCAGTAGTTAGTAAGCATCAGATTAATTTTCAAGTATTAATTTTTTTGATTGGTTGGAAGCTTTCATCATGAGCTGACATCAGTTAGAGAACCATTGGAAAACCTACAGGGAGTACTGGACAGCTGTTTCGTCCTAGTTTGAGACTCTCCAACATTACGCAACAACATACTTCCACCTCAGTAGTCAAATATACGAATAGAAAAAAGGAACACCAATGGGATCGCCCAAATCAGGATTAATAGCCCAAGCCGTCATGCAAAGATTGGAATTAATAGCGCTACCTATAATTAAACCAAAAATCTGGGTACGTTGCATTCACGATACATTTGCAGTAGACTAAAGAAATGATTTGGAATTAATAAACAATATATTTGAAGACATCAAAATCACAAGAGAAGAAGAATTAGATAACCGAATCCAACTCGTATACGTATTAATCAGGAGAACTTACACAGGAAATTTAAAAACACGAGTTTGTGAAAAGTCAACGCACGCAGAGCAAATACTCAACTCTAATGGTAATAACCCAGTTACTGACAAAAGAAATTGTGTGCAGACATTGTTTAAAAGATTTCAAACATATTATAGCACTCCAGTGTTGGAGAGTATGTAGAAAAATCACCTACCAACCATCTTCAAATAGAATAAATACCATCACAATTTTATCAAAAGGTATTTAAACTCGAGTCATAACACCAACAAGAAACCATCATCAAAGACCAAAAGGAAATTCATCCCGCCACATATAAAATATATCTCTGAAATAACAGCTAGAATATTAAGACCATTTGAAGTAGATATAGCACACAAGCCAGCCAGCCAGCCAGCACAATCACTTCATTCATCGATATTGTGCAAACCAAAAGATCCAACAGGAAAAAGGAGATAAAATTAATACCATTTACAAAATAAATTGCATGCATGAATTGGAACAGACATTACACCGGTCAAAGTGAGCATCCCCTTTGAATATGAATGCAAGAACACAAACTGGCTGTATCAATACATGTGGATAATTATGGACATCAGTGTAGAAATTTTAAATTTAGGAAACACCAAAAATGCAGTCCGAGAATATCTGGAAGCCTGGTTGGTATTCAAGTGGATCACCATTAATTAACAAACACATTGATATAGACGAAATTCGCCAACTGCTATTAAAAAGTAAATCCTCACATGACAAGAAAGTTCGAATTCCAGGTCAATAAAAATGACCATAGAGACGGCAGTTAACAAACTGTCACGAAAGTGGTCGCTAGGAGATACAATTACATTATACATAGAGAATTCAAATAAATTTATTTTATACTGAAACCTGAGCTGAAGGAAGACGTTGTCTAGAGAAGGGGGACGACGAAAGCTTCACAGTTTAATCAAGCAGCTTGTCAGAGAACAAAACTAATTCAGTATGAGTATTCTCCTGCTGTGACGACAGAAGACAAGGGCCAGGCAACAGATCGTTTATTGAGAAAATCAACAGAAATTTATAGATTTTTATGTATATTACTATTCGTTATTATTAGCAAAGAAGCAACGTCTTCTGATTGGTTGTTTTCTCGCTGAAAGTTATTCCGTCATGTCTTTGTGGCCGTTTCTTTGAAGGTCAGACCACGTATCTGCGACTTGTATCCACCCACGCAAAGTCTGCTGTGATTGGTTGTTGATTACCTCAAGGTTACGCTTTGTTATTGTTTTATCTCGTAACCCTGATTCGGGACGTAAACATTGATGCACACTGGTATCTACAATTTTGGCTAGCAGACAGCTGTCACCACAGTGCTATTCATCTCAATTAGTCCGTACTTTATGGAGTTATGAAATTGTGAAAATAAGAAAAAACAATACAGCGAAGGGCCTCTTTTTCGGTGAATTCATTTACTCAGCTGTACAATCGCAATTATACATAACACACATTTAAGTCCATAACTAACAAACAACACCCCGTCTTTGTGCCAACGAAGATGCTACACATCAATGTGGCGTTCACAGAAGACACCTTTTGACAATACCGTAAAAATAGAATATCAAACTACCAGAAATGATTATTCTTCGCTGCCACATTACGATCGGCATTTTCCTGCAGTCCGAAGTTCTTCAATAACTCTAAAGATAAACTGTCGCATTTGACCAATTCTATGTGTATATACTAATTCACTTGCGAAGCGAGATATATTTTGGCGACGTTCGATGCGTGTTTTATCACTTTCCTACATAAAAAAGGTAACTATGGATCAATAACGCGTGCTATCTTTGAACGTATATTCCAAGCTGGTCACTCAGTGTGCAAGGAGAATTCATTATAAGTTGTCTCCTAAATTTTGTAAGCTTGTGTATGTTTTGCATCACCAAGGCCATAGAGATTCGGATTCCCTCTTTCTACTTTGAGTATAATTCCAAGTTCAACTCTTATTAGTGTTTTGTTATTAATACTATTTTGTGCAGTTTTCATGTCACATTTAGTGTGTTTCAAGAGTGGGTTTTTAAGGATTAGATTTGTTTTTTACGAGTTTGCCCACGGATTATTATCAGTTGGAGAAACATTGAAAACCAGTCAGGGGGTACTGGACAGTGAGCTGTTTCATCCTAGTACGGGACTCTTCATCAGTACGCACAGTGCAGGGTTGGAACCCAGAACCTTTTCATTACAAGGCGAGCTAGCTAGTAGACCATTAAGCTACCAGGACCCACCAATCCAATGGCCAGCTCATGAACTCTAACTTCTGCCTATGCACGACATAACGCTTTTCTGGACACTTTCATATAACGTAATCCTACTCAAAACTTACACATCTTCACCCCTACCCTAGTTTAAGTTTGATTATTCACCACAATTTCGAACTATTCTGGTGACTCAAACAGCTACTCAAATGAATGTATGCAAAAACACAAAAAATAAACCGCCTCTCCCGCTCAATGAAGAAAACCTTCTTCGGGGCTGAACTTCCCATAACTTTCTCTACGAAACCACCGTTTCTCATGAACGGGAAGGATAGGCTACCACTGTTGACCAGCCTCATCACTGTACGTCTGCCGCTTCGCCTTCTCGTGTGGAGTTAGGTAGGTCAACTGTACCCAGCGTTTGTTGTCCAAACGTATCATCAAACACTTAACCACTGTCATAGTTTTATAAAGGCGAAAAAAGATACCTCCCGACGCAGCTCTATTCTGAAACACCTGATCGAATCAGGACACCAAGCTAACCCGCAAAGGAACTTCAAAGTTATCCACAGAATACATGGGAATCTCACTAAAAGAGTACGAACCACACAGAAGCAATGCCAATTCACATGTTAAATCTTGAACTATGCATACAAAAGAAGTTTGTTCAGTCATTAAATCTACAAATGACTTAATCTATGTTAACATCAAATATATGAATTTTGTTTTTTTACTTCTTAGAAAGGAGAGAACATCAAGTTCAGCAATTATATCTTTTTGGCGATTTCATTTTCAAAAGCTGTACAATCACATTTAAATATATATAATTTTTTACATTGATTTTCGATGCATATTGCGAGGGCTTCTGTAGTACAGAGAGGTCGGAAACATACTGCTTTTGGTAGGTTTCTGTTGACTTTGTAAATTACTGTGAAAGAATCAGTTCAGATGTTGTGGGAGGTGGCACTTCTGATTGAACTGGTGCCTCCTCTTTGCAGCCACGCTGGGTAATGTTCTCAAACACGTTTTGAAAGGACGTGCATACAACGACCTATGTACCTAGCTCTGCATGAGTAGGTGAACTGGTATATCCACAGTGAATTGGTCATATGCGATAGTTTGTCCTTAGCGTTGTTTCTAAGTATTGGACGGTTAGAGAATGTCACTCTTAGTGTTGCTACAGGGAACGTCTTCTTTAAATAGCTGGATATTCTCCTCTTCAGGATATTGGCTGCCAAATCTCCCCTGAAACCCAGATTCCTATACACAGAGTTTTCTTCGGCGCTGAATCGCATTCTTCTCCTTTTGGTTTAGGTTCTGTGTTCGTGTAGACAAAACGTGCCAGGTAACCATTTTGAGAATATTTACTTCTTAATTGTATTATTTTCTTCCCCCACCCTCTATTAACTTGACTGCTTTCAGATTTTAATTGAATTCTACTTAACCCCTTTCAATTAAATTACGTCGCAAAAATTACTTATTTAATTTTATTCTAGTTTCTACAATATGTAATTCGCTTTCTGAAATTTACTATTCTAATGACACATCTATGGAAATATTCCTTTTGTTGCTATGACAATTTACTACACATATGCCATAGCAGAGATTGAGAATGATATAGTCGAAAAGAGGAGTAACTTTTCGCAGAATACCTTTTCTTTCGTAATAGTAATTATAAATTTATCGTAGAGATTGTACATCTGAGGAAATGAATTCTCTGAAAAAAGATTCTTGGCTGAAATTATTATATGTGTAAAACTTGGGCAATGTGGTAGTAAGCAATTCCATATTGGCTAGTTTATGAGATATATCACATAGTGAAACAGTATTATTTACTGGTTGACGTTTCGAACAAAATTTATCGTGGTTCATAATCATCTCATCAATTATAATCACACGACTTCGAAACTTGAGTCTCATAGTTTTCTTTGTTCTCTCCTATTTGTCGTGGGATAGTAGAATTTTCCAGATATCGAAGACAGGTGATGAATCATTCCTATTACATGTATTCTCTCAGTTGATTCGATAAACAAAGCTTCTGTTATCAATCTCTCCCTCCACCCAGTGACATTAGATTTTAAAACTGTCATCCTATCCCATCCTATTGTATGGTTGTGTGTAACTGCATGTAGTGAGTGGTATAGCTGAACTATTCTCTAGATTTCTTATCTTATTTGCGTCAACCAATCTAGATTTCGCTAAGTTTTATGTTCGACTACTCTGACTGCCCCCGTTCTACTAGTTTGACCTATGACCCATGACAAACAAACTGAAAGAGTTGCCATGGGATTACCAGTATCCCCAGTTGTAGCAGAAATATACATGGATATGTGGAAAAGCATAGTGATTGAGACGTTCAACCCACCCCAAAAGTATGGTGGAGGTATGTAGATGACACATTCACTGTACTTAGAACACAGGATATTGATTTTTCGAACACATCAACTCGAAGGTTGAAGCAATTCAATTCACTGATGAATTGGAAAGTCAGGTAGCAGGGGGAGCTTCCAATGTTAGATTGTAGCGTAAAAAGGAAGCAAGATGGAAAGTTAAACACTAGTGTTTACAGGAAGCTCACACACTCAAACAGATATTTAGACTTCCGATCATCCCATCCTATGTCAGTAAAAATAGGATTGATGAAATGTTTAAATGACAGAGCACAAAAATTAAGTAGTATCAAAGAAAATCTAAAACAGGAACTGATTCACATAAAAGAAGTCTTGAAACTTAATAATTACCCGGATAAATTAGTCAGGAAATATGTAAGGAAATGTAAAAATAAATTAAATAATGATAGTAGCGATAGTGATAATAACGACAGTAATGATAATAATAATAATATTAATGACGACACCAACAATAAGGAATCTAAATCATCAGTAGTAATTCCATACAAGGAAGGAACCTCGGAAGCCTTATGCAGAATTCTTAACAAGGCAGGAGTAAAAGTGGCTGGCATTCAAACCCACAAACTCAATTAGAAGCAAGCTTTGTCGGTTAAAGGATCCTGTTGAGCCTTTAAAACAAAACAATTTAGTTTACCCTGTAATGATTGTCAGGTCAGATACATAGGTCAAACTAATAGAACGGGGGCAGTCAGAGTAGTCGAACATAAAACTTAGCGAAATCTAGATTGGTTGACGCAAATAAGATAAGAAATCTAGAGAATAGTTCAGCTATACCACTCACTACATGCAGTTACACACAACCATACAATAGGATGGGATAGGATGACAGTTTTAAAATCTAATGTCACTGGGTGGAGGGAGAGATTGATAACAGAAGCTTTGTTTATCGAATCAACTGAGAGAATACATGTAATAGGAATGATTCATCACCTGTCTTCGATATCTGGAAAATTCTACTATCCCACGACAAATAGGAGAGAACAAAGAAAACTATGAGACTCAAGTTTCGAAGTCGTGTGGTTGTAATTGATGATATGATTATGAACCACGATAATTTTTGTTCGAAACGTCATCCACTGAACAATAATACTGTTTCACAGACTGTCTGATATATCTAATAAGCTAACCAATATGGAATTTCTTGGCTGAAATGTTTGTTCTTATTTGCATGTCTATATGGTTAGTTTTCGGGTATCATGCAACTGTGTTCGTTTTCTGGACTACCAATTACAGTATGAGGCAGATCAATGTCCTGTGTGTGTGTGTGTGTGATGTCAATAATTTCTGTTTCCGTAAAGAACTGTTAAAGAAATTCCACTTCTTTGGACTGCGTAAATCACAAATGAATTTACAGATTGTGATTTTGATTCATGTAGTTACCACAGTGCCTAAACAGTTGGCCAGAAATCGGGAATAATCGACTTTTAATAGAAGATTTTGTCATAAGAAAAGGTGTTTTTGATATCAGCGTAAAACTTGGACACTGTGGTAGAGTATAATTCCATTATGATATTTACTGATGACCACATTTCGAGCACAATTAATTACTACTCATAGTCATCATATATCAAGGCAGTACTCACACAACTTTCTTGCTTCGTTTATATACGTGAGTAGAAATTGATTAGACATTTGAGTAAAAATCAATATAAGACATGCGTGAAACAGAAAGGAAGACAAAGTACATTCAGAATGAATATGCGTGTTATCAATGAAACACAATAGGATGGGAATTAAGACGAGTGTTGTTAGTCAATAAGATAGGAAATCAGATATTTTTATAGAAAAATAAATAACTTGTTCGAATGTTATAATGTGAATTAAAATACATTTTAACACTATTTATTATCCTCTTCTGATTTGACTGGTGGTAATAATATCTTCCATATCTCTGGTATTTGCGTTGAGTCACTTCCATCGCATGTGTTGGGTGTAGACCCAATGAACCAGAATTCAGTAATCAACCTCTCTCACGCTCCATCTACTCATATTGCCTTTGATAATTTTGACTCTTTCCCACCCACCCTATTGTGTGGTTGTGTGTCAATGCATGCAGAGCAATTGATGAGTTTTTTTTATTCTAAATTACTTATCTTCGTGGGATTATCATTCATTCTACATTTAGCTATGAGAAGGTGTTAACTTTAGAATTACTAAATACTTAGAAGCATTGGATACATTACAAAAATGCGGAAGATGATATGAGCAGCGAAGAAAATCTTATTCTACACAAATCCTTTTCAAGGGAGATGCACAATCGCACTTATACTGCCTAGCAAAAAATTCATCAAACTAATCAGATACTGGTAACTGTGTTGCAGGGGATGTATGATATAATGTGAGGCGTAACCTAGATGGTGATGAATAAGTGGAGATTAGAAAAAGAATCCAGAAGTTGAGATTATGTAATGAATGTGGAAAATGACTAATCAGTGTAAATGTACAAAATGGATAAAAATTAGGGGAAAGACGGCAAAGTATTTATGTAAAACCTATATTACAGTTTACAATTTATTTAGGATAGTAGGCTATATTGTTGCTGCTTTATTTCGACTGAACTAGAGTACACGTATATTCTAGTATTTCTTCGCGTTTATAATTGTGACCTAACGTTGCGATTACTCGATATCCATAACGTAATTCAAAAGGCACTTGCGAAGGAATACGATAGTGTATTATTGCAGCAATCAAAATTCAAAAATCGAGCGAGTACAAAAGTATCAATTTTTAACATGCAAGATTTAGAGTAATAAACAAATCAAAGTACAATTACATAGTGAAAGTATACTGCGATGATGAGTAATAAAACGGGTCACTACAATAGCCCCTCCGTAGAATGCAGGTAAATGAAGTTTACCTGTATTCGGAATGATATTGTAAATTATAATTACAGAAGAAATATATACGAGTTTCTGGTATGGAAACCGAATTGAGGATTTTAAGTTTTTGAGGTTTGATAATATAACTGTATATATGCAAAAATGTTAACAACTTCGAAACGAACCAAAATGTTTAGAAAGTTGTGCAAAATGTAACAATAAAACCAGAAAAATTATTAGAATAATAATGGGGCTGTTATTGTAAGGAGTTACAGAATAGATTTATATCTTACATGCATTTAATAGTACCGTAATAAGGTAGTATGGAAATGACTTGGGTAAACATTCAGTTACCTCTATTTCCATGAAAGCTGGTTGTACAAGTGGAATTGTACAAGAAGAGATGGCTGTGCCAGAGAAGAGTGCAGCAGTAGCTGCTGCTGCTGATACGGTTGAAAGTGAACGTCCGTCAGCATATTGTTGTTATTGCTGGGGTGTTGTTACTCGGCGTTGAGGAGTAACTTGAATTGATGTTTGCTGAGGTTGGAGAGTAGAAGTTAGTTGATTGATAGGCATTCCAACAGAAGCAGTTGGCATAAACTGGTAAACTAGTGATTTGAATCAATTGACCGTTAGGACCAACAGTCATGACTTTTAATTGAGCTCCTGGTGCCAGAGTGATAAACTGGGGAGTAGCATAGGAGCGTGCAGTTACAGTACAAGGTTGACCACTGACAGAGACGTCAGTTGCCATCATTGTTGGTTGTTGCTGATGTTGTTGGATATAAGTTGGCTGTTGAGCTGGTTGTAACTGGTGAGCTTGTGCTTGAATCTGTTGTTGTTGAGGTGATTGGGTAAACTGTTGTAATTGAACAGCTGTAGGACCGGCTTGAGTAAATGGAGTTGCAGACCATTGTAAGAGTGTTTGCACACCTGTAGACAATGCTGAAGCTTGAGGACAGAGAACTGGAATTGAGGTGTTGCATAACAGCCAGCTGCTACAGTTGCTTGAGTATCAGGGTGAACTGGGATAGCAGTCGCTGTGCCGCCAGGTCCGGAGGTACTTTTAGCAGAAATATCAGTAATTATACATCCAAATGTTATGAAGTTATAAAAGTTAATGTGATGGCAAAGATGATTTATTCCACTGTGTATACTTCGAAATGATGTAGTCCATCAATCAGCTATGTCGGGATCGCCAATTTGTTTGCTGCTTTATTTCGACTGAACTAGAGTACACGTATATTCTAGTATTTCTTCGCGTTTATAATTGTGACCTAACGTTGCGATTACTCGATATCCATAACGTAATTCAAAAGGCACTTGCGAAGGAATACGATAGTGTATTATTGCAGCAATCAAAATTCAAAAATCGAGCGAGTACAAAAGTATCAATTTTTAACATGCAAGATTTAGAGTAATAAACAAATCAAAGTACAATTACATAGTGAAAGTATACTGCGATGATGAGTAATAAAACGGGTCACTACAATATGCCTGTGTTAATCCTTTCGATTTGTTACACACAGGAGGTCCAATCTCGCCTTGAATGAATCAACGGATGGCGCTGATACGACGTGTTCCCGTAGGGAGTTCCAGCGGTTTACAATTCGATGCGAAAAACGGACCTCCAGACGCAGACGATTCGACCGTAGTTTTGAACCTTGAAGTGATGTATTAGCAATCGGTTGGTGCTAGAAGGAAGAAATAAATTAGATAAATTAGCTCCAAAATCATTTCTTAGGATACGGTATGCCAGTATTAGGTCACCCCTAATTCGTCTGTATGACAGTGGAAATAAACCCAGTCGACTTAACCTCTCCTCATATGAGAGGGTTGAGAAACCCTTTATTAGCTTAGTTCCTACTCTTTGCACCCTTTCTAATAAGTCTATTTCGTATTTGAAACACGAGCTCGCTGCCTGAATCCCATATTCCAAATGAGGTCTGATATAAGTCGGATATAATATACGAAATATATCAGCGTCAAAGTTCGCAAAAGCCTTGCGTATGACCCATAATATTCGAAAGCCCTTAGTGGTTGCAGCTCTAGAGTTTGTTGCTGTTTTCAAGTCATGCTGCACAACCACTCTTAAGTCCTTGTACTCAGTGACCACTGGGGGAGTAATGCCATCCATTGAGTAATTGTGCACGTGACTGTGAGATACATGCATAACTACACTCTTGATTAAGTTAATCTCCAAGGCCCAGTGCTTACACCAATCACTTAACAAGTTTAAATCTTCCTGCAAAGCAAGTTGATCACTGTCATCGTGTAAAGCCCTGCATATCTTGATGTCATCGGCAAACAGTAAGCAGGATGACTTAACTACCGATGGAATCTCATTAATATAAATCAGGAAAAGAAGTGGGCCTAGAAGTGTACCCTGAGGAACGCCACTCTTAACCGATTCCCATGTTGATAAAACCCCGTTAACTCGTACTCTTTGTCTTCTGTCCTTTAGAAAGTCTTGAATCCAGTCGGCCACCACCTTATTGATTCCCAGACTACCTAACTTTACTAGAAGACCTGAATGAAAAACCCTGTCAAACGCCTTGCTAAGGTCGATGAATATGGCATCCACCGGTATATTAGCATCAGCTGAGCTTGCCCAACTTTCTCTGGCCAAAAGGAGGTTGGTCAAGCAATTAGAAATACACTTTTGGATGTGTGTGTTACATTTGCTTAGTTACATAAAGCTCTCATTTCTCTGATGTTTCTGCCCAGAAAGTTTAGGAATTTATTGTAATTGGCTTTTGGAGGCTGAGGATATTAACGTTTACGGATAATACGAAGTATACTAACGCAACATCTAATACCCACAATTTCTATAGTATTCATTCCGCGTAGACCAAAGACAAAGCAAAGCACAAGAATTGATCGTCCAAATTACCAGATATATTTCAGGACCAAATAGGAGTGCGAGATGATTGCTTAGCTAGCTAGGGATCGTGCACAAACGAACGAACGTGACACGACGGAGTACTAAGTGGCGTGGATGCTGGACCGTAAGCCTTCAGCTAAACAAGTTGACTTAAAAAGTGAGGGTCAGCATCCAATGTTCAGTGATGAATGCTGTGGTCAATAATTTTGGGGAATTATTTACCGCTACATTTTATTTTCGAACACTGATCCTGTCGACATAGTCTTGTTGACTATTACTACCTATAGCTCACTGTTTGCCTATTTGTGACAGTTGAACACACTGAGCGCATGCCTATAAGCAACTTCTATCTGTAATTGTATATATTATTAGATTTACATACCCAAGTCCGTGTGTCTCTTTGGTTTACGTGTTATTTCCCGTAATTGTATCTGTCAGTGATATTTTCGCTACGGTTTTGTTGGTGTCTCTGCTCTTCCTGTTGTGATTATTTTGTTCCGATTGCTTCACTTCTTATCTTCCTGTTTCTAAAGGGAATATTCAAAAAGTCTCTCATCCACTACTTACATATCTGTGTAATAACTTCCTCCTTGGGCGTCGAGCAAGTAACCCCACCCTGAAAACAAAACTGCTACAGAAAATTCAGTACGATGAGTCTCCTTGCGATGAAAGAAAAATTAGATGTGGGGACATGGAACCTCCGCACTATGTATGAGACTGGCAGAGCAGTCCAGATGAGATCAAGAGATATTGTACTGATGTACTCGGAATATGGGAAAGCAGGTGGAATGGGAGTGAACTCACCAACTGCAGTCACCCGGAAAACAACAACGTGAGCACCGATGGCGTGACTATCATGATGTCATCAACGGCAATGAAGTCCCTGGTACAATGGAAGGCGAGCTTGCCCGGGATAATCAGCGCCAGATTCAACTCAAAAGGAAGGAGAGTGACGATTATACAATGTTAAGCCCGCACAAACAACGCAGACCTAGAAAAGAAAGAAGAGTTCTACAGGCAACTACAGGTAATAATGGACAATACTCCAGCTGCTGACATTAAAATCCTAATGGGCGATGTCAACGCCAAACTGGGACCAGACAACACAGGAAGAGAACTCATTGCAGGTTGAGAAGCACTGGAGAAGATGAATTAAAGCAAAAAACTCTTCGCTGACTTCTGGCCTTCAGTTAGCTAGTAATTATTGGCAGCGTCTACAAACGCAAGGATATCCACAAGGCTACATGGGTGCCACCAGATGGGCGAACCAAAAACTAAAGTGACTTCATCTCAACCTCAAGGAAGTGGAGACGCAGATTACTAGACACAAAAGTAAGAAGAGGAGCAGACATTGGCTCAGACCACTATCTCGTATAAGGAACACTCCAAATCGGATTAAAAGCTTTCAATGAAACAGGAGCTGCAGATAGACCACACGCCAAGTTCAATACACAAAATCTGAAGGATCAGACTACAAAGGACATCTTCACTGCGATCAGAAGGATATAGGCGGAGACACGAATCAATACTATCGAAGAGACCAGCGTTGAAAAACACTGGAACAGCCTGAAGGCAGTTTGGAGTCGAACTTGCATGGAAGCTCTAGGCACAGAGAAGAGACGAACACATATAGTCCAATAGAAGAAAGAAGGATGGTGAAGCAAAAGATTATCCCGAGCATCGACGAGTTACAAAAACAGAAACAGAATGCAATCTACAGTACGCTGAACAAAAGAGAAAAGTACCAAGGAAGACAAAAGACAGTATTACGAAGCTATGGCAAGTGAAGCAAAACAAGCTGCAGGCAAAGGACACCTTGCAACACTCTACCGAACAACTATGATCCTATTGGGGAAGAAATGAACACAAATTAAGCCAGTGAAGGATGACAGTGAAAAGCCAATTACCAAACATATGGAGCAAAGAAAACACTGGGCTGAAAGACGTCCAAATCGACCGCCACCTTCAGAGCACCCAATGATACCAGCAGCTGAAGCAGAACTGCCAGTGGACACCAACCCTCCGACGAAAACAGAAATCCCGAAAGCAATAAGGATGTTAAATCTGGAAAAGCAGCAGGATCAGACGGAATCCCAGCAGAAACATTGAAGATGGACCCAGAGACATCTGTGGACCAGATGACCAGACTACTGGAGAAGGTGTGGAAAGAGGGCAAGGTACCTACGGATTGGAAGAAAGGCGGCTTATACAAACTGCCAAAGAAAAAGGACTTTAGTAAGTGCAATAACTGGCGCGGCATTATTCTCCTGTCTGTCCCATGCAAAGTATTGAGGAGCATCATCTTGGAGGGAATCAGACACGCCCTGGATGAAAAAGCTCGATAGGAACAGGTTGGATTCAGGAGGAACAAGTCATACATCGATCAAGTTGCCACATTACGGATCATCATTGAGCAGAGCTTGGAATGGCAGTCACCTCTGTATCTCAACTTCATTGACTTTGAAAAGGCTTTTGGTAGCGCAGCGTTGATCGAAAGATGATTTGGCAACTACTTTGCTACTACAGGTTGCCGCCAACAATTACACAACTCATACAACAGTTGTACGACAAGGCTGCGTGCCAAGTAATCCACAACGGGAAATTCACGGAATCCTTCGAAGTGAGGACAGGAGTAAGACAAGACTGCCTACTATCGCCAATGATTTCCTGATTGCAGTAGATTGGATAATGCGACAGACAACGGGCAATGGGGAAACAGGCATAAAATGGACCCACACAAAACACTTGGAGGATCTGGACTTCGCCGATGATATATGTCTGATTTCCCACAAACTGGAAGATATGCAAGCGAAAACCAACAAGTCGGCAGAAGAAGCATCAAAGATAGGACTTCAGTTGAACACAGAGAAAACAGAGATGATGAAGATTACTGGCTAACGGCAATAGCAACAACAATGGACAACAATCAGCACAAATGGGAGAAAGCATCGTTACAAAAACAGGCTGACGGGATTGATGAGGATATCAAAGCAAGGCAATCTTTCATTTCTCTCAAGTTTATTTGGAGATCAACAACACTTAGCACGAAAAATAAGATCCGGATTTTCAACTTTTGGTGTGAAATCAGTGACACGGACTGGTGACATGGCGCCGCTTCACGAAGAGCACTTCGAACAAACTGCAGAACTTCATCAACAGCTGTCTTCGCTTATTACTACTCAAGATCAAATGGCCGGCCAGAAAAGATCAGCAACAGGGATCTCTGGCGATGAGAGAGCCAACCCAGCAGGAATCAATTGTGCAGCAAATAAGCGGGAAGATATGGAGGTGGGTTGGCCATACTCTGAGGAAACCATCAAGTGACATCACAAACCAGGACATTTCTTCCATAGAACTCGATTGGGAAGCAGCTGGTTAGTCGTCAGTCCGGGATTGACATAGAGGAGGTTATTTGAAGAGGAGAGGAAAGCATTTGTGTGGACTTGGAAAGAGGTGAAAACGTTGGCGGAGAACCAAACACAACTAATACGTGTGGCTGAGGCCCTGTATTACTCTAATGATGGTATATAAAGTACAAATTTGGTGTTTAGGGAGGGAAAATTAAACGTAATAGTTACTGCGCTGAAAGTTTTACCGCAACAGATAAGGGCCGATCACAGAGCTGCCAAATGCGAACGGCAGTAAGAACAAACTAGCTAACTGTCCTTATTACCAAGGACTACTACTACTTAGACTTTTAAGGCTTTACATTTCATTATCCCGTTTACAGATAACCACCAGTATGTGTGGTGATTAAACAACTAACTTGTATCTTTATTCTGCGTTTCTAAATCTGTATCTCTTGTTGTTATAATAGTGTATTTTGGGTATTGCTCCCATGGCTTCGAGTTCTTTCTCATTGCTCTAATGCGTTTTGTCGGTTGGTTATGCAGTGTATTCCATTTGGTGTTTCGCATCTGAAGGTGCCCCCGAACACCAGTTGTCCTTGAAGAGCTACCGAATTTTCTATCCACCGAATTGCATCTTTTCCGCTCTATTGCATGATCTTTTTAGTTACTCAGCTACCTCCATGAGTCTTATTTTGTACCCACACTCATTTTCAAACAAACTTCAACCTAATGCTGTGGATTTTTGGAAGTGAATGGAGGGAAAGCGTTGGTTATAAAAGTGGCTTTGAATGGAACAATTGCGCTTTAAAAGGTATGATACGATTGGTAATTGATAAAGGGAATGGACGCACTTATGGCCTTCAAATGCGAAAAGTAGTGAGACCGCAAATGAAACAGCATATTCGTAAAAAAGCGTTAAATATTCTGCACAAGGAGTAGACACCTACTATATGTATGTAGTGATTTTGCAGAAGAAATTTAGTTCTATTAATCATGAAAATACGGAATATGTTATTGTGACTAGAAATGAAACAGGAGAGTTCGCATATGAGACATACTGATCAGTTTACATTGAAACTCGGCCAGTTCAGTCATTAGAATCACAAATGGAAAGTTGACGTTTAATTCATAAATTTTATCTGAAAACTCCCCAAACCACTTTTTTCATTATTATCTGCCTTCCAAGTAGGTCATGGATTATAAGCCTAAAGTTTTAGTGCCAGTGTTGTTGTTTGTTTATGGGGTGTGGTTGAAGACGTTCTGGGGCCTCTGCAAGACATAGTGTTGTGGCTGCTCAGATGTAGTCAGTGATCAAGTAATTATGAAGGATGAGATCAGTTAGAGGCTATACTCTCTGTATAATTTGTGAGGCCTTCTTTATCTATCAACTGATGAATGCCCTTCTGTGTGCTTGATTTTGTTTCCCACTTCCCTTGCCACTATTTCAAAAATAAAGTTTCGAGACAGTTTTCCACAATATCACTGGCTATCTGTTGGTAGTTTTGGTATTATTTTGGTGGAAAAGTAGGCTTCTAAAATGTGACACCCCAACTTTCCTATTTTCCAGGCTTACTGTCTGCTAGACGAGGTGTAGGGGTACATCGCCCAGAAATAGAACCCGAATACTCTTTCTGTCTGGTGATTATTCAACCACAACGTCCCATGGTTCAGTTAGCAGAGAAGTGGACTTGAATTAATAATAATAATGTATTTCATATAAATTTACAAATTTACATGAAAATGCATGCCATTTTTACAGGCACGATCAAGTATGATATGATATCAAATCGTAGATTGTCTACAAGTTAATCGTATTTCAACTGTTAAATATTCGATACATATAATACACTCATTTTCTGAATTAGGCCGTATAGTTATTGAATTGTACAGTTGTCCTCCAGGTTGAGCGGGAAAATCGACTTCGTTCCGTTTTCATCCCGTGGTTGTAGGCATACGATAACCAACCAATATTGAGGTAAGTACACCTTTTACAAGGGATTGGAATCTGTTTTGGAAAAATTAAAGTGCTGAGGTGAATCATTAAATTGTAATGAAATAGGTAAGTGCAAGTATCATTAATAAATGCATTAATAAAGGAAACACCCTAGGGTAACAACATTCATTTGCAATGTATAATGCTACAGATATATCACAAACTATCATGATATCCACTTTTGGTTTTAATACAATTATCCTCATGCCAGTTGTTTTTATTTTATACCTTTTTGTGCATTTAGTGCACAACCGTACCCTTCAGAGAGTAGGAGTATAATAAGTAATGAAGAGCTATAAGATGTTAAGTTTAATGTTAAGTTTAATGGAGTAAAATGAGGATCAAGTAAAGACGTTGTCAGAAAATAAATGAGATAAGACATTGTGGAGTGGTATGAAAAGATCTGACGATAGACAGCAAGTTAATTTATAAGATGCCCCATAAATCTGAGCAGATCCCACATGGTCGCATCTCAACAATAGGCTGGGTGAATGGTATATATTTAAAGGTAGAAGCATGATCTGCCAAGGCGTTCATTGTTATCTTTTTCAAGATAAAGATTTAAGCCCTCATAAAAATCAGAAATATCTCGAGCCTTCAAATTTTTTAATGCCGTTCCTGCAGAATGGGGCGATTCACCTTAGTGACCCCCACCATATCTACTGATCAGCTAACTCCACCCTCCCATCTTTTTTGATGTTAGGCTCTGAGACTATGATTATTATGGTTACCGCAAATATATTGCTTGGTACCAGACATGTTCGTACCCCATATTCCATCTCCCTAGCTTTCTTAATGAGTGCTTCCAATAGGTCCCCGCGTACATCTTTATGAACATATTATATATGTATGCATGCGTCCTAATGAACAGATTACTTTATAAGAAGTCAAAACCTTGAAGAATAACAAGAATAGGTTTTGTGAATAGTGGAGCAAGATTCAGCAGAACAATATAGTTAGGGTTCAATATAGGTAGTATGAAGTGAAGGTAAGGTCGGTTGGCAGGACCAAGTGTACTAAATTATCATGACAGTTTTATATATAGTAAACATTTGACATTGCAAAGTAACCTGTCTACATATATTATAAAAAGATATTAGCAGAACCAACAAAATTTCAGCATTTGGTTAACAATACTGCAGAAAGTTAGTGAGTTTTACAGGTAGCCGTAAAGTAAATCAATCTATGTATAATAAGAGTGTAATCAGTGTTATAATTCTTATTATCAAAGAATACATTAGGCTCAAAAACTGAATGTTATAAGGGGAATAAGAGTGATAAACTAAGAGAACATTTGCTGCGTAAGTAATCATTTTAAGTATTTTAATGATGATCTAATTTCAAGTATTGAACATGCATAATTACTAAGTATTATTAGGTTAGTCTAGGAGGCCAGCTATCCGAATCCTGTCTAGTTTATCTAATACGTTGTAGGGACTGTTAAGTCAAATATTTAGGTCAGAGAATTAGGATCGAGTGAATCAGATTGAAGGAGCACAAAAGCCTAGAGAAACTCAGATTAATCGACCGTATTAAGATCGAAAATCTGCGAAGTAAATAGCTGTGACACTACATGCAGCCATACGCAACCAAACAATGGGATGGGGGCAAGCTGACAGCCTTAAAATCTAGCATAATACTGTGACGAGGAGACTGGTTTTGAAACTTAATTTATTAAATCATCTGAAAGTACATTCACCGGGAATGACTGAGTACTTGTACCGGGCACCTCAAAAATCGTGCTGCCCCTACGACAAACAGGAATCAAGTTGTGAAGCCACAGGAGACTAATAAATTATATCCGAAATTTTACTCAGTAAACAATGCTGTTTCACAAAACGATATTTCCAGTGAGCGAACTAAGGCTGAATTACATACTGCCTCAGTACCTAGATTCTATGAACTCATCTAAGTGTTCGTTCTCGAAGTGTGATTAAAGGACCTAATCTCCTCGAAAGCTGCTTCACAAATAATGGGTCTTTCATGTATTGTTTGCCCAGTTAGTCTGAATAGTCATCTGGTTTCATGTGCTGCTAATGCCTATTCCATTTCTTTTGCCCTTGTCACCCACCAATTCACGGTGGCTTCCAAGACTTTTAGGCAGCATGAATGTGAGCAGCATTCGCACCTAGTAATGGTAGGAGTCCCAAGGCATTGATTGTCTTCCTAAACTTGCACGGACTGGAACCTGTTCAGATACGGAGAAGTGAATGAGTGCAAATTGATTACCGATTTCCGAATAAGTACAATTACAGGGTAAATACGTCTGCGCTGTTGCCGATCACTTCGAGCAATCTCACTAAATGTTTTCAGCCACTGGTTCAGTGCCTCTTGAGAATGCCAATCAATTCAGTTCATAACTGCCTAGGCAGTCCAAATTTATGCGTCGGTGTCACAGTGGTTAGGACTCTCGCCGACCATGCACATGGTCCGGGGTTCGATCCCCTGCCGGCGCACACCCGATATCTATGGTCGGCCTGAAATTTGGGCTACCGATATCCATGCTGAAAATTCCATACTTGTACTGAAGATACGATGTGGAATCAAGCTGTAATCAAAATAAAAAAATAAATAAAAATATGTTCAGTGATTTAATTCAATGATTGTGTGTCTTGACAAAATCAGCCCCAACTCTTTTCGAAATCGATCCCACCTTGGGCGAAATTGTTTATCGAGGAAAGTAGTAACTGAATATACGCATTACAGGTCATGATTTAACGTAGTTACCTTTGAAAAAAGTCCTTAGTGTCCATATGACTCCATTTATCCTAAAACCGGGTGTGTGTTACTTCAAAGAGGCAGTTTTACTCTTTGATGTCTGTTATAAGAATTACATATTTTGTATTCAAGAAGTGCACCTTCTAACACCAGCATTATCACGAGATTAGTAGACATTTTTCTCTTGGAAGCTTCTTTGTTTGAGAAGAGGTCTCGTGATATCTCGTGGATGGTGTTTCAGTAGGGCAACGGATTTCCAATCAGAATTGTGATGGCAAATGTTATTAAGGATGACAACACCCATTACTTCACTGGCAGATGTGTCCCAGTCTGCATCCTGCCACATGTGTCTAAGTTAGTGAATATTGTCATGCGAATATGAGTTTGCTGAGTTCCTTCTGCGAAATGGACGAAATCCCACCTGCTTAATCCGCCACATGCTTTCCGTGAAACACAAGTAATGCAGTTGCTGGAATTTAGCGCGGCAGTTTCTCTAAGGGCTTCACAGACATCATATTCATTCATGAAAAACAAGTCTACGGCTTACACTTGTCAAATAGTAAAAGTAACAAGGTTCTCATAACTAGTTGATTTTAGGAAACTGTGATAACAAGAATTCGTATCTTTGGAGACGGGATACAGACCTGTGATATATGCTTCCAAGCCGCCCGATATCACATAGGTTGCCAACTAATTTCGTAATGGTTGTGGTTAGAAAGGGTGAAACTATGAAGTTGTAATGTGGTGCTCTATAGCTATTAATGAATACTCTTTAGGATTTATGAAGTAGGTCAATATGCCTTAACTTCACGACAATTAATCATAAATCCAGATATGCCTGTTTCTCTGACATGAAAAACTTAGATGATTTCCAGCAGATCATTTCCATATTTTTTTCTTTTGAAACACAAGAGATGAGACAATTTAGGGAATAATGGTTCAAGTGCTCGGATGCACATTAAAGCGGCCCAGTGGAGCAAAACAAACTTATACGCATGGGAAACAGTGCATCTACAGAAAGGTCTTTAAATAAGTTTAATAAACATAAAAACTATCATATCCCAAAGTGATACATGGGCACTTTTACTCTAGAGACTGATGCAAGGTAGAAGACAGATTTCAGATCAATAAATTATAGTCCTAACCGCACAACAGACAGCTTTCTCAAAGCGAAATGAGGATCGTCGATGTCAGTGTCTAGTAACTTCTGATTTCATTGCCTCATCAGTCAACTGGAAATATTGATCATTTAAATTGTTAGAAATACACACTTCACGGAATCTCCCACATCTCGCACCCCACCGGAAAATCTCGTGTAACCCACTTGTTATGGTTTTCAGCATTCAGTGTTAGGACATAGTTTGCCTGCTGAGTCACCAGCTCTTTGAATCGACTTCCAGGAGAAGTGGTATTAGCGCCTCCGTGAAATTCTCTCAAGAGACTAGGTAAGGGCAAGTTTCGGTGGAAATATGCTACAGCAGCCAATAAATAACCCTGAACTTACAATCTGGTGACAGAATTGAAAAACCCATATGGTTGTTGATGAACTGTGTATTTGAATATTCAGACTGAACGATTCTGAGCCACGCTGAGATCATATCCCCTCCATAACCCTATTTCTAGCCCCCATGCAGTAACCACACAGTCAATGGATAAGCATACAAGCTAAATCCCCACGACCCGTTCTGTCTTCTCTCACTGTACCGACTACTCTATCTTTTCCTTAGGTCACCTTTATTATTTCACCTTTATTATTTCACTTATCTCAACCTATATTATCTACACTACAACCTATTATTATTATTCTACTTTTATGACTTCACCGAATGACCAACGGGTGTTAGGCCAAACACCATTCACGGCAGCAAATGAGTCCTAACATACTGCACACTACAAACCACATCTTGATCAATCCTCGCACCACTCCTCTTAGAGTCTACCAGAGCTAAAGCAGTCGAGTGGCCGGATTTACTACGCATAAGTTCACCGAAGATCTGGAACCTCTACCTTACAATCAAGAAGCGAGCTCAAAGAAATCACTGGTTTGTACTAGCTCGTAATCAGGATATTGGAAATTGTACCCAACACTCATCCGCAACTCCAAACCATAATCGTACCCTTAATACCGTCTCCAAATCCTAAAATAATCCCTGACTTCCACGATATATCTCCACTCATATATACAATAGAAAACGATAAACTCAGACTTGAAGCCTTTTAATCTCAGTTGAAATTCCTTGAGTTCTGAGTGCGCGCCGGTCGAGCTTTGCGTTACAAATTTTGCAAAGACTTTGTTTTCAACTTGTAAGTAAGTTAGCGTAATTAAATATTGAGTTTTCAAAGCTTAGTTTTTATTCGTTACCGGTCGATATCATTTGCTTGTTAATTCAACCTTAGCAGACATAAGATAATATTCATTTTCTCTCTGATTATGTCATCTATGAGTCCCAAGCTTACTATAATGGTGAATTAAATGTCGCTTATTCTGAACTAACTCTAACATTCTATAGTGAGAAAATTCCGAATCTATTCTAAAACGGTTTGTTTAAGCTCACAGACTAGAACTCAGTGCTGGTTTTCAGCATGACTGACACTAATTCAGTATAGTGTTCTTTTTCTAGGCATTTTCAGGGGTAGATGAGAACATACTGGGTTTGCTTATCAGCGTTGTTCCAACCCGCACAGGTTATATTAAGCGCGAACTAGCTTCACTTCAGAAAGAACAGACTTCATTCAGTACCCAGCTCTCCTTTTAAGCACGACGAGCTTTATTTCAGAACATAATGGGTAGATAAAATCTTCATTTACCATAAAAAGGCATCATCAAAGAATAGGTTAAAATAAGTTCAGAACTGTTGTAAGCTTGGGGTATGTTCATTTTAGGCAGATGAAATATTCATTTAACATGAAAAGGCATTATCGACGCATGAGTTAGAATTAGTTTAGAATTACTGCAAACTTTCTAATGTCATTAGAAAGTTGGAGTCGATCGGCATGAATCGGCTTCCTGCCGATTGCCTGCAACCATCTTATGTCAACAGTTCAAAAGTGCATCGTAATGGCAAGCCACCTAGAATGGTGGCCACATTTCAAACTTGACTGGTAGAATTCAGTCCGTACCAAACAAATGACTAGACATATTAAAGTAGTTACTAGGGTCCAACCAAGTATATATATATATATATATATATATACGAGAATTATTATTGGGCTTCCGACTGGTACAAATGAAAAATTTGAGCAGATTTTCGGAGAAATGCAGGATTTTTCCTGAAAATAAAACCCATAAAAGTTTGAGGAAACCGTCAGATTTTCCCTGAATACTCCAGAAAAGTCGCTGAATCCCCCGAAATGCTCCAAATATTTTTTGGTTAGCATTAACCTCAGGGGAATTGTTATTATTTTGGGACGCGCATTAGTTATAGTACAGATACTTCCAAATGCCTAGCAGTCTGATATTTCATGGACATATAACTGACGTAAAAGTCTTCTGGCTTTAGCTTAAAATGGTATGACACAATGTTCTGACATCAAAATCTTCTGAAATGATACATCTGATTTGTGCAAATCCCCAAAAGCCTCCGACATGATTGTCTTCATTTCACAGTTAATTTTAGGATAGGTTTGGAGAAAATTTCTGAATATATGTCGCACTAATCTGTCGCAGTACTTTTTGTTTGGAAACAATAGCAAATTTGGAATAGGCTGGAAATATTCGTCATGTGGAGTATAGAGAATCTAGAAGTGTCACAGTCTATGTATGTTTTGAGTAAACTTTTAGTCTCGCGGCTCCACTGTATATTCTCTAGAAGTGTCGCCTGTAGATGTTTACAGGTACTTCAGTGCATGTTAGGTAGTCAGGCCCATCGCACAGATTAAATTTGGTTTATGGTTATTTACTGCCATTCACTGGATTCGTCAGCAGCTTCAACATCCAAAATATGCCCGTAAAATAGGTGACAAGTGTTTCTAACAGAAGCAGATCTCATGCCAAATACCCTGCATTATGTCAGATCCCTCCTTCAATATCGATATCAGCTGAATACTCTAAGTTAGCGATACTCAAGTGATAAGTTAATCCCTAATTCACTCAATTCGATAAGGCTTACATCCATTAATGCACCAATGATGAAGTTAGAAAATAATAAAGGCAATTGGGTTTTCTTAAGGAGACCATTAGTTGTCAGCACTTTAGGTTATACCTATTCGTATCCTCTTTCACGGCTGTATGAGTCCGAGTAGTTTGGATGCTTTAATTAGTGCAATCTACTTTGTCAGCACTCCACGACTAAACATTGCCACGTCACCTCTCGGTTGACGAATTCGAATACCTCTGTTAGGTCATGAAATATTTCAGCTGTAAGGTACCAGTGACCATGTCTTTGTACTAGCTGTCTTTGATCATGGGTGCCTGTGTTCTGTCTCCTGTGTAAAGTGGTATAATAGGGTGAGCAATATTGAGGTTAGGCATCGGTGGAGTCCTAGGTAGGTGGGAGGGGAAATCAATCGACTAGGCTGTGAAGCTACATCAACTGAGATGGTTAGGACATGTGTTACGCATGTGTAGTCATCGACTTCCTCGACAGACGCACAATGTTAGCTGACACAGGATCAGGTTGGAAAAGAGCTAACGGCGGTCAATCCAAAACATGGCTTTATCAGTCAATGAAATCCACAACAGTTAGTTTAAGCCAGCCACGTAGGGAGGTGTAGACTTCCTGACTAGTTGGGTTCCTCGGGATAGTAAAAACAATGAAGGCTGGAGACCATCGGTGATATGACTCGAAATCCCCGTTCTCAATGGCTGGTGCTGATGCATCCTCTCCTTGTGACTTATAATATCCAATAAAACTATACAGTCCTTCCATATTGCTATTCTTTTTGCCTCATTTCTCTGCTTACTGTTTCTGTTTTGCATTGTTTTTACTTTCTCTTGATTTGTGTGCTAAGTGAAGTGTGACGACTTGAACTGCTGCACACCGGTGGAAAGTTCTATGTTGAAACCAGTCACTCAGAATCTGTTGAGCTGTGAAAGTATGATGCATATACCCCAGTTCTGTCCCAAAGCTTGTTTTTGTTAGTATGTGACTCCAAGTGTATTTAACCATCGATTTTATTGGTTCTCAGACTTCGTAGTAGGTATACTCTGATTACAATCAGTACAAATGATGGACTGCTCGTAACATTATAGCCGAACCACATAAACAGTATTTTGAAAATAGGCAAAGTTCAAGAATATCATCCCAAGGTATGCGAACGTACCATTGTCCTTGAGCCGACCAATCATAGAACTGAGGAATTTATGCACAAAAATTGACGTATATTTACAAGAAAACGCATTAAACAGGGTATCTTTCTCTGATATGACTTAAAAATACTTCCCAGTTATAATGAGGAGTATCAGTTGCTAAGTTAGACTAGTTTCTGTACATGCGTTCATCAAGGTGATTGAAGATTAGCTGTTTTTGTGAATCGTTTATCTCTGTTATCCTCCTTTGCAGTCTTCCCCAAAAGCCCTCGGTTGAATTACTACGGTTTCTAGTAGGAGGATCGACGACTACTTACCAGGGAAATGTGGATTAGGAAACAAATTAAAATCAATAACATCAACTGTAAATCTACCCGTAACCGCAACCGTAACCTTATTCCTGACCCTAACCCTAATCTTAATTATGACCCCGATCATAACCCTAACGAACTATTAACACATTGTCCAAACAGTAGTTAAAAATGTGATCTGAGTGAGTAGCGTTGACATTTCCATTATGTAAGTGACAGGTGTCGTTAGCCAATGACCAGAATGCTTTCAAGGTCATTGGGTCGTTTGCCCTCTTGGGACGCTATTGTTGAAATTCACCAATTTATATTTAGGGATAACTGATTATTGAATGTTCTACTGATTTTTTAGAGATAGAGAGAGTTCCAGATCTGCAAAATGCGAAAAGCTCCATATGATAAAAATGCACCGAGAAGACCACTGTCAGCATTCAATTTATTTATGCGAAAACGTAGACAAGAATCAGAGGTTATTGCATCAAAACCATTCGGCGAAAGAAATCGTATTGTTAGTGCTGAATGGGCTAATTTATCTGTTGAAGACAGACAAATGTATACTGATCAAGCGGCAGAAGCTCGAGAATCATATAAAAAGTTGTTTGCAGAATATAAAACAACTGATAGTTACAAGAATTGGTTAGCATCGAATCAGATGGCTGCTACAAATGCATCAAAAAGTGGGTGTAAAAAATCAAGAAAGCCTCAAAAGCAAATGTATCCTGGCAGCAATAACAACAACAACACTCTAGATGATGACTTTAGAATATCGATTTTCACTCAAGAATTTTTAGAATACAATCGACTTCGTGAAGCTACTTTGCGTCAGCTAAAAAAACAAGTTAGTATAATCTACAATATTTTGTTTATTTTTTTTGACTACAGTTTTCTAATAAAAATCACTAGATTTAAAGTTACAGAGAAGCTTATCTGATCTAAACTTCCGAAGGTTTCTTGCTCCGTGATACATTTTCAGCCGACGAGGCCCTCCTTTACCTCTCCAAGCCAGAAATAAAAGCTGGTAAAGAGGAAAGGTTAAGCATGAGGTTAGCAACTACCGCATCCTGTAAAAATAATCACCACTGCTACAGAAACTTCAAGCCTCTAGCTTGAAGCCCTCGCTATGTTCCACTGAGAACATGAAGGAATAAAAAAACATTTTACCTTTGCGATATATGATACATAACTCCTGGTTATATCATATACCTCAACCTTGGCGGTACCATCAGCCTTTGTATTATTAAGTGTGACGCATCACTTGGTACATGAAAAATTCGTTTCAGGCAACTGAACTGTAACTGCAAAAATAAAATTGTTGTTGGAATGCATTTAGCTGTTTTTTCGGAGATACATTTCAAGGTGAAATTTTATCACAATTCCCTTCGAAATGGTGAATTATTCAGATATATGCGACACCAGACATCAGTTTGTCACCACCGTCCTTAAACACCTCTGGAGTCATTCCATCAGGTCTTGCTGCTTTACCTCACTTCAGGTTAGAGACAGCATTTGTAACCTCAGTTGTAGGGGAAGCAGCAGGTATCTACCCTATTCAGGTAAGTGTTGGGTGGTGCATGGCAAATTGAGCCTGGCTGTAGACCAGTTAAATTGTCCCTCAAGATATCCCCTCCGACGTTCCAGTCGTCTATTTTGAGATCTAATTATTTTTATTATTATTGTTCCCTTGGGTTCCGAGTGGAACTTAGGGCTGGCTTCAACAGCACATCTCCACTTTGTTCTATTTTCTGCCACACGCTTCAGCTGGCTGTCTCCACGATTGCCAAAACTCTCTCATCTCTTCCCGACACGATCTCCTCCATGTCACCCTCACACAGATGACCCACTCGTCGCTTACCATTTGGATTCCACTTGGCTGGCGCGCGATATCATTCGACAGTTTCCTTTATGTATTCCCCATCCATCCATCTCCATTTTCTCTATTGGTTGGTTTGTTGCAAGAGTTTCTTGTTACTTATTCTTTCTGGCCAGCCATTTGATCTTCAGTATGGAACCAGCTGTTGATAAAACTTTGCAACCTGTTAGAAATTCTTTTCGTGACACGCTGGCCTAGTTTCTGACCTGTATAAAAGAACCGACTTCACATTGGTGTTGAAAAGGAAATCTTGTTCTTTGTGCTGAGTGCGGAAGTTTTCCAAACTGGTTTCAGGTTGATAAAGGTGTGCTGCATTGCCTTTCCTACTCTGGGTAGGCTTTGACATCTCTTTCCCTTCCGCCTGCAGTTGAAGCAATGCTTCCTAGATGAGTGAAGGAGGTGTAACCTCTGTCAAATCTCTCCCGTTGACGGTGAGTGGTACTGGTTGTTGCTGTCGCTGTTGGTTGGTTGGTTATCTTCATCACCTCCATCTTCTCTATGTCTACCTGAAGTCCTGTCTTCACTGCCAGCCTCCTCTGCCAGTTTTTTAGTCTTCGTCTGCCTGCAAGTTTTCGGGTTTGTGTAACATTAGACGTATATCATCTACGTGCAAAATCCAGATCTTCTAGAGTCTTCTTATGTGTTAGTGCAGCGTATTCCTGACTCCTCGCTTCCAACGCACAATCTGACACATAATCCAGTCAGTCCACCACAATTAAGAACATCATCATCGGTGAAAATAGGCAGGCAGCCAACCTTGTCTTACTGCTGTATGCACTTCAAACGCCTCGCTGAATGAGTTTTCTGTTGTGGATCACCTGACACTTCTTGCCACTGCCGTCATTATTATTATTATTGTTCCCTTGGGTTCCTAGTGGAACATAGGGCTTCAACTACAATTCTCCACTTGCTTTTGTCTTCTGCTGTACTTTTCACTTGCATCCATGTTAGTCTATACTGTTTCAACTCTTCTTCACACGATCTCCTCCATGTCACCCTTGGATGTCCCACTCACCGCTTCCCTTTCGGGTTCCACTCCAGCTATGGCCTGACGCACGATGTCACCCAGCGGAGGCCTCCTCAGCGAGTGAGTGTCCAATCCATCTCCACCTTCTCCTGCATATTTGTTGGGCGATTGGTTCTTGCTTTGTTTGTTTCTTCCCATAGTTTCTTGTTGGTGATTCTTTCCGGCCATCTGATCTTCAGTATAGAACGAAGACAGTTGTTGATAAAGGTCTGCAACAGGCTGTTGGAAATATTCTTTGTGACCCGCCAAGTTTCTGATCCGTATAGAAGAAGAACTGACTGACTTGACATTTGTATTGAAAATCCGAATTTTGTTGCTGATGCTGAGTGACGAAGCTTTCCAGATTGGTTTCAGGTTGATGAATGTGTTTCTCACCTTCCCGATTCTCGATTTGACATCCTCGTCCGTTCCTCCTGTAGTTGAGACAATGCTCCCTAGATAAGTGAATGAAGTAACCTCTTTCAAATCCCTCCCGTTGATGGTGATTGCAGCTGGATGTTGCTGATGCTTTTGTTCTTGGTTGGTTGGCTATTTTCACTGCCGTCATGTGAGATCTGATTCAGCGAGAGATATTTTTTATGAGATTAAATATCTTGAAATGTAATTTTCTCTTTTCATACCTTTGATTATCCATGATTTCCTATGCTGATTAATTTTAGGCTTCACAACTTGAAGAGGAGACAGCCTTGTTAAGTAAACATGTTGAAAATCTTGTCAATGCTGAGCAAAGAACTAAATGTCAAATTAAAACAACAACAGAATTATTAAATAATGAAGAAAATTTAATGAAACAGTTGTGTAAAGAGTTAACTATTGCTTTAGGTGATGTAAGTTTATTGATTTTTTTGTTTTTTCTTTTTTTGATAATTTGCCCTACTATTTTCTCTCTCTTTTTTATTCCTTCACATTCCCAGTCTGTCTGGATTCAACATAGAACTTAACACTGAAGTGCAGCAGTTCGAGTTGCCACGTTCCAAATAGCACACAAAGGTAGACAAGTAAATGAGTGAAGAGAATCAATAGAGTTTCAACAAGTATAAGAGTGAAACAGAATGAGTAATGGTAGAAAGGGATATGAAAGATTACAGAAACTGAATACATTTGCGTAAGCCATTCACAGCGATTTTGAGCCATGTCGCCTATTGTCTCCAGCCATTGATTCTTAGAGTCCCGAGGGCGGGCCCCAACCCGGAAGTCTGCATCTCCCTACCTGACTCAGTTTAACTGTCAAGGACTTCATGGATTGATGAGGCCATGTTTTTGTTTGGCATGGCACCACTTACTCTTTTCCAACCTGCACATATATCAGCTAGTAATGCCCGTCAGGGGAGGTGATGGCTAGGCATGCACAGCACGTGACCTAGCCATCTCAATCTATGTAACTTTATAGCCTCGTCGATTGATTTTCCCTCTTTGCCCAACACTCTACGCCTGACGTCAACATTACTTACCCTATTATACCACCTAACTTGGGAAGGAGATCGTAGACATCTATGATCAAAAACAGTCAACCTTTTCATGTGTTCAACTCGTATTGGCCATGTTTCAGAGCCATAGAGAAGGACGGAGCGAAGTGCTGAGCAGTACACACGTCCCTTGGTTGATAGTCGGATGTCACGCCTACGCCAGAGATGGCGTAAGTTAGCGAAAGCAGCTTGAGCTTTTTGGATCCATATTCCCAGCGGAACATAGCGAGGGCTTCAAGCTGGAGGCTTGACGTTTCTGTAGCAGTGGTGATTATTATTTTTTTTGTACAGGATAGGGTTGACATTCAGTCTAATGCCCAACCTTTCCTCTATACCAGCTTTTTTATTTATGGTTTAGCAAATGAGGTAAAGGAATGCCTCGTAGGCCGGGGATCGAAACCCGGACCATGTGCGCATGGTCGGCGAGCGTACTAAACGCTGTGCCACTGACGCACTCCTACTGTTTTCAGTGTTACACAAATGATGATTATATTTGTCACAAATAGAAAGCCATTATCAAGGTATCATCATTCCCTTGGGTTAGAGTGAAACTCAGGGCTTCAACAACACATCTCCATTTCATCCTGTTGACTTAGACACTATGCAGATGATGTAGTCCTTTTAGGTCAAGACACTGATAAAATCCAGCAGTATGCGATTCACTCCTGTCAGATGTAAATGTGATGCTACAGGACTGGACTGGACTACATTGACTCACTCCTAGTTTAAAGATAGGGAGGGAGTGAAGTGCTGTGTCTGAGCGTCTTGACCACTTCACTTGTTTTGGGGAGTTGCATCAACCAACGCCAGCCAGCTGATCACTGAAGAGATCTCAGTACGGATACAGAAGGCTCGTTCAGCGTGTATGCTTGCCAATTTACGCCATCTCTGGTTTAGTAGACGTGATATCTGATTGTCTTCTCAGCAGTTCGCTCTGTCCTCCTTTGAGGCTGTAAGTGAGACATGGACATTGAGAGTGGAAGATATGAAGAGGCTAGCTAGCTAGCTATCTTTGATCATAGATGTCTCAGTTCTATCTCCCATGTTAGGTGGTAGGTATAATAGGGTGAGTAATCTTGAGGTTGGGCGTCCAGTGAGTGCTAGGTAAAGAGAAGAAATCAATCGACGAGACTGTAAAGTTATATCGATTGAGATGGTTAAGCGATGTGTTACGCATGCATCCCTAACCATCGATCGCCTTCCTCGACAATGGGCAATTTTGCTGACATAGGATGGATCAGGTTGGAAAAGAGCCAGTGGCTTCATCATTCAATGAAATCCACAGCAGTTAGTTTAAGTCAGGCAGCCAGCCACGTGGGGAGGTGCAAACTTCCTGACTAGTTGGGTTCCTTAGAATGGTAAAAATCAGTGAGGTCTGGAGACAATTGGTGATATGGCTCAAATTCCCCGTTCTCAATGGCTGGCGCAGATGCACCTACTTCTTGTGACTTATAATATCGAGTAAAACTATATTTTTCTTCCATAGTACTATTCCTTTTGCCTCATATTTCTGTTTATTATCTCTCTCTTCTTCTTCTCTCTCTCTCTCTTGAATCTCTCCTTGCTCTCTTTTTTTGCTTTGTGTACTACATAAAGGCAGTGTGGCAACTCGAACTGCTGCAGATGTGTGCAGAGTTCTACGATGAAACCAGTCAGTCCATTTCCATGTTACCCTCGAACCCACTGCCAACTCATCATTTCCCATTCGGGTTCCACTCGAATGATGGTCTGACTGGTGTTTGGCATCACTCATCGGTCTACTGCGGGATATATCTGATTCATCTCCATTTTTTTTACTTGGAATATTTGTAGATTCTCGGTTGGTTGGTTCGTTCGTTGCCCAATTTCCTTGTTGCTAATCCTTTCTGATCATCTTATTCTCAGAATGGAGCCAGAAAAGTGGGCAGCTGTTTTAAAAAAGTTTGAAGCTGTTACTGATGTCGCTGAATGTGAATACAAACTTTTGACTGACAATAATGAACGGTTGATGACTTCCTAGTCGATTATACCCGGACGCGAAACTAGTGAGCTCCAGAAGACTCACACATGGTAGGCTTGGCAACATGTATTTGTAAAACAAAACGAGAGAGAGAGAGGGAGAAAGTGACTAAAAGTACGAAAATATGTTACATATATATTGATGCAGTAAAAAGACTTGAGTAGTAGGCGTCTCAACAGCATACTGGATTCTGATTGGTTGATACCCACCATATAACAACATGTGATTTGTTGTTATATGACTGATAGATGATTAGTGAGATGGATTTTGAACAGACATCAGAAGTCATTTGACAATGCTTTCAGTGATGCTCCAAGCCTTTGAATTGACTTAACATCAGTGTTGGAAATCCTAATCTTGTTATTTGTGCTGAGTGCAGCAGATTTCCATGCTGAATTCAGATTAAAGGAGATTTGGAATTCCATATTATTTGTTCATTAGATATATGACAAACACAGTCAGTGAAACAGTGTTATTGTTGTTTACTGGATGACACAGTTTCGAAAACAAGTGCCTAGCGTTCATAATCATATCATCAATGATGATCACACAACTTCGAAACTTGAGTTTTGTAGTTTTCTTTGCCCTTTCCTATTCGTCGTCGTAGGGGTAGTAGAATTTTCCAGATGCCCGACTGGACAGGTGTTGAATCATTCCTATTACACATGTTTGAAGTTGATTCGATCAACAAAGCTTCCGTAATCAATCTCTTCCTCCACCCTGTTATATTAAACTTTAGAACTGTCATCATATCCCATCTTATTGTATGGTTGGTTGTGTGTAATTGCATGTAGTAAGCGTTGTAGCTGAACAGTTCTCTAGATTTCTTATCTTATTCGGGTCAACCATTGTAGATTTTGCTGCCAGAGTTTTGTGCTCCACTAGTCTGACTGACTGACTCCGTTCTACTACTTTGATCTATGTATTTGACCTGACAACCATTGCAGGCGGAGTATTAGATAAACTAAATTGTTTTGTTTTAAAGGCTCCATAGGATCCCTTAAGCGATAAAGTTTGTGTCCAATTGAGTTTGTGGGTCCTCGGTCAGAACCAAGAACTCGAACTTGGGACAAAAGTACCACTTGAGGACATGATGCAAGGAGTGCAGATATGCCTGACTTCAACAGTATTTAAATTCCAATGGAAAATATGCCAAAAAACTGAGGGAGTTGCCATGTGGTCACCAATATCCCCGGTTGGGGAAGATATATTCATAGATAGGTGGGAAAACATAGCAATTGAAACGTTCACCCCCACCCCAAAAGTATGGTGGAGGTATGTAGATGACACATTCATTGTACTTAGAACACAGGATATAGATTGATTTTTCGAACACATATTAACTCAAAGGTGGAGGCAATTCAGTTCACTTATGAATTGGAAAGTCAGGAAGAAGGGGGAGCTTCTAATGTGAGATTGTAGCGTAAATAGGAAAGAAGATGGGAAGTTAAACACACAATAGTGTTTACAGGAAACTCACACATTCACTTTGGATGAAATTTTATCCATAATGGAGTTATGGTCTACCACAGTGCCAAAGTTTTATACTTAAATCAACTCACACATTCAAACAGATATTTGGACTTCCCTGTGTCAGTAAAAACAGGATTGGTGAAATGTCTGAGTAATAGGGCACAAAACCTAAGTAGTTCCAAGGAAAATCTAAGAGAGGAAGTGAGGCATATAAGAGATGATTTGAAACTTAATCAATAATTAGCCTGATAAATTAATCAGGAAGTATGTAGGGAAATGTAAAAATAAAATAAATAATGGTAGTAGTTTTATATATATATATATATATTCGAATGAAAATCAGTATAGAATAATGTACATTCAGAAATAATAATACGAGTGTTAATGATCAAATACAACTAGATGGGAAATGAGATGAGTGTTTTTATAGTCATAATAAGTTACTTCTTAGAATGTTGTGATGTACGTGAATTGAAATAAAATTTTGAGATTATTTATTATCCTCCTCTGATTTGACTGGTGGTAATAATATCTTCCATATTTCTGGTATTTGCATTGAGTCATTTCTGTTGCATGTGTTGGGTGTAGACTCAATCAATCAGGATTCAGTGATCAATCTCTCAAGCGCTGCACCTAACTACATTGCTTCTTAGAACACTCTCCCACCCTATTGTGTGGTTGTGTGTCAATGCATGTAGTGCAATTGCTGAGCTTTTATTCTAAATTACTTGTCTTCTCGGGATCAACCATTCTATCCTTAGCCAAATTCTTATGTTCCGCCAATCTGATTACCCCCGACCTACTAGTTTGACCTATGTAGTTTACTTAACTCACAGTCATTGCAGGGTATTTTGTATATTATATTATTTTGCTTAATTAGGTCCACCGGGTCTTTTAGTCTACAGAGCTTGTCCTACCTGAGTGAGTTTGTAGGTTTGAATGCCACTCTAATTCCTTCTTTATTAAGAATCCTAACAAGTTACTTATGATGACTATGAAAACACTCGTCTTATTTCCCATCTGATTGATCAATAACACTCGTACTATTATTTCTGAATGTACATTATCCCATATTGATTTTAGTCCAATATCTAGTCAATTCCACTCATGTATATAAATGATGGAAAAATGTTGTGTGAGTAACTTTATATGAGTATGAGTGGCAATAGTTTGTGCTCGAAACGTGGTCATCAGTTAATATTACTGTATAACACCACTGTGTATTATTATTATTATTGTTCCCTTGGATTCCTAGTGGAACATAGGGCTTCAACTGCACGTCTCCACTTGCTTCTGTCTTCTGCTGTACTTTTCACTTACATCCATGTTTGTCCATACTGTTTCTACTCTTCTTCACACGATCTCCTCCATGTCACACTTGGACGTCCCACTCGCCACTTCCCTTTCAGGTCCCACTCGAGCAATGGCCTGACGCGCGATGTCACCCAGCGGCCTCCTCAGCGAGTGTCCAATCCATCTCCACTTTCTCCTGCATATTTATTGGGCGACTGGTCCTTGTTTCGTTTGTTCCCATAGTTTCTTGTTGGTAATTCTTTCCAGCCATCTGATCTTGAGTATAGAACGAAGACAGCTGTTGGTAAAGGTGTGCAACAGGCTGTTGGAAATATTCTTTGTGACCCGCCAAGTTTCTGATCCGTATAGAAGAAGAACTGACTGACTTGACGTTTGTATTGAAAATCCGAATCATTTTGTTGTTGATGCTGAGTAAGTGACGAAGATTTCCAGATTGGTTTCAGGTTGATGAATGTGTTTCTCGCCTTCCCGATTCTCGATTTGACATTCTCGTCCGTTCCTCCTGTAGTTGAGACAATGCTCCATGGATAGGTGAATGAAGTAACCTCTTTCAAATCCCTCCAGTTGATGGTGATTGGCGCTGGATGTTGCTGTTGCTGCTGTTGTTGTTGTTGGTTGGTTATTTTCATAACCTCCGTCTTGTTTATGTTCACCTGGAGTCCTGTCTTCTCTGGCTGCTTCTTCGACTAGTTTGTCGGTTTTCGCTTGTAAGTCTTCGATTTTGTGTGACATCAAACATAAATCATCCGCGAAATCCAGGTCTTCTAGGTTCTTCACGTCGGTCCAGGATATCCCTGTCTTCTCGTTTCCCACTGTCTGACGCATAATCCAGTTCACCACAATTAGGAATATCATTGGTGATAATAAGCACACTTGTCTGACTCCTGTGTTTACTCCAAACGCCTAGCTGAGTTTTCCATTTTGGATGACTTGACATGTGCCGTTGTCGTACAGCTGTTGAATAAGGTTGATGAATATTTGGGGTACGCCGCAGTACTTGAGCAGTTTCCAAATTACTTCGCGGTCATCGCTGTCGAAGGCCTTCTCAAAGTCTGTAAAGTTGAGGTGGAGGTTTTATTGTCATTCCATGTTTTGTTCGATGATGATGCGTAGAGTTGCAATTTGGTGAGAACATGATTTGCCTTTCCTGAATCCAGCTTGTTCTGGTCGGAGTTCTGTATCCAGTGCGTCCTTTATTCTCTCCAGGATGATGCGACTCAGGATTTTACTTGGCGTCGACAGGAGCATGATTCCTCGCCAGTTCTTGCAGAGTCCTAAGTCGCCCTTCTTTGGTAGTTTCCCGAGGTAACACCACTGTGTGACTTATCAAAATAAAATCTTATCCATAATCGATTTAACAGAAACTGTTAGTGTCACGATTTCAATTGCTTTGACAGTGTGAGAATCAGCAGCTGACAAGAGTAGATATCAGTCGTCTACACATTAGCAAGCAACAGCCATAGTTGCCGCTTACACACTACTACCTACTGTGTGATACTACTTATATTATTATTAGTATTATTATTGTTATCCTTTTCAATTAAATGATCAATGCGTGATTATTCGCTTAATTTTTTTTCCAATTTCTTTAGATTACTCTACCTATCACTACGTCGGATACAAGTTTGAAAGCAATTGAACGTATCACAGAGACCAGTGTAGATTCATTTCTTTCAAGGTTGGGTAGCCTAAAGTCATCAACAACAGCATCGTCGGTGTCTTCATTAGATTCAGAGGAGTTATTCACAAAAATTGTGAATACAATCCGCTTAGCTTGTCAAAATAAAGATATTAAATTATTTACCTGTGGAACAAATTAATTGATTGATTTTGACACATACGTTTCCATATTGTACATACTTGTTTTTATTTTTTGCTTAATTTTTTATTTTTAAGAATTTTATTTATCGTGAGTAAATGTTTTTTGGTTTCTTTTTGATATCTGATTGAGGAAAACTAAGATTATTGAAAATTATTACAACGGAGGACACCAATAGAGGAGGTGCTCCACATAGAGTATCATGTCTGTCTGGATTCAACATAGAACTTATCACCGAAGTGCAGCAGTTCGGGTTGCCACGTTCCAAATAGCACACAAAGGTAGACAAGAAAATGAGTGAAGAGAATCAATAGAGTTTTGAAAAGTATAAGAGTGAAACAGAATGAGTAATGGTACAAAGGAATATGAAAGATTACAGAGACTGAATACATCTGCGTAAGCCATTGACAACGATTTTGAGCCATGTCACCTATTGTCTCCAGCCATTGATTCTTAGGGTCCCTACCTGACTCAGTTTAACTGTCAAGGATTTCATGAATTGATGAGGCCATGTTTTTGTTTGGCCACCACTTACTCTTTTCCAACCTGCACCTACATCAGCTAGTAATGCCCGTCGGGAGAGTCGATGGTTAGTCATGCGTAGCACGTGACCTAGCCATCTCAATCTATGTAACTTTTTGGCCTCTTCGATTGATCTTCCCTCTTTGCCTAACATTACTTACCTTATTATACCACCTAACGTGAGAAAGAGATCGTAGACATCTATGATCAAAAACAGTCAACCTTTTCATGTGTTCAACTCGTATTGGCCATGTTTCAGAGCCATAGATAGAGAAGGACGGAGTGAACTGCTGAGCAGTACACACGTCCCTTGGTTGATAGTCGGATGTCACGCCTACGCCAGAGATGGTGTAATTTAGCGAAAGCAGCTGGAGCCTTTTGGATCCGTGCTGAAATTTCGTCGCTAATCAATTCGCTGGTGCTGATACAACTTCTCAAATAGGTGAAGTGGTCAACATGTTCTATCACTTCACTCCCTATAACTAAGCTAGTAGTTGACGTAGTCCAGTCCTGTAGCAGCATCTTACATTTTACAGGGACGAATCACATGCCAAACATACGAAGATTGCTGCTCAAGGTGTTCAGAAGACTCTGCATTTTGTCAGCATCCTCCCCTGACAGGACAATATCATCTGCATATTCTCAGTCCATAAGACTATTCCCTGGTAACAAGTCGATTCCTAAGTCGTTAAGTTCAGTTAAGGATACTTCCACTAGCTATAGAGTATCATAGTTTGTCCGACGAAGCTGGGATACTTCCTGCCTGAATGCGCAGACCGGAAGGGGACCACTACCTCACAGCCAGGAGTGAGTGGCGTTGCATCCCTCTGATTCCTCGTGACCAAAATAGACAGGTTCATGTATACCAATCGATCCTGTTGGATTCTAGAGCCCATGTACATCATAGGTTTGGTTGGAATTAGGATTTTCTAGCTCCCCTACTAGGTAGACTGACATATCCACGAGTTCGGTTGTAAAAACCAGACGTTTGCATTCATGAATTTCACTTTTGTGTGGAACCCTCCTGCCATTCGCGTGAAGGTAGTGCAGTAGGACACACTTGGTGGGGACTGTGAACGCTTGGCTTCGGTGCCGTCTTCCCAGAGGCTATCGCACCAGTCTTTGTTCGCTAGTCCTGCGACAGGATGGTAAAAGTGGATTGGTGTGATCAACCCATGACTTGGCGTACTGGGATGAAGGATATTTTTGCCCTAGGTTAGCGTCGGTCAGTACATCACGACTTCCTGGTTAAGGTTTGAGAGATAGCTCAAATCGGTGGCTCTAGACGTTATCCGATATAGGCAAGAATCTTAGTCACTGGTGGATGTGCTACAATTTCCTTCTTTCTTTCTGCATGGCAGTAATACTACGAATGTTGTTTGGTCTTGTTAAATATAGCTGCTTCCTTTCTGGATGAAGTCTTTTATTTATTCTCTCCCTATTTTCTATATACATTGTTGTTTCGTTATTATTTTTGTGGTGCATCTTCTTGATGCTTATATTGTACCAGGTTCTGTGTTTTAAATCGATTCCCAGTGGGCTTAATGGTCGCCTTGTAACCAGGAGGTCCTGAGTTCGAACCCCAGTGGTTGGATGGGTGCGTGCAGTGAAGAGTCCCAAACTAGGCTGATGAAACAGCTGCTATCAAGTACTCCCTGACTAGTTTTCCAATGGTTCTCTAACTGATTTCAGCTTATCATAATGAAATCCTCCAGCCAATCAAACAAAAGCCCCTACAAAACCAATATTTAAATAAAATAAATAACATGAGAGCATTTCAAGTGGAAGACCAAAGTCTTTTCACCCTTGGTCGTGGCAAGTCGTTCAAAGGAGGCGGCTATGTTTACTTCATAATACTGAGGAAGCTAAATTATTTACTAGCTTACGACTCTGTGTGATCTAATGTTGACATCCTTTATGTTCACATTTGATTGCACACAGTATCACGTTGGTGTGTCCATGCGAAATGAATGGAGGGAAGAAAGTTTCATCAATGCACAATGTTATTAACAGCCGACTAAACGTCATGGCAAGTTTTCTTCGTATGCGTCTTGTTGTCAGTCTTACATACTTGCATGTCGTAGGGCGTGATCTGAGTCTACACAGGTGTTCTAGAGTGAGTGTCAATCTTCTGCCAACCCTCTCCATCGGCAGTTTTTCGATATATCGTCAGTTTGAATCCGTCGTTGATCTGATGATGTAGATCTCCAGGTTAGGTAATGTCTATATTTTATGTTTGAAGTTGGTGTCGACCAAGAACAAATGACTATCTGAAAAGAACTCTATAAAATGCGATCACTGTTGTCAGTTTATCGGTATGGAACTCCATAGCCATAGGTGGTGCCAGTATACTTCTCTGCTTGAGCACCAATGAAGTCACCTGTTAGAACGACTATATCTGAGAGTTTTGCTATTATAGCAGCAAACTAGACAGCTTTGGATAGAACTTATCCTTTATTTTGTCTGGACTGAAGTCTGTTGGGGGAGTAATCGGAGATTATAAAAAGACATCGACCAGTATTATAATCTAACCCAGTCGGACAGTACACATACGACCATCCGGTTCTAATCGCTGTCAGTGGTCGTATATTTAAGAGAAGATGGGGCACCTACTTGTGGAAAGGTATCAACAGTAGGCGGAAAGCAAAATGGGGAAAGTGATGGAGATGAAGTTGATGGGTGATGGCCAAGAAAGCACTGTGTGCTTATCAGAATGTGTGAACGATTGTTACTTCCCAGCTGTTCACACCGTGGAAATTGATTTCTTCTTGGAATATCTGACGACAATCGCTTGAAAACGACCATACACGGCCTGTTGGAATTGGTTCTTATAGTCATGTTCATATTCGTATCTTAATGTCGACTACAGACCACTGGATAAAAGTTTGCAGTAGGCTGTTGGAAATCCTTTTCGTGACACGCAGTGCAAGTTTCTGATCCGTATAGCAGGATCAACTTGACATTGGTGTTGAAAATCTGAATCTTGTTCCTTGTGTTGAGTGTAGAATATTTCTAAATTGGTTTCAGGTTGATGAAGGTGTGCTGCCTTGCCTTTCCGATTCTGGCTGGCTGGCTGACTTTGACATCATCCGTCCCAACTGCCTGTAGTTGGAACGATGCTTCCTAGATAAGTGAAGGAGGTGTAACCTCTTTCAAATCTCTCCCACTTATGGTGATTGGTGCTAGTTGTTGTTATCGTTGTTGCTGTTCATTGGTTGGTTATCTTCATCACCTCTGTCTTCTCTATATTCACCTGTCTTAGATCGTCGGTTTCTTCTTAGTTGGTAACCATCAGGAAGACGTATTTGCAACCTCGAAGGAAGTCACTTCTCTCCTGAGATTCGAACCCTCGTCACCCAGTGAGTACTTCAGTCAGACACGTTACTACTGAGCTATTCAGGCGGACAGAACTGATGAAGATATCAAAGCGAGGTTGGGGAAAGCAAGGTAAGCTTTCATTAGTTTCAATTCTGTGTGGAGATCAACACTCAGTACTCAGCATGAAAAATAACATCCGAATTTTCAACTCCAATGTGAAGTCAGTGCTGCTTATAATACGGATCAGAAAATTGGCGCCACGTCACGAAGGCAACTTCGAATCAACTACAGATCTTCATCATCAGCTGTCTTCGCTCAATACTACTCATGATCACATATCCGGCCAGAAAATATCAGCAACATGGATCTCTGGCAGTGAACCAACCCAGCAGGACCCAATTATGTAACAAATATGCAGGAAGAAATGGAGTTGGATTGGCTGGCCGTACTCTGAGAAAACAAATCATCAAGTGAGTGACATCACACGCTAGGTGATTGCTCGAGTGGAACCCGAATGGGAAGTGGCGAGTTGGTAGTTGGTGTGAGGGTGACATGGAGGAGGAAGTCATGTGAAGAGGAGATGAAAGCTTGTGTTCAAACATGGAGCGAGGTGGAGAACCGAATGTTATGGAGAGGTGAGGCTGAAACCCTATGTTCCTCTAGGAATTAAAGGAAACATTAATAATATTATAACAACCTATCCACATTCTGGAAATTATGCTTCGAAAAATAAAATGTTATCTTTTATGCTACTAAAAATAAATTTAGTAGTTTATATTTTTTTTAAGAAAATGTCTCATAAAGGTAGATGAGAAACTTGTGCAGGATTATTTGTTTGAATTAGTTTTGCCAAACATAAAGAATTAATAATTTCCATTGTTCACAGTAAATTGTGCCCTTAAATTAATATACATATGTGTATATATGAGAAATTCATTGTTAGAAGCATATCAATAATTCATGTTTTATAATCCTAACTTGTTTTTATGCCACCATAGTAACCAACGGGGAAAAAATAAAATTCACCTGATAACATTGCATAAATTCTTGTGGTTTTGTTGTTTAAATTAAGCGTGAAACAGACTTTTTTGAACACTTAAAGTATCTTAAAAGTATTTGGTTCCCTCCAAATACTTAATCCGAAGAAGTTACAGTATAGACAACCAATAGGTATGAAATCACCAATCACTGTGGAACGCTCAGTCAGAGCAAGGCAGTAAAACGGGGTAAATAGCATTGTATTCATAAAACAAGTATTAAATAGAGGGAAACTCTAAAGAACAGCAGCCCAAGCCGAAACTACCAAGCGAACGGACAAATGACCTTAACAAAGACAACTTCGACCAATCAGATGGCTATGAAAGACGGCGCGTAATTGTAATAAATCGTTTATATAAAAGTAATGCAATGTTAAAAGATAGTTACAAAGGACAACGTTCTCGTATATGTTGCAAAAAAACCTGTCAATTTCTCATAGCAGTCCTGATACTCATGTTAAACCAAGTCCTGTAGATAAACTCATCGAGATAATTGTATATCATTGCATTTCTTGATCCATTCACAGATCTGATACCATTTTTCTAGGTGACTCCAGAAACTTTCGATGGAATTAGTGTAAGTTCCATCAAAAGGATTAAGAAAACCATTTGTATGGTTGACCAATTGATGAATATAGCCCAGATTCGATAACTGACTGTAACTACTCCATTCATCTGTATGAATAGTCGTCCCAGGCAGCACTAAGCGCTGGATAATAGGCAATAATACACCTGCACTGCGATTAGGGATCGCCCCAATATATCCTTTCTGGAGGCTGGTGTCATATATCCCCAATACCTATTGCTGATTCACACACAATCTCCCTCGATTACATTTTCTTTTTATCAAAAGTACCTAAGGAATCTGTAAATTAAAAACGAACGACATACGTTCTCAAACTGATTTTCTGGTTCGGCACTCATTTCATCAACAAACAAACCCATCGATGCACCTATTGTATCTTTGCATATGAATGACACCTCCACATTGGCAATTTTTCGACATTCCTATCAGTCCGTTCTCCAAACAGTAATGAAAAACAAGATCTGGAGCGAATTTGCAACGCAAAAGGTGTAAAGCACCCATAAATACGTCTGAAAAATACGGAGTCACCTGATTGGTTGTTCAAGGTCATTTATCCGTTCGCTAGGTAGTTTCGGTTTGGGCTGCTATTCTTTAGAGTTGCCGAATAGAGTGTTAGAGTATTAAACAGTATATCTGATTAGTCTAAGGTTATGTTAGGAAAGATTAGAATTGTGATTTGAGATAGAAACTCAAATTTTATTTTTAGCTCGACTGCACGTTTCAAGGTCATTAGCGCGTTCGCGCCTATCAGTTATCTGTTCTTTGATTTTCCCCTTCATACATACGCCTTTGATGTGGTCGCATTCTCTCAGCTGATTGATTTAATTGCAAAGCTTTCATTACTCTCCCTCCCGACAACTTCTTTAGCTAAAGCTTTATTATGAAGTGAAACTTGTTCGAATTCTTCATGAATGGCATAATTACACCTTTTGCTAGCCTTTAAATTTCATTAGGAAAATAAAAAAAGGCCAAAAGCAAAATGAAAATAATTGTGAAACTAGTACTGATAACATAAATAAGACAGAATATAAGGCAGCTACTGTTATACCATAGAAGGAGGGGGCATCTGAGACACTCCCTACGTAGGCTTCTCAATAAAGCAGGAATCAGAGTGGCATTCAAACCTACAAACTCACTCAAGACAAGCTCTGTAGGTTAAAGACCCGGTGGATTTAATTAAACAAAATAATATAGTTTACAAAATACCCTGAAATGCCTGTGAGTTAGGTAAACTATATAGGTAAAACTAGTAGGTCGGGGGTAATCAGATTGGCGGAACATAAGAATTTAGCTAAGGTTAGAATGGTTGACCTCGAGAAGATAAGTAATTTAGAAGAAAGCTCAGCAATTGCACTACATGCATTGACACACAACCACACAATAGGGTGGTGGGAGATGGTTAAGGTTCTAAGAAGTAATCTATGTAGGTGGAGAGAGAGAGAGCGATTACTGAATCCTGGTTCATCGAGTGAACCTACACCTAACACATGCAACAGAATTGACTCAATGCAAATACCAGAAATATGGAAGATATTATTACCGCCAGTCGGTCAAATCAGAGGAGGATAATAAATAATCTCAAAATTCTATTTAAATTCAAGCACATCAAAACATTCTAACAAGTAACTTATTATGACTATAAAAACACTCGTCTTATTTCCCATATGATTGTAATTGATCAATAACACTCATATTATTATTTCTGAATATACATTATCCTATATTGAATTTTTATTCCAGTATCTAATGATCAATTCCACACATGTATATAAATGAAGGAAAGAAGTCGTGTGAGTAGCTTGATATGATTATGAGTGGCAATAACTTGTGCTCGAAACGTGGTCATCAGTAAATATTACTGTAGATGTAACACTGTGAGACTTATCAAAATAAAATCTTATCCATAATGGGGAGATATTCTCCCTGTTTAGATGAGCCTACAACTATTAATGATAAATATTTTTGAATGCTATTCACTACCTAATATTTTCAAATGACGTAAGACTACTTACTAACCAGAGTTTGTTATTTATCTATGTTTTTCCTGTTACGTAATTGCACATATTTTGTTGCCAACCTCTGAATACACCAACGCTAGACTTGGTGCAGTCTTTAATTTGATTTGGTCGCCTCTGGTATATATAAACAACATTTTTATCAATAGAAGCATGGAAGCACCAAAAATATCGTCTATAATCTCTGTTTTGGAATTCATGGGCCATTGGTTCGTGTTCTAGTGGCTCAATCGTCTATACGAGCTAGCTCGCCTCTTGACCGGACGGCCCTGGGTTCGAACTCCGCATTGTGGATGCGTACTGATGAAGAGTCCAAACTATGTTGAAAAAATGGCTGTTCAGTGTATCTCTGATGGTTTATCAATGGTTCTCTAACGGATGTCAACTCATAATGAAATCCTGTAACCAAAAGAAAAGGAATTCGCGAGAAAGAGTCCTGCAGTTATCAATTAATTGCCAGGTTCATGTCATTGGGATGCATGTCCCTTCTGAGGTTAGAAAACTTGTCACCTATCGTGCTGCAATCAAGAATGTTACCAATACAGTCCTACAGGAGGTCAATCGCGAGTTTGAATAGCTCAGCGGCAATGTCTCTGATTGGAGCACCGAGTAGCTCTGGTTCGAATCACAGGAGGCACACGAGTTCCTTCAAGATTGCAGATACGCCTTGCTCATGAGTGCTAACAAGCATGATATCTAGGTCTAAGGCTTCCTGCTGATTGCCTCCAGTCATCTAATAACAGCAATCCAGAGTCCACCGTGATGGTGAGCCACCTAGTAAGGTGGCCACATTGTAAACTTGACTGGTAGAATTCAGTCTGCAGCAAACAAAAGCGGTCAGGACTCTCGCCGAACATGCATATGGTCCGGGATTCGATTCCCTGCAGACGCACACCCGATATCAATGGTCGGCCTGCGAAATTTGAGCTATCGATATCACATGCTGAAAATTCCATACTTCTACCAAAAGTACGGCATGGAGTCAAGCAATAATAAAATATTTTTTAAAATTTAGTATTTGCATTATTATTTATTGACGTGAGTATATTTCATTACGAATTGACTTCAGCTGAAGAACAAATAAAAAATCACAAAATATTAAATAGTCATTTCCTCTATTAACTGAAATTCTTACTGACGTTGAGTACAAAGCTTCAACCTAATAAGCTGTCTTGTATATTGAGCTTTTTTTGCTTCACGTTCCCCAGTGGAACATAGGGCTTCAAGTTTCTGTAGCAATGTTCATTTTACAGGATGGGGTTGCTAGCCTCATACCCAACCTTTTCTCTTCACCAGCATTATTTCCGGCTCAACGAGGTAAAGGAGTGCGTCGGCCGGGGATCGAACCCCGGACCATGTGCATGGTCGGCTAGCGTCCTAACCGCTATACCACTGACGCGTATATTGAGTTAGTTGATGAGAAATCGTGCAATCTAAACTTAAAACCAGTGAATACATCAAAAATGTAACATCTGAATGTACTGATTTATTTGGTGGACGATAGCTACTGAATTACGAAGCAAGATATCCACTGCTAAAATAGAACTTGCAGTTTTGTTTGTGATAATATCCGAGCAGAAACATCTCATGAAATATTCTCCACTTCTTTACTTTCAGCTGGTCATAAGCCATGGAAAGAGGGGTTAGAAAGCCCTGGCTGGCTGACTGTTTTCAACATAAAACTTTGGAAGAACTACGGATTTAGCAGAATATAATGGTACCATCTTTTATTTCGTTGCCTTCTCGTCAGCTGCTTACAGGGCAAAGACATTATTAAATGTATCTACAAAAGCAATTCTAACATACTTGCACAGAGTTCATTTTAAACAAAAATCAATCGATCAATATACGCATACACTAATAATATATACATATACACATATATGCAATATTAAACACTATTCCGAACAACAATAATAATCATACAGAATGAAAACTTTTCAGCATCTCGCATTCACATGAAAAATATCCAGTTACCAGGGCAAACAAAAGCCTGATAACTGCTTCTTTCTGAACGCACAAATCAAGTTTTTGGCGCTTGATGGAAATGGCTTCAGCAAACTTGAGGAGAATTGAGCTCTTTTGCTCTTTGGTGAAATCAAAAGTCGATGGATATCCATCCTTCTCATTTTAACTCCAGCTGTATATACGAATTTACATGTATCTGCGGGAGCAGATAGAAAGAAGGGAATACCTACGATTTTCTGAATATGTACCAAAAAGCTTATGTCTAAAGGGAACAAATGCTTTAAACAGTGCCATCGCCAGGCATCTCCTCGACATGGGTCATGAGGTGGACGTCAAAAAGTCGTTCAAAATGATCAATAAGCAAAAGAGTTCAATTCTCCTTAAGTTTGCTGAAGCCATTTCCATCAAGCGCCAAAAACTTGATTTGTGCGTTCAGAAAGAAGCAGTTATCAGGCTTTTGTTTGCCCTGGTAACTGGATATTTTTCATGTGAATGCGAGATGCTGAAAAGTTTTCATTCTGTATGATTATTATTGTTGTTCGGAATAGTGTTTAATATTGCATATATGTGTATATGTATATATTATTAGTGTATGCGTATATTGATCGATTGATTTTTGTTTAAAATGAACTCTGTGCAAGTATGTTAGAATTGCTTTTGTAGATACATTTAATAATGTCTTTGCCCTGTAAGCAGCTGACGAGAAGGCAACGAAATAAAAGATGGTACCATTATATTCTGCTAAAACCGTAGTTGTTGCTTTGTTCAAATTCATTAAGGGGAATAAATGTATAAATTTTTGCATCGATGTGCAGCAGTTCAAGTTACCACACTCTATGTAGCACACAAAGCAAGAGAAGAAAGTAGAAAAATACATAATAGAGACAGTAGACAGGGATTTGAGACAAAAGGAATAGTAATATCGAAGAACAATATAGTTTCATTGGAAATTATAAGTCACAAGGAGTGGGTGCATCTGCACCAGCCATTGAGAACGAGGATTTCGAGCCAAATCATCAATTGTCTCCAGCCTTCATTGGTTTTTACCTTCCCGAGGACCCCCAACCAGTCAGGAAGTCTGCACCTCCCTACGTGACTGGATGGCTGGCTTAAACTAACTGTTGTGGGTTTTATTGACTGATGAAGCCATGTTCTGGTTTGACCGCCACTAGCTCTTTTCCAAACTGATCCTGTGTCAGTCAGCTAACATTGCCCGTTGTCGAGGAAGGCGATCGATAGCTAAAAATGCATGCGTAACACATGTCCTATACTTCTCAGTCGATGTAACTTCACAGCCTCATCGATTGATTTCCCCTTCAACTCACCTAGCACTCGACCGATTCCTAACCTCAGTATTGCTCACCCTATTATACCACCACCTGACACTGGAGATAGAACGCAGGCACTTGTGATCAAAACAGCTAGCCATGCTTTTCATGTATTCCGCTCTCAATGACCACGTCTCACTCTCATTCATAAAGGAGGACGGAGTGGACTGCTGAGCAGTACACTCGCCCTTTGATTGATAGTTGGATATTACATCTATTTATCCAGTGACGGCGTAAAGTGGCATATGCGAAACTAGACCTCTGTATCCGTGCTGAGTTTAACCTCCTGGCATTGGCTGGTGCAAATTCCCAAATAAGTGAAGCGGTCAACGTGCTCTACCACTTCACTCCTTATTTCTAATCTAGGAGTCAGTGCAGTCCAGTCATGTAACATCATCTTACATTTGTCAAGGGGGGCGAATCACATGCTAAAAATTCGTAGATTGCAGCTCAAGGTGTTCAGAAGACTCTGCTAGATTTTGTCAGCGTCTTCACCTAGAAGGACTATGTCATCTGCATATTCTAAGTCAACGAGATTATTCCCTGATGGTAACAAGTCAGTCCCTGAGTCTCTGAAGTGAGTTAGGGTTAGTTCCATTAGTATATCTATGATGAAATTGAATAGAAATGGGAATAGCGGGCATCCCTGTCGGACACCAATGGTTGTCACCAGTTCAGATGACAACTCGCCGTTAGCTCTCATCTGGCTGACTGAGTTCTAGTAGAGTACCTTGATCAGTGCAATGTATTTTTTCGGCATTCCATTTGCAGCCAAGCATTACCAGAGTACCTCTCGGTTAGAAAGCACAATTCACAAAAAAGAACAACCCCATATCAACTGAAACTGTGAAGCTCAGAAAACATAGTACAAGTTATTTGAATACTATTCTAGAGTACTTTTTTATAATGTCAGTATGCATTACAAATTTCTGTGACTCATACTTCTATTATATGTTATCACCATTTCAATTCGCACAATCATCATTCAATGTTATACATATATCTGTCTATAAGAACTTTGCTGCTAAATTCAAAATGGTCTTTCCCTCAGTTTAGAAGCAATAGTATTAATCAATATAAGAAATTAAAAACACGGGAAATATCGTCCATTTCATCTAAACTATTTAACTGTTTTGTTTAAAATACATGTAACAAATATATGTAAGCACAACCTTTCAGAAGTACTATTTGTACTCACCAAACATAATCAAAATTACCATGGTAACCATTGTAATCATTGTTATTGCCTTTATTTATTATTCTTACTATTATTATTACTGTTATTATTATTATTTGCTGTTATTTTTGTTTATTATAATTCCATTTATTATGCTTTCTTTTTAAAAATTTTTAATTGTTTTAATGTACATTTTAGAATACATGTAAAATAAAATTTAAATTTGATTGGTTAATTTATCAACAGTGTTCAATGTATTCAATGAATCAATCCACTATTAATTCATTAAAATATAATTAATTCAACTCATAATAATATACAATTTCACAAAATTAGTCAAGAATATATTTGAATATGTTGTATGTTATGGTTTTTTAATAGAAATCAACACAAAAAAACTGACAAAACAAGGAATTAATCCCAATTATTTAATTATTATTTGAAAGTAAGTTTCAATGTTCAATTTTTAGATTAATGTGGTATATAATTTTATATATTAAGCGCAATACAAAGTCATGATACTAATCGTCATAGATAAGGTGTATCATTTTTTGTTGTTGTTGTGGATATTATCTCTAGAATGAAGTTGGTGTAGTTAAGATTTCCCTAACTGTTGACAATCTGCTGTTATTTTCAAGTATTGGTTTTGTAGGGATCTTGTTTGATTGGCTGGAGGATTTCATTATGAGCTGACATCAGTTAGAGAACCACTGGAAAACCTGGGAGTACTGGACAGCTGCTGTTTCATCCTAGTTCGGGAATCATCGGCAGTACGCACCCACCGGGATTCGAACCCAGGACCTTCTGGTTACAAGGCGAGCTCGTAGATCATTGAGCCACTGGGACTTGAACCAATGGCCAGTCGATGAATTCTAACTTGTGCCAATTCACGACATAGCGATATTGGTTTGTGCAGAATAAAGTGGTACCATCATTGCTGATTTTGTCGGCTTCTCATCATCTGCTTACAGTCCAAACCCATTATTAAATATATCTATAGAAACAATTTTAACATACTTGCACAGACAGTTCATTTTAAACAAAAATCAATCAATATATGCATACAGCATTAATATATATATATATATATATATATATATATATAATATTAAGCACTATTCCGTACAATAATGTTCATACACAATAGAAACTTTGGCATTACGTAATCAGATGTAAGAGAGGTTGAAAATATCCAGTTACCAGGCAGGGCAAAGAAATACTGATAAGTGTTTCTTTCTAAACGCATAAATCAGGTTTCAGGCGCTTGATGGAGATTGCTTCGGTGTACTTGAGGAGAATTCAACTCTTTTGCGCATTGGTCATTTTTGAACAATCTTAGAACGAAGGGCATATCTACCATTTTCTGAACATGTACCAAAAATCTTATGTCTAAAGGGAACAAGTGCTTTAAACAATGCCATTACCAGGCATTTCCCTGACACGGGTCATGAGGTGGACATTGCAAAAGCGTGCAGAATTTTCGGTGTGCAAAAGAGTCCAATTCTCCTCAAGTACACCGAAGCGATCTCCATCAAGCGCCTGAAAGCTGATTTGTGCATTCAGAAAGAAACAGTTATCAGTCTTTCTTTGCCCTGCCTGGTAACTGGATATTTCCACCCTCTCTTTCATCTGATTACGTAATGCCAAAGTTTCTATTGTGGATGATCATTATTGTTCGGAACAGTGTTTATTAATATATATATATATATATATGTATATATAATTATTACTACTGAGGTCAGCAACACTCAGCATCAAAAATAAGATCCGGATTTTCAACTCCAATGTGAAGTCAGTGCTACTATACGGATCAGAGACTTGCACTGCGCGTCATAAAGAGCATCTCAAACAAACTACAGACCTTCATCAATAGCTAGCTGTCTTCGCTCAGTACTCAAGATCAGATGGCCAGAAAAGATCAGCAACAGGGATCTTTGGGAACGAACCAACCAGGGACCGATTGTGAAACAAATAGGCAGGAAGAAATAGAGGTGGATTGGCCATACTCTGAGGAAACCATCAAGTGAAATCACTAGACAAGCCATTGCTCGAGTGGAACCCAGCCAAATGGGAAGCGGGGAGTTGGTCGTCAGTGCAAGGGTGACTTGGAGGAGGTCATGTGAAGAGGAGATGAAGGCGTGTGGGCAGACTTGGAGCCAGGTGATATCCTAGCAGAGGATAGAACGCAATGGAGACGCACGGCTGAAGCCCTATGTTCCCGTAGGAATTAAAGGATACAATAATAATAATTACTATTGTATGCATATATTGATTGATTTTTGTTTAAAATGATTTGTCTGTTAAGTACGTTAAAATTGTTTCTGTAGATATATTTAATAATGGCTTTGATCTGTAAGCAGCTGCCAAGGAGCTAAGCAATGAAGGTACAATTTTATTCTACAATAACTGTTGTTCTTGCCTAATTCAGTAAAGAAAGATTATCATTGGTTTTGAAATTTCAAGCTTTAAACGTTATGTGAAACTGTGAATGAAAGGAATATAGGCGAAGAAGAATAAGATAGAGAAATAATAGTTGTCTGGTGTTTGGTTGAGGTATTCAGTTCATCGGTTGTGTGTTTGCTTAGACGATTGTCGATTACCAAACTTGAAGATTCGGAAACATGAATTATTGAGTGTTTTCACGAAGCAAAATCAATTAGAATGAATGACTGCAAGCCAGTGAGCACTGGACAGCTGGTTCGTCGAGGTCCGAATTAGATTCCGTGGTTGGTGGTGGCGTTGTGTCACGGGGACTGACAAACTTAGAATTCACAGATCATTGAATTTGAGCTCAAATAGCTGAATGGTTAACAAGCTTAGTCTGGTAATGTGGAGGGGTAGGAGTCGATCCCTGGTGTAGTCGCCTGTGCTCACTGTTGAAGAGCCCCAAAGTAGGATGAAACAGTTGCCCAGTAATCCATAGTTCCCTAACTGATTTTAGTTTCTGAACAAATTTGACGCTTGAAATTAATCCAGATCCCGGCAACTCCCATGATCTTTCCTTTTTTGTTAATTCCTTTACGTTCCCACTGGGACAAAGCGCCTTAAGATAGAGGCTTGGAGTTTCGATAGCAATACCTAACCTTCTATCTTTACCAGGTCTGTTACCGGTTTAGTGAATTAAAGGAATTGCGTCGTCGGCCGGGGATCGAACCCCGAACCACACGCATGATTGTTAAGCATTCTACCGCTGTGCTAACGACGCATCTCTAGAACCCATCACTAAGCATATATTTTACCTTTGGTTAATTTATGGCGTCAGAACAGACAAGAAGGCTTCAAACATTGCGGTGTCCGCAGAAATCTCAGAGATAGTGAGGCAAATAATTCCAAAGTTTCGTTTGGTAAACTGGTCTATACTACCATTCCAAGATGATCTCTGTGATTTCGTCTTCACTTCATTGTTACAACGAAATTTGATCAGCCAGAGTAACCGTTGTTCAGCTACGCGTTTCTGGAGAAAAAACCTACAACTTCCAATGTAATCAGCTCCACACAAGCACTTGAAAGAGGTGAAGATGTTGTCCAGAAGGACGACGAAAGCTTAGCAACTAAACCAACCAGCTCAGAGAACACTATTAATTGCAGAGGTGAACATAAGCGGTAGTTTATCCTTGGCTCATTGTCGAATCATATTTCGTTTGGTAAATAATGAATGTAAGTCAGCTGCATAAAAACAGCCTTCAATACATTTAGATAAATGACTTTTATTCACTTCAGTGATAGTGTCACCTTTGTCATTCTGATTTGTCTAGGGATTGTTTCTTTCTCGATGTTTCTGTAGGTAAACTTTTTGAGGTATCCATTAACAAAAAAAGTGTTCTGCTGAAGTTTTGTAGTTTCTGTATCAACAGAGTAGACTTCTCGAATTGTGAATCCTAGAGGTACCTAACTGTTGAGGTTAGTGTGCTGTACATCATTTAGACAACTATTCGAATGCCAGGAAGTACTGGATAGCTGTTTAAACCGTCGTTTTCAACTCTTCATCAGTGCTCACTCATAGTCTACCTACAGGGGTCGAACCCATGAATTTGAACTTCTGCGAATTCGTGATATAAATATATTATCGACAGATATTCATCCTCACCTCTAAATTGAGAGGCCCAGTGTTGATGACTTCTCTCAAGATCTCTGTTTCTAATAAACCCTCGGGTGCGTACCGATGAAGAATCCCAGGCTAGGAGCAAACAGCCCTCCAGTAAGTACTCTCTGGCTTTTGAATATTCTTCTAAATGAAGTTACTTCGAGTTATTCACATCTCTGTCGAAACCCACACATTTGAATGAAATTATCCGCAATATAAAACTTTACTGAATGAATATATTTAAGCTTATTTATTTATCAAAAATATTCATTCAGACATCTATAAAACACAAAATAATCGAGCAAAGAATATTCTTTTCGATAAATTCCTCTTCCAGGCTCTACAATTATATATCCGTATGTTTATATACACAGAATATTTTAAATTAGTAGTTAATAACAATATTAGCGTTTTTTAAAATAATATCGATTTGCAAAGTATGGTCAATGCAATTACAGTTCATTAAAGATGCTTAAATAATAATAATAATAAAGATATAACAGCGAATAGAATATCAACTAAAATTAGGGAAATTTCACAAAAATTCTGGATTACTCAAACCTGGATGGCCAAGGTAATGATAATGTCTGAACTATCTTCTTTTGGATGCATAAATTAGGCTTATTAATATGAATCCCCACAGCCTCAGCAATATTTAGTAGTCGAACTCTTAAGGCAAAATTGAGATTCGTAGGTATGCGGTAAATGACCCTGAAAGCATGATTAACGTCAATCTTGTGTTCCATCTCCACAAGATGAGACAGAATAGCGCTGCGAATAGATTTTGTTTGACCTTTGCTTAACCAGGCAGGGCGATGTTCGGAAATTCGACACGAAACACGCCTAATTGTACGGCCTATGTAATTGGCTCACTGCACAGGAGCAGTTAAATTGGTATATACACATGGAAGAGGCGAAATTAGGCAGTTTGTCTTTTATTCCCGAACACAGAAGAGGAATGGTTTTAAAGATACAGCGTAATTCAGCAGCAGGGGATGCTCTTTTTACCGCATTTCTAAAGCGCCGTGTTATTATCTCACTGGTATTGTCTCCTAGGAACTGCATCTGTAAGAACAAGGCCTTTTCTGGAACTGTTGGTAACTTGGGCTGTTTTGGTTTCAGATTCAGATTCTTATCCATAAACTTTTCGGGATAACCATTCTCATCGATCATACTTTACAAATCGATATTATTTAAATAAAACGCTAATATTGTTATTAACTACTAATTTAAAATATTCTGTGTATATAAGCATACAGATATATAATTGTAGAGCCTGGAAGAGGAATTTATCGAAAAGAATATTCTTTGTTCGATTATTTTGTATTTATTTATCATTGTTTCCCTCATTGTCTATTTTCTTTATTTTTTTAAAAAAGCCTCCAGTAGTCATGGCGTCAAAGAGTTCAGACAAACAATTCATGTTATCTGAGAAAGAATTTAACAGCATGGCTTATGATAATACAGCAATGATGACGAATTCTCAAGATATTGATAATATATACGACAGAAATATGGAAAAAATTAATCTTTCAGATATAAAACCAAATCAATCAACAATAAAGAAAGCTGATCCTGATAACTATAGTTGTTGGAGTCGATTCACTCATTGTATACGAGGTAAGTCTTACCCATATGAATGTACATCTATATATGAATAAAGCAAGAAAAACAGTGTGGTTTGCTGTCACTGTTGGCCAGGAATCTTCATCACCTCTCTTTGCTCTATGTTCACCTGAAGGAAGTCCTATCTTCTATGCTTCTTCTATCGCCAACTTGTTGCTTTTCACTTGCATATATTCTAGTTTGTGGGAAATCAGACATATATCACATCGGCGAAGTCCAGAACCTCGAACGAATTTGTGTGGGTCCATTTTATACCTGTTTCCCCACTGCCCGCTGTCTATCTTTCGCATTATTCAGTCTACTGCAATCAAGAAAATCATTGGAGATAGTAGGCAGCCAGCTTGTCTTACTCCCGTCTTCACTTTGAAGAATTCCGTGAGTTTCCCATTGTGGATTACTTGGCATGTAGCATTGTCGTACAACTGTTGGATGGCTGATGTGTTTAATTGTTGGCGGCACCTCATTGTAGCGAAGTAGTTTCCAAATCACTTCTTGATCAACGCTTTCGAAGGCCTTTCCAAAGTCATTAAAGTTGAAATTGAGAGTTGACTACCAGTCCAGACTCTGTTCAGTGATGATCCGTAGTGTTGCGATTTGATCAATGCATGACTTGTTCCTCCTGAATCCAACCTGTTCCGGTCGAAGTTTTTCATCTAGGGTGGTGTGTTTGTTTCTGTCCAAGATGATACGGCTTAGTATTTTGCTTGGGATGGACGGGAACATAACGACGCGCCAATTCTTACATTGACTTAAGTTTCCTTTCTTTAGCAGTCTGAATAGGTAAACTTTCTTCCAATCCTCAGGTACCCTGCCGTCTTTCCGCATCATCTCCATTAGTGGTGTCATTAAGTTGCCTGATGTCTTCGGGTCCATTTTCAATACCTCTGCTGGGATTCCGTCTGGTCCTGCTGCTTCTTCAGTTTTTAGCATGTTGACTGCGTTCAGAATTTCCGTTCTCGCTGGAGGGTTGATGTCCACTGGAAGACGGGTTATATATATACATATATATATATTATTATTATTATTATTATCACGAGAAGGTAATGTTAATAAATGGAGTCAAACAGACCATTTCTGTCTACACAGTCCAGAGTCTTCCAAGTGCATAGTAAGTGAGTTTGTTGTGGGAAGAAGATGTCAGCTCTACCTTCTAAATCATTTTTGAAATATTTCCCTAATAATGTGACATGAAGATGTACACTAAGGGGCTTCTCATCAGCTGCTTACAGTTTAAATAAATTATGAATTTTTATGTACAAAAGCAATTTAAACATATTTGAAAATTTTACATGATGTCAGTTAACGACATGAGGTTGCAAACTTAGTGAACAGTGCTCAGAAAATTACGCTTGTATAGTTTTTCACACAGCCAGTTCAAGTTTAAACAAAATAAATGTATGCATACAATGGTAAAGGAGTTACGCAATAAAGACGAGAGATGTGTAAGATGCTGAATGACTAATAAATTAGGTCACACTGTACTGAGTTCAACTCCAATCATAGAAACAAGAGAAAAGCAAAACTACACTATATCCAAGGGTGGAAGAGGTTAAAGCCAAACATTACGTAATCAAACGAAAGAGGGAATAAAGACATGCAGTTACCAGTCAGGGAAAGGAAAGACGAATGATAACTGCTTCTTTCTGAACACATAAATAGGGTTTCAAGCGTCTGATATAAACTGCTTCGGCAAACTTGAGGAGAATCAAGCTCCTTTGTCTATTCATAGTTTTAAAAGATTTCGCGACTTCCACCTCATGACCCATATCCAGGAAATGTCTGGTAATAGCACTATTTAGAAAACAGAAAGATTGAGCGAAGAAATATTTACTTTTCATTTAGGTCCTCATCTCTGACTCTACTCTAATATATATCCGTAGCATTTTTATTACAATACACAACAGTTTGCCAAGTAAGTGGCGATATGTCTGTTAACAATAATTAGTCAGTGTCAAAATGTCAACAGGTTGATAATTAACGAAGAAAATCAATATACATTTAAAAGGTAGAAATGGTTAAAATAAATTAATTTTACAAGGATAACACGTAATTAAAGATAAAGTGGTGAAAATAAACAAAAAAATAAAATAATTTGGACAATTATAATTTTTATAGTTTTTAAAAGTTTAGGGGGAGGGGGGAATTAGTCCTGTTTATGCATTCTTGTAACGATGACCACGGTAAGGAAAGTGGCTGTACAAATTTCTTCTGAACACATAGGCTTGGCTTCTTCAGGTGGATTCCGATTGCTTCAGCTGTCTGTACAAGACGAACTTGTAGAGCAAAATTAAGATTAGTCGGAATGCGATAAATAATTTTAGATGCAGTATTCACATCAACCTTGTGCTGAGTATCAACAAGGTGTGCTAAAATAGAACTACGAATAGATATTGTTTGTTCCTTGCTTAACCATGTTGGATGATGTTCGGAAATACGACGATGAACCTGCCTTATTATAAGAGTTTGTTCCTTTGAGTAGTAGGCTTTTCTGCACATATCCGGAAATTCAGAGGTATGCCTTTCTTTCTGTTCTCCGAATGTAACTGCTCTCACAGATACACGTAAATTTGTATACACAGTTGGAGTTAAAAAGAGAAGGGTATCTCTCGACTTTTGACTGCACCAAACAGCATGTTGTTTGATGAATGGGAACAACACCATCGGACAACACCAACAATAAAAACAAATTTACGTGTATCTGAGAGAGCAGTTGGATTGGGAGAACAGAAAGTGCAATTTTCTGAGCACTTTTCATCACAGAAAACAAAATTTGCAAGTATGTTAAAACTGTCTCTGTACATAAACCTCATAATTTATTTAGGCTGTAAACAAGCAGCTGATGAGCAGTTGATAAGAAACCAACGAAATAAGCAATGGTGGTACCATTTTATCATTTTGCACAAACCAAACTGTTGTTCTTGCTTTATTCAAATTCTTGTGAAGGGGAATAAATGCATGAAGGGACTCTTCAAGTGTAAATCATCCAATTTTTTTTAAAGCATATATTACAGTTTGAGTAATCGTATACCACACACATACACATCAACCAATAGTGCTTGCTAGCCGAATTGACGAAAATCCTTCGTTTGGCGCCAACTTCATCAGCGCGGTTCAGTTCATCTCTCCAAGGTGACTTGGTTCAAATGATACCCGATATCTTGACTAGTTACTCGCGTCATAGGGGTAACACCTTAAAAAAATCAAAGATTCTCCATATGAAATTTACAAACTTTGAGGAGATTAAATCTCACCGTCGTTTCCTTTGGAATTTGAGATCATTCAGAATGCACCACACAATATAAATGTGTGCGTTGCTTGATATCGTGCATAGTCATCAAGAAAGTATGCAAAAATGTGCAAACCTATATACTACTGAATGATGAATATGAGTAGTAGCGAACCACCCAAAACATCTAGTAGCAGGATGATATTGTAAAACTTAATAGGTTTCATGGCTATAATAACAGTTAAATAATACTAACTACTGTTCTAAAATTTAGAGATAACTTACCTGATATGGAACTGTAGTGTGTGCTACTGATAAGATTTATCAGTAGTATATGTGTAAAAAGACGTTCACTGGTATCAAAATATCAGATCGCAAGGACATGGATTTGATTTCAGAGAAAGCAAATGATTTTAAGTAATAGAATTATTGTTTCCTTGAGTTTCGACTGGAACATGGGGCTAACTTCAACAACACATCTTCACTGTCTTCTATTTTCTACCATCCTCTTCAGATGCCTAGATCCACGATTGCCCAAACTCTCTCATCTCATCCTCTTCCTCGAAACACGAACTCCTCAATATCACTCTCACACCAACGACACACTCGTCGCTTCCCATTCGGATTCCACTCGACTGACGGTCTGCATTGCGCCCAATGTCATTCGACTATTTCCTCAACGTATTCCCAATCAATCCATCTCCATTTTCTCCTACATATTTGTTGAGCGATCGGCTCTCACCTGTTGGTTTGTTCATCTCCAGAGATTCTTGTTACTAATTCTTTCCCACGAGCCACTTGATCTTCGGTATGCAGCCAGCTAAGGCAGCTGTTGATGAAAGTCTGCAACAATCTCTTGGAAATCCTTTTGATGACACGCTGACCAAGTTCCTGACCCATATAGAAGGACCAACTTCACACTGGTGTTGAAAATCCGAATCTTGTTCTTCACACTGGCTGAGAGAAGCAGAAGATTTCGAAACCGATTTCACATTGATGAAGGCGTATCTTGCCTTTCCGATTTCAGCTGGCTGGCTCACTGGCTATGACATCTTCATCCGAGCTGTGCAACTGCCTGTAGTTGAAACGGTGCTTCCTAGTCAGATAAGTGAAGTCAGGAAGTAACCTCTGTCAAATCTCTCCCGTTGATGGTGGGTGATTGGTGCTGGTTGTAGCTTTTCTGTCTGTTGGTTGGTTGGCTGGCTATCTTCATCCCCTCCGTCTTCTCTGTGCTCACTTGGAGTCCTGTATTCACTGCCGGCATCTTCACCCAGTTTGTTGAAATTTGCCTGTAAGCCTTTTCAGGAAATTACACGGTGCGAATTCCCATATTGTGTTTAAAAATAATTTCAACAATAAAGCTAATATTAATGAAAACAAAACACGTAGATCAGCGAAGAGTCTCTTTTCAGCGAATTCATTTTCTTAGTTGTACAATCGGAAATATATATGGTTGTTTCGTATGTATGTGTACATTAAGTTTGTCAAACAGAAATACAATTGGTTATAGTTATTTTAACTAAACAGGTGAAGATTGGTAATTGGAGTTACGTAATACAAAATCAGTCAAGAAAATTAGGTGTTAATGAAATTAGGGTAGTAACAAAGGTGATGACTTGTCACAAACAGTTGTTAAAAGAAGTTATACAATAATATGAATAGTTTGATGATTGAGTTTTACTCAGGATATAGGAACAAAGTAGAGAATGCGAAATTACGTAAGAGTTCAAAATGAATACAAGAATTGTAAGCAATTAAAGAACAGGCGAAGAAACAAAATTAAGTCACCAAAATAAAAATAAAATAATCAAATCAAATCTTGGTAACAACTTTTTATTTTACTTTATTTTGATGACTTAATTTTGTTTCTTCGCCTGTTCTTTAATTGCTCATAATTCTTGTATTCACTCAGAACTCTTACGTAATTTCGCATTCTCTACTTTGTTCCTATATCCTGAGTAAAACTCAATCATCAAACTATTCATATTATTGTATAACTTCTTTTAACAACTGTTTGTGACAAGTCATCACCTTTGTTACTACCCTAATTTCATTAACACCTAATTTTCTTGACTGATTTTGTATTACGTAACTCCAATTACCAATCTTCACCTGTTTAGTTAAAATAACCATAATCAATTGTATTTTTTACGGGATTTTCACCATGAGCTGACATTAGTTAGAGAGCCATTGGAAAATCTGGGAGTACTGGACAGCTGTTTCGTCCTAGTTTGGGACTCTTCATCAGTACGCACCCACCGGGATTCAAACCCAGGACCTTCTGGTTACAAGGCGAGTTCGTATACCATTAAGCCACTGGGACCCGATCCAATGGCCCATGAATTCCGAATTCTGCCAATTCAAGACTTACAGTGACCAATTCGCAATGATCTACTAGCTCGCCTTTTAACTAGAAGGACAGTATCTTCATTACCTTAGTTTCTGCACTGTTCGGTACAAGAGAGCCTTAGTAAGGTGGCACTTCAGTAAAATCCAACGAATATGCACTGAAGACACGCTTGATGAAGAAGAAAGAAAGTTGACACAAACTCTGGTTGATAACAATTATCCAGACAAGTTCATTAAGGGATATAAAGTAGTCAGAACACCAAGATCCACTCTCGAACTCTCCACTAAGAAAGACGTGTACATCAAGCTACCCTAAATGGAATAAGCAATATGTCTAGGAAAGATAAACAATTATTTTCTTCTTCTACAGATGTAAGTGACATGCTATTCTGTAATCCATGCACCAAGCTAACCTATATGGGGCATCATAGCAGCTTGATAACTAGACAAAGATTGAACACTGCTGTTGAAAAGACTTTTTATGCAGCTAATATCATAATAATTGAGAATGTAAAGCCAATATATCTATCTAAACCCTCGAACATGCGAAAAATGATGTCACATCCCACTGTATTTACCAATTTGAATGTACATGTGACCACACATACATAGGGAGGACTCATCGATTTCTGCAAGTAAGACCTGGCTTTAGAGTATATTCCTAAATGGATCCAGAAGCAAATAGAATCTTCAGAACCCATTAATCGTGAGAACATACGACCTAGCTCCTCTATTGCGGAACATATTATAGAGACAGGACATAAAATTGATGTTTCCGCATGTCTTTTAAACCTATCTATAAAATATGTTTGGAGGAGGTCGTATCCTAAAGTTTGTGGAAGTCTAAGTAATTAGAAAACTTGACCCACCTTTATGCGCCCAAAGCAACAATTCGTCATCACACTAAACCACCTTCCTTGGTAAACTTTGTTTTGATGCCTGCCACGTTAGATGTACTATTACCTCTGCTATTTGGTTTAGTGGTCTTCATTGTTATTTTGACCTTCAATATGTCATTTTAACTTGACCTAAGTCTATTTTCTCACCCCTTAACTCTCTATAAATTTCATATATATTCCTTTGACAAGTTCGTGGGTGATCAGATTGCTTGAAATGTGTTGCTCGCAAATACACTACACGATTCAGACAAATTACGTGTTCTGCAATTAGTAGTGTTCTCTGAGCTGGTTGATTTAGTTACTGAACTTTCGTCGTCCTTCTGGACGACATCTTCAGCTGAATTTTTACCATAAAGTGAACTGATTTAAATTTTCCATGAGTGATAGTACTGCGTCTCCCGGTAACCATCTTTACCTATGTATTGATCGTTTTTTATTGACTTGGATTTTAAGCTTTCCTGATTTACTTTTTATTAGTTGATCGATTTGGTCTATATTAACATGTCTGTTAATCGCATATACGTCTGAGTACGAGGCTTCTAGGAATTCCCTGGCACTTTTGGCGTTTCTCCTGTCTAAAATTTTTGACATTGTCCCAATCAAACTGATGTCCATAATTATCTATATGCATTGATATGAAAGAATATACATCATGTCTTTTCACGGCTGATTTGTGTTCCTGGATTCTGATTCGAAGGGGACGCCCACTTTTACCAACCGATGTAATGTCTGTTACAGTTCATACAATTTATTTTGTAAATGGTAATTATTTTATCTGCTTTTTCTATCAGATTTTTCGGTTTGCACAGTATCGAATGAACTGATTTGACTGGCTTGTGTGCTATATCTACTTCAAATAGTCCCAATATTCTAGCTGTTATTTCAGAGATATTTTTTATATGGTGAGATGAATTTTCTTGTGGTCTTCGATAATGGTTTCCTGTTGGTGTTGTGATTCGATTTTAAACACTTCTTGATGAAATTGTGCGGATATCCATTCTTTTTGAAGGCCGTTTGCAGGTATTTTTCTTCCATTCTCTTCAACTCTGAAGTGGTACAGTGTTTTTGAACTCTTTTAAACAATGTCTGCATACAGTTTCTTTTGTGGGTGATCGGCACATCACTATTATAATTGAGCATTTCGTCTGTGTGTGTTGATTTCCTATGCTAGTTCTTCTCATTAAGGCATCTAAAAATAGGATTTTGTTATCTAATTCTCCTTCTCTTGTGAATTTGATGTCTTCAAATATGTTGTTTATTAATTTATGGGTATATTCTAAATCTTTTTTTAATTATTACAAGTGTATCATCAACGTAACGTACCTAAACTTTTGGTTTAATTGCAAAAAAGGTCGCTCTCGTGGCCCAAGTGGTCTAGTGGAAAACGCTTTAGTGTCTGAAACTATGGGCACTGGGTTAGAGCCTCGGTGGGAACATCATCACTCGCTTGGGAATGCAGGCACATCCAGCAGACGAGTCCCAAATGGGACGAAATGCACGTTATCCACCAACTAAATTCTATTTACACGCCCAGACATCGTGAAAGCATCTGCACAAGAAGCCGACATGCCAACCTGAATACAAGCACCGGTCCAATCAAGTGATGGGAAAATCTAAAATTCAATTAAATAATTGTAGGTATAGCTATTAATTCTTATCTTTGCTTGACGACTTCAGCTATTTATCCTAAATTGTCTAAATACAATTAAATTTGTTTATTGTTTTTTTAAAATTTATATTCATTTAGGTGCATGGGGAACAAGATTAACCGAAGACACTAGTGAGAATCGTGAATTATACATTCATACAACACTTAGAGAATTGGTTATCTATGTGTTCTTTTTGATTACGCTAATGATTGGTAAGTCAAATCCGTCTAATGAATCTACACGCTGATTTTAGTTTTTAGCTTGCAATATAGATTTCTTAAGAAACCGAAGAATTCGTAACTGTTCAGTAGTGTAAACACACGCACAACCTCCAATCCCCATCCCACCACCAGAGGTAGAATCCACTACCTCCGGGTTATGAGGGATACCAATTGGCAAGTGATCCATTACGTTAGGATTAAATGACATGTGAATTGTAATTGCCGTCACTTCGTGATGTGGTACTGACGCTAACAAGTGCTAGTGGCGAGCATCCGTTTCATACCAGAGGTATTGGACTCCATGAGTCAGGAATTTCCAGTTGGAATTTAGGATACTCATCTATTAGGCATTGATGTTCAATGATTCTTGGTTTTTTTCAGTGACCAAGTTTACAAGACCCATGATATAAATGTCGATTACCAGTTGACTGGTTATAATAATAATAATAATGATTTACTTTATTCCAAAAACAGTACTTGTGATGCAGAATGGAATTTTCAGCATTAATCACTACATTGCATCTAATTTCCTCAAATTATAAATAAAAATTAGTCACACAGAAAATTTTCCATATTTACAATTAGGGTAATGTCAAAAAAAATGCAGCATATAAAATGGAAATAGTAATAATGATAGCAACTAAGGTAATGATAATAATACAAGTGGAAATTGCCGTGGGCTTGTTTCACACAGTATTGTCGATGCGGTATACAAATCCTTGCATGATTAAAAATATTGAATATAATGTTCTCTTTACATGATATGGTGAGGGAAAAAACAAAGATTACAGCAGTCATAGAGATAAGTTGGGGTTTGCAGTTATGAAAGTAAAAACAAAGAAGCAACAGAACCATAAATATAATAGAAATAATAAAAGTAAAACTTGAAGGTATATAAGGATGGATGGAGGAGATTGTTCATTTACTAGATGAAAAAAGGTTAGTCAATTCTTGCCTGACGCTATTTTCATCACATAAAATACGTGCCAAGTATGGTATCATAGAATTTTTATATTTAGACGTGCAAGCATACAGTTTTCTGAAGTTACTTGTTGTTCTACCTGAGGAGATGCAAGGTGAAAGCTGAGGGTGAAGTGGATGCTCCAAGTCAGACAAAATCCCTTTAGCAAATTTACTGCTCGAAGTCAAGTGCCTATCGACAACGACGTTAACTATGTAGTCCACTGGGACACCACTCATCCTACTGACAGTCTTCAGCATTCTACGAATTGTGACATAGTCCTTTTTAAGCAAACCAGGAAAGAATAAGGGTGAACAATAAAGAAGAATAGGTAGGATGCAAGAGTATATGAACTGAAAGAGGAGGGGTTGGGTTATACCCGAGTGCCTTAACTTAATAATGTAAAATGTCAGGCGGAATATTTTACTGGAGATCGTTGAGACATGGGAAGACCAGGAGAGATCAGTAGAGAGAATAAGTTCAAGATACCTAATTTCTGATTTAATTCCTATATCATTGTCATCAATCTTACAACTGTCATGAGAATTGACGGCTTCTATTAACTGTCGTTTACATCTTAAGCTGAAATTAACAGTTTGACATTTAGAAGGATTCAGTTTAAGACCGTTAGACTCAAACCATTTGCTGACTCCCGACAGAAAGCTATTTATTTCGGTACAATCTAGATGGGAGTTAACAGCCATTGAAACAGTTAAGTTATCAGCGTACTTCACAAAATTTATTTCATCAGACTGAGGCAAGTCATGTAAGAAGAAAGAAAACAAAAAAGGAGAAAGGACAGCGCCTTGAGGGACACCAGCATCAGTAGGTAATGAAGTGGAAGACTTCCCTTGTATTACTGTATGAATGTCTTGATGCTCTACTAGGATCCGTGGCTACGGGAGCCCACTAAGTTTAAGTGAAGTGGGTACCCACTGATGACATTGTCTTACAGTGTCACTACATTACAAACTGACAAAGTCAAAATTCCTGTGCTAATGAATTCCAGCTAAAGTGGCTGGATGATCGACAAGCTCGACCTCATTACCTGAATATGGTGCATTTGATTTCCAGGAATGTAAGTGTAGAACTAGGGCACTGTAGTGGAATGTAATTCCATATTGCATAAGTTTATTTTAAATATTTTACTCAGTGATGCAGTATTAACAACCGGATGAAAAGGGTTTGAGGATAAATTATTGCCACTCATAATCACATCAATTTTTGTCACATAGCTTCAAAATTAGCATGGCAACGCTAGATTGTAGAATAAAACGAAAACAAGATGATGGGTTAGATACTAGCTGACATTTATAGGAAACCAACATGCACTCTAATAAATACTTAAACTTTAATTCATCCCATCCACAATCGGTAAAGATAGGTTTAGTTAAATGTCTTTATAATCGGGCCAAGGACCGAACCAGTAGGCCAGAAGATATAAACAAATCAAAAACAAATGGAAAACCAAAGAAAAACCAGTATTATTAATAAAAATATCGAAGCTGATATAGAATTCAAAGCCTCTGTAGTACCACGGCGTTTAAACATGGAACGTCAGAGGCTTCATTTGGAATTCGCGATAAGTCTGCAGTTAGACGTGGTGGCATTTAAACCAACCAACCAACTCTATCAGAGGTAAACTTTCCTGCTTTAAGGACCCAATAGATCCAATTAAGAAAAATAATGTAATTTACCAAATAAAATGTAAAGGCTGTCAGTGAGGTCAGTTACATAAGTCAGTGGAACTAGTAGATCGGGATCAACTGGATTTATGGGAAGATGAAAATTTAGCTAGACCTAGAATAATTGACTCTGCTAAGTTAAATAACCTAGAAAAAGCAGAGCTGAGCCATTTCACTGCATTCACTTGCATGTAATCACACAACGATAGGGTGGGTGGGACAGGTTGAGAATGATAAAAAGTAATATAGTTAGGTGAGGAGACAGAGAGGTTAATCACTGACTGAGTCTTTGTTTATCGATTCAACAGCGCTCACGTGCAGCAATTAGAGTGACGCAACACCTGTACTGTAGATATGGAAAGTGGCAACAAACAAAAAAATAGAAGTTGGATAGACAGAGTAGAGAATATATCTTTGTATATACATATATATATATATATATATAAGGCAAGTTGTGAAACCGTGTAACAAAAATTAATATAAAACACAAAATAATCGAGCAAAGAATTTCCTTTTCGATAAATTCCTCTTCCGGCTCTAAAATTATATATATGTGTTTATACACACAGAATATTTTAAATAAGTAGTCAATTACAATATTAGCGTTTTTTTAAATAATATCGATTTGTAAAGTATGGTCAATGCAATTACAGTTTATTAAAGATGCTTAAATTTTAATTATAATAAAGATATAACAGCGAATAGAATATCAACTGAAATTAGGGAAATTTCACAAAAATTCTGGATTATTCAAACCTGAATGGCCAAGGTAATGATAATGACTGAACTAACTTCTTTTCGGTGCATAAATTAGGCCTATTAATATGGATCCCCATAGCCTCAGCAATATTTAGAAGTCGAACTCTTAAAGCGAAATTGAAACCAAAACAGCCCAAGTTACCAACAGTTCCAAAAAAGGCCTTATTCTTACAGATGCAGTTCCTAGGAGACAACACTAGTGAGATACCAACACAGCGTCTTAATAATGCGGCAGAAAGAGCATTCCCTGCTGCTCAATTACGCTGTACCTTAAAAACCACTCCTCTTCTGCATTCGGGAATAAAAGACAAACTGCCTAATTTCGCCTCTTCCATGTGTGTATACCAATTTAACTGCTCCTGTGGAGCCAGTTACAAACGCCGTACAATTAGGCGTGTTTCGTGTCGAATTTCCGAACATCACCCTGCCTGGTTAAGCAAAGGACAAACAAAATCTATTCATATAGCGCTATTCTGGCTCATCTTGTGGAGACGGAACACAAGATTGACGTTAATCATGCTTTCAGGGTCATTTACCTCATACCTACGAATTTCAATTTCGACTTAAGTGTTCGACTACTAAATATTGTTGAGGCTGTGGGGATCCATATTAATAAGCCTAATTTATGCACCGAAAAGAAGTTAGTTCAGTCATTATCATTACCTTGACCATCCAGGTTTGAATAATCCAGAATTTTTGTGAAATTTCCCTAATTTAAGTTGATATTCTATTCGCTGTTATATCTTTGTTATTATTAAAATTTAAGCATCTTTAATAAACTGTAATTGCATTGACCATACTTTACAAATCGATATTATTTAAAAAAACGCTAATATTGTTATTGACTACTAATCTAGAATATTCTGTGTATAAAAACATATATATATAATTTTAGAGCCTGGAAGAGGAATTTATCGAAAAGGAAATTCTTTGCTCGATTATTTTGTGTTTTATAGATGTCTGAATGAGTATTTTTGCTATATTGAAAAATTAATGTGATTATGAGTAGTAATAATTTGTGCTAGAAACCTTGTCATCCAGTTGTTCAAACTGCATCATCCCTGTATGATATTTAAAATAAACTTATCTGATATGGAATTGATTCCCGGTAGTTGTGGTGGCGAGGGTGTGAACTGATGAAGAGTCCCAAACTCAAAGTATATCTGTCTAACCACGTATATCGACTATAATGATACTTTGATTGGACACTAGTAACTAGTGTGATGTGTCTAGTTTTTTTATTTTGGTGCACACTGAATTCTATCAGTCAGGTTTGCGATGTGGACACCATGCCACTAGGTAGCTCGGCATCACGGTGCACATTGATTTGATGATATTAGATGGTTGGAGGCAATCTACAGGAAGCCTTGCCTGACATAGGTTTCGAGCTAGTTGGCACGCGAGCACAAATAGCTCAGTGGTAACGTCTCTGACTGCATCCAGCACTGGGTGACACGGGTTCGAATCTCCGCAGAAGGGACATGAGTTCCCTGAAGGCTGCAGACACGCCTTACTAACGAGTGCCAACCAGCCGATTGCCTCCAACCATCTAATATCATATGATGATATTTATATTCACAGAATGCATTTATACCTGAAGGTAATAAGGGATAGAAAGAATGAATAAATCATATCATAGAGGATACTGCTGCACCTTTCTAGATCTCTGAAAGAATATTATTACCAAAAGTTTATTATAAGTAATGATAATCGTTTTATTCCAAACAATAATAATAATTATTTTTTCTTCAAAAACTTCATGCAATTCTTCCCATTAATAAACTTGAACAAAGCAAGAACAACAATTGTACCAGGATAGTATGAGCTCATCTTTCATTATTTAGAGGATTCTTCTCAACTGGTTGCAACCTGAACGATAAAAAATATGAATTACATCACATTCAAGATTTGAACATACTTCACCACGATCACAAGGAGTAATTGGTAGGAAGTAAAAGTAACATTAGTCCGGAATGATTTAACTAATTAAGAGTTACAAACACTGACTATTTATAGAGTAATTAGACAATTAGGCTTGGAAACAAAAAACAGAGTTGCGTATATATATATATATGTGTGTGTATAGAAACAAGGTTTAGCTAGAAAGAGCATAACAAAAAAGTAGGTTACGTAACTAAAGAAAATGTTTCATCTAATAGCCAATAGAAAAATAAGGAAGAGAAAAGAACAAGATAGGGTGAGTCATGTTTAGATGAGAGTGTAGAGTTTTCTAAACAAGAAAAAGGGTGACTCATACAAGTTTTATATTTTGTTATCACCAGGGCAGTGCAAGATTCACCACTGTCTCTTTCTGCATACATAGATTTGGTTTAAGTCGTTTGATAGCAATTGCTTCAGCAAAGCGTAGCAAGGTAGGTTTCTTTTGCTTGTGGATTATTTTGAATGACTTCAAGTTATCTACAATGTGACCAGTATCTAATAGATGACGCGCATTTGCACTATTTAATACTTGTGGACCTTTCAGTCTCAGGTCCTTTGGTATGTGTTCAGAAATGCGGACAATAAGCCTTCTCTCTGTTCTTCCGATGTATGTGCTTCGGCATGTACTTGTAAATTGGTAAACACAGTTGGAGGTAACAGTGGCTATTAGATGAAACATTTTCTTTAGTTACGTAACCTACTTTTTTGTTATGCTCTTTCTAGCTAAACCTTGTTTCTATACACACACATATATATATATATACGCAACTCTGTTTTTTGTTTCCAAGCCTAATTGTCTAATTACTCTATAAATAGTTAGTGTTTGTAACTCTTAATTAGTTAAATCATTCCGGACTAATGTTACTTTTACTTCCTACCAATTACTCCTTGTGATCGTGGTGAAGTATGTTCAAATCTTGAATGTGATGTAATTCATATTTTTTATCGTTCAGGTTGCAACCAGTTGAGAAGAATCCTCTAAATAATGAAAGATGAGCTCATACTATCCTGGTACAATTGTTGTTCTTGCTTTGTTCATATAATAATTATGTAGAATAGAATTTTCAGCGTTTCAAATATTGCAACACTTTAGCCCCTTTTATAAGTAAATGAATACATAATATAGTAAAGATTATAAAACTGGTAAGAAGTTTATGTTTTTGTCGGTGACACAGCGGTAGAATGCTCGCCATCTACGACGCATGTAGTCAAGGGTTCAATTCCCGACAGACGACCACTCCTTAACTTCGCTTAACCAGTAATAAGACTGGTAACAAAGGAAGGTTTGGCATGAGGGTAGCAACTCCTTTCCCTCAAAATACAAAAATTACCACTGCTACCGTAACTTCAGTGCTCTAGCTTGAAGCCTCGTATGTTCCAATAGGAACGTTAAGCAATAAAATTCGTGAAAGATATTGCTGTTTACTTACAGATTACTAAGTAGGCTTATTAGCTCTTTTCTGACATCTAACAGTCTCTCTCTCTCTCTCTTCACACAACACCCGTGCTAAATATTGCAAGGTTCGATTTTTATGGTTAGCCCTACGAGCATGTGGAGTTTCCTCAGGTTTTTACTCGAAGATATACATTGAGAAAGTTATGAATAACATAGAGGATTTTCAGTACCGGACAAACTGACTTTAAATCTTTAAACATTGCCATTATCAATATTAGAACAAGAAAGTATAAATAAACAATATTGCTGTTTTCAATTAGATCTTCCTCAGGCTTTACTCTAATTTACATAGATTTATATTTAAGAATTTTAACCAATGACGGTGATTTTGTCGATCAAATAATAATGACAATAATAATAGTAATGTGGTAAATGTTTTGAACGTCAATAATAACGATGATTATTTCTTTTTATTCCTTTACGTTCCCAGTAGAACTTAGGGGTCTTCAAGATAGAGGCTTGAAGTTTCGGTAGCAGTGGTGATTATTTATACAGGATGGGGTTACCATCCAGCCTCATGTCCAACCTTCCCCCTTTACCAGTTTAACTACTGGCTTAGCAAGGTGAAAGAGTGCGTCGGTGGCCGGGGATCGAACCCCTAACCACCTACATGGTTGGCGAGCACGCTACTGCTGTGCCACCGACGTACTAACGATGATTATAATGATAAAAAAATAATGATAATGAGGTTTATTCAGGTGGCGATAAGAATAACAAAGTTACGTAATACTGAAGGTGAAGTGGACATATAATCAGAGCTTAAATACATATCATAAATAAACGAAGGAAATGGAAAATAAGAAAGGGTGAGAGGGTTTTAATTAGAATTTACATAGGCTAAGCAAGGGAGAGACATAGGTAGAACAAACTTCTTTTTTCTTGTATGCAAAGACTAGGATTGTCCTCTCGAATTAATTCCCATAGCATCTCCGGCTATGTGTGTGTTAAAGGCGGGTTCGAATTCCGTTCTAAAGGATCGATGAAATGCCATAGATAACTTTGAAGGTACTTCTTCTTCTGTCCACTTGGTGACCACTATCATTAGTTAGAGTAAAGCCTGAAGAAGATCGAACTGAAAACTGATTTTAGGCAACTACTTGCAAGAGATAAAATGCCTATCAGCAACTTTGTCAGTTAGTTGAGTCAAAGGAACACCAATCACCTTGATCCCAACCTTCAGTGTTCTACGTAATATGAAGCTGAGTGAAATATAACAGGGAAGAATAAATAAGAATGGGTAGAATACATGAATTAATAATCTGCAAGAGAAGAGGTTGAGTTATGCCAGATAGTCCCAATTACTTTATATCAAACGGAAGATTTTCTCAGAGATCAACAAAATATGGGACAACTAACAAAGACTGGAAGTTCAAGTGTTGGTTTGTAGGGATTTGATTGGTCACAGGATTTTCATCATGAGCTGAAATTAGTTAGAGAACCATTGGAAAACCTGGGAGTACTGGACAGCTGTTTCGTCCTAGTTTGGGACTCTTCACAGTACGCACCCACCGGGGTTCGAACCCAGGACCTTCTGGTTACAAGGCGAGCTCGTATGCTATTAAGCCACTGGGACCCGATTTAATGGTCCATGAATTCTAACTTCTGCCAATTCACGACATAGCGCGACCTGTAGCCAATGTCTTCGGCGACTATTTGTCCTCACACTCGACCTACTGCACCCTACTGGTCACGACTTCTCACCAGAACCCCAGGTAACTACCTACCTGAATAGGGCAAGTCGCCAGTGAGCATCTCATTGATATTCAAGTGTTGGTTCGTAGGTATTTGATTGGTTACAGGATTTTCATCATGATATCGAATTTATCTCCTACGGAGGTACCGTCCATGTTCCGAGAATCCTGCGACTCAAACAAAGAATAACAGTCTGATATTAAAAAGGGTTTAGTTTAAGACTACTAGTTAACATCAGATTGGAAACTATTCACACCGGAACAGTTTATTGCAGAAACAAACTGTACAGATATTGTCATATCATAAGCAAATTTCATGAAGTTGGCTTTGAAAGAATATCGCAAGTCATCGAATGAAGGAGGTACAACACCGTGAGACCACCCAGCTTCAATAAGCAAAGAATATGGAGCACTTTGTGTTGAAAACATACTGTGTTGTTTCCTGTTCAAAAAGCAGAAAGACAACCTCTCTGAGACTCAGGACTTAGTAATGAGTACTGAAGTCAGTTCAGTTAACGAAAATACCCTTTATCTAGACTGGAAACTATATTGAGGTCCAGTACAATGACAGCACGCACTGCCGGTGGACACCACTCCTCCAACGAAGGAAGAAATCCCGAATGCGATCAAGCTACTGAAGTCCGGGAGGGCAGCAGGACCAGATGGAACTCTGCCACTTCGAATCACTGAAAACAGACCCAGAGACGGCGGTCTGTGCTCATGGCATTATTGCAAGAGGTTTGGAAGGAAATAAAGGTACCCACCGATTGGAAGAAAGGCTACCTCGTCAGACTGCTGAAGAAGGGCGACTTACGTCTCTACAAGAACTAGCGTGGAATAATGCTCTTGTCCACGCCAAGTAGAATACTAATTTGTGTCATCCTGGAGAGAATGAAGGATGCACTGGATACAGAACTCCTTCACCCACCCACCGGAACAAGCTGGATTCAGGAAGGGCAAATCATGTGCTGATCAAATTGAAACTCTACGCATCGTCATCACAGAACAAGGCATAGAAAGGCAGTCAAACCTCTCCCTTCATTAACTTCAACAACTAATTTGATAAGGTCTTTGACAGACAGCGTTGACTGACATCTAATTTGGAAACTCCTTAAACACTATGGTGTTCAGTGCCCCAAGTCTTTATCAACCTCATTCAACATCTGGATATATGACAGTGCTACGTGTCAGACGATCCACAACAGAAAACTAAGCGAGGCGTTCGATGTGAACACAGGAGTAAGACAAGGTTGGTCGTCTATTATCACCGATGATATTCTTAATGGTGACTAACTGGATTATCCCTTAGACTGTGTGTTGGGAGCGAGGAGACAGGAGTATGCTGGGCCACCGACAAGAAGACTCCAGAAGATCTGGATTTCGCAAATGATATATGTTTAATGTCAAACAAACTCGAAGACTTACAGACGGAAGAGGCCGGCAGTAAAGACAGGACTACAGGTGAACACTGAGAAGACGGAGGTGATGAAGATAACCAATCAACAGCAATAACAAACAGTGCCAATCACCATCAGCGGGAGAGATTTGACAGAGGTTACCTTATTCACTTATCTGGGCAGGAAGCATCGTTTCAACTACAGACGGAACGGACGAAAATGTCAGGACATACCAGAATTGGAAAGGCAAGGCAGCACACCTTCATCAACCTGAAACCAGTTTGGAAATCTTTCGTACTCAACGTAAGGAACATGATTCTCATTTTCAACACCAATGTCAAGTCGGTTCTTCTATACTGGTCAGAAACTTGGCCAGAGTGTCACATAAAGCATTTCCAACGTCCTGTTGCAGGTTTCCGTCAACAGATGTCTTCGCTCCTTACTGAAGATCAAATGGCTGGCCAGAAAGAATAAGTAAAAAGAATCTCTGGCGACGAAAAAACCAAGTGGTGACAGCCGATCGCTCAGCAATTACGTAGGAGAAAATGGAGATGGATTGATCGGAAATTATTATTATTATTGTTCTCTTGGGTTCCTAGTGGAACATAGGGCTTCAACTGCCCGTCTCCGTTTGCTTCTGTCTTCTGCTGCACTCTTCACTTCCACCCATGTTAGTCCATACTGTTTCAACTCTTCTTCACACGATCCCCTCCATGTCACTCTTGGACGTCCCACTCGCTGCTTCCCTTTCGGGTTCCACTCGAGCACTGGCCTGACGCGCGATGTCACCCAGCGGAGGCCTCCTCAGCGAGTGTCCAATCCATCTCCACTTTCTCCTACATATTTGTTGTTGGGTGATTGGTTCTTGTTTTGTTTCTTCCCATAGTTTCTTGTTGGTGATTCTTTCGGGCGGCCATCTGATTTTCAGTACAGAGCGAAGACAGTTGTTGATAAAGGTCTGCAACAGGCTGTTGGAAATATTCTTTGTGACCCGCCAAGTTTCTGATCAATCCGTATAGAAGAACTGACTGACTTGACGTTTGTATTGAAAATCCGAATTTTGTTGTTGATGCTGAGTGATGAAGATTTCCACATTGACCGGGAATACGTTGAGGAGGCCGCCGAATGACATTGGGCACAATTCAGACCGTCAGTCGATTGGAACCCGAATCGGAAGCGACAAATGCATCATTGGTGTGAAAGTGATATTGAGGACTTCGTGTTGTGATGAAGAGGATGAGATGAGAGTGTTTGGGCAATCATGGTGTCAGCCATCTGAAGAGGATGGTAGAAAATAGAAGACAGTAAAGCTGTGTTGCGGAAGTCAGCCCTATGTTCCACTCGGAACTCAACGGAATAAGAATATATAATGATAATAATGATAAAAATAATACGATGACACTATTTACAAGTAAATTGCTAAAGTTCACTGCAAGAATTTCCTTTTTTATGATTTTCTAAAATTGGAATCTATCCATTTAATTTTTTTTAAATTTTATTTTTTAGTTGCTTATGGGCCGTTCAATTCAAATACTTATCTCTTGACAAGTAGTATGCAAAACATATTTCTTACAAATCAAGTGCCTAACGGGACAGATGCATTGAACAATGTCAATACATTTGATACTTTATGGTCGGTAAGTAATTTAAATTAAACCATACACATATGTAAAGCTTGAAAAAAATATCAAATTCTTTCAGAAGACAGCGTAATATTGATATAAGTATAAAACTTGGGCAGTGTTATTTTTTTTCCTTCACGTTCTCCACTGGAACATAGGGCTTCAAGCTAGTGGCTTGAAGTTTCTGTAGCAGTGTTTATTGTTTTACAGGATGGGGTTGCTAGCCTCATGCTCAACCTTTCCTCTTCACCAGCATTATTTCTGGCTTAGCGAGGTAAAGGAGTGAGTCGGCCAGGGATCAAACTCCAGACCATGTGCATGTTTGGCGAGCGTCCTAGCCACTATGCCACCACCAAAATATTTACGCCTACGTATTCATTTATATACATGAGTGAAAATTCATGATTAGACATTTGAATAAAATCAATATTAGATAATGTATGTTCAGAAATAATATTAGTGTTATCAATCAAATGCAATCAGATGGAAAATAGGATGTTTTTTACAGTAAAAATAAGTAACTTGTTAGAATGTTACAATAAGAAATGAAATACATTTTAACATTCTATTGTTGGTATGTAAAGATTAGTTTTGTATTTTTACGAGTTGATCACGGATTGATATCAGTTAGAGAACCATTAATTACCAGCCAGGGAGTACTGGACAGCTGTTTCATTAGCCTAGTTTAAGTATCATCGGCATTACCAACCCACACCACTGGGTTTGAACCCAGGACCTTCCGGTTACAAGGCAAGCTCGTACACCAAACTAGGAAGAAAAAGCTGGTTTTCACTGGTTGTCTGACTGATATCAATCCACGGTCAAACTCGTAAAAAAATACATTTTAACATTATTTGTCATCCTCTGATTTGACTGGTAATAATATCTTTCATATCTCTGGTATTTGTGTTGAGTCACTTCTGTTGCATGTGTTGGCTGTTGACTCGATGAAACAGGCAGGATTCAGTAATCAGTCACCCTCTACCTATCTACCTATATTACTTTTAAGAATTTTGACTGTCCCACCCTCCATTTTGTGTAGTTGTTTTGATGCACGCAGTGAGATCGCTGAGTTTTTTCTAAATTACTTATCTTCTCAGGGGAAATCATTCTAACCTTAGCTAAATGTTATGATAATCTCAATACTCCTGATGTACTAGTTTGACCTTTGTAGTTGACCTAACTCACAATCATTGCAAGGTATCTTGTAAAATATACTATTTTGTTTAATTAGGTCCGCCGGGTCTTTTAGCCTACAGAGCTTGTCTCTGAACGAGTTTGTAGGTTTAAATGTCACTCTAATTCCTGCTTTATTGAGAATCCTACGTAGAGTCTCAGATGTCCGCTCCTTCCATGGTATAACAGTAGATGACTTATATTCTCTCTTATTTATGTTATCACTACTAGTTTCACCATTATTTTTATTTTGCTTTTGACCTTTTTTGATCTTCCTAATGAATTTTATAGCATAGATAGTTATTCAACACCAACGCCTCTTTTATCTGTTTCATTTCATCGTTTAGGTCTTTTCTTGTACTACTTAGTTCTATTACTTGGTTCGTTAGACACTTATCTAAGCCAGCCTTAACAGACAACAGATGAGATGAATTAAAGTCTAAATATCTATTAGCAGAATACGTTGATCTTTTATAAACGCCACTAGTGTGCAGTTTGCCTTCTTCTATTCGTTTGATTTTACAATCTAACATCATAGCTAATTCTTCTTGTTCATTTTCCGATTCAAATGTGAATTTTATTCCCTCCACTAGTGAGTTTATATGTGTGTGAAGAAACTAGAGATATGTTCTGTTTCTAACACTGTGTGTGAAAGTGTCATCCACACATATCTCCACCATATTTTTGGAGTAGGATTAAATGTATTAAGAGCAATATTTTCCTGGCTGTCCATTAATATATCCGCTACGAAAGGGGATATTGATGATCCATCGCATTGCTCCACCTTCTGTTTGTCTTTATATTTTGCCCTGGAATTTAAAGATAGTAAATATGAGGCATAACTGAATTCTTAAAATAATTTTCTCAATGGGCAGCTTTGTCCTATGACTAAGTTCGGGATCAGAAGTTAGTGCTCTTAATTTTAACGGCTTCTGAAGGCTGTCATATTGATTGATGTATTAGTGTAAAGACACCTAGTTATATCAAAACTAACCATTTTCGTTTTCATTATTCTCTAATGTCGGCTACATGAAATCATTGAAAACAGTGTTAGCATATAGGTTTACATAACGATTCAAGAAGGTTATAGTTCATGAAATTGAAAACATGTTCAGTGAGTTGAAAGCACTAATAGGGATGGTTAATCAATGTAATTTGAATGCAATTACCAAAGAAGAAGTGAGAGATTGATAACACCCTCTTTCTGTATGCATAAGTTTGGCTGGAAATTTTAGATTGCGACTGCTACAGCAAATTGTGCCGACATTTCTCAAACTAGGATGAAACAGCTGTTCAGTACTCCCTGGTTTTCAGTGGTTCTCTAACTGATATCAATTCGTGATCATACTCACAAAAACATATTACGATCAATCAAAAATAGAAGAAGGTAAAAGAACTAATTATCTTGTTAGTTGCATATTAAGTTATAGGTTTCCCGCTTAACACTTTTGCTATCACATTTTGACCTCAGCTGTGCGGGTACATACTCTTTTACAACAACTTCTAGTCTTACCTGATGTGTTGCAAAGGGAGAGTTGTGAATAGAGCGGGTGTTGAGAGAAGTATTTAGTCTGCTCGTTCCTCACCGACGTTCAGGTGTCTATCAACTGCTAACGACTTTTAATACAATTCACAATAGGATATAGTCCTTTTTGAGGAATCCGGGAAAGACTACTGTGGAGCAATACAGGAACAATAGGTAATACTCAAGAGCTGACAAACTGTAAGAGTAGGGGTTGCTTGACTCCTACTTGATTGTCTTAACTTCTTAATCTAGTAAGTTAGACGGAACATTTTTCTATATATTGGCAAGATGATCTTTGGGGTGATCAATCAGGGAATGTCAAAGGATAAAACTTTTCCAAGGTATTTTTTGCATGACTTGGCTTCTTCCTGTTTCAGTGCCCTATTCTATGCTACAACCATCTTGTGAACGCATCAGTTTGCTGTAGGTCATGTTGTTTATGCCTGATGGTAAAGTTAGCTAGCTGTCTGACATTTAGAGGGATTTAAGGTAGGACGATTTAACTTGAACCAATGGGTGATAACTGATAAATAGCTACTGAGTTTGAAACAGTCAGATAGGGAAGTAAACGGCAAAGAGACAGTCAGATCATCAGCGTATTCAACTAAGTTTATATCATCTTAAAGTGGTAAGTCATATAAGAAGAAATAAAAAAATGAGAGATTATGTTTGATGTCACACAAAATCGAAGACTTACAAGCGAAAACCGACAAACTGGTCGAATGAGTAGCAAAGACAGGACTCCAGGGGAACATAGACAAGACGGAGGTTATGAAAATAATCAACCAACAACAACAACAACAACAGCAGCAACATCCAATGCCAATCACCATCAACAGGAGGGATTTGAAAGAAGTTGCTTCATTCACTTATCTAGCGAGCATTGTCTCAACTACAGGAGGAACGGACGGGCGAGGATGTCAAATCGAGAATCGGGAAGGCGAGAAACACATTCATCAACCTGAAGCCGATCTGGAAATCTTCGTCACTCAGCCTGCATCAACAACAAAATGATTCGGATTCTCAATACAAACGTCAAGTCAGTCAGTTCTTCTATACGGATTGATCAGAAACTTGGCGGGTCACAAAGAATATTTCCAACAGCCTGTTGCAGACCTTTATCAACATCTGTCTTCGCTCTGTACTGAAAATCAGATGGCCGCCCGAAAGAATCACCAACAAGAAACTATGAGTAGAAACAAAACAAGAACCAATCGCTCAACAAATATGCAGGAGAAAGTGGAGATGGATTGGACACTCGCTGAGGAGGCCTCCGCTGGGTGACATCGCGCGTCAGGCCAGTGCTCGAGTGGAACCCGAAAATGAAGCGGTGAGTGGGACGTCCAAGTGTGACATTGAGGAGATCGTGTGAAGAGGAGTTAAAACAGTATGGATTAACATGGATACAAGTGAAAAGTACAGCAGAAGGCAGAAGCAAGTGGAGACGTGTAGTTGAAGCCCTATGTTCCACTAGGAAACCAAAGGAACAATAATAAAATAATAATAACACTCTGAGGGACTCCAGCTTCAGTAAGCGAGCGGAGAAAGATTTGCCTTTATGTACAGCATACTGTATTCTCTTCGATAAATAAGAATGCAGTCGTCAGTTAACAGCCTACGATTACTCGATTTGTAACATTAAAGAGAAGCTTATTTAGCAAAAGACATCTGAACTGGATACCGAGTCAAAAGCAGATGTGCAGTCCAAGAAGGTACATGGAACATATTTGGCTCTTTTTTTATTTAAACAAGATACAATATTATGATGTAAGACATAAGCAGCAGCAGCATCTAAAGTACTTCTGCCCTGTTTAAATGCAAACTGTTTGTGGTCATTAAAACTTCTCGAGAAAGGTTTAAGGGTGAGTTAAAGTAATTTGTCTATTAATATCCGAGAAGGATAGGTCATAGCAGTAGGTCTAAATTCAACATTCATATCAGTATGTGATTCGAGTACTGGGATAATTTTAACGTCTTTCTATGATACGGGTACAACATTACTGTAAGAAGAAGAAGCGTTGAAAATGTTTTTAAGCGGATAACATAAAATATATGCACATCTTCTGAGGACATCAAATGGCATATTAAGATGTGGCAATATTGGACACTGTGGTAGTGTGTATGTAATTCCATATAAGTTTGTGAAGCAGTATTATTGTTCACTGGATGACACATTTTCGAACACAATTGATTATCGTTCATAATCATATCATCAATGATAACCACACGACTTTGAAACTTGAGTTTTATAGTTTTCTCTTTATTCTTTCCAATTCGTCGTCATAGGGGTAATAAAATTTTCCAGTTGTCCAACTGGATAGGTGTTGAATCATTCCTATTACACGTATTTGCCTCAGTTGATTCGATAAACAAAGCCTCCGTTATCAATCTCTCCCTCCATCCTGTGACATTAGATTTTAAAACTGTCATCTTATCCCATCTATCCTATTGTATGGTTGATTGTGTGTAATTGCATGTAGTGAGTGCTGTAGCTGAACAATTCTCTAGATTTCTTATTTTATTAGGGTCAACTTATCTAGACTTTGCTGCCAGGTTTTTGTTCTCCACTAGTCTGACTGACTGACTTCGTTCTACTACTTTGTCCTATGTATTTGACCTGGCAGTCATTGTGTGGTGAGAGATGGTTGCTAGCCAAATTGGTTGACAGTAATTGAGGTCAATGTTAGTCATGTGAAAACAAGGTCAAGATGGACAGGCGGATACAGTTAACATATAGATGAACTGACACAGCCACAAGAGATGCAAGGTTAACTTTGTGTGAGAAACAACCAATCAACAGACTGTATTTTCTACTAACAATAATCTACAATAATGTACCTTAAAATCTATAAATATGTGCTGATTTACCTTAATAAACGATCTGTTGACTGGCCCTTGTCTTCTGTTGTTACAGTTGCAGGTGGAGTATTACATAAACTAAATTGTGTTATTTAATTGACTCCACAGGATTGATCCTTTAACCGACAAAGCTTGTTTCTGATTGAGTTTGTGGGTAGCTTGAATGCCACTTTTATTCCTGCATTATCGGAGTTCTCCTTAAGGTGGTTTCCGAGGTTCCTTCTTTGTATGGAATTACTACTGATGATTTAGATTCCTTATTGTCGGCGCTGTCATTCATTATCTTGCACATGTCTGACATGCATGTTGGCACTAATATTATTATTATTATCACTGTCTCTACAACACCTGGAACACTATTTGGACCAAGACTTCGGGAAAGTTTTATAGGTTTGAGACATTTGTTTAACATCAAGGATGTTAAAACCTTCAAAATCACTAACCCTAAGATTTATATGATTACGATTGATCACTTCAGTAGTAAAGAGTATGAGAGATTCGTTAACAGTATGTACATCAACAGAGAGAACAGTAATACTCTGCACACCGCCACCACCGCCATTAATTTCATCAGAAAGTTTCCACATGTTTGAGAGGGTTTCTGCACAATAGAAGTTTTACATATTAATCCAATGTTCACTAGTGGCTAACTACAGGATAAAGCTGCTTGAAGTTCTAGAGGTAGTCCGTCTCTAAGGGGTCGGTCAAGCCGTCTGCGAAGATAAATACTTGCAGACAACATTGACTGGCCGTGACGCCATACATCGTCGTAATTTGATAACAGCTCTAGAATGCTTGATCGACTCCTGTCACTTCACCAGTCCTGACCATGATTTTAAGATCATCTACCGAATCCATGCTGTCATGCTACGTTTTCTTTGTCACAAACTTCTAAAGACATCGGAAGCCTTAGCCATTCATTAATTTAAGCCAGACATTCATGTACAAAAGTAGTGTGTACAGTCCCTATTTCTGCTGTGGCCACACTGCAATGGACATTTATTTATTTTATTTATTTAGTTAATCCATCTACCTTTGCCTCATTACTACGATTATTATTATTAATACTATTATCACTCTGAACCTTTTCCACTTGTCCCACTTGTCATTCTACACCGAAAAATTTTATTTTGACAATGTTGAATTCTACCTTATCAGATTTCGCACCATGTTATATAACGTTTTATATTAGCAAGCTAATCCCGTAATTAAACACCATTCCTCTAATATATATATATACATATATACATATATATATATATTGGTGGATGGTGACCAGCAATGGAATCCAGGACAACGCGCATCTCGTCCTGTTCGGGACTCGTCATCTGGATGTATCAGTATTCCCCACTGAGGCTCTAACCCAGTGCCCATAGTTTCAAACGCCAAAGCGTTATCCACTAGATCACTTGGGCTACGAGAGCCACTTCTTGTACAACGGGTCATATTGATTAATTAATTGAATTTCAAATTTTCCCGTCGACTGTGCTCAATTATCATCACATATATTTTAAGTGCATCTCATATTATTATTATTTTATGTATTCACACCTTTGTTTGAATTTCTTCACTACCTATAACTTCTTAATATAAAAAAACTATATATATATACCACTGTACCGCTTGGCAATAAATTGGCTGAAAAGAGTCTCTTCGCTGAATATTGTGTTCTTAATATTACAAGGGCGCTTCGAACAAACTACACAACTTTATCAACAACTATCTTCGCTCAGTACTACTCAAGGTCAGATGGCCGGCCAGAAAACATCAGCAACAAGGATCTCTAGGAGCGAACCGACCCAGCAGGAACCAATTGTGCAACAAATATACAGGAAGAAATGGAGGTGCACTGGCTATACTCTGGGAAAACAAACCATCAAGTGAGTGACATCACTTGCCAGGCCATTGCTCGAGTGGAACTCGAATGGGAAGCGGCAAGTTGGTCGTCAGTGCGAGGGTGACAACATGAAGGAAGTCATGCGAAGAGGAGGTGAAAGCATGTGGGCAGATGTAGAGCCAGGCGAAAACGTTGGCAGTGAACCGAACGCAATGGAGACGTGCGGCTGAAGCCCTACGTTGTTCCTCTGGTAATTAAAGGAAATAATAATGATAATGTTGCAATGGGAATTATTAATATAAGTATATAAGTATCAGCATTAAAAAAATCAAGACTACACAAATCCAATTATTCAAGAAACTAATGGAAGAAGAGAACACAATAAATGAAATTGACGTCAACGTTTCATCTTCTATTGACAGAACAAAATGGGTGATCAACCTCTCATCAAGGGAACTAAGCCCTAGTGAGATAAAGGCACTTGAGAAATGACTAAATTCCAATGTAACAGTTAGTAAACTAAAACCAGAAGATGTGATTCCTAACATAGAAGTAGCACTAGGTTCAATAGGTAAGACGACAGCAGAAGAGGTTCGAGCACAATGAGCATTAACCCTGAAAAATCAAAAGAAGGCAAAATCAAACTTAAAAACATTGGAAATAGAGGGTCTAATTAGTCTGAAACAGGAATAAAAACATCATCATCGCAAAAGCTGACAAAGGAAACTCCACAGTAGTTTTGGATAAATCTGACTATATCAAGAAAGTCACTGAAGATATTAAGGTGGGTCCATATGAGGAAATTAAGAAGCTTGTAGATGCAGTAATGAATAAGATTAAAAAATTTACAGAGGATTTTATACGAAGAATGAAGCTGTCACTGGATGAGTCTAAATGGTTTCTAATTTAATGCCCGAAACTAATAATGCTAGTAGAATGTATGGTACTATTAAAATAAATAAGGCAGGTTACCCTATACGACCAATAGTAGATTTCAGAAATACCCCTACTTATGAATTATCAAAACACTTAGCCCTAATATTATACCCCAATAGAAATCGCTCAAACTGTAGACTAACTAATTCATTATTATTTATTATTGTTTCCTTTAATTCCTAGAGGAACAAAGGGCCTCAGCCGTGCGTCACCATTGCGTTCGGTTCTCTGATAGAGTCTTCACCTGGCTCCAAGTCTGCTCACACGTTTTCATCTCCACTCCACATAACCTCCTCCAAGTCACTCTCGCACTGATGACCAACTCACCGCTTCCCTTTCGGGTTCCACTCGACCAATGGCTTGTCTAGTGATGCCACTTGACGGTTTACTCATAGTGTGGCCAATCCACCTCCATTTCTTCCTGCCTATTTGTTTCACAATCGGTTCCTACCGTGTTGGTTCGCTCATTGCTAGAGATCCCACTCTGTTGCTGATGTTTTCTGACCGGCCATCTGATCTTGAGTATAGAGCGAAGACAACTGTCAATGAAGGTCTGTAATTTGTTTGAGATGCTCTTTTTGACGCGCTGGCCAAGTCTCTGATCCGAATGGCAAGTAGCACTGACTTCACATTAGAGTTGAAAATCCGGATCTTATTTTTGATGCTGAGTGTTGTTGACCTTCACACAGACTTGAGAGTAGTGAAAGCTTGTCTTGCTTTCCCGATTCTTGCTTTGATATCCTCGTCAGTTCCATCCGCCTGTATTTGAAACGATGCTTCCCAGGTAGGGTAGGTAAAAGAGGTTGTTTCTTTCAGGTTCCCCCCATTTATGCTGATTGTTGTCTGTTGTTGTTGCTGTTGGTGGTGCTGCCCAGGAATCTTCATCACTTCAGTCTTCTCTATGTTCACCGGAAGTCCTATCTTTGATGCTTCTTCTGCCAACTTGTTGTTTTTCATCACTTGCATATCTTCCAGTTTGTGGGAAATCAGACATATATCATCGGCGAAGTCCAGATCCTCCAAGTTGATATGAGATGAAAAATAAATTAAATGACATTCAACTAGGGAATTATTAAATTACATCATGTGAAAGTAGTGTGTCAAATTCTTCTTTCTTTTGGTTATCTAACTGAGGTTCGACATCTTTTTGAAAGCATCATTTTATCTTCTGTTTTGACTACATTCTGCCTAGTCCCCCCCCTTAATTTTACATTTCCCTGCATTTCCCTACAGGTAATAAAAGGTCCTATTATGGACAATTGGTACACTGATTCATGGTATAATTCTCAACCGTTTGTATCTGAAAATAATTTAACTCTGTTATATCAAAATCGTTTAATCGGTGTACCACGGTTACGCCAGTTACGTGTAGCCTCCAACTCGTGCAGTGTTCCAGTCTACTTCTCTAATGATATAAAAGAATGCTTTGCTGAATATCACGAATCGAATGAAGATAAAACACCATTTGGACTGAAAGTTGGTACAGCGTAAGTAGAAAATCAACGGATTTGATAAAGTGATAATTTGTTTTTTTTATCCTTCACGTTCCCCAGTGGAACATAGGGCTTCAAGCTAGTGGCTTGAAGTTTCTGTAGCAGTGTTTATTTTACAGGATGGGGTTGCTAGCCTCATGCTCAACCTTTGCTCTTTACCAGCATTATTTCTGGCTCAGCGAGGTAAAGGAGTGCCTTGTCGGCCGGGGGTCGAACCCCGGATCATGTGCATAGGCGGCGAGCGTCTCAACCGCCATTCCACCGACGCATATGTAAATATGCGAGTTTAGAAAGATAGTGAGTTAAAAACATTCATGATTAATCGTCATTCCAGCAAAGAAGATATTTTTGGCGAATTGATTTTCCTGATTCGGTGAGCAACTGCATTTATGTACAATCATTTATCACGAGAGAGGAGAGTAATTGAACTGATAAGCCGTAAGAATACTACTATCTTGAGTTTGACCACAGATTGATGTCAGCTGGAGAACGATTCAAAACCAGCTAGGAGTAATGGACAGTGAGATGTTTCATTAGCCTAGTTTGGGATCCATCGGCAGTACCTACCTCCCACACCACGGGTTCAAACCCAGGTTCTTCCGGTTACAAGGCAAGCTCGTATACCATTCAGCCACGCAGACCAGATTTAGTGCCCAGTCCATGAATTTTAACTTCTACCAATTCGTGATTTTAGCGTGAGGATGGATTTCCCACCGATGACATTGTTTAGTGGTAGAAGTTAGAATTCATGGGCTGGTAATTTGATTGGATCCCAGTGGCTGAATGTTATACGCGTTTATCTTGTAACTGCAAGGTCCTGGGTTCGAACCTCGTGGTGTGGGTGGGTACTGCCGATGATTCCTAAACTAGGCTAATGATACAGCTGTCCAATACTCCCTGGTGGCTTGTCAATGGTTCTTTCACTGATATCCATCCGGGGCAAACTAAAAAACAAATCTTATCCTTACAAATCAGCTGTTGAAAATTCTAGTTGTTAATGCTGATCAATAAATTAAAGGAGGTGAATAAGGGTATTGGAGTTGCATAACAGATAAATAATTCGGTGAATAATTTGTAATCAGGATACACACTGAAACGAAGGAAAGTGCGATATTGCGTGATAGGATACCCCGTGTCAACTGACATCTGTCAGACACGTGAACTTTCTTCAACCATGCTGTGGGATAGCATTCTTGAACTCTTTTAGGCAGGATAGACATCGAAGGAACAATATATCTGGCAGCTGAATAGGAACAGGTGAACTGACAGTAGTGGTTAGATGTGGGATATTGTCTTTCAGCCGGCTGGAAATCAGTACAACTATTGGAGAACATAACTTTTAGCATTGTCATGAAGAATGTTCTTTCCAAAGATGTTAAAATTCTCTTCTCTTAAGGACATTCTTTGAAATCTAGGTTCATATAAAGTTTTGTTTTTCCGTGCAAGCGGTATTTCGTCTGTCTGAACTCATTGTTTGGCAGTCTTGTCAATAAATTTCGGTGGGTATCCACTTTTTGATAAGGGGTCCTCTCAATGGGTCTAATTCTTCTTCTTCCAGAGTGACAAGGCTACAGACTCATTGGATGTGAATAGTGAAAGATATAATTAAGTTTCAGTTTTGTTCAATAGGCACCTAAGTGTGGAGAATAATCAGCTGAAATTGTACTGAAAGACCTCAGTCTAGATGGAGTAAAGTCATTAGTTAGTAGTACCATTTCAGTATACTGATGGATTAGAGAAGAGCATAGACATCCTAGTTACCTTTAACCAACTGAATAAATAGAATAAATAACCAATTGAATAAATAAATAGCACCTCTCGACCCACGCCTTCGACAGCGTCGACCGAGAGGTGATTTGGAAACAACTATGCTACTATGCGGTGCCACCGACAATTATACATCTCATCCAACAGCTGTACAACAATGCTGCATGCCAATTAGTCCAAAACGGGAAAATTACGGAATCCTTCGAAGTGAGGACTCGAGTAAGACAAAGCTGCCCACTATCGCCAATGATTTTCCTGATTGCAGTAGACTGGATAATGCGACAAACAGCGGCAGGCAATGAGGAAACAGGCATAAAATGGACTCACACAAAGTACTTGGAGGATCTGGACTTCGCGGATGATATATGTCTGATTTCCCACAAACTGGAAGATATGTAAGTGAAAAGCAACAAGTTGGCAGAAGAAGAATCAAAGATAGGACTTCCATCACGTGAACATAGAGGAAAGAGGTGATGAAGATTCCTGGCCAACACCACCAACAGCAGCAACAACAACAGAAAACAATCAGCCAGCATAAATTGGAGGAACCTGAAAGAAACAACCTCTTTTTCCTACCTCGGAAGTATCGTTTCAACTACAAGTGGAACTGACGAGGATATGAAAGCAAGAATCGGAAAAGCAAGACAAGCTTTCACTACTCTCAAGTCTGTGTGGAGGTCAACACCCAGCACTCAGCATCAAAAATAAGATCCGGATTTTCAACTCCAATGTGAAATCAGTGCTACTCACTATACGGATCTAATGTTAACTAGTAGTCTTAAACTCAACCCCTTTTAATATAAGACTGTTATTCTTTGTTTCAGTCGCAGGATTCTTGTGATATCGATGGTACCTCGGTAGGGAATAAATTCGGCATTGCTTGTCTTGATCAGAGACTTGGCGCGTCATAAACAGCATCTCAAACAAACTACAGACCTTCATTAACAGTTGTCTTCGATCAGTACTCAAGATCAGATGGCCGGCCAGAAAAGATAAGCAACAGAGATCTCTGGCAATGAGCGAACCAACACAGCAGGAACCGATTGTGAAACAAACAGTCAGGAAGAAATGGAGATGGATTGGCTGGCCATACTCTGAGAAAGCAAACCATCAAGTGACATCACTAGACAAGCCATTGCTCGAGTGGAACCCAAAAGGGTAGCGGCGAGTTGGTCGTCAGTGCGACGGTGACTTGGAGGAGGTCATGTGAAGAGGAGATGAAAACGTGTGGGCAGACTTGGAGCCAGGTGAAGACTCTAGCAGAGAACCGAACGCAATGGAGACGCACGGCTGAAGCCCTATGTTCCTCTAGGAATTAGTGGAAACTATAATAATAATATCCATTGCTGGCTTATGTAATCCACTGAGACCTAGAGCTCCTAGCTATGAACACACCTGAATCCAGTTACTAACACTGTATCACACAAGTGTATTCTATCTGCTGATTGTTGTATAATAAGCTGTGTCTGACAGGAATCAGCCTAAAACAGTAATCATCCTATGCCTCATCATCATGTGATTCATCGTGTCATTGGATAAATTGGCCTTGGTCAAATCGGCAACCAATCAGAATATTTACTTTTCGCCCGCCTTAACCAAATCAGCAATCAAAAAAAGCAATCTATTTTCACTGCCTTGGGCCGAATTTAATGTGGTAAAAAGTATATAAATATGACGTGTTGATTTTCCTAAAACATCGTAGCCTAACAGTCAAAAAATGTTAGTCTTTATCTTTTGATGTTTACGTGGCTCATTCAAGCAGAAGGTACCACTGAAAAATGGGCGTATCTAGCAATAAAGATCATAATAATCGACAATGGGGTTATTCAGCTCAGTGCCGACGTATTATATTTTGGCAACAGAATTATTTAGTTCAGTGCAGCCATTAAAAATTGCCGATTGTGTCAATTCCATCTGATTTACAATGTTCATTTCTATGGTTGATTTCAAATCTATCTTTCAGCTGCAGAAAGCTCAGAATGGAGCAGCTCAACAGCAATTAGTTGAAGCTCTCACTCAGAAGCTATCCATCAAAGTCCCTTTGACATCTCATACAGATGAATATCAAAGCTGATATTATATGGTTGCAGCCAATCGGCCACAGGAAGCCTTGCCTAACCTAGGTTTCGTGCTAGTTGGCACTCACCAGTCAGAAAGGTGTATCTGCAGCATTGGAGGAACTAATGTCTCTCCTGAGATGCAAACCCGCGTCACCTATTGACTACTGCAATCAGAGACATTATTACTGAGCTATTCAGGCTTGCGGTCACTCACCTCCTGTAGGACTGTATTGGATACTTTGACTGGACATTAGTCAGTGACTAGTGTAGTGTGTCTAGCCTTTTGTTTGGTGAAGACTGAATTCTACCAGAAGAGATATGAGCTCCTTCATGGTTTCAGATAAGCCTTGCTGACCGACGGTTGAATGCCAACTAGCACGAAACCTAGGTCAGGCAAGGCTTCCTGCCGATTGGCTTGAACCATCTAATATCAACAAAAAGCGATGTAGATAACCTGAGAAGAAGGTTAATCACTGAATCACACTGCTCACCGATTCAGCCTTCAATACATGCCATAAGAATGGCGCCACATTTATCCCTGAAATACACAAAAGTGCATTAAAAACAGGAAAGAGAAAGGCTACATATATGGCAAATTAAAAAGCAAATTAAATGCAGTGTTATGCTTGAAACGTAATCGAATTATTAACACTGTACCAGCGTGGGTTCCATTAAGTTCATTGATCATTGGATCGCGTCTCAGTGGCTCAATGGTCTACGGGCTAGCTCACCTTGTAACCAGAAGACCCTGGACTAAAACCTTGCAGGTGGGTTGATACTGTGAAGAGTCCCAAACTAGTCTGACGAAACAGATGGCTGTCCGGTGCTCACTGTTGGTTTCCAGTGGTTCTCCTAACCGATGTCAGCTCAAGATGAAATCCTCCAACCAATCAAACAAGCGAAATTCCCTACAAAACCGACTGTAATAAAGTAACTGAACCAACACTCATATGCCTTCATCTACCATTAATTTATATATTCAACAAATATTACCTCTTTTTTTCTATTTTGTAATATATATAGATGGACGTATACATCATCGCAACAATTAGGTATGTCAGCATTTTGGGGTTCAGTTGGACTTTACAGTGGCGGAGGCTACTACGAGGACTTATCACGTAATCGAAATAATGCAAGTCGTCAGTTGGATACGCTATTTCAAAATTTATGGTTAGACAGAGGGACAAGAGTGATATTTCTACACTTTACAACATATAATGCAAATATGAATTTATTCTGCGTTGCTGAGTGAGTTAAATATATTTAAAAAGTTTCCAAAGTGTTTACAAATTTCTTAAATTTATCGACAGAATTTTAAAAGCAGCAATATGGACCATCCACTGCTGTTCCAGTGGTTGCGAATGGTGAAACAGGCTTGTCTAATAACCTGGAGGTTACAGGTCCGAGCAACTATTGAGTCATGGATGTAAACTGATGGAGAGAATTTCAGCATCTGTCTAGTATTCTTCCGTTGGCAATGATTACCTGATTGATGTCGGTTTGCTTTGAAATAAAAGATTAGTTTGTGAAAAGCCAATGTTAGAAAAATTCAGGAAACTCTAAATTGGCGGTTGTAACTAGATTTCAGAATACCTTTACTTCGAAGTGTTGAACTGTATTTGCCCAATATCTTAATGACAACGATAATAGTTGCGTTGCAGTTCAAATTTATGTCAAATGTTTTATACGTAACAGAGTAGTAGAAGTGTGATACCTCTAGTTCTTGTTGCTGATAGCGAGAAAAAATTTCTTCAGTCACGTTTGCAATGTCTTCGCCAAGCTGGGCTACTTGCCATCCAGGTGAACCATAAACTGATGTTAAAGAGTTGAGGGAAATTAATAGGTGACTGCTGACACTCGTCAGAGAGGTGCATCTGAAGACTAGGAGGAAACGATGACACTAGTTAATGTGTATTGGCCAGCCAGTGTATATATGACACTCCTACAGGAGGTCACTGGTGTCTTATCTGACAGCAGAAATGGGTGATGAGAGCTTAAATCTCAGGGAGTGATGGCATCATTTCCAATAAAGTTGCAGACATGCCTTGATAACGAGTGCTGATATGTCCAAAACCTGAGTCGACAGCCTCCTATTACCTGAAAAAAACAAGTGTTATGTTTTGCAATACATCAAAACTGAAATATGGGCGCAGTGGTTAGACATTGACGCTGGGATCACAAATTCTGCTTGACTATGCCAACAACGTAACTTAACAGCTACCTGTTCCCCCAGCCTTCACTATCTAAGTGAGAACAGACAGAAATTTGAGCAGCAAGGTGTATTTCACGCAATGATGTATGCTAATTAGTTTGTGATTATGATCAATAAATTAATGGGCGTTATTTCACACTGGACACTTCTAATTGGTTTATCTCTAGACTGGATATCGATCACCTGCGTGGGTCAAGTTCTGATTGGTTTATTTCTATGCTACACATTGACCACCATATAAACAAGAAACTACAAGAAACTTAGACAAACGTTTGGTACCTACAGCGGCTGCCATTGAATACAACAGTTTCCAGTTGAATTCAGAGTGATCATTTCTTCTTTTTATTTTTGAACCTATCTACTGAATATCTCAGCTTGTTTGAATCATTTGAGATGCAGTCAGTTTCTGATCATCATAGAAAATTGTTCAGAGTATCAGTCCTTCTTTAATGCACATTTGCTGACATTTTAACCGTGAACTGTTCAAGTACGAACGACATACGCAAGGATCATTGAAAACCAAAATTCACCGTTTTATTCAAAGCAGTTAGTTCCATTAATCACAGCTTCTTGTTAGGAAGAGTTTAGATTGACAAAATTAAACTTTAGGCACACAACTGGCGCGAATGCATCAATAACTGTTCGCTAACCTGTACTTAGGTCAAACCTAACGTCATCTTTTTTTAAACCTAAGTGAAAATTCTTTCAAGGTAGGCGGAATATATTTTAGGTTTACTAATGCACTTTTATTACATTCTATAAAATGGCAACTAAATTATTATTCCTTTGGATTCAAAGTGGAATAAAGAGTTTTCGTAGAACATCTTAATCTCATTCTGTTGCTTGATGTCTTTCCAACATGGTGTCATGATTGCCCAAAAGCATACGCCTACTTTTCGCCCATAACTTCCTTCATGTCATTTTCGGATGCCTAACCTTTTGCTTCGTATTAGGTTTCGACTCGAGCTTCTGGCGCGTGATGTCAATCAAGCATCTTCTCGTTATATGCCAAATTCACGCACTTCCATTTCCATGTGTATATTTCTTGGGTGGTAGATTCTTGATTAGTTTATCGCTACTATACGGATCAGAGACTTGACTAATGCGTCATAAAGAGCATCTCAAACAAACTACAGACCTTCATTAACAGTTGTCTTCTCTGAATACTCAAGATCAGATGGCCGGCCAGAAAATATCAGCAACAGAGATCTCTGGCAATGAGCGAACCAACACAGCAGGAACCGATTGTGAAACAAACAGTCAGGAAGAAATGGAGATGGATTGGCTGGCCATACTCTGAGAAAGCAAACCATCAAGTGACATCACTAGACAAGGCATTGCTCGAGTGGAACCCAAAAGGGTAGCGGCGAGTTGGTCGTCAGTGCAAGAATGACTTGGAGGAGGTCATGTGAAGAGGAGATGAAAATGTGTGGGCAGACTTGGAGCCAGGTGAAGACTCTAGCAGAGAACCGAACGCAATGGAGACGCACGGCTGAAGCCGTATGTTCCTCTAGCAATTAAAGGAAACAGTAATACTAATAATAGAGTTTCCAGCTTCCTAAGCATTCCGACCGGCCATCTAATCTTCAGGATGGAGTTCAGAGGAAGGGTGTTGGATCGCCTGCTGTATCGATAAACTACATTAAAGTACTTACTTAATATTGGTGTTGAACATGTGAATCTTGTTTCCTGGTAATGCCTGAAGAAGATTTACACAGGGATAACATTGTAATGAAGATCCGTCTTGAATTTTGCATTTTGCCTTTGAAATCCACATTTGTTCAGTCTGTAGTCGAAATGCAATGCAGTGATTTTCTTCAAATTCCATCTCCAGTCAACGTGTGCCTAAATCCCATTGAGTTGGTGGCAGTAGGCCGATAAAAGGCCGGAACGATGGGTATAAGGATAGCAACTCCAATTTGTAGGAAGAGGAACACCAATGTTACTGGAACTTTAAGGCTTCAATATGATATATATGTATATGTGTAATATATTATTCCTTTACGCTCCCAGTGGAACATTGGGTCTCAGGCTAGAGGCTTGAAGTTTCTGTAGTAGTGGTATTTACTTTTACAGGAAGGAGTTGCTAGCCTCATGCCAAACCTTTCCTCTTTATCAGTCAAACTACTGGCTTAGCGAGGTCAGGGAGTACATCGTTGGCCAGGGATCGAACCTTGGACCTTACACGTGGTTGCTGAGCATTCTACCGCTGTGTCACCGACGCCCACTGTGTTCCAAACAACAATAATAGTTACACAGAATAGGATTTTCGGCGTCTGTACATAATACGACAGTTTGCTTCCTTCTATGAATATGCAAATACGCAATGTGGTTGCACAGCACACACACACTCACGTACTTTTTATACCCGTTTATATAGAAGGCAAGAGAGCATGACTGCTCCCAATACAGGTCAAATTGAATGCAGGTCAAGGTCACAAATAAGGCAGAGGTTGATGACGTAAGATTTTGGGGTAAGAAAGGAAAAAACAAGAGGGAGGGGGTAAAAATATCAATAAATAAAATGAACCTTGGTTCTAAATTGGATTACTAAAACTGGTTTAAAGTAATAACAAATAATTTTTGGCTGATTCAAAATGCCCATTAAAATATTTTTCAAAAGAATGGATACTGAATGAAGAATACTTTTTTTGATAACTTCATCATCAGGCTCTACAGTGAATCAGTGTTATGAACAACATTAATGTTTAAATAACATCGAATCAATAATAATAACAGTATCAATGGATTACAGCTCAATAGCATCAATATAACAATAAACTGAATGTCAGAAAAATTAAGAAAGATAATATTGCAAATTCATGAATTTATAGTCGCTGCTGAAGGCCAGGGCAGTAGTAAGGGCCACACTTGCTTCTTTTGCACACAAAGCACTGGTTGCTTCACGCGAATCGCAATAGCCTCTGCTGTTTGGAGCATGCTTTTGGCAATATATCAGGTACCCGGTGGATGATAGAGAAGGATTCTTCAATTCTGGCTTTGTGGCCGGTTTGGGCCAGGTGGTCTAATATCGAACTGTTAATGGTTTTCACTACACCTTTACTAAGCCATACAGGGAGATGTTCCCGAACAAGCACGAAAAATCAAGTTCCTAGAGCAGCGGCCAAAATAACTCGCTACACAAGTGCAGTTGAATTGGTAGATACAACTAGAAGTGGCTAGCTAGTCTAGGTACTTCATCTTTCAGTCGAGGCAGCACCATCGGTCGTATAGAGAATAAGACTTGTAGTTCGCCAGCATTAAAAGTTCTTTGAACTGATTTTCTTAATTTCTTCGTAATTATTTCGCTTGGTATATCGCCCTTGAATTGCAGTCGTATATAAAGTGGCTTCTTGTTTACGGATAGTGATTAGTTCTATTGATGTTATTGATTCGATGTTATTTAAACAACATTAATGTTGTTCATAACACTAATTCATTCACTATTATGTATGTATAACTGTAGAGCCTGATGAAGAAGGCGTTATCAAAAAGAGTATTCTTTGTTCGGTATCCATTCTTTTGAAAATATTGTTTGGACACTTAAGCTCAGTTTAAGCATTTTTATGGCCAAGGCATTATTGAAATCAACCTTATGACCCGTCTTTTTGATGTGCTTCGTTATAGATGATGTCGGAGCATCTATTTCTGGGATCAGTTTTATCCGGCCATTTTATTTCTTGTCGTTGCAACCACTTTGGTATATGTTTTGTAGCCGTAACTTGCAGAGATCAATGGGTCCTTCTTATCTACATGTGTCCACACACACATGTAAATTGTTAAACGCAATGGGATGTGTGATAGTATCGTTCGCGGATGCTGTGAGGGTTTACCGGATAGCAGAGATCTCGTTTTTTCTATGAAAATAATGTTTTAGCTTACTTCATGATATTGTCACCCCCTCCCTCCTGTTTTTTTCCTTTCTTACCACACAAACGTTTACGTCATCATCCTACGCCCTATTTTTGACCTTAACCTGTACACAATTTGACCTGTATTGGAATAATTTATGCTGTCTTGTCTTCTGCATACATGTGCATAACAAGTACGTGTGTGTATGTGTAATCAAAATGTCCTTAATAGACAGCTGTTTTGTCATAGTTTGGGAATCATCGGCAATACTCACCTATCGGGTTTCGAACCCAGGACCCTCAGGTTACAAGGCAAGCTTGAGGATCATTTAGCTATTGGGACAAAATCCAATGACCAGTATATGAATTCTAACTTCTACCAATTCGTGAATTTAGCACTACCACCAATTGATGTTATCAGAGAGTATTTATCCGTATTCCAGACAGGAAGGAGTTCACTGGTCACGACTTCTCATTAGAACACCAGGAAACTCTATAGCTCCTATAGCCAGTTGTCACTCGTAGAAATCAGAAGGTTCAGAGCTCGAACTCTGGCTTTTAAGTGCGTATTGTTGGTGAGTCTCAAACTAGGACGAAACAATGGTCCATTACTCCTAACTGGTTTTCAGTGGTTCTCCAAGTGACATCATTGCGTGGCCAATTGAACCTAATCCTTACAAATCTACTTTTGTAAATAATGTTATGCCTGAAGTTTTATATTTTGCTCTAAAAGCATAAATTCTTATGGTATTTCTTCTAGTTCTTCCTGAGGACCAGCAAGGAAAAAGTTGACAATAAACAGGATGTTCGGAAGTTCTGTGTTCCACCCGAATTAAAGTAATTGAACATGATAAATATAAGCATACATGAAAGGAACAATATACATTAGAAACCATTAGATTGAAATAGTGTTTTAACGACAGAAGACAAGGGTCAGGTAACAGGTCTTTTATGAAGGAAATCAAGAGATATTTATAGATTTTTATGTACATTATTATTCGTTATGGTTAGCAGAGAAGCATCCTCTTCTGATTGGTTGTTTTCATGGTAAAGGTTATTCTGTGGCTGTTTCTTTGAAGGTCAGGCCATATATCTGTTAATCGTATCCGCCCACGCATAGCCTGCTGTGATTGGTTGTTGAGTTCGTCAAGGTTAGTCTTTGTTCTTGTTTTCTCTCCTAACCTTAATTCGGAACGTAAACACTCACGTAAATTGTTGCCTACCAATTTTGGATTGTAGACAGGTCTCACCACAGTGTGATTACATGATAGTGAAATAATGTAACCTTTTCTAGATTACTTGTTTCTGATGAGCAACCTTCATTTTCAGTGTAATAACCTATTTGATATTGACAAGTCTAAACACGAATGAACTGTTACCCGAAAATATAAACGGTATAATGCATATGATGACGTACACTTATAGATAAAACTTAGGCTTCACAGAGTATTCACTTATGTTTTCTTCTATGCCTCTTTGTTGTAGAATTGCTATTGAAGCTCCGCCATCAGGAAGTCTGACAGTCTCAAATGAATTCCGTACAATAAAACTTCTGCGTTATGTAACACCATTTGACTATTTTGTATTGTCATGTGAATGTACATTCATGGTGTTTGTAGCGTATTACATAATAGAAGAAATTATGGAAGTGAGTAAAAGTTTGTTATATATATATATATATTGTTTTACAATGTTGGCTTATTCTAGCCTTTATAATTGTAATATGACAGTGGTATCTGAGTTAGCGACTAAGCCATTCACCTAATTTCTACATATATTTTCAAGACTTTGATTTTACTATAATTATTCCTTTGGGTTCCGAATGGAACATAGAGGTCTTCAACAACACATCTTCATATTCCTCGATTTTCTGCTGTCCTCTTCATCCGGCTACCTCCACGACTGACCATAATCTCTCATCTCCTCTATATCACTGTCGGATGACACACTCGTCGCTTCCCATCAGGATTTCACTCGAGCAATAGCCTGAATTGAGCGCGATGTCATTCGACAGTCTCCTCATTTTGCGCCTGACCCATCCATCTCTCCATATTCGCCTACATATTTGTTCAGTAATCGGTTCTCGCCTTCTGGTTTGTTCCCAGCCAAAGCTTCTGGTTGCAAATTCTTTCTGAGTGGCCGGACAGCCAGCCATTTAATCTTCAGTATAGTGCCAGAGAAGTGGACAACTACTGATAAAAGTCTGACGTGACCTGTTGGGAATGCTTTCCGTGACGCGCTGACCAACTTTATGACCAGTACAGAAGAAATGAATGATATAATATTGGTGTGGAAAATCCAAATTTTGTTATTCACGCTGACTAAGTGCAGAAGATTTCCAAACTGGTTTCAGTTTGATGGAGGCTTATCTTTCCTTTCCAATTCTGGCTGGCAAGCTGGCTTTGACATCTTCATCCGTTCCGGCTGCCTGTAGTTGAAATCGTGTTTCCTAGCCAGATAAGTGAAGTCAAGAAGTGACCTCTGTCCGATCTCTTCCATTGATGGTGGGTGATTGGTGCCGTTTATCGTTGTTATCGCCTGGTTGGTTTGTTATATTCAACACCTCCGTCTTCTCAAGAGGGTTTCAGCTTTTTTCAAGTCGGATCATGGATTGATGTCAGGTGAAGAACCATTGAAAGCCAAGGAGTACTGCCCCATCGCTTCGTCTTAGTTCGTAACTCCTCATCAGTACACATGAGCCATTCAGTCGCATTTGGATGCCTGAATAAACTACGAGACTGCCTTGTAATTGGAAGGTACTGGGTTCAGTTCCCGGTGGATGCATATTACTTAAGTGTTCCAAACTAGGACAAAACAGCAGTCGTAGATTTCATTGTTGCCCATTATCAGATGAACTGATAAGAAGATTGTGGAATTTTCAGATGGATTCGCATAAGTCATCAGAGGATTTATTTGCCAACAATTCCGAGAATAAAACGCAACTAAAGAACAGCGAGTAATGTCCATAATTTACACTGTCAGTCTAATATAAAGAACATACCGACAGTTTTGAAAACAGGCTTCTAGAATAATGATACTGATTACTGGCAATGAATTCCATTGAGATAAAATATGAAGCATGTGGGTCAGTTTCTCTTTATTGAAACAAAGAATGTGACTAGGATTGATGCGAGTTAAATTTTATCCAACGATATTCAGTTTTCTCAATGGGACATAGAGCGTCACTAACACTCGTTTCTATTCCACTCAGTTCTCTGACATTAACTATATCCGACCCCCATCCATGATTACCTATACATTTTGAATAATTTGCGAAGGAATGAAATCATTGTAATTAGCAAGGGGAGAGGGCCAGGCAACAGATCGTTTATTAAGAAAATCAACAGATAATTATAGATTTTATGTTCACTATTATTAGCTTTATTGCTAACAGAGAAACAGCGTCTTCTGATTGGTTGTTTTCCTGCTGAAGGTTATTCTGTACTGTTTGTGGCAGTTTCTTAGAAAGTTAAGCCATATTTCTGAGAATCGCGTTTGCACATGTTAGGTCTGCCGTGATTGGTTGGTGAGTTTCTCTAGGTTAAGTTTTGTTGTTATTTTTCTCATGGTCGCGATTTTGGATGTAAACAGTGACGTAATTTATTGTGAACAATTTTGTCTTCCAGACAGCTCTCACCACAGTAGCGATGAATAAATACGAATATGTGGACAAAAAATGAATTCCCTTCAAAGCTTAAACAATTCAGTGTTTTTCAACGGAAAAGTAACTGCTTAATATGCTCAAGAAGTAATCTTGGAGACCATCTACAACTTTAATAAACTCAACTTAAGCTCTACAGATCACACTTGTATGATCTGTCTAAACTACATAAGCTATGTATGTTTATTGATAAGATGGAGTGGCAAATAGAATAGTTGGACCTTTGAAACAGTCACGCTATGAAGTAATAAGTCATAGTGTTAAAGACATCTTTGAATTCATTTTTAAATTTAGACTGTGTTTTAATGAAATGAGAAACAGTTGTTGATCTTAGATTTTACTGGATCACCGTTCACTAATGTACCAATAATAATATTATTATTGTTTCCTTTAATTCCTAGAGGAACATAGGGCTTCAGCCGTGCGTCTCCATTGCGTTCGGTTCTCTGCTAGAGTCTTCACCTGGCTCCAAGTCTGCCCACACGCTTTCATCTCCTCTTCACATGACCTCCTCCAAGTCACCCACCCTCGCACTGACGACCAACTCGCCGCTTCCCTTTCGGCTGAGTTCCACTCGAGCTTGGCCTGTCGTATGATGTCACTTGATGGTTTGCTTTCTCAGAGTATGGCCAGCCAATCCATCTCCATTTCTTCCTGCCTATTTGTTTCACAATCGGTTCCTGCTGTGTTGGTTCGCTCCCAGAGATCTCTGTTGCTGATCATTTCTGACCGGCCATCTGATCTTGAGTATTGAGCGAAGACAGCTACTGTTGATAAAGGTCTGTAGTTTGTTTGAGATGCTCTTTATAACGCTCAGTGCAAGTCTCTGATCCGTATAGCGAGTAGCACTGACTGACTTCACATTGGAGTTGAAAATCCGGATCTTATTTTTGATGCTGAGTGCTGGGTGTTGACCTCCACACAGACTTGAGAGTAGTGAAAGCTTTTCTTGCTTTTCCGACGCTTGCTTTGATATCATCGTCAGTTCCGTTGGCCTGTAGTTGAAACGATGCTTCTCAGGTAAGTAAAGGAGGTTGTTTCTTCCAGGTTCCTCCTGTTTATGCTGATTGCTGTCAGTTGTTGTTGTTGCTGTTGATGGTGTTGCCCAGGAATCCCCATAACCTCTGTTTTCTCCATGTTCACCTGAAGTCCTATCTTTGATGCTTCTTCTGCTAAATTGTTGCTTGTTTGTGAGAAATCAGATATATATCATCGGCGAAGTCCAGATCCTCCAAGTTTTTCATTAGGGTCCATTTTATGCCTATTTCCTCATGCCCGCTTTTTTCGTGTTATCCGATCTACTGCAATCAAGAAAATCATTGGCGATAGTAGGCAGCCTTGTCTTACCCCGGTCCTCACTTCGAAGGATTCCGTAATTTTCCCGTTGTGGATTACTTGGCATGCAGCATTTTTGTACAACTGTTGTATGTGATGTATAATTATCGGTGGGTGCATTTCAAGAGAAGCTATTTTATAAAACATATAAGAACGCCAACATCGATGTTTCGTCTTATGAGTTCTTTGCATACAAAGTCCACTGTTTCCATAATTGGTACACATTGGTGAATAAGGAGGATGCATCAAATGATAATTTCATGAATTTATTGTCAACATTTAAATCTTTATTCCTTTCAAAAAATCCAAAGGTGTCCTTTACACTGTTTTTCACCAATTCAGTATGTAGAGGTTACCTAATGATATGGTGAGTTTAACATATCTAATACTGGTCGAAGTGGTAAACAAACCATTTTTGTTGCACTTTTGGCAGCGAACCATGTAATCTTGGTGTGAACTTTCCAGTAGGCATCAGTGATGTATACTGACTTTGTGAGATGAGACCCTGTTGTTTCACTCTTCTAAACTGTTTCGCTATCCTTTCAATCGGATCTATGTTTTACTAACTTGTTGATTATCATTACTATTATTATCCCCATTCAGTCATATAAAAGAAAAGAAGGCGTTCAGCGAAGAGACTCTTTTCGGTGAATTCATTCACCGAGCTGTACCATCGCATTTATATACAATTTTCTTTGTGTGTGCATACATTTGATTTATAAAGTTTAGATAATTACGTAATATAAGTATTATTTGTCTTGGAAACAAACGGTAATTGGATAGAAAATAAAATTGATTAAGTGAATTGGATGACGTAATACAGTTGAGTAGAATTCAGAGTAGGTCATTTCGTGGATGATTTATGTTTGATGTCACACAGAAACGAAGACTTACAAGCGAAAACCGACAAACTGGTCGAAGAAGCAGCCAGAGAAGACAGGACTCCAGGTGAACATGGACAAGACGACAACAGCAGCAACATCCAGCGCCAATCACCATCAACGGGAGGGATTTGAAAGGGGTTTTTTCATTCACTTATCTAGGGAGCATTGTCTCAACTACAGGAGGAACGGATGAGGATGTCAAATCGAGAATCGAGAAGGCGAGAAACGCATTCATCAACCTGAAATCAATCTGGAAATCTTCCTCACTCAACTCAGCATCAACAACAAAATGATTCGGATTTTCAATACAAACGTCAAGTCAGTCAGTTCTTCTATACGGATCAGAAACTCGGCCGGTCACAAAAAATATTTCCAACAGCCTGTTGCAGACCTTTATCAACAACAACTGTCTTCGCTGGCTCTATACTGAAGATCAGATGGCTGGAAGGAATCACCAACAAGAGACTATGGGAACAAACAAAACAAGAACCAATCGCCTAACAAATATGCAGGAGAAAGTGGAGATGGATTGGACACTCGCTGAGGAGGCCTCCGCTGGGTGACATCGCGCGTCAGGCCATTGCTCGAGTGGAACCCGAAAGGGAAGCGGTGAGTGGGACATCAGTGCAAGGGTGACATGTAGGAGATCGTGTGAAGAAGAGTTGAAACAGTATGGACTAACATGGATGCAGGTGAAAAGTACAGCAGAAGACAGAAGCAAGCAGAGACGTGCAGCTGAATCCCTATGTTCCACTAGGAACCCAAGGGAACAATAATAATAATGCGGAGTAGGTCAGGTTGGCAACAGTGTTAATGATTGGTGGTTAAAATTAAATAAGAATGGGGTTAGAGAATAATACAATCGAAAATTAAGTAAGTTAATCGGATGACGTAATATAATTGACTAGAAATTGGACGTGGGTCGAGTTAGCAACATTGTTAATGAAGGTAGAGATTACAAAAGGGTGGGGTAGAGAATAATGCAAATGAAAATGTGAAATAATAAAATGCAAAAGACAAAATAATGCTATTAGTAAGACTGAAATTAAGAAAGATTAAGTCCATTGTAGATTTAATGAATGAACGAATTTCTTTTGTATGCAGAATTCAGGATTTAACAGATGAATTGCCATTGCTTTTGCGATGTGGAGAAGTTTGATCCGTACACTTTTAGCAAGATTGCCTTGTATTCTGTAGATAACTTTGAAGTTTATTTCTGGGTTGACTTGGTGTCCAGAGTCGATCAAATGTTCAAGGATCGAGCTGCGGGGGCGTCGGTTTCCTCCTTTATAAAACCATGAAGGTAAGTGTTCGTTGACGCGTTTGGATAGCGAACGCTGAGTACGGCCGATATACATGGATCTACACGAGCAGGTGAATTGGTAGATGCACACTTTTCCAATGACAGTTGCATAGATATAAAGGCTTCTTGATCGGATTATTCTTTTCTTACCTCTTTTTTTTAACATAGATTAAACGGCATAAATGTAGTTACTTCGCTTCAGTATGGAATTGTCTGGATATTGTAATCATTATTATCAGTTTGGTGTGTTGTGCATTCAATGTATATCGAACAATCAATGTGCTCAACTTACTCGAAGAAGTTTTACAAAATCCAAATATATTTGCTAATTTCCAATTGTTAAGTATATGGCAAGTGAATTTCAATTATGCTATCTCACTCACTGTATTTCTAGCTTGGGTTAAGGTAAGTGGGTTTATTACTCTCTTTTTTTCTCCTTTTGTGTTACGAATTTGTTTTAATTCTTCCTCAGGTGTTAGACATTTTTTTATGAACCAATCACAAAATATTGTTTGACATAAACACAAAGATCTATTTTCAAGTATTGATTTTTTGTAGGGATTTTGTTTGATTGGTTGGAAGATTTCATCATGATGAGCTTATATCAGTTAGAGAACCATTGGAAAATAAGTCGTTAGTCTAGTTTGGGACTCTTCAGCAGTACATACCCACACTGTGGAATTTGAACGCAGGACCTCCTGGTTACAAGCCACAGGGACCCACCAATCCCATGTCCAGTCTGTGAATTCTAACTTATGCCAATTCATGAGATAGCGTGGCCACTTCGCAATGTCTTCTTCGATGAGTAACTGTCCTCACCTTCGACCTGCTGCACCCTACTGGTCATGGCTTATCATTGAAAACAAAGAATTTAACGAAGGAAATTCTCGTTTACAGGCGATTTCATTTACAAAACTGTTCAATCGTATGTATATATTTGAAAAAATTAGTTCCCTTTATGAATTTAGACAAAGCAATAAGAAGATGTAATTTGTTTGAATCGTGTAATGTATTTGAGCGCACAACACATTTCGATCAGTCTGATCACCCACGAACTTGTCAAAGGAATATATATGAAATTACTAAAGAGTTAGGGGGTGAGAAAATAGACTTAGGTCAAGTTAAAATGACATAGTGAAGGTGAAAATAACAATGTAGACCACTAAACCAAATAACAGAGGTAATAGTGCATCTACCCTGGCTAGTATCAAAACAAAGTTTACCAAGGAAGGCGGTTTAGTGCGATGACGAATCGTTGCTTTGAATGCATACAGGTGGTTCAAACTTTCTAATTGCCAGCTAGGGTTTCCACAAACTTTAGGATACGACCTCCCCCAAACATATTTTATAGATAGGTTTAAAAGACGTGTGGAAACATCAATTTTATATCCTGTCTCTATTATATGTTTCGCAATAGAGGAGCTAGGTCGTCTGTTCTCACGATTAATGGCTTCTGAAGATTCTGTTTGTTTCTGGTTCCATTTAGGAATATGCTCTGAAGCCAGCTCTTACTTGCAGAAATCCTCCCTATGTATGTGTGGTCCCACGTACATTCATATTGGTAAATACAATGGGATGTGACACCTTTTTTCGTATGTTCTAAGGGCCTAAATGGACACATATATATATAGTTTGACAGTGGATTTTGCTGCAACGTCTTGCTGACTGATTCAGAGAGACGGTTTTTCAGCATATCTGCAGCTTGATCACCTTTGAATTCCAAGTTCATGAATAAGGTTTTCTTCGGAACTGCTTCGGTGACCAGTTTAGACTGCTTATCTTTCGTGTTACTGTCAAAAAATTGATTCGGGTAACCATTTTCTGCCAGCGTGGCTTTTAAGAAGTCAAGCTGTGAGTCAACGCAATCAGAACTACAAATGTTCCTTATCGTAAAGCAGAAAGAGTGAATTAGGTTCCTTTTCATGAAGATAGACACCCGACTAACTATAAAAATTAGTTAGTTTTCCGTTCCATACACGTTTGTCTAACTGATATCAATCCGCCGCCTAACTTGAAAGACAAATCAAATGCTTACAAATCAACTCTTGATTATTTGTAAAATCTCAGCGAGATTGAAATGAGTAATTCCAACGTTTCGTTCGGCAATCTGCTCCGAACTTCTTCAGGGAAATTAATCGAAATTAACATAACAGAGGTTTTATATATAAAAGGCACATCTTTTGTTTTTAGAAACTTTGTCCAATCATGAGTCATTCAACAAGCATAATAAAAAAATTTTATGAGCTGTGATCAAAATTTGACCCCAGACTTACAAATATTGGTCTTCCTTTGTTAAACACTTTAAACAGAGTGTGTATTTGTGTGTGTGTGGGTAAACAATTGTAAAACATTTCTTAACGTCTCCATAGAAGATGTGGACAGTCGAGAATTTTGACGAGGTATGATTAATTAGTGATACATATCCATTTGTTTTCTATTTATCAATATGGATTTCCTATGCATTAGCTAACATCATACCTTCATGTCTGTTCAACACTTAGTACCTAGAATTTTATGATTAGACGTATTTTCAAAATTATGGTGTTTAGGATTAGAGTTTAGTAGAAGCACCCTGTCGGACTTATTGCTTTGCCTTCTTTCTGAAGATTGAGCCGCTTTATTCGACCTAGTGGAGTTGTCAGGTGACTCAACAGCAACGGATTTAGGATATGCATTCTGTTGCAGACAACGGAGAGTGAAAACACGATGATTGTGCCAATTACACAGTTTCTTTGTCAATTTAATTCGATTGCAAAATAATTCAAATGAACTGTCGTCAAGATTTGACAGAATATTTCGGATCAGATTTCCGAACGAAACGTTGGAATTACTCATTTCAATCTTGCTGAGATTTTACAAATATAATTTTTCACAAATGTCTACTTCTCACTCGACGCCCAAATATTTTAGAACTATTCTGTCGAATCTTGACGACAGTTCATTTGAAGTCTTGATTATATACAATAAATTTTCTGATAACACTTTCCATTAATTTCTTTTGATTTTCTTTTCTTTTCTTGAATTTAGTTGTTTAAATATATCAGCTTTAATAAGACAATGACACAGCTGAGTTCAACATTGGGAAGTTGTGCTAAAGATTTAGCTGGTTTTGCTATCATGTTCTTTATTGTTTTCTTTTCATTCGCCCAACTTGGTTATCTGGCCTTTGGTACACAAGCGAAAGATTTCAGTTCATTTATGACAACTGTGTAAGCATAACTCAATTTTTGTGGTATTTATCTTGGTTTCAATTATTATTATTATTTTGATTCTTTTTTTCCTATTGGTTGGAAGATTTCATCATGATCAGCTGACATCAGTTAGAGAACCGTTGGAAAACTACTACTACTACTAATAATAATAATAATAGCTTTATTCCAAACAGTATTTGTGGTACATGTATGGAATTTTCAGCGTGCATTACAATATTGCGTCTAATTACCTCATAAATTTTATAAGATTTTAAAGACAAAAAGCAACAACATCAAAAAGAAAAAAAAGAGAAATAAAAGAAATAAAAAAGAACAGCATTGCATTCACATTTTAAACAATGCACCACAGGATATGAAATATAAAATTAGTGTGTAATAGAAGATGTGAGCAACAATATAATAGTAACAAAGAAAAGAGAACAAAAGCTAATGGGAACTATTTGTGAGAGTGCCGCAGTAAGTTGATCGTGTCATACCTAACGGATTTCTCATCACATAACAGCTGTGCCAGATAAGGTATTGTGGAGTTTTTGTACTTTGTAGTCCTGGTATATAGCCTCCTATAGTTGCTTCTAGTTCTACCAGATGAAATGCAAGGAGAGAGCTGCGTATAGAGAGGGTGTTTGGGGTCTGACAATATAGAATTCGCTAGTTTCTTACATGACATTATATGTCTATCCACAATGGTGTTAACCAGTTGGTTTAACGAAATCCCACTTCCCCTACCAACAGCTTTTATTGCCCTACGCAGCAAAGCAAAGTCTTTCTTAAGTATTCCAGGAAAGATTAATGGGGAGCAGTAAAGAGGGATGGTTAGAATACAAGGGTTGACATATTGAGAAAGCAAAGACTGCTTTATACCAGACTGCCTTAACTTCATAACGTAGAACGTTAAGCGAAACATCTTTCTAGTCACTAGCAAGATGTGAGAGGACCAGGAAAGATCGGAGGAAATACTAAGTCCAAGGTACTTGACATTAGATGTAATTTCAACCTCTATGCCGTCAATGATAGTGGGACCATGTGAGCTAGCTAGTTGTTGTAGGTCACTTTTTCGTCTGAAAGGGAAATTTACAACCTGATATTTAGACGGATTCAGCTTAAGACCGTTTGAAGAGGACCACTGACTAATTTCCGAGAGAAAGTTATTTAATATGGAACAGTCTGACTGAGAGTTGACAGGCATGGAGACAGAGAGGTCATCAGCATACTTGACAAAAGCGGCTACATCAGAATGGGGCAAGTCATGTAAGAAAAAAAAAAGAAAATGAGGAAGAACAGCACCTTGAGGAACACCAGCTAAAGTAAGTGAGGTAGTGGAGGACTTTCCATTGTAGACGGTGTACTGCTTCTTATCAGAAAAATAGGAATGCAACCACTTATTTGTCCAGCTTACTTAGCAAGAGAGACCTAGGTACAGAATACTGGACAGCTTTTCCGTCAGCCTAGTTTGGAACTCTTCAGCAACACGCACCCACACTGCAGGGTTCAAACACAAGAACTCCTGGTTACAAAGCGAGCTAGCTCGTGGGCCAGTAAGTCACTGGGACCCGAACCAATAGCCAGTCCATGAATTCTAACTTCTGCCAGTTCACGACATAGCGCAACCACTTCGCAATGTCTTCTTCAGTGAGTTACTACCTCAACTTCAACGTGCTGCACCCTACTAATCACGGCTTACCATTAGAACCCCAGGTTAACAGCCTGAATAAGGCCAGTTGCTAGTGAGCATCAGATCAATTTTTTCAGGTATTGGTGCTTTGTAGAGATTTGTTCGATTTCATCATGAGCTGACATCAGTGGAAAACCAGTCAGGGAGTACTGGACAGCTGTTTCATCATCCTAGCTTTGGGACTCTTCAGCAGTACGCACCCACAACTGTCCAGTACTGCATAACTGGTATTCCACTGATGTCAGCTCTTGACTTGCACGCAGTGCAAGTTTCTGACCATTATAGAAGAACCGACTGACTGAATGAACATTTGTGTTGAACAGAATCCGAATGTTGTTCTCATACTGGCTGAGTGACAGCAGAAGATTTTCAAACTGGTTTCAGTTTGTTGAAGGTGTGCTGCCTTGCCTCCTCGATTCTGGCTGGCTAGCTGGCTTTGACATCTGCATCCGTGCTGTCCGCCTGCCTGCCGTGCATCCTGGCCAGATAAGTGAAGCCAGCGAGTAACGTCTGTGAGATCTCTCCCGTTGATGGTGATTGATTGGTGCTGGTTGTCGTTGCTGATGTCTGTTTGGTCGGTTATCTTCATCACCTCTGTCTTCTCAATTTTCACCTGGAGAGTGGTGTCTTCACTGACAGCCCCTTCCTCCAGCCTTTTAGTTTTGCCTGCAAGTTTTCGAGTTTTTGTGACACTAGACATAAACCATTCCTTATATCCAGATCTTCCAGACTCTTCTTATTGATCCTGCGTATTCCTATCTTCTCACTCCCCACAATCTGAAGCATAATCCAGTTCACCACAGTTAGAAATGTAATTGTTGATAATAGGCCTTGTTTTGTTCAGGTATTCACTTCGAATATCTCGCTGGTTTTTCCGTTGTGGATCGCCTGACATGTGGCACTGTCATATAGCCAACTGCTGAATAATTTTGATAAAGATTTTGACACTGCACGCCATAGTGTTGAAGTAGTTTCCAAACTACTTCTTTACAATGAACGCTGTTAAAGGCCATTTCGCAAAGTCGTCCGCTGATATTTCTGTAGCAGTCTGATTGGTATTCTGGGATGAGGTCGCTAGCACCACGTCGAATCTTCTGTCTTTTCCTACGCTTTGGACAAGCTAGAAAACTAACAGCCTAGTAAACTAGGCGAGGTTAGAAATGATCAGTACTTGTTTAAAATATGACAAAATGCATAAAAGTACACATTAAAACAAACCATATGGTTTCCATGGCAACTTATATATCCATACTTTAATAACATCTATGCTGAGTAAAACAATAGGAAATGTTGTCATTTGAGAAAACAGAAAGATTGAGCGAAGAAATATTTACTTTTTTTTTCTGTTTTCTCAAATGTCTAAATGGGGATATTTTCTATATTGAAATGTTGTCATTGTCTTTGAATTTCAACAAACAACCAAGAAGTAAACTTTAAAAGCAAAAAAAGAACGGAAAAGATGTCAACAATTACAGTGGAATTTATCACAAAGGTGTTAGTTTTAAAGCGATTAAAACAAAAAGACTGTAATTCATTTATAAGTAAAAACGGAAAAACAAAAACACCCAGCAGAACAATAAATTACCTTTGTGAGTTTATACAGAAGAATATGATGACATAATTTATTTGGATCGTACATTATACATGTACACAAAACATTATCAGTTAACTGATCTCACATATAAACTTTTCATAATAAATTGTTAAAGGGCAAGAGAATAGTCATAAAAACAAATTAATGTCCTATAAATTGAAGATGCGTTTGTGGCACAGCGGTAGAATGCTCGCCGACCACGCCACATGTGGTTCAGGGTTTGACCCCCGATCAACGACGCACTCCTTTACATCGCTAAGCCGGAAACAAGACTGGTAAAGAGGGAAGGTTGGACATGAGGCTGGATGGTAGCTGAAAGGGATGAGACACACTCTGAGGAAACTGCGTTCCAGGCGTTCGAGTGATAACTAAATGAAAAGTGACAAGATTGACATCGAAGAGATGATACGAAGAGGCGATGAAAGCTTATCGGCGATCATGGAGCCACCCGAGGACGATTATAGATAGCAGGAAGAAGTAGAAATGTGTTGTAGAAGACCTCTGCTCTATTTGAAACTTAAGGGAATAGTATTATCATAAAAGTAAAACGTTTTGGAAGAGTATACTACAGTTTCGTGGAAGCCCTAACGATTTAAAAGTTCAAAATCCGGTTTTATGTATTCAAAAGCAATCTGTGCAATCATATTAAACCTTTCTCGATAAAATTTGTTTCTGTACCAGGGCAGATGTACTAGTATCTCCCTTTCTTTGGTTCATTCATTAATCTCCATTTTTATTCTCACCCTTAATTTATTCTTTTTCGTTCCTGTACGTTCCCAGTGGAACATAGCGAGGTCTTCAAACTAGAGACTTGAAGTTTCTGTTGCAGTGGTGTTTGTTTTTACAGGATGGGTTTGCCATCCAGCCTCATGCCCAACCTTCCTTCTTTACCAGTCTTGTTTCCGGCTTAGCGAGGTAAAGGAGTGCGTCATCGGTAGGGGATCAAAACCCGAACCAAATGTGGCGTGGTCGGAGAGCATTCTAGCGCTGTGCCACCAACGCTCCATTAACGAGTGGAGGCAATTATTGTTAAAAGTCTGCCGCCTGTTGAAAATGATTTTAGTGGCGCGCTAAGTCTCTGAATCATAAGGAACAATTGATTTGACACTGGTTTTGAAAATTCGAATCTTCTTACCAATGTTGAATTCAGCAGATTTCCACACTTATTTTTCAATAATGAGGGTATATTTTGCCTTTGCAATTCTGACTTTGACATTCCCATTAATACCATCTGTATTTAAAACGATGAAGCTTTTTCAGTTAAGTTTAGCGATGCAGATTTTTTGTTTGCCCTGTATCTTTTATCATCGCTGTCTTCTCTATGCTCACCTGAAGTCCCATCCTCGTTATCAGTGTCTTCTATCAAATTGTCAGTTTTTATCTAGAGATCTTAGAGTATGTGAGACATAAAAAATTATTCAGCTACGAAATCCAGATTTTCTAGAGCCTTCTTGTCAGTCTAATATAATGCTCATCTTCTTACTATCCTCACTCTGTCACATGATCTACATCCACCGCCATACCAACTGATCCCTCGTCAAGTTCTCCACTGCTAATCACTTAATATCATCTCAGAACTGTTGAATATGACTGATAAACTACAACAGACTACTCTCTTTGATAATAAACCACTCTGGCTCTAATATTTTATATATATATATATATATACAGAATAATCTACAATAATCGTCATTAACAATACTGGTGTTTTGTCAGTTAAGATCCATGGAATTTCAGTTCAATAAAGATGCATGCCCTGGATGAAAAACTTCGATTAGAACAGGCTGGATTCAGGAGAAACAAGTCATGTATTTATCAAATCGCCACATTTCGGATCATCATTGAACAAAGCTTGGAATGGCAGTCAACTCTCCACCTCAACTTCATTGACTTTGAAAATGCCTTCAGCAGACAGCGTCGATCGAGAGGTGATTTGGAAACTACTTCGCTACTACTGGGTGCCGCCAACAATTATACATCTCATCCAACAGCTGTACAACAAGGCTGCATGCCATGTAATCCACAACGGGGAACTCACGGAATCCTTCGTAGTGAGGACAGGAGTAAGACAAGGCTGCCTACCATCGCCAATGATTTTCCTGATTACAGTAGATTGGATAATTCGACAAACAGCCTGCGATGAGGAAACAGGCATAAAATGGACTCACACAAAATCCTAGGAGGATCTTGACTTCGCCGATGATATATGTCTGATTTCCCACAAACCTGAAGATATGCAAGCGGAAAGCAACAAGTTGGCAGAAGAAACATCCAGAGAAGATAGGACTTCAGGTGAACATAGAGAAAACAGAGGTAGGTGATGAAAATTCCTGGACAAGAACAACAACAACAGGCAACGATCAGCATAAATGAGAGGAACCTGAAAGAAACAATCTCTTTTACCATCCTGGGAAGCATCGTTTCAACTACAGGCGGGAGTGACGAGGACATCAAAGCAAGAATCGGAAAAGCAAGAAAAACTTTCACTACTCTCAAGTCTGTGTGGAGGTCAACACCCAGCACTCAGCATCAAAAATAAGATCCAGATTTTCAACTCCAATATGAAGTCAGTGCTACTCAATGTACAGATCAGAGACTTGGCGCGTCATAAAGAGCATCTCAAACTAACTACAGACCTTCATTAACACTTGTCTTTGTTCAATACTCAAGATCAGATGGCCGGCCAGAAGAGATCAGCAACAGAGATCTCTGGCAATGAGTGAACCAACACAGCTGGAATTGATTGTGAAACAAATAGGCAGGAAGAAATGGAGATGGATTGGCCATACTCTGAGGAAACAAGTCATCAAGTGACATCACTAGACAAGCCATTGCTGGAGTGGAACCCGAAAGGGAAGAGGCCGGTTGGTCGTTCAAGGGTGACTTTGAGGAGGTCATGTGAAGAGGAGATGAAAACGTGTGGGCAGACTTGGAGCTAGGTGAAGACTCTAGCAGAGAACTGAAGGCAACGGAGACGCACGGCTGAAGCCCTATGTTCCTCTAGGAATTAAAGGAAACAATAATAATAATAATAAAGATGCATAATGAATCATATGCATAAAAATGTAGCAGCAAATAGGATATCAAGTCAAAATTAAGGAAATTTTCACAAAAAATTGATGATCATTAAAACCTTGATGGCCAAGGTAAGGACAGTGTCTCCTTTTGGATACATAAATTAGGTTTCTTAATGTGGATCCTGACGAATAGCCTCAGGAATATGTAATAGACGAGCTCTTGAGGTAAAGTTAACATTAGCTGGTATGTGACAGATGACTTTGAAGTACTTATTTACATCAAACTTTGTCTTTTGTATCTACGAGATGACATTGTACCAAACTACGAATGGATTTTATTTGTTGCCTGATGAAATCCAATAATAAACATGTCTAGTTGTACGGCATATGTAACTGGCTCCGAAGGAGCATTAAAATTGATAGATATACATTGAAGTGGCAAAATTAGGCAGTTTATCTTTAACTCTCGAATGCAGAATAGGGGTGGTTTTAAAGACACGACATACTTCAGTGGTGATTTATGCTTGATGTCACACAAAATCGAAGACTTACAAGCGAAAACCGACAAACTGGTCGAAGAAGCAGCCAGAGAAGACAGGACTCCAGATGAACATAGACAAGACAGAAGTTATGAAAATAACCAACCAACAACAACAAAAACAACAGCAACATCCAGCGCCAGCCACCATCAACGGGAGGGATTTGAAAGAGGTTACTTCATTCACTTATCTAGGGAGCATTCTCTCAACTACAGGAGGAACCAACGAGGATGTCAAATCGAGAATCAGAAAGGCGAGAAACACATTCATCAACCTGAAACCAATCTGGAAATCTTCGTCACTCTCTCAGCACCAACAACAAAATTCGGATTTTCAATACAAACGTCAAGTCAGTCAGTTCTTCTATACGGATTGATCAGAAACTTGGCGGGTCACAAAGAGTATTTGCAACAGCCTGTTGCAGACCTTTATCAACAACAACTGTCTTCGCTGGCTCTATACTGAAGATCAGATGGCCACCGGAAAGAATCACCAACAAGAAACTATGGGAACAAACAAAACAAGAACCAATCGCCCAACAACAAATATGCAGGAGAATGTGGAGATGGATTGGACACTCGCTGAGGAGGCCTCCGCTGGGTGACATCGCGCGTCAGGCCATAGCTCGAGTGGAACCCGAAAGGGAAGCGGTGAGTGGGACGTCCGAGGGTGACATGGAGGAGATCGTGTGAAGGGGAGCTGAAACTGTATGGACTAACATAGATGCAGGTGAAAAGTACAGCAGAAGACAGAAGCAAGTGGAGACGTGCAGTTGAAGCCCTATTTTCCACTAGGAACCCAAGGGAACAATAATTATCATACTTCAATGGTATTGAATGCTCTTTTTACCTCTGTATTCCCGATGGATGTTGTGTTAATATTTCACTGATGTTACCCTCAAGGAAGTGAAGTTGTAAGAATATAAGGCCTTCCCTTTTCAGAACTGTTGGTACTTTCGCCTGGCTTGACTTAACTTCCGATTCATATTCTTATCGATGAATTTCTCAGAGCGACCGTTCTCACTCAGTGACTTGTTTAATAATACTAAGCTCTTTATTAAGACATTCATCAGAGCAGATCTTTCTTGCTCTGTGGACCGAGCAATTTTTAGTTTGCGTTTGAATTTCAAAGGTAGTAAGCTGAAAAACTGTGTACTGATGAGCTGATGTAGGTCTTCTATTTACACTTCTTATTGTATGCTTCTCATTTCTAGTCATGAGGAGAATGATGAACAATTTCGGGAAGAAAATATTCTTTATCGACGAAATCATCTTTAGAGGCTCTACAGTCATATATATATTTACCAAAAATTTATAGTAGTAGCAAATTATTGAGTGATAGGGGTGGTATAATTAATATAATAACTTAGAAGTGGCTTCGAAAGTAAGAATAATAAAAGTTGTAAATTACTTAATAGTGAACAATGGCATAAAGGAAGAAAGCGTTGAGAATATGATAAGGTCAACATTGTTATTAAGGAAGCAGAAGGTCAGTAGGTTACAGGATTTCATCATGAGCTGACATTGATTAGAGAACGACTGGAAAACCTGGGAGTACTGTACAGCTGCTTCGTCCTAGTTTGGGACTCTTCAGCAGTACGCACCACTGGGGTTCGTTGAGTGTCCACTAAACAAGGGTAAAGATGGTTAGAAAATCTACAAAAGGAGCAGATGAGCGTGATAACAGTGAATTAAGTAATGAAGTAAAAGCAAAGTAATAATTAAGGATAGAAAAATTACTGGGGACGACTAATGAAGAGGTTAAGAGACTGGACAAAGTTTTCTGCATCCATCAATGTGTTGCGCTTGTGTATATTTTCCGGGCCCTTGAAAACAAACATTTCAGTAGGGAATATTATCACTGGATGGGAAGAAAACTGGTAAAATGAAGATATTGTCCACTCCATGCCTGTTTACGAAAAATAGATCGCTGAATCGTTTCATCATCTCTTCTGATCATTGTAATATCGAGGAAACCAAGTTTGTTATTCGATTCGAGTTCGGAAGTCACTCGGATATTTGGATGAATATGAATAAATAGGATAATAAAGTTTTCAATAGATTTACTGTTATTACCAATACTGAGTGTATCATCTACACAACGTTTATACAGCATAAATTCTCCAAGCATACCTTGCATTTGTTTCTCTAATTTCGAAATGCTAACAGAGGCCATGCCGAACATTTTCGATCCCTGTACCTAGGATAAAAGGACGAAATTCTGTGGACTCTACTTCAAACTGTATCTACAAGTTCACCTGCAGCTACGCTGACACCTATATAGGTAGAACCAATAGAATGTTCCAATGTGGTCGTAGAAAAGAACATGTTCGAAAATGGTTATTAAAACACATAGAAAATCCCAGAGCAACTAATCTGAACAGAAATCCAGCATCATCCATTGCAAAACACTTATTAATGTCAGGTCAAAAAATCAATCAGTAATAATGACTGTTTCACAATTATTTCGTCACATAACTCTAATTCAAGCTTATTGAAGGTGATGGAGGCACTTTGGGGAATTAATCACATACAGTCTAAACTGTGTGTAGAAAAAACAATGGACTTCAGCCTTCGCCTACCATGAACTGACTAATTGACCTATCTAAATATGATTGGTCATTAGTATGTACTTTTGTTTTTATGTAATTGAGTAATTTTCTATAGTTTGGTTTGTAAGGGTTAGTTATGTTTTCACGAGTTGATCACGGATTGATATCAGTTAGGGAACCATTGAAAACCACCTGGACAGCTGCTGTTTCATCCTAGTTTGGGAATCCTTGGCAGTGCGCACACACACCATGGGGTTCGAACCCAGGACCTTCCAGTTACAAGGCAAGCTAGATCGTGTACCATTCAGCCACTGGGACCCGATTCAGTGGCTCATGAATTCTAACTTCTATCAATTCGTGATTTAGCGCGACCCCAACCATTTTCGTTGGTGGGACATCCATTCTCACACTTGACATCTAATTGGACCTCACTGGTCACCACTTCTCACTAACGACAATGGTTGGGGTCACGCTAAATTACGAATTGATAGAAGTTAGAATTCATGAGCCACTGAATCGGGTCCCAGTGGCTGAATGGTACACGATCTAGCTTGCCTTGTAACTGGAAGGTCCTGGGTTCGAACCCATGGTCTGGGTGCGTACTGCCGATGGTTCCCAAACTAGGATGAAACAGCTGTGCAATACTCCCAAGTGGTTTGCAATGGTTCTCTAACTGATATCAATCCGTGATCAACTCGTAAAAATTGAGTAATTGTCATTCCTTTTATTTTATTATTATTATGAACCATGTTAGTTGTAAAGTGGTTGTAAAGAAACTACGAAAGGATGCCATCATCTCACGAAATTTGTCTTCTAAATGCTTTATTCAAATTTATCAAAGGGACTAAGTGTTTTAATATTTTGATTTTTTTATCGAATGTTTGTTTTGGGGTTTTCGTCAACTTTTGATGTACATTATTATTATTGCTGAGTAAATCATCTGCTTTTGGAATATACTGTCATAATTATTACATATTATTATTATTATTACTATTATATTTTTCATTTCTTAGCTTTACTCTCTTTCGAATCATCTTGGGAGATTTTGACTTCAATGCATTACAAACAGCGAATAGAGTATTTGGTCCAATCTATTTCATCGTCTATGTATTCTTCGTCTTCTTTGTTCTCATCAATATGTTCATTGCTATTATCAATGAAACGTATTCATCGGTGAAATCTGATCTAGAAAAACAACCAAATGAATTTGAAATGAAAGATTTTTTAAAAGATGTAAGCAGATATTATCACTCTTTTTTTGTTTTTTGTTTCCGTCTCTTTTAAAATTATTAGTTTAAAACAGTTAGTCCCTTTTATAAATTTTGGTAGCGTTATTAGAAGACGGTGATTATCTGAAAAATGTGATGTATTAGCGCTATACATTTCGAACAATCTGATCCCTCACACATTTACTTGTGAAATCGATATACATGAAAAAGTTAAGTTAAACAAAGTGACAGAAAAAGGAATTAAGAATGATTAACACAACGTTCGGTAATCTAATCAAATAAGGATTACCAAGGTAGGTTAAGAGTAATAACAAACTGTTTTTGAATACACAAGGAGGGCTTAAGGTTATGAATGGCTATAGCCTCAGTGTATTTCAGTAAACGTCCCTGACCGTTTCAATAGATGACTTTAAAGACTGAGTTAACATCACTCTTATGGTTCATCTCGATTAGGTGTTTAGCTATAGAGAAGTTGGTAGTCTGACACCTGCATCTATTGGCTTGTCACAATTCATCTGTTTTTCTAACCACTTTGGGATATGCTCTCCCACCCTCACGTGCAACGCGCGATTACTCCTCCTTATGTATGTATGTCCACACACACACGAAAATTGGTAAGTTGTGTGGGATGTGATATAATCACTTGTGCACTTCTGAGATTTGTAGTGAATCATATTTTTAGCTTTTTCCACAATTACAAGCTGGGTTGCATAGTAGGTTCTACGGATGATCGAATCCAACCTTTGTCTCAAAATCCTACTGTTTATTTCCCCGTTATATGGTAATTTGATGAAAACCTTCTTCTTAGGGACGGTATGGATTGTAGGTTTAGAGGCTAGTTGACTTCTACACCTGTTTAAAAACTTCAAAGGATATCCGTTTTCAACAAGAGTATCCATCAATATTTCGTTTTCCTTGTCTATAACATCAGCCGTGCAAATACGCTGAATCCTCTTAAATAGACATTTCATCAAGCCTCTCTTATACTGTAATGGACAGAAACTGTGAAAATTAAGGTATTGCCTGTCCAAGTGGGCTTTCTGTAGATAGACCGTCTAATTGAGCAATCATCTCTTCGACTCAGAAGTATGTCTAAAAATGCGAGCTGGTTACGACTTTCTTCCTTGCATGTAAGACTTATATGATTCTGTACAGAGTTAAGTCTGTCTAATAGACGACTCACGTCTTCATGATCGTCGCATATCAAAATGATATCGTCCACAAATCTCTTATAGAAAGGCAATTTAGAAATTAAATCAAAGGATAAGTTTTCAACATGACATGTAAACGTCCGCTAACAAAGGTCTTAGGGGACTCCCCATAGCAACGTCATCCACTTGTCGAAAATGTTCACCTTCAAGCGTGAAATGGACGTTGTCAGTACATAATAGTAATAAATCTTTCAAATAAGTTAAAGGAAAAGGAAATGTGTGATCAGATTGTTCGAAATGTATAGCGAAAATACATCACATTTTTCAGATAATCTCCGTCTTCTAATAACGCTATCTAAATTATTAGTGTTTCTGTCTGTTGGACATTGAACAACAATTTACTTAGAATCATGCCCAGTCGATGAAATGTTTTTCATTTATTTTTTGAGCTAGAAGAAGAGAATATAAGGTTATTAAAGTTATGAAGATTCATGAGGTGGAGTAGCTAAGCTTGCGACAGAATTTTCATCTTCTCTGAGCTTACTACTGGTTAAAATATCAGGACAGCCTTAGGAATGCATTGGACATGCATGGTTAAAAAATGATTTGCCTTTCAACTACCCACTCAAACAATTAACATTATCGTCCACTTCGGTTCTAAATGGAATATAGAGCTTCAATGAGAGTATATCTCCATCTTTTGCTGTTTCCTACAGGCCCATCAAGCTGGTCCAACGATTGTCCATAATGTCACACTCGAACTCAGCGTAAAACTCGTTGTTTCCCAATTCAGGCTCTACTCGAGCTATGGCTTAGAGTGTATAACGTCATCCACAGGGTCTCTTCGACGTATGAGTGATTCATCTTCATTTTAATCGAATCAAAGTAGGCAATTGTTGATACAGATCTGAAGAAGAAGAATTGAAATACGTCAATTTTCCGACCCCTAGCAAAGAAGTAACTGATTGAAAATTGATTTTGGAAATCTGAATTTTGTTCTTTGTGTTGAATGCAGAAAAGGATTTCAAAGTGATGAATTTTACTCAACCAAATATACAATATTCAATATGAAACGTTCACCCCCACTCCAAAAGCATGGTGGAGGTATGCAGATGATACATTCACTGGACTTAAAACACAAGAAATAGATAGGTTTTTCGAACACATCAACTGGAAGGTTGAAGCAATTCAATTCACTTATGAATTGCAAAATCAGGAAGGGGAGCTCCCAATGTTAGATTGCAACGTAAAAACGAAAGAAGATGGGAAGTTAAACACTGGTGTTTACAGGAAACCAACATACTCAAACAGATATTTGGACTTCCGATCATCACATCCTATGTCAGTAAAAATAGGATTGGTGAAATATTTAAATGACAGAGCACAAAAATTAAGTAGTACCAAAGAAAATCTACAACAGGAATTGATACACATAAAAGAAGCCTTGAAACTTAATAATTACCCGGATAAATTAGTCAGGAAATATGTAAGGAAATGTAAAAATAAAATAAATAATGATAGTAGCGATAGTGATAATAACAATAATAATGATAATAATAATAATAGTGATAATAATAATAATATTAATGACGACACCGACAATAAGGAATCTAAATCATCAGTAGTAATTCCATACAAGGAAGGAACCTCGGAAGCCTTACGCAGAATTCTTAACAAGGCAGGAATAAAAGTGGCTGGCATTCAAACCCACAAACTCAATTAGAAACAAGCTTTGCTGGTTAAAGGATCGATCCTGTGGCGCCTTTAAAACAAAACAATTTAGTTTATCCAATACCCCACCTGTAATGATTCTCAGGTCAAATACATAGGTCAGACTAGTAGAACAGGGGCAGTCAGACTAACTGAACATAAAAACTTAGCAAAATCTAGATTAGTTGACCCGAAACTAAGATAAGAAATCTAGAGAATAGTTCAACTATACCACTCACTACATGCAGTTACACACAACCACACAATAGGATGGAATAGGATGACAGTTTTAAAATCTAATACCACAGGGTATAGGGAGAGATTGATAAGAGAAGCTTTGTTTATCGAATCAACTGCAAATACATGTGATAGGAATGATTCATCACATGTCCCCGATATCTGGAAAATTCTACTACCCCAACGATGACAAATGGGAGAGGACTAAGAAAACTATAAAACTCAAGTTTCAAAGTCGTGTGATTACAATTGATATGATCATGAACAATAAATTTTGTTCGAAACTGTGTCATCCAGTGGACAATAATACTGTTTCACTGTGTGATACATCTAATAAACAAACTTATATGCAAATATGCAACTTTTTGCTAAATTAGAGTTGGCTGTTCAACTTCATTGAATGAGTATTATTATAGGAGGTATCAGTGTCGAACTTTTTTCTCTTTAACTTTCATCTAATCGTACTGTTAACAACTGACTGGAAAGTTTTGTCTCTGTCTCATACATGACAGAGACTCATAACAAGAAGATGATGTTCTTAATTGATGAGAATATACATGGTAAGCGGGTAATTAGTAGGTTGTTGTACAAGTAGTTGTTCAGTAAAGAGGTTCTTCTTAGAGAATGGAAGACATTGCTAAGTGGTCACTCTCTATTGTGAAATGGTAGACGTTAGAATCCAGTAGGTGGTCAGTGAATCGGTTCCCAGTGGCCTAATGATCTACGAACTCGCTCACCTTGTATTCAGAAGGTCTTGTGTTCAAATTCAGCAATGTAGGTGCGTACTGCTGAAGAGTCCTAACCTAGGCTCAGAGAACAGCTCTCCAGTACTCCCGGACTTGTTCTCCGATGGTTCTCTCACTGATGTCAGCTTATCATGATAAAATCCTCCAACTAATGAGACGAAATCCCCACAGAACAATACTTAAGAATTTATTTACCTTTTAAGCTGTACAATCGCATTTATGTACTACATTTTTATAAAACAGCTTAGTAACAAAACTGTGTTCCACCCGGAACTCAAGGGGGTAATAATAATCAGGCAGATACTTTTTTCAGTAAATTCTCACCAGGCTTTACAATTACACTATAAAATATCGTTAATAAACATTTGAAGTAATGTGGATCAATAGAATCAAATATGATCAAGTAGAATTTATTATTATTATTGTTTCTTTTGGTTCCTAGAGGAAGATAAGGCTTCAGGTGTATTCGGTTCTCTGCCAACGTTTTTACGCTGCTCCGCGTCTGCACACATGCTTTTATCTCCTCATTGCATCACCTCCCTCTCCATGTCACCCTCACACTGACGGCCAACTCGCAGCTTCTCATTCGGGTTCCACTCGAGCAATGGCCTGGCGTGTGATGTCACTTACTTGATGGTCTTCTCAGAGTATGGCCGATCCACCTCCATTTCTTACTGCACATTTGTTGCACAACCGGTTCTTGGTGTTTTCGCTTCCAGAGATCTCTGTTGCTGATGTTTTCTGGCCGGTCATGTGATTTTGAGCAGTTTTGAGCAAAGACAGCTATTGATGAAGGTTTTTAGCCTTTTCGAAGTTCTCTTCATGACGCGCCGAGTCTCTGATCCATAAAGTAGCACTGACTGACTTCAAATTGAAGTTGAAAATCCGGATCTTATTTTTCATGCTGGGTGCTGGGTGTTGATCTACACACAGACTTGAGATTAATGAAAGTTGACCTTGCTTTCCCGATCTTCGATGCTTTAATATCCTCATCAGTACCGTCTAACTGTATTTGAAACGATGCTTCCCAGATAGGCAAAGGAGGTTGTTTTTTTCAGATTTCTCCCACTTATGCTGGTTGTTGTCTGTTGTTGTTGCTGTTGCTGTTGGCCAGGATCTTCATCACCTCTGTTTTCTCCATGTTCATGTGGTGGAAGTCCTATCTTTGATGCTTGTTCTATCGCCAGCTTGTTGCTTTTCGCTTGCATATCCTCCAGTTTGTGGGAAATCAGACATATATCATCAGGTAGAATGTAAGTTGAATAATAATGATATTAAATCTGGAAACTAAGATTGAAATATGCAACTATTACACATTGTACGATATTAATAATAAAGTTAGCAGTATAAATAGAAATATTCACAGTTTTTCAGTGTCCGCGGTAGTGATAACTCTTCTGAGTCTAGGATTTCTATGGCTATTACAAGCCTAGGGAACTGAGATGGTAGAATTTGTATCAATCCTGTGCGATGTATCCAGAAGGTGTGTGCCATTATGAAACTCGTGAATGGCTTTATGACTCCTTTACCCAGTCACGTTGAACAATTCTCAAGAAGGCGACGGTGGGCTTTTCGAGTCGTCCTGCCTATTTAACCGTCTCCACATGTGCAGTTAAATGCACAAATGCACATTGAAGTAGCCAGACACCGGTAGCTTCTCCTTCAACTGCATCGGAATTGTACAACGTAGTGCTGTGGCAAAGAATGTTTTAACTGTGATACTTTGGAGTTTCAATGCCAGTGTTGCATCCTCCTTCGAATTGCAAACTCATATATATATATATATATATATAAAGAAGAAAGAAAGAAAGTAAAAAGAAAGACAAAATAGGAACAGTAAAAAAAATATGAGTCAAGAAGAACAGTAATATCGAAGAACAATATAATTTTCTTGGAAATTATAAATCATAAGGCGAGGATATATCTACACCAGCCATTGACAGCGACGATTTTGAGCCATATCATCAATTTTCTCCAACCATTGGTGTTTACCATCCCGAGGACCTCAACCAGGAAGTCTACAACTTCCTAGATGGTTTAAACTGACTGTTGTGGATCTCATTGACTATTGGCATGTTTTGGTTTGGCCACCACTAGCTCTTTTCCAACCTGATCCTATATTAGTCAGCTAACATTGTCTGTCTGTCGAGGAAGGCGATGGCTAGAGATGCATGTGTAACACATATCCTAACCATCTCAATCGACGTAACTTTACAACCTCGTCAATTGATTTTCCCTCTTTATCTAAAACTCGATGCCTAACCTCAATATTCCTCACCCTATTATGTCATTTCACACGGGAGATAGAATGCAGGCACCTATGATCAAAGATAGCTAGCCATGCTTTTCATGTCTTCCACTCTCAATGGCCAGGTCTCACAGACATAAAGGAGGACGGAGCGGACTCCTGAGCAGCACACCTGCCCTTTGGTCGATAGCCGGATATCACGTCTATGTCAGAGACGACGTAAACTGGCATATGCGAAACGAGCCTTCTGTATCCGTGATGAAATTTCATCAGCGATCAACCCGCTGTTGTTGGCTGATGCAATTTCCAAGATAAGTAAAACATCAGAGTACTGGTGAGGTTTCATTTGTATACCGGAATAACAAAAGACCTGAAATGGATATTTTCGCCAACCCATCTAATTGGTAATTCAAAGCCGACAAATAGATAGTTCAACCCTGCACTTTCACAATTTTGAAACGACCAATTGCATGCAGAAATTGTCTTTGAATAGATATAACGATAACTCGATATCCATATGACTTCGTGTGATTCCATTCCAGAGATGATTGAGGTATATATTCATGAGTGAATCCCAATCGTTCTGCTTTATAGGTGTTTCCCGGCATACTTTCTAGTTACATTTCGTCGTGTTTTCTGTAAAGTTCTCAGTGAAGACAATTGATTTGTCAATTCAACCATTTAGATGCACCGTATCAGTCAATAGACGTATGTTGACTGTTAGCATCAGGTTATTCCACTTAATAAGTCTGAATACAATCTCACTTCAATTAGATGATCACTGAAAACCACAAAGTACTGGACGACTGCTTCCTACATGTTTAGGGCTCTTCAGTTGTACACGTCCTTGACCCTACCCACTAAGGGACCCAACCCAGGACGTTCAGGTTACAAGGAAGGTCTCAAACAAACATTTAACAGCTATCCGGTACTCTCTGGTCTTCAAACATTCTCATCACTGAAATCAATACGTGGTCAAACCAAAGATCCTTATCAGTGATCACCTAAAATGTTTCTGTCAAATTTATACTACTTAAACTAAATTTAAGTAGACGACTTCAATCTTGGTTTATTTTTGTTTCCTAATCATATAGCGAATGCAAAATATGCTACAAAGAATGAAGATAAAGAAGAAACGAATTGAGAATATTCAAAAGGCACTTGAATTATCTGATCTGGGAAAAGGTGGACAAGTAGGCTATGAAGAGTTAAGAAATCATTTGAAAGCGTAAGTTTCTATCTGTGATGAATCAATAATCTTTCATGTTATCTAATTTATGCATATTTTTCATTCCTTGTGATCCAAGTGAGGCATAGGGCTTCAGCGATTTTTTGAATTCCGTTAGCAGTGGTGTTATTCTTTTACACGTGGGCGGTTGTTAGCCTCATTCTTAATGCTTCTATTTTTTCTTCAGCTTGTCACCGACTTCTAAACAAGGCAGTTTCGGAATGTGTCAATGAGAAATCGAACACGAACAATGTGCATAGCTACTGATCATCCTAACAATGCATTGCTAACACAAACCCTATCTGATGATATTATATAGTATCTGCAACCTTGAAGGAACTCATGTCCCTTCAAGGTTGAAGATACGCCTTGCTGACGAGTGCCAATTAGCACGAAACCTAGGTCAAAGGCTTTCTGCCGATTGCCTCCAACTATCCAGTATCATCAAATCAGTGTGCACCGTGATGGCAAGCTACCTAGAATGGTGGCCACAATGCAAAACCTGACTGATAGAATTCAGTCTGCACCAAAGAAAGGACTAGACACGTCACACTAGTTACTAGTGTCTAATCCAAATCAAAATCCTATCTATAGTACTCGTATTAAAGATTAGTATTGATGGACTCAGAATGAAAACATTGGCTAATTAGTGATTGTCATTAGAATTGTAAGTTTCAACAATAATTATAGAAAAGAGAAGGCATTACCACACATTCAAACAGATATTTGGACTTCTGATCATCCCATCCTATGTCAGTGAATATAGGATTGGTGAAACAATTGAGTAATACAGCAGAAAAAACTAAGTAGTATCGAGGAAAATCTAAGACAAGAAGTGGGGTATATAAGAGACTCTTTGAGACTTAATAATTAGCCTGGTAAATTAATCAGGAAGTATGTAGGGAAATGTAAAAATAAAATCAATAATGATAGTAGCGATAGTGGTAATAATATTATTATTATGAGTAACAACATGTATGTCAAACATTCAAAGGATAATGACAACACCAACGATAAGGAATCTAAATCATCAGTAGTACTTCCGTACGAAGAAAAGACCTCGGAAGCCACCTTAAGGAGAATTCTTAACAATATAAGTAGGAATAAAAGTGGCTGGCATTCACGCCACCAATCCTGTGGAACCAATTAAACAAAACAATTTAGTTTATCTAGTACCGTGCTGGAATGACTGTCAGGTCAAATACATAGGTCAAAGTAGTAGAACAGGGTCAGTCAGTCAGTCAGACAAGTGGAGCACAAAACCTGGCAGTAAAATCTAGATATGTTGATCCTGATAAGATAGGACATCTGGAGAATATTTCAGCTATACCAATCACTACATGTAATTACACACAACCAACCATACACTACGACGGGATGGGATAAGATGACAGTTTTAAAATTTAATGTCACTGGGTGGAGGGAGAGATTGATAACAGAAGCTTTGTTTATCGAATCAACTGCAAATACATGTAAGAGGAATGATTCAACACTTGTCCAGTTAGACATCTGGGAAATCTTAGTACTTCTACGACGACGAATAGGAGAGAACAAAGAATACTATAAAACTTAAGTTTTGAAGTCGTGTGATTATAATTGATAATATGATTATGAACAATAAATTTTGTTCGAAACTGTGTCATCCAGTGAAAAATAATACTGCTTCACAGACTGTGTGATATATCTAATAAACAAACTAATATGGAATTACTTATTATCACAGTACTCAAGTTTTACACACATATTTGAGAAACTAAAATGAAATAAATAAATTAGAAGGAACCACTGGATTCTGTCTCAGCGGTTGAATGCTCAACGATCTCGCCTTGTAACCTGAAGGTACACAGTTCGATCACTAGTGGGATGATCAGTGCAAACTTTGAGGAGTGTCAGGCAAGGACGAAACAGCTGCTCAATACTCCATGGTTTTCAGTAGATCGTGAAACAGCCATCCATTAGATCCTTCAGCTACCTATTTATGTGCATGAACTTAGATCCATGAAGGTACTATTTTCGTTTAAAAAAAGCACTGAGATATGATGTCATCTATTTGACGTCATGGCATCATGACCACTAGAAAAGTACTGCAACCATTCATCGATAAGTAACAGTCAAGTGGAGGAGAACTTTTGTCTGTTGTCTTAGCCAAGATGTCTGATTCATGCAACTAAGAAAAATTAGTGAACTCGTTTTTCAAAGAAGAAGAGAAAGAGGAAGAGAAGTCAAACACTTCTAATGATATCTCAGAGTTGAATAAATCTGAAAATTTTCTCAGCAATAAATAATTTACAGTTCCTTGTAATGTCAATTAGAATTTCTTGTGAAACAAAAATTGGGTCTTCTAATTCTTGTTTTCATCAGTATTGTCAGATAAAATCCTTGTCTTCGACCTTAAAGTTCTTAAATGGTTTCTTGCGTATAATATAAATGTGTTTTGTTAGGAGGTCTCATTATAGGATCTTTTCTCCGAAGGTCTCAGCTGCATAATATTTTTCATTCCTTGCGTTCTGAGTTGGACATACATTTTTAAGCTTTGAATTCTCAGGAGCTGGGGTGTGCCTTTTTTCGTGGGGTGGGGTTAGTAGCCCTCAATACTAACATATCCCCTTCTCCGAGCCTACTGTCGTCCGATAAACTAGGTGATGTTTAGAAGACAGCAGGCCGGGGATGAAACCGTAACCTCCTGTGTGATTCTTTTTATCCTAGGCCATGAAGCCATATCATCAAGTGAAACGGAGTCTCCATTATCCATCCCATTGTGCACAAATCCTTTACATTACTGAAAAATGAGTATATCACCACTGTGGGTAATTTGTTTTTGGGCACATCATACTACCGAAACTCTATAAGAAAATCGTGACCAGAGGAGTTAAACAAGCTGAGTGTAAGCATAAATACTGTTCGACGACACTGACTTCGGGTTGTGACCTATATGACATATATAAACAAGCTGGCTTTGTAACCTCAAAGTGTTAGGTCTCAACCCTAGTGGAGTCAGGCGTGTGCACTGATGACGAGTCTTACATGGGGACAAAACAGCTTTCCAATAAGCTTCCTGGTAGGTTTTCAGTGGTTGTCCAACTGAACTGCTTTCATGATCAATCTTGAAATCGACGAAATTCCTGGAAATCAAAGCTTGAAAATTATTAAATTTAGGTTGTCAACTGAAGTAGACTGGGAAGCCATTGGAGAACAGGCACTATTGGACAGATTTTTCCTAGTAATTTAGAACCTTTCATCAATACACATACCTATAAATCCACAAGAGATCAAACTAAAGAACTTCATATCACGAGTTGAATCTACTGACCATTCAGCAGACATGGACAAAATCCAATGACTCACAAATTCTAACTTCTTCCAGTTCGTGAGAAAAGCAGCACCGCCTCCAGCCAGTGTCATCGACTAGTATCTTTCTTCACCCGTAACTGGGAAGACTTCAGGGATGACGACGTCTTACTAGAACTTCAGGTTATACAAATGATGTCAGTTCGTTATAAAACTGGCAACCTATCAAATCTCTGTAACCCAACATTTGACAAACTTTCCAGACAGAGGTTCTTATTGTAGTAGATGTGTGGTGAGAGCTGACTGAAAGACAAAATCAATGTTTACGTCCCGAATTGGGGTCATAAGAAAAAACAAGAAACAAGCCCAACCGTGATAAACTCACCAATCAATCACAGCACGCTTAGCGTGGGCGGTTACGATTCGCAGATATATCAACGGACTGTCTAAGAAACGGTAACAAAAAGATAACAGAATAACCTTCAGCAGGAAAATGACCAATCAGAAGACACTGTTTCTCTGCTAACAATAACGCTAATAATATGCATAAAGATCTATAAAATATCTGTTGATTTTCTCAATAAACGATCTGTTTCCTGCCCCTTATCTTCTGTCGTTACAGCTGGAATTTATATGAGGCGTACCGTTTATGAGTTTCATTAACCTGAAAGTTAATGTTGAACTGAGTGATCATATCATTGATATTGAATACTTCAAGCATAAACATTGAATCATTGAACCATATCGTTTTGTTTTAATTCATTATTAACAGTAAAGGTTTTAATGATGATGAAATTAAAACAGTTTTTGAACAATTTGATGCGAATAAAGACAATGCACTATCACAGGCAGAACAGCTGAAGATGAAAGCAGATTTAGAAGAACAAAAGGTTTGTTATATATATATGTAATATATTCTTCTAAATATTATTTATTATACATTAATTAATTTTATTATTCATTGATAGTTTTTGTAATAATAGTAATCAACTACTGGATGCTGAATTTAACGAAGGAATTTTGATGTTTACCATTGAAGTTTAATTGTTATTATTATTATTATTGAAAAACTACAGACTAACACAACAGTCTGTCAGTCAGAATTTAAATTGTACGAATATTGATTACTTATGCATCGGTCAGATAAACAACCAATCAGATTTCACCATGTTGATAAACGCCTACTCCTTGGCCCAATGTCATAGCGTAATTATTTCTGTGATACGTTTTGTGATATCACTATTGTTATTATACTGTCCCGGGTCAGGAAAAGTCTACTGGGATAGTTTTAAGTGTTGATTTGTAGGAATTCGATTGATTGACACCAGTTAGAGAACCACTGAATACTAGGAAGTACTAGACAGATGTTTCGTCCTAGTTTTTTGAGAGTCTTTAATAATGCACACCCTATTGATGATGGGAACGAGGACCTTCAAGTTTCAAAGTTCCAGTGTTTGAAAGGTCAATGAACTGGCTTTGTGACCTGAAGGTCCTGAGTTCGACCCCAGGTAAGTTCATGGTTGTGTATAATCGATGAGTTCCACACTGAGAACTTACCAAGCACTCATTATTATGAACTTTGTTAATGTAAATATTTTTCTAAATTAGCTCACTATTGGGTTACATTTCCTGGGGAGCCATAGCCCTTAGTGTAATGACGCATCTCGCGTTATATGTGTTTTGTATTATTATAAGAACTGATTATTAGTCCATAAAACATACAAGTAGACACGCCAGAGGTATTCTGTGTTTCATATCAATGTATACTGGGACATCTGTTGAGGATGCTTCCACAGATTAACCTTCAGAATTCTTGTTAAGAGTTTTTTACACTCCATCTAAATACCTAAATTAGGTTGTCTTCTTAGCATTATTCATGCTGCTGACACGATAGCCTTAATTAACCTTCAAATAAGCAGTAACGACAGACATTACCTACAAGAGATACGGAAATAATCTGTGCAAATACTGTTTGGTTATTAACCTTTTGCAAATCCCTAATGATTATCTAGAAAACCAGTTATTTAGGCATCCTAAACAACTTCGAGCTCGTTTCTGATCAGTTTCAACTAAAAAATAACGCTCACGATTGTTCTATGGCCATCTAGTCTGCTAAATCTCAGCTTAGGCCAAACAACCAGATGACTCTTTAATAAATGTGTAAAACTTGGGCACTGTGGTAGTAATTCCATATTAGATGTAGATGACACATTCACTGTACCTAGAACACAAGATATAGATAGGTTTTTCGAACATATCAACTTGAAGGTTGAAGCAATTCAATTCACTTATGAATCGTAAAATTAGGAAAGGAAGCTCCCAATGTTAGATTGCAACGTAAAAAGAAAAGTAGATGGGGAGTTAAACACTAGTGTTTGCATGAAACCCACACACTCAAACAGATATCTGGATTTCCGATCGTCCCATCCTATGTCAGTAAAAATAGGATTGGTGAAATGTTTAAATGACAGAGCACAAAAACTAAGTAGTACCAAAGAAAATCTAAAACAGGAACTGACACACATAAAAGAAGCTTTGAAACTTAATAATTACCCGGATAAATTAGTCAGGAAATATGTAAGGAAATGTAAAAATAAAATAAATAATGATAGTGGTGATAGTGATAATAATAATATTATTAATGACGACACCGACATAAGGAATCTAAATGATCAATAGTAATTCCATACAAGGAAGGAACCTCGGAAGCCTTAGGCAGAATTCTTAACAAGGCAGGAGTGAAAGTGGGATTCGAACCCACAAACTCAATTAGAAACAAGCTCTGTCGGTTAAAGGGTCCTGTGGAGCGGCCCATTAAACAAAACAATTTAGTTTATCTAATACCCCGTCTGCAATGGTTCTCAGGTCAAATACATAGGTCAAAGTAGTAGAACAGGGGCAGTCAGACTAGCCGAGCATAAAAACTTAACAAAATCTAGATTGGTTGACCCGAATAAGATAAGAAATCTCGAGAATAGTTCAGCTATACCACTCACTTCATGCAATTACACACAACCATACAATAGGATGATGAGATAAGATGACAGTTTTAAAATCTAATGTCACAGGGTGGAGGGAGGGAGAGATTGATAACAGAAGCTTTGTTTATGAAATCAACTGCAAATACATGTAATAGGAATGATTTAACACATGTCCATTGAGACATCTGGGAAATTCTACTACCCCAACGACGACAAATGGGAGAGGACAAAGAAGACTATAAAACTCAAATTTCGAAGCCGTGTGATTACAATTGATATGATTGTGAACAATAAATTTTGTTCGAAACCTTGTCATCCAGTATGTAATAATACTGTTTCTTCACTGTGTGATATATCTAATAAACAAATTAATACAGATGACTCTTTAGCCTCGCCTACCTACAGCCTGGTGTCCAGGCTGTTCTGAACACTGCCTCAGCTGTTCAAGGATGTATTCATCAACGATGGTATGAAGACAGTACAGACATATAGAATTACACCAGAAGGCACAGCCGCTGCCTCATCAACTGAAAATAACCCAATTGTCCGTAGTCTGAACCAATCGGCACCGATGAAAAAAGCTGACCGTTGGAAAGGAAATGGCTGAGATTCAACTGAATCGATAAGCTTCTTTCATCTCAAAAAATTACAGCGACAATACAATCAATTCTGTATGAAACGTGAATTCCAACGGCCTGCTTAAACTGATATAAGGATAAATGTTGGGCACTGTGGCAGAATATAATTCCATTATGAAGAGAATTTGATTTTGATAAAGTCACACAGTGTTGTCATACAGTAATTAATATTCACTGATGACCACGTTTCCAGCACAATCTATTGCCCCTCATAATCATCATATCAAGGCACTTACATAACTTTCTTATATATATATGTATATATATGCTTCACGTTCCCCAGTGGAACATAAGGCTTCAAGCTAGTGGCTTGAAGTTTCTGTAGCATTGTTTATTTTACGGGATGGGGTTGCCAGCGTCATGCCCAACCTTTCCTTTTTTACCGGCATTATTTCTGACTCAGCGAGGTAAAGGAGTGCGTCGGCCGGGGATCGAACCCCGGACCATGTGCGTGGTCGGCGAGCGTCCTAACCGCTATGCCACCGACGCACTCATATCTTTCTTGCTTCATTTATATACATAAGCAAAAATTGATTAGACATTTAAACAAAAAAAATATAATTTACAAAATACCTTGCAGTCAGTGTGAGTTAGGTCAATCGCATACGTCAGACTAGTAGATCAGGAGTAGTGAGATTGCCTGTCAGAACATAAGAATTCAACTAAAGTTAGAATGATTGATCCCACCTGTGAAGACAAGTTATTTAGAATAAAGCACTCGGCAATAGCACTGCATGCATTAACGCACAACCACACAATAGAATGGGTGGAATAGAGTCAAAATTCTAAAAATCAGTACTGGTAGGTGGAGAGCAAGAAAGATTGATTACCAAATCCTGGTTTACGGAGTGAACCTACACCCAACACATGCAATAGAATTGAATCAATGCAAATATCAGAGATATAGAAGATATTATTACCACCAGTCAGTCAAATCAGAGGGGGATAATAAATAATCTCTAAATTCCATTTCAATTCACATGCATCATAACATTCTAACAAGTCACTTATTTTGACTATAAAAACACTCGTCTTATTTCCCATCTTATTGTATTTTATTAATAACACTAATAAAATTTTATTCAAATGTCCAATCGTCAATTTTTACTCATATACATAAAGGAAGCAAAAATTGTTTGAGCAGTGCCTTGATATGATTATTATGAGGAGCAATAAAATGTGCTGGAAACGTGGTCATCAGTAAATATTACTGTACAACACCCCTGTGTGATTTTATCGAAATAAAATCTTATCCATAATGGGGCCTGCCTTAATCCCTAGACTTTCTCAATTTCCACCCTATTTGTCGTCGTAGAATTTTCCAGATATCCGACTGGACAGGTGTTGAATTATTCCTATTACATGTATTTGCAGTTGATTCGATAAACAAAGCTTCCGTTATCAATCTCTCCCTCCACCCTTTGACATTAGATTTTAAAACTGTCATCTTATCCCATCCTATTGTATGGTTGTGTGTAATTGCATGTAGTGAGTGGTATAGCTGAACTATTCCCCAGATGTCTTATCTTATTAGGGTCAACTAATCTAGATTTTGCTGCCAGAGTTTTGTGCTCCACTTGTCTGACTGACTCGTTCTACTGCTTCGTTCAATGTATTTGACCTGACAATCATTCCAGCACGGTACTAGATAAACTAAATTGTTTTGTTTAATTGGCTCCACAGGATTGGTCCTTTAACTGACAAAGTTTGTTTCTAATTGATTTTGTGGGTGGCATGAATGCCAGCCACTTTTATTCCTGCCTAGGTAAGAATTCTTATTAAGGTTTCTGTAGTTCCTTCCTTATATGGAATTACTACTGATGATTTAGATTCCTTATTGTTGGTGTTGTCATTATCCTGTGCATGTTTGACATGCATTTCGTGATTAACGTCACTATTATTATTATCACTATCCCTACTATTATTATTTGTTTTATTTCTACATTTTCAAGGTACAAATTAAGTTTCAAAGCTTTCCTTATATGCCTTACTTCCTGTCTTAGATTTCCCTCGGTACAACCTAGTTTTTTTGCACGATTACTTAGACTTTTCACCGATCCTATTTTTTTAGTGACATTGGGTGGACTGATACGAAATCCAAATACCGATTTGAATGTGTGGCTTTTCTGAAAACACTAGTGTTTAACTTGTAACTGGGAGGTGCTGAGTTCGAACCCCATGGTGTGGGTGCGTACTGCCGATGATTCCCAAACTAGAGATGAAACAGCTCACTGTCCAGTACTCCTAGCTGGTTTTCAATGGTTCTCTAACTGATATATCAATCCGTGATCAACTTGTAAAAATATCTTGTGCCGAGTGTCCGAATAAATATGTGGGTCAAACGTCCAGATCACTCAAAATAAGACTGAATAAACATAAACGCCTAACTAAAGGTCAACCAACAGGAACACAAGTCTACAAGAATTTAGAAAATAATTCATCTATAGCTGCACATGCATGGGACAAAACCACAATATAGAAAAATTCCCCATTTAGACATTTCGGAAACAGAAAGATTGAGCGAAGAAATATTTACTTTTCAATTAGATCCTCATCTCTGGCTCTACTCTAATATATATCCATAGCATTTTTATTACATTACACAACAGTTTACTAAACAAATGGCAATATGTTTGTTAACAATAATTAAACAGTGTCAAAATGTCAGTGGGTTGATAATTAACGAAGAAAATCAATGCACATTTAAAAGGTAGAAATGATCAGAATAAATTAATTTAACAAGGATAACACGTAATTAAAGATGAAGTGGTCAAAATATATAAAAATAAAATAATTTGGACAATTATAATTTTTATAGTCTTTAAAGGTCTAGGGGGAGGGGGCGAAGTAGTCCGGTTTATACATTCATGTAACGATGGCCACGGTAAGGAAAGTGGTTGTACAAATTTCTTCTGAACACATAGGCTTGGTTTCTTCAGGTGGATTCCGATTGCTTCAGCTGTCTGTAGAAAACGAACTCGTAGAGCAAAATTAAGATTAGTGGGAATGCGATAAATAATTTTAAATGCAGTATTAACATCAACCTTATGCTCAGTATCAACAAGGTGTGCTAAAATAGAACTACGAATAGATCTTGTTTGTCGTTGCTTAACCATGCTGGATGATGATTTCCGGAAATACGACGATGAACCTGCCTAATTGTACGTCCAATGTAGCTGGCTCCGCAGCTGCAGTCAAACAGGTAGATACACATAGAAGAGGCAAAATTAGGTAGTTTATCTTTATTTCTCGAACATAGAATAGGGGTGGTTTTGACGAGACAGAGTACCTCTGCTGCATAGTAAGCTCTTTTAGCTGCATTCTTCAAGCGCTGTGTTATTATTTCGCTGTTGTTGTCACCGAGGAACTACAATTTTATAAACATTGGTTTTTTTCAGAACTGTAACCATACTGACTCTCCTTGATGCTGAATTCTTATTTTTCTCAATGAATTTATCTGGATAACCACTTTTTCTAAGTAATTAATTGTGTGTAAACCGTTGAAACATAGTTATACTTTATTTGATCTACTCCACGATGCTGAGAACTCAGCGAGGCTTTTGGAGTAAACACAGGAGTCAGACAAATGTGCTTATTATCACCAATGACACTCCTAATTGTGGTGGACTGGATTATGCGACACACAGTGGGAAACGAGAAGACAGGGATATCCTGGACCGATGTGAAGAACCTAAAAGACCTGGATTTTGCGGATGATCTCTGTTTGATGTCACACAAAATCGAAGACTTACAAGCGAAAACCGATAAACTGGTCGAAGAAGCAGCAAAGACAGGACTCCAGGTGAACATAGACAAGACACAGGTTATGAAAATAACCAACCAACAACAACAGCAGCAGCAGCAACATCCAGCGCCAATCACCATCAACGGGAGGGATTTGAAAGAAGTTACTTCATTCAGTTATCTAGGGAGCATTGTCTCAACTACAGGAGGAACGGACCAGGATGTCAAATCGAGAATCGGGAAGGCGAGAAACACATTCATCAACCTGAAACCAATCTGGAAATCTTCGTCACTCAGCCTGCATAAACAACAAAATTCGGATTTTCAATACAAACGTCAAGTCAGTCAGTTCTTCTATACGTATGGATCAGAAACTTGGCGGGTCACAAAGAATATTTCCAACAGCCTGTTGCAGACCTTTATCAACAACAACTGTCTTCGCTCTATACTACTGAAGATCAGATGGCCGGAAAGAATCACCAACAAGAAACTATGGGAACGAACAAAACAAGAACCAAGCGCTCAACAAATATGCAGGAGAAAGTGGGGATGGATCGGACACTCGCTGAGGAGGCCGCTGGGTGACATCGCGCGTCAGGCCATAGCTCGAGTGGAACCCGAAAGGGAAGCGACGAGTGGGACGCCCAAGGGTGACATTGAGGGGATCGTGTGAAGAGGAGTTGAAACAGTGTGGATTAACATAGATGCAGGTAGAAAGTACAGCAGAAGACAGAAACATGTGAAGACGTGCAGTTGAAGCGCTATGTTCCACTAGGAACCCAAGGGAACAATAATAATAATACAATGCTGAAACTTTTACCGACATTAATTTGCTTTAATTCAAAAAAATTTATAATGGAATTATATACTGCACACTATGCTCAAGTTTTACACATACATTGAGGTGCCAATAATTTTCAGTAGTTGGTTTGTAAGGATTAGATTTGTTTCTACGAGTTTGGCCACGGATTGATATCACCTTTTTCATAAGCCTATTTTGGGAATCATTGGCAGTACTCACTCAAACACCAGAGTTTGAATCAAGGACCTTCCGGTCACAAGGCAAGCTCATATACTTACTATTCAGCCACTGGGACTCAATTCAATGACCAGACCATGTATTTAACCAATTAACCAATTCCTGATATCGAGCGCAACCACCAACCAGTATTATCGGCGAGAAATATATCTTCACTCCCGGCTGGTTGCACCGGGTCTGGTCATGACTTTTCACTAGAACTCCAGAAAACTCCGTCTCATTTTGTTGAACTGAAGGCTGTTCATATGTTTGCCAACTCATGTCAAATTCTCTATATCATCTTATCCCATCTATGTGTTTCTTTAATGATGCTTAAGTAAAATGAAAAAAATAGTAGCACATCACATTAATTCCTTTCTTCTTCTCTAAATATCCCTTAATTTTTCCCCTACATAGATTGCTTTAGTTTCTGAATTAGCTAAAGAAGAAAAATTAGATTTAACTGCAACAGAATCCAAAGCAAGTGAATCCATCAAACCGTCTAGTAAACAACAAGTGACAGTGGAAGTGAAACAAGGCGAATTTATGCAATTGTATAAGCGTGTCAATCGTATCGAGAATGGAATGGGTCAAGTTATTGGTCATATTGAAGATGTATTAAAAGCGCTAGCGTTAATTGAAAAAGCCAAAATGATACGTAGAGAAACAATGACACAATTTCTACAAACAATTATTGCAGTAAGATGTTTTCACTATTATTTATAATTTTTATTATTATTATTATTATTATAGTAACGACAGAAGAAAAGGGCCAGACAACAGAACATTTATTGTGAATTATTATTGGTTATTGTTAGCAGAGAAGCAACGTCTTCTCATTGGTTGTTTTCTTGCTCAAGGTTACTCTGTACTGTTTGTGGCCGTTTCTTAGAAAGTTGAGCCATATATCTGCGAATCGTATTTGCACACGTTAATTCTGCTGTGATTGGTTGTTGAGTTCCTCGAAGTTAGGCTTTGTTCTTGTTCTTTTCTCATGACCAAGATTTGGGACGTAAACATTGACGTCAATTGCTGTCTACCAATTTTGTCTTACAGACAGCTCTCACCACCCTAGTATTGTTCTTTCCTTATTTGTTCTTGCCTTCTGAGTGGAATAATTTTGTGCTGAAGTGTCATGTCAGTAGTGATGGTGTTGTCTCAATGACGTGAGATTGCTATTGATTTAAAGATTATAAGTCGGATTTATAACCTCTTTCTTGACATCTGCTTTCAAGCAATAAAACGTCTATCCACAAAAGTGGCAGTTACCTGGGTCAACCCTGACTACAGCCTTCAAAGTCCAAGACAGTATAACGTAGTTCTCTTTCAGATACCCAAGAGAAAGAGAGCGAGAGAGTAGGGAGGCAAAATAAAGAAAAATAAGTTAAATAAATCAATAAATAGACTGTAAGAGAAGATGTTGTAACGTGCATCGTGATGGCAAACCAACTAGAATGGTGGCCACATTGCAAACCTGACTGATAGAATTCAGAACAAGACATATAAGCGAACAATATTGCTGTTTTCAATTAGATCTTCTTCAGGCTGTACTCTAATTTACATAGATTTCTATGTAAAAAATTTTAACCGATGACGGTGATTTTGTGGATCAAATAATAATAATATGGTTAATGTTTTGAACGTAGTTAACAACGGTGATTATAATGATAACAAAATATTGATAATAAGGTTTGTGCAGATGGCGATAAGAATAACAAAGGTAGAAATATATTTAAACAAAGCAACAACTACAGATTTTGCGGAATAAAATGGTACCATTTTTTATTTCGTCGCCTTCTCTTCAGCTGCTTACAGGGCAAAAACATTATTCAATGTATCTACAATAACAATTTAACATACTTACACAGAGTTCATTTTAAACATAAATCAATCGATCAATATAGACATACACTCATAATATATACATATATATATGCAATATTAAACACAATTCCGAACAATAATAATCATACACAATGAAAACTTTTCAGTATCTCGCATTCGGATGAAAAATATCCAGTTACCAGGGCAAAGAAAGACTGATAACTGCTTCTTTCTGAACGCACAAATCAGGTTTCATGCGGTTGTTGGAAAAGGCTTCAGCAAACTTAAGGAGCATTGAACTCTTTTGCTTATTGATAATTTTGAATGACTTTTCCACGTCCACCTCATGACCCGTGTCAAGAAGATGCCTGGCGATGGCACTGTTTAAAGCATTTGTTCACTTTAGACGTAAGCTTTTTGGTACATGTTCAGAAAATCGTAGATATGCCCTTCTTCATTCTGTTCTTCCAATGTAACTGCTCCCGCAGATACATGTAAACTTGTATATACAGTTGGAGTTCACATGAGAAGGATATCTATCGATTTTTGATTGCACCAGAGAGCAAGTTGTTCGAAAGACGGAAACGAGCTTAGCTGCAGGATAGGCTATGGCTAGTGATGTACTCAGCCTTCTGTTGATCATCGCTGCAATGTTTTCGCCTTTGTAATCAAGCTCAAAGTAGTAATATATGTGTGTATATGTAGACAATTCAATAAATAAATTCGGTCAAATATTAAAAGTTACGTAATACTAAGGGTGAAGTGGACAGATAATCAGACTTTAAATAAATAACATAGAAATACGAAGGAGATGGAAAATAAGAAAGAGTGGGAGGGTTGTGAATAGAATTCACCTAGGCAAAGCAAAGGAGACACACAGTTAGAACAAACTTCTTTTGTTGTATGCAAAGACTAGGATTGTTCTCTCAAATTCCCACAGCTTCAGCTATGTGTAAAAGACGGATTCGAATTCCGTTCGAAAGGCTCGATGGAATGCGATAGATAACTTTGAAGGCACTATTTATGTCCACTTGGTGACCACTACCAATCAAATGATCCAAAACAGAACTTCTTTTAGATTTTATTTGACCTTTTCTAAACCATGAAGGAAAATGCTCATTAATGAGTTTGTTAAGCTGTGGGAATTCGAGAGAACAATCCTAGTATTTGCATACAACAAAAGAAGTTCGTTCTAGCTTTGTCTTTCCCTTGCTTTGCCTAGGTGAATTCTATTCAAAACCCTCCCACTACCCTTTCTTATTTTTCATCTCCTTCGTACTTTTATGATATTTATTTAAACTGTGATTATCTTTCCACTTCACCATTAGTATTACGTAACTTTTAAGATTTGACCAAATGTATTTATTGAATTGTCTTCATATACAGACACATATTACTACCTTTGTTGTTCTTATCGCCACCTGCATAAACCTTATTATCAATATTTTGTTATCATTATATTCATCGTTATGAACTACGTTCAAAACATTTACCACATTATTATTATTATTATTATTATTATTATTATTATTAGATCCACAAAATCACCCTCAATGGTTAAAATTTTTATATAGAAGTCTATGTAAATTGGAGTAAAGCCTGAAGAAGATCTAATTGAAAACAGTAATATTGTTCGCTTATATGTCTTGTTCCAATATTAAAAATGGGAATATTTAATGATAGAATTCAGTCACCATCAAACAAAAGACCAGATACATCATACTAGTTACTAGTGCCCAATAAAAGTCCAATAAAAGCCCAATCAGTCCTACAGAAAGTCAGTGGTCACGTTGTGGTGAGAGCTGGCTGCTAGCTAAAGTTGGTAGACAGTGATTGACGTCAATGTTTATGTCCCCAATATTGGTGGTGAGAAAATGAGAACAAAGGCTTTGCGTAGGCGGATACAGGTAGCATATGGATGATCTGACACAGCCACAAAGAGATGCAAGGTTAACTTTCTGTGAGAAACAACCAATCAAAAGACTATATTTTCTACTAACAATAATCTACAATAATGTACATTAAAATCTATAAATATGTGTTGATTTCCCTTAATAAACGATCTGTTGCCTGGCCCTTGTCTTCTGTTGTTACAACGTCTGTGATTGCAGTAATCACTGGGTGATGCTCGTTCGAATCTCAGAAGGGATATGAGTTTAATTCGAGGTTGTAGATATGCCTTGCTAACGATTGCCATACCAACTAGCACAAAACCTAGGTCAGGCAAGGCTTCCTGTGGCCGGTTATCTCCAACCATCTAATATTATAAAATGTTGAAATATACTGGAAACAAACTTCGAAAGTATTCATTCAGACATCTATAAAAAATGAAATAATTAAACAAAGAATTATCCTCTTCAATAATTTCCTCTTCTGGCTCTACAATTATATTTATATTTGAATAAGACATTTAGAAGATAAATTTTGCGAGATGATTGTATCATTTCGTAGTTTCTCTACAATCGCTTTATTAAAAACATGGTTCACAATAATAATAAAATAAAATGTATGACAGTTACTCAGTTATATAAAATAAAACTGTGTCAACAGGTTCATTCACAGTTGTTGCGGTGAAACTTGTATAAGTAGAACCAATAGAATGTTCCAATGTGGTCGTCGAAAAGCACATGTTCCAAAATGGTTATTAAGACACATGCAATTAATCTCAATAGAAATCCACCATCATCCCTTGCAAAGCACCCAAAATCGATATTCATAACTGCTTCACAATTATTTCATTACATAACTCGAATTTAAGGTTGGCCACTTTTTAATAATTTACTACGGCTATCTCCTACGGGAGGATGAGCCGGCTTCATGAACATCTCGAATCATCGCTGCCCAGGCGCGGCGATCTGATGTAAGGTTTTGCGACAGGGTTATCCAATTCTTGTTCCACAGACGGATTCCGTAGACGGTTTGTAGCCCCAGGCACTCCATATCAGCCTTGACTGTACTGAGAGTTCATGAAGTTTCATGGGAATTTGGTACGAGTGATGTCCCCAGAATCGCTCGGCCTTTGTTTGAGATTGCAGCTCTAGCCTTTACACAACCAAGTGTGACCTACAAGGCAGTAGGAGTGGAGTAGGGAGTCCACTATCTATTGGCAGCCGGTGACCGGAGTTCGGTTCATACGCATTTTTTGAATGGGGCCAGACATCCAACAAGCCCTTTGTCCATACGTCTGCCGGTGAGCTCCAGTGAGCTTCATACGCCAGTCGTTGGAGGTTTGGAATCAGGGTTTAGCCATCTCCCCTAGACTGCCATCCAATGGACAGTCAACCCGGTGAAGAGCGCCGGGCATCCGCTCTCGCCCTCTCACTTTGGTTAAAAACACCTCCGCCACGTGAAGGCAGTGAGTAGGACTTCCTCAGGAGAGGCCATGTAAGACGCCCGGTCATATGGGAGCATTTCAAGAGGTGTGCGGAGGGGTGGCTAACCCGCAGAGCAAGGCACCCACCCCCGACCATCCTGAGGCTTTGGAGGCCATTGATGGTGATGGAAGCAGTTTGGAGGATCAGTCACATACATCCTAAACTATATGTACAAGAAACACTAGACTTCCACCTTCGCCTACTATCAACTGACAACTTGACCTATTTAAATATGATTGGTCATTACTAGTATGTACTTTTGCTTTATATAACTGAGTAACTGTCATGCTTTTTATATCCTAATTTAATTGGTGGATGGTGACTAGCAGTTGAGTCCAGGACAGTGCACATTTCGTCCTGTTCGGGACTCATCATATGTATGTGCCTGCATTCCCCAGTGATTGATGATGTTCCCACCTAGTCTCGAACGCAGTGTCCATAGTTTCAAACACCAAAGCGTTACCCACTAGACCACTTGGGCCACAAGAGCCACCTCTTGTGCAACGGGTCATATTAATTATTTGATTGAATTTTATATTTTCCCGTCGATTGACTGGATCGAAGTGGTCAGTCTCAGGTACTATTGTGAAAAATGTAAGCTGTTAAGCAGTTGTAAAGAAACTGCAATATGATACAACATCTAGCGGAATGTGTCTTCTAAGTGACTTATTCAAATTTGATTGGATGGAGGATTTCATCATGAGCTGACATCAGTTAGAGAACCATTGGAGTAGTGAGCAGCTGTTTCGTCGGCCTGGTTTGGAAATCTTCATCAGTACACACCCGCCGGGGTTCAAACCCAGGACCTTCTGGTTACAAGGTGAGCTAGCTCGTAGACCATTAAGTTATTGGGACCCGCAAGTCCAGTGGCCAGCCCATGAATTCTAATTTATGCTAATTCATGACACAGCGCGACCACGTCGCAATATCTTGTTCGATGAGTTATTGCCTCACCTTCAACATGCTGCATCCCACTGGTCAGGACTTCCCTCTGGAACTAACTGATGTCAGCTCATGATGAAATCCTCCCACCAAACAAACAAAAACATTCCCTACAAAACCAATACTTGAAAATTATACAAATTTACCAAAGGGGTTAAGTGTTTTAATGATAAGTAGAGCGCTCCCCGTTTGAAAACAGTGTGTTTTCTCCTGTCCGAAAAATAGGAAGACATAGAACTTGTCACCTAGCATTCATTGCAAGCCTGAGTCTTGCCCTAAGCACGGAATCAAAAGCACTAGTATAGTCTAAAGAGACAGGTCGAATAAACTAAGCGCCTTTGTCTAGACTGGAAACTATATTGTGGTCGAGTATAATGGCAGTATCAAAAGTACTTCTACTGCATTTCTAAGCTGATTTTTTGGGGTCACTGAAAAATTTAAAGGGGGGTATAGGTGGGGTGAGAGCTGCCTGCAAGCCAAATTGGTAGACATCAATTTACGTCAATGCTTACTTCTCAAATCTTGGTCATGAGAGAAAAAACACGAACAAAGTCTAACTCAACAACCAATCACAGCAGACTTAACGTGGGCGGATACAATTAGCAGATATATGGTCTGACCTTAAGAGAAACGCCCACAAAGGGATGACAGAACAACTTTCAAAGATAAAAACAACCAATCAGAAGACATTGCTCTTCGGCTAACAATAACGCTAATATTAATGCACACAAAAATGCATAAATATCTGTTGATTTCCTCAATAAACGATCTGTTGCCTGGCTCTTGTCTTCTGTCGTTACATAGGAACAAGCTAGACAAGTTTTTGTATAGTTTTCGAAATCTAACTAAGAAGGTGATAACTTTGTTGCATACTACAATTTTATATCAGAAGCTGGATAGTTTTGTCATTTGTCGAATATATTTTGTCGGAGATACTGACATTCATTGTGGATGCCGGGAACTTAACTACAAAGTTATTCACTATACCGGTAACCTCCTCTAGGATTAAACTGTGCACATGAATTAATGCCTGGATGAGAATCTGGTGGTCTGGTCGTTTTCCACTAGTTTGATTTCCTTGTAAACGGATTCAAGCAATGCATATCCCATGCGGTACGTGTTGGCTGATAACAAATTATATGAGAGAAATACACAGTGGAACAAAATACCTAAGAAACAGATGCATCTTACCTTAGAATTTACGGATGATATTGTGAATGAATTCCTTAAACGTCAGTTGACAAGTTCATTTTGCGGCTACTCTACGAGTAACTTACTCTAGCCGTCCAGTGGTGCATCTGAGAATGCTAAGCTGCAATGTTATCTCGACTGTCCGATTCCATGTCCACCTGTTCTTGTAGAGCTAGTTAATAAGGACATTCGTTGGGAAAGAAATCCCACAACATTTGAGAGCACTTTCCAGGCTGGCTGAGCAAAGAAGGGTTTAAAGTCATAAATTCATCTGTATTGCAGTATACAGTAGATAATGTCTGTTTCATCCTAGTTTGGGACTCATCAGCAATACCTACCGACTTGCGTTTGAACCTATGATCTTAAGGTTACAAGTTAACCTTGTAGACTATTGAGCCACTGGTGCCTAACTCACTGGTCAGTCCATAAATCCTAACTTCTACAAATTTGTGATTTTGTTTTATGTTCTAAAGTTGTATTGCACTGGATTTATAAAGCATACTCAAAATATTGTTAAGACTAAATTTTCTTCTGAGTTAGACTCTTGATTGGAAAACAGCTTTATTTAGATGACATGATGTGTGGTGCTCCTGGGTGAATTTCGTTTGTTATTCTTCGTCAAAAAACCAACATCAATTAGACATCATTGAAAAAACTGAGAGCACTGGACAGTTGTTTCTCCCGACTCTTTATCAATATAGAAAATCAAAACAAGTAGGGATTCAGCGAAGAGACTCCTTTTAAAACGAATTTATCATCAAGCTGTACAATCGTATATACACACATATGGTTCTTAAGAAGTTATATCCGGTGAGGGAATTAAATCCTAGGTGTGAATGCATAAAATAATAATATGAAATGCAATTAAAACTAAAATGTTTGTGGTTATAATCGTAGTTAAATGTCAAGTGGCAAAGCAAATCAATGTCATATATAGAATAATTCATAGGATGGATAGAACTTGAAAAAGGTGTGCAATTATAAGATTAGTAGACAAATCGAAAAAATAAAAATAAAAACGTTACGTAATATTGTGTGAAATTTGATAACATAGAATTTAACGTTGTAAAAAAAGAATTGATTTAGAATGAGAAGTGAAGCGAGTGAAATAATACCGAGGACAGTTCAAAGTGAGAGTAGTAATAGTAACAATAGAATAGACAAAATGAAAAAATGAAAAAAATTGGTAGAGCTAAAATATGATTAGGGATTACCATACTTTAGCATAGAGGGATTAAGATCATGAAAGTTGGAGGGGTTGAACGAACTTTTTCTGTACACAGAGATCTGGCTTTTCTCTTTCGATAACCAAAGATGGCTTCAGCAATACAGATGAGTCGGGTACGTAGGGATTTGGGTAAGTAACTCTTTGCCTTGTAGATGACATTGAAGGCGGAGGCTATAGAGATAGGGTGATCATTATCGACCAGATATTCAATGATCACGCTTCTTATTGCTCCACTTCCACCTCTTCGCAACCACCATGCAGGATAGTGTTCTTGCACCCTCTTGGACAAAACTCGAGTCGAACAGCCGATATACCTAGCTCCACACGAGCAGGTGAATTGATAAACACACATAGAGTTGGTCAACAACGGGATCTTGTCCTTCAGTTTGACATTTAACTATGATTATAATCACAAACATTTTAGTTTTAATTGCACTTCATACTACTACTATTATTATTTCATGCATTCGCACCTATGATTCAATTCCCTCATCGAATATAACTTCTTAAAAACCATATGTGTGTATATAAGATTGTACAGCTTGATGATAAATTCGTTGTTGAAAAGAGTCGCTTCGATGAATCATTGATATAAGAATAAAACTTGTGCACTGTGGTAGGGTGTAATTCGATTATGGGTAAATTTGTTTTGATAAAGTCTCACAGTGTTATACAGTATTGTTTACTCATGAAACGTCACCAGTAAACATTACTGTATAACACTGTGAGACTTTATCTTCGCTGAATCATTTGTTTAAATTTTCTTTATCAATACGGATGCACCAGCCCATCTACTGGAGGTCGAATCCACAGTCTTCAGGTTAAGAGACCAAACTGGATGACGATTGACATACTTCGGCTGGAACCCAGTGACCCGTGAATTCTAACTTCTGTCAGTTTGTGATATAGAGTCTTGTCTAACTGATGCCTTCAGTAGGCGTCTACTTCACTCTGACATGATGGGTGCCTGGTGCTACGATGAAACAGCTGTTCAGTACTCCCTGGTTCCCAGTAGATCTCATGACAGAATTCAGTAATTAAAATACCTTTAACTTCTACCTTCGCTTCATATTGAAGATCAAATGGTCAGAAAGAATTAGTAACAAGAAACTCTGGCTGGCTCAACCAATATGTAGGATCAAAATGGAGATGGATAGGGCATATGCCACTGAGCAGGCCATTGAACGACATCGTGCTCAATGCAGGCTATTACTCGAGTGGATTCCCAATGAGAAGCGATGAGTGAGTCGTCGGTGCGAGTGTGATACGGAGGAGACTGTGTGTACTAGAGGAGGAGATGAAAGATTATGCGGAATCGTTGAGGTAGCCAGGTGAAGAGGATGGCAGAATATAGAAGAAAGTTGAAATATGTTGCTGAAGCCCTACCAGACATTGCATTCATTGTTATTAGGAGACTGGAAACCATCAGTAGGAGGCCTAGCCTGGTCTAAGTTTCGTGCTAGTTAGCACTCACCAGTCAGTAAAACACATCTATTACCTTGAAGGAACTCATGTCCCTCCTGAGATTCGAAGCAGCGTCACCTATTGTTGAAGTCAGAGATATTACTACTCATTTCTAGTCTGAACCAGAGTTAAGAGAATAATCCTGTCCAAGCATTCAAATACTAAGTTACAAGTGATCCGTATCATATCTAAAGCTTACTTAACTCAGACATCGATATGTGGTAACATATTTTGATTTATTAGGAGTTCGTCTTCACAACTAACCACTGATGCCCGTACTTTTTGATTGCTGTTGGCTATGAGATTCTAAGGTACTTACATTCTATTTATTTTATTCCCATTGACACTGAAACCCTACACTCATTGTTTAACACGCTCAAGCTTTACTTAGTAGGCTATCGATCAATAAGAGTCACTCCTCCCGCATCTGATATCATTTGCTATCTACAGTTGTTTGACGTTAGATGAAAATAAAATGATCAACCTTTGAATTTAATTGAATTTTAGATTTTCCCGTCGATTGACTGGACCGAAGTGATCGGTGTCTCGACGGGAAAATCTAGAATTCAATTAAATAATTAATATGACCACTTGCACAAGAGGTGGCTCTTGTGGACCAAGTGGTCTAGTGGATAGTGGTTCGGCGTTTGAAACTATGGGTACTGGGTTCGAGCCTCAGTGGGAACATAATCAATCACTGAGAAATGCATGTACATCCAGTTGATGAGTCCCAAATAGGACGAAATGTGCGCTGTCCTGGATTCCACTGCTAGTCACCATCCACAAATTAAACAACCTTTGAATTTCCTTTTTTTTAAAAAAAATTTCCCTTTCATTTTAGACTAGTCCACAAGATAGAGGAGATCAGCTGGATGATATAATTCAAGCAGGATTAGACAATATGAACAGTACTGTGGATTTAAAAAACAAATAAAGTAACTGTGATCTGTATGAACAAGAAATTCCTACTGATGGGTATGAAATTATCTGTGTAATACTATACATATTGTTTTAATTAATCCTTATCGATCTGATATCAATAAATCAGTGTCTCTGTATTAACGAACTGATGGAAGTTAGAGAACCATTGTTCTGACGTCGAACTCAATGGTCGTTGTCCTTTAAATCCAGACGAAATTATGAAGGCATTGGAATTGTGTCTACGTTCCACGTTATTTACATTTAGAGGGGTTGTTTACCGTGAAACAGAAAGCATTGCTATGGAATCACCAGTATCTCCACTAGTCACCAATCTGTTTATGCACTTATTAGAAACAAATGCAATTATGAGATGCTCTAGTCCTTCAAAAATGTGGTTAAGATATGTGGATGATACCTTCGTCATAACCAGAGGCAGCTTGTTGAATGAACGTTTCCACTTACTAAACAATATGTCTGAAACCACCAAGTTTTCCACAGAGGTAGAATCCGGCGAGAATGATTTGGCGTCCCTGGACTGTTTAGTAGAAAGAAAACCAGATGGTAAATTTAAAATAAACATTTTCAGAAAGCTGACAAATTCGGACAGATACCTAGACTACTATTCAGCACACTCTTTTACCACCAAAGTAACTGTAACCAGGAATCTGATTAACAGAGCCAAACGTCTAGTTCCTGAGAAGGAAGAGATTAGCAAGGAACTAAAATTGGTTCAATCCACTCTTGAATCAAATAATTATCCTAAAGCCTTCATAAAAAGATATTTAAAATGTGAAGATAAGGATGGATCGAAACCTGTTGCTAAGAATTGGGTTAGTACAGCGGTGATTCCTTACCGCAAAGAAACATCGGATGAGATAAAGCGAATCCTTAACGATCATAACATAAGAGTGTATTTTCGTGCAACTAACACCTTACACTCATCGCTGGTGAAGGTTAAGGATAAAATAGAAGGAGAAAACCAACAGAATTGTGTGTACCAGATTAATTGTGGGGACTGTGACGTCGTATATGTAGGAGAAACTTCTAGACAGGTAAATAAAAGGGTGAAAGAGCATAAACAATGTCTGAAGGTGGTTCCAAAGACCTCTGCAGACTTGAAGAAGCTAGAAAACAGATCAGCAATTGCACTGCATTCGATAGAAACGGGACACAAAATCGACTTTGCGAGGACTAAGGTTCTACAAAAAGGTTTTGGTTCGTATACAGAGAGACTGACTGCTGATGCCCTACATATATGGGTGAATCCCAGCAGTTTGAAAAGACGTGAAGTGTGATGTGCATTATCAATAAATAGAATTATACATAGATTAAGGAAATCTCAGTTCATTATGACAACAACATATTGGCATGTCGGTAGCAAAGCCAAAGTTGAACAGTGTTTGAAAGTGTTAGAAAAGTAGGTGCTATCATATTTACTGGCGTAAGCGGAAGAAAGAAACAAAGCAGCACATAAAGGAAAAAAGAAAGAGAGAAAAGGAAAAGAAAGAAAGAAAATGTTGTTCCTATAAATGATACGAGTTGGAAAGACGAGGTCCAGTTGCGCGACCGACTATTTAGTTATAGGTATCATGCCTAATGCTTTCTTTATCGCACAGAACACGAGCTAAGTAGGGTATGGTTGAGTTTTTGTACTTTCTATATAGGCTTCTGGTTTTGCCTGATGAGATGCAACGGGAAAGTTGTGAATGAAGAGGGTGGTGTGAGTTTGATAAAATGGATTTGGTCCATTTTTCACATGCGTTTATGTGCCTGTTGACCAGAATATTCACGAGCCGGTTAAGTGGCACGCTGCTTACCCTGCTGACAACCTTTAACATCCTGTGTAATATGTTATAGTCTTTCTTCAATAGCCCGGGAAAAACTAAGGAGGAATAATAGAGAATAATAGGCAGAATGCGAGGGTTAACAAATTGTAGGAGTAAGGGTTGGGTTATACCAGAATGTTTTAACTTCTTGATGTAGAAGGTAAGACAGAACATTTTCTTAGAAATCGCTAAGATATGAGACGACCAGGAGAGATCAGTAGATAGAATGACGCCTAGGTATTTAATTTTCGACTTGGTTTCTATTTCAGTGTCATCTATATTGCACACCTCGTGAGAGCTAACCAGTTTGTTTAGGTCAGATTTATGCCTAAAGGTGAAACTGACTGTTTGGCATTTGGAGGGGTTTAAGGTAAGACCGTTTTCCTTGGACCACTGGCTGATTTCTGACAGAAAGCCATTTAATTTGGAGCAGTCACTTTGACATTTGACAGGCAAAGATACAGTCAGGTTGTCATCATATTTGATAAAATTAATGTCATTTGAAGATGGTAAGTCATGTAGAAAGAAAGAAAAGAGAAGTGGGGGAGAGTACAACACCTTGGGGAACACCAGATTCAGTGATCACAGCAGAGGATGATTTACCTTTGTATACGGTGTACTGCATTCTGTTAGAGAAATAGGAATGCAACAAGTTAGCGACCCAGGACTCAGTCTGTGTCATAGAGACACTCTGTTTAAAGTGTTTAACAAAAGCAGACTAATTTTTGAAAGTCTGAAGTCAAATTTTGATCACAGTTCGTACAATTTTGTTGATTAAACATGTTGATGATTGTTTCATGACTCATATGATTGGAAAAAGTTTTGAAAATACTAGAGATGTCCTTTTTTAACATATAAACCTCTGTCATATTAATTTTGATTAATTTCCCTGAAGAAGTTCGGACCAGATTGCCGAACGACACGTCGAAATTGATCATTCCAATTTCGCTGAGATTTTACAAATATAATTTTTACAAATGTCTATTATCTATTTCATCCAAGATTGCGACTTTTCAGTAGTGGGAATCCATGGAATCAAAAGTATTTAAAACAGTTAGTTCCCTTTATGTATTTAGATAAAGCAATAAGAAGATGTAATTTGTCTGAATCGTGTAATCTATTTGCGCAACATGGACTTGTCATAAGAATATTTATGAAATTAATAAAGAGGTATTTGAACGCATAAAGGTGGTTTAAACTTTCTAATTGCCAGCTAGGGCTTCCACAAACTTTAGGATACGCCCTCCCCCAAACACGTTTTATAGAGAGGTTTAAAAGATGTTTTAACGTCAGTTTTATGTCCTGTCTCTTCTGTAATATGTTTCGCAATAGAAGAGCTAGGTCTCCTGTTCTCACCATTATTGGGTTCTGAAGATTCCATTTGTTTCTGGAGCCATTTAAGAATATGCTGTGAAGCCCTTACTTCCAGAGATCGGTGAGTCCTCCCTATGTATGTGTGTCCACACGTACATTCAAATTGGTAAATACAGTGGGATGTGACGTTATTTTTCGCATGTTCGAAGGGCTTAGATAGATATATTGGCTTTACACTCTCCATTATTATGATATTGGCTGCATAAATAGTCTTTTTGACAGCAGCTTTCAGTCTTTGTCTAGTTATCAAGCTGATTTGACGCCCAATATAGGGTAGCTTGATGTACACGTCTTTCTTAGGGACGATTTGGAGAGTGTGTCTTGGTGTTCTGACTACTTTATATCTCCTGATGAACTTGTCTGGATAATTGTTATCAACCAGAGTTTGTGTCAACTTTCTTTCTTCTTCATCAGGTGTGTCCCCAGTGCATATTCGTTAGATTCTACTGAAGAGGCACCTTACCTTTTAACTTGACCTAACTTGTCTATTTTCTCACCTCTTACCTCTTTATTAATATCATATATATTCCTATGACAATTCCATGTGTGATGGATCAGACTGTTCAAAATGTGTTGCGCAAATACATTACACGATTCAGACAAATTACGTCTTCTCATTACTTTATCTAGAATCAAAAATATTCAAGTTACGATTAGAAGAAATGGACTGTAAACTTAGTGATCCACTAATTTCGATGACTTTTAGTTCACGATATAACGTCACTGCTATACAACGTTGTCATGTATCTGACTCATTGGATGCTACTGCTTACAATGACTCCCTGGGATTTCTCAAAATTCATCTTGGTTTGAGGATGTCAGTTTGTGACAAAATACGCACTGAAATGAAACAATTCGCTAAAACCAACGGGTATAAACTTGTATTTAAACTAAAGTGTGAAATATCACTGTACAGATAAAGAAAACAAGAACAAACAGTTTGTAGAGAGTAAGACATCACCATCGATTATACATCGTCAGCTTCTCATCAGCTGCCTACAGCCTGAAGAGATTATTAACTTAATATAGATAAAGCAATAAGAAGACTTAATTTATCTGTCTGAACCGTGTAATGTGTTTGCGTACACAACGCACATTTCGAACAATCTGATCACACGCGGACTTGTCGAAGGAATGTGAATGTATGAAATTGATAAAGAGTTAAGAGGTGAGAAAATAGACTACTTAGGTCAAGTTAAAAGGACATATTGAAGGTCAAAATAACAATGAAGACCACTAAACCAAATAGCAGAGGTAATAGTACATATACCGTGGCTGGTATCAAAACAAAGTTTACCGAGGAAGGTGGTTTAGTTTGATGACGAATTGTTTTTGATGAAAGCATAAACATGGTTTAAACTTTCTAATTGCTAGGGCTTCCACAAAAATCCAGGATACACCCTCCCGTAAACACGTTTTATAGAGACGTTAAAAGATGTGTTAACGTCCACTTTATGTTCTGTATCTATAATATGTTTCGCAATAGAGGAGCTAGATTTCCTGTTCTCACGATTGATGGATTCTGGGGATTCTATTTTTTTCTGCATGCTAAGTAATCCACAACAGGAAACTCACGGAATCCTTCGAAGTGAAGACAGGAGTAAGACAAGGTTGCCTACTATGGCCAATGATTTTCCTGATTGCGGGTGGTAGACTGGATAATACGACAGAGAGCAGGCAATTAGGAAACAGGCATAAAATGGACTCACACAAAATACTTGGAGAATCTGGACTTCGCCGATGATGTATGTCTGATTTCCCACAAACTGGAACACATACAAGTGATGAAAAGCAACAAGTTAGCGATAGAAGAAGCATCAAGGATAGAACTTCAGGTGAACATTGAGAAAATAGAGGTGATGAAGATTCCTGGACAACAACAACAGCAACGACAACAACAGACAACATTCAGCCAGTATAAAGGGGAGAAATCTGAAAGAAGCAACCTCCTTCACCTACCTACCTACCTACCTGGGAAGCATCGTTTCAACTACAGGCAAACGGAACTGATGAGGATATGAGAGCAAGAATCGGAAAAGCAAGACAAGCTTTCACTACTCTCAAGTCTGTGTGGAGATCAACACCCAGCACTCAGAATGAAAAATGAGATCAGGATTTCCAAGTCCAATATGAAGTCAATCAGTGCTTTTTTATGGATCGGAGACTTGGCGCGTCATCAAGAGAACTTCGAAAAAACTGCAGACCTTCATCAATCGCTGTCTTTGCTCAATACTACTCGGGATCAGATGGCCGGCCAGAAGAGATCAGCAATAGGGACCTGTGGGGGCAAACCAACCATGAACCGATTGTGCAAGAAATATTCAGTAAGAAATGGAGGTGAAATGGCCATACTCTGAGGAAACCATCAAGTGACACCACTAGACAGGCTCTCACGTGGAACCCGAAAAAGAAGCAGTAAGTTATTAATCCAAGGATGACTTGGAGGAGGTCATGTGAAGAGGAGATGAAAGCATGTGGGCAGGCGTGGAGCCACGTGAAAACGTTGGCAGAGAACCGAACGCAATGCAGACGTGCAGCTGAAGCCCTATGTTGCTCAAAGAATTAAAGGAAACAATAATAACTCTTTATTAATTTCATATATCTATTCGTATGACAAGTCCGTGTGTGTGATCAGACTGTTTGAAATGTATTGTGCGCGCAAATACATTACATGATTCAGACAAATTACGTCTTCGTGTTTCCTCCTCTTAATTCGCAAAGAGAAGTAATTATTTTAAGTTTATATAGAAAACAATTCTAACATACTTGTGAATTTTACATGATGTCAGCTGACAGAAGATTCTAAACTAAATAAACAGTTCTAAGACGTCACAATTATATAGTAGCTTATATGCAGAAAGTTCCATTTTTAGAACGAAGGCAAAAACTTGCATACAATGGCAAAAGTGCTGCGTGATAAAGACAAGAGGTGAGTAGGCTGATGAGTGGGTAGTAATTTCAGTGACAGTGTGATAAGTTCAACTCAAATCCCGGGAAAAGAGACGAACAAAGTTATGCCAAATAAAAAAGGGGAGAAATTAAAGCCAAAGATTGCGTAATCGAATGGAGAGGAGAGAGTAAAGACATGGCATCACCAGGGAGAGAAAAGTCTGAAGAGACAGCTTCTTTCTAAACGCATAAATGTGGCTTCAGCCTCTTTGATAGCAATTGTCTCAGCAAACTTGGCAGTTGAACTGTTTTGTCTATTGATAGTTCTAAGGGATTTCGTGATGTCCAGCCCACGACCCAGATTGATGAGATGTCTGACCCACTGACCCAAACTAAAGACGTAGGCATTTTGATACAATTTCAGTAATCTATTCGATCACGTAATCTTTGACTTTAGTGTCTCCCCTCCTTTATATATGGCGCAACTTTGTTTTTTCTTTTGTTTCCGCGATTTGAGTGTAACTCATTGCATTTTTACTCAATTTCTTAGTTACTCCTCATCTTGTTCACTTCTTGTCCTTATGACGTAACTCTTTTTGGCCATTGTATCCAGACTTTTTCTGTTTTTGTTCAAAATGGAACTTTCTCCAATAAAAGCTACTTTAATGCTGTATTGTGATTTTTGAGCACCGTTGATCAAGTTGAGAGTCACCTGTTAGAATTTCCTACATTTATTCCCCTTTGATGAATTTGTATAAAGCAAGAACAATAGTGGTTTGTGGAGAATAAATTGGTACCATCATTCCTTATTTCGTTGACTTCTCATCACCTCAACTGCTTACAGCTCAAAGTCATTATTAAGTATATCTACAGAAACAGGTTTAATATACTTCCATAGACAGTTCACTTTTTAAACAAAAGTCAATCGATCAGTATATGCATACAATGCTAATAACAGTAAACACTTTATTTCAAACAGTAGTGATCATACACAATGAAATCTCTCGGTGTTACATTATCAAGTGAGGGAGAGTATGAAAGCGTTCATTTGCCAGGCAGGGAAAGAAAAGACTGATAATCGCTTCTTTCTGGACGCACAAATAGGGTTTCATGCGCTCTTGATGAAGATTGCTTTGGCAAACTGAAGGGGAATTGAACTCCTCTCTTTATCTGCTGATAATTTTGAGCGATCTTGCGACATTCACCTCATGACCAGTGTCAAGGTGATGCTTGGCGATGGCACTGTTTAAATCATTATAAACTGTTATTGTTTGCACTTATTTATTGATTGATTTTTGTTTAAAAATGAACTGTCTGTGCAAGTATGTTAAAATTGTTTCTGTAGATATGCTTATTAATTACTTCAGGCTGTAAGCAGCTGAGCTGAGCTGAGAAGCTAACGAAATAAATAAATGATGGCATCATTTTATTCTGCAAAATCCACTGTTGTTCTTGATTTATTCAAATATCTTGGAATTGTTTTCAATATAAACGTAATAATTTTTCCAGGCTGTAGACAGCTGATGAGGAACGAACGAAGTTAACAACGACGGTACCATCTTATTCTGAACAGACTGTGTCTTTTTGTTTTATTGCAATTCATAATGAGGAACAAATGTATGGAAATGTGCAGCTATTTGATTGTAAGTTGGAATGAAATCCAGGATGACATGCCATCTTTATTGTTTCAGAGTTTACAGAAAGGTGCATTTGCTTGACTGGATCGACGTCTCAGTGGCCTAATGATCTATGAGCTCGCCCTGTAACCAGAAGATCTTGGCTACGAATCCTGGCTATGGATGGGTACTGATGAAGAGTCATACATCAATTACAGTCCAGTCTTTAGAAACAGTGGAAAACACAAAGGCTAACGATAGAGTCAAAAGCGCGCGAAAACAGTGATTTAAATTTACACTAACGTTATCTTAATTATCTAATTCAATTTCAGATTTTCCCGTTGATTGATTGAACCGAAGTGCTCGCTTCCAGGTTGACATATCTGTCGGCTTCTTGTGCAGATGCTTCGACGATGCCTAGGCATGTAATTAAAAGTTAATTGTTGGATGGTGACCAGCAGTGGAATTCAAGACAACGCGAATTTCGTCCTATTCGGGACTCGTCAGCTAGTGAATGTGCCTGCATTCCGCAGTGAATGAACATCGGTGAGAACATCATCACTCAGTGAGGAATGCAGGCGCACCCACCAGCTGACGAGTTAAAAATAGGACGAAATAAGCTTCCTGGATTCTACTGCTAGTCACCATCCACCAACTAACATACTTGGTGGTGGTGATTCCTCAATAGAAAGATGAAGTACCTAGACTAGCTAACCACTTCTAATTGTATCTACCAATCCACCTATGCTTGTGGAGCGAATTATATCGGTCGTTGCTCTAGGAACTTGAATTTTCGTTCTTGCTCAAGTACATCTCCAAGTATGGCTAAGTAAAAGTGTAGTAGAAACCATCAACAGTTCGATATTAGACCATCTGGTCCAAAGCCACCGGCCGAAAAGCCAGCGTGGAAGAATCCTTCTCTATCATCTACCGGGTGCCAAATAAATTGCCAAAAACATCGAAGCACCACATGCTCCGAACAGTAGAGGTTATTGCAATTCGCATCAAACAACCAGTGCTCTGTGTGCAAAAGAAACAAGTTAAGCCCCTACTACTGTCCTTGCCGATTCAGTAGAGACGATAAATTCATGAATTTGTAATATTATCTTTCCATCTACCGAACTGTAATCCACTGATATTATTATTGGTATTGATTCGATGTTATTTAAACAACATTAATGTTGTTCATAACACTAATTCATTCATTCACTATAATGTATATATAACTGTAGAACCTGATGAAGAAGGCGTCATCGAAAAGAGTATTCTTTGTTCAGTATCGATTCTTTTGTAAATACTTAATTATTTACTATTGAATCTATTCTAATCACTTTCTGTTTGTTTTATTAAACTATTTCATTTCTAGGTTATACAATCACACATCATAAATTCGTGAATCATTTAGACAAAAAACTTTGGTAGATGTGCCCAAATTTCATTAAAATACAATCGCAAATTATAATTTAATTTTAAATCATCCTCCCTACTGTCTTTGAAGAGAAACATTATCCTCTTGAAACTCATTCATCTAATAATTAACTATACACACGTTACTCATGTTACTTTCATTGTTCAATGTGTCCAATGGATTAGTTATTTGTTTTAATGCGTCGTAAATACATCTATTCGCAAACAATTCAAATTGTCGATAACTTATTCAAAATCAATATTCGTTTTCGCTTTTAGTTTAGATGTTGATAAGATTGATTCACTTTCAAAATCCTTGTTATTTAAATAAATATATGTATGTATAAGAATGTATTTGTGAAATGAATAAATATATATTTAATTAGTTGATTATAGTCAATTTTCATTGGTCAATTAAAATTTATGTTGAAACATTGAACATTGAAATTGTAATTACTTATTTGGAATCCAGGAGTTTCCGTTTACAAGGCAAGGTCGTATACCATTCAGCCACTGGAACCCGATTCAATGATGACTCCATGAATTTTAACTTCTACCAATTCGCGATATAACGAAACCACTAGCCAATGTCATCACTTGCGAGTATTTTTCCTCGCATCCGATCTGCTGTACCCCATCTGTCTATGAGCTCGCCTTGTAACCGGAAGGTCCTGGGTTCGAACCATGGTGGTGGGTGCGTACTGCCGATGATTCCCAAACTAGGATGAAACAGCAGCTGTTCAGTACTCCTTGGCTGGTTTTCAATGGTTCTCTAACTGATATCAGTCCGTGATAAACTCGTAAAACATAACTAATCCTTACAAACCAAACTATAGAAAATTATTATTGTTAGTATCACTAATTCCTTCACTGTTACGTATTTATAACTGTAGAACTATGATTATTTCATAGATCATTGGATTTCTTCCCGGTAATTGGGTAGTCAACTAGCTTGCCTAGTAACGTGATAGTCATGATTTCGATTCCTTTTGGGTGAGATTATAGGAGTGCGTACTGACGAAGAGTTCAAAACAATGACAAAACAGCCCCTTTTTCAGTCGTTCTCTAAATGAAGACAGTATAGCTCATTCAAATTGAAAAGGGGGTTAAGTTTAGATCAATGAGAAAATAATAATAATAATAAAATTATGCATTACGTAATTGTCATCTAAACCTTACAATTTTAATGACGCATCTTCAGAAACACTCCTGTTGTTGCTGTGACAATGTGCTTTATATATATATATATATGAGCATGTACAGCTTAAGAATGATATTACTGAAAACAACGACTGCACACCGAATGCTTCTTTCATATGACTTAATGTAAACTCCATTATAGAAAAGATTTTATTTTGATAAGTCACACAGTGTTGTTATACAGTAATATTAACTGATGACCACGTTTGCAGCACAAACTTTTGCCACTGATAATCGTATACAGTCACTCACACAACTTTCTTGCTTCATTTATATACATATGTGGAATTGATGATTGGATATTTGAATAAAAATCATTATGGGATAATGTACATTCCGAAATGATAATATTAGTGTTACTGATCAATTACAATCAGATAGGAAATAAGACAGCTGGGAAAATACTGTCCTTAATAAATTTAATCCTACTCCAAAAATATGGTGGAGATATGTGGATGACACTTTCACACACAGTGTTAAAAAATGAACATATCTCTAGTTTCTTCACGCACATAAAATCACAAGAAGAGGGAATAAAATTCACATTTGAATCGGAAAATGAACAACAAAGATTGGCTATGATGTTAGATTATAAAATAAAACGAATAGAAGAAGGTAAACTGCACACTAGTGGCGTTTATAAAAGGCCAACGCATTCTTATATTGGATATTTAGACTTTAACTCATCTCATCCATTATCTATTTGTAAAGGCAGGCCCAGTTAAGCGTCTAACAAACCGAACAATAGCACTAAATAGCACAAAGAAAGACCTAAATGAAACAGATAGAAGAAGCGTCGGTATCAAATAACTATCCTATAAAATTCATTAGGAAGATCAGTAAAGGTCAAAAGCAAAATAAAAAGAATTGTGAAACTCGTAATAATAACATAAATAAGAGAGAATATAAGTCATCTACAGTTTTACAATATAAGTCATCTACAGTTATACCATATAAAGAGAGGACATCTGAGACCCTACGTGGGATTCTAAATAAAGCAGGAATTAGGGTGGCATTTAAACCTACAAACTCACTCAGGGACAAGCTCTGTAGGTTAAAGGACCCAGTGGACCCAATTAGACAAAGTAATATAATTTACAAAATACCCTGCAATGACTGTGAGGTTAACTACATACGTCAAACTAGAAGGTCAGGGGTAGTCAGATTGTCAGAACATAATAATTTAGCTAAGGTAAGAATGGTTGACCCAGAGAAGATAAGCAATTTAGAAAAAAGCTCGGCAATTGCAATGCATGCAGTAACACACAACCACACAATAGGGTGGTGGGAGAGGTTTAAAATTCCAAGAGGTAATAAAGGTAGGTGGAGAGAGATTGATTACTGAATCCTGGTTCATGGAGTGTACACCCAACACAAAACATGCAACAGAAATGACTCCACGCAAATACCAGAGATATGGAAGATATTATTACCACCAGTGAAATCAGAAGAGGATAATAAATAATCTTAAAATTCTGTTTCAATTCACGTACATCATAACATTCTAACAAATTACTTATTATAACTTTAAGAACATTCGTCTTATTTCCCATCTAATTGTATTTGATCAATAACACTCATATTATTATCTCTGAATGTACATTATCCCATATTGATTTTTATTCAATATCTAGTGAATTCTACACATGTATATAATTGAAGGAAAAAGTTGTGTGAGTAGCTTGATATGATTGTGAGCAACAGTTTATGCTGGAAAAGTGGACATCAGTTAATATCACTGCATAACAACACTGTGTGACTTATCAAAATAAAATCTTATCTATAATGAATTTATACTCTACCACAGTACCCAAGTTTTATACTTATGTGAATAAGACTTAATGTGAAGTTCTATGCAATTTCACTAACATACTCAACACAGTTCATTCAATGCGATACACTGCTGAAGAAACCCAAACCAGGAAGAAAGAAACTGTCCACTACACCCTAACTAGTTTTCCAATGATATTTTCGATTAACTGTATTTATCTCATGGTCACATCTGTACCCATTCAAATCCCTGCAATCCAACACTTGATAATAATAATAAGTTGAATTAGAAGTCTTTCATTATTCTTCAGATTTCTAATTTTTTTTTTGAATATTATCTAAATGTACACAACTATCGATTACTATCTCAAGATTTCTCCTTCTTCTTATTATTATTTCATCACCATCATCAGCATCGTTTTCATCTTTGTCCAATGCACTGGAATTTTCATTCTCCTCAGCATCATCTGGGTTCGACTGCTCACCATCCAGTTTCTTCTTCCTACTGATATAGGGCTAGAGAAATTGACACAAATCATAACAAAAAGCGGAAAATGGTAACATTAAACTTTGAACACTACTAAGTACCAACGGACAAATGACCTTGAACGCACCAATCACGTGACAGAGGTGACTTTCACGTATAATATATATATATATAAATATTCATGAAAATAATGAACATGAACTGTTACACCCAGGATAACATTCTCTGACGTGTGGTAAAACAACCTCTAATTTCTGGAATTGAGCATCAACAGAGTAATTTAACGACTTTCTAATCTTTCCTCAACTCAACTCTAACTTGAAAATATCCCTAAACTAAACCTAATCTAACTCAAACCAACCTTTATTTAGCCGTCATTAGGTTAACCTAACTATTGTTCCCTTAGGTTCCTAGTGGAATATAGGGCTTCAACTGCACGTCTCCACTTGCTTCTGTCTTCTGCTGTACTTTCCATCTGCATCCATGTTAGTCCATACTGTTTCAACTCCTCTTCACACGATCTCCTCCATGTCACCCTTGGAAGTCCCACTCGCCGCTTCCCTTTCGGGTTCCACTCGAGCGATGGCCTGACGCGCGATGTCATCCAGTGGCCTCTTCAGCGAGTGTCCAATCCATCTCCACTTTCTCCTGCATATTTGTTGAGCGATTGGTTCTTGTTTTGTTTGTTCCCATAGTGTCTTGTTGGTGATTCTTTCCGGTGGCCATCTGATCTTCAGTAGTATAGAGCGAAGACAGTTGTTGATAAAGGTCTGCAACAGGCTGTTGGAAATATTCTTTGTGACCCACCAAGTTTCTGATCAGTGCGTATAGAAGAACTGACTGACTCGACGTTTGTATTGAAAATCCGAATCATTTTGTTGTTGATGCTGAGTGAAGAAGATTTCCTCAATTAGCATATTTTATTCATGATTACAGCATTATTTATCAGGTTTCACTAAGTGGATCACAGAGCATTTCAAGGTCATTAGTGAGGTCGCATTCCACTGCCACTCACTGATGCTTACAGTTTAACTTGACCAGAAAAATATTATTTTTCAACTTTTTGTTAGAAGCGGTCTGATTGGTTTTGAAATCAATCACAGGCTGATAGCAGTTAGAGGACGGTTGAAAGCCAGGCAGCATTAGACAACTGTGTTGTATCCATGACCCTACAGAGTGTCGAATCTAAAATCTTCAGCCATTGGGACGGATTCCAGTGGCCCATATATTCAGCCAATCTCATTGCTGATTATTTGTTCTTCTATCCAAGTTACTGAACCTTGGTGGTCACAGCTTCCTCCTAGAACTTCAGGCTAATTCATCGTGTAGTCAGTCTCGAACTTAGAGAAGTTAGAATTCATGGGACATTGGATTTCGTCCCATTGGCTTGCCTCGTAACTTGAGGAATACGAGTTTGCTCCCCATTGAGATCATAGACACCTCTGGAAAGTATTATACTCGAGTGAAACAGCTGTCCAGTAATGCCTGATTTTTAACGGCTCTTTAAATGTGATATTAGTTGACGATAAAACTAAGAAAATATTAGATCGACCATCAGAAATCAATATTTTCGTGTTCATACAATGAAAAGAATGTTAGAGTTGGAATAAAGTTAAAGAAGTGGATTTGAACAAATGGTCTGTATATTATTGAATTTCTACTTTATTGACTTTTTTATGAGATCCACATGGTGATCAGACTTTGAATATGTCCTATTCACCTTTCATAAGTGTAATATTGTGTTTAAATTAGACATGACCTTGGAATCTTATTGGTTGTTGATTGTTTTAATTTATCAACAATATTAGCATCTCTCAAGGTCATTTAAAGAATATATATTCGCAAGCGCTGTCAATCGTTTTCACTGTTGATACGACACAGTAAAAGCTCACCATGTCAACAATGTGTCTTTTCTGCCTGTCTTCCTGTGTCGCGTATTCAGTGGTATCGTGTCGCGTTATTGTTGACGTGGTGATTACTAACAGTGGTTAGAACAACAGGCTCATGAATCGACTGGTAGGAACTACAAGTGAAGCATTAACTGCTAGGTTTGAGTCTCAGTGGGAACAAGATCAGTGTCTGTGTCGAACAGGTATTTTCAACTGACAAGTCCTAAACTGGACGAAACGTACGTCCTGAATTCTACTGATAACCACTGCTAAACAAGTCACTTTGAGTTCTTAGTACATATAATATCGATGCTTGCGTTCTGATCGTTACTGTCAGATATAACAAGGAATAAACATAGGCATTAGAATTAAAGAGCTGTTACCTTTAGAATTACAAATGAACAGACCAAGTCTTCATTGACTTGCATTACTGCACCAGCATTGTCGAATTCGCCACAGTAGTTTGCTGCACTGAATACAGTTACAACCTTATAAAACAAATATACGTGTATATATAAACTAAGTAGAATTTGTAAACAAATAACTTCCTCAAAAGTAATACAAGTTTACTTAAGGAATGTTAGCGCTTTATGTCCTTCAATGCTTGCCGAAACACTGAGAAAAATCCAATAAAAGCTGAATATTCATATGCGGTGAGGGCTGTCTGATGGCCGAAATCAGCAGGCAGCAATTTACTTCAATGTTTACGTCGCAAATTGGCGTCATGAGAAAAAACAAACAAGAACAAAGACTAATTCAACAACCAATCACAACAGACTTTGCGTAGGCGGATACGATTAGCAGATTTATGGTCTGACCTTCAAAGAAATGGCCACAAAGAGATGACGGAATGACCTTCAGCTGGAAAACAACCAATCAGCATACACCGTTTTATCTGCTAATAATAACGAATAATAATTTACATAAAAATCTATAAATATTTGACGGTTCCCTAAATAAATGATGTGTAGCCTGACTGTTTGTTGTCTTGTGTCGTTACACACAGATAAAAATGCGGTGAGAAATCTCTCATTAGTCTATAACCTGATCAGGATGTTTTAACTTTATAAAGTTCGGTCGAATAGCCATTAAGGAAGGTATTATTCGAATATTGATGAGGTGTAGATTCTGTCAAGGATTACAATTAACCAGAGAACGATTAAAATCTAAGCAGTATTGTATAACCGTTTTTCTCCAGTTTGGTAGTCTTCACCAGTGCACACCTACAACCAACCCTCCCTGGAACCAGAGCTGGGATCTTCAGGTTATATGGCAAGTATGCTTACCATTCAGTCACTGTGCTTAGCGTGTTCATTTGTGAGGCAGATTCTGATATTATTATTATTATTGTTCCCTTGAGTTCCTAGTGGAACACAGGACTTCAACTAAACGTCTCCACTTGCTTCTGTCTTCTGCTGTACTTTTCTCCTGCATCCATGTTAGTCCATACTGTTTCAACTCTTCTTCACACGATCGCCTCCATGTCACCCTTCGACGTCCCACTCGCCACTTCCCTTTCGGGTTCCACTCGAGCTATGGCCTGACTGACGCGCGATGTCACCCAGCGGAGGCCTCCTCAGCGAGTGTCCAATCCATCTCAACTTCCTCTTGCATATTTGTTGGGTGACTGGTTCTTGCTTTGTTTCTTCCCATAGTTTCTTGTTGGTGATTCTTTCCGGCCATCTGATCTTCAGTAGCATAGTGCGTCGGTGGCAAAGTGGTTAGGACTCTAGCCGACCATGCACATGGTCCGGGGTTCGATCCCCTGCCGGCTCACACCCGATATCTATGGTCGGCCTGAATTTGGGCTACCGATATCCATGCTGAAAATTCCACACCTGTACTGAAAATACGGTGTGGAATCAAGCTGTAAATAAAAAAAAAAAGAAGACAATTGTTGATAAAGGTCTGCAACAGGCTGTTGGAAATATTCCTTCTGACCCGCCAAGTTTCTGATCAGTACGTATAGAAGAACTGACTGACTTGACGTTTGTATTGAAAATCTGAATCATTTTGTTGTTGATGGTGAGTGACAGAGGAAGATTTCCAGATTGGTTTCAGGTTGATGAATGTGTTTCTCGCCTTCCCGATTCTCGATTTGACATCCTCGTCAGTTCCATGTGCCTGTTAGTTGAGACGATGCTCCCTAGATAAGTGAATGAAGTAACCTCTTTCAAATCCCTCCCGTTGATGGTGATTGGCGCTGTATGTTGCTGCTGTTGTTGTTGTTGATTGGTTATTTTCATAACCTCCGTCTTGTCTATGTTCACCTGGAGACCTGTCTTTGCTGCTTCTTCGACCAGTTTGCCGGTCTTCGCTTGTAAGTCTTCGATTTTTGTGTGACATCAAACATAAGTCATCAGCGAAATCCAGGTCTTCTAGATTCTTCACGTCGGTTCGCGCGACAATAGACATAAATTATCTGTGAAATCTGAATTCTCTACAGTCATTCTGCTAATCCAGCATAAGGACGTCTGTATACTACCTATTATAAATAAATACATTATAATTACGTTCTTCAGTAACAATGCCTTCTAAGTGCAACACAGGGAATCAAGATTTCTGAAGTTTCAGCAATAATTGTGTTCCTTCTTTCTAAGGGGTAGGTTTACTAACCTGATGCCTTCTTATCCAGGCTTGCTATAATCTAGATAACGAAGATGAGATCTAATAGTGTGTCAGCTGCTAACTGAACCTTGCCCTCAATCATTCAATCTTAATGAACACTGTGATACAGTACCAAAAGGTATCCAAAATATACATATTTATATGATCAAAAATCTAGTAATTCACCTTTTTATCAGCGAAGAATTCATATCCATCTTCGACAACTTGATGTGCTCGTACAATTAAACTCACATTACAGTCTTTCATAAATCGATGTACAGCATCTTCACCGAATGTGTACGAGACGCCTCTCTCATTCTCTTTCCATCCTGTATATGACTGAATTGTAAAATAATAATGCAAGTATTATTAATAGGAAAAGGAAAACATACTTATAATTTATTGTAAATTAATAAAGTACACACAACATGTATTAGTGTGATGGAATTATGGGCTGTAAGATCCCTCCAGAACAATCTATCTTATAACAATATTGATACTTATCAATCAAATCCCTGCAAACCAATGCTTGAATATCGATGAGATGCTCAGTGGTGACTGGCCCTATTCAGGTAGGTAGTCACATAGAGTTCTAGTGGGAAGTCGTGACCATTAGGGTGCAGCAGGTCGGGTGTGAGGACAAATACTCGTCAACGATAACAATCGCTGGTAGTCGTGCCATATCATGAATTGGCAGAAGCTGGAATTCACGGGCTGGCCATTGGATAGAATCCCGGTGTCCTAATGGTCTGCGAGCTAGTTCGCCTTGTAACCAGAAGATCCTGGACTCGAACCCTGGTGGCGGGTGCGCATTGATGAAGAGTCCCAAGCTAGGACGAAATGGACAATTGTCCAGTACTCCCAGCTGGTTTTCCAATGGTTCTCTAACAAATGTCAGCTCATGATGAAACCCTGTAACCAACCAATAAAATCCCTACAAACCAACACTTGAATACCTTTTTCTCCTAGACTGTATGTCAACTGTTGAATGACTTTGAGTATTCGATCTTATGACTATTGAACAGTACCACATGGATCTAACCGCGAATAACCGTCTCCTAGATATTTTTGGAGGGATTTGTGTAAAGACAGAATACAAGGGTCAAGCAATAGATCGTTTATTGAGAAAATCAAGAGATATTTATAGATTTTTATGTACATTATTATTCGTTATTATTATCAGAGAAACAGCGTCTTCTGATTGGTTGTTTTCTTGCCAAAAGTTGTTCTGTCATCTCTTTTTAGCCGTTTCTCAAAAAGTCAGGCCATATATCTGTGAATCGTATCCGCTCACGCTGAGTCTGCCGTGATTGGTTGTTGAGTTAGTCGTTCTTCCTGTTTTTTTCTCATGATACCGATTTGAGACGTAAACACTGACCTAAATTGCCTTCTGCCAATTTTGGCTACCAGACAGCTCTCAACATATTTGTAATACTCCTCGTAAAGCTTAGTGATATGAGCCATCGCGTCGAAACTCGATCACTAGCCATTGGAAGGATCCTTTAACTTGGTAGGACTGTCAGATACTGCGGCCGAAATGCCCACGCTTGATTTAATTGCCTCTATAGCCCTGTCAGTCACCTCTGCTAACTCTACTAAAGCAAAGTTATCGAATGGTTCTAAGATTCCCTGAAATGACCGAGGCAATCCTTGAAGCCAAATCTGCTTATGGAAGGCATCATTTGCTGAAGCATTTGAGTGGGCTTACGATCGTCAAGGTGAGCATCACGAAAGAGTTCTTGCACTGTTTGTTGATCTATCAGTGCAACTCCCTTGATTAAAGCAACTTTGAAACGATCATACAGGTTTGAGGAAGGAACGTCAAGAACGTCGGAATCTTCCTCCACGATACTTTTGAGAAGGCTCACAATAAGCAGGTTAGCATTAGTTTCTTATGAGTAGATATGTCTTAAAGCAAACTGAGCCTCCACATGACTGTACCATACAGAAGGAAAGTGTGTCCAGAAAGTGGGAAGCTGCAGGGTAACCTCCATCTGCTGAAGAGAGCCGTTTCTGGCCATCATTGCGATAAGTTAGTACGATATAGAAACACAATAATAAAACAGTACAAATATAAACAGAAATTTAGCAACAAGAAAAGTTATCACCCCACGTTCAAAAAATATAAATGAAAAACGAAATAATCAATATGAAACAGCAAAATATTGACACGTTAGTTTACAAATAAGGCACACAGTGAAACTCGGGTTCACAAAAGAAATGCAGGTAGTTATCGTGATTACTATATCACCGTATACCAGCCTTACTAAACGTAATGTGCCTAACTATCACTTCATCAGTACGCCACCTGACTTGTACTCACTGATAACCAGACAAAAATGAAAAGACTCAGTTATTTAGCAGGATACACTCTTCTGAGCAATTTATTTTAGCAGAATATAAATGTTAAGGTTATTAAGGGAGACGATTATAGGGCTTATCTGGCTAGTATGTCTGAGCTACGGACTCCAAGAAATGCGCATGTTACCAGCACAGAGTGGAAGTGCCAAACAAAACAAAAATGAAAGTGTAACGACAGAAGACAAGGGTCAGGCAACAGATCGTTTATTGCGGAAATCAAGAGATGTTTAAAGATTTTTATGTACATTATTATTCGTTATTATTAACAGAGAGACAGCGTCTTCTGATTGGTTGTTTTCTCGCTGAAAGTTGCTGTGTCATCTCTTTGTGGCCGTTTCTTAGAAATTCAGGCCATATATCTGCGAATTGTATCCGCCCACGCAAAGTCTGTTGTGATTGGCTATTGAGTTAGTCTTTGTTTTTGTTTTTTTCTCATGATGCCGATTTGGGACGTAAACATTGACGCCAATTGCTGTCTACCAATTTCGGTTAGCAGACAGCACTCAACACAAAAACACCTAATCAAGAAAAGTTGGCTTAGCGCCATCTGACATGATTGCGTTAAAACAAACAACTCAAAACATCCAAAGTGCACTAGAGATTTGTGACTATGCGGATCTCGTGAACTTTTTTGGTCAGCTATACAATAGGACACAAAGACTGATCTCGCCCTGTACTAATTTCAAATTATTTTTCAGAATAAATGCGTAGAAGTGTAGAGGTTAATGATACCAGAGATTAGTGACTGATAGTTCCATTCTGAGTGAAGATCATGTATATTCCTCGAAGATCAGGGTGAGGATTTCGTGACAGAACGAACAATATACACTTCTGAGTAGTCAGAAACTTCAAACATGTTGCAACAATGTCTAGAGAAGTTAATTGATGAATGGTGACTAGCACTGGAATCCAGGATGCGCACTTAGTCTTATTTGGGACTCGCATCATCTGGATGTTCCTACATACCGCAGTGAGTGATGATGTTGACGAAATACTCATCCTGGATTCCACTGCTAGTCACTATCCACCGAATTAACTTATAATGACATTCCCAGACATCGTCGAAGCATCTTCACAAGAAGCCGACAGACATGTCAAGCTGAGATAGAGCACTTCGGTCCAATCGGTCGACGGTAAAATCTAAAATTGAATTGAACAATGCCTATAGTTCTATGTAGTTTGTGCCACATAAGTACATAGGCTAAAGAAATGACGGATAGTCAACTTCTCCAGGGCTTATCACTTTACAGGAATGAGTGACAGGTGCTACATTTTGAGTTGAAGTTACAACAGTCAAGCTTCACGTCAACTGCCTTGAAATTCATTCAGTAAGTGCATTGAAATCCAGTGACCTATATTAATGTGTGATTTTTCATCTCAATAGTATCGTATCTAGTCTTGCAAAAGACTTTAATCGAGGAAATAAGAGAAATACAAGGTGAATATATGGAATAGTGGATTAATGTATAAGTACACTGACAGAATACTATTAAACCAAATTAACACTGTGCGGTATTGTCGACCTTTTTCTGATGTTTAAAAGATTTTGTTGTAGACTGAATCCTATTGATTTTTGTACACACAGTTTAGGCTGTATGTGATTAATCCAAAGTGCTTCCATCACCTTCAATAACCTTGAATTAGTTATGTGGAATAATTGTAAAACAGTCATGTCAGGTCATAAAATCAATATTAATGACTGTTTTACAATTATTTCACATAACTCTAATTCAAGGTTATTGAAGGTGATGGAAGCACTTTGGATTAATCACATACAGCCTAAACTGTGTGTACAAAAAACAATAGACTTCAATCTTCGCCTACCCTGGACTACTTGACCTATCTAAATATGATTGGTCACTAGTATGTACTTTTGTTTTTATTTAACTGAGTAATTGTCATGACCTTTATTTTATTAACCATGTTAGTTGTAAAGCGGTTGTAAAGAAACTACGAAATGATATCATCTCGCGAAATTTGTCTTCTTAATGCCTTATTCAAATTTATCAAAGGGACTAATTGTTTCACTTGAATCCTATTAAACAGGTTTGCAATGTGGCTACCATGCCACTAGGTAAGTCACCATCACGGTGCACACTGATTTGATGATATTAGATGGTTAGAGGCAATCGGTCACAGGGAGCCTTGAGCCTAGGTTGCGTGCTAGCTGGCACTCATCATCAGGGCGTACCTGCAACCTTCCTTCAAGGTTACAGTACTATTTACTGATGACATTTCCAGGACAATTCAATTCTTAAAAAATTATATTTGTAAAATCTCAGCGAGATTGAAATGAGTAATTCCAACGTTTCGTTCGGCAATCTAGTCCGAACTTCTTCAGGGAAATTAATCGAAATTAACATAACTTTATTTTTATTTTTTTATATTTTTGATTACAGCTTGATGCCACACCGTATTTTCAGTACAAGTATGGAATTTTCAGCATGGATATCGGTAGCCCAAATTTTGCAGGCCGACCATAGATATCGGGTGTGCGTCTGCAGGAGATCGAACCTCGGACCATGTGCATGGTTGGCGAGAGTCCTAACCACTATGCCACCGACGCACACAGAGGTTTATATATAAAAGGAACATTATTTGCTGAGATTTTTCAAATATAATTTTTTGCAAATGTCTACTTCTCACTCGGCGCCCAAATATTTTAGAACTGTTCGGTCAAATCTTGACGACAGTTCATTTGAATTATTTTGCAATCGCATTAAATTAACAAAGAAACTGTGTAATTGGAACAGTCATCGTGTTTTCACTCTCCGTTGTCTGCAACAGAATGCATATCCTAAATCCGTAGCCATCGAGTCACCTGACAACTCCTGTAGGTCGAATAAAGCAGCTCAATCTTCAGAAAGAAGACAAAGTAATAAGTCTGAGAGGGTGCTTATACTAAACTCTAATCCTAAAAACCATAATTTTGAAAATACGTCTAATCATAAAATTCTAAATACTAACAGTGTTGAACAGACATGAAGGCGTGATGTTGGCTGATGCATAGGAAATCCTTATTAACAAATAAAAAACAAATGGACATGTATCACTAATTAATCATACTTGGTCAAAGTTCTCGACTGTCCACATCTTCTTATGGAGACGTTAAGAAATATTTTACAATTGTTTACCCACACACACACATATATATATATACACTCAGTTTAAAGTGCTTAACAAAGGTAGACCAATATTTGTAAGTCCGAGGTCAAATTTTGATCACAGCTCATAAAATTTTGTTTATTATACTTGTTGATACTTGTTGAATGACTCATGATTGGAGAAAGTTTTTGAAAACCAGTGATGTTCCTTTTATATATAAACCTCTGTTATGTTAATTTCGATTAATTTCCCTGAAGAAGTTCGGACCAGATTGCCGAACGAAACGTTGGAATTACTCATTTCAATCTCGCTGAGATTTTACAAATATAATTTTTTACAAATGTCTACTTCTCACTCGGCGCCCAAATATTTTAGAACTATTCTGTCAAATCTTGACGACAGTTCATTTGAACAATTTAATTCTGTTCATAATCATAACCACACAACTTCCAATCTTCGTTTGTATAGATATTTCCAGTATCTTGTATCCTCTGATTTTAAAGATGGTAATACTTTCCGCATCTCTGGTATCGGTGTGCTGTGTCATTCCTACCGCACGGGTTGGATATAGATCTGATGAAAAATCATTCAATGATCAACCTTTTCCTCAATTGAACTACATTAATTTTTAAGACTACTGTTCTTATACATCCTGCTGTGGGTTTGTGTGTACATACACTTGAGTTGCTGAATTTTTCTCAAAACTATTCATCATTGTGAGATCAATGATGACATACCTGACCACTACCGATCTAATGATCTGATCTATTTTGTTGACCTCATATTCCTTAGAAGATATTTTGTAGATTAAATTATTTTATCTAACTGGGTCAGTAGGGTCAACTAGCCTACAGAGTTTGTCTCTAATTGGGTTTATAGTCTTAAGTGCCACACTAAATCCTACGTAGGTTTTCAGATATCCCTTCTTCATATTAGTAAAACTGTATATAACGTAAATTCTTTCTTATTGATATTATAGTTCATAGTTTCACTAATATGGTTTCCCTTCCTTGTGAATTTTTGGGATTTTCTTAATGAATTTTAATGGGTTATTTATTCTTCTGCCTGTTTCATCCCATTATTTCGTTTTTCAGATGTATTTGCTACTTAGAATTTTTGCTTGGTTTGTTAAGCACACTCAACTAGGCCCGCCTTTATAGACGTAAGATAAGGTCAGTTAAAGTCTGAAGACCTATTCGGGACGCGTTGGCTTTTTGTAAACGCTGATGCATAGAAACTCGGTGGTTGCTGACTAGCAGTGGAATTCAGGACAACGCGCATTTCGTCTTCTTTGAGACTCCTCATCTGGATGTACCTGATTCCCCAGTCAGCAAAGGAATCCCCATGGAGACGCAATCCCAATACCCATCCTTCCGAATACCAAAGAGTTATTCACTAGACTACTTAGATTATGAGGCCCACCTCATGTGCAACAGTCGTCAGTTATTATCTGATTTCACAATGTTAGGACTTTTCGGTTCCAAGTGTGGTTGGCAGCTGGAAGTGGAATACAGGATACGCATTTCGTCCTATTTGGAACTCGTCATCTGTAAGTTTAGTGCATAGTTTGCCTTTCCCTGTTAGTTTTATTCTACAGTTTAACATAGCTAATTCTTCCTGTCCAATTTTTGAATTGATCAGTTACCTGATAACTTTTCATACATTTAATCCCCTTAATGAATTTGAATAAAGTGAGAACTGCAGTTTTTGCAGAATAAAGCGGTACCGTCATTTATTTCCTTGCCTTCAAATCAGCTTCTTACAGGCCACAGTCATTATGAAATATATTTACAGAAACAATTTTAGCATACTTGCAGAGACAGTTCATTTTAAACAAAAATCAATCAATATATGCACACGTTAATAAAAATAATATATACCTAATATTATACACTATTCTGAACAGTAATAATCACACACAATGAGAACTTTCGGCATTATGTAATCAGATGAAAGAGAGGTGGAAATATCCAGTTACCAGGCAGGGCAAAGAAAGACTGATAACTGCTTCTTTCTGAACTCACAAATCAGATTTCAAGCGTTTGATAGAGATCGCTTTAGCAAACTTGAGGAGAATTGAACTCTTTTGCCTATTGGTAATTTCGAACTACCTTTTGATGTCCACCTCATGACCCATGTCAAGGAGATACCTGGCGATGACACTGTTTAAAGCATTTGTTCCCTTGAGACATAGGCGTTTTGGTACATGTTCAGAAAATCGTAGATATGCCCTTCTTTCTGTCCTTACAATGTAACTGCTCCCGCAGATGCATGTAAATTTGTATATACAGTTGGATTTCACATGGGAAGGATATCTATCGATTTTCGATTGCACCAAATAGCAAGTTGCTCGATAGACGTGGACGAGCTTAGCTTCAGAATAGGCTATGGCTAGCGACGTACTCAGTCTTCTGTTGAACATTGCTGCAATGTTGTCACCTTTATAATCAAGTTGAATGTAGATTGGCTTTTTCTCCACTGTGATATGTTTTACATTTGAGACTTCAGATCTTCCATACTTGTTAACGAACCTTTGAGAGCATATTTTCGTCGCCCTATAGTAAAGAGTCTTGTCTGGTGTTCGTTTATAGCTATTTGAACAAAAACTATTCAGATGTAAGTATTGTCCTTTCCAAGAAGGCTTTCGATAAATTGACTTTTGAAGACTACCGTCTTCTAGGCGTTTCATGGCAATGTCGAGGAAGTGAAACTTTCCATCACTTTCATGTTCCATAGTAAAATCAATATTGGTATGTGCGTCATTAAATAATCTGAGTAAGTTGGGAGCATGACTTTGATTGTAGCACACTGCAAATGTGTCATCGACATATTGACAGTAGGAAGTTATTTCGTCGATTGGATGCTTCAACTTTGTTCTTTCAAGATTGGACATGAATATATCTGCTAAAACAGGGCTAAGTGGACTGCCCGTAGCTACACCATCTATTTGGCGGTAAAGAGTGTTGTCAAATTGGAATTGCACATCCATGGTACACATAAGGAGTAGGCGTTTGAATTCCGACTCTGGGAGTGGGAGAAGATCAGACTGCTGACAAATGATCTCAATAGTTTCGTTGATTGGAATCACTGTGAACAAGGATGTTGCATCAAATGACGCCATGAACTTATTTAAAACGTTCATGTGATTCACACTTTCGGCAAAATAAAATGAGTCTTTCATGATGTGCACGGATAGCCGTAATTGTATTATTATATTATTACTTATACTTAATAATGACTGTGGTCTGTAAGCAGCTCATGAGAAGGCAATGAAATAAATAAATGACGGTACCACTTTATTCCGCACAAACTGTAGTTCTCGCTTTATATGATAACAACTGGAACTAGAATTCCTAGGATGGTGGATGCGTACTAATGAAGAGTCCCAAACTAGGACGAAACAGTTTTCTAGTACTCCCAGGTTCTCCAGTCGTCCCCTAACTGATGTCAGCTCATGATAAGATCCTCCATTCATTCAAAAAACATCCTCACCAAACCAATACTTGAGAAATATAATCCCTAGGATTGTCTATACATTATAGACACTACTACTCAACTTTACTGTCTCATAATAGAATTCCTTTATAGTTTTCCCTCAGTTAAGCAATACTCAATACCATAATCTACAAAACAAATCATCAAACTATACAAAGTAATCTACAAAAATGTCTTTTTCCACAAACATCATAACTTACTCCATCAGGATCAGACCATAATAAATCACAAATAACTCCCATATCAGGAACTTCAGTTGGACGTCGTATTTCATTCAACTTGATCAATTGGAATAAGCATGAAAGGAAAGAAATAGTCATCAGATTAATTATCACTAAGACAAAGATGTTTTAAAGATAGGGAATTTAGAACGGGGAAAGGATAAAGACACCGCATAGCAATGATAAACATTTCTTTGCAGAAATCCGAAATTCAGACGACTAAATGGTTTCAAGATTGATAGCGAATTGATCGATTTCAGTCCGAGAACCATCGGGAAACCATGTGGTGCTGAGAAGCTGTTCCCGCCTTCTTTGAGACTGTTCAACAATATACACACACAGGATCTTCCAATTACAAGGAGAGCTCGATGACCATTCAGTCACCAGTATGGAATCCAGTGGGAGGCCCATCAATTCCAACTTTCGCTCATTCGTGCTGTATAACTTGACTGCCAACCTCTGTCATCAATAAGTATTTGTCCTCACACCCAACTAAGTATACCTACCCCCCCCCCTCAACCACGCTTGATAACGACTTGCCATTGAAATTAAAGGTATTTCACTAGTGGGCACTAGATCAATTCACAAGTCAGTTCCTGATCAATCGTAGGGACAATCAAATCCCTAAAATAACAAACATATGAAAACCAAATGACTTTTTCAGTAACCTTGTAAGTTGGCGTTAACACATCTTTTAAATCTGTCTATAAAACTTGTTTGGCGGAGAGTGTATCCTAAAGTTTGTGGAAGCCCTAGCTGGCAATTAGAAAGTTTAAACCACCTTTATGCATGCTCTGAGGAGAACTGAGCTCCTTTGTCCATTGAGAATTTTAAAGGATTTCACGATTTCCACCTCATAACCCATGTCGAGGAGACATGCGGTAATAGCGCTATTATAAGAGTTTGTTCCCTTTGAACACAGGCTTTTCAGCACATGTTCAGAAAATCGGAGGTCTACCCTTCTTTCTGTTGTCCCAATATAACGTCTCCCGCAGATACACGTAGACAGTTGGAGTTAACATGAGAAGGCTATCTGTCAACTTTTGACTGCACCAAAGAGCATGTTGTTCGATGGACGAGAACCTCAGCCTCAGTGTGTTCGTGGTTGTCGTCTGGGTGAGCAGAGTAGATTATTGACTTTCCAGTTGACAATTGTGATAATCCATATCCATTCCTACAGCTCTCACAAACACCTAGCACTTCTATGCAATATTTTCCCATCTCTTTGGCTACCTGAACAGCCTTCCCAGTCTCGTGCATTCTACGGACATCCCACGTACCCATTCTTATTCTTGCTTTCATCGAGAGCAGACACATCGTTTTAATGGCTTCACGAAGGCTGGCTTTCACCAGCCCGCTGTGTCATTTCGCCTGTCCAATTCCAGCAAAGAATAAGTTTGTTGATATTTGAAATTTTTGTATTTTTAATATAATTTCTGTGCGTTCAGGTTTCTCAACCCTCCCTCTTTACGTGGGCTTGGACCCGACTAGAAGACTAGCAAGCCAAGTAACTAGGCGATGCTATCGTTTGGATTATTGCTCCAAATTTCTCAGAAGAAATCTACTTTGATAAAATTAAATACTATTTCAAGAAAGTTAATGTATCATCCACATATCTCCAATCTAACTTATAGTCCTCGTAGGTGAAGACGCTGACAAAACCAAGTCTTCTGAACACCTTGAGCTGCAATCTACGGTTGTTTGGCATGCGATTCACTCCCGCCAAATGTAAGATGATGTTACAGGATGGACTACACTGACTCCTAGTTTAGAAATAGGGAGTGAAGTGGTAGAGCACGTTGACCGCTTCACTCATTTGGGAAGTTGCATCAGCCGACGCCAAGAGGTTGATCGCTGACAGGATCTCAGCACGGACACAGAGGGTTAGTTTCGCATATGCCGGTTAACACAATCTCTAGCGTAGACGTGATATCCGGCTGGTTGTCAACCAAATGGCGGGTGTACTGCTCAACAGTTCGCTCCGTCCTCCTTTATGGTTGTGTGCGAGACATGGCCATTGAGAGTGGAAGACATGGAAAGGCTGGCTAGCTGTCTTTGATGACAGGTGTCTGCGTCGTTTCTCCCGTATGAAATGGTGCGTCGGTGGCACAGTGGTTAGGATTCTCGCCGACCATGCACATGGTCCGGGGTTCGATCCTCTGCCGACGCACACCCGATAGCTATGGTTGGCCTGCAAAATTAGGGCTACCGATATCCATGCTGAAAATTCCATACTTGTACTGAAAATATGGTGTGGCATCAAGCTGTACCCAAAAATTAAAAAATTAAATTAAAAATAATGGGGTGAGCAATATCGGGGTTAGGCGTCAAGTGAGTGCTAGGTATTAATATATGTGTAAAACTTGGACACTGTGGTAGTAATTAATTCCATATTTGTTTGTTTATTAGATATATCACACAGTGAAACAGTATTATTTACTGGATGACGTTTCGAACAAAATTTATTGTTCATAATCATATCAATTGTAATCACACAACTTTGACACTTGAGTTTTATAGTTTTCTTTGTTTTCTCCTATTTGTCGTAGGGGTAGTAGAATTTTCCAGATGTCCGACTGGACAAGTGTTGAATCATTCATATTACATGTATTTGCAGTTGATTCGATAAACAAAGCTTCTGTTATCAATCTCTCCCTCCACCCTAGTGTTACATTAGATTTTACAACTGTCATCCTATTCCATCCTATTGTATGGTTGTGTGTAACTGCATGTAGTGCTATAGCTGAACTATTCTCTAGATTTCAAAGAAAACTACAAAACTCAAGTGTCAAAGTCGTGTGATTACAATTGATATGATTATGAACAATAAATTTTGTTCGAAACGTCATCCAGTAAATAATACTGTTTCACTGTATGATATATCTAATAAACAAACTGATATGAGTGCTAGGTAGGTGGGAAGCGAAAGCAATCAACGAGTATGCGAAGTTACATCGATTGAGGTGGTTAGGACATGTATTACACATGCATCTCTAGCCATCGCTTTCCTCGACCAGCGGGAAACATTAGCAGAAATAGGGTCATGCTAGAAAAGAGCCAGTGGCGGTCAAACCAAAACACGACACCAGTCAATGAAATCCACTACAGTTAGTTTAAGCCAGCCAGTCAATTAGGAAGATGTAGGTTTCCTGGTTGGGGTGCTCATGACGGTAAACACCAATGAAGGCTGGAGACAGTTGGTGATATGGCTCAAAATCCTCGTTCTCAATGGCTGGCGCAGATGCATCCACTCCTTGTGACTTATAATTTCCAATGAACCTATTCCGTTCTTCGTTATTACTATTCCTATTGTCCCTTATCTCCTGTCTACTGTCTCTATTTTGCATTTATTTTTACTTTCTTCTCCCGCGTTTTTTGCTACATGGGGGGAGTGTGACGACTTGAACTGCTGCACGTCGGTGCAAAGTTCTATGTCGAAAATAGACAGGACAATCTACCTTATGACTAGAAGCCTTATGATGCCAAGTGTGTCTCTGAATACCTCTTGAATTATCCTGTTTAAATTATTTTTATTTTGAAATTCAAAAACATTAATAAAAGGGTTCATAGCACAAAAAAGATAGCAAGAATAATACAGAAAATCTTAGCGAAGTACAACAATTTACCTGTTCCAACTTCTTCAAATCTGGTGACAGTCCACCATGAGCACAGAACATACTGGAATCAACTATTGCAGCTTTAATATGAAATAAATTAAAACACACAAATAAAGAGAGAGGAGGTCAGTAAAACGAGAGCTGAGCAACTAAACTTAACACTGATTATATCATATGAGTTGATTTTCAACCTACCCAATGGAAGACAGTTGAAACAATCTGTAAAAACTTTCCACAGCTTTGTTGAATAACGACGTTTACATTCATCATAGAAACCGTATATGCTAGGAGAATTATTGAAACAAAAAAATATATATTAGTAAAAGTAAATGTTCGATTATGAAAACATTAATAAAAATCAATTATTTCCAGTTAAAAACGTTTTTGAATTCATTGCCAACGTAGATGATATCAATGTAAATGGTAAGCAAATGCTTTCCTTAGATGTAGCATCACTGTTCACTAATGTACCACTTATGGAAACTGTGGAATTCATATGCCAACTGATACTAGAAAAACAGTTCGACATCG